>CM042971.1:20808593-22284283 GCA_023678885.1 Pogostemon cablin
CGAGAGTTAAAAAGTAGTACCTCATCTCCTTGCTTGAACTCCTTGTATGAGATCTTAGAATCATGCCACCTCTTCATTCTTTCCTTATAAATCTCTGAATTCTTGTAAGCACGACTCCTAAACTCATCCAATTGATTTATGTTAGTTATCCTCAACTCCTTCACATCCTTGAGGGTCAAGTTCAAGCGTCGCAAAGCCCAAAACGCTTTGTGTTGAATCTCTACAGGTAAGTGGCACGGCTTCCCATAGATAATTTGATACGGTGACATATCTAACACCGTCTTGTAAGCGGTTCGGAACACCCATAACACATCATCGAGCTTCATAGCCCAATCCTTTCTATTAGTTCCTACCACTTTCTCCAGAATCTGTTTGACTTGACGGTTGGAGACCTTTGCTTGCCCATTCGCTTGTGGATGATAGGGTGTAGT
This sequence comes from Pogostemon cablin, assembly GCA_023678885.1. NCBI lineage: Eukaryota > Viridiplantae > Streptophyta > Magnoliopsida > Lamiales > Lamiaceae > Pogostemon > Pogostemon cablin. Next base: position 20,809,025 of record CM042971.1, read on the forward strand.
AACCCTATGCTTAACACCATAATCCTTAAGCACCTTCTCAAGAAATTTATTGACGAAGTGGGAACCTCCATCACTAACTAGTGCTCTAGGAACTCCATAACGGGCAAAAATATGCTTCTTCAAGAAAGATAAAACAATTTTCGAATCATTTAAGCGAGTAGGAATCGCTTCCACCCACTTTGAAACATAATCCACAGCAAGAAGAATGTAGAGAAATCCATTCGTCGGGGGAAAAGGCCCCATAAAATCGATCCCCCATACATCAAATATCTCCACAACTATGCTAGGCTGCAGTGGCATCTCATCTCTCCTACCTATATTTCCCATGTGCTGACATCTATCGCAAGACGCCACATAGCTCTCACAATCTCTAAACAATGTAGGCCAATAGAGAGCGGATTGAAGTACCTTAGCTGCAGTCTTTTGTGCTCCGAAATGCCCCCCATTTGGTTGTGCATGGCAAAACTCAAGCACACTCTCCATTTCCATCTCGGGTACACATCTTCGGACAATAGAATCTGTACATATCTTGTAAACAAATGGATCATACCATATAAATGTCTCAACTTCCCTCTTAAATTTTGCAAGTTGATATCGGTTGAGATCCCTTGGAATTTCTCCAATGACAATGTAATTAACATAATCCGCGTACCATGGATCCATACCTTGCACTGCGACCACACACGCTCGCTCAGTCCCTTCAACAACCACAGCCATGATCTTCTTATCAGGGAACATCTCTTCAATATACTCATAAGAATTATCACAATGCTCCCTAGTCTCCAACCTTGACAAGTGATCTGCCAACACATTTTCTGTTCCTTTCTTATCCCGAATCTCCATGTCAAACTCCTGAAGTAGTAGAATCCACCTTATAATTCTAGGCTTCGTCTCCTTTTTCTCCATCAAATACCGAATCACTGAATGATCCGTATACACAATCGTCTTCATGCCAACCAAATACTGACGGAACTTATCGAATGCATACACAACAGCCAAAACTCCTTTTCAGTCACCGTGTAATTCTTTTGTGCCGCATCGAAAGTCTTACTCGCGTAGTAAGTGTAACAGAACTTCTTCTCCCTTAGCTGCCCGAGCACCACACCCAGTGCTACATCACTTGCATCACACATAAGTACAAACGGTTGAGTCCAGTCCGGTGTGATCAAGATAGGGGCAGTAATTAGCGCCTCCTTCAAAACTTGAAAAGCTGTTAGACACTCATCATTAAACACAAAAGGAATATCCTTTTCAAGTAAATGAGATAAGGGCTTAGAGTATTTTGAGAAGTCTTTTATGAATCTCCTGTAAAAACCGGCGTGTCCAAGGAAGGACCGCACTCCTCTTTCATTGGTCGGTGGTGGAAGCTTCTCAATTGCCACCAATTTAGCACGATCTACTTGCAATCCCTTGGCGGAAACATGATGCCCAAGAACAATCCCATCCTTCACCATGAAGTGGCACTTCTCCCAATTCAAGACAAGATTAGTTTCTTGACACCTCTTCAAAACAATAGCAAGGTTAGACAAACAAATATCAAAAGAGGAACCAAAAACTGAAAAATTATCCATGAACACTGATTAACCATAACTTGTAGTCGGGTTAACCAATTCAAGAATTTATCGAACCACAGGGAGGTCGATGCTAGCACTTAGCGATATCACGTTTATCACGATTTTATAGAAACGAATCATAGATGGATGGTTTGGTAAACAAGTAATTAAATGCAAACAAATGAAAATAGACAAGCAATAATCAAATGACAAGATAAAAATGATGAATGAGTGGTTTTCCAAATTGAGTAGAAGTGAGATTAACAACACTAATGAAGTGGTAACTTATGGATTCATGCATTAAACTCATATGTATCAAGGGTTAAGACTAAGGGCCAACACTTATACCACCTAAACTTCCTCTCGAAATGAATAGGATGTAGATCATTTGCACAATCTCAAAATAGCTCAAAGGTTGGTTCTCAATTAAACTATTCCAACTAGGTACTAAGTTCAATTATAGAATCCCTTCATATAATCAATTGACTTCTCAATCTAACTAATCACATGTTCCATCAAAGGGTTCTAAATAATAAAGGACTTCTCAATCACTTTACCATTTATAATGCACATGAGGTGTTTGATGAAATGATTCATTTGACTATCCTAAGCACATAATTGATTTCTCAATCTAATCATATAATTAGAACAATCAAACACACAAAACATCATAGATCTCAAGATATGTAAGCACCAATGATAGAAAATCAAATATCCCCATCAACATATGAATTTAATTACATAGATCCACAAATTAACCAACAACCTTCATGTTGCTAATCTCACAAGGGAGATTAGCCTACAATCTTCATAAGATCCATAACATAGACATTAGAATTCTTACAAATCATGATAAACTAAAGGATTAACACAAAATTGGAATGAAAACTCCCTTGGAAATGGATCCAATTGAATCTCCCTTCTTCATTTGGTGATCACCCAATCTTCATTGCTTCTTCACTTGATTTGGATGGAAGAAAATATGGAGAAATAATGTAGATCTAGAAATGGATGAATTGGATGAAGAATAAGGTGTAAAATCAAAGGAAAAGTGTGTGAGGTGTGTGGGAATAGTAGAAAATCGGATCTCCTCCTGAAATGTTGAATGGATTGGTATTTATACCCCATGGAGATCTTCTAGAAGAATTAGAAAAAAATATCCTGTTCTGGTGCCGACACGAGTCGTGCTGCGTGGCACGAGTCGTGTCGTGTTGAGGTTACTTGGTCAACAATACACGAGTCGTGCTGCGTCGGATGGCCAAAGGGTGGCCGCGTTGAATGTATAGACATCGCCGCACGGCCGCCGCTTATAGGCTTGTGTCTGGTACACGGGCCGTGTGCTGCAACACGGGTCGAGCTCCGCAACACGGCCAAGTGGTGGTCGTGTTGGATAAATAGATGTCACCGCACGACCATTCTGGACAGGCCCGTGTCTGGTACACGGGCCGTGTGCTGCTGATGAGAGTGGAAATTCATGTATTTTCGAGTCCAATTTAATACCTTTTTGAGTGTATAATTGCTATTATTTGCACATATATTAATACTTTGGACTATTATTGATTAAAAGGTGCTACTAAGGTATTTTATTGTGTTTTGATAGGAAATAGGATCAAAAGTCCAAGGTTGGAGAAAAGGTGCAATTTATGCAAAGATGATGAAAAACGCACGTCCAACTTTCATAATTTTTCTGTGTTAATGTGGAGATCAAAACTGAGATTGTGCTACATGGTTAGAAAGCCACTGAAGAGAGGGTCGTTTTGACATAAAGAACACACCAATCGAGTTCCAAACGAGGAAGTTATAAGCAAAACAATGACGATGCGCGCTAGATGCCGAGCAGGATTGCTGGTCATTTTCCATAGTGTATTGCACACTCAATTCTTGGTGTTAATGAATGTTCTTTATATTGATTGAAAGCTCAGGAAGAGAGGATCGTGTGAGCGCAAGAATTATTGAATTTGGAACTCGGATGAAGAAGTTATACATGAAACAATGAAAGGGTGCAAGTCAATTCGAACTTCATAAGCAGCAATTCGACCACAACACGTATCATTCGACTTGCAGCACCAAAATTCGACTTGGAGGAGTTCAATTCGACTTCTTCACGTGCCAACCAACCTGGAAAGCATGATGCAAGTGGGTGTAGTGCACACATGGGCTAAAATCAAGATAATACACCATTCACATGGATCACATGAAGTATCAAACACAAAATTGGATTCCTAAAGCAAAAAGTCAAGAAGAATGAGCTGCAAAGATGATGGACAGCAAGATTAAGTGGGAAATTCATGCATGTAGAGCTGAAATAATTGAACAAACAATGTGAAATGGAAGCATGGAGTAACATGGGCAGCCATGGAGGCATGTGATGTTGTTCCCCTTCCACAACTATAAATAGGGGCTGCCTCAACACAATTCAAGCATCCCACAACAATTCACATCATCCACACAACATCCAAAACCATCATCCAACTTCACACAATCTTCACAACACATAAATAAGTGAGTAGAGGGAGTGGAGTTGAACTTGCAGCCTGCTGCAAGTGGAAGTAGCAGCAACAATCGGCTGCACACTTCCTCAACACATCACCATTTCTTCATTCCTCCACCGGAGAGGCGAACGGAGTTGTTACTTGGATCGGAGACGAAGATCCAAATGGAGAGTGTGATTGAAGAGACGGAGTCATCAAAACTGGTTCCTTCTTTCTAGTTACTTATCTCTTGTTATTTAGCACTATGGTTAGGGTTAATTACATATTCATGATGTGTTCTAACAACTCCATGGGCTAAATTCTTTGTTGGTGATGTTAGGGTGTTAAAACAATCTTGATTATGTGATTTAATTACTTTAGACTTAAATTGATTATCTTGCAAATGATTTATTTCCTTATTGAAGATTTTATTTTGAAACTTTGTATAGTTATGAATTGGAATTTTGATCCCTTTAAAATTATCATTGAAGATAATAGGCATCTTTATTCTTACATAATGATTATTGTTTCATAAGGCAAGTCTTAGGTGTATTGACCATTAAAGCCTAGACGTGTTTTGTGAGACATTCTTAGGTGTATTGACCATTAAAGCCTAAGAGTGTTAGACAATCAATTTGGAATATTAGTTACTTGGTAAAACATCATTATTAAGTAATTAGTAAGGAGAAAAAGAGTTAACGATCATGTACCTAGAAAGGAAAGTCTAGTGCTCTAGCCTTAATTGGAATTTAGCATGAAGTACATATAGAGGGAGAGGTGGTTGATTTCTTATTGATCCAAGGATTTCCAATTCTTTATAAGTGTTAGATCTTACCTGATCAAGGTGATTTAACTAGGTTTAGTGATCCTCTTATAAACATTTGCAAGTAATTAATTTGAGTCTAGATAAATTGGTCACATAATCAAGTTGTTTACCCTAGCATTACCAATTCTCAATCCTTGAACTCTTAAATCATTTCTCTTGTGTGTTGTTATTTACAAACTATTTTATTATTCAAATTATTCATAAATCATTCTTTCAAAAATCCCGGATTTGTCTTGCAATCAAATTATCGCATAAAATTACTTATTAGATTTATAGCTATCCTGTGGGAACGATATTTTACTTGGTCACTCGTACTTCAATCGATCCCTTAAACTTGAGGGAAAAAGAAATAGCGATCAAGTTCTTGGCGCCGCTGCCGGGGATAGTTTATAAATTTAAATTTAATTTTATAGTGATTTATTTTATTGTAGGACGTTAAACTTTACATGTTTAATTTTATTTTACTTAAGATCCAAACACTTCTGATCTGCTGAGTGAGAATAGGTGTATGATCACTAGATCGAGTGGACGAGAAATCGAGCCATTAAATCTAGAGCTTGAAACACTTATTAGAAAGAACAGAAGAAAAAGGAAGCAGCCAGCTACACCGATTCCTAGCTCCGATTCGGAAAGTACTTATTCATCAGAAGAGGAAGTTGAAAAACTTTCACAAAAATTTGACGGATTTAACCTAGCTGAGGAGATCGAGACTAAGAAGATGGCTGACGATCAGGCCTCGACATCAATGCGGGACCAATACAAACTGAAGCATACCACTAATGCCGGGTTAAATGGACCTGCAATCACAACAGAGAACTTTGAGCTACCTTTCGGACTAATCCGAATGGTAGAAAGACAACAGTTTAGTGGAAATCCCCTGGAGAATCCTAGTGAGCATTTGCAAATTTTCGATGAATATGCAAGGACGCAAAAGCACAGGAACGTTCCAGAGGATGCTATCAGAATGCGGCTTTTCCCATTCTCACTTACGGGAAAAGCCAAGGAGTGGTATAACAATCTCCCTCAAGGTTGTTGTACTACTTGGGAGGAACTGGCAGATAGGTTCCTGAACAAATACTTCCCTCCATCCAAGAGTTTCTTGATAAAGAAGAAGATCACTCAATTCAAACAAGGAGCCTTGGAAAGTTTCTACGAGGCATGGGAAAGATTCAAAGAGTTGTTGCGGAGCTGTCCAAAACACGGTTTTTCTAAAGATACTTACTTAGGCTTCTTCTATCAAGGCCTAAGAAGAGATTCGAGAGTGCTAGTGGACGCAACAGCAGGAGGATCTATATTCAAGCAGTCCGCCGAGGCAACTGAAGAAATATTTGAGGAGATGGCATCAAACACGTATGACTGGCCGGCAGATAGAGTAGACGGAGATGCCTCTTTTGACAAAGTGGCGAAAATAGAGGTACAAGCTGGAAGGAATGAAGTGTCAGCCATCCATGATCGCCTCGATGAGTTATATAAAAAGCTGGACAGCCTCACCAAAGGAAGTAGAGAGGGGGTAATGATGGCTGGAGAAGAAGATCAATTTGAGGATGTCAACTATGTTATGGGACAAAGTTTTCAGGGAAATAGGCAAAATTTCAGACCAAACAATCAGTTTGGGGGAAGGAATGACCAAGGGAACAACCGTCAGTATCAGCAGGGTTGGAACCAAGGGAATTCAAATTTCAATAACCAGAGAAGAAATGAAAATTTGTCTTACTCAAATCCGAATAGCGCAGTTGCACCACCTCCGGGATTTGATCCAGCTCAGAAACCTATCGAAGGAAAACCATCAATGGATGATAAACTTGATATGATGCTCAAGTTGATGATCTCAAATAAAGAGCAAGCAGAAGCAAGGCATAAGGAGGCTGAAGCAAGACATAAAGAAGTAGAGAGAAGACAGAAAGAAACAGAGCTTGCTATCAGTCAGTTGAATACTGCAGTGGGCAAATTACAACAACAAGGTAAATTTCCTGCCCAAACTGAACTAAATCCAAGAGAGTGTCATGCTATTACCTTGAGAAGTGGCACCCACTATGATGGACCAAAGATGCCGGAGGAACAGTATGGACGTACATACAGTGATGATTATGTACATCCAAACATAGCAGAGCCCAGCACCGTACAAGGCCATAAGCATATGAGCGACCTTGCTCATTCACAGCCGCTTGATCCTGTTTCAGTGCTTGTTGATCCAGTTCATCAACAAAGCGATATTGATCATACAGTTGTTGCTGAGAAGAAGTGGGAGAAAGCCAAGAGGGAAAGGAACAAAAAGGATGATCTTGAAAGAGATAGTCTTGGCATCCCTAAGACAAAATATCCTATTCCTTTTCCCTCTAGGCAGTTGAAAAAAGGTCTTGATGAAAAATTCCAGAAATTTGTGGAAATATTCAAAAAGATCCATATCAACATACCATTTGCTGAAGCAATTGAACAAATGCCGCACTACGCAAAGTTTCTCAAAGAAATTATGTCAAAGAAGCGAAGTATTGGAGACAAGGAAACTGTGAATCTAACCGAAGAATGCAGTGCAATCATCCAAAGGAAGTTGCCTGCCAAGCTAAAAGATCCGGGTAGTTTTACTATCCCTGTCCAGATTGGAAAGAATGCCACATGCAAGGCTTTGTGTGATTTAGGGGCTAGCATCAATCTGATGCCCCTAAATACATTCAAAAACCTTGGGTTGGGGGAACTGAGGCCCACTTCAGTGACGTTACAGCTAGCTGACAGGTCTCTTACTCATCCAAGAGGCGTTATTGATGATGTACTTGTGAAGGTGGATAAATTCATCTTCCCAGTCGATTTCTTGGTGCTTGATATGGAAGAAGATAACGATGTGCCTCTAATTTTGGGGAGACCATTCTTAGCAACTGCGAGGGCTCTAATTGATGTTGAAGATGGAAAATTAAAATTGAGAGTGGGAGAAGAAGAGGTTATCTTTTCTCTTGATAGCACATTGAAGTGGCCAGCTGAAAGAGCAAACTGCAAATTGATCGATGTTGTTGATGAGATCATTGAAGAAGAACTACCATTGATTCTATCCAAAGATCATTTGGAGACATGCATCAGCAATAGTTTTTCTTTCCCTACTCTTGCCAGTGATTTCACATCTGATTTTTCAGGTAATATTTTTGATTATGAATTCATTAGATATTTGAATGCCTTGAATGCTTGTAGAGAAGATAAAAGAGAGGTGTCCAGTATTGAAGAAAGAAAGTGGACAACAAGATTCTTGCCGCTAGAGAAGGAGGAACCTGAACCTGAGGAGAAAAAGAAGGTAGAATTGAAGCCTTTACCAGATCATCTAGCATATGCATTTTTGGGAGAAAATCAAACATATCCGGTAATTGTATCATCTGCCCTAACTGAACTTGAACTTGATAAATTGCTTAGAGTCCTTAGGGAGCATAAGTCAGCCATAGGATGGTCTTTGGAAGACTTAAAAGGTATAAATCCATCAATTTGCATGCATAGGATTAGGCTAGAAGATGAAAAGAAAACCTCTGTGCAATATCAGAGGCGTTTAAATCCTGCAATGCAAGAAGTAGTTAGGAAAGAGGTACTTAAGTGGTTGAAGTCTGATATTATTTATGCTATTAGTGATAGCCCTTATGTGAGTCCATTGCATGTGGTAGCTAAAAAGGGGGGCATGACTATAGTAAAATCTGAGGATGGAGAGACTTTAGCTACTAGAGTACCTACAGGGTGGCGTGTTTGTGTTGATTATAGGAAACTAAATGAAAACACACTCAAAGATCACTTTCCTTTACCTTTCATGGATCAAATGCTTGATAGGCTTGCGGGTTATGAGTTTTATTGCTTCTTAGATGGATACTCTGGTTACAATCAGATAATGATTGCACCGGAGGATCAGGATAAGACTACCTTTACTTGCCCGTATGGTACTTTTGCATTTAGGAAGCTTCCTTTTGGTTTATGCAATGCTCCTGCTACTTTTCAGAGATGCATGATGTATATTTTTGAGGGTTTGATTGAGAGAATTATGGAAGTATTCATGGATGATTTTTCTGTGTTTGGATCTTCTTTAGATTCTTGCTTAACTAACCTCACTGTTGTTTTGAAAAGATGTCAAGAGTCTAACCTTGTTCTGAATTGGGAGAAATGCCATTTCATGGTAAGAGAAGGTATAGTACTCTGCCATCATGTATCTTCTAAAGGGCTGCAGGTTGATCGAGCAAAGGTAGTAGCCATTGAGAAACTTCCACCACCGATTAATGAGAAAGGGGTTAGATCTTTCCTTGGTCATGCGGGGTTCTACCGCAGATTTATCAAGGATTTCTCCAAATACTCTAAGCCTTTGTCTCATCTGCTTGAGAAAGATGTACCTTTTAACTTTGATGAAACATGTTTACATGCATTTCAGGTACTTAAAGAGGCTTTGATTACTGCTCCAATTTTGACTACTCCAGATTGGACGCAACCTTTTGTGTTGATGTGTGATGCTAGTGATATAGCATTGGGGGTTGTGTTAGGACAGATCAGGGAGAGGAGATTCAGACCTATCTACTATGCTAGCAAGACCTTTGATGCAGCTCAGAAGAACTACACAGTAACAGAAAAGGAGTTCCTTGCAGTGGTGTATGCCTTTGACAAATTCCGCCCATATCTGGTGGGCATGAAGACAGTGGTGTACACAGATCACTCAGCTATCCGCTATCTAATGGAGAAGAATGATGCAAAACCAAGAATAATCAGATGGATCTTACTTCTTCAAGAGTTTGATATTGAGATCAAGGACAAGAAGGGGAGCGAAAATGTGATATCTGATCATCTCTCTAGACTGGAGCCGCGGGATCATTCTGATAATAAGTACGACCTCATTAAGGAAATATTTCCAGATGAGGAAATACTTCAAATTGACAGCTGCAAGTTAGTGGAGATGATGCAAAAACCTCTAGCACCATGGTATGCTGACATAGTCAATTTTTTGGCTAGTGGAGGTAGAGTAAAACCATACAATTTAACCCAGTATATGTATAAAAAATTCTTTGCCGATGTCAAGAAATACATATGGGATGATCCAATTCTCTACAAAATGTGTCCTGACAATATCATACGCCGGTGTATTCCTGAAGAAGAATGGGAGAACGTACTGAGAATGTGTCATGACGGACCCAATGGGGGTCACTTTGCAACAGAAAAAACTGCAGCACGAGTCCTGCAAGAAGGTTTTACTTGGCCTTCGTTATTTAAGTGCTGTAAATTTTATGTAGAGAATTGTGATAAATGCCAGCGGATGGGGGGCATATCTAAAAGGGATGAAATACCCTTGAAAAACGTGTATGAGGTGGAACTCTTCGATGTGTGGGGCATAGACTTCATGGGTCCATTTCCTTCATCAAATGGATTCGTATATATCTTGCTTGCTGTAGATTATGTCTCAAAGTGGGTGGAAGCAATTCCAACCAAATTGAATGATGCAAGAACAGTCATTGCATTCTTAAGGAAGTACATATTTTCACGTTTTGGGGTGCCAAGAATTCTCATTAGTGATGGGGGAACTCATTTTCTAAATAAGCTAATGGAGAATCTTCTCAGGCATTATGGAGTGAAACATAGAGTGTCCACACCTTACCATCCGCAAACAAATGGGCAAGCTGAAGTTTCCAATCGCCAAATTAAGTAGATTTTGGAGAAGACTGTGAGTACTAGTCGCAAGGATTGGGCTAGTAAGCTTGATGATGCACTGTGGGCATTCAGAACTGCCTACAAGACTGTGTTGGGGATGTCACCATTCCAATTGGTGTATGAAAAATCTTGCCACCTTCTTGTGGAAATTCAACATAAATCCTTTTGGGCGGTGAAGAAGATCAATCTTGATCTTGAAGCAGCAGGTAGTAGTCGCCTTCTACAATTGAATGAGCTTGAAGAGTTTAGAGAGAAGGCGTATGAAAATTCCTGCATCTACAAGGAAAGGACCAAGAGATGGCACGATGCAAAGCTTCGGAGCAAAAACTTTCAGGTAGGAGATTTCGTTCTCTTATTTAATTTTCGTTTGAAGCTTTTTGCAGGAAAGTTGAAATCAAAGTGGATGGGTCCTTATGAAGTAAGTCAAGTTTATGAAAGTGGAATGGTTGAATTAAAGAAGAACGATGGAGCTCTTTTCAAGGTGAATGGGCATCGCTTGAAGCACTATCATCATCACGGTGAAGGAGAAATTTTGTTCGTTGATATCTTGACTTGATGAACATTGCTCCGTCGAGCTCAACGACGTTAAAAAGAGAGCGCTAAGTGGGAGGCAACCCACCATTTTATTGCTTTTCTTTGTTTTATCTATTGTGTCTTGTGAGATAGGTGAATTATACTCAAGGTGCGTGCTTACACATAAGGTAATAACATCCTTTTAAACTTAGATACAACTCACGTTTTCATCTAAGTTTGGGGGGTGTGATGTTCTTCCCTTGTTCCATCCGCACCTAGGTATGTTTACTCTGTATTATTTTAGTGTATGTGTTCTTGGAGGTCGATTTTTTTTAGAATTTTCGAATTTTATTCGATCTTTCGAATTTTTTGCGACTATCCAGGTGTCTTGTGTGTTTTTGTTCGTCTTTGTGTCTTTTGGTGTTTTGTTTTGATTTTCGTCCTTTTGATATTTTTATCTCTCCTATGATGATGAGTTTTCTTTGAGTTTTATTTGATTGAAAAGTGTATTGGAGTGGCAAAGTGAGTTCTATCTGAGGCCTACACCTGACCGAGTTCGATAACTCGAGGAACTTGCAAGATGTGAAGGAGATTGAAATCAGGTTACTTCGTTCCTTATTATAAATTTTTATGTGAGTTTTGAATTCTTGAGAGTAAGGAACATGAGCTTTAAAATTTTATGACCTGAATTTCATGAAGATCTATGAGCTTTATGCCTTTAATAAGATGTTAATTATGAGTAATAAATAGAACATGCTTTAATTCTTTAGTGCTTGAAGTTCTTGATGTGCTTGATATGATGTATGCTTAGCCTTGAAGAGAGCTCGTTCAATCTATGAAGCCAAGTGAGATTTGAGCCTATGAATCATGATACATTGATGCATAATATTTTTTCTTGAGCATATCATTCTTGTGCGTGTATTCTAGAACTTGCCTTGAGTCTCCTTGAATATTCGAGAATAGTCTAGTGGATTATGGAAATGATATTAGGCCATCTTTGATTTTTAACCCATTTTTTTTATACACTTTACCTGAATTCATTAAATCCTTAGTCAACCATTTGAGCCTTGAAATATCCATTCTTTGAATAACCATTTTGAGCTTAATCAGTATTTGATTTTTCCTTGTTTCACTTGGATTAATTGAGTAATTATTGAAGTGGTTAGAAGAAGAATGTGAATATGTTGGAGTTGAAAAGGATGATGAAGAAATGATCAAAAGATAAAATTCATGGAGTAGTGCTTAAATCTAGTACTCTATGGAGGATCCATTGGGGTAATGCCTAAAACTGATACCCCATTCAAAAAAAAAAAAAAGTGAAGGAAAGAAAAATGATGGAGTTGAAAAGTGAAAGAATTAAAAAGAAGATGGTTGTTATTTTTAAGTTGAGGAGGAGTTTTGCTTTAATTAAAGTGATGAGGAAGAATGAAGATCAAGAGGGAACGCGCGCTTGATTGATCCAAGTTTTGAGTCACTTATCCATATATTTCCTACCTTATCCAAAGAGCCTACGTTACAACCAAATAAAAAGACCTTTTTGATTCATAATTTGCCAGCTACAAGTAAAAGGAGAGTTGAGACAATAGGCAAGCTTATGGTTACACATGCACTTGAATTGAATTTGAGAGCACTTATATATATAACCTAAACGGTGTACACCTTATACACCATGAGCGTGAGAGTTACATTATATATATATCCTGTGAGCATAGGTGGATTGAGCACTTAAATTGGTGAAGTAATTATCGTAACTTGCATATTTTGAATGAATTGATGCTTTTGAACTTAAAGTTATGTGAACCAAGTTGAGATTGATTACATCTTTTGAAGGAATAGTTGATGTTTTGATCCTTACCTTTAAACATGACTTTCCATCTCATTATTCTCTTGGTTTGTCGTTTCGTTGTTCGAGGACGAACAACACCTTAAGTTTGGGGGATTTGATGAGAGTGGAAATTCATGTATTTTCGAGTCCAATTTAATACCTTTTTGAGTGTATAATTGCTATTATTTGCACATATATTAATACTTTGGACTATTATTGATTAAAAGGTGCTACTAAGGTATTTTATTGTGTTTTGATAGGAAATAGGATCAAAAGTCCAAGGTTGGAGAAAAGGTGCAATTTATGCAAAGATGATGAAAAACGCACGTCCAACTTTCATAATTTTTCTGTGTTAATGTGGAGATCAAAACTGAGAGTGTGCTACATGGTTGGAAAGCCACTGAAGAGAGGGTCGTTTTGACATAAAGAACACACCAATCAAGTTCCAAACGAGGAAGTTATAAGCAAAACAATGACGATTCGCGCTAGATGCCGAGCAGGATTGCTGGTCACTTTCCATAGTGTATTGCACACTCAATTCTTGGTGTTAATGAATGTTCTTTATATTGATTGAAATCTCAGGAAGAGAGGATCGTGTGAGCGCAAGAATTATTGAATTTGGAACTTGGATGAAGAAGTTATACATGAAACAATGAAAGGGTGCAAGTCAATTCGAACTTCATAAGCAGCAATTCGACCACAACACGTATCATTCGACTTGCAGCACCAAAATTCGACTTGGAGGAGTTCAATTCGACTTCTTCACGTGCCAACCAACCTGGAAAGCATGATGCAAGTGGGTGTAGTGCACACATGGGCTAAAATCAAGATAATACACCATTCACATGGATCACATGAAGTATCAAACACAAAATTGGATTCCTAAAGCAAAAAGTCAAGAAGAATGAGCTGCAAAGATGATGGACAGCAAGATTAAGTGGGAAATTCATGCATGTAGAGCTGAAATAATTGAACAAACAATGTGAAATGGAAGCATGGAGTAACATGGGCAGCCATGGAGGCATGTGATGTTGTTCCCCTTCCACAACTATAAATAGGGGCTGCCTCAACACAATTCAAGCATCCCACAACAATTCACATCATCCACACAACATCCAAAACCATCATCCAACTTCACACAATCTTCACAACACATAAATAAGTGAGTAGAGGGAGTGGAGTTGAACTTGCAGCCTGCTGCAAGTGGAAGTAGCAGCAACAATCGGCTGCACACTTCCTCAACACATCACCATTTCTTCATTCCTCCACCGGAGAGGCGAACGGAGTTGTTACTTGGATCGGAGACGAAGATCCAAATGGAGAGTGTGATTGAAGAGACGGAGTCATCAAAACTGGTTCCTTCTTTCTAGTTACTTATCTCTTGTTATTTAGCACTATGGTTAGGGTTAATTACATATTCATGATGTGTTCTAACAACTCCATGGGCTAAATTCTTTGTTGGTGATGTTAGGGTGTTAAAACAATCTTGATTATGTGATTTAATTACTTTAGACTTAAATTGATTATCTTGCAAATGATTTATTTCCTTATTGAAGATTTTATTTTGAAACTTTGTATAGTTATGAATTGGAATTTTGATCCCTTTAAAATTATCATTGAAGATAATAGGCATCTTTATTCTTACATAATGATTATTGTTTCATAAGGCAAGTCTTAGGTGTATTGACCATTAAAGCCTAGACGTGTTTTGTGAGACATTCTTAGGTGTATTGACCATTAAAGCCTAAGAGTGTTAGACAATCAATTTGGAATATTAGTTACTTGGTAAAACATCATTATTAAGTAATTAGTAAGGAGAAAAAAGAGTTAACGATCATGTACCTAGAAAGGAAAGTCTAGTGCTCTAGCCTTAATTGGAATTTAGCATGAAGTACCTATAGAGGGAGAGGTGGTTGATTTCTTATTGATCCAAGGATTTCCAATTCTTTATAAGTGTTAGATCTTACCTGATCAAGGTGATTTAACTAGGTTTAGTGATCCTCTTATAAACATTTGCAAGTAATTAATTTGAGTCTAGATAAATTGGTCACATAATCAAGTTGTTTACCCTAGCATTACCAATTCTCAATCCTTGAACTCTTAAATCATTTCTCTTGTGTGTTGTTATTTACAAACTATTTTATTATTCAAATTATTCATAAATCATTCTTTCAAAAATCCCGGATTTGTCTTGCAATCAAATTATCGCATAAAATTACTTATTAGATTTATAGCTATCCTGTGGGAACGATATTTTAATTGGTCACTCGTACTTCAATCGATCCCTTAAACTTGAGGGAAAAAGAAATAGCGATCAGCTGCAACACGAGTCGTGTTGCCAGCACGGCCAGCCGTGTTCTTGCACTTTTGTTTCTTCTTCCTTGTTTGATCTCCCGTCTTCATTTTTACTCCATGTTCACCTGTTATACATATGTTTAAGATCATTCTCACACATTCCCATGAAAACACATAACACCACCAAAATACACGAAAATACGGATAAAATAATACGAAAAATACACACAAAAAGGCACTAAAATCTAGGTGAAAATAACGACAATCACACCCCCAAACTTAAAGTATTGTTCGTCCCCGAACAATGAAAATGATAAACCGAGGGAGAAGTTTTTATCTAGTAAAAAGACTAAACGAACATAAGTAATAACACATCATTAGCAACAAGAATTACAAATCATGCTAAGCTATCCTACAATATTAGATTTATGATATGAGAAATTAACAAGTTCAATCAAAAGAAAATAATGAGCAATATAGTCCCTTTTAGTCTAAACCTCACATAAGTTTATCAATGTCACTCGACACTCTTTAAATAAGGTAAATCAACACTCCTCAATCAATTGGTTCGAATCACCATACACTTGCTCGTAGACTCTATTCACAAACCACCAAAATTTTAATCAATGATCAAAAAGGTCTTTAATTAAGGATGTAATGATGGGCTCTTTGGTAGGGTAGGAAGAATATAGGTAAAAGTGACTAAACGAGTGTAAGTAATCGAAGAGGTAGCTACTTTCTTCCATCCCTTCACATTCTTTTTCTTCCTTTCTTTTCTTTATTGATCACAAGCACTAATCATCACTTCCTTGGATTTCTTGAGCTTCTTATATATTCATGCCTCTTTTCTTTGATTCTTAAGTACTTGAGCATATTATTGTTGATTTGCTCATTTTCTTGTTTTGAAATTGCATGTCCATTCTTTCTTGTGCTCTTTTCATCCTTTTTCTTACTTATTTGTCATTTCCTCTTTCTCTTTTGGTATCTCATCACACCTTTCTAGCCACCATCTTCTTTATTACTCACACAAAAGGTATATATCTTAGGCTTATATGGGTAATTAAAGCTTGTAATGTGCTATCTTCACAATAAATAGGCTTATAGGCTCAAAGTGGTTGACTAGGGATGATTTTAAAGGTAAGGAAATATTTGGCAATGGCTATACATGACAAGGATGGCCTTAAATCATTTCATCGATCTCCACTAATCGGATTCATTCCTAAAGTCTTTGAGCAAGTATTTAGTTTATCAAAACTCAACCGATCCACTCATGAAAAGATATACCATGTATACATGGTCGAGGCTCAAATTCTCACAAGTTTATGCTCAACTTAAAAGGACTTATTACAACATATTCATCTTTTAATTGAATTAATTAAATAAAACATATCACAATTCGAAAGTGTAGAATTCCTTAATCATAATTCGACCTCACTTATCACCATAATGCATCATCACTCATATACCAAAACGACTCACAACCTCCCAAACAAACCACCAAATCAAACCTAAACACGAAATATAAAAACAACTACACACAAACACAAATAAACCAAAGACAACACAAAGACAAAACTAAAAGAAAAGACACAAATAAAAATCACCCCATCCATGATCAATACACATCAAAAATCATCTCAATCCTTAATTGAAAGAAAAGTATGAAATTAAACATCCCAAAACAAAACAATAAGAAGTCTCAAATCCAACACAAATTAAATCAACTAAAATAGATGAACTAATGAAGTGTCGAGCACCAAAAGTACTCCCTTAATTATCCGGAGGCGGAGGGGGTTGATTTTGCCATGATCCCCAAGGGGTATAAGCATGAGGTGTGGTAGGGAACTGGAAATTAAACATCCTTGTGATCATCTCCTCCATGTTGTTCGAGCGTGATCGCGTATTCTCTTCATAGTATTCCCTACGACGCTGCCCCTCATGGATTTCCCTTATCATCGCACCCTGTCTCTGCTGCTCCTCTCGGAACTCTCTCATCTCATCTCCAAGCGCCTGCTGCGTCTGCCTGATATCCCTGAGTTCGTTTTCCAGAAAATTCCATCTTGCATTCCCTTCTCTTGGTCCATCTCCTTCCTCTTGTTCTTCTTCTTCTTGCTCAAATGCTGGAGGCTCTGGTGCATGCTCTTCAAATTCCACCTTATGAGGTTGCTCTTCCTCTCCTACATCCATGTCCACTGGCTCAGCTCTCAGATTCCTTAGCTCAGGATTCTCATCTACTCTCATCTGTTGGAGTACTGCTTCCACTCCATCTCTATTCTCTCTGTAGAAGGCTCTCACAACTGCTGAGTGGTTAGGACTCGCCATTGCTAGATTCTGGTGCTTTCTTTGTCCTCGCAGTGTGGTGAGCTCAGGAGCAGGTAGAGGAAATGGAGCTCTCTTATCTTGCTTCAAGCAATACATGTTCCCTATGAATGATAGGAACTCCATCCTTATGAGTTGATTATAAGTGAGCCCTTCACTAACCATCGAGTGTTGCATCCCTCTGAGGTCGATGCCTAACCCTTGAGCAATCATTGTCATCATTCCTCCAATCATAATCCCTCGAGTATTCTCTCTCTTCGCCACTCTCTCAACATGCTGAATGAAGTGAGCTGCAATGTTCACTGTGAACTCCTTGAACATACTGTACATGATGTACAACTGCTTCTCACCAACAGCTCCACTCTCAAACTGACCCAGAATAGTATTGGATACTATCTTTTCAAGGAATCTCATGACTGGGTTCCTTATAGCTGTCCCTTTTGACGAACTTGGAATGTACTCTGGAGGCTCAGTCCCATCCTCAACCAATTTTCTCCACCACATCTGTTGATTGAAACCCCCTTGTGGTAAGAAGTTCTGATGACCTCTCATTATTGGGCACCCAAAGAACCTATTTAACTCGTTCACAGGTATCTTCTCCCACATCTCATTGTTCAACTGAAATGTGATAGAAATAGGAAACTTGTTCCTATCTCTATGAACCTCCAAGGTGCTCATGAACTCAGCTGTAAGATGGAGATAAGTGGGAGGTCTCTTATCGAAAAACTCTTCCATTTCCACTCGACGGAATAGAGTCCTCAGATCACCTTCTATTCCAAGACCCTCCATGGTTGCTTGATCCTGGAATCGAGTTGCCCTAATCTTGGGGATTATGTACTCCCACCTCAATGCATACTTCTCCCATTCCATGAACTCTACTCCGAAATTCTCAGGGTGTTGGTCCTTCATTAGCAGTTTGGCATCAAGGTTGGACAGTTCCATATCTGACTCAATAAAAATGAAGTCCTCATTGCGTTTCCTCACTCTTCTTTCAGCCATCTACAATTTCCAACATAATTCAAATTAGTTTCAATTTAACTCAAAGCAAAATGTCTCATATTAATTAGAATTATAACTAGTTATTCAACTAAGTGTTAATTATAGCACATATTCAAGCACAATAAACAATGTATTTCAAAGACTAACATTTTGATCCAACCAACTTAGCACAAAGTTATTCCAAAAATTTCATTCAATCAATCACTTTCAACATCCTAATCCTCTCATTCTTTCATAACATTTCAGTTTTTCAATGGGCACAATTCAATTCAATAATGCTTCATGCAAAAACTTTGAATTCCAATTTGAAATTTCATTTAAGCATTTCATCAAACACTTGGCATGCACATATTTCACACTTCAATTCAACAAGTATTAACTATGCCTTCATGCTCAAATCCTCAATACCTAAACTAATTCACATCAATACAATCATCATAGAAGCATTATTAATCAATTTGAACATCATATGCCCTAAATTAATCATCCTAAAACAATTATCCCCAAATTCCTCCTTCATGAACCCTAATTCTTCCCAAAGTTTAATCAATCCAACAGTTAAATATGCAAATTCATGTTTCACAATCCTAGACATGCTTCATACATACCATCATTCAAAACCCATACATGAATTTTGAAATTTATACCTCGAATTGAAAATTAGGGCACAAGAGTACATACCTTGAATTTTCTTGAATAAAATGAAGGGGATTATTGTTTAAGCTTTGAAATTCACCTTTTAATCTCACAATCTTACCACTCTTTGATGTTTGGATGACAAATTGTGAAGTTTCGAATGAATTCACGATGGGAATGTGTTATAACCTTATGGTCGTGTCCAGAAATCTGCCTTTTAAAATGCTGCTTTAGACCCGACACGAGTCGTGTCACGCAACACGGCCATAAGGTGCCCGTGTTGCGTGATCTGATGCTCCCGCACGGCCAAAGCTTACTGGGCCGTGTCGGCGACATGACTCGAGTCTTGTGCTTGGACACGACCTGTGTCACGCAACACGATCAAAATCTGCTCGTGTTGGGCAAACTGATGTCGCCGCACGGCCAAAGCTTACAGGGCCGTGTCAGCGACACGAGTCATGTCACTGCTCCCCTGAATTTTCCAATTTTCATCTTCAAATCTTGTCTTTCCCTGTTTCAATGCTTCCAATACTCCCTATTCATGCTCACAACTCATAAACATCATTAGCTCAACTTTAATATCAAAAACAAAAGGATTATCAACTTCAACACCACCAAAACGAACCAAAACTAAACCGAACTCATGAGAAAAATTCAAATTTAGCTCAAAAACACAAGAATGCATGTCAACATAGAATATAACATATCGTATCACATCATATCCCCCCAAACTTGAATTGAAACAAGAGTTTCAAAGAAAGTTTGCAAAAAGTGGTACAATATACCGTTCACATCAATGACGCACTCTTTGAATCTTCAATAAATCTTCTTCTCATAAGCACAATCCACCTACAAGACCAAAATAAAGCAAAACAAGAAAAAGAAATATTTACAAACCTAACTTACTAAAAGGATACGAGCCTTCAAGAGGTGAAAGTGTCAACATATACCAACTCCCTTTGAGAGGGAGAATGGTAATGCTTAACCCTATGACCATTAACTACAAAGGCATTTCCATCCGCTCCTTCAAGTTTAATCGATCCATCATCTCTTACTTCGATCACCAAGTACGGTCCGGTCCATTTCGAACGAAGTTTTTCGGGAAATAATTTAAGCCTTGAATTAAACAATAGAACTTTATCCCCCGGAATAAACTCCTTCGTTTTGATCCTGTCATCATGCCATCTTTTAAGCTTCTCCTTGACAATTCGTGAGTTTGAATATGCTTCCTCACGAAATTCTTCAAGCTCAATCAATTGAAGACATCTTTTCTTTCCGGATTCTTTCTCCTCAAGATTCAACTTCCTCAATGCCCATAAAGCCTTGTGTTCTATTTCAACCGGAAGATGACATGCTTTCCCATAGACAAGTTTATACGGAGAAAAACCAAGAGCGGTCTTGTAAGCCGTTCGATAAGCCCAAAGCGCATCATCTAGCTTAGAAGACCAATCCTTCCTATTCCCCTTGACTGTCTTCTCAAGTACAAGCTTCACTTGCCTATTTGATACTTCCGCCAAACCATTTGTTTGAGGATGATAAGGTGTTGACACCTTGTGCTTCACTCCATAGCCTATCAAAAACTTCTCAATGATCTTGTTGATGAAATGAGTCCCTTGATCGCTAATGATCGCCTTTGGTACTCCAAACCTTGCAAAAATGTTCTTCTTCAAGAAAGCCTTGACAACTAGCGCATCATTCGTTCTTGTAGGAATTGCTTCTACCCATTTAGACACATAGTCTACCACAAGCAAAATGTAAAGAAAACCATTGGAAGGCGGAAATGGTCCCATGAAGTCCATCCCCCAAACATCAAACACTTCAACTTCAAAGATATTCCTCATAGGCATCTCATCTCTTTGTCTAATACTTCCAATTCTTTGGCATCTATCACACCCCTTGACGTATTCTTTGCAATCCTTGACCAATGTTGGCCAAAACAATCCCGACTGTAAGATCTTAGCTCCCGTCTTTTGAAACCCAAAGTGTCCTCCATATGGTAAACTATGGCACATCTCCATGACACTTACTTTTTCTTCCTCCGGAATACACCTTCTTATGATACCATCCGGACAATTCATAAACAACAAAGGATCATCCCACAAATATTCTTTAACATCATGGTAGAACTTTTTCCTTTTTGACTCGGTGAGATGGTCAGGCTTGATACCGCACGCTAAGTAGTTTACCAAATCTACGTACCACAGTCTTCCGGTCTCACACAAAGTGTACATCTGATAAAAATCCACTTGAAGTATCTCTTCATCCGGAAACATATCATTTATGAGCTCCATGGTTCCTTTTTCATCAACATTCTCCAATCGTAACAAGTGGTCAGCTATGATATTTTTGACTCCCTTCTTATCACGTATCTCCACATCAAATTCCTGCAACAAAAGCACCCAACGAATTAGTCTTGGTTTAGCATCTTTTTTACTCATCAAATACCTAATGGCAGCATGATCCGTGTAGACAATGGTTTTCGTGCCAACTAAGTATGGATGAAATTTTTCAAAAGCATAGACTACGGAAAGAAACTCCTTTTCCGTTGTGGTGTAATTCTTTTGATTGGCATTGAACGTCTTTGATGCATAATAGATAGCTCGAAATTTCTTCTCTTGCACTTGTCCAAGCACTACTCCCAAGGCACTATCACTTGCATCACAATGGAGTTCAAAAGGTTTGCTCCAATCGGGAGAGACAAGGATTGGTGAAGAAATCAAAGCTTCCTTTAACACCCTAAAAGCATCAAGACATTCATCATTAAATTCAAACGGAACATCTTTTTCAAGCAATTTACACAAAGGTTTGG
Organism: Pogostemon cablin; assembly: GCA_023678885.1. Lineage (NCBI taxonomy): Eukaryota > Viridiplantae > Streptophyta > Magnoliopsida > Lamiales > Lamiaceae > Pogostemon > Pogostemon cablin. Next base: position 20,830,920 of record CM042971.1, read on the forward strand.
CTATATTAGAAAAATTCTTTATAAAACGTCGATAGAATCCGGCGTGACCAAAAAACGATCTAACCCCTTTTTCATTTTTAGGAGGGGGAAGATGTTCAATGGCTACAACCTTCGCTCTATCAACTCTCAAACCTTTTTCTGAGATATGATGACCAAGTACGATACCCTCTTGAACCATAAAGTGATATTTTTCCCAATTCAAGACTAGGTTCGTATCTTGACATCGCTGCAAGACCATGGACAAATTAGTTAAGCATTTATCAAATGAAGATCCAAACACGGAAAAATCATCCATAAAAACTTCCATCACATTTTCAATCAATCCTCCAAAAATAGCCATCATACAACGTTGAAAGGTGGCGGGTGCATTGCATAACCCAAAAGGCAATTTATAGAAAGCGAATGTACCATACGGACAAGTAAAAGTTGTTTTCTCTTGATCCTCGGGGGCTATCATGATTTGGTTGTACCCCGAGTAACCATCTAGAAAACAATAATACTTGTATCCCGCCAACCTATCAAGCATTTGATCAATAAAAGACAAAGGGAAATGATCCTTATGAGTATTATCATTTAACTTTCTATAGTCACAACAAACTCTCCACCCCGTTTTCACCCTTGTTGCAAGTTCTTCATCAAATTCCGTTTTAACAATGGTTAATCCTCCTTTCTTAGCCACAACATGCAAAGGACTTACATGAGGACTATCACTAATGGCATAAACAATTTTAGCATCCAACCATTTTAAAACTTCCTTCCTAACAACTTCTTGCATAATAGGATACAAACGCCTTTGAGGTTGTACACATGATTTATTCTCATCAATCAACCTAATGTGATGCATGCAAATTGTGGGACTAATTCCCTTCAAATCATCCAAACTCCGCCCTATAGCACTCTTATGATCTCTAAGTACCCTCAACAATTTATCAAGCTCTAAAGGTGAAAGGGATGATGATACAATTATCGGAAAATTCTTGTTGTCCCCCAAATACGCATACCTAAGGTGATCGGGTAGAGGCTTCAATTCTTCCTTTCCTTTATCAACCTTTGACTCTTCATTCTCAACCTCTAATGGAAGATATTCCCTCTTTCCATAGTATGCCAACTTTGCTTCATCCTCTTGCATTTCCCTACAAGCATTCAATTCATGTAAACAATCATTAATATCTTCATCATCTAAACAATGAAAAGAATGGTTAGAGTTTAAAGATAAAGTAAGAGAATGGCTTATGCTTATTTCAAGAGGATCTTTAGCTAAGATGAATGGTAGGTTCTCTTCAACAACTTCATCAATCATGTCGATCCTTCTACATTCTTCTTTTTCATGTGGATACCTCATAGCACTCTTCAAAGAGAACACCACCTCCTCCTCATTTACTCTCAACTTCAACTCCTCTTTTTGTACATCAATTAAAGCTCTTCCCGTGGCTAAAAATGGACGCCCCAATATCAATTGAACATTTGCATCCTCGTCCATATCAAGCACTACAAAATCAACCGGGAATATAAACTTTCCAACTTTGACTAACACATCCTCCACTATTCTTCTAGGGTAAGTTAAAGACCTATCCGCTAGTTGCAATGTAACGGATGTAGGTTTCACTTCCCCTATACCAAGTTTCTTGAAAATAGACATAGGCATCAAGTTGATACTTGCCCCAAGATCACAAAGAGCTTTATGAACCTCACTCTTGCCCATTTCACATGTAATAACAAAACTCCCCGGATCTTTGAGCTTTGGAGGCAACTTCCTTTGAATTATTGCACTACACTCCTCCGTCAAGTTGATGGTCTCATTCTCTATCAAGCTCCTTTTCCTTGACATGATGTCCTTCAAAAACTTCGCATAGTGAGGCATTTGTTTCAAGGCATCCGCAAAGGGTATATTAATGTGGATTTTCTTGAAAATTTCCAAAAACTTTGCAAACTTTTCATCCAAGCCCTTCTTCAAAAATCGATGTGGAAAAGGAATAGGTACTTGTGTTTTTGGAATTCCCCAACTATCCCTTTCCACCTCAATTTCCTCCTCCTTCTTTTTCATTGCCTTGGTTCTTTCCCATATTTTTTCAACAATCTTGTTATCAATCAATTCCGGTTCCTCATTCATTTTAGCCTCAACTTCACTTTCAACTTCTAATTCTTCTTCAACCAAGGTTTTCTCCATCTCCTTCTCTTCCACCTTATCATCTTCCATTGGCATAGACGGTCCATCATAATTTGTTCCACTCCTCAAGGTAATTGCCTTGCATTGTTCCTTTGGATTTACAATGGTGGTGGAAGGAAATTTCCCTTTCTCATTAGCACTCATTGAGCTCGCCATTTGACCAAATGAATACTCCAAGGCTTTGAGTCTTCTATCACTATTTTCTTCAATGGCTTTGAATCGTCTTTCAATATTTTCCTCTTGAGTCTTGTTGGAAGCAATCAACTTTTCAAGAAGTTCTTCGGTAGTCGCCTTCCCTTCATTATTTGGTGCTTTAGCTCCCGGATGATACCCCGGAGGATAAGAAACCGCATTACTTGGGTTTGCATAAGAAAAATTATCTTGCCTCCTTTGTTGTTGTGGATAAGAATTTCCACTTCCTTGACCATTGAATACTCCTTGCCTTGGTTGTTGTTGTGGGTGTGAGCTTCCACTACTTTGAGCATTGAATCCTCCTTGCCTTTGTGGATAACTTCCTTGATTTTGGTTGAAACTACCTTGGTAATTGTTTTGATAATTACCTTGGTAGTTTCTTCCTTGCATGTACGACACATCCTCAACACGTGGCATAGAGTTGGTCCATTATTCACCATTCACAACATTCGGAGGTAGCACACCTTGCTCGACTTGTAGCCCCTCAACCATATTCGCTCCTTGGTTGTTCACACTTTGATTCAAGCTCATTTGTTTAACGACTTCTGCCACTATCTTTTCCATGCTTGGCATACTTGGTTCAACACTTACACTCTTCACACTAAAATGTTGCCCTTTATCATAGCTCTCAAACCCATAGCTTCCACTAACCCTCTCCGATGGCCATTGGTAAAAATTTGTAACAATTTCATCAAAAATTCGAATAGCCCTTTCCGGAGTTACTCCAAGTACGGATTCACCCGCCGAAGCATCAACAAGCACTCTTTGCCCATTCACAAGACCTTGATAGAAAAATTCAACTTGTTGATTCTCCGGGAAACCATGTTGTGGACACTTGCGTAGCATTTCCTTGAACCTTTCCCACGCTTCATAAAAACTTTCTTGAGGCAATTGCTTGAATTGAGTAATCAAGCTCTTCATCTGAAGCGTCTTTGAAGGTGGAAAATATTTGTTCAAAAACATTTGTGCTAGCTCGTCCCATGTGTTGCACGTACCGGGAGTAAGAGTGGAGAGCCATGTTCTTGCTCTATCTCTCAAAGAAAATGGGAACAACCTCATCTTGATGCAATCTTCACTCACCCCATTCATTTTCACGGTGTTGGCAATCTCCACAAATTGAGCTAGATGAGCATTAGGATCTTCATTCGGAGCTCCACCAAATTATTGCTCTCTTACCAATGAAATCAAGCCCATTTTAAATTCAAAGTTGTTGGCATGAATTGGTGGTCCCATCATTTGTGGAATTGCCCTTGGCATGAAGAAATCCCGTATCACCCTTTGATCATTTTGAATTCCATGTTGCACCGGAGGTGGTGGTACATATGCTTGTTGTGGAGGAGCATAAGCTTGTTGAAAACCTTGTTGAATCATAGCTTGTTGCACCATTTGTTGAATTAAAGCTTGATTGTTAAACTCCCCAAATTGTTGATAACCTTGTTGAGGAAGATTGGCATTAGCTTGATCTTGCAAATTTTTCATTCCGCCTCCATCATTCCTAACATTGCCACGTTCATCTTGATTGTTTTCCATTTGATCACTCTTTTTGGTATTGTTCTCCTTTCTTCTTCTTCGAAAAGTGTGTTCAATTTCTAAGTCAATAGGTTCAACTTGTTCCCCTTTTGATCTTGTTTGCATACACCTTCAAAATAAAAGAAGTTAGAACAATATTTTCAAAGCAAAATACAAATAATAAATACAAGAAAAAATGTTTCTAGTAAGATCGCTCTAAATGTTCCTTCTTTAAGCTACTAGCAACCGTTACCTCCCCGGCAACGGCGCCATTTGATTAACCATAACTTGTAGTCGGGTTGACCAATTCAAGAATTTATCGAACCACAGGGAGGTCGATGCTAGCACTTAAGCGATATCACATTTATCACGATTTTATAGAAACGAATCATAGATGGATGGTTTGGTAAACAAGTAATTAAATGCAAACAAATGAAAGTAAACAAGCAATAATCAAATGACAAGATAAAAATGATGAATGAGTGGTTTTCCAAATTGAGTAGAAGTGAGATTAACAACACTAATGAAGTGGTAACTTATGGATTCATGCATTAAACTCATATGTATCAAGGGTTAAGACTAAGGGCCAACACTTATACCACCTAAACTTCCTCTCGAAATGAATAGGATGTAGATCATTTGCACAATCTCAAAATAGCTCAAAGGTTGGTTCTCAATTAAACTATTCCAACTAGGTACTAAGTTCAATTATAGAATCCCTTCATATAATCAATTGACTTCTCAATCTAACTAATCACATGTTCCATCAAAGGGTTCTAAATAATAAAGGACTTCTCAATCACTTTACCATTTATAATGCACATGAGGTGTTTGATGAAATGATTCATTTGACTATCCTAAGCACATAATTGATTTCCCAATCTAATCATATAATTAGAACAATCAAACACACAAAACATCATAGATCTCAAGATATGTAAGCACCAATGATAGAAAATCAAATATCCCCATCAACATATGAATTTAATTACATAGATCCACAAATTAACCAACAACCTTCATGTTGCTAATCTCACAAGGGAGATTAGCCTACAATCTTCATAAGATCAATAACATAGACATTAGAGTTCTTACAAATCATGATAAACTAAAGGATTAACACAAAATTGGAATGAAAACTCCCTTGGAAATGTATCCAATTGAATCTCCCTTCTTCCTTTGGTGATCACCCAATCTTCCTTGCTTCTTCACTTGATTTGGATGGAAGAAAATATGGAGAAATGATGTAGATCTAGAAATGGATGAATTGGATGAAGAATAAGGTGTAAAATCAAAGGAAAAGTGTGTGAGGTGTGTGGGAATAGTAGAAAATCGGATCTCCTCCTGAAATGTTGAATGGATTGGTATTTATACCCCATGGAGATCTTCTAGAAGAATTAGAAAAAAATATCCTGTTCTGGTGCCGACACGAGTCGTGCTGCGTGGCACGAGTCATGTCGTGTCGAGGTTACTTGGTCAACAATACTCAAAACGGCACACAAGTCGTGCTGCGTTGCACGGCCAAAGGGTGGCCGTGTTGAATGTATAGACGTCGCCGCACGGCCACCGCTTACAGGCCCGTGTCTGGTACACGGGCCGTGTGCTGCAACACGGGTCGAGCTCCGCAACACGGCCAAGTGGTGGTCGTGTTGGATAAATAGATGTCGCCGCACGACCATTCTGGACAGGCCCGTGTCTGGTACACGGGCCGTGTGCTGCAACACGAGTCGTGTTGCCAGCACGGCCAGCCGTGTTCTTGCACTTTTGTTTCTTCTTCCTTGTTTGATCTCCCGTCTTCATTTTTACTCTATTTTCACCTGTTATACATATGTTTAAGATCATTCTCACACATTCCCATGAAAACACATAACACCACCAAAATACACGAAAATACGGATAAAACAATACGAAAAATACACACAAAAAGGCACTAAAATCTAGGTGAAAATAACGACAATCAAACACCTCCATGATCTTCTCTATCAAACCATCAAAAATCGCCATCATGCATCTCTGAAAAGTAGCAGGCGCATTACACAATCCAAACGGCATCTTCCTAAAAGCAAAAGTCCCGTAGGGGCAAGTAAAAGTGGTATTTTCTTGATCCTCGAGAGCAATCATGATTTGGTTGTACCCCGAGTATCAATCCAAGAAACAATAAAACTCATACCCTGCAAGACAATCTAACATTTGATCCATAAAAGGAAGAGGAAAATGGTCCTTACACGTGTTCTCATTTAATTTCATGTAATCCATACATGTACGCCATCCCGTAGGAATCCTCGTGGCTATAGCTTCTCCATCCTCAGCTTTCACTACAGTCATGCCCCCCTTTTTAGCAACTACATGCAATGGACTCACATGGGGACAATCACTAATAGGATATATAATTCCAGCATCCAACCATGTAAGGATTTGCTTTCTTATCACCTCTTGAATTGCGGGATTCACCCTCCGCTGATTTTGAACGCTCGCCTTGGCTTCATCCAACAACCTAATCCGATGCATGCAATACGAAGGACTAATACCTTTCAAATCATCAAGTGACCACCCTATTGCAGACTTGTACTTCCGTAAGACATCTAATAACTCCTCAAGTTGATCATCATTAAGGGAAGAAGATACAATTACCGGATATTTTGCATTATCACCAAGAAAAGCGTACTTCAAGTGTTCCGGCAATGGTTTCAACTCCTCTTTCTTTTCTTCCACTGGAGCGCTTTCGTTATCCAAAGGCAAGTACCTCCTGGTCCATTTGACTTCTTCCACCTTAGTTCTTTCCAATTCAAACCTGTCATCACCCAAAGCAAGTAAGTTTCAAGAAATTCAATACATACCTTGTTAAAAAGTCCGTCAAGCTCCGTAGTGGGATAAGTAAGAGACTCCATCAAACATGTCTCAAGAGGATCCTTTGACAAGATTTGAGACATATCCTCCTTCACAATCTCCTCCACCATGTCAATACTATAACACTAGGACTCCATTGGCATCTTCATTGCTTTGTCCAAGTTGAAAAGTACTTCTTCTTTGTCCATTCCCAGCTTAAGTTCTCCCTTCCGAACATCTATCATAGCTCCAGCCGTAGCAAGGAATGGCCTCCCCAAGATTAAAGGAACATTATCCTTGTCATCATCCATCTCTAGTACAAGGAAATCCACAGGAAAGACTAACTTCTCTACCTTTACAAGAACATCTTCAACAATGCCTTTCGGAAACGTCATTGATCTATCTGCCAATTGGAGAGCCACTGTTGTCGGGGTCAACTCCCCCAAACCAAGCCTCTGAAAGATGGACAACAGCATCAAATTGATGCTTGCCCCTAGATCGCACAAAGCTCACCGTGCTGGCCCCTTCCCGATCTCACATAGAATAGTAAAGCTCCCCGAATCTTTCATCTTTGGCGGCAACTTCTTTTGAATAATTGAGCTACAATTCTCAGATAAGTTTACCGTTTCAACTCCGGTTAAGCTTCGCTTCTTCATCAATATGTCTTTAAGGAATCGAGAATAATATGGCATCTCCATGATTGCCTCTGAGAAAGGGATGTTCAAGCTTATCTTGTTCATTATCTCTGAAAACTTCTAGAACTTCTCTTCCAATCCCTTCTTCACTAGCTTGTAGGGAAACGGTGGAGGTATCTTTGTTTTGGGAATCCCCCATTCATCACGATCAACCTTCTCCGCTTTCTCCTTTTCGGCTCTTAATCGCTTAGCTCTTTCCCATTTTTTCTCAGCTATTATATCTGTACTTTGCTCATTCCGTACCACTGGAGTTGCATCGACATCAAAAGGAACATCAGGTGCATCAATCAAAACATCTTGGCGAGGTTCAACCATTGTTCGACCTGTTTGAGAGGTCGAACCAGGTTTGTATTGGTCGAACCTCTCTCCTGGAAGACTGATCTCATTCTGCTCTTGAGGTTCAACTAGGGTTCGACCAACATTGGAGGTCGAACAATTGCCCCATAGGTCGAACCGCTTCACTGTATAGTTTCTATCCTCCGGTTCGACCTGGGTTCGACCTGATGGGTTGGTCGAACAATTACGATCGTGGTCGAACCGTTCCTGCAACAAAATAGAGTGCTCTTGCTGATGAGGTTCGACCATGGTTCGACCTGTATGCCAGGTCGAACCCTCTGAGTGTTGGTCGAACCGAGTCTTAGAAAATTCCAACTTTGATTCCGGCCTCATCGGCCCCTCGTACTGCGTTCCCAACCTCAGTGTGATGGCATTACACGACTTTGGATTCTCTATACTCTGAGACGGAAACTTCCCTTTGCCTACAGATTGAGTCAATGTGTTCACATTCTCTACAATTGTACCCATCAACAACGTGAGATCTTTCACTTGAGTAGACAAATCTTTGTGGTGATCATCAATCTTTTTCTCAAGTTTGGCCTCAAGGCGGTTCACTCTTTCATCATTCTTCGCCATGTACCTGTTCACAGTATCCTCAAAACCAGGCTTCCCTTCTTCCACCTTTTCTTCTGGATCAACACCCATCGGAAGTTGCACTGCATTGTTCGTATTGCTCCATGAAAATTCGGGCCTCCTTGGTTGCTGTTGATAACCACCAGAGGAACCACGATTGTTAAAGTTTCCTCGATAGTTCCCTTGGTAGTTCTGGTTTCCTTGATTTGGGTACCTCGTTCCTTGAATACTTTGACCCATGGCATAATTTGCTTCCTCCAATTCTTCTTGGATGGTTCCATTATTCATCATCTCTTGCTGCATGATTGGTACTCGTTGAGATATCTCGCTGATCTGCTTCTGTTGAGACTCAAGTAGCTTGTTGATATTGGACAAGCTCGAAACGATCTCATCCTCTCTCTTTGTTTTCACCATTGCTTGTTCAACCTGAGCTACCTTCCCAAGGACATACATACCTCTAACTCTATCAGTAGGCCAATCCCTCGAATTCATCGATATGTCTTCAAACAATTTCTCGGCCTCAACGGATGACTTTGTAAGTAATGCTCCATTAGAAGAAGCATCAAGTAACACTCTTGATTCACAGTCCAATCCATTATAGAATATACTGATATATTGGGCTTTAGATAGCCCATGTTGAGGGCACTTCCTGAGCATGTCCTTGAATCTATCCCACACTTCATGAAATTTCTCACCTCCACTGATAGCAAATTGGTTAATATCTTGCTTCATCTTAAACACCTTCGAAGGTGGCATATACCTTTCCAAGAATCTTAACTTCAATTGCTCCCACGTGGTGCACTCAGCTGCGTTAATAGTATCGTACTAATCCCTCGCCTTTTCCGTAAGCGAGAATTTGAACAAAAGGATCTTCCTAGCATCTTCATGTTCTCCTACATCTTTTTGAGTACTTGCATAACCCAAGAACTTGTTCAGATGCTGCTGCGGATCCTCGAAAGACCCTCCTGAAAAGGAGTTCCTTTCAATCATGCTAATAAGAGCGGGATGAAGATCGAAAGCTGTGTTAGTTCCCCTTGCTCCTAAAAGCTCATAATTTCCAGCCCCATTATTTCTGAAAACCTCTCGGATGGCTAGATTATCCGGATTCGCTGCCATGTTGACTGTTCCTACTTCCAAATTAACTTCAGTTGTAGCCTCAATCGTTTGCGAAATCTGCTCGTCAATCTTGACTCCAAAATTCAGAGCTTCAGTTGGGTCAATTGTCTTTGCCTTGCTCTTATTCTTCTTCTTCTCTCTTGATGATGCTCCAATCTCAGGATTATACGGTTCAAGATTACCTTTCTTTGATCTTGTGAGCATACACCTAAAATGAATAAGAGAGAAAACAACAAAACAAGATAAATAGTCCTAATAAACTAGAAATAATACAAAAAAAAGATATTTTACGCCGTCCCCGGCAACGGCGCCAAGAACTTGATAGGGGTTTTCTCAACACACAAATTAATCCTCAAGTATAAGGATATCAATTGTAGTCGCGAAGATGACCAAGTTACAATATCGAACCCACGGGACGGTTAAACATCAATTTCATTATATTCTAGTATACTGTAGACTATGTTTGGTAATTGTAAAGGTTTAAGGAACAATGACTTCTAATCGAAATAGCAAAAAGAAATAGCAAGAGTTAGAGAGAAGTGAGTTGTGATCAAGAAGAATAATAGGTAGTTCGTCGGGTCATCCAGTTTCACTAGCAATTCGTATTTTCATGTGATGGTGTCCGACTCTGCCCTGTGGTTTGTGGACGCATCACTAGACCATGCAAGTTTACTCTATAGACACAAGTAAATATGCGCTTGACACGTGTGAATAATCTCGGAGCAAGAGATATACTTCACCCCCCTTTCTAGGTACCATCATAATCAATTATCTTCTACGTCTAGAATCTAACCCGATTTGATCTCCCTTTTTAGGTACTATAAAGTTATACTCTTCATCATATTCATCAACCTGAATTTAATTCAATTAATGAATATTCATATAAGACGGTTCTAATAAGACTTCAGAATCCCTTCACTTAGAATTATAACAATAAACCCTGCTCAGTAGTGAACGCACTCAACCAATAACCATGTTATGTATTCAGACTCTACACAACGATCATTGATGCACAAAACAATTATGAGTATGGATTAAATATGCAATCTTATATAAAACAAACCACAGGTAGTGTTGTACGGAGTTTTACACACGAAATACGAATTACATCATGAAACTTTCATAACCCTAGAACTACCAAGGCGGTTCTAGCCCATGATTGATCTAAGAACAATCATGGTTAGATTGATCATTCTTACTTGAACCTTCAGCGAACTTCTGTCATAGCCCTCCGGATGGATCACCACCTCTACTCTTGTCTCTCTTATGATTGATGATAAAAAAGCTCTCTTTATTCTCTGTATGAGCCTCCTTTTATACTTGTAATCACGTCTCTAGGGCTTGGAATGGGCTTTCTAAGTGATCTCACGCGTTTCGGCCTTGAAAATCCGGATAAGGTAAGTTCTCGCACGTAGGTTCAACCTCGTCAAACAGGTCGAACAACTGGCCACAGGTCGAAACCCAAGTCGAACCCCGCTACTGGAAGAATTCTGCACTGGTTCGACCTCTTGAACAGGTCGAACAGGACTTGGTCGAACCCCAGGTCGAACCTCATCACTGGATAATTTCCGCTCCTGATTCGACCAACTGGCAAGTCGAACTCAAACGTCGTGGTCAAATCCTCTTTTCTGCGAACTGGTTCGACCATGGTTCGACCTGATGGACAGGTCGAACCACTTGAGTCGTGGTCGAACCTTCTTCTGTAAGCTCAGCAATGCTGGTTCGACCTGCTGGAGAGGTCGAACCCTCCTCCAACCAGGTCGAACCCTCCTATTTCTTGGGCGGTTCGCATGGCTTCGACTCCATCTCTTCGATTCTTGGCACTTTCACTCCGTTTTTGCTAAGAAAACCACTCAAATAGCTCCACTAACACCTGATTCATGCTAATTCACAATATATATAGGTTTTCCACCTATTTCCACATCAAAACTCTCCAAAACTAGCACAAAACATGGTGCCAAACTTGTGAATTTACACACTCATCAGCCGTCTAGACTGCTCTGGGTCAATCTTCCACTTGAATTCCGAATTACCTGTCGGATCTTTTTCATTGTCACCAAGATAAGTATACGACAAGTGTTCCGGTAACGGTTTCAGCTCCTCTTTCTTTTCTTCCATTGGAGTGCTTGCTCTCTCCAACGGCAAGTACTTCCTAGTCTCTTTCACTTCTTCAGCCTTAGCTCTCTGCAATTCATACCTGGCATCACCCAAAGCAAGTAAGTTTTCAAGATATTCAATACATTCCTCATTAGAAAGACCGTCAAGCTCCGTAGTGGGATAAGTAGGAGACTCCATCAAGCATGTCTCAAGAGGGTCCTTAGACAGGATCAAAGGCATATCTTCCTTCACAATCTCCTCCACCACGTCAATACTACGACACTGAGACTCCATGGGCATCTTCATTGCTTTGTCTAAGCTGAATAACACCTCTTCATTATCCATCCGCAACCTGAGCTCCCCCTTTTTAACATCAATCATGGCCCCAACAGTAGCAAGGAAAGGTCTCCCTAAGATAAGAGGGATATTATCCTTGTCATCTTCCATATCATGTACAAGAAAATCCACAGGAAAGACTAGTTTCTCCACTTTGACAAGAACGTCTTCAATGATACCTTTCGGAAACGTCATCGACCTGTCTGCCAATTGTAGAGCAACTATTGTAGGAGATAACTCCCCCAAACCAAGCCTTTGAAAGATAGACAATGGCATCAAATTGATGCTTGCCCCAAGATCGCACAAGACTCGTCGTGCCGGCCCTTTTCTAATCTCACACAAGATAGTGAAGCTTCACGGATCCTTCATCTTTTATGGCAACTTCTTTTGGATGATCGAGCTGTAATTGTCAAACAAGTTCACCATTTCAATTCCGTTCAAACTCCTCTTCTTCAACAATATATCCTTAAGAAATCGGGCATAATATGGCATCTCCATTATTGCTTCCGAGAAAAGAATGCTCAAGCTTATCTTATTCATGATCTCTGAAAACTTCTTGAACTTCTCTTCCAATTCCTTCTTCACGAACCTATAAGGAAACGATGGAGGTATCTTTATTTTGGGGATGCCCCATTCATCACGTTCAACCTTCTCCGCTTTATCTTTCTCGGCTCTCAATCGCTTGGCTCTCTCCCACTTCTTCTCTGCTATAATCTCTGTATTTTGTTCATTCTGAACCACTAGGGTAGCATCCACATCATAGAGAGAGTTTGGTGTAACAATAGGCATGTTTTGGACGGATTCGACCTGGGTTCGACTTGATGAATAGGTCGAACCTGGTACGTAATGGTCGAACCGTTCGTATGGAAGATTGCTCTCTTTCTGAAGTTGAGGTTCGACGTGGGTTCGACCTGTTTGGTAGGTCTAACCACTGCCCCCTAGGTTGAACCGTACCTGCGACAGAACAGGGTGCTCCAGGTTGTGCGGTTCGATGTGGGTTCGCCCTTCTGTCCAGGACTAACCATCCTGGCTTTGGTCGAACTGACCCTCTGGAAAAACAGAGTGCTCCGAATGGTGTGGTTCGACCTTGGTTCGACCTGTAGGCTAGGTCGAACCACCTGTATTTTGGTCGAACCGATGCTGCAATACCTCCTGATCATGTCCAGTGTATTGGTTCGACTTTCCCTGTGTGGTTCGACCTTCTGTGTTGGTCGAACCTTGGTCAAATCGTGGCCTGGACATGTCCAAATTTGATTCCGGCCTTATCGGTCCCTCATACTGCGTTCCCGACCTCAGTGTGATGGCATTACAAGACTTTGGATTAACAATACTCTGAAACAGAAACTTCCCTTTATCCACAGATTGAGTCAATGTATTCACATTCTCAGCTATTGTTTCCATCAACAAAGTAAGATCTTTAACTTGAGTAGACAAATCCTTGTGATGATCATCGATCTTCTTCTCAAGTTTGGCCTCAAGGCAGTTCACTCTTTCATCATTCCTTGCCATGTACCTATTCACCGTATCCTCGAAACCCAGCTTCCCTTCTTCCACTTTCGCACCCGGATCAACACCAATCGGAGGTTGAACTGCATTGTTCGGATTGCTCCATGAAAACTCCAGCCTCCTGGGCTGTTGATAGTTACCCGGGGGACCACGATTGTTGTAGTTCCCCTAATAGTTCCGGTTTCCTTGATTAGGGTACCTAGTTCCTTGAATACATTATCCCATGGCGTAGTTTGCCTCTTCCAACTCCTCTTGGATTGTTCCATCATTCATTACTTCCTGCTGCATGATTGGTACGCACTGAGATATCTCGCTGATTTGCTTTTGTTGGGACTCAAGTAGCTTGCTGATATTCAATAAGCTAGAGACGATCTCATCTTATCTACTTGTTTTCACCATAGCATGTTCAACCTTAGCCATTTTTCGAAGGACGTAAGTACCTCTAACTCTATCAGTTGGCCAATCTCTTGAGTTCATAGAAATATCTTCAAACAACTTCTCGACCTCTACGGATGACTTAGTAAGCAATACTCCATTAGAAGAAGCATCCAATAACACTCGTGAATCACAGTCCAATCCATTGTAGAATATGCTGATATATTGAGATTTAGATAGCCCATGTTGAGGACACTTACGAAGCATGTCCTTAAATCTATCCCACGCTTTATGAAACTTCTCTCTTCCACCGATAGAAAATTGGTTAATGTCTTGCTTCATCTTGAACACCTTTGAAGGTGGCATGTATCTCTCCAAGAACCTTAACTTCAACTGCTCCCAAGTGGTGCACTCAGCTGCGTTTACAGTGTCGTACCAATCTCTCGCTTTTTCAGTAAACGAGAATTTGAACAAAAGGATCTTCCTAGCATCTTTATGTTCTCCTGCGTCTTTTTGGGTACTTGCATAGCCCAAGAACTTGTTTAGATGTTGTTGCGGATCCTCGAAAGACCCTCCTGAAAAGGAGTTCCTTTTTATCATGCTAATAAGAGCGGGATGAAGATCAAAATCTACATTAGCCCCCCTCGCTCCTAGAAGCCCAAAGTGTCCAGCCCCGTTATTCTAGAAGACCTCACGGATGGCTAGATTATCCAGATTCACTGCCATGTCGACTATCTCTACTTTCAAATTAACTTTGGTTGCAGCTTCAATCGTTTGCGAAATCTGCTAGTCAACTTCAACTTCGAGGTTTAAAGCTTCAGTTGGATCTACGATCTCAGTCTTACTCTTCTTCTTCTTCTTCCTCGATGATGCTCCGATCTCAGGATTATAGGGTTCAAGTTCACCTTTCTTTGATCTCGTGAGCATACACCTGAAAAGAATAAGAGATAAAACTGTAAAACAAGAAAAATAACCCTAATAAACTAGAAATAACAAAAAGATATTTTACGCCATCCCCGGCAATGGTGCCAGAAACTTGATGGGTATTTTCTCAACACACAATTTAATCCCCAAGTATGAAGGATATCAATTGTAGTTTCGAAGGTGACCAAGTTAAATATCGAATCCACGGGACGGGTAAATATCAATTTAATTATGTTCTAGTGAATTATGACTATTTTGGATAATATAATAGTTTTGATTTGAAGAGTAAGTAACAACTAATAATGAAAATAACAAGAATAAGAGATAGTAGGTTGAGATCAAGTAAGATAATAGGTAGTTCGTCAGGTCATCCAGTTTCACTTATTAATTCATACTTTCATGTCTCGATGTCCGACTCTACCTTGTGGTTTATGGACGCATCACTAAACCATGCATATCTACTCTATAGACACAAGTAAATATGCATATGACACGTGTAAGTATCCTCGGAGCAAGAGATATAATTCACCCCCTTTCTAGGTACTATCATAATCAATTATTTCCTGTGCACTTAGTACTCTAACCCAATTTGATCTCCCTTTATAGGTACTATGAAGTTATACTCTTTATCCTACTTATTAACCCGAATATTATTCAATTAACAAGTATTCATATAAGATAGTTCTAATAAGACTTCAGAATCCCTTCACTTAGAATTATAACATAAAACCCTGCTCAACAGTGAACGCACTCAACCAATAACCATGTTATGTATTCAGACTCTACACAATGATTATTGATGCACAAAATAACTTTGAGTATGGATTAAAAACGTGCAATCTTATATAAACAAAACCACAAGTAGTGTTGTACGGAGTGTATACACAAAAGATAAATTAACTCATGAAACCTTCATAACCCTAGAACTACCGAAGCGGCTCTAGCCCATGATTGATCTAAGAGCAATCATGGTTAGATGGACCGATCTTACTTGAACCTCCAGCGGAGCTCTGTCACAGCCCCTCTGGATGGTGGAAGATCGCTCTCTTCCCAACTCTACGTCTCTACGTCTTGGTTCTTCAATGAATTGATCAATCAATCAATTCTTGTACTGCATGAGCCTCCTTTTATACTTGTAATCACGTCTTTAGGGCTTGGAATGGGATTTTCAAGTGATCTCACGCGTTTAGGCCTCGAAAATCCGGATAAGGTAAGTTTTCGCATCTTGGTTCGACCTCAGCAAACAGGTCGAACCATTCCTCCCAGGTCGAACCACAGGTCGAACCACGCTACTAGACGAATTCGGCACTAGTTCTACCATGGTTCGACCTGTTGACCAGGTCGAACCCCAACGTCGTGGTCGAACCCCTCTTCTCACGAACTGGTTCGACCATGGTTCGACCTGTTGAGCAGGGCGAACCCTTTGGTCCAAGTCGAACCCACCTTCTGTACACTTCGCAATGCTGGTTCGACCTGTAGGAGAAGTTGAACCCTTCTCTAACAGGTCGAACTCACCTCTTTCCTTGGCGGTTCGGATGGCCTCAACTTCGTCTCTTCAATCTTGGCACTTCCACTCTGATTTTGCTAGTAAAACCACTCAAATAGCTCCAACAACACGTGATTCATGCTCTTTCACAATATATATAGGTTTTCCACCTATTTCAACCTTCAAACTCTCCAAAATAGCACAAATTCCGGCGTAAGATTCATGAATTTACACACTCATCAAAGCCCCTGAGCCACCACATTTTGAGGAAGTAGGGCAACATCAGCAGCCACCAATGGGACCCAAACATGGCAATGATCGATGGAACTATATGATAAATGAGGTGAGAGATATGAGGCATGTGCAGCAGACGTATGGAGCATAGATGAGGGAGATTCGAGAGGTCCAGCAGGAGCATGGAATTCACATTCAAGAACTGAGAGTTGGACAGCGTCGTAGGGAGTACTACGAGGAGCAGTCGCTGGTGCACTCCAACAATATGGAGGAGATGATGACTATGATGTTCAATTTCTAATTCCCAATGTCTCCTAGTGCGTACATTCCATGGAATGCCTATCATCCACCTCCACCTCCGGAGCCATGAGGGAGTCGTTTTAGTGCTTATCACTTCTAGTAGTTCATTTGAAGAATCTTAGACTTGATTTGATTCGGTAGATTTGGATTGGATTGTACTTAAATTGTTTTGTTTTGGGAGGTTTTACTTTGGGATTTTATCTTCAGTTTTATGTGATTTACTTTTCGTTATTTTTGGTATTTTGGTTTGATTTTCATAATTTGGATGTGATGGAATCTGATCTTACTTGTTATGGATGTGAATTGATGTGCTTTGATATCTTGAGATGGATGATTTTGTTCATGCATGTTATGTGTTTTTTATGTTTCTTGTTTGGTAAGTCTTTGTTATTGTGTTATGTTTGTCTTGTTTTTATTCTTGTAGGGATGGTTTGGTGGTAAGTTTTGGGAAAGTGTAAATGTTTTTTAATGTGAGCTAAGATGCATTATTTGTGATAGGTGATGGCAAGCACATTAATATCTTCTACTGATTAAAATTGTGACATGGATTACATAATTTGTTCAATTTTGAGAAGTATGGAGGGTAATTATGTTTCTTTTGATCCAAGCAAAAGCTTGTGAGAGTTGAGCCACAACCATGCCTTCATGGTTAATTATTGATGAGAAGACCGGTTGTACTTAGACAAACTAGAACTTGCTCATGGACTATAGGAACGAAGCCCGAATGGTTGAAATTTGTGATATGATCTTAGGCTATCCTTGTTAAATGAAGTCATAGCCATAAAATTCCTTACCTAAAACACTATCCCTAGTTAGCCAATTTGTGCCTATAAGCCTTTTCTTTGTGATTTATGCACAATACAAGCCTTGAAAACCCACTTGAGCCTTATATATGTAACCTACTTGTTGGTAATTGAGGATGATGATGGTTTACAAAGGAAGATGTGGAAAAATGTGCTAGTAAATGGGAGAAAGGTTAAATCAAGAAAAGGATGAAAGAGCTCAAGTTAAAAGCAAGTGCAACTTCAACAAAAGTGGAAAAGGGGAAAATCATAAAATATGCTCAAGGAATACAAAAGTGCAAGAAAAGAAATATGCCATTCAAAAGAAGCTCAATGAATCCATGGTATGTTGATATTTAGTGCATTTTAATAATTGACAAAGGGAGGTAGCTTGAAAGTGAGGAAGTTGGAGAAAAGAATCATCTCTTCGATTATCTACACTTGAATAGTCACTATTACCCAAAGTCTCCTACCCTACCAAAGAGCCTAAACATTACATCCTAAGATAAAGACCTATTTGATCACTCATTGAAACTAGGGTGGCTTGTGAACATAGTCCATGAGCAAGCCTATGGTGAGTCGGTTCTAACCGATTGATGAGTGTTGTTCAAAACTCTACTCCATATAGAGTGTTGAGTGAATTTGATATCCTATGAGAAGCTTGGATTAAAAGAGATTTGGTTAATATTTTGTCATCTTAAGATTGAACTTGTTAATCTTTCATGTTATAAGTTTGATGATGTAGGAATACTTAATCTGATTTTGTAGTCCTTATTACTTGTGATGTGTTTTAGTTTATGTTCGTTAGGTGTTTTCTAGGTGAAAATTACTCCTCTTGTTTATCATTTTTATTGTTCAAGGACGAACAACACTTTAAGTTTGAGGGGTTGATCGTTGTAATTTCACCTAGATTTTAGTGTCTTTGTTTGTGGAATTTCGTATATTTTTATCTGTATTTGTGTGACTTTTGGTGGAGTTTATGTAATTATGAGAATATGTGGTATGGATTGATAGAAATGTGTAAATGAGCTTAAATATGTGCAAAACAGGTTAAGAAATGGAGAAAAATTGAGTCGGGAGCAAAACGGAGAAAGAAGAACAGGGCACGCTCGGACGCGCCCCGCGTGCAGAACATGGGCCTGTCCGAGGTGGCCGTGTTCGAGCATCAGAACGCCGAGCTTGCCTAGGAGAAAGCCGTGTTCTGGTGCACGAGCCGTGAGACCAGCGCACGCCCCGTGTGCAGAACACGTGCCTGTTAGAGAAGGTCGTGCAGAGTCGTCAGAAAATGCTACA
Organism: Pogostemon cablin; assembly: GCA_023678885.1. Lineage (NCBI taxonomy): Eukaryota > Viridiplantae > Streptophyta > Magnoliopsida > Lamiales > Lamiaceae > Pogostemon > Pogostemon cablin. The sequence continues at coordinate 20,849,667 of CM042971.1, forward strand.
CGCCCATGGGAGAGGCCGTGCGTTGGCGCATTCCCCGTGTCCGGGAACACAAAGAACACGCTGAACTAGGTGTGCACTACACGAGCCGTGCGCCACTACACAGCCCGTGTAGGTACAAAAGGCAGTGTACATTTCAGAATGTTTCGGAAGCTTCTAGAAGTCCCCTAAATGATATAAAAGGATGACTTGTGCAAATATTTAGAGGATAGATCAGAATTAGAGCAGTTACATACACTCCACACCACATTTTCACACACTAGATCCATTTGATTCATCTCCATACGTTGGATTCATCAATTCCACTTGATCTTCAACAATCCATCCATCAATCCACCCATCCACCACTTGAGAAGAGAAAAGCATCAATGATTGAAGAAGTTAGTATTTTGAAGAGAATGAGGGTTATCTCCATAAAAGGGAAGCCAATCTACTTTTCAATTGTTGATTTTCTTCTTATTTTGGCTCAAATGGAGCAAGCCTTTGAATGTATTGATCTAAACACAATGTGTAGTGGCTAGTCTTATAGTAGGGCTAATCATATGATTGGTTGAGAATAATGATAGATGTGTAGGATTTGAGTGTTGAATTGAGTTAATTTTGGATTTACTTTTATGATTAATGAATCATGTTTCATTTCACTACTTGTGTGATTAAATTCTCTATTCATAGTGTTAGGATGGTCATTCCAATATTATGATTAGGTGTTTAATTGAATCATATATTAAGATGAGCATGCATGTTAGTGTGAGGGGAGGTAAGTCATACCCTTCTTATGCTTAGAACATTCATAGAGGGACACTTAAGAAATTGAGTGAAAAGAACCAAACTTATGATCATAGTACCTTAAGGGAATTGAGATTAAGAACAATCCTAGAAGATTTAGACTTGTAAAAGAGTCGAGAACCTAATTGCCTTGGCCATAGGGATTAGGGGTAAAAACGTGATTGCTTTTAGTCCAAAATTAATGAAGTTCACCATCAAGAGTTATGCATATCTAGCTAGATTCTTAATCATGATTATGGTTAGTCTTGCTCCTTTCTTAAGTGAATTCTATCTCCATTCCATTCATCATTTGTTCGATATTTGATACATTTCATTTCTAGTTTAAATTTTAGTTAATTGATTAGAATAATAAGTGGTATAAATACCAAACCTTCAATCTTTACATTCTTACAAAGCATAAATCAATGACAAATCTGGATATAACAACAAGTTTACTTTCCCTTGGGACGACATAGTTATAAATTTTGTTGCTTGGTCACAAGTGTACAACAACGATAGAGTCTCTTACTCTAAAAATATTTTACTAGAAATGCGACTAAAAACAATTGCTATTTAAGTTATTTGTATTTAGTTTCGTAACTATTCAAAACCGAATTGCCAACATAGTCTTAGTTAGTTAGAATATAATTAAATTGATAATAATCCGTCCCTTGGGTTTGATAATCACTTGGTCGCCTATCGAAACTACAATTGATATTCTTCATACTTGGGGATTATTTTGTGTGTTGAGAAAACGCTCATCATTCACATAGGGTAGATCAACTACACGGTTACGTTCAAGCAGTGGTTTAGCAATATCAAGAACTAGAGCACTTGAGTAAAGAAAATCACCTTTACCTTTCCTAGCACCTTGACCAGTTAACAGGCAGTGAATCAAAGCAGGATAAGGTAACTTACCAACCTTGGAGATATTTTCACCATAACTGATCAGATTCTTGTAAATCACTCAACCAAGGTTAGAAGACAGGTTTTGTCCTATCTTATAGATCAACACAGCATGCTCAGTGGTAACTCTAGTGGTATTGGAGGAAGGCAGCCAATTGTAAGCACATAGCTTGTGCAAGATTGTATGTAAACTAGTCAGACTTGGACTGAACAACTTCTTAGGCCAACTAGCAATTAAACCTCTAGTTATCACAGACACAATCTCATCCATATTATCAATTTCATCATCACTATCAGCATTCACAGTCCCTAAACGCTCATTAATCTTTGTAGGAGAAAAATCATAAATCTCACCCCTAAAGAAAATTCTTCCAAATTTGGGACGTGTACTCTTAATCATACTGGCACAGATGTGGGCATAAAACTCTTATACCCAGTTGGTGTAGAATGAGGTAGAGTACCTGAGTGATTTCAACAAGCTTCTCTCTCTGAAGAAGTTGATGAGGTTGTGTGGAGTGAGGTCAGCATCCTTCATCTTTCTTTTATGAATTATGTCCTTCTTGGCAAACTTTTTGTATCTGACTTTGCCATCAGTGAAGTAGAAGTTCCCAACTCCAAAGTTTTCAACATCATATTCTCTGTCATCAGATATATCATCAGCATCATCAGGGGACTCATCACCATCATCATCTTTGGCTTCATCTTCACCATCAGAACTCTCAACATTTTGAACATCAGCATTCTTATCAGATTCATCAGATTCTGGACCTTCATCAGCATCCTCAAGTGCATTCTCTTCATCATCAGAAGATGAAGATTAATCATGGTTAGGATCAGAGGGTTCTGCATCAGCAAAAGTAGGTGTTTGCACTGAGGCAACAACATCTGTGGCAACATCATCAGCTGGTTCAGATCAGCATTTTCCTCATAAGATTCATCTGGTGTTTCCTCAGGAGCGGTAACATCAGACACAACTTTCTTTTCTCTCTGTCTCTTCTTCAAAGCTTTGCAAAGATCGGCTATAGTAGGATTCACACCTGTAGCATCTACATCCATAGGAGTAGCTTCATCAGAATCAGAGATAAAGATAGTGGACTTCCCTTTTTCAGAGGTGGTTGCATCCTGTGTAGTGCCTTTCTTGAGGAGTCCAAGTGACCAATACTGTGGAGGCGCTTTATGCTTTGGAGCAGATGGTTTAGCAACCTTTGATCTGATTGGAGCCGGTGGTGATGACGAGGGAGAAGACACTTGTGGATTTTGTTCAGCACGTGTAGGTGATGTATTTGGAGATGTAGAGATAGGGACTTGATCAGGATTCTGAGTCTCAACATTCTCTGAGGGTAGGCTTTCTTCTGGAGTCACAAAAGGAACAATGGCGGATTGGTTAGGAGTATCGGTGGGTATTTCAGAGTGAGCTTTAGTGGGAATGGATGATTCAAGGATGGGATTTTCAATTCTTGAAATAGTAACGTTCGACCCAGTGAACTGAGTTTGAAGAGATTCAAGAATTGAATTGGGCGTACCAGCTGGAAGGACAATACTCTGAGGAAGAGAGGTTCCAGAAACAGAAGCAGTCGGTTGTGTAGCAGCATTCAGATTGACATCTGGTACAGCATTCATAGCGACATTATCGGCCATATCAGCTAGGGTTTGGAGTGGATTTTGTGAGGAAGAAGGTTTGGATTTGAAAGTGGAGCGGGTTGCTTTTGGAGGTGCCATTTGAAATGTGAGAGAGACAGGCTTTATCGATAACAGTGAGTGAGAAGACAAAATGAGGGATCATACTCAAGCACACAAACATGTCACGTCAAACATTATGTTCCAAGTTATATAGAGAGAGTTGACAGTGGTGGGATGGAGGCTATTTCCACTAATTAAAATCTGCAAGCAACGTGTGAAAGGATATGCAATGCAGCAGTTTATGAGAACTCATGGCCACAAACACATATTTCCTTAAAAATTAGCCATGATCAAATAATCGAGAAACAATTATGCAAGGAAATTAAAAAGAAATAAATATTATAAGTTCTATCACTTAATGTATTGAAAACAAATAATTTTATAACAATTTTTTAAGGCTAAAGAGATTCTGGAAAAATCAATCAAGGATGAATAATTTAGGCACACATACACTTTTATCCTTTTGTGGATTTTTTATGCACTTAATCTCAAGAATTCATACTACCTTTTGAAAAGATCACACCGTGGTTGTCAGCCCCATGTGTCTGGTTACTCAGTAGCAGTTCAAGAGTGTTCTTTATTCCTTTTTTGAAACCATAACAGCCTTTTGAAAAGAAAACATCGTGGTTGTCAGCCCTGTGTGCCTAGTTTTTCAGCATGTTTGGACCTTTGATTTTTATGAACTGTGGTTTTAGCGATGTCCAGTAACACCTCAAGATTCAACCAGAATATAGTTAGCAGCAACAAAATAGGTCACCAAATCACTTAATTTTGACATAAAATGACAAAACTTACAGTAGTATTGCCTCGAGTGTAGAAACACTCTAAGCAACATCATGCATGACTTTATGGAATGCAGAGTCCAAGAGATTTCCAGAGTGAAGAAAACCTCTCGAAATCAAGTGCTTTTGTGAATATGTCAGCAAGTTGTTTCTCAGTGGAAATATACTCCAATTTGACTACTCCCTTCTCAACTGAATCTCTTAGAAAATGATGTCTAATGCTAATGTGTTTAGTGAGTGAGTGTTGAACTGGATTTTTTGAAATGTTTATAGCACTCGTGTTATCACAGTAAATCATTAAAGTGTGAGTCTCAAGCACATAATCATCTAGCATCTTTTTTAACCAAAGCAACTATGTGCAACAACTTCCAGCAACAATATATTTAGATTCAGCAGTGGATTGGGATATGCAATTTTATTTATTAGAATACCAAGAAACAAGATTGTTACCCATGTAAAAACATCCACCACTTGTGCTCTTCCTGTCATCACAATCACCAGCCCAATCAGCATCACTGTATCCAACCAGAGAGCTGTTAGTGTCCTTTGAAAACCATAACCCCATGTTGGCAGTTCCAGCCACATATCTGATAATCCTTTTCACAGCTTTCATATGAGATTCCTTGGGATTTGCTTGGTACTAGCACAAAGCAGTTAAGTACAGAAGGCTACTGATTAGCCATAACTTGTAGTCGGGTTGACCAATTTAAGAATTTATCGAACCACAGGGAGGTAGGCACTAGTGCTTAAGCGATCTCACGTTTCTTGCAATTTTAAAGAGACGAATCATCAAAGTTTTGTTTGTCAAACTAGTAATTAAAATCAATCAATGTAAGTGAACAAGCAATGATCAAGTATACGAAATTAAAATGAATGAAATTGGTTTTCCAAGTTAAACAAAAGTGAGATTAACAACACTTAAGTGGTAACACTAGGAATTATGTAATAAATTCATATGCGTCATGGATAAATGATTAAGGGCCAACTCTAACTTGTTCTAAACTTTCTCTCGAAATGAATAGAATGTGAATCTAAATAAGAATCCCAAAATAGCTCAACGGATTGGTTATCACTCAAACAATTCCAACTAGGTACCAAGCTTAAATGAGAATCCCATCATACGATCAATCAATCTCTCGATCAAACCAATCGGATGTCCTATCAAAGGGTTCTAAATCATAAAAGATATCTCTATCTCTTCAAGACTTATAATGCACATGAGGTGTATGATGAATTGATTCAATGAACTATCCTAAACATATAATTGATTTCTCAATCTAACCACATGCCTATGACAATTAATCATATAATTCAACAATACAAATCAAGCAATTAACAATCAATGATAGAAAATCATAAATCCAATCAACACATGAATTAAATTAAATAGATCCCCAAAATTAACAAACAACTATCATGTTGCTAATCTCACAAGGGAGATTAGCCTACCATATTCATAAGATAATTAACATAGACATTAAAAACCTTATAAGACATGATAAACAATTAGGTTTACTACAAAAATTAGATGAAAACTCCCTTGGATTGGCTCCAATGGTTATCTTCTTCATTTCCTTGCAATTTTCTTCTCTTCCTTGCTTCTTCTCTTCACTTGGATGAAGGATTTATGGTGAGATAATGATGGAGTGAATAGATGGATGATAGTGATGAAGGATGTGGTGTAAATGAAGGAATTGGTGTGTGGGGTGTGTGAGCAGCTGAATTTCGGATCCAAGATGATCAAAATGTTGAATGAATTGTTCTTTATACCCCTTAGAGACCTTCTAGAAAATGTAGGAAGATATTATATTCTGGCACCGACACGACTCGTGTGCTGCAACACGAAACGAGTCGTGTCAGGGTTTCTCGGTTAAATTTTATTCAAAACGGCACACGAGTCGTGTGCTTACGCACGGCCAAAGGGTGGTCGTGTTGGATGTTTTGATGCTGCTACACGACTACTCCTTACAAGCCCGTGTTCGGTACACGGCCCGTGTGCTGCAACACGGCTCGTGTACTCTACACGGTGGGCCGTGTTGATGCTGCCCTGTTTATTCTTCCTTGTTTTATCTCCCGTCTCCATTTTTGCTCCGTTTTCATCTGTCTTACATATGATTAAGTTCATTCACACACAATTCCATAAAACACATAACACCACCAAGTAACACACAATTACGGATAAAATAACACGAAAATGGACCTAAAAAGACACTAAAATCTAGGTGAAAATATCACTCATCACACACCCAAACTTAAAGTGTTGTGCGTCCCCTAACAACGAAAATAATAAACCCAGGGGTGAGATTTTCACCTAGGAAAAGACTAAACGAACATAAGAAATAACACATCGATAGCAACAAAAACTACAACTCATGCTAAGTTATCCTACAACATTAGATTCATGACATGAGAAATTAACAAGTTCAATCAAAAGAGAATACGGTGTAATATAGTCCCTTTTAGTCTAAACCTCACCTAAGTTTATCAATTTCACTCGACACTCTTTTAAGTAGGATAAAACAACACTCATCAATCGATTGGCTCAACTCAATATATACTTGCTCGTGGACTACATTCACAAACCACCAAAGTTTCAATCAATGATCAAAAAGGTCTTTCATTAAGGATGTAATGATATGCTCTTTGGTAGGGAAGGAAATATTTAGATAAAAGTGACTAACACGTGTAAGTAATCGAAGAGGTAGCTACTTTCTTTCATTCCTCCACTTTCTTTCTTCCCTTCTTATCTTTTGCAACATTCATGCACTAATCATCACTTCACTTTTCATTGTCAACTATTTTTGATTTTACGCTCCCTTCTTTTGATTTTTAGTTTCTTGAGCATCGTTGTTGATTCGCTCTTCTTTTTATTTTAAAGGTTGCATATGCATCTTTTGTCCATACTCTTTGCATCATTTTTCTCACTTGTTACCATTTCCTTTTCTTCTTTTTATATTTCCTTCCTAGCTACCATCTCCTCAATCACTCACACAAAAGGGTATATATAAGGCTCATGTCGGTAATCAAGGCTTGTAATGTGCTAAATTCATAAGAAATAGGCTTATAAGCTCAAAGTGGTTGACTAGGGATGATGTTCATGGTATGGAAATTTTTGGCAATGACATTTCATGACAAGGATGGCCATAAATCATATCATCAATCTCTACTAATTAGATTTGTTCCTATAGTCCTTGAGCAAGTATTTAGTTTATCAAAACACAACCGATCCACTAATGAAAGAAATACCATGTATTCACGGTAGAGGCTCAACTACTCACAAGTTTATGCATTGGACCTTAAGAAACTTATTACACCACATTCATCTCAAAATTGAGCAAGTTAAATAAAACATGTAACAAATTTAAACCGTAGATATTCTTAATCAAAACTTGCCATAACTTATCACAATGTATCATCACTCATATTCGACACGACTCACAACCTTCCAGGAACAAACCACCAAAATGACTCCTAAACAAGAATATAAAGTGACCACACATAAAAGAAAATGAAACCAAACAAGCAATAATAAAAATCCACATAGAGACATGAAACACAAAATCCACCCATCCATGATCAATATAAGTCACATCTCATCTCATCCTTAATTGAAAAGAAATCTTAAATTACGAAATTAAAACATCCCAAAATAAAACAAATGAAATATCAAATCCATCACAATCCAAATTAACTAGAAATGAGCTAAAGAATTGTTGAGCACTAAAAGTACTCCCTTCAATTCTCCGGGGAGGGGGGAGGTGGTGTCCTCTGGTAAGCTACCTAAGGATTGTAGGCACATGGTGAAGCCGGAAACTGGAAATTAAACATCATAGTGAGCATCTCCTTCATGTTGTTTGAGTGGGCACGAGCTTGCTCATCATTATAGTCCCTCCTACGCTGCCCCTCATGGATCTTCCTCATCATCACACTATGTCTCTGCTGCTCCTCTCGGAACTCTCTCATCTGATCTCCTTGTGACTGCTGAATCTGCTTAATCTCTCTGACTTCATCTTCTAAAAAATTCCACCTTGCATTCCCCACTCCTGGTCCCATAAAATGTTGTTGTTGCTGAAACTCATCCTCTTGGACTTCATCTTCTTCTTGCTCAAATATTGGAGTCTCTGGTGCTTGCTCTTCAAATTCCACATGATGAGGTTGCTCTTCTTCATCTCCTACCTCCATGTCCACTGGCTCAGCTCTCAGATTTCTTAGCTCCGGATTCTCTTCTACTCTCATGTGTAGGAGCACTGCCTCCACTCCTTCTCTATTCTGTCTGTAGAAAGCTCTCACAACTGCGGAGTGGTTGGGACTCGCCATTGCTAGATTTTGCTGTTTTCGTTGTCCGCGCACTGTGGTGAGCTCAATAGTAGGTAGAAGAAATGGAGCTCTTTTATCTTGCCTCAAGCAATACATGTTTCCTATAAACAATAGGAACTCCATCCTTATGAGCTGTGTGTAAGTGAGTCCCTCACTAACCATCATATGTGGCATACCTCTAAGGTCGATGCCTAACCATTGAGCAATCATGGTCACCATTCCTCTAATCATAATCCCTCGAGTATTCTCTCTTTTTGCCACCCTATTAACATGCTGAATGAAGTGAGCTGCGATGTTCACTCTAAACTCCTGATATAAACTGTACATGATGTACAACTTTTTCTCACCACCAACTCCACTCTTAAATCTCCCCAAAATGGTATTTGATACAATCTTTTCATGGTACCTCATGACCGGGTTTCTTATAGTTGTCCCCTTTGAAGAACTTGGAATGTACTCACCAGGTTCTTTCCAATCGTCAACCAACTTTCTCCACCAGTTTTGTTGATTGAAACCCCCTCCTAGTAGAAAGTTCTGATGACCTCTCATAATCGGACACCCAAAGAACCTATTTATCTCATTCACAGGAATCTTCTCCCTCAATTCATTGTTCAGCTGAAATGTGATCGAGATAGGAAACTTGATCCTATCCTTCTCAACCTCTAGGGTGCTCATAAACTCAGCAGTAAGATGGAGGTAAGTGGGAGGTCTCTTGTCGAAGAATTCTTTCATTTCCACCCGATGGAACAAGGTCCTCAGATCACCATCTATCCCGAGACCAACCATAATGGCTTGATCCTGGAATCGAGTTGGCCTAATTTTTGGTATTATGTATTCCCATCTTAATGCATACTTCTCCCATTCTGTGAACTCAACTCCAAAATTAACAGGGTGTATTTCCTTCATCATCAACTGTGCATCGAGGTTGGATAGTTCCATATCTGTCTCAACAATAATGAAGTCCTCGTTGCGTTTCCTCACTCTTCTTTCAGCCATCTACAATATTCAACATATTTCAAATTACATTCAACTTCAACTAAAGGAAAATATCTCATATTGCTTAGAATCATCACAAGTTATTCAACTAAGTGTCAATTCTAGCACATATTCAAGCACAACAAACAATATTTTCTAAGGATTTTCAAATTTTAATCCAAGCAACTTCAGCAACAATTTATTCAAATTTTTTTTATTTTTAATGATTCAATAAAGTTCAACATCTCAATCTTTTCATTCTTTCATGAATTCATCGCCTTTTCTATGGGCACAACTTATATCAACAATGCTTCATGCAAAAGCTATTAATTATATTCAAAACTTCACTTTGGCATTTCATCAAACACTTGGCATTCACATATTTCAAAATCAATTCAATAAGAATTTTCAATTCCATCATGCTAAAATCCTCAATGCTTAAGCTAGTGTACACAATACAATTATCACAAAAGCATTATTAATCAATATGCAACAACATATGCTTTTAATTCCATTCCTTCAAAAATCCCCAAATTCAAAATGTTCATGAACCCTAATTCTTGCACAATTTAATCAATCCAACAATTAAACTTGCACATTCATGTATCAACATCCTAGACATGCTTCAAACATGATATCATCCTAAACCCATACAAGAATTTAATCAATTAGACCTTCTATTGAAAACTATGGTTCGAAGTGTCATACCTTGGGTGTTCTTGGAATTAAATGGAAAAGATGATGTTAAACCTTAAGGATCACACTTGAATCACTCAATCTTACCACTCTTTTGATGTTGGTTGATGTATCTTGGAGTTTGGAAGTGAGAATACCCAAATGAGAGTGTTTGTGCACAAAAGGAGTGACTGGCCGTGTTCAAACAATCAGCTTTTAAAATCTGTCTCCAGACCCGACACGAGTCGCGTCACGTAACACGGCCAAAGGGTGGCCGTGTTGTGTGTTTTGATGTCGCCGCATGGTTTCTTCTTACAGGCCCGTGTTAGCGACACGGCTCGAGTCTTGACACAGGACACAACTCGTGCGACGCTACACGGCCGAAGGGTGGCCGTGTTGGATGAATTGATGTCGCCACACGGCCACATGTCACAGGGCCATGTTGGCGACATGGCTCGTGTACCTGCAGCTCTGTTTTCTCCAATTTTAAACTTCAAGTCTTGTCTTTCCTTGTTTTTATGCTTCCAATACTCCCTATTCATGCTCACAACTCATAAACATCATTAGGTCAACATTAGTTATCAAAACACGGATTATCATCTACTTCAACACAACCAATCGGGCCAAAATCACACCGAGCACATGAGAAAATTTTCAAATTTGCCCCAAAAATGCGAGCAAGATATGCTTACTAATAAAACATGTATGTTACACCACACAACATCCCCCCAAACTTAAATCGAGATAAGAATCGAGAATTAAGTTTGCAAAAATGGTGAGACATACTTACACACTTCAAATTAAGCATTTCCCGTATCTTTAATATGCATTCTCCTCATGAGCACAATCCACCTACAAGGCCAAAAATGTAAAACAAGAAAACAAAACTATTTATAAACCTAAACTACTAAAAAGGATACGATCTTTCAAGAGGTGAAGGTATCCACATATACCAACTCCCTTTGAGAGGGAGAATGGTAATGCTTCACCCTTTGACCATTAACCACAAAAGAACTTCCATCTAATCCTTCAAGCTTCAAGAAACCATCATCTCTAGCCTCTATCACCAAGTATGGGCCGGTCCATTTGGAACGAAGTTTTCCGGGAAACAACTTAAGTCTTGAATTGAACAATAGAACTTTATCCCCCGGAATAAACTCCCTTGTTTTGATCCTTTCATCGTGCCATCTCTTGAGCTTCTCCTTCAAAATCCTTGAGCTTGAATAAGCTTCTTCTCTAAACTCTTCCAATTCAACCAATTGGAGACACCTTTTCTTTCCGGATTCTTTCTCATCAAAGTTCAACTTCCGAAGGGCCCATAATGCCTTATGTTCCAACTCCACGGGTAAATGGCATGCCTTCCCATAAACAAGCTTGTATGGAGAAAAACCTAAGGCGGTCTTGTAAGCCGTTCAATAAGCCCAAAGGGCATCGTCAAGCTTAGAAGACCAATCCTTTCGATTTTCATTGACCATCTTCTCAAGTACAAGCTTCACTTGCCTATTTGACACCTCCGCCAAGCCATTTGTTTGAGGATGGTAAGGTGTAGAAACCTTATGCTTCACTCCATAGCCGTTCAAGAGCTTCTCAATAAGCTTGTTGATGAAGTGAGATCCCCCATCACTAATCATGGCCTTTGGCACCCCAAATCTAGCAAAGATGTTCTTCTTTAAGAAAGTCTTGACCACTAGAGCATCATTTGTCCTTGTAGGGATTGCTTCCTGTTGGATTGTATACTAAAAGTCTAGCTTTTTGTATGAACAATGTTGTAACAATTAATTTGAAATGAGAATCATATGATCAAATGATTGCATCTTATAATTTATTTATATGTTCGATGCAATAGTCCACTTACTTTATACTGTAGATAATATGTTGTGCGACAACACGCGGAAGATCATATTATCGGTTTCCTTATAAAGTATAAACAGATGCTCACAATCGAGATAGACGGGGACTCTCTATCGGGATGGTTGTAGTGTGGTTTGGAATTAGCTTGTCTTGGCTATAGAATCACATTAGTGCACTTGTGTGTATTGAGCAGGACCGCTTGAGATCGTTCGATTTATACTGACTTATAGGAGAACTTGATCTCAGTTATTATGGATGTTCGTGCTCTTAATCCCTATACAATAACCTCGACACATAGGGCAGTATGTATTTCTTTGATTCATCAATGGGTGAGATTTACATGCAATTAAATCAATAAACTCGGTGAGTTGGGAAGTAGTGCTGTCTCTATGGTGTGCTGTTGATTATAGAAGGAATCCGTGTCCGTCATAGGTTGATGATGTCCCCTTGAGGAGCTCATAAGGATTATCATGTAAACCCTGCAGGTGGAATTTATTCCGGCATGATAATGAGGTTGAGTGGTACTACTCTTGGATGAGATATTAATTAATTGAGTTGTCAGTAACTTAAATTAATTAATGGACATTGTATATCTTAAACATGGGGAGACTAACGGGCTCATAATAAGAAGGAGCCCAAAACGTAATTTTGGGATTGGTATGGTAGTGCAGTAATAATATTTTAGTGGAATATATTATTATTATTGGACTTAAGTATAAGCTTTGGGCTAAGCTTGGATACTTAAGCCCAATGGAGGCCCAACCCAATTTCTCCTCCTGGTCCCTGCTGTAGCCCATGTATATAAGTCACCTCAACTTATCTGGAATTTAATCTAATTCATTATTCACGTGTGATGAGGGTTGAGAGCAGATTGAGTAGGTCTCGTAGATCATCGCCCACACGACGTCGAGATCGGACTTGGGACATACAGCAGAAGACCGGAAGGTCGTTTGCTGCTGCAGTTCTTCATGTTCCAAAATTCATATAAAATCATACAGTTCTTCGATTTTGATGTATTATATACTGATGGAAACCCTTCGAAGAGAGGATCGTCTGAATACAAAGATCATTCAATTCCGACATCAGAAGAGGAACTTATGACTATTCTCGTGGGACTGCGCAGACTGCCAGCGAGAATTCAACCTCTACATCAACCCTTGGTGAAAGGTAATGCGTTTCATGTTTACTTGCTTCCGCTGCTTGTTAGAAATTCATGGAACCCTAACGGGTTACGTTAACCAAACGATCGAATGCCAACAATTGGTATCAGAGCTTCGGTTTCGTGGTGAAGCGTGACACGTTAGGCTAGGGTTTATGTGATTAATTTTTCGGAATTAGGATCACATGTTTAGGGTTTTGGTTTTATTGCGCAAACCATGAATATCCCTATGTAATATATACCCTATATCATATCTATTCGTCCATGGTTGTGTGTGAGAGGATTCGACGAAAACTGTTCGTCAATTTCACATGCAAGGAAGAAAGAGAGGGCAAAAATAGAATCACGCTTTTGAGAGAAAATTCAGCGTAGTGATATTGCAGAGGCAATAACTAGAGTTTCAACGGTCGGATTGATCTATAATTTGGTCAACACGTTCAGACCTTGTGGATGTACATTCTGAACGGTGAAGATCGAATTTGGAGCCTTTTCTTGCTGGGAGTACGCTGAAAACAGAAGAAGATATTTGGGCAATTCTGTTTTGCGCAGTCGAGGGAAAAGTGCCGTTTCTGACAAACTAATCGTTTGATCGAGCTGTAATTTGGTCAGCACGTTCAGACCTTGTGGATGTACATTTTGAACGGTGGAGATCGAATTTGGAGCCTTTTCTTGCTGGGAGTACGCTGAAAACAGAAGCAGATATTTGGGAGATTCTGTTTTGCGCAGTCGAGGGAAAAGTGTCGTTTCTGACAAACTAATCGTTGGATCAAACTGTAATTTGGTCAACACGTTCAGACCTTGTGGATGTACATTCTGAACGGTGGAGATCGAATTTGGAGCCTTTTCTTGCTGGGAGTACGCTGAAAACAGAAGCAGATATTTGGGCGATTCTATTTTGCGCAGTCGAGAGAAAAGAGCCGTTTCTCACAAAATTACCGTTGGATCGATCTGTAATTTGGACAGAATGTTTAAGACTTACAGTAGTAGATTCTGGACGGTGGAGATTGGATTCTGAGATTCTTTCAGTTTCGAACTAGGAACGACAGTTGGTGTAGTTTGGTGTTGCGCGTTGGGCTGAACTTGGTTCCATGCAAGTAGGCCCTTGGACGAGCGACAGTCCGGGCGAGGGGCGCTCGTAAAGGCACTTGGGGCGCTCCCTGACATAATTGGCGGTGGGATATGACGATGGACGTCTTGGGGCACAAGCAATCCTGCTTGTTGCGTAAGGCATCGATTCCACAGTAGGAGTGTCGGACAAGACATTAAAATTTAGAGGCGTTTTTATTCCTAATATATATAACTGTCATAATTGATTTAATTGTCTATTATTGTTATATATATATATGGATGCCTGATCTCTATGATTTATTGTCTTATATAGAAGCATGCTAGATTGCGTATTATATTTGGTATATTATATGCATGTATTGCTAGAGTGTTGGATAAGACATCCAATTTTAAGAAAACTAATTCCTAATATATAACTGCCATAATAGATTGTATATTATTGTTATATATGGATGTCGAATTAATTCCTAATATATGACTGCTATAATTGATTTAATAATCTATTATTGTCATATATGAATGTCGAATTAATTCATAATATATAACTGCTATAATTGATTGTCTATTATTGTTATATATGGATGTTGAATTGATTCCTAATATATAACTGACATAATTGATTTAATTATCTATTATTGTTATATATGGTTGCTCATCGATATCGATGATTTTGATAATCTAGACGATATGACAATCGATATCGATAGTTTCGGAATTTTGATAATCTTGATGTTTTTCGAATATTTGATAATCTAGTCGATATCGATGATTTTGATAATCTGGACGACATCGACGGTCGATATCGATGGTTTCGAAAATTGGACAATCTGGAAATTTTGAAAATTTGATAGTCTGGAAGTCTTTGCTGATATTCGTGCCTGGTGGCGAACAATCGAATTCGCTGATATATAACTGTTAATGATTGATTTAATTATTGATTATTGTTATATATGTATGCATGACTCTCTGTGATTTACTGCCTTATGTGCCGTAATAGAAGCATGCTAGCGTTGCGTATTTTATTCTGAATATCATATGCATGTAAAAACCCTCGGTGTTAAATTACTAAGTGGGAGAGGGGATTGGTAAATATTCCCGCGGCCTCCATTATTGGTTTGTAAGTGATGTGAGTAAACTTGCGTGTTGGCAATAGGCCTTCCTCCCTAACGGATGAGTTTATTCACGGATCACTGGTACAGACTTCATTACATAATTATTGTTTGTAATGTGGTACATGAACTTGCGTGTTGGCAATAGGCCTTCCTCCCTAACGGATGAGTTTATGTGGGGCTCACTGGTACAAACTTATAATTGATGATTGTAGGAAGCTATCCGAGCGCGTGTGTACTTCTCCAACTGTAAGGCACATAAGCTCGCGCAGTGGACTTGGGAACAAATAATGGTGTACACTTAGGTGTAAATAATTAGTATCCTCCCCAACGGAGCCACTGCTATTATTTGCATGGCTAAAGAGGAACCGACTATTAATTATTTTGTCATAAAGTTAGGTTGACAAATGAAATTAATGGGTAAAACCTTCTCTTGTAAATGTTTGGGTTTGTAAACGTCCACACTAACGTGGCTTGCAGACTCACGGTGCTTGAGATGTCGGTGAATTTTATTTTTATATAGTTTTGAGGGAATCAATATAAAAGGATAAAATTCAAAGATTTGATCGGTATATTTATTTATGGTTCTCTGTAATTTCAAATGGTTTTATCTCGCTTATTGTTAACTAAAAGAAATTATATTTACTGGTCCAAAATTAGATGATTAGAAAAGAATCTTGGTTTTGATTTTACTGCTTAAGAAAATAAAAATGTGTTCTCCCTTAAAGATGTTCATGATGCCTATTAAAGTCTCTAGTGAAGAGATGAGAGGTTCATAGAAATATGATGGTCTCATGTAACTCTTCGGATACTTGAGTAAGTTAAAAGGCAGAAGATCATGATTTAATTTGATGAATGAATTGGGAAAGCATGGAGTGTAAATTGAAGGGAAACCTAGATCAATTTAATTCTTTGTGAATTGCCTAGATGTTTTTGAGTAAGTTCCACCTGAATTACAATAGGATGTATATGGTGGAAAATTTCTGGCAAAACATTTGGCAAAGGAAAGCTATTTTCATCATAATGTGAACAAGTTTTATATCTTATTCACTAGTTGTTTAAAACATGATTAGTGATGGCATTTACTGACACGAAGTGTGTAGATACTGGAATCACTAAATGTTTATTACTAAGTGAGGATAAGATTGTTATGACATGGGTAAAACTACAAGAGTAGTGGCTATTGCAGTGGGAGTTGTCTATTTATTAAATGATATGAGTAGACGTTTGATTTTATGAAATTGTCTTTACGTACATTTTCATAGAAAGAATTTGATTTCGGTTTCTATGCATTAATAGATGGATACTCCATTTCATTTAAATGATATGGTCATTATAATGAATGATAGAGTTATAATCTCTTATGGTACGTTGGTGAACAATTTGTACACTCTTAAATCATGTTTATCCCCTGGATGCGACAAATAGTAATTAATAATGAGTCTTCTAATCTAGTAAGAGAAAGGTACCTTCGGAAATGAATTTCCCACCTTAATGGTGTGACGAATAGAAGGAATATCACTCTTATGGTAGTGATTAGATAGATGATGAATTATTTGAAATTACTAAATTCATTTTATGGATATGCCCTAGGAACAGTAATTCGTAAGAATGTTTTTCTATTTGTGGGATATCCTAGAAAAATGAAGGATGATTTATTTAGTCCACAAGATCGAAGAGTGATTGTTAACATAAACACTAGATTTTTGGAAAAATGACTATGTAATAAATCAAATACCCATGTATAAGTTGTTCTAAAGGAAGTGAGAGGAAAACACAAAGTATAAGTACCAAGTGTACAAGAGGATATACCACAAGGTAAACTGCAACGCGTGTCACGTCTGATATACAATTGCATGTAGTGCCTTGTCGTAGTGGGAGGGTTCTTCGACAACTTGTAAGATACATGTTTTGGGAAAGTCGTGAGACTTGGTCCCTTGCAAACATGAAATGGACCCACGGATACGACGAAGCACTACAAGTTAGAAATGCCTAATCCTAGCAAAGTGCAATGAATATTAAAATAGAATGATTTTAAATTAGGTCTGGATGCTTGTTGAACCGCTAAATGGCGTAAAAGCCATTGGAAGCGGGCATGCAAGAATAAAAGAGGATCATAGAATAAGGTGAAAACCTTGGAAGCAAGCTTGTTGCGAAAAGGTATACTCAGAAAGAAAGGGTTCGATTATGAGAAAACCTGTTCGCCGGTAGCTATGCCTAAGTTGATCCGAACTCTTTTATTTGTTGCTACTCATATGAAATATGAGGGATAGCAAATAGATGTCGAGACAGCTTTCCTGATTGGAAGTCTTAAGGGAAACATCTATGTGAAGTAACCAGAGTGATTCATTGCAAAGAGCTAAGAGCATTGTGATAGTGAGCTTAAAAGTGTCCATTAATGGACTAAAACAAGCTTCAAGATCATGAAACATCCGTTTTATTGAGGTAATCCAGTGACATGGATCTAATCAATGATCGGATGGGTCTTGTGTATTGAAAAGAGTGATTGAAATGTGGTGGTATTTCTTGTACTATACGTAGATAGTATCTTGCTCATTGGAGACAATGAAAGAGTATTGTCGGGCGTATGGGTATGGTTGATAAAGCGGTATGAAATGAAGGACTTAAAAAGAGCAAAAATATCCTTTTGATCACGGTAATACGGATCACAAGAAAGGATATTATGCTTGTCTCAAGCTTCATGAATTGATACGATCCTTACTTGTTTTAGTAAGTGACTTTATCTAAGAAAATATGTCTTGAGACACAAAAGGAAGATAAAGGTGATGAAAGCGGTTCCTTATGCTTCGGCGAATAAGGAAGCTTAATCTTAGGAATGCTATGCGCGAGAATGGATATCTATTTTGCTGAACGCATGAATAGTGGGTATCAACGTAACCCGGAACAAGAATGATTAACTGTGGTAAGACATATATGAAGTGCCTGAGAAGGACTGGAAATTATATGTAAGCTTACTGGGTAAATTTACTGCTTCTTGTGGATTACGTAGATTCGGATTTTTTAGTCAGATTGGACGGCAGTAAATCCACCTCAAGGTTATGTGTTTAATTTTAGGAAGTTGAGTCATAATGTGGAGGAGTGTTATATAGAAATATATTTCAGACTACGGACTCCATCATGGAAAGATGATAAATTGGAGCCTATGAGGCAGCCAAAGTATCTGTATGACTCTAGAAACTTCAAGATGGACTTCGAAGTGTTTCTAAGTTTGCCCAAGGATATCACAATTTATATTGATGATATTGGTGCAGTTGCAAACTTGAAGGAATCACGAGCCCATAAGGCAATTAAACACATGGAGTACAAGTACCACCTGTTACGAGAAATCGTATGATGAGGGGAAGGTTGTTGTCGCCTAGATTGCATCGGATGATGACCTAGTAAATCCATTTACAAGGATATTAAGGCGAGAGCTTTTAATGGTCGTGTAGTGGGAGTGGGAATCAGATGTATGGCGGAAGACATGACAGCATAGTCTTTTAGTATAAGTGGGAGATTGCTGGATTGTATACTAAAAGTCTAGCTTTTTGTATGAACAATGTTGTAACAATTAATTTGAAATGAGAATCATATGATCAAATGATTGCATCTTATAATTTATTTATATGTTCGATGCAATAGTCCGCTTACTTTATACTGTAGATAATATGTTGTGCGACAACACGCGGAAGATCATATTATCGGTTTCCTTATAAAGTATAAACAGATGCTCACAATCGAGATAGACGGGGACTCTCTATCGGGATGGTTGTAGTGTGGTTTGGTATTAGCTTGTCTTGGCTATAGAATCACATTAGTGCACTTGTGTGTATTGAGCAGGACCGCTTGAGATCGTTCGATTTATACTGACTTATAAGAGAACTTGATCTCAGTTATTATGGATGTTCGTGCTCTTAATCCCTATACAATAACCTCGACACATAGGGCAGTATGTATTTCTTTGATTCATCAATGGGTGAGATTTACATGCAATTAAATCAATAAACTCGGTGAGTTGGGAAGTAGTGCTGTCTCTATGGTGTGCTGTTGATTGTAGAAGGAATCCGTGTCCGTCATAGGTTGATGATGTCCCCTTGAGGAGCTCATAAGGATTATCATGTAAACCCTGCAGGTGGAATTTATTCCGGCATGATAATGAGGTTGAGTGGTACTACTCTTGGATGAGATATTAATTAATTGAGTTGTCAGTAACTTAAATTAATTAATGGACATTGTATATCTTAAACATGGGGAGACTAACGGGCTCATAATAAGAAGGAGCCCAAAACGTAATTTTGGGATTGGTATGGTAGTGCAGTAATAATATTTTAGTGGAATATATTATTATTATTGGACTTAAGTATAAGCTTTGGGCTAAGCTTGGATACTTAAGCCCAATGGAGGCCCAACCCAATTTCTCCTCATGTTCCCTGTTGTAGCCCATGTATATAAGTCACCTCAACTTATCTGGAATTTAATCTAATTCATTATTCACGTGTGATGAGGGTTGAGAGCAGATTGAGTAGGTCTCGTAGATCGTCGCCCACACGACGTCGAGATCGGACTTGGGACATACAGCAGAAGACCGGAAGGTCGTTTGCTGCTGCAGTTTGTCATGTTCCAAAATTCATATAAAATCGTACAGTTTTTCGATTTTGATGTATTATAAACTGATGGAAAGCCTTCGAAGAGAGGATCGTCTGAATATAAAGATCATTCAATTCCGACATCAGAAGAGGAACTTATGACTATTCTCGTGGGACTGCGCAGACTGCCAGCGAGAATTCAACCTCTACATCAACCCTTGGTGAAAGGTAATGCGTTTCATGTTTACTTGCTTCCGCTGCTTGTTAGAAATTCATGGAACCCTAACGGGTTACGTTAACCAAACGATCGAATGCCAACACTTCCACCCATTTAGACACACAATCTACTGCAAGCAATATGTAAAGGTAACCATTGGAAGGTGGAAATGGGCCCATGAAATCCATCCCCCATACATCAAACACTTCAACCTCAAAAATGTTCCTCATGGGCATTTCATCACGTTGCCCTATGCTTCCAATCCTTTAGCACCGATCACATCCCTTGATGTACTCCTTGCAATCCTTAAACAATGTTGGCCAAAACAAACCCGATTGTAGGATCTTTGCTCCCTCTTTTGAAATCCAAATTGTCCTCCACATGGTGAACTATGGCACATCTCCATGGCACTTACTTTTTCCTCATCCAGAATGCACCTCCGTATGATCCCATCAAGGCAATTCTTGAATAAAAGAGGATCATCCCACAAATACTCCTTGACATCATGATAGAATTTATTCTTCCTAGACTTGGTTAGATGATCCGGCTTAAGACCACAAGCTAAATAATTAACAAAATCCGCATACCATGGCCTCCCGGTCTCACATAAAGTGTACATCCTTTGAAAATCAATTTGAAGTAACTCTTTATCCTGAAACACATCATTAATGAACTCTATGGTTCCTTCTTCATCAATATTTTCCAAACGTGACAAGTGGTCGGCTATAATATTTTCAACTCCCTTCTTATCACGTATCTCTACATCGAATTCCTACAACAAAAGAACCCAACGAATTAGCCTAGGTTTAGCATCTTTCTTACTCATCAAATACCTAATGGCGGCATGATCCGTATAAACAATGATTTTCGTGCCAACTAGGTATGGACGAAATTTTTCAAATGCATAAACCATGGATAAGAATTATTTTTCCATTGTGGTATAATTCTTTTGATTTGCATTTAACGTCTTGGATGCATAGTAGATAGCTCGAAACTTCTTCTCCCTCACTTGACCAAGCACCACTCCTAATGCATTGTCACTTGCATCACAATGAAGCTCAAAGGGCTTACTGCAATCGAGAGAGACAAGGATTGGTGAAGAAATTAGAGCTTCCTTGAGAACCTTAAAAGCATCAAGACATTCATCATTAAATTCAAACGGAGCATCTTTTTCAAGCAACTTACACAAAGGTTTGGCTATATTAGAAAAATCCTTTATAACACGTCGATAGAACCCGATATGGCCAAGGAATGATCTAACCCCTTTTTCATTCTTGGGTGGGGGAAGATGTTCAATGGCTACAACCTTCGCCTTATAAACTCTCAAACCTTTCTCCGAAATGTGATGTCCAAGTACAATACCCTCTTGAACCATAAATGGCATTTTTCTCAATTCAAGACTAGGTTCGTATCTTGACATCACTACAAAACTATAGAAAGATTAGCCAAGTATATATCAAATGAAGATCCAAAGATGGAAAAATCATCCATAAAAACCTCCATTATATTTTCAATCAATCCCCCAAAGATGGTTATCATGCAACGTTGAAAGGTGGCGGGGGCATTGCACAACTCAAAGGGCAATTTATAAAAAGTAAACGTGTCATATGGACAAGCAAAAGTTGTTTTCTCTTGATCCTCGTGGGCTATCATGATTTGGTTGTGCCCTGAGTAACCATCTAGAAAACAATAATACTTGTATCCCGCCAACCTATCAAGAATTTGATCAATAAAAGGCAAAGGGAATGATCTGTATGAGTGTTTTCATTAAGTTTCCTATAATCACAACACACTCTCCAACTTGTTTTCACCCTTGTAGCAAGCTCTTCATCAAATTCCGTCTTAACAGTGGTTAGGCCCCCTTTCTTAGAAACAACATGAAAAGGGCTTACTTGAGGACTATCACTTATGGCATAAACAATGTTAGCATCTTACCATTTCAAAACTTCTTTTCTTACCGCTTCTTGCATAATAGGGTTCAAATGCCTATGAGGTTGTATGCATGACTTATCTTCATCAATCAACCTTATGTGATGCATGCATATTGTGGGACTAATTCCTTTTAAATCACCCAAACTCCATCCTATAGCACTCTTATCGGGTACATCAACTTGGCTTCATCTTCTTGCATTTCCCTACAAGTTGATGCATGCTTCAATTCCTCTTTCCCCTTTTCCACTTTTTGCTCTTCACCTTCAACTTCCAAAGGAAGATATTCTCTCTTTCCATAGTACATCAACTTGGCTTCATCTTCTTGCATTTTCCTACAAGCATTCAAATCATGTAAGCAATCATTTATATCATCATCTTCTAGACAATGGAAAGAAAAGTTAAAGTTAAGATATAAAGTAAGAGAGTGACTTATGCTTGTCTCGAGAGAATCTTTAGATAAGAAGAATGACCAATTCTCTTGAACAACTTCATCAATCATTTCAATCCTTCTACATTCTTCCTTCTCATCTGGATGCCTCATCGCACTCCTCAATGAAAACACCACTTCTTCTTCATTTACTCTCAATGTCAACTCCCCCTTGTGCACATCAATTAAACCTCTTCCCGTGGCCAAAAATGGACGTCCCAAAATCAATAGAACATTTGCATCCTCGTCCATATCAAGCACTACAAAATCCACCGGGAATATGAACTTTCCAACTTTAACTAGCACATCCTCAACTATTCCCTTAGGATAAGTCAAAGACCTATCTGCAAGTTGCAATGTAACGGATGTAGGCTTTACTTCACCTATACCAAGTTTCTTAAAGATAGACATAGGCATTAAATTGATACTAGCCCCAAGATCACAAAGAGCTCTATGAACTTCACTCTTACCCATCTCACATGGTATGACAAAACTCCCCAGATCCTTGAGCTTTGGAGGCAACTTCTTTTGAATTATGGCACTACACTCCTCCGTCAAATTGACGGTCTCATTCTTCACTAAGCTCCTTTTTCTTGCCATGATGTCTTTCAAATACTTGGCATAATGAGGCATTTGCATCAAAGCATCCGCAAAGGGTATATTGATGTGGATTTTCTTGAAGATCTCCAAAAACTTTGCAAACTTTTCATCAAGGCCCTTCTTTAAGAATCTAGGTGGAAAATGAATAGGCACTTGAGTTTTTGGTATGCCCCAACTATCCCTTTCCAACTCCACTTCATCCTCTTTCTTTTTCATTGCCTTGGTTCTTTGCCATTTCTTTTCAACAACTTCCAATTCAACCACATCCTTTTCATCATTCGCCTTTACTTCAACTTCACTTTCTTCCACAAACTCTTCTTCAACCAAGTTTTCTTCAACCTCCTTCTCTTATACCTTTTCATTTTCTATAGGTATAGAAGGTCCCTCATAGTTTGTTCCACTCCTCAAAGTGAT
Source organism: Pogostemon cablin (assembly GCA_023678885.1). Taxonomy (NCBI): domain Eukaryota; kingdom Viridiplantae; phylum Streptophyta; class Magnoliopsida; order Lamiales; family Lamiaceae; genus Pogostemon; species Pogostemon cablin. The sequence goes on from CM042971.1 coordinate 20,873,127, forward strand.
TGCCTTGCATTGTTTTTTTAAATTTACAACGGTTGTAGAAGGAAATTTCCCTTTTCATTCGCGCTCAACGAACTAGCAATTTGACCAACCGAATGATCCAAGGCTTTGAATCTTCTATCATTAGCTTCATCAATCTTTCTTCTTGTCTTATCTTGAGCTTTGTTAGATGCAATCAACTTTTCAATGAGTTCTTCGGTGGTTGCTTTCCCTTTATTATTTGGCACTTTAGCTCTCGGATAATACCCCGGGGGATAAGTAACTGCATTGCTTGGGTTTGAATAAGAGAAGTTATCTTGCCTCCTGTGTTGATGTTGGTATGAGCTTCCACTACCTTGACCATTGAAGCCTCCTTGCCTTGGTGGATAGTGTCCTTGGTTGTGGTTGAAATTACCTTGTTAATTGTTTTGATAATTACCTTGGTAATTCCTTCCTTGCATGTATTGTACATCTTCCACACGTGGCATTGTCATAGCCCATTGTTCCCCACTAACACTATTCGGAGGAAGCGTACCTTGCTCTACTTGCCCTTCAACCATGTTAACTCCTTGATTATTCATACCTTGATTCAAGCTCATTTGCCTCAAGATTCTCGATGCTATCATTTCAACACTTGGCATACTTGGCTCCACACTAGCACTCTTCACACTAAACTATTGCCCTTGATCGAAGCTCTCAAACCCATAATATCCACTCACTCTCTCCGATGGCCATTGATAGACATTTGTGGCAATCTCATCAAAAATCCTTATAGCACGTTCCGGAGTCACTCCTAGTACTGATCCACCCGCCGAAGCATCAACAAGCACTCTTTGACCATTCACCAAACCTTGGTAGAAAAATACAACTTTTTGATTTTCCGAGAAGCCATGTTGTGGACACTTGCGAAGCATATCCTTAAACCTTTCCCACGCTTCATAGAAACTCTCCTGAGGCTTTTGCTTGAATTGAGTGATTAAGCTCTTCATTTGAAGCGTCTTGGAAGGCAGAAAATACTTGTTCAAGAACATTTGTGCAAGCTCATCCCATGTGTTGCACGTACCGAGAGTAATGGTAGATAGCCATGTTCGAGCACGATCCCTCAACAAAAATGGAAACAACCTCATCTTGATACAATCATCGCTAACCCCATTCATCTTCACGGTGTTGGAAATCTCAATAAATTGAGCTAGATGAGCATTAGGATCTCATCAAAGAAATCAAGCTCGCTTTAAATTCAAAGTTGTTGGCATTGATTGGTGGTCCCATCATTTGTGGCATTGCCCTTGGCATAAAAAAGTCCCGGATCACTCTTGGATCTACTTGAGGTCCTCGATTCACCGGAGGTGGCGGTGGTGGCGCATAAGGTTGTTGCAAACCTTGTTGAAGAAGCGCTTGGTGTATCATTTGTTGGAGTAGGTCTTGTTGTTGATTTGCATTGACTTGGGCATTTTCCATTTCATTTCCATCATTCCTATCATCAACTCGTTCATTATCTTGATTGTTCTCCATTGGATTACTATTTTTAGTTTTGTTCTCCTTTCTCCTTCTCCAACAAGTGTGTTCAATCTCTAGATCAATAGGTTCAACTTGTTTCCCTTTTGACCTTGTTTGCATACACCTTCAAAAGTAAAAGAAGTTAGAACAATTTTTCAAAAGCAATTACAAATAACTAAAATAAAAATATCTCTATTAAGATCACTTAAAATGATCCTTCTTCAAGCTACTAGCAACCGTTGCCTCCCCAGCAACGGCGCCATTTGATTAGCCATAACTTGTAGTTGGGTTGACCAATTCAAGAATTTATCAAACCACAGGGAGGTAGGCACTAGTGCTTAAGCGATCTCACATTTTTTGTGATTTTATAGAGACGAATCATCAAAGTTTTGTTTGTCAAACAAGTAATTAAAATCAAAAAATACAAGTGAGCAAGCAAAGATCAAGTAGACAAAATTAAAATGAATGTGATTGGTTTTCCAAGTTAAACAAAAGTGAAATTAACAACAATTAAGAAGTAGTAACTCTAGGAATTATGTATCAAATTCATGTGCATCATGGATAAATGATTAAGGGCCAACACTAACCTCTTCTAAACTTTCTCTCGAAATGAATAGAATGTGAATCCAAAGAAGAATCCCAAAATAGCTCAATGAATTGGTTCTCACTCAAACAATTCCAACTAGGTACTAAGCTTAAATGAGAATCCCCTCAAACAATCAATCAACCTCTCGATCAAACCAATCGGATGTCCTATCAAAGAGTTCTAAATCCTAAAGGATATCTCTATCTCTTTAAGACTTATAATGCACATGAGGTGTATGATGAATTGATTCAATGAACTATCCTAAAAATATAATTGATTTCTCAATCTAACCACATGCCTACGACAATAAATCACACAATTCAACAATACAAATCAAGCAATTAACAATCAATGATAGAAAATCATAAATTCAATCAACACATGAGTTAAAATACATAGATCCCCAAAATTAACTAACAACTCTCATGTTGATAATCTCACAAGGGAGATTAGCCAACCATAATCATAAGATAATTAACATAGACATTAGAAACCTTACAAGTCATGATAAACAATTTGGTTTACTACAAAAATTGGATGAAAACTCCCTTGGATTGGCTCCAATGGTTATCTCCTTCCTTTCCTTGCAATTTTCCTCTCTTCCTTGCTTCTTCTCTTCACTTGGATGAAGGATTTATGGTGAGATGATGATGGAGTGAATAGATGGATGAAAGTGATGAAGGATGTGGTGTAAAATGAAGGAATTGGTGTGTGAGGTGTGTGGGCAGCTGAATTTCAGATCCAATATGATCAAAATGTTGAATGAATTGTTATTTATACCCCTTGGAGACCTTCTAGAAGAAGCAGGAAAATAATCTATTTTGGCACCGACACGACTCATGTGCTGCAGTACGAGTCGAGTCGTGTCAGGGTTTCTCGGTCAAACTTAACTCAAAACAGCACACGAGTCGTGTGCTGACGCGCGGCCAAAGGGTGGCCGTGCTGGATGAATTGATGATGCCACACGGCCATATGTTATAGGCCCGTGTTCTGTACATGGTCCGTGTGCTGCAACACGGCTCGTGTACCCTACACGGCCGGCCGTGTTGATGTTGCCCTATTTTTTCTTCCTTGTTTCATCTCCCGTCTCCGTTTTTGCTCCATTTTCACCTATTTTACATATGATTATGTTCATTCACACACATTTCCATAAAAACACATAACACCACCAAGTAACACACAAATACGGATAAAATAACATGAAAATAGACCTAAAAAGACACTAAAATCTAGGTGAAAATATCACTCATCACCCACTTGGACTTTATCTTACCTGCAAACTATTTAAGACAAGAGTTGAATAAAAGTACCTAATCGCCAACATTGAACTCCTTGTAACGGATCTTCGCATCATGCCATCACTTCATCCATGCCTTGAAGATTCTCGAGTTTTCATATTCTCTTTCTCAGAATTCATCTAACTCATTTATTTGAGTTGTTCAAAATTCCTTAGTGTCCTCCATGCTCATGTTCAAGCGTCTGACAGCCTCAAAAAGCTTTATGTTCGATCTCCACATGAAGGTGGCAATATTTCCCATAAACAATTTGGTACGGTGACATCCCTAAGACAGTCTTCAAAGCTGTTCTGAATCCCCACAAAGCATCATCAAGCTTTGTGGACCAATCTTTTCTTGTACTTCCAACTGTCTTCTCCAATACTTGCTTAATGTGATAGTTGGAGACCTCGGCTTGCCCATTTGCATAAGGATGATAGGGTGTTGTGACCCTATGCTTCACTCCATAATCTTGAAGCACCTGATCTCCATCAACTTATTAACAAAGTGACTTCCTCCATCGCTTATGAGCGCCTTTGGTACCCCAATGGCTCCTCCCATAAGATAGATTGGACATCATGCAGAAACTTGACAATCTGGTATCTACTCAGCTGATAAGGCTTCACCCCCGTGACAATGTAGTTAACAAAATCAGCATACCACAGAGCATCATTTTTCTATTTCTCAGGGTAGGTCTTTGAAACTATGAAGACTTGTTTAATATCCACCATCAGTATCTTCTCATCGGAAAAATAATCCCAGATGACCTCAGCAGTATTATCACAGTGCTCCTTTGTCTCTACACGCGACTAGTGATCGGCTAAGACATTGTCGCTACCCTTTTTATCATGAATCTCCATGTCAAACTCTTGAAGCAAGAGAATCCATTTGATTATCCTCAGCTTTGCATCCTTTTTTCCATCAAATATCTGATGACCGAGTGATTTGTGTAAACCACAGTCTTCATGCCCACCAAGTAAGGTCAAAACATATCAAAGGCATACACCACCGCCAAAAATTCCTTCTCGGTGATAGTGTAATTCTTTTGAGCAGATTCGAACATCTTGCTTGCATGGTAAATGGCATAAAACTTATTTTCCCTCAACTGTCCCAACATGACTTCCAATGCACTGTCACTAGCATCACACTCCAGCACAAAGGGCTGATTCCAATCCGGAGTTACTAGAATTAGAGCAGTTATCAATGCTTCCTTGAGAACATGATAAGCATGTAAGCATATATCATCAAAATCAAATTTCGCATCCTTTTCAAGTAACCTAGACAGCGGTTTGAATATTTGGAGAAGTCTTTAATAAATCTCCTATAAAACCTCGCGTGCCCCAAGAATGACCGGACTCCTCTTTCATTAGTGGGCGGTGGAAGCTTCTCAATCGCCACTACCTTGTCACGATCAACTCGAAGACCTGCAGCAGAAACATGATGTCCTAAGACTATCCCATCTCTCACCATAAAATGGCATTTCTCCCAGTTCAAGATGAGGTTAGTCTCTTCACATCTCTCCAAAACCAAAGACAAGTTAGACAATCAAGAGTCAAAGGAAGAACCAAAAATAGAGAAATAATCCATAAATACTTCCATGACTCTTTCAATCAAACCTCAAGAATAGCCATCATACACCTTTGAAAAGTCGCAGGTGCATTACATAAGCCAAAGGACAGCTTCATAAAGGCAAAAGTGTCATAGGGGCAGGTAAATGTAGTCTTTTCCTGATCCCTGGTGCAATAATTATCTGATTGTAACCAGAGTACCTATCCAAGAAACATTAAAAATCATAACCTGCAAGTCTATCCAACATCTGATCCATAAAGGATAAAGGAAAGTGATCCTTACGCGTGTTCTCATTTAACTTTCTATAGGCCACACAGACACGCCGCGCCCTAGGTACCCTAGTAGCAAGCACTTCACCATCATCAGATTTAATTACAGTCATTCCCCCCTTCTTAGCCACCACATCCAAAGGACTCACATATGAACTATCGCTAATAAGAAATACAATGCCTGCATCTAACCATTTAAGCACTTCTTTTCTAACAACTTTCTGCATAGCGGGGTTCAACCTCCGATGATGGTGCACAGAACTTTTATTTTCATCTTCAAGTCTAATCTTATGGATGCAAAAAGTATGATTAATTCTTTTTAAATCTTCAATCGACCACCCTATAACAGACTTATGCTTTCTTAAAACAACTAGCAGTTTATCAAGTTCACTTTTAAATAACGAAGAAGATACAATTACTAGAAAATTTTCATTCTCCCCCAAATAAGCGCCCAGGAGATGATCTGGAAGCTTCTTGCCTGTACCTGCTCTCATCAAGATTAAGTAAGGTTTCAAGAAATTCAATAGCAAGTTCATTAGACATTTTATCAAGAAAAGTAGTAAGTAAAGTAAGAGATTCGCTGATGCATGTTTCAATAGGATCCTTTGACAGGATCAAATGCAGGTCATCCTCCACAATCTCCTCTACTACTTCTACAAACATACACTACTGCTGTTTTGAAGGCCACTGCATCGCCTTGTTCAAAGAAAAGACGATTTCTTTATCATTCACCCTATGCCTCAACTCTCCCTTGAATACATCAATCATAGCTCTTCCAGTTGCAAGAAATGGATGCCCCAAGATTAGAGGCGCTCCCTCCATGTCATCTTCCATATCAAGAACTAGGAAGTCAACAGGAAAAATAAATTTTGACACTTTCACGAGCACATCTTCAATAACTCCTTCGGGGTATGTCAATGACCTATCTGCTAACTGTAAAGCCACAGATGTAGGCTTCAATTCCCCCAAGCCGAGCTTCTTGAATACTGAAAAGGGAATTAAATTTATCCTGGCTCCAAGGTTACACAATGCTCTCCTAGTTGGTCCTTTTCCAATCTCACAATGAATGATGAAGCTGCCAGGATCTTTCAACTTTTCGGGTTACTTTCTCTGAATAATGGCATTATAGTTTTCTGTCAGATTTACCGTCTCCACACTATTCAGACTTCTCTTTCTGGAGATGAGTTCCTTGATAAACCTTGCATAGTATGGCATCTGATCCAAGGCCTCGGAGAAGGGAATACTGATCTGGATGTTCCTCATTACATCAGCGAACTTTTTAAACTTCTCATCGAGGCTCTTTGTCAAAAATCTTTGAGGGAACGGAATTGCTACCTTTGTTTTTGGGAACAAACTATCTTTCTCGAACACCTCTTCCGTTTCTCTCAATTTCTTCGTTCACTGCCATTTTTTATCTGCAATAGCTTGATCAGATTGGTTCACTACAGAATGTGGACGTGCTGGAAACCCCAGAGGGGAGCTTGCATTAAGTTGGGGTTGATCTGTACCCTGAAGCTCTACTTAATCAGAAGGAAAGTTGCTCGGCTTGATTTGGACACATCCCAAACCTAACTCGGCTTGAGCTGGTGTCGAGTTAGTGGTTGAGTGACCTTGTTCTTCTTTAGTTTTGTCTTGCAATTCTGGACCTTCGTATTGCTTACCTAATCTCAAAGTTATCACTTTGCACTCCTTTGGGTTGAGTTCTGTATCCGATGGAAACTTCCCTTTTTGAAACAGTTGCTGCTGATTCACTGTGGTGGAAATCTAGCCCATGGTATATGTCAGATTCTACAACTGCTTGGTCACTTCCTCATTCTGCTTTGTCATATTTGAGTCCATGAGTACATGCAGTTATTGATCTTGTTAATGTCAGCATCATTCTTCTTCATGTATCTAGCCAACACTTCATCAATACCGGCCTTCCCTTCTTCAATCATGGCTCCATGATCAAAATTAGAAGGGTATGGAACTGCATTATTCGAATTTGAATAAGCGAATTTCTCATGCCTCTTCTGATTCTGCCAGTTTCCTCCTTGATTACTAGGACCTCCCCCTTGGTTATTCCTTTGGTTGGAATTTCCTTGAGGGTACCTAAATCCCTGCCAATTCTGAGGTGCTCTTACACCTAGGAGACTCTGCCCCATTTAGGGGTGTGCAAACTTTGGACAAAACCGAATAAACCGGCCAAACCGAACTGAATTAAATAAGTTGGTTCGGTTTTTAGTTTATGGTTCGGTTTGCATCGGTTTTGAAATATTTCGGTTTGGTTTTGGTTTTTTAAAATATTTCGGTTCGGTTTTCGGTTTTGGAAATTCGGTTGGTTCGGTTAACCGAACCGACCGATGCACACCCCTAGCCCCATTGCCCAATTTGCGTCCTCAACCTCTTGAAGGTTCATCACCACATCTTCACTTGCAGTCCCTTGAATGCCTCCTCCATTATTACCTGATATCAGAGTGACCAAGTGTTTGTTCCTCTATTTCAACTGAGAGACAACCTTATCATTTCTATCAACTTTAGAAAACTTCTAGTCTTCAACCTTTGCAACCCTTCCAAGTACATAAGTTCCACGAACTCTTTCAGAAGGCTAATCCCTATAATTTACAGAAATATATTCAAACAATTTCTTTATAACATTTGACGTTTTACCAAAAATCGTTCCTCCAGCAGAAGCATCAGCTAACACTCTCAAATCATTGTCAAGGTCATTGTAGAAGACACTGATGAGTTGGGACTTTTTAAATCCATGCTGTGGGAATTTCCTCAAAATATCTCTAAATCTCTCCCACGCCTCTCCAAACGATTCATCTCTCCTCTACTTGAACTGATTGATTTCTTATTTCAATGTAAGAATCTTTCCTGATAGCATAAATCGATCCACAAACAGCTGCTATAGCTCAATCCAGTTAAAACAACTGTTACCATCCAATTTATCATACCACTCCCTCGCCTTATCAACTAGTGAAAACTAAAAAGTCTCGTCTTCCATCTATCATTAGTAGCATCGGAGACTTTCATCGTATCAATATATCTGTTGAAACATTCAAGATGTCCATAGGGTTCATCGAAAGCGCCTCCAGCGAAGGGATTTTTCTCCACCATATTAATCAGGGCTGGCCTTATGTCGTTTGACTCATTGGCTTGAACGGCTCCATCTACGCCTGATCCTCCTACATTTGTGGACTTTAAAGTTTCTCAAATGACGATGTTATCCTCATGTGGTTGTCTATCTCCCATATCTGCTGTTTCTGATTCTGATTATGATTCAGCCTCTTTTGGGATAACCTAATCTTCAATTTGCTCTTCTTCCTCCTCTATGACTGCTTTAGGATCCGGTGTCTCCGTTTTCTTCTTTGGAGGTGGTACCTTAGTAGCTTTAGGAGCTGCATTGAAATTCTTTACTGCTTCTCTCATTTTCCTCCCAGACGCTTCAACCTCCGGATCAAATTTGAGATCTTGCGCTCCCTTCTTTGACCTGGTGTGCATGCAACTTCAAGAAAAATTCAATTTAAAGATAATTAAATCTCAACAAAATATTCTAATTAAATTACTAATAAAAGAATAATAAACAATTAAAACTGTCCCCGACAACGGCGCCATAAACTTGATAAGCGTATTATGCGCACTCCAATTAAATTCTCAAGTATAAGGATGTCAATTGTAGCGATAAGTACTCAAATTAAATTATCGATTCCTAGAAGGACAACTAATTACTTATCTTCTATATATTACCAGCTTAATTAAAATAAAGTAACCAAGTTTCAAAGTTTGTAGTTTAATAAATTAAAAAACTGAAATAATAAATAACTCAATTAATACAAATAAAGCGAAATAAATTCAAGATTGAAGTAGGAGATAGATAATAGTTCTAAGGTATCAAGTATAATTCAATTGATTTGGGCTCCTAGACTCACTATTGTTAATTCATGCAATATTAATGAAAATACACCACTTTGCCCTATTAACCCATCAAATATAATTCGATTTCAAGCTAATAGTTTAATCTGATTATTTTCTAAGGTGCGTTAATACATATCCTCCTTCCTGGATACTAACAATGCAAACTTAAAAAACCTCCGGATGGCCAGTTTGACTAACAAATATTCTCTGAAAGTACTAATAGATTGTATTCACTTCCTACTTGAGTGTTTAATTGCGTTGTTCCACTAAACAACTCAAGTATCTAATTTAACAACCCTTGGAATTAATGTGTTCACGGACAAACTACTTTAATTCCTAACAAATAGACAATATAAATTATGAACGCACACAAGCTAACACGATAAGCCAAGCATCACAATCAACAACATGGATTATTGTGAAAACGTTACGAAGCATATAAACAAAGTCTGAATTAATCAAATACATTAGAATGTCAACATCATGAATTCACAAAAGTTGTCTAGGTTTCCAAATCAATTTACCCTATCCTTCAAACCCTAGAATTGTAAAATGAATTAGCCCATAAGGTTACAAGCAACACTCATTGCTATAAAGTTCATACGAAAATCACAACAAAGGAAAAGGAAAGATAAGAAACGCAAAACCATAGTGTCGGTGATGATCTGCGTTTCGTCTCCGTCTCTCCGATTGTATGATATTTCTCATCTTGAATGGCACACATGGGATAATTGATGGATGGAGTGAAAAAGTGGAATGGGTGAAGTAATGGTGCGATGGTGGATTCCGCCTTCGTGTTCGCGTTCTTGTTTTTCTTGTTCTGAACAGGGGCGTTCTGTCTGCAAGAGTTGTGCGTGTCTGATAGTCAGATGGGCTCTCTTCTTTTCCTTCCCATAGGTCCAAGAAGTGTGTGTTGGTAAGTAGATCAAATGGGCCTACTAATGAATTCCCATTCCCACATATCCAACTCCTCTGCATAGACCCTCTATTGAAATGAAATTCTTCATTAATAATTAGTGTGGGCCTCACTATTATATTTGCCTCCACGTGAGTTAACTTCCATAAGCAATTAGTTTCAAACCATGGACTTTGTCCCTCATGAATAATAGTTGAGCCCCACTACCAATTTAATTAGAAGGCACACTTCATCATAAATCAATTTCCAATTCTCTAACTCACAATCACATGATCACATCACACATCCGATTCTTCGCATGGTGACGTGGCAACATCCTCATGATCGTGTGTTCGCTTTTTCCACCCCACGATGATTTAACCTCTTTTAATAATTCAACAATTTCATTTCAAAATATGCTTAAAATATGCAAAATCTAAACAATACCCGTGAAGTCATAAAAAATATAAAAATAAGTACTCCCTCCGTCCCGGCATAGTAGGGGTTTTTGCTTTTTTGCACGTAGATTAAGGAGTATTATTATTTAATGTGTAGTGGATAGTTGTATTAGTGGGAGTAGGGCCCCATACTTTAACTGTATTAGAGGGGATGTGTGGGTCCCATGTGTGTAAAATGGAAAAGGGGAACCTTTGGGTGGGACGACCAAAATGGAAAAAAGACCCTCTTTGAATGGGACGGAGGGAGTACTAAACTCCACAAATAGTGCTAAAATTATGTAATAATCATATGAAAACGGCCTATGAAAAGCACGAATTTTCATGCTGAACAAAGTCATCTGGCCCTGAACTTTAGCATCACATGACCATATTGCCTTTTAATTTCTAATTCTGAGAATTTTGCAATGAGAGTTTGATTGCTACATTCATCAAGCTTCCTTGGAAATAAATTATGTGGCATTTTTGGCCTTGGTCTCTTGTGTGGGCTGAAATGTTGGTTGAAAAAATCGTGGACACCCTTTTTCACCCCATCTACAAAATCAATCCAATTTCCATTAATAAATAGGCCCTCAATTCCATTAATTTTTCTAGGCTTATTGATCCATCCATGGAAATACTTGGAGTTGACATCACCTTCTTTCAACCATTTGATTTTACTTTCTGTCATAAAAGTTGATCTTTCTAGTGCACACTTCTAATTAATACAGTAGTACATTTATTTCGACGGATGACTTCATCTTCTTCCAATCCAAGCACATCATCAATCCGATCCAGGATCTCGATTTCCTTCTTCTTGCTTTCAATATTATTATCAATTTCTCCAAAGATCTCCCTTATTCCACTTTCTCAAATCATTTCTAAACTATTTTAGTTCCTTTAGTTTATAAGCTGCCCAACCCCCAACTTGGTAGCATCCCCACCTTTCGAGAAAGATTTCCTTGAAGTTAGGATGATCGATCCAATAATTGATGAATCTGAATGGTCGAGGTCCCCAATCCTTTTGTTCATTATCAAGAATAATAGGAATTTGATCCGAAAGAGAGCATTTCAAACCTTTAAGCTTCTGATTTGGCCATCTCATTAAACATTCTAAATTCACCATTACACGATCCAATTTACTCTTGCACTTTCCATCTGGACGATACCATGTAAAAGAGCAACCTATAAGAGGTAAGTCAAAGAGGTTGGATTGTGAAATAAAATCCTCAAAGGATGCAATATCTAGAAAATTTGCAACTGCTTTTTTTCCATCTCTTTCCTCAAGTTTACATATAGAATTAAAATCACCCGCCACAAATATTCGAGCATCATCATTTTGTTCTATGTTCAACTGTATAAGGTCCCACATATTACTCTTTTCAACGAGTAAATTTGGAGCATACACATTCACGATGATCCCCTTTGCTCCATCTCCAACGAAGAAGCTATTCACCATTAAAGCACCTTTGGAATGTCACGAACTTGTTTTACGAAACACTTCATTGTTCCAAATAGAAAGGATCCCCCCGATCTACATCAGCTTCCCTAAAAGCCCAATCAAAATTTAATGCACCCTAAAACTTAAAACATATATTCTTAGAAATATTCCCAAATTTGGTCTCTTGAATGCAACAAATATCTATTTTATGTTTGTTAATTACCTCTCGTAACTCCTTTCTTTTTACTATTTTTCCCAGCCCTCTTATGTTGTAGCTCATAATCTTCATTTAGACTTCTTCTTCTCCCCGTCTTAGCTGTCCTTCCATTCTTCTTCAATCTCATCTGTTCCTTTTTCTCGATATTCTCCATTTACCTGATCATTTCCTAATCTGAGACTTTTCAAGTTAAACCAAGTTTCTTGCCTACTTCCCATGCCTTTTTGCTTCTTCTAAGCTTTCCTTATTTTTCCTTTGTGAAAACATTTGACCATCATCATTCATTTTCATGTACCTTCAAAATTCTCGTGTCTTGCGGCGAATTAATAATTTCTCTATTTTTGAGGTACGGCTGGATCACAGGCGACTCTTCCACTTCTTCTCTGATTACCAACCCTCCGTCTGCCTTTTCTGTTTCTTCTCCGATCACCACTCCTCCGGCTGCCCTTTTCATTTCTTCTCCTATCACTATTCCTCTGTTTGCATCTTCTGTTACTTCTATCCCTCCTGCAAACTGACTCCGATTCTTCGTTTTGAAAAAGATTCATCCTCCTCTGAGGAAGAGTATAACGAACTTGACATAGAGCCGTCGTCTATGACATCCTCAGATGACCATTCGTCATAATCATCATCCATATCTTCCGACTCCTCTCTCACTCGAATTTGGAAAATAATTCCATCAATATTTACCTCTACTGGGATTCTAGAGATACCCGGTAAGGGGTTCTGATCAAAGTCCTAGCAGCTTGGAATTTTCTGTGAAGTTTTGTGTCTTCATCAATCTTGATAAGTTTTCTAAATTTTGCAGCAATGAGATTGAAAATTTTGGCATTCCAAGCATGTAAAGGAACACCAAACCAATTTGTCCAAATAATTCTGTTACCATCCACATTGTTCGGCACGAAAATTCGAGCTTTTCACAGGCCGTTTTCATATGATTATTGCATAATTGTAGCACTGTTTGTTGAGTTTATTGCTTATTTTCATACTTTGACTTCACGGATATTGTTGAGATTTTGCAGATTTTAGGCATATTATGGAGTAAAATTGATAAGGTGAGAGAGTAGTTAAAAACGGGAAGAGAAGGCTAGTCGACGTCTAGTCGTTAGCCGGGTACTATTGATCGTGAGATGTAATAGAGGAAAGCCATGGGCAAATTGTTGATTCATACCATGCAATTAAGGGTGTAGAAATCGAAATTTGTAGCCACCAATGCATTCTTAATTTAAGTGGTGGGCCATGGTTGATTGATCATACAGAGAGAATTGGAAAATCCTTCAAATTTAAGTGGTGGGCCATGGTTGATTGATCATACAGAGAGAATTGGAAAATCCTTCAAATGGGCCATGTTTGATTTATGGAGAGAATGCACTTACTAGTCCCGTCACGTCATCAATTTGTATTAATAGATGCTACCCCATGTTCATCCTTGTTGCTTGAGAGATTAATTCCAGTCGTGTGAAGCCCACTAACACTTGAAGCCCATACATGTGCCGCACTCATGCACCTGCTTGTTCAAGACTTCTTACGATATATAAGTTGCTGCCAACGCCCAGAACTCGATACCGATCAAATACGATAGAATGCCGTGAACACTCACGCCATCTTCCCCTAATTCTGCCTTTCATCTCTACCATTCACCCGTTTTCATCCATCATCCCTACACACTTAGTCATGGTGTTTGCTACTTGAGAAGGAGAATAGAGGAGGATCATCAAGACGAAAAGAGAAGACGGGGAATTACGCCGGACGAAGGGTTTTCTTCTTTCTTTAATTCCCTATTTTTGATTCATAGACTCATGGGCAAGGACAATTGTACCATGGTTGTTGATTGTAACCTCATTGGCTAATTCCCATTGCAGTTCTAGGGTATGAATGTTAGAATCAATTGATTTAGAGACCAAAACCAAATTTTGTGATTTTATGCAGTTAATATGTTTTTGATTTCACTTGGTTTATTCAGACTTTGCTTTTCTGCTTCATAACATCTTCATAATAATTCATGACATTACACGTGATACTTGGTTTATTGTGTTAGCTTGTGTGTGTTTATGAATTGTATTGTCTATCTGTTAAGAATTAAAGAAGTTTGTTCGTGAACACATTAAATATTATAAATAACTGCTAAATAAAATACTTGAATTGTTTAGTGGAACAATGTAATTAGACATTCAAGTAGGAGTGAATAGAGCCTTATAGTACTCTCAGAGAATATCTTGTTAGTCAAACTTACCATCTGAAGGTATTGTTGTTTGCGTTGATTAGTATCTAGGAAGGGGGCTTGGTAATATACGCACACCTTAGGAAATAAATCAGAACATATTGTTAGCTTAAAATCGGGTCATATCTGGTGGGTTGACAGGGCTATGTGGTGTATTTTCATAGATTTTGCATGAATGAACAATTGGAAGTCTAGGAATCCACAGTAATTGGTCTATACCTGATACCTTAAAACTGTTGATTATCTCTAGAAACACCTGTGATTAAGTGTGGCTTTTATTTTATTTATTTTATTTAATATTTATTTTCTACAATATTAGTTAACTAATTCTCAAAATCAAAGGTTATTACGTCTTAATTATTAGGGGTGATAATTTAGTGTGTATCCTATTTACTCTAATCCTGTGGATTCAATAATTTAACTTGGTCACGCCTTATCCCTTACACTTGAGGGTAATCATTCTTGTGAGTGAACAAAAAGAGTAAACATCATTTATGCTCCATTGTTTGATGGACTGAAACCATTCTGAGAAACATCTTAAATCGTCTTCCAGTGTATCCGACATCGACCCCCGCATGTAATTGATTCTGAATTTTCCTTCACCGGCTTCCATGACTTTGTTTTCGACATCGATCCACAGTATATCATCTTTCAGAATCCCAGTGAAACATCCTTTAAGGCGCTCCCTGTCCTCTTCTGTAGACTTATATCGAATACCTGACCATTTAGTGTTGTTGGATCTAGCCAAGGTCTTCGTAGCCACCAGTTTAGTCTTGAAGCCCATAATAATATCAGCATAAGAAACATTCTGAATCTGCTATGGTCCATTCAATATTGAAAGTGGTTGTTGCCTAATCCCCATTTTCCTTTCCTTTCCACCCGTCTCATCTACCTTACTCGTAGAGAGTCTAGCAAACCTAGACACATTAGCTCGAAGCTTATAAGATTCAAACCAAATCTCATTAAGTTTGGATACAAACTTGTCTTTATCCACTCCATTACAAAACCGCACAAAACCAAAACGTTTTCCTTCTTTATCTTTCCGATTAGCGGAAAAAAACATCCCTTACTCTATCTACTTGGTTGAACCGACTGTATAAGGTATTCCAATCCCAAGAATCTGGAAAATTTTTTAAGAAAAATGACAAGAAGAGATGAGCCATAGCACAAATTGGTGGGAAGACTTCCTGATAGACTATTTCCTCTAAGTTCAAGGATTCGAAGAGTTGAGATGTTAAAGATCTCAGCTGGAATCATTCCACTGAAGGCGTTGCTACTCAAGCCTAAAAACCAGAGTTGGTCAAACTGACCAATTTCAATGGGTAAAACAACTGCCATGATTAATAAACAATTGAATGGATCGATTCAAATATATACAGACGGCTCACCAATAAAAACACCAACTCATGTTGACATGAGGGAAGTTGTTTATAGCACAACAATTTATGTGTGATTTCAAAGATTCTTTTTACATGTACTTTAGAGTCGATGAGTTTAAAAACAAAGTTGTCCCATACAAATTTACTTTATTCAAAATAGCCCCAAAATAACTTAATTTCCATTGAAATAGTCCCATAGCTTTTAAATTCTTACAAAAATGGTCATTTTCACTTAAAAATGTCCAAAATTTTTAATTCCATATGATGGAATTGAATTGGTGCTTTTACAAAGTTATGGGGCGAAATTGGTAAAAAAATATTGTTTTGGGACGAAATCGGAGCAAAATTGAAAGGTATAGGACGAAATGAATGTCCTACCTATTTTGGGACATTTTTAATAAAGTAAAAAGATATGGGACAATTTATTTATGTTTTAAACCCTACTTTGGAGTTTCATTTGATCATTACTTTCTTAATTTTGAAAACGCCAAAAATCCCATAAATTCGTGATATGAAAATTTTTTTACAAAACCAAGTAAATTAGAGGAAATCTTGCATAAATGTAAAGTCAAATACGTACCTGTTAATTCATTTTCCCGGAGATCCAGGTCTGTTAGCATGGTAAGATTTAAAATATGTGTTGAGAAGTGGCCACTCGGTTTATTGCGCGCTACATTTAAGAATTGCTAAGAAGACATATTCTTCACAAAATCTAGCGTGCCTGTAACTTGTTGTTTACAATGTGAAACTGAAGTAGCTAGGTTTCGAAGATTGCCAATTTCTTGTGGTAAACTACTGTAAGCAATTAAAATTTACGGTCCAATTAAATGGTGACACGTGGATTTTATTGATTAAATATTAATTTATTTTGAAATTTAAATAAGTTAATTCCTAAAGTAAATTAATAAATAATTTGAGCTCAATACATTAAATATGCTTAATTTAAATGAGGTCTGACCCAAGTCAATTAAGCCCAAATCAAATAAGGTCTGATCCAAGTCAAACAAGCCCATATAAATTAAATCAGGCCCAAGTCAAATAGGTCTGATTATGGTCCAGTCAAGTTGGAGCCCAAGCCCGTTAAGTGAGGCCCAAAGGTGGTCTGGACCTCCTTTCTCACCTATAAAAAGGGGTCTCCTCCCTTCATTTAGACACAGACATTCGAGCAGCCGAAGACGACAACGCTCTGAAGAGATTGAAACACGAGCAACGCTCCTCATGATCTTCAAGGCAAGAACGACATACGATCCGGGATTAAGGTGCTAAGCCCCCCAGATCAAGTGTTCTTCATACACTAAGTTCTTCAAGTGTTCTTCAAGGCAAGAACGACATATGACCCGGGATTAAGGTGCTAAGCCCCCCAGATCGAGTGTTCTTCATACACTAAGTTCCTCAAGTGTTCTTAAAGGCAAGAACGACATACGACCCGGGATTAAGGTGCTAAGCCCCCCAGATCGAGTGTTTTCCATACACTAAGTTCTTCAGTGTTCTTCGAGCCAAGAACGACATACGACCCGGGATTAAGGTGCTAAGCCCCCCAAATCGAGTGATTTTCACAGCAAACACGTTTAATCCGAACAAAGGCTTGACGCCTCTGGGTTAACGTTACAAAGCCCCTAACTCGAGTTCGGACAAGCTTCAACTAAAGATCCGACTCAACATACACAGTCAGCGCAGTCAACATAGTCAGCGCAACACTCAAGTCAAAGTCAAAGTCCAAATTGGTTCGAGAGAAGAATCAGATGATAGATGGAGATTGTTTCCTAAATTATTAAGTTAAATCCTTCTGGATTATCATTGTAATTCAACTTGTATTTATTTTATTATAAATACAAAATTTATTGTTACAACTACCTGTAATTAAATGTTAAAACATTGCAATTAGGATATTAAATAACGATTGTAATCAAGTATATATATGTAATAAAGAAAGACGGGGATTAGGTAGTACCATTTAATTGGTTGGTCCCAAAAGATAAATATTGAAGTGAAGTTAACCTACAGATTGAAGGGGAATCTGACCACTAAACGAGGTATTAGACATGTAGAGAGATTGAAGTTGCACGTGGGATAGATTTGATGGAATTTGGCCACTCAATTTAATATTGCCCCATACATTTAAATTTTGCAAGGAAGACATATTTTTGAAAAAATGATCTAATGTGCCTGTAATCTGATTCCCTTCAATTGCAAATTCGACTAGTTTTCAAGATTGCCAATCTCTTGTGGTATATCACCTGAATTTACATGTAGTATTAATTAATACAAAATGAATATCGACGAGTTTAAAACATAAATTGTCCGGTATCTTCTTACTTTATTTAAAAAAGTCCCCAAAATAGTTTTCGTTTCAGACCTTTCAGTTTTCCTCTGATTTTGTCATAAAACAATATATTTTTACCAATTTCATCACATAATTTCGTAAAAACAACAATTCAGTATCATATTATGTAATTATAAAGATTGAATATTTTAGTGAAAATAACTGTTTTGGTGAAAATTTAAAAGTTGTGGGACTATTTTGGAGAAATAAACTTTCTTAAGGCTATTTTGAAAAAAAGTAAATTTGTATGAGATGATTTTGATTTTAAACTCAAGATCGAGTTGATGAGATTTAAGGTGTACCTTGTAATTTATTTCCCCCAAGATATAATATTTGAAGAGATTTTAAGTTCCCAATTGCAGGGGGTATCCACCCACTCAAAGAATTGTATGACAATGCTAATGTTCGAAGATGCATGCACCGAGATATATCTGATGGAATTTGACCGCTCAGGTGATTCTTGGAGAGGCGAATTGTTTCGAGTAATGGAAGATTCCGACACATGTCAATGGAAAGATTGCCAATCAATCAATTCATTTAATGAGAAAGCAATTATTCGTAAGGTGGATATGTTGTATATGGTTGATGGCATAACACCAGAGAGATAATTGCCTTGGATGGCCAGAACATGCAGATTATCAAGTCTCCCCAACTCTTTTGGAATCTCACCATGGAGGGAATTGAAAGAAAGATCGAGATGTTGTAGATTATTTGATAAGTTTGAGAGGGATTTCGGAATAAAGCCAGTGAAGGTGTTATTTCTTAGGGATAGATGGTGGAGTTCAAACAAAATTCCTAGCCAGGGTGAAATTTGTCCCGTGAAGTAGTTAACATAGAGGGAAAAAAACTTCACTCGGCGGAGGAGAGATAGCTGTTGAGTCAAAACTCCAATGAAATAGTTGTAGCCAAGGTCTAGTGATAAGTCGTAATTTTACATCATTATTTTAGATGAATTCGTATTAATTCTTATGTGAGTTATGAATTAATTAATGCTAATTACGGCATATTTATATTTTCTACACTTATACTTTAATTATTTTATTTCTTAATGAAACAGGCCAAAATAGAGATAAATTGTACCGTCACATTAATTTATTTTTTGTGTGATTACTACAATTAACATTACTGCTGTAAATAAAGAGTTGACCAAGTAAATTAAGAAGGAATTTGATTTGAAGAGCAAAAGGAAACTTACCTAAAAGATAGGAGATGCAATGAACCTGAACACTCTTCAAGAAGGAAGGTCAAAAGAATTAAATTGGGACATATATGGAGATCAGATCTCACGCTAAATATATATCACACACACGTTCATCATCTTCATTAACGCTAGAGCAGCATATTGGGAACGCAGCCATTGGAGGGAGAAAACCACCATTAGAATATCGATTTTTTATTTAATTTTATAGTATTAATTATGTAATTTGTTTTCTAGTCCATGGATTGTGAACTTTCTGTTGATGAATTTACATGTTTATTTATATTATTAAAATTATCAACTTGTTACTGAAATTATTTTGTGATTGGTTTTTATGTGAATTATGATTTTTCAATTGCTTGTTTTGACTACCCTTCTCAATAGGTGATTGATTGTTCAATAGCTATTTTACATATTATAATCCGTAATTATTATAATATTGTGAATCGAGTAGCAAAATGAGGGAGTACCTCTTGAAATCACGAAATCTAGGTTGTATGATTCTTAGTCGGTTTTCATAGCCTAGTAGTCCTAATATCTAAATCTTAATGCATTGTCGAGTTTGAATGCATAGGGTCACTAGGGAATAGTTTAATCTAGAGGTCGTACCCTAGGTTATTAAACTTAAGGATATTTTGAGTTAATTGATCGTACCATTAGCTTAGGGGCTTAAGTTTATGAACTTGCTGGGATTTTAGGAATTTGATTCATGTAAATTGGGATATGGGAGGGGATCAAATCCTTGGACTAGGTTTTCAATTTTATTTGTTTATCTTATTTTTATATTTTCTTGCAATTTTAATTATTTACTTTCATGTTTATTAGTTGTTAGATTCAATCCATCCCCCCTTGTTACTTTCTTAAAACACAATTAATTCAATTTAAATTCGATTACTCCCTGTGGGTTCGACCCGTACTTATCCTACTGCACTCTAGTGTGGATTTGTTCAGAAAATTATAAATCTTATTTTTGGGTGCCGGCGACAGCATACCAAATTTTGGCGTCGTTGCCGGGGACAGCATACCAAATTTTGGCGCCGTTGCCGGGGAGTAATCCCGAATTTTATTGAATTTTTGTGTTTTTAATTTATTTTTTTCGAATTCAGCCCAGCAGTGCACTGGCATTGAACCCTTCAGTGTCAGATCTGCTCTGTTTTGATTTTTCTGATTTTTTGTGAATAATCACTTTCTCTTCTTGTAGGCTTGCTTTTAATGGATCGTTATCATGGTTTTTATGGTCAGAATATTTAGCCATGTAGAGTTTGTGCAACCACACTCCATTCCATTCATGATTGCCCATCCTTGATTGACAGATTAGTGGTGAGACAAAGAGATGAATATTGGAGTTCTAATCAACAAATGCATTGGAATGATCAATCATATGTCAACACTTGCAATCAAGGGTGGCATAACCCTCATAATTCTCGATATGTGGACAACTCATATGATCAACCATACAGTTTTCAAAGGCGTGGCTATTATAAGTAAAGACCACAATCCTTCAATAATAGTGAATGCTATTATGAGGATGATGGGTATAATAGTGATGAACATAATTCGAAGGCTTCATTGGAGTCCTTAGTGAAACGGATGGAGATTAGTAATTTGATATTTCAACAAGGAACCCAATTGAGTCTTTGGAATTTGGAGCGCCAATGTAGTCAATTAAGGACCAAGGTTGAACGTTTGGTGGCACAACAAAGTTCAAATTATGAGGAACGTGCCGTGGAGTCTACCAATGATGTGAAAGATGAGATGAAGATAGAAATTGAAGAGGATGAGTATGCTGAAAATTCTGCAAATTTGGTGCAGAAAATTCTGGTACCAGAAACTAACACTGAAGCCTTCAGTGTCAGTTCTGTTGGAAACGAAAACGAGGTAAAACTACCCGATTCAATATCTGTTAATTCTGATACTTTTTCATGTCCATACAGGTTGCAAAAGGTTGCTGATCCTCAAGTAAAGGAGATATTTGAAGTGTTTCACAATTATGAGATTAAAGATCCTTTTCTTGAGACGATCAAGCAAATGTTCATGGAGCTTTGTAAAAAGGGGCTGACTTATGACCAAATGATTTTGAAGGGAGAGAAAACTTCTTTCAAACCAAGGAAACATGAATATTGGTTTGAATACTTTACTCCCATTACGTGAAAGGGAAGTGAACGTCGAGCCAACGACGTTAAGAAAAGATGCTTGTTTGGGAGGCAACCCAACTTAGGTTTTTATTTTTATTAATTTTTTTTCTTAATAAATAATCTTGTTCTATTGGTGTGTGCTAATTTTTAGGATGTGCTATGGAGTGAGACAATGATGTTGATGATGCTTCTAGAGGGAGAGAAAAAAAAAATCTCAAATGTGGTCAATTAAATTGAGCTTAACCCGGTGACCTCTTTCCACTCTTGCACTTGATTTTTTCTTGAATTTTATTGTGTTTTGTTTTCTTGAGGGCAAGCAAAATATTAGGTGTGGGTATGTTTGGTGTATTGAGTGGAGTTTGAAGTTGCATTATTTTTTATTGATAGATATGTCCATATAATAATTCATTTGGAATCAAATTTTTATATTTGTGTACATGTGAAATTGGTATTGGATTTATGATGAAATTGTGCCTTTGATATGTGAAATTTTCGGCATGACAAGAGAGTTGAATTTGATGCACCTATACTTGTGAGTTGTTGGATTTATCTTATTATTTTTATGACAAATGTGGAATAATTTTTGTTTGAGAATTTATGGCAAAATTACGCTATTATTGTGAGCTTTGAGCCTTGAAGAGCTATCATCTATATGAGCTCTATATTTTCTTGATTGAGTGCAAATTGAACTTGATATGTACATTCTAGAACTTGCTCCTTGAATGCATTTTGAGATCTTATATTTGAGCATGTGTATTTAAATGATAAAGGCACCTAGGCAACCCATCATTTGGCCATCTTTTTCTCCTACCTGATCATATTAAATTTTTAGGAAAACCACTTTGAGCCTAGTCTTTTCTTTGATGAATGAGCATATTAATTTAGACATATTTTATTTCTTTCTTGAACTCCTCCATTTGAACCCCTACTATTTTGCAACTTGTGAAAATCATTGAGAATATTTGTTGAGATTGGATTGAAACCGAAGGGGAATATATGAAAAAGAAATGGTGAAAAAAAAGAGAAAAAGAAAAGAAAGGATGACAGATTAAAAAAAAATGGTTGAAAAAAAATAATAATAAGAGAAAAAAATTGGAGCTAAAAAAAAATGAAGCTGAAATTTGTTGCAGAATTTTTCTGAAAGCAACACTGAACTCTTCAGTGTTGCTCCTATTTTTGGAAATTGTGAAAAGAAACAGGTGTGGGTAGGGGATGTGTTGATGAAAAGAAGAATCTTCTAAATGAAAATTAAAGAAGGGAATGTGGAAAAAATGAGAATGGCAAGATGTATCGCTTTGAGGTATGTTTTACATGATTAACACAATTTGCAAAGTAGTAAATATAGCCTTTCTAACCCTTTTTATCCCACCTTATCCCAAGCCCCATTATAACCATTTTAAAGTCCTTTTGATATTTGCACAACTCTCATTGAACTTGGTGAAGATTTGATTTGGGAGCAAGCTTATGGTAATGTTTTGTCTTGTTTAATTTTGAGTGTTTTGCTACCCACTTATATACTTGAGCGTTATTGAGCAAAACCATGGGAGGCCATGAGCTCTTGAATTTTTATATTCTACATAAGTTGTAAAATTTTGTGAGACATTCTACCACTCATTTGTATTTGGTGCATTTTATTTAGTCTCTCTTGGAAGTGTCATTGTTTTGCTATCACTTGCACATGATTATCATTTTTTCTATGACTTATTTTGGTCTTGTTATACTTGAGGACAAGCAAAGGTTTAAGTGTGGGTAGTTTGATGAGTCGTAATTTTACATCAATATTTTAGATGAATTCATATATATTCTTATGTGAGTTGTTAATTATTTAATGCTAATTACGACTTATTTATATTTTCTACACTTATACTTTAATTATTTTATTTCTTATTGAAACAGGCCAAAATAAAGATAAATTGTACCATCACATTAATTTATTTTTATGTGACTGCTACAATTAACATTACTGCTGGAAATAAAGAGTTGACCAAGTAAATTAAGAAGGGATTTGATTTAAGAGCATAAGGAAACTTACCTAAAAGATTGGAGATACAATGAACCTGGAGACTCTTCAAGAAGGAATGTCAAAAGAATTAAATTGGGACATATATGGAGATCATATCTCGCGCTAAATATATATCACACACACGTTCATCATCATCATTCACGCTAGAGCAGCAGTTTGGGAACGCAACCCTTGGAGGAAGAACACCACCATTAGAATATCGGTTCTTTTATTTAATTTTATAGTTTTAATTATGTAATTTGTTTTCTAGCCCAAGGATTGTGAACTTCCCATTGATGAATTTACATGTTTGTTTATGATTAAAATTATCAACTTGTTAATGAATTTATTTTGTGATTGGCTTTGATGTGAATTATGATTTTTCAATTGCTTGTTTAGACTACCCCTCTCAATAGGAGATTGATTGTTCAATAGCTATTTTACATATTATAATCTGTAATTGTTATAATATTGTGAATCGATTAGCAAAGTGACGGAGTACCTCTTGAAATCACAAAATCTAGGTTGTATGATTCTTAGTCGGTTTTCATAGCCTAGTAGTCCTAATATCTAAATCTTAATGCATTGTAGAATTCGAATCCATAGGGTCACTCGGGAATAGTTTAATCTAGAGGTCGTACCCTAGGTTATTAAACTTAAGGATATTTCGAGTTAATTGGTCGTACCGTTATCTTAGGGGTTTAAGTTTATGAACTTGCTGGGATTTTAGGAATTTGATTCATGTAAATTGGGATATGGGAGGGGATCAAATCCTTGGACTAGGTTTTCAATTTTATTTGTTTATCTTATTTTTATATTTTCTTGTAATTTTAATTATTTACTTTCATGTTTATTAGTTGTTAGATTCAATCCATCCCCCTTGTTACTTTCTTAAAACGAGATTAATTCAATTTAAATTCGATTACTCCCTGTGGGTTCGACCCGTACTTATTCTACTACACTCTAGTGTGGATTTGTTCGAAAAATTACAAATCTTATTTTTGGGTGCCGGCGACAGCACACCATCTAGGGAGACCAGGAACTGTGTCGAGACTCGTCGATCTTTTGGTTAGACAAGGAATTTAGAAGGGTATTGGCAAGAGTAATAGTAGTGATAAATTATTTAAACAACGAGCTTTATCCATGGATGCCAATATTGTGATGCTAATGCTTTGAGTTGCTCATAAACTCCAACAGAATATATATATATATATATATATATATATATATATATATATATATATATATATATATATTTGAGTTCCTTATCATAACTCTAATACGAGAAGTCTTTTTCACTGTTCAGTACTACACCGTAACTATGTCCTAATTAATTTGGTAAAGACTTGTGTGAGACCGTCTCACGTAAGTCCTTACAAGAGACGGATAAAAAGTGATAATATTATTATCACTTTCACAATAAATTGTTATTACTTTCGCTATAAAATATATCACTTTTTATTTGTACTATCTATTGTTCATGAAATACTTCACTGCATCATTATCACTTTTCATCGATTGAGTATCACTTTTTGTTAATGATGTTATCACTTTTTATCTGTCTCACACAAGCCCTTACATGAGACGACCTTCCCAATTAATTTAGGCAAAACTTACGAGTCCATATGACATCTTTTCCTCAAATTCAACGTTTTTTAAAAGTTGTACCCTTTAGTATTAAATATTATATTCTTTAACATAAGAACTTATACCCTCCCTTAATTTTCTGAGAAAAAAACTTAATTTTTCTAATCAAATATTTATTCTATTCATATTTCAGCCGGCATTTTTAATGAAATAATTATTGATGAGAGTGGAAATTCAAGTATTTTTTGGTTCGATTTGATACCTCTTTGAATGTGTTAATTGCTATTATTTGCACAAATATTAATTCTTTGAATTATTATTATTGACTAAAAGGCACTTGAGATGTATTTTGTTGTGTTTTGATTGGAAAAAAAATCAAAAATGCAAAGTTGGAATGAAGGGTGAACTTATGCAACATACAAGGAAATACACGACCACATTCTATAATTTTTATGTATTTGTGTGGAAGTTGAAACTGTCGTGTGAGACATGGTTGGAAAGTCATGGAAGAGAGGAACGCGTGGGTGCAAGAATCAACTCAATCAGAGTTCAAATGAGGAAGTTATGAATTAAACGGTGAGGTCGCGCTGCTGCCGACGGAATTTTCGAAATTCTCCAAGTTTTGGCCCATCTATTATGAAGAAGCCCGTAGGCTCACTCCATTTGTGAAGCCCATGGAATAACTCCACAATTATGCCTGCCACGTCACTATTTGAATTAGTTTGAGAGAAATGGAAAGCCCGTGAGTGTTGATTTGATCCCATTACCAACATATGTAATCCAATTGAAGTGTGGGCTCAAGAGTTAATTGAGTGGCATGCCACGTATTTCAAAGAGGGCCCAACCAAGTTTTCATGCAATTCAAAAGTCCATGCCTTCGGAAAGCCTATCATCTGAGAAGCCCGACATGCTGCTTGTATAAGTTGTATTAAACGCTTATTCCATCAACAAAAAAGGCCGAGAGAAGACAATACACGAGACAGCACCTATACACGCCGAAAATCCCCAAAATCCATCTTGCCCTAATTCCATCTATTACTCACCCTTCACCCATATTCCGCCATTCATCCACCACAGATGGAGATTCCGTAGGAGATCGTGATTGAAAAATTGGAATCCTCCAAAAGGGTTCTTTAATTTTCAATGATTTATCTTTATTATTTTAGAACAATAGTTAGGATTAATTATATCTTTGTGATTTGCACTCGTAAATCCTTGGGCTAAGTTTCTTTGTTGGTAATGTTAGGGCGTTAAGACAGTTTTGACTATGTGATTTGATTGCCCTAGACTTGGATTTATTATACTGCAGAATGTTTATTTCCTTATTGAAGATGATATTTTGAGACTTCATATTAGTGTATTTTGAGTTTTGATTCCTTTAATTATTCTTGACGGTATTACTGATTGATAGTTAATAGGATTTTTTATTTCTGCATAATAATTGTTGTTTCATGTGTTAGTCTTAGGGATTGGCCTATAATTCCTAATAGTGTTTGATAATAAATTTGGAATATTAATTACTTGGTAAAATATTATTATTAGGCCATTGGTAAAGAGACAAAAGAGGTTAATAATTTAGTACCTAGAAAGAGAAGTCTAGTGCTCTAACCTTTAATGGAATTTAGCATGAAGTAGTTGTTGGGTTTATCCGTCCAGCGGAGCCGGACCCACTCAATCCACTAGCATGATATTGTCCGCTTTGGGCCGCCCACTGGCCCACACGGTTTTACCACTCTGGGCTTCACACCCAAAAGGCCTCATGCTAGGGAGAGTCCATCTCACACTTATAAACCCCTCGCCATCCCCACTTCTAACCGATGTTGGACTTTGGTTGACACCCAACCAACATTTCCCCCTCAAACAAAGTCCCGCAGCTAGACCATCCAGTTTGAGGTCCGAACATCCCACCAACCCCGGGCTAGGCCGGTTAAGTCTGGGGCCTGGCTCTGATACCACTTGTTGGCATTCGATCGTTTCGTTAACGTGACCCGTTAGGGTTCCATGTATTTCTAACAAGCAGCGGAAGCAAGTAAACATGAAACGCATTACCTTTCACCAAGGGTTGATGTAGAGGTTGAATTCTCGCTGACAGTCTGCGCAGTCCCACGAGAATAGCCATAAGTTCCTCTTCTGATGTCGGAATTGAGTGATCTTTATGCTTAGACGATCCTCTCTTTGACGGCTTTCCATCAGTATATAATACATCAAAATCGAAGAACTGTACGATTTTATATAAATTTTAGAACATGACGAACTGCAGCAGCAAACGACCTTCCGGTCTTCTGCTGTATGTCCCAAGTCCGATCTCGACGTCGTGTGGGCGACGATCTACGAGACCTACTCAATCTGCTCTCAACCCTCATCACACGTGAATAATGAATTAGATTAGGGTTCCAGATAAGTTGAGGTGACTTATATACATGGGCTACAGCAGGGACCAGGAGGAGAAATTGGGTTGGGCCTCCATTGGGCTTAAGTATCCAAGCTTAGCCCAAAGCTTATACTTAAGTCCAATAATAATACTCCCTCCGTCCCGGGTATTTTTACCCGTTTGTACGGGCACGGAGATTAAGACGTTTTATTTTTTTAATATATAATGTAAGAGAAAGTAGGGATAAATTAGTAATTTATAAAGAAAAAGTGAATAAAGTTATTGGGAATGATGAATAAAGTGTAAAAAAGTAATTAAAGTTGTTGGGATTGTAAAAAGTAGGTAATAAAATATTATGTATTTTTGCCAAAAATGGAATGGGTAAAAATACGTGGGACACCCCAAAATGGAAAGTGGGTAAAAATACGTGGGACGGAGGGAGTAATATATTCCACTAAAATATTATTACTGCACTACCATACCAATCCCAAAATTACGTTTTGGGCTCCTTCTTATTATGAGCCCGTTAGTCTCCCCATGTTTAAGATATACAATGTCCATTAATTAATTTAAGTTACTGACAACTCAATTAATTAATATCTCATCCAAGAGTAATACCACTCAACCTCATTATCATGCCGGAATAAATTCCACCTGCAGGGTTTACATGATAATCCTTATGAGCTCCTCAAGGGGACATCATCAACCTATGACGGACACGGATTCCTTCTACAATCAACAGCACACCATAGAGACATCACTACTTCCCAACTCACCGAGTTTATTGATTTAATTGCATGTAAATCTCACCCATTGATGAATCAAAGAAATACATACTGCCCTATGTGTCGAGGTTATTGTATAGGGATTAAGAGCACGAATATCCATAATAACTGAGATCAAGTTTTCCTATAAGTCAGTATAAATCGAACGATCTCAAGCGGTCCTGCTCAATACACACAAGTGCACTAATGTGATTCTATAGCCAAGACAAGCTAATACCAAACCACACTACAACCATCCCGATAGAGAGTCTCCGTCTATCTCGATTGTGAGCATCTGTTTATACTTTATAAGGAAACCGATAATATGATCTTCCGCGTGTTGTCGCACAACATATTATCTACAGTATAAAGTAAGTGGACTATTGCATCGAACATATAAATAAATTATAAGATGCAATCATTTGATCATATGATTCTCATTTCAAATTAGTTGTTATAACATTGTTCATACAAAAAGTTAGACTTTTAGTATACAATCCAACAATCTCCCACTTATACTAAAAGACTATGCTGTCATGTCTTCCGCCATACATCTGATTCCCACTCCCACTACACGACCATTAAAAGCTCTCGCCTTAATATCCTTGTAAATGGATTTACTAGGTCATTATCCGATGCAATCTAGGCGACAACAACCTTCCCCTCATCATACGATTTCTCGTAACAGGTGGTACTTGCACTCCATGTGTTTAATTGCCTTATGGGCTCGTGATTCCTTCAAGTTTGCAACTGCACCAATATCATCAATATAAATTGTGATATCCTTGGACAAACTTAGAAACACTTCGAAGTCCATCTTGAAGTTTCTAGAGTCATACAGATACTTTGGCTGCCTCATAGGCTCCAATTTATCATCTTTCCATGATGGAGTCCAGAGTCTGAAATATATTTCTATATAACACTCCTCCACATTATGACTCAACTTCCTAAAATTAAACACATAACCTTGAGGTGGATTTACTGTCGTCCAATCTGACTAAAAAATCCGAATCTACGTAATCCACAAGAAGCAGTGAATTTGCCCAGTAAGCTTACATATAATTTCCAGTCCTTCTCAGGCACTTCATATATGTCTTACCACAGTTCATCATTCTTGTTCCGGGTTACGTTGATACCCACTGTTCATGCGTTCAGCAAAATAGATATCCATTCTCGCGCATAGCATTCCTAAGATTAAGCTTCCTTATTCGTCGAAGCATAAGGAACCGCTTTCATCACCTTTATCTTCCTTTTATGTCTCAAGACATATTTTCTTAGATAAAGTCACTTGCTAAAACAAGTAAGGATCGTATCAATTCATGAAGCTTGAGACAAGCATAATATCCTTTCTTATGATCCGTATTACCGTGATCAAAAGAATATTTTTGCTCTTCTTAAGTCCTTCATTTCATACCGCTTTATTATCCATACACATACGCCCGACAATACTCTTTCATTGTCTCCAATGAGCAATATATCATCTACGTATAGTACAAGAAATACCACCACGTTTCCATCACTCTTTTCAATACACAAGACCCATCCGATCATTGATTAGATCCATGTCACTGGATTACCTCATCAAAACGGATGTTTCATGATCTTGAAGCTTGTTTTATTCCATTAATGGACACTTTTAAGCTCACTATCACAATGCTCTTAGCTCTTTGCAATGAATCATTCTGGTTGCTTCACATAGATGTTTCCCTTAAGACTTCCAATCAGGAAAGCTGTCTCGACATCTATTTGCTATCCCTCATATTTCATATGAGTAGCAACAAATAAAAGAGTCCGGATCAACATAAGCATAGCTACTGGCGAACAGGTTTTCTCATAATCGAACCCTTTCTTTCTGAGTATACCTTTTCCCAACAAGCTTTACTTCTAAGGTTTTCACCTTACTGTATGATCCTCTTTTATTTTGTATGACCACTTCCAATAGTTTTCACACCATCCGTGGTTCTACAATCATCCAGATCTTATTTAGAATCTATTGATTCTATTTCAACATTTATTGCAATTTGTTAAGATTTTGCATTTCTATCTTGTAGTTCTTCGTCGTATTCGTGGTTTAACTCTATGTTTACTAGGGACCAAGCCTCACGACTCTCCCAAAACATGTATCTTACAAGATTTAGAACAACCCTCCCACTACGAGAAGACACTACACGCAATTGTGTATCAGATGTGACACGCGTCGTAGTTTACCTTGTGGTATATCCTCTTATACACTTGGTACTAATACTTTGTGTTTTCCTCTCACTTCCTTTAGAACAACTTATACATGGGTATTTGATTTATTACATAGTCCTTTTTCCAAAAATCTAGTGTTTATGTTAACAATCACTCTTCGATCTTGTGGACTAAATAAATCATCCTTCATTTTTCTAGGATATCCCACAAATAGAAAAACATTCTTACGAATTACTGTTCCTAGGGCATATCCATAAAATGAATTTAGTAATTCCAAATAATTCATCATCTATCTAATCACTACCATAAGAGTGCTATTCCTTCTATTCGTCACACCATTAAGGTGGGAAATTCATTTCCGAAGGTACCTTTCTCTTACTAGATTAAAAGACTCATTATTAATTACTATTTGTCGCATCCAGGGGATAAACATGATTTAAGAGTGTACAAATTGTTCACCAACGTACCATAACAGATTACAACTCTATCATTCATTATAATGACCATGTCATTTAAATGAAATGGAGTATCCATCTATTAATGCATAGAAACCGAAATCAAATTCTTTCTATGAAAATGTACGTAAAGACAATTTCATAAAATCAAACGTCTACTCATATCATTAGATAAATAGACAACTCCCACTGCAATAGCCACTACTCTTGTAGTTTTACCCATGTCATAACAATCTTATCCTCACTTAGTAATAAATATTTAGTGATTCCAGTATCTACACACTTCGTGTCAGTAAATGCCATCACTAATCATGTTTTAAACAACTAGTGAATAAGATATAAAACTTGTTCACATTATGATGAAAATGGCTTTCCTATGCCACATGTTTTGCCAGAAGTTTTCCACCATATACATCCTATTGTAATTCAGGTGGAACTTACTCAAAAACATCTAGGCAATTCACAAAGAATTAAATTGATCTAGGTTTTCCTTCAATTTATACTCCATGCTTTCCCAATTCATTCATCAAATTAAATCATGATCTTCTGCCTTTTAACTTACTCAAGTATCCGAAGAGTTACATGAGACCATCATATTTCTATGAACCTCTCATCTCTTCACTAGAGACTTTAATAGGCATCATGAGACGTCCATTGTGAGAACACACATGTATTTTCTTAAGCAGTAAAATTCAAAACCAAGATTCTTTTCTAATCATCTAATTTTGGACCAGTAAATATAATTTCTTTTAGTTAACAATAAGCGAGATAAAACCATTTGAAATTACAGAGAATCATAAATAAATATACCGATCAAATCTTCGAATTCTATCCTTTTATATTGATTCCCTCAAAACTATATAAAAATAAAATTCACCGACATCTCAAGCACCGTGAGTCTGCAAGCCACGTTAGTGTGGACGTTTACAAACCCAAACATTTACAAGAGAAGGTTTTACCCATTAATTTCATTTGTCAACCTAACTTTATGACAAAATAATTAATAGTCGGTTCCTCTTTAGCCATGCAAATAATAGCAGTGACTCCGTTGGGGAGGATACTAATTATTTACACCTAAGTGTACACCATTATTTGATCCCAAGTCCACTGCACGAGCTTGTGTGCCTTACAGTTGGAGAAGTACACACGCGCTCGGATAGCTTCCTACAATCATCAATTATAAGTTTGTATCAGTGAGCCCCACATAAACTCATCCGTTAGGGAGGAAGGCCTATTGCCAACACGCAAGTTCATGTACCACATTACAAACAATAATTATGTAATGAAGTCTGTACCAGTGATCCGTGAATAAACTCATCTGTTAGGGAGGAAGGCCTATTGCCAACACGCAAGTTTACTCACATCACTTACAAACCAATAATGGAGGCCGCGGGAATATTTACCAATCCCCTCTCCCACTTAGTAATTTAACACCGAGGGTTTTTACATACATATGATATTCAGAATAAAATACGCAACGCTAGCATGCTTCTATTACGGTACATAAGGCAGTAAATCACAGAGAGTCATGCATACATATATAACAATAATCAATAATTAAATCAATCATTAACAGTTATATATCAGCGAATTCGATTGTTCGCCACCAGGCACGAATATCAGCAAAGACTTCCTGACTATCAAATTTTCAAAATTTTCAGATTGTCCAATTTTTGAAACCATCGATATCGACCGTCGATGTCGTCCAGATTATCAAAATCATCGATATCAACTAGATTATCAAATATTCGAAAAACATCAAGATTATCAAAATTCCAAAACTATTGATATCGATCGTCATATCGTCTAGATTATCAACATCATTGATGAGTGATATTTTCACCTAGATTTTAGTGTCTTTTTATATGTGTTTTCGTATTATTTTATCCGTATTTTATGTGTTATTTGGTTGTGTTTTGTGTTTTCATGGAAATATGTGTGAATGAGCTTAAACCTACTATTATTTGATGCTAAACATGATAAGGAAGATGTAGGAAAAAGCGGATCTCAATTTGGAGTTGAAACGAGGGAGAACGAGCCAAAACAGTGAAGGAATCAGTGCAGCAGCAACACGACTGGCCGTGTCGGTGGCACGAGCCGTGTCGCAGTGCACGACTCGTGTAGCTAACACGGGCCTGTCCAAAATGGTCGTGCGGCAACATCTATTCATCCAACACGACCACCACTTGACCGTGTTGCGGAGCTCGACTCGTGTTGCAGACACGACCCGTGTAGCCAACACGGGCCTGTAAGCGATGGCCGTGCGGGAGCATCAGTTCACGCAACACGGGCACCTCATGGCCATGTTGCGCCACACGACTCGTGTCGTGTCTTGGATCAGAAAAAAATCAGAATCCTTCTAGAAGACCCATAAGGGTATAAATACCCCTCCATTCAGATTTTATAAGAGGAGATCCGAAATTCCACCTTCCCCACACACCTCATACACCATTTCCTCCATTTTACACCATCATCTTCATCCATTCACCATCCTTTGGATCTACAATCATCCAACCATCAAAATCATCATCAAATTGAAGAAAAGAAGCAAGGAAGAGAGGAAGATAACAAGGGAAGGAAAGAAACCACCATTGAAGTGACATCAAGGGAGTTTCAATTCATTTCTTGTATTAAACCTCATAGTTTCATCATGTTTTTGAAGGATCTTAATGTTTATGTTAATTTTCTTGTTAATATGATAGGCTAATCTCCCTTGTGAGATTAACAACATGAGAGTTGTTGGATAATTTTGGGGATTTGTGTATTTTAATTCATATGTTGATTGGATCTATGATTTTCTACCATTGATTATTAATTGCTTGAATTGTATTGATGATTTGTGTGTTTATTTGTTCTAGATATGTGATTAGATTGAGAAATCAATTATATGCTTAGGATAATTAAGTGAATCATTTCATCAAACACTTCATGTGCATTATAGATTGTGAAGAGATTGAGAAGTCCTTCATAGTTTAGAACCCTTTGGTAGGACATGTGATTGGTTTGATCGAGAGATTGATTAATTGTGTGAAGGGACTCTCATTTAAGTTTAGTACCTAGTTGGAATTGTTTAAGTGAGAACCAATTCATTGAGCTATTTGATATTCATATCCTATTCATTCCGAGAGGGAGTTTAGGTGATCTTAGTGTTGGCCCTTAGTCTTCAATCCATGACACATATGAATTTGATGCATAATTCCTAGAATTTCCACTTCTTGATTGTTGTTAATCTCACTTCTACTTAATTTGGTAAACCACTTTCCATCATCATCTTGTCTACTTTCATTTATTTGCATTTAATTACTTGTTTACTCAACCATCCATCTATGATTCGTCTCTATAAAATCGTGATAAACGTGATATCGCTTAAGTGCTAGCATCGACCTCCCTGTGGTTCGATAAATTCTTGAATTGGTCAACCCGACTACAAGTTATGGCTAATCAATCATCGATATCGACGAGCAACCATATATAACAATAATAGATAATTAAATCAATTATGTCAGTTATATATTAGGAATCAATTCAACATCCATATATAACAATAATAGACAATCAATTATAGCAGTTATATATTAGGAATTAATTCGACATTCATATATGACAATAATAGATTATTAAATCAATTATAGCAGTCATATATTAGGAATTAATTCGACATCCATATATAACAATAATATACAATCTATTATGGCAGTTATATATTAGGAATTAGTTTTCTTAAAATTGAATGTCTTATCCAACACTCTAGCAATACATGCATATAATATACCAAATATAATACGCAATCTAGCATGTTTCTATATAAGACAATAAATCATAGAGATCAGGCATCCATATATATATATATAACAATAATAGACAATTAAATCAATTATGACAGTTATATATATTAGGAATAAAAACGCCTCTAAATTTTAATGTCTTGTCCGACACTCCTACTGTGGAATCGATGCCTTACGCAACAAGCAGGATTGCTTGTGCCCCAAGACGTCCATCATCATATCCCACCGCCAATCATGTCAGGGAGCGCCCCAAGTGCCTTGATGAGCGCCCCTCGCCCGGACTGTCGCTCGTCCAAGGGCCTACTTGCATGGAACCAAGTTCAGCCCAAAGAGCAACACCAAACTACACCAACTGTCGTTCGTAGTTCGAAACTGAAAGAACCTCAGAATCCAATCTCCACCGTCCAGAATCTACTACTATAAGTCCTGAACATGCTGTCCAAATTACAGATCGATCCAACGGTTATTTTGTGAGAAACGGCTCTTTTCTCTCGACTGCACAAAATAGAATCGCCCAAATATCTGCTTCTGTTTTCAGCATACTCCCAGCAAGAAAAGACTCCAAATTCGATCTTCACCGTTCAGAATGTACATCCACAAGGTCTGAACGTGATGACCAAATTACAGCTTGATCCAACGATTAGTTTGTCAGAAGCGGCACTTTTTCCTCGACTGCGCAAAACAGAATCGCCCAAATATCTGCTTCTGTTTTCAGCGTACTCCCAGCAAGAAAAGGCTCCAAATTCGATCTCCACCGTTCAGAATGTACATCCACAAGGTCTGAACGTGTTGACCAAATTACAGCTCGATCCGACCGTTGAAACTCTGGTTATTGCCTCTGCAATATCACTACGCTGGATTTTCTCTCAAAAGCGTGATTCTATTTTTGCCCTCTCTTTCTTCCTTGCATGTGAAATTGACGAACAGTTTTCGTCGAATCCTCTCACACACAACCATGGACGAATAGATATGATATAGGGTATATATTACATGGGGATATTCATGGTTTGCGCAATAAAACCAAAACCCTAAACATGTGATCCTAATTCCGAAAAATTAATCACATAAACCCTAGCCTAACGTGTCACGCTTCACCACGAAACCGAAGCTCTGATACCAATTGTTGGGTTTATCCGTCCAGCGGAGCTGGACCCACTCAATCCACTAGCATGATATTGTCCGCTTTGGGCCGCCCACTGGCCCGCACGGTTTTACCACTCTGGGCTTCACACCCAAAAGGCCTCATGCTAGGGAGAGTCCATCTCACACTTATAAACCCCTCGCCATCCCCACTTCTAACCGATGTGGGACTTTGGTTGATACCCAACCAACAGTAGTACCTATAGAGGGAGTGAGAGTTAATTCCTTATTGATCTTAGGATTCGCAGCTCATTATAAGTGTTAGATCCTACCCGATCAAGATGATTTAACTAGGCTTAGTGATCCTCTTATAAATGTCTACAAGTAATTAATTTAGGTCTAGATAAATCAGTCACATAGTTAAGCTGTTTGCCCAAGCATTACAAATTCTCCATCTTTGAATTCTAAATCGTTTCTCTTGCGTGATTTATTTTATTTCGTAATTATTTAATTTCAGTTTTTATTAGTTAATTAAATATCCTTTCCAAAATTTCCAGAATTTGTCTTGCAATTGAATTATCATATATAAAATTAATTATTAAATTTATAATTATCTCGTGCGAACGATAATTTATCTTGGTCACACGCGCTACAATCGATCTCTTACAATTGAGGGTGAAAATAAATAGCGATCAAGTTAATGTTTACATTTCTTTTTTCGTCAAGTGGGACCTACTCAAATTAATTATTTAGTCCAAATATGGCCCACACACAACACTAATATAATTACCTACTACACATTAAATATTACTCCCTCCGTCCGCTTTCAAGGGTATCATTTTTCCATTTTGGGCGTCCGCCCCCAAGGGTCTCATTTCCTTTTTTATCCACACACACCCACTAATACAACTAAAAAATAGGACCCACACCTCGGGTAAATATCAAAATTGGTCCTGTAAGTTTGACATTTTTCAACTTTAGTCCTTTATCATTTACAATTCTCAATTTTGGTCCTTTTTTTCCCAGTTTTAGTCCTTTTGGTCCAGTTTTGGTCCTTTTTGTCCAAATTTAGTCCTTTATGTTAAAAAAAATATCCAAATATGGTCCAAAAGTGTATACATTTAGGACCAAAAGTGGACAAAAAAGGACCAAATTTTGTAAAAAGGATCAAACTTGGACCAAAAGGACTAAAACTGGACAAAAAATGATCAAAATTGAGAATTGTAAATGATAAAGGACTAAAGTTGGAAAATATCATACTTACAGGACCAATTTTGATATTTACCCCCCACACCTCCACTAATACAACTACCCACTACACATTAAATAATAATACTCCTTAATCTCCGTGCCCAAAAGCAAATGGCACCCTTGAATCTAGACGGAGGGAATACATCTTTAAACCCACTTTTATTAAAAATTATATCGCTTAATTTCCGTACAAAATACAAATGTCAACATTAACCCAAAAAAGAAGGGAGTATACCTTTTAGAACAAAATGTTATACACTTATATATCTCGTGCATGTTGTAAAAACTCACATTCATACATAGGGAGAAATCATACCTTTCTCTGTAGAGTTTTCATTGTGTTGATATGAAGTATTGAGACCAGTGTCATCACATCTAGAATCACACATGTCTTCCACCGGTTGTTTTATTAACCACTAACGTTGTTTTGTTGTTTCGACTGGTGTTGTCCTTAATGTTGCTTTCAGGGTTGTTACGGTTGAAATGCTGAACGTGTTGGATGCAAAGACCAAGTCAAACGCAGATCTTTAAGACCCTGGAGCAAACTGGAAAGATCCGGAAGCTCTAGAAGGATCTAGAAGGCGAAAATAATTACCTCTCTTAGTGAGCGGTTATTTGAGCCTGCATGGGTGGCTTCTACATCTCCTACGTGGGCCATTCATCATTTGGAGCCTGCAGTCATCTATAAATGGAAGCTACTAGTTGCCAAGTCAAGTGATCGAAAAGGCAATCCCACTATATAGTGTAAAAGATCCTAGATAGATTTCTGTCATAGTGTTTGTACTAGTGTAGTAACACTTGGTTCAATATCAGTTGTCTATTGTTATTCCCGTACGTTTTGTGTGCGCTGTTCACAGGCAACAGAAGCCCACATGTGAAGTAGGCTTAGATTCTAACAAGTCTAGGTTCTGCCATTTGAGAACGTGTTTAGATTTTAGATCCGATTTTGTATTCGAAGGGTGAAAGAATTGTTTCCACACCTATGAGTCTGTTTTTATAATCACATTTTCCAATAGTGATATTTGTGTCATGAGGCCGCCACAAACTTGCAAAAGTTTGTGAAAAGATTGAGTAATTTGTGTGTTAAGTCTTCCACTAATTTACAACTTGTTCTATACTTAGTCAAGCTACATTCTGATACATACAGTGTTATTCAAAGTGTCATCACACTTAGGACAACATCGTACCGAAAACACACTTTGCACCATTGGGCACCCGACACATTGCAGCGGAAGTGAATGCGTATGATCGTCTGTATGAACAGATTGGTACTCACGATAGAAATATGATCACTGGATCAAATCATACAACACGAGGCTGTAGATTAATTTTCACGATATAGTATTAATCTGGAATATGTCAACTGGATTTGTGATGTGAAAACGGGAGAGAAAATTTAGAGAGGAAACATGCTCTCGCGTTTTACATTCTTTTCTGTATTCTGAATACTCAAGCGTATTCTTTTCCATGCATTAAAGATGACTGCCTTAGCGCAATGTAAATATCTCTGAGGAGATGGGAGTTAAAAAACCATTTCATTAACTCCCTCTCTATCTCTCCTATCCACTTTTCATATGTGGAAAATAAATAAATAAATTATTATAATTATTATTTACATCTCCGACTCACATATGAAGTCAAAAGTCGCCTGACTCAATTTCTTCATGAATCATATTCTCGTACAGATTAATACATCGTGTGACCCATGAGATATGAGTTTTAATCGCTATACACTTGTTAGAGATATATAGTAACTCAACCAGTTTATCAAATAAACTCAACAAGCACGTTATACCCAGAACTCTAGAACATTTAACATAAGTTGACATATCTCCTTTCAGTCCCTGAATTTGTCAGAGCATATTCAACCTTTTTGCAAAAAACTATGTATTCATAATTAAGACCCTACTTGATTGACTAGTTAATGAATCACAATAGTATATGTTAAATTAAGATGTTCTTCCAATCTCACTAAGTATCTACAATCTCCAACTGTAGCTGCTTTCCTAGACATGTACCGCATTGCCGTTATTAACCATAGCTCTTTTGGTAACATGCTAAAGTAGCAACACCAAAGTGAAGACTTAGAATATAGTAGAAAGTGATAAGGGTAACCAATAGATAATGACTCATACTTTTGATAAAATAGGGATAATTTTCTCAATCCTATTGGGGTCAACTTAGCACATGTCGTTTTTCAAAAACACATGTCACAATGTCTTTAACTTTCTTCCAAGAAAGCGTATGTCGTATTTTATATAATTTAGACATCGTGTAAATCAGAGTTTAAGTGTGTTCCAGACATTTAACCAAGATATCCTCCCTCCAAAGTACAAGATCTCCGTCGATTTAGCTTTACAACAAGTTGGATTCAATTCGTGATGAAATCTATCCCGATTACATTAATCATCGTAATCTCATCTCTGTGCTCCCACTAAGCCAGAGGTGAATTCTCGTATGAGAGAGCTAATCATAACTTGCCGACATACTATTATACATGAATCATCACATATAATTTATAAAACATATACGTATAGTTAAGCCATTAACTATTCCATTAACATACATAAACATATTCAATACATCGTTCTAAATTCTTCGCAAACCTAATCCCTTTACACGTACTATGTATACATCTCTTGGAATTAGTTTGGTAAAAGGATCTGCTGACATCAAATGAGTAGAAATGTAACTAAGAATCACTTTCTTCTTGTTTACAATATCTCTAACAAAGTTAAACTTCATGTCAATGTGTTTTGTTTTTCCATGATATTTGAGGTCTTTTGTGTAAGCAACAGCTGCTTGATTATCACAATTAATAAAAACAGCTCCCACTGGAGTGTTGAGACCTCCAAATGTTTCATGAATCTTCTCAACCAAATAGCCTCTTGAACTACAGATACACATGCCACAAACACGGCTTCCATAGTGGACTGTGCTATGCTAGTCTATTTCTTGCTACACCATGAGATGGCTCCATTGTTGAGCAAGAAGACATAACCGAGAGTTGATTAATGTTTATCTAAATCACCACTCCAGTCAACGTTTGTATACTCATTCAGTGTACTGTTATTCCCTTGATAACAGAGAGAATAATCTGCAGTTAATCACATTGGCATATGGTACTCTGGCCATTTCATTCTTTTCATCTTGAGTCTTGGGACACATTTGCTGACTCAATGATTCGCCTTTTACAATGGAAGTATCTGTAGGTTTGCAGATGTCCATCTTGAACCGTTCTAAAAATTTCTTGATGTAAGTCTCTTGAGATAAACCCAATAATTTCTTGAACGATCCCTATGGATCTTTACACCAAGTATGTACTTTGCTTTACCCATATCTTTCATCTCGAAATTTGAAGATAACCATCTTTTTATGGTTTCAAGATACTCTTTGCTATTACCCGGTAGTAGTATGTCATCCACATACAAGGATAGAATCATAAAACAACCATTGGACCATTTAACGTAAACACAGTGGTCTTTGTTTATCAGGACAAAGTTATATAAGATGATCGTAGTGTGAAACCTCAAATACCACTGTTTAGAGGATTGTTTGAGTCCGTAGATCGACTTATTCAATCTACAAACTTTATCTTCTTGACCTCAAAGAATAAATCCTACAGGCTGTTGCATGTAGATTTCTTCTTCTAATTCTCCATTGAGAAATGCGGTCTTAACATCCATTTGGTGTAACTCTAAATGCATACTAGCCATTATAGCCAACATTAGACAAATCGAGGCAAACCTCACCACAGGTGAAATTTTTTTTTCATGGTCAATACCCACTTGTTGAGTATAACCTTTTTCCACCAGACAAGCTTTATACCTCTCTATTGAGCCTTTCTCTTGATTTTGAGAATCCATTTATTCCCAATTGTCTTTCGTCCCTTCGAAAAATCTACAAGTTCTCAGACTTGATTTGACTTCATAGACTCCATCTCCACTTTCATCTCTTTCATTCATTTCTCTTTTGTCGAACAAGTTAGAGCTTTTTTAACATTTCTGGGCTCTTCCTCATCAACAGGAGAAACATCTCTATTTTCTGGTGAAACTTAGAAGGCATGTCCTTCAATATCATAATGCCTTTTGGGCACATGTTTCCTAGAACTTTTCCGAGATAGTTGTTGATGGCCTTCTATAGACAAAATGCTCTCATTGGGAATTGCCTGATCCTCAATCAGCAAATATCTATCAAGATCCATACCATCAGCTAAACTACTCCCACTTGGATCTTGTAGGTATTGGTTTTCTACTACCTCGAAAATAGGTTCAGCATCCCTGATGCTCCCTCTGCTAGGAAATTTAGTTTCCAGAAAATTAGCATTACGAGATTCTGTCTCAGTTAAGCTCCCATCCTGATCTCCTATGAATACGTAACCCTTAGAATGTTCGCATTATCTTTTGAAGATACACTTTTTGCCTCTAGGAACCAACTTTCCATACTGACTCAATGAATCATGTACGTAAGCTGCTGATCCCTAAGCTCTAAGGTTACTCAAGTCAGGTTTTCTACCCGTCCAAAGTTCATATGGAGTCAAAGAAACTAACTTAGAAGGCACGCGATTAAGCACATAAGCTGCCGTAAGTAACGCATCTCCCCAAAAAGAGATCGCTAGATTAGCTTGTGCCATCATGGAACTAACCTTCTCCAACAAAGTCCTATTCCTTTTTTCAGCAACACCATTTTGTTGAGATGTATAAGGACAGTTAATTGTCAGATTATACCCTTTTCATTACAAAAATCCTTGAATAGTTCTGACAGATATTCACGTCCACTATCAGTTCTTAAAACTTTGATAGATGTCTTTTTGATTTTCAACTTCACTCAAGAATCGTCTAAAATAATCCAATGCTTCAGACTTATAAGATATCAAATAGACATCCAAAACGTGAATAATCATCAATGAATGTAATGAAATAGTGAGCTCCATATCCTGCTCTCATATTTACAGGACCACATATATCGGAATGAATTACTTCTAATAGAGATTCAGACCTAATAGGTTTACCAAAAGGTTTTCTAGTCATTTTTCCAGCAAGACAGTGGTCGCATTTGGATAATTCAACTTTAGAAGAAAGATTCAACAATCCTCCTTTCACAAGTCTATTCATCTTGTCTTGCCCAATATGACCTAATATAGCATGCCAAACATCATTATTCGCGTTTGCATTGCTAGAAGAACAAGCATTTAGCGAATATGAATAATCATCATAACAACTAAACGTCATTCTATTACAATTTAAAACCATAAAGCCATCAGTCATATGTCCAGACACATAACAAGTATCATCAATGCTAATTACCATAGTGCTTTTAGTAAATAATAAATCATAATCCAAATTTAGTAGAACCGAAACAGAAATTAGATTTCGCATGATTCTCCAGAGCATATAGAACATCATGTAGGATAAAGTCCCGACCATCGTCAAGGTCCAATTTGTGAGTCTCGAGTCCTTTGACTTCGAATCGTGCATTGTTTCCTACATATATCCACCTAGTCCCCTTCGGAACACGATGGAAATCTACAAAAACTCCTCTATCAATCATCACATGGTCCATTGCTCCTGAGTCTATAATCCACAATGGATAAGAATCAGATAGCAAGATAGTACTCGAGACATTAATTTCACACAAAATAGAATAAGGTGAATATTCCTGGGCTCAGGGCATTCACGAGCATAATGACTAAGCTTACTACAATTGTAACATGGCATCTTGCATCTTTTTTATTCCTTTTGTCACGCTTGTTTTCCCTTTTCCGTTCATCAATTTTTTTTTGTAGTTGGATTATTTTCAGGCTTACCCCCACCACCACCACCAGATCGTCTTCTCTTCTTTCCCTTCTTCCGATTCATTTTTCTTTTGAAGCCCGAAGCTCCCTTGGAAGTAGAACTAGCATAGAAGGCCCCAGAAGAAGGCTTTTAGGCTCTGAGCCTCTCATCTTCCAGCTCAATCATGACGAGTAACATCATTGAAAGTTTTAATGCTTTCATTATGAGTCAAGTTGACTTTGAGATGTTCCCAACGATCAGATAAAGAGCAGATTAGGGCTTAGATTTTTTATTCATCAGAGAGTATATGACCGACAATCTTAAGTTCGATAATTATATTAGACATCTCCCTGAGATGTTGTCTAATGTTGTGATCTGGTTTCTTTTGTAAGAATCGAACTTAAAACCTTGTAATTAATGTACCACCATACTTCTCATGCAGATACACCCAGATATCATGTGCGGTGGGATTTTACTCACATTCATGAATCATCGCATCGATTACTGAGCTTACAAGAATACTTCGTGCAATGAAATTTTTCTTTTTCCATGCCTGGTACGCTTCTTGGTCACGTCTCCTTAGATTTCCAATACTCGTGCCTGGATCAGCCATCACTTGGTTTATAGCATCCAATGCATCTTGTTTATACAATACATACCAAATTTTATGACGCCTTGTGTCATAATTTTCAAATTGAGTTTTTCACCTTGTTCAACTCAGTGACAATAGATATAGATTTCGATGCTTGATCTTTATTAGAGATTAAAGTGATTCAATATGTTAATAACATTTTATCTAAATTTTATGTAAAGCTAAACAAAGACGTCTCAATAAATAATACAAGGCTTGATCTCGAAAAATAGCTCAGAGACTACTAATCATCAATCTCATCAAGTGTCGTAATACTAGATTCTTATTTCAAAACGTAAAACACATACAAGGTTCAAGTAATCAGCAATAACATTGAACAACCACTAATAAATTGAACTTAAACAACCATCCACAATAGCAAAAGCATCAAGTCTAACAAGTCATGAACATAAAATTCTAATGAACTCCCTGAGTTTCCAATTAGAAATACAATGAAAATCAACCGATTTTTTCGATTTTAGCCAGTTCAATCAGGTTCAATTCAAAAAACGGTTTTATAGGGATTTTGGATCAGTTTGGAGGACGGTTCCCGGTTGAACCGGCCGGTCCAACTGATTTTTAAAAGCACTGGTATCAAATTACAAAATTAGAAAATTAACTATTAAATGAACTTAATTTATCTTGTCTTGCATGTATATTTTTTTTACATGTTTTTTTAAATTTTATTTAATATTTTTATTATTTAAAAATATAATAATTTTAATTTTGTTATCGTTTAATTTATTTTTTAATTTAAAAATTATAAGTTTATAAAATGTGACACCTAATTGATGAAAAGTAATAATTATACAGCGAATTATTTCATGAGTGAGGCTTTCGTGCGCCGGGCGCACGAGAACACATTCTGTGCGCCTTTAGAAATTTAGTATTATGAGTAAAGGTACATTGCTTTGGTTTAAAGGG
Source organism: Pogostemon cablin (assembly GCA_023678885.1). Classification (NCBI taxonomy): domain Eukaryota; kingdom Viridiplantae; phylum Streptophyta; class Magnoliopsida; order Lamiales; family Lamiaceae; genus Pogostemon; species Pogostemon cablin. The sequence goes on from CM042971.1 coordinate 20,917,258, forward strand.
TATACACTTTAATTAATAGAAGGTACACCATTTTGTTCTAAAGGGTATACACTTTTTATTAATATTTTTTTTTCTTTAGAAAATAAAGGGTACATATTCTTATACTAAAGGGTATACAATTTAACACAAAATTCTAAAGGAGCATGGAGTGTTGTTCATGCGCTCAGATACACAATAATTTTCTTTAAAAAATAAAGGGTACACATCTGTATACTAAAGGGTATATAATTTAACACAAAATTCTAAAGGCGCACGGAATGTGGTCCGTGCGCCCGGATGCACAGGAGTTTTTGGCTTATTTCATAACAATTTATAGTGTAAAGGAAAAGTGACAATATTTTAAAATAAAAGTGATAGTATCTTAAATAAAAAATGACAACTAATCATGTTGAACAATTTATAGTATAAAGGAAAAGTGACAAGATTTTAAAATAAAAGTGATAGTATCTTAAATAAAAAATGATAACTAATTATATTTCATGAACAATTTATTAAATGGATAAAATTTGATAATATTTATAATATAAAAAGCGATTCTTATAAATCAAATAAAAGTGATATCCGTCTAATTAAATTATTTCACGAACAATTCACAGGAATAATAAAAAGTGATAACATTTTTAATAAAAAATAATAACCTTTTAATTAAATTAATTTATGAACATAAATAAAAAATGATAATATTCTTAATATAAAGTGATATCCGATTAAGATAAAATGATAATAGAAAAATTGAACTATTTAATTAATAAATATAATAATAATAATAATTAATAATATTTTTTATTAAACTTATTACTTGATATAAAAGGAAAAAAAAATTAAAGAAATTTATAATTTCAAACCTGGCAACATCTGTGGACCGCAAATTTGATTCCTTTGTTTAGCAAGTTAATTAATCCAAAACAAACAGGGCCCTCCTTTTACCTCTATATAGGTTTAATTTAATTTAAAATATTTAATTAACTTAATAGATAGTGCCTCTCACGAATTAGAATCCGTGAAACGGTTTCACATAAGACCTACCTTCGCATAATACAAACTCTTTGAAATTGAGGAAAATATGCTAAAAATATGCTTCTTCTTTGGGTCAAAATAAATACACGAGAAAAGAGACTTTTTTTTTTTAATTGATACTGACAAAATAAAAATTCCTAAAATGCATAATTTTAATTAAATCCAACAGCAAGCCTATGGGAATGAATTAGATGGAGGCCCATTTTAAGTAATCCAATTGTCCATTTAAAGGCCCAAAGGATACACTGCAGAGATATTTCAACTTCAGCCAATTAAGTCCTAATGATCGATTCTGCTGCATCAAATATATGAGGATTTCTGTGATCAACTTCTAATTTTCTACAAATTATTGGCAGTATACCAATATTGTTGGAACCTAAAGGCACACCTAATCTAAAAGGCAAAAGAATTAAAATTGATATGAACTTTCAATTGAATTTAACTCATAAATCATTCCCTATCTTTTTTACTTTATTAGTAAAGATTCCAAAATAATTAGGACATTCATTGTCGTCACAAATTTTTTAGTTATGCTTTGATTTCTTACCCAATTTTTTTTTACCACTTTCGTCTAATAACTTTGTAAAAATACCGATTTAGCCTCATCCCATGTAATTAGAAAAATTGATCATGTTTAAAAAAAATGACCATTTTGTTGAGAATTTATAAGTTATGAGACTATTTTGAAGAAATTTAATTTCTTTGAACTATTTTATTAAAGAAAATTTTTATGAGAAGATTTTAATTTTAAACTCACTCACAGTTACTATACATAAGAATACATGCACCAATTGAAGTTGGGTGACCTTGTCCAAACACTAATCACCTCTGTATGATCAATTCCTACATAACTGAATCCAATACACTCAATGATTCTGTAGATCTGGTCTTCCATGGCTTACTCTGGCAGGGATAAAATGGTAATTTGGCCCAACATCTTCCTATTGCAAATTTCAGTCTCCCCAGTGATTTTCTTGCAATTGTTATTTGCTTGATAGTGGCATGAAGACAAATCAGAACACTCTTTGACAAGAACTACTTCAAACTATTCATTTATATAGGAACACTAAATTAGCTAGCAAATGTTAGCCGTATAATTTAAAAACCATATATATTGAAGGAACATATTTGACATTGTGTACAGATGATAATTCAATTAAAATCAAAAACTGAATTTAATGAAATAATATTTTTGTCACGTGATTAGTCCAACTCCATAGGGAATCTAAAGTTCAGTCCATATCATATATATATATATATATATATATATATATATAAATCCTATTTTCATTTCACCTTATATTATGAAAAGTATATATCATTTCAAGGCTAGCCGCATATCTGATGTACATTAATTCCTAAAAAACAGAATTTTTATAATTCATATATTTGATGTTTGAATGTATGAAGCAGACATAGTATTTTAAATTTAGGACTATATTAAGAAAAGAAAAAAAATGCATTCAACTTATTGTATAGTGTTAGTAAAATCAAACCATTGAGAAATCATTTTGAGGCATGATAATCAACATGTGATGTAAAAATAGTATTTTGGACTTTAGCAAGACAGAGATTGAAAGGTCTTACCACTGAATGTTATGTGGTCCAACTAAGAAAATCGACATTTGATTTTGTGTAGCTCGGATACAGTTTCTTTCATGTTTATCCTGTCGCGAGGGGACTCTACACAACACTTCAATCCCAACACCAATGTGGAGGATATACACTGTATCATCTTATCCTGTCGTTCGACATCAAGATCAATGAGTAAGTTTGCATCTATAACCTCATTTGGTGAATGAAGAAGCAAGCTTTCAACCCAACTCTTCAAGCTCAAATACTCTCCACCAAACATGTTATCACTTGGCCTTTTTCTAGTGAACGTTTCTATCAACATGACACCATAACTATAGACATCGCATCTAGTCGAAACTAGCCCTTCCAAACCATACTCTGCACCAAAATAAGCACAATGCATCATGAAAATATCTTGTTGGAAGATGTGATTAACATACAGATGCCATTTCAATTTAAAATAATAAAAAAGAATCACCTGGTGCAATGTAACCCATTGTGGCAAGAGTGCTGGTAAGCGCAGTGCTACTCTCATTACCTAACAACTTTGCTATCCCAAAATCACTTACATGAGCAATCATGTCTTCATCTAACAACACATTGCTAGGCTTCAAGTCACAATGCACGATCGGTGTCGAATAGCCATGATGAAGATATTCCAATGCACATGCGGCATCCATCATTATGTTCAGTCTTTGCATGACATCCAAGAAACAGTTGTCGGAATACAACCATTTCTCAAGGCTTCCCATGGGCATGTATTCAAGTACCAATGCCTTGAAATCTTCATTAGAGCAACTACTTATGACTTTCATTAGGTTTCTATGACGAATGTTACGTAGTACTTCACATTCGACTTCAAAACTCCTGAAAGCAGCTTCAACTTGCAGATTAAACACCTTCACAGCAATAACCTGCCCATTACTTAGAATTCCTCTAAAAACAGAACCGAAACTCCCAATGCCTAGAAAATTTCTTTCATTGAGTTGATCTGTGGCCTGCAAGATCTCATAATAGGAAATTCTTTCTGGTATATTACTGACTCCCAACTCATCAACTCTATTAGATGCCTTATTTGTCCTTTTATTTCTTATGAAGATAAAGATCAAAAAGAGAGCAGTGCTAAGTCCAACTAATCCAGCAAGAAGAAATAGAGAAATTTCAATCATTTTCCTCCTTGATCTGTGATTAGGAAGTCTGTTGCAAAGCTGGACATGGAACCTCTGAATTCCACACAATCCTTTATTATCTTTGAAAGATTCGGCAGTGAAGTTTCTAAAAGGACCATTTGTTGGAATTTCTCCACTCAAAGAATTGTATGAGACGTCGAAGTATTGGAGTTGTTGAAGTGTCTCAATGGACTTTGGAATAGGACCAGTAAGGTTATTATAAGAGAGATCTAGATACATCAAACTGATCATGCTCCCCACAGAATCTGGAATAAAACTATCTAGTTTGTTATGTGCCAGAGAAAGAGTTATCAAATTCTGTAGCTTCCCAATTGTGGTTGGGATACATTGGTCAACTGATTCAATGATAAATTGATATAAAATGCTGCCACCAAATTAGCCACCTCTGGAGGTATATTTCCAACTAAAGAATTACGGGATAGGTCTAGTTCCAACAAATCTCTGAGGTTCCACAAAGTAGATGGGATGCTGGAAGTCAACATGTTGGAAGCTAGAGAAAGTTTTCTTAAAAAAGAGACGTTTCCAAAACATTCAGGAATTGGACCTGATAATTGATTTTGGGTCAAATATATTTCACTGATGCTGGGTAACTGACAAAGACACCCCGGAATTGAACTGCTCAGGTTGTTGATATTTAGATCTAATCCTTGTAGATTCTTCATATGTCTTAGAGTACAAGGAATATTACCATGCAGCACATTCTGGCCCAAATGAAGTACCACCAAATTGGTTAAATTGCCTATATGAGTAGGAATGGTACCCTTGATTTTGCAATCATATGCATACAACTTTCGGAGAGAGGAAGAGAAATTCCCAATGGAATCTGGAATAGAACCAACCAGAGGATTTTCAGCAATAATTAAATCCTCTAAAAATCTGCAATTGGTCAAGGAAGTGATGAAGCTCAATTCTGCTGAAGATGATTCAATTCTGAGATGATTAGTCCCTAGATATAGTGATTGAAGGAGAGTTAGGTTCCCAAAAGAGTGAGTTACAAAACCAGAGAATTTGTTATGATCGAGTGCAAGATGTGTGAGACGAGCACAATTATAAATGGAGGTGGGTATGACTCCATTAAGGTTATTAGCATCCAGAAAAAGTTGTTGAAGAAAGGGTGAGCCGTAGCATAGATTGGTGGGAAGACCTCCTGATAGACCATTATTATTAAGTCCAAGGATTTCAAGAGTTGACATGTTAAACATCTCTGCTGGAATTATTCCACTCAAGGCGTTAATCTCCAAATTTAAATACCATAGTTTGTCGAATTGACCAATTTCTCTGGTATAACTCCTGCCATGATTAAAATAAAATGAAGAGGTTATAGTGAGTGCATTTCTTGGAGATACTAATTTATTTTTATGTGCTCTATTTTACTCTTAATTTTAAGATGTATTTATCATTTCAATGAATCTTAAATATACTAATAGAGAATTTTTCAACGGGGCACGTGTCATCTTTAAAAAAGTTTGTCCTATATATGTGTCAAATTTATATGGAGTTATGTGCTGTGGTGTTTCTAAACATTATTTATCTACGTACCAAAATAATAAGTGGTGACATGTCAAATTTATGTAAGAATTAAATATTATGAAATTTTTAGATGTATTAATTATGAGTGAGGCTTGCATGCGCCCTGGAACACATTGATTTCGTCTAAAGGGTACATTATTTTGGTCTAAAGGGTATACACGTTAATTAATGAAATGTACACCATTTTGTTTTAAAGGGTACACACTTTTCATTAATATTTTTTTCTTTAGAAAATAAAGGGTACACATTTTTATACTAAAGGGTATATAATTTAACACAAAATTCTAAAGACGCACGGAGTGTTGTCCATGCGCCCAGATACACACAATAATTTTCTTTAGAAAATAAAAGGTACACATCTGTATACTAAAAGGTATACAATTTAACACAAAATTCTAAAGGAGCACGGAATGTGGTCCGTGCGCCCGGGTGCACAGGAGTTTTTGCCATTAATTATTTATTGTGTTAATTGTACAATTATTTTAAATATGAATTTTATAAATATTAGTATTTATTCTATTTCTTTGTTGGATTGGCTATAATTAATTAATTTAATTATTATAATTTATAATTACACAACAATTCACTATAAATATCTTTAGGTTTCTGTTTATACACATTATCATTTCATTAAATAAAATATTAATAAATTATAAAAAGAAATTATAAAAAAATAGGGATGATTTTTGAATTTAGGTATGAACTTTAAAAACATAATAATCTAAGATTATTAAATCCAAGACTAGTATAGTTTTGTGCCGATATATTTTGATTATAATTTATAAATAAGAAATTAATAATTTTGAGAATGATTAATTATTATTTTTAAATGGTAAATTTTAATTTACTTTAATAAAAGTATAAAAATTCATGAAAGAGTAAATTTGAAGATAAATAATTTTTTTTAAAGAGTACTAAGTAATTAATGTGATGTGTAATAGTTTATCATTTAAATTATAATAAAAAAATGTAATGTGAAATAAATTCACAAAATAATTTAATTATTAATTTATTTTAATATATTATTATACGTTGGTCGGTCAAAGTTATAATTATTATATTTTATTAATCAATATACATATATTTATATTTCATTTTATATTATATTTTTCTTTTATTTATGTAAAATTTAAAAGTTATATTAATTTAATTTAAAATTGACGTCTTTCACATGTAATGCACGAGGTATAATACTACTCCCTCCGTCTTGGGTATTTTTACCTATTTGTATGGGCACGGAAATTAAGAAGTGTAGTTTTTTAATACATTAATTTAAGAAAAGTAGAGATAAATTTGTAATTTCGAAAGAAAAAATAAATAAAGTAGTTGGGAATAATGAATAAAATGTAAAAAGTATGTAAGATGTATAATGTATTTTTACCATTAATATAAACGAGTAAAAATACGTGGGACAACTCAAAATCAAAAGCGGGTAAAAATACGTGGGACGGAGAGAATATAATACATCATTTAAAAGAATAAAATTTATTATACCATGTTATATGTTTTCAAAATAATTTACATTATTAATTTTTTTTTATTATAATAAACTTAATATATTATAATTTATATATTTAATGAAAGACATGTACAAATTTATATTTTATTTTATATTTTTTTAATTATTTAAATAAAAAATATTAAATTAATTTAATTTAAAATTAATATAATTTCTTTGCGGTGCACAAGAAATAATACTAGTTTTATACTGCATGATGGACATCCATTATAGAATACACCAACTTATGTCGAAATGAGGGAATTTCTTCTAAACACACCAACTATGTATGATTTCACATAAAAGAACTCTTATGGCATGCACTTCGTAGTTTCATTTGATCATCACTTTCTTATATTTGGAAAGCCATAACTCCCATAAATCTGTGATGAAAATTTGTGTAGAATTTTAGGATATGTTTTTGAAGTTTATATAGGTTTTGAAAAATTGGTTTTAAAAACTTGAGTATTGAAAAGTGGTTGAATAGAGATAATTTATGTTTCTATTGAATATTTTTTTTGATAGAGTATGTTTTGATTTTCCGTCAAATTAATAATTCCTCCGTCTCGATAATTAAACCACATATTTTTGTTATATGAATAGTACATTTCATTTTTTATAACTTAGTAGTTCTAATATCAAAATTGTAATGCATTCTTGAGTACGAATCATTTTAGATTGCTTGTAGATAATATAATCTAGCGATCGTAACTTAGATTATTGATTTAAAAAATATTCGGACTAATTGATTGTACCATTAGATTAGAGACTTGAGTTTATACGTTTATAATACGTTGATTTTAAGGAATTTCTTCTATGTAGATTAAGAAATGTGAGAGAAACAAATCATTAGACTAAATTTTCATTTTATTGCAGTTTGTGTCAAAATTTTTATTATTTGTATGCTTGTACATAGTTGTTAGAAATCAATTAAACCCCCATCTGCTTACACTTTTAAACCTGTTAAATTCAATTTAAATTTGATTATTCCTATGTATTGGACTCTTCCTTATCATAATATATTTTTGTGAATTTTTTTTAGAAATTTATGAACATTAATTATTGTGTTCAGGCAACAACATACCATTCTTATTAAATTGAGTCCATTACTTATAGTACAACTTTTATATATATATATATATATATATATATATATATATATATATATATATATATATATATATATATTACTAGCAGGTACATTATCCAAATTAAAATACTATCCACTACAAATTGAACCCATCAAATAATGAACCCATCAAATACCCTTTTAATCCTATTATAAGATTTATTGTATTAAGAAATTAATTAATCATTAATCTCTCCATAAAAATAGGGAATAGGTTGGGATTAGTCGCACATGATATTCAAAAAATATTTATATTAAAAAAGATTTATGCTCAATATATTTGTGTTGAATAAATTAAAATCTATGACATTTATTATTGTTCAAAATATATATATTTAGAAATATTTATGTTCAATATATTAAAATATGTTATTTTATAATGTTATGTATTATTCAAAACTTATACACCCTCCGTCCCGCATCAAGGGTCTCGTTTTTCCATTTTGGTCGTCCCACCCAAAGGGTTCCCTTTCCTTTTTATACACATGGGTCCCACACTCACCCACTAATACAATTAAAATATGGGATCCACACTCCCAGTAATACAACTACCCACTACACATTAAATAATAATACTCCTTAATCTACGTGCAAAAAAGCAAAATGCATACTTGGTGAGGGACGGAGGGAGTATGTATTCAGAAATATTAATATTTACTGTATTTGTATTCATAAATAATTATCTTCCAATATATTACTCAAAACTTATGTATTCAAAAATATTATTATTTAATATATTTGTATTCAGAAAAAATTATCTTCGTGATTTATTCCCTTAAACATCATAACAAACCTCCCCTATTCACGGTTAAAACAATTTTGACGTTTATTTTTATTCAAATTTTATGTATTCGAAAATATTTATTTTCAATATATTAAAATCTATGATATTTATTGTTGTTCAAAATATATGTATTCAGAAATATTTATGACCAATATATTTAAATCTGTTACGTTTGTTATATAATGTTATATATTATTCAAAACTTATGTATTCAAAAATATTAATGTTTAATATATTTGTATTTAAATCTAATCCTAATATATTGTATCCATATTTTCATCGCAATGTATCTAACAGTAATATCTTAATACATATAATTAGCAAGCAGTTGCCTTATTTAAATTTTCGAAAAACATACGTGTCTCAAGGTTGAGAAACTTCACTACCAAAAATTGTATGTGGCATTATTTTATTGGTTAAGCATTTATTATATATATTAATTATTTTCTTTATTCTACATTAAATAGTTCCTTTATTAACATTTTATACCTTTAACATTTTAATCTTTTAGTTTTTATTATTTATAATATTCTTTAATATAATGTAAAGATTTAAAAATCAGATTATTTCTTTCTTGATTAATTGTTATTCTATTTTAATATTTTTAATTAATTTACTTTTTCTTTATCACCCTTAAATTGAAAAAAAAAAGGTTACAATAAAATCATAATTAATATAGGGTTTCGATTACTTTTATTTTTATACATTATTTTAAATTCGATCAATTTTTTAATTTATATACTAATAAAAAATATTTTTACAAGAGACTTAATTATTTTAATTTTATACATTACTTTAAATTTGATCACTTTTATAATATTATATAACGAATTAAAAAAAATTATTTTGTGTTATTCAATTAAAAGGTGTATTACATATCATGAATGATAAAAGATTATTTTTAATGTGATTTTTCGAAAATTTGTGACATTATTTAAGAAAGTGTTCAGTAGTACTTTAATTTAATAAAAAATGTATAGTAAGATAAATATTTTTTTTTTTCGATTTTTTTTCTCCAACATAAGAGTAAATCTTGCGTAAAACATTCTCACGTGAGACCATTTTACACTTTTTAAAATAATTATCACTTTCGCTATAAAACGTTATTATTTTGCTATAAAATATTATTATTTTCATTTATTGCTCATGAAATAACATCATCACTTTTCATTAATTGAGTATCATTTTTCATTATAAAAAGCTATCACTTTTTTTTGGCTGCCTCAATAAGGGCGCACAAGTCTTTACCCCAATATAATTCATGTATACTTGAATCACAATATTAATAAAAAAATAAAAGAAAACATAATAATAATTTTAATTATTTCCTAAAGAGACATAAAATATTAATTATGGGTTTTAATTTTGTATTTTTCATTCAATAATATACAGGACTTATATTAAACATAAATATATAAATATATTTTATATTATAAAATGAAATATTAAAATAAAATTTTGTAAACTGCGTAACACGCGGACTATATACTAGTAAGAGTATAATTTGTAGTAGATAGTAATAAATCCTATTAAATTATTATTAATATAAACAAAAAAAAAGTTTGGTTCATTACTACTGAATTCAATCTATACTATCACTATTACTAATTAAATTATTATTAATATAAACCAAAAAAAAGTTTGGTTCATTACTACTGACTTCAATCTATACCAATACTATTACTAATTACTAATAGATACATTAGTTAGTCAAAAAAATATTGCCAGTAAATACGATATATTATGGTGAGATACCAATATATCTATATATACGTTCTAAACACCAGTGTATGACTTCTGAAAACAAATTGGTGGATATTTGGGATATTTATGTTCATGAATCAAAAACTCCGTGTTTAGAATATTTTCGTTCGAATTCTTACATTTGGTGGTCAGAACATATGTAGAAATATATTTGGTATCTCATCATAATATATATTCCCTTCCTCCCACTGAAAGATCCCAATTTTATTATATTGGGTTTCTCATTTAAAGATTTTCATTTTTCTCTTTTGGTAAAAGAACCTCATATATGACTCACCACTGTTGATTAGTAATATTTTCTCTCTTAATATTTAATAATAATATGAGTGTAACATTTTTTAAATGATATAGGGCATACATAAATAATTAAAAGTAATAATTAAACTGTGGATAAATAGCGGAATCATGAAAATATTATTACTTTTTATCATAAATTATGATATTGAATACTGATCAACTATTAATTAAAAAGAAAAAGCACAAATTTGTGTGCATTCTACATGTATAACATTTTAAGAAAAATGGTACTTGATGAAAAATAGTAATCATTTAGTATATTATTTTATGAAAAATTCATAGTATATAATTAAAAAGTAATAACATATTTAATGAAAATAATAACTATTTAAAAAAATTCAACGTGGCATAAGTCATTCTCTTAAAAAGAGAAAAAAAAAAAAAAGAAAACGATATTGTTAATGTGTTAGTCGGTGGTTTTGAAAATAAATATAGAAAACAAAGTATATAATGACCTCATCCAAAAACTAATAGTGATAATATCTTCTGACAATTAATCAATACAACTTTATATGAAAATTGATATCTGTACCTGTTAATTCGTTTTCCGAGAGATCCAGGGCTGTTAGCTTTGTAAGATTAAAAATATGTGTCGAGAAGCTCCCACTGAGTTTATTGCGCCCTAGATTTAAGAATTGCAAAGAAGACATATTCTTGACAAAATCTAGCGTTCCTGTTATTTGATTCCCTTTCATTTCAAAGTCGACTAGGTTTTGAAGATTGCCCATCTCATGCGGTATATCACCTGAAATAAGATGTATATATCGTTGTCGTGAAATTAATTATTAATAATATAAAATGAAGATCGAAACAATCATAAGGTGTACCTTGTAATTGGTTGATCCCAAGATATAAATATTGAAGGGATTTCAGGTTCCCGATTTGTGAGGGTATCTGCCCACTGAAACTGTTGTTTGCCAATGAGAGAAATTGAAGTTGAATGCATTGTGATAGATTTGATGGAATTTGGCCACTCAGTTTATTGCCCCCTACATATAAATCTTGCAAAGAGGACATATTCTTGAAAATATGACTAGTGTGCCTGTTATCTGATTCCCTTGAATTGAAAACACCACCAGGTTTTGAAGATTGCCAATCTCTTGTGGTATATCACCTGAATACACATCGTTGTCATGAAATTACTAATTAATATAAAATGAAGATCGACTCAATCATGTAAAAAAAGACCTTCTAATTGGTTGTTCGTAAGATATAAATATCGAAGGGATTTCAGGTTCCCGATTGCAGGGGGTATCCGCCCACTTAATCTATTGTTATCCAATGAGAGATATTGAAGTTGAGTGCAGTTGGATAGATTTGATGAAATTTGGCCGCTCAGGTAATTGGAGCCTAAGTAAATCTCTTCAAGTAATGGAAGATTCTGACACATGTCAAAGGGAAGACTGCCACTCAACTCATTTAGGAAGAAAGCAATTTTTTGTAAGGTGGATATGTTATATATGGATGATGGTATAACACCTGTGAGATGATTGCCTTGGATGGCCAAAAATTGCAGATTATGAAGTTTCCCTAACTCCTGTGGGATCTCGCCATGGAGGGGATTGTAAGAAAGATCAAGATGTTGCAGATTACTTGATAGGTTTGAGAGGGATTTCGGAATGAAACCAGTGAAGGTGTTGTTTCTTAGGGATAGATACTCGAGTTTAGATAAAATGCCAAGCCACGGTGGAATCTCCCCCGTGAAGTTGTTAACATAGAGGTTAATAATCTTCAGCCTGTGGAGGAGAGATAACTGCTGAGGCAAAACTCCAGCGAAGTGGTTGTAGCTGAGGTCCAGGGAGACCAGGAAGGAGAGGTTTCCTAGCTGCGGCGGAAGAGTGCCGTAGAAACCCATGCCGGACATATTCAGAGCACTCACTCTGCGGTGGCGCACCCCGCAGCTCACACCAATCCAACTGCAAACGGAGCTGGTTTTCGTCCAATTTGTAGTGATTATAGCATAAGGATCGAAGGTGACATGAGATTTTAGAGAAACAAGAGCAGATCCATCTGTGTACAGAGTGGTGGATCTCTTGGCTACACAAGTAATTTGGAAGGTTATTAGCAATAAAATGTTTAAACAACCAGTTTTATCCATGGATGTCGATATTGTAATGAATAATGATAATGCTCATGATTCATATCGTTTATATACATTTTAATGATAATCATTTTTTAGTAGATAAAAATATGGGAAAAGTGTGTGGTTACAAAATCGATAGGATTTAATTCTATCTATATAAATTGGGTTAGTAATTAGTAGGTACAAAACGTAATTAAGTAATACTAAACAATACATTCGCTTCAGAAAATTATTGGTAACCACAAAATTATATTTTGTTTTACCGGTAATACTCATCCGCACATAAGTGTGCATTGTTAGATAAACTAAAATACGCGTTAAATATCCATATTAATGTACATTAGTGTGCATTGTTAAGAGATTAAAAAAATGACGATTTTTTTTACAAAAATATTCGATTAAATATTTGTATTAATATACACTAGTGTGCATTATTAAGAGATAATAAAAAATATGCGATTTTTAAAAAAAAGTACGCGATTAATATTCATATTAATGTACATTAGTGTATTCATATTAATGTACACTAGTGTGCATTGTTAAGAGATAATAAAAAATACGCGATTAATGTTCATATTAATGTACATTAATGTGCTTTGTTAAGAGATAAATAAACAAAAATACGCAATTAAATAGAGAAAAAAGTTGTTATAATTATCCTTAAATCTCTCACCCCATTGACTTTCAATCATATTAATGCACATTAGTGTTAAAAAAAAATAATTACTAGAGATTTAAAGAGAGGCCATGGTTGTTGATGTTAAAGAAACAAGCTTATAATTATGAATAAGGGTAAAACAGGAAAAAATAAAAGACATTATATATTCATCAGTAATTATATATTATATTAATGTATTTATTAATAATTAGACTATACATACAAGTATCTATTGGTATTAATCCCATATAAATTTAATGATTTGATAAAGAGAACGTGCACCGCTTAAAAGCAAATCCATAATAATAATAAAAAAAAAAGTTATTTATTTTGATCAAGATTTTTATATTACACATTTGCGTTTCAGGAAAATGATTTATTTGTTATTTTTGGTAAAAAGCAGAATATAATTTTTACTGACCGTCCGAATTTGGTTCGATTCTCACTACAAAAAAGCTATTTTTTCCAACATATTTCGGTGGTAAAAACCTTAATTCCATTGTTAAATTGGCTTACCAACGGATTAATAACGGAATTCGTTAGTAAATTTCCATTGATAAAGTGGTGGTAATGATTTCGTTGGTATTCTATTGGTAAAATAGATAATAAATCCATTGGTATTCCATTGCTAAAGGAAAAATGTCATTTTTGTTGCTATTCCATTAGTAATTATCAACAGATTGAATTTCCGTTGGTAAATTTTATTGCTAAAAAATACTCCCTCCGTCCGGATTCAATGGTACCATTTACTTTTGGGCACGGAGATTAATGAGTATTGTTATTTAATGTGTAGTGGGTAGTTGTATTAGTGGAGGGGTGGGTCCCATTTTTTAGTTGTATTAGTGGGTGTGTATGAGCCCCATATGTATAAAAAAGGAAATGAGACCCTTGGGGGCGGACGCCCAAAATGGAAAAATGGAACCCTTGAAAGCGGACGAAGGGAGTAGTTTTTTTGTAGTGATGATCTTCTGTTACATTTTGGTATTACATCTCCTGTTGTTTACAATTGAATGATTGACACGTATGATATAATAAAACATATACCCTAAAAGGAAAGCTTAAACTCGAGGTGTAATGATTGAGATTTTCTTCCTCGCACACGTGTCATTCATCTACCGCGTATAACAGGAGATGTAACACCAAGTTTAACAGAACATTCAAGATCGTCTGAATCCCCTATTCCACTTTGATATTCCACTTCCTATTTCATAACTTATTTCCTATTAAAATGTTATACCCTAGTTAATGACCATTAAACCCTTGTGCATGTGGTGAAAATTTGGGCATTGATTACGACACATGTCAAAGCATTGATTACGACACATGACAAAAATCTAATATAGGAGATGAAACATAAAAATCTAATATAGGAGATGAAACATAGAATGGAATAGGTGATCCCATTTGTTTTACTAATGTGTTGTACTCTCAATTGAGATCACTTATTTCATTTCACTATTCCATCTAGTATTTCATTTACTAGTCATAAGACACATGTCACAATCATTCCCTAAATTACGGTTAGGTATGTAAGGGTTTAATGGTCATTTAATAGGATATAATTTTTTAATAGAAAAATAAGTTATGAAATATGGAGTAAAATATGATGTGGAATAGGAAATTTGAACCGACTTTAGTCTAGCTACTAATAGTAATTAATTTTTTTAATATTTGGCATAAATTAAAAAAGAGTTATATGATGTTAGTCATCAATTTGAAAAGCGAAACTGATGATAAATTATAATCAGGATGGAGCACATATTATTTCCGATTTTTTTAAAGGTTGCTAGTATTGCCAAGTGTGCGCGCGCCCGCGCCCCATATACGTGCATTTATTTGTGTATATATATTTATTCAATAATATAAGGAATAATTATTGATAGATACACATTTGTACCTCATAATTGCTGTGAGATATATTGATTTAAAAAAATTACTCTCAAATACAAAATATTAAAGTAAAATATCAAATACTCCCTCCGGCCATTGTTAATGTGTCAATTTGTTTTTACACGTGAATTAAGGAGTATTATTATTTATGTGTAGTGGGTAGTTGTATTAGTGGAGGGTGTGGGTTCCATATTTTAATTGTATTAGTAAGAGTATGGGTCTCATAGGTCTAAAAAGGGAAATGGATAGATTGAAAGTGGACGACCCAAAATAGTAAAATGGATAGATTAACAAGGGAAGGAGTGAGTATAACCTTAATTCATTATAATCTCATACACTTTAAACTATAAATCCTAAACCCACTCACCCACCAACTGTCGCCGCCGGACCACTGCCGGACCATAGTCGGCTGGTTGCCGGACCTCCACCGGATCGCCGCCAGAGAGTAGGAGTATATTATTTTTTGCTGCACACACTTTTTTTACTGCACATAACTTTTGTTGCACACACTATTTTTACTGCACACGAACTTTTATGCTGCACACAAACATTTATGTACAGCACATTGTAAGGGTAATATTGGAATATCACTATATATTTATGTAGTTAATAGTAATATTTTTGTATGTTTGTATCTCATAGTAATAAAGATTTTTTTTTAATGTATCTAGTAGTAATCCTCCCTATATTTTATAATAATTATTCATTTTTTTACATTCAGTTTTTTATCAAAAAGACTAACAAAAATTTCGCTAACAAAATATATACATTTTTATTAATTAGTATATTTTTTTATTCATAAATGTATAATTTTTTTAAAATGAGTGCACGGTGCACCCGGGTGCACCAAATAATTTGCATGTACTCTCTCTCCTCTCATTTTCATCTTCATTATTATTGTTCATGCTCAAATTAAAAGGAAAAATACTTGCATGAGACTATTTTATGAAACTCATTTCATGATATAAATATAAAGTGATAATATTTTATTAAAAAATAATCGTATTAATAAAAAATGATATTGGTACAGTGAACTATTTCATAAACAATTCATAGTGTAAATTATACTTCCTTCTCCGCTTTAAAGGGGTCCTCTTTGCTTTTTGTATATAAATTAAAGAGTATTACTATTATTTAATGTGTAGTTGGTAGTTGTATTAGTGTGTGTGTGGACCTCATATTTTAATTGTACTAGAAGGTTTGTGTAGGTCCCATATATGTAAAAAAGATAATGAGACTCTTTGGGGTGGTGATGAGAGTGAAAATAAGCGTGTTTTAGTGTCCAATTTAACATCTTTTTGATAGGAATTGTTGTTAAATATTAACATAAGTGTCTTATATTTAATATATGTGAGAAAAAAGTGCGTTTGAGGTGTTTTATTGTGTTTTAGGTGGAAAAATGATCAAAAGTGCAAAGTTGGAGAAAAGGGGAAACTTGTGCAAGAATGCTGAAAAACGTACGCTCAACATCCATAATTTTTTTTGTGTTTATGTGGAGTTCAAAACTGGAAGTGTGAAATATGATTGGAAAGCTGCAGAAGAGATGATCGTTTTGGCGTAACGAACACCTCAATCAGAGTCCAAAAGAGAAAGTTATGATCAAAATGGTGACGTCGCGCAAGCTATTCGTGCTCAGCACGACTGTGTCACTTTGCATGATTTTTTACACCTTCAAATGTTAAGATTTTTTGTGAGTTATTTATATGTATAGAAAGCAAGGAAGAGAGGATCGTGTGAGTACAAGAATCACTCAAATTGGAGTTTGGATGTGGAAGTTATACGCGAAAAGGTTAGACTGCGCACTGCCACTCGACCAAAACTGTTCTTGTCGAGCGAGGACACTGAATTCTATTTTTGGTAATTCTGTACCTCCAGTGCGTTTATGTTCATGTTTTCCACAAAAAAAACCTATTTAAGGTCCATTAGGAGAGTCTAAAAGTGTAAAAGGGGATGTAGATCACACCAAGAAAGAAAAAACAATCATCATACACCCCACAAGGGGGATTACCCCTATACCATCACATCTATCCTTTCCACCATCCATTCATCATTATAAAGATTCGTTTGTTGAATCAAGAGGAGAACCAAGAGGAGATTTGAAGACGGAGAATGACGCAACGACGCCTACATCTAGGATTTTTATCGTTTTCTAATTTATCTTGTATTTTCCAGACTATGAGTAAGATCTATCTAACCCCATGTGTGTTTCCTACAACACCATGGGCTAGAGTCTTTTTGGTAGATTTAGGACTTTGAAGGTTTTTATGAATTAATTGAACTTTCGTGTGTATACTCCTGTAAATTATTTTATATATGACTATGCATTTTTAATCTATATTCAGAGTCGTTTTGTGCATCTTCAACTGTTATATAGAGTTTGAATATATATCTTAGTAGTTGATTGAGTGTGTTCACTGCTGAACAAGATTCCATGTTATGATTCTAAGTGAGGGGTCTATGAAGCTTCATTAGAACTGTCATATATGAATGTTTATTAATTGAATTTAATTCGGGTTAATAGACAGGATAAAGAGGTTAATTTTATAGTAACTATGAAGGGAGATCATATCGGGTTAGAGTACCAATCCTAGGGAGAAATAATTGATACTGATAGTACCTCGAAAGAGGGGCAAAATTATATCTCTTGCTCCAAGGTTATTCACATGTGTTATACGCATATTTACTTGTGTCTATAGAGTAGATTTGTATGGCTTAGTGATGCGTCCATATTCCACAAGGTAGAGTCGGACATTGATACACGAAAGGGAAATTGATGAGTGCCGGATTACCCTAGGGCTACCTATTCTCCATTCTTGAGTCGTATTCGTATTCTTCTAGTGTTATTTTATTTTAATTGTTATTTAATAATTTTGCTTAGTAGTTTAACAATTCTAAACCTCAAACTTTATTGCCACTTGTCTTAATTAATTTAGTTAATACTCCCTCCGTCCGCCACAAAGGGTAACATTTGCTTGTTGGCACGTGGATTAAGGTGTATTATTATTTAATGTGTAGTGGGTAGTTGTATTAGTGGAGGTTTATGACCCATTTTTTAGTTGTATTAGTGGGTGTGCGTGGGTCCCATATATGTAAAAAGGAAATGAGACCCTTGTGGGCGGACACCCAAAATAGAAAAATTAGACTCTTTGGAGCGGACGGAGGGAGTAATTAAATTGATAATATATCGTCATTTGGGTTTGATATTTAACTTGGTCGCTTACTTAAGCTGCAGTTGATATCCTTAATACTTGGGGATTAATTTTGCATGCGAAGAAAACGCTCATCAGGCGGACGCCCAATATAAAAAAAAGACTATTTAAAGTGGACGGAGGAAGTAAGTATTAATTTTTATAATAAAAAGTTATAATTATATCTTTAATAAAATATGATAACAAATAATGAAAATATAAAATGACCTTATCGTAAGACGATCTCATACAAGTGTGCTTCAATTAAAAAAATTATCTTTTAATTATTTTTCTGGATAAATTGATATTTTTAAATATTAAAAAATTTGTAAAGTATATTATATATAGAGAGAGTGAATAACCGTTTTAAAAGTAAAATGTAGTGTGAGAATATATTAGTTAAATATCACCTTCTATTATGAAGGTGTGAATTAAAGTTGTAATAGAACGAAATAAATAGTGTGGATTTGAAGTTGTATATAAAGCAGTATTAATTCAAGGGTTAGTCATTTTAAATCGGGTTAACATCACAAATTCTTATAAACTATGTGGTTCATTTAAATTAAACACCGTAGCAATACGTACGTATAAAAAATTGAAAGGGAAATCACCGTGAACCCGATTTACTTGTATTTTTATCCATGCTTCCAATATTGTGTTCCTAATAACTCCAAGAATACAGAAACTACGCCAATAATGTAAGGAAAAGTGTGTGGTTATAAAATCATGGATTTTGATAGTAAACCATTCATTCACTCTTAGCCACAATTGATATTTAGTGGTGCAGATATTTCATACTCTGTTACAAAATATAATTTTTTTTAAAAAAAAATGCTACGTCGGTTTATTAGTTTATATTTAAATATAATAAGTTTTCGCTATTGTTCATCTATAAACAATATTAATACATCCTTACACATCAACTTACCAATATATTATAGACAAACTTGTGTGAGATCATTTCACGTATTCCCTACACGAGATGGATAAAAATTAATAACTTTTAGGGAGAATAACCCAAATAACCAATTTAAAGAATTAAAAATCATTGTCACCCATCAAATAACTTATATAACATCCATACCCTTTTGTCAATTTTTGGACAAAAATACCCCACCATGTTGGAATGTTATGTTGGGATTCCGACACCGATTCCGACATCTGATGAAATATCATCACCTTGTCGGAATGCTATATCGGAGTTCCGACACCGAATCAGACAACTGATGTTGTCGGAATCCCGACATAGCATTCCGACATAGTAAAGATATTTTTGTCCAAAAATGGTCATTTGGGTATGATTTTATATAAGTTATTTGATGGGTGCCAATGATTTTTGACTTTCTATTTTGGTTATTTTTTATAATTATCTCTAACTTTTATAATAAAAAAAGTGATACTAAATTAATAAAAATTTAAAGTGATAATACTATTTCATAAGTAAATTATACCATATATGAAAATGATAATATTTTATAGTTGATAAATAATTACCAAAGCATAAAATGGTCTCACCGTAAGACCTTAAAAGCGTGAATTATAAAAATAGGATAACATTTTGTAGCATTTTAATTATGCAAGATATGGAAACCACACAATTCTATACGAAATTTCAAAATTGGTGCAAGTTGAAACCTTAAAAGCGTGAATTTCCACTCTCAACACTACCTAATCATAAAAAGAGTGTATATTGGGTGCACCCGGGTGCAAGAATGCACCCATATGTGTATGTCTTTTTATTTTATTTTGTATATATATTATTCTATTTTGTATATGTGTTTTGTAATAATAATATACTTTTTCACATTAAGTTTTCATTAAAAAAACTAACATACATATGTGTATAACATTTTATTAAATATTATATACAATTTTTCATTAAAAAAATTAACAATTAAATTGTATACATTTTTACTCTTAATTGTATATGTTCTTGTTTATATTTGTATATGGGTGCACCCTATCTTTAGATGCACCCGGGTGCACACAATAAATTGCCTCATAAAAAAATATTGATAATATATTTTATATCAAAATAAATAAAAATGGATATTAATAATAATAAAATAATTTTTTTATATTATATTTAATAAAAATAGATGCAGCGGTTGTTCTTCTCTTTTTCTAATTATAATTTACGCCGCTTTTTTTAGTTAATAGATTAATTAAATTAAGTGGATAATCCATCTCATATAATATGATCCGTGATATCGAGAGACGGTCTCATGACTCAAGACTCTCCCATTAAAAATAGATAAAGACTTGTGTGACACTGTCTCTCGTAAGCCTTATGTGAAATGAATAAAGAGTGATAACATTATTATCACTTTCACTATAAAGTGTTATCATTTTCATTATAAAATGTTATTAACTTTTTACTTATACTATAAATTGTTTATGAAATAGTTCACCGCACCAACTCTTCATTGATTGAGTATTAATTTCATTAATGATGATATTACTATTTATCCGTCTCACATAAGGGCTTACGTGAAACGGTCTCACACAAAATTTGCCCATAAATTTATACTATTAAACAAATAAGTTGAACCAAACCTATACTATTTACAATCTCCAAAGCTCTATACATCTTTCCTAAATAATTTAGGCAAAGACTTGTGTGAGACCGTTTAATATAAGGGCTGAGTTGAAACAGATAAAAAATGATAATTTTATAATAAAAATGATTTTCAGTTAATGAAAAGTGATAATGCTATTCATTAACAATTTATAATATAAATGAAAAATGATAATTAATATTTTATAGCGAAAATGATAACGTTTTATAGCAATAGTGATAATTATTTTAAAAAGTATAAAATGGTCTCACGTAAAACAGTCTTGTGCAAGACTTGCCCAATAATTTAACTTATCTTAAAAACTGCAAAAAGTATCATTTTTTTTAATTTCAATTTTAATCTAATTTTCCTATTAATGTTCGATTTAAATTACTATTTTCCCTAGATATCTCAAATAAAAATTGAAACTAAAAAAGTAATTTGCAACGAACATCGATCTAATGTAAAATTATATTAGATTAATTAAATTAAAATTTTGGTGTATTCGGAGAAAATATTAACTAACGCAGATTCTTTATAATAATAAATCAAATAACATTTGATATTTTCATTTAAGAAAAAAGGATAATGTTTTATTAGAAAGTTATATTAATGCTTATAAAGTAAAAAAAGAAAAGGAATTAATAAATAAAATAAAAATTATACTAATTAAGATAAAGTCTCTCGTAAGACATAATTATTACGTGAGATAGGTTGTGAGACAAGTCGACCTATTGTTAAAGTATGTTTATTATATAGTTAAAGTATGCTTATTAGTAGTTAAAGTATATTTTTTAAAGTATGATAAATAATGAATTAAATTATTTTTTTAAAATGTTATAATATGATTCACCACGAAGATAATTTAATTACAAACTAACTACAAAGATAATTTAACTACAAACTAATATATTTTACCTATATAATAAACATACTTTAACAATGGATCGACCCATATTACAATTCGTCTCATAATAACCCGTCTCACAAGAGATTATCTCTATAATTAATTACTCTATTTTTATGGGTAATTTTCATAAGACACACAACCAATTGAAAATAATTAAATTAACAAATTAGCATATTATAAATCAAGCTTTGAATAAAGAATTGTTTCATTAATTTATATACACAACATTTATACATGCTAATATATATTTCATTCATCTTGCGTTAAAGTTTACGTGCGTTAAGGATTACGTTTTCCATTTTAATTTGTTTCAAGTTAAAATTTACATTTCATTTTTGGTCAAGTTGGGCCCACACAAAATATTAATTATTTCATGTAGGGTCCACACATATCACTAATACAACTATACACTTCACATTAAATATTATTTCTCTCACCTTACTACATATTAAAATATTATATTTTTAATTTATGTGCAAAAAAATATAAATGTTAACTCGGAACGAGGAGAGTATAAAGTTGCCAACTTCGTATTCAAAGAAGATTGAATAGGTCTTCTTGAAAAAATTTTCCACAATGAAAGAGATAGAGGAAA
The DNA here is from genome assembly GCA_023678885.1 of Pogostemon cablin. NCBI lineage: Eukaryota > Viridiplantae > Streptophyta > Magnoliopsida > Lamiales > Lamiaceae > Pogostemon > Pogostemon cablin. Next base: position 20,939,924 of record CM042971.1, read on the forward strand.
AAAGGACAGTTACGAAACAATACAATTGGATCACTTTCAAGTGGAACCATTGTTGACTCTGTCAAAATATAAATTGTATGCTTTTACAGAAATCTAACCTACACCTCTTGCTGTCGAACTTTGTCAATATTCGTTCCTTTCTATACTTTGGGCCGAATCATCTTTCTTTAATTTGGACTGGACCATTTGAAATTATATACAAAATGTATTTGGGAAGACTCACTAAAAATTTAAACGAATTAATAATCATAATATATTAAAATCGGCTAATGATCTCTTGAAAAATATTTTTTCCCATTTTCTACTTATTTATTTTCTCTTTTTTACATATTTAACCTAAATTATTTACTCTCATAATTAATTAATGATATTTATTACTTAAGTTATATTCATATTCCTTAAGTTAAAGAACTTTTATAGTCCAATTCATCAATTTTGACTGTTCGGTTGATATTACTTATGATGCTCACTTTAATTAAAAATATATTCTTAATATATTTCGAGGTAAAATTATTTTAAATATATTAATTAATAAAAATTATATAAATTTGAATTGTACTTTATTGATAATTAAGTTATTTTATTTATATTAATTAGTAAGTTAGAAGGGATTAATTATTAATTCTTATAATTATTTCAGTAATATAGTTTATTATTTAATTATAATACTCCATCTATCCATTGTTAATGTATTTATTTAGTTTTTGCACGTGGATTAATGAATATTATTATTTTATGTAAGGTTGATAGTTGTATTAGTGGGATGTGTGGGTCACATATTTTAATTGTATTAGTGATGTGTGTGGATCTCATATGTCTAAAAGTAGAAATAGATAGATTAAGAGTGGACGGTGCAAAATAGTAAAATGGATTGATTAAATGTACGGAGGGAGTATAGTATACAACCTCTTAACATTAATAAATTATTGGATTAATTACCTTCTAATACAAAGAATTAAGCTTTATTACTTAATAAATTATTGGATTAATTACTTCTAATACAAAGAATTAAGCTTTATTACTGTTAGGTGTATACATTCAATTTTATTATTATTAAATACAAAATGTTAGAGTATTATACCTGATATAATTATAACCTTAATATTAATTAAATATTTAAAAATTAAATTTGATCTATAACCTACCAACCCCTCCTATTTCTACGCCTAATGAATAGCCGCAACACCAATTTAAGATCCTCCTTCATCCGTCGTTCAACCAGGCTATTGTTTTTGGTCGAATTTTATGTGCGTGTTTCTTAACAGGTTTTGTTCTTATTTAGATTTTTCAAGTGTGGTGGAATGGTGAGCTATTGGTTTTTGAGAGGTAATTTCAATAGATCTTCGATTTTTTATGGAATAGTGAAATAAAGATTTGGATATTGATTTTGTGTTGTGGAATTCCTGAATAATTGGGTTGTTGAATTATTTGCAGCATTTATTGGAGAAGAGTTGTACCTAAAGATTTCATTTTGGATCAATAAGATAGAGAGATATGAAGGAGGTGGGAGAGAAGAACAGACTCTGCTATGGGACACGTGTGCAGGAGGGCATGGTTCAATGCCGCCGGTGGATTCTAGAGTCTTCTTAGAATTGGGGAAATAGCAGGATTTTCAAAGTTGCGGTTCTGCTTGACAAACAAAACCTTAAATTTGGGAAATTTTGGATACAAATTTGGAAATATTAATGGGTGTGGAAAAGAGAGAATGAAAATTGATGGGGATAACTAGTTAAATTATATTGTGAAAATTATTAAGAGTTGTGCAAAATTATTAACGAGTTGTGAAAAAATATTCAATAATTGTGCATAATTATTCTAAAACTACAAACGTCATTGTTCACTAAAAAAATAAGTACTTCAATTATTGTGCAAAATTATTCCGTAGTTGTGCAAAATTATTTACTAGTTGTGCATTATTATTCATCGGAGATGAGGTTTAATTAAGTTTGAGAAGTGAAAATTATTTACTAATTGTGCAATATTATTCACCGGAGATTGGGTTTAATTAAGTTTGAAAAGTGCAAAATTATCCTTTCCTTCCTTTGTGTAGCCTCCATATACAGCACTGTTCCTTTCACTCCCCAGCTAAAAGTTTTTTTAGAATCTCCAAGGATGTTGGGCATGTCATGAATAAGTGATCGACAATTTCATCTCCTTCTTTGCATAAAATACATCGAGAAAGGCCCCATGAACCCTCTATGTATCAAAGTATCCCAAGTAGGAAGTATCCCATGCACCGCCTTCCACACTGTTATAGATCTGCGAGACTGTATGCCAGGGTCCCAAATCCATTGTCCCCAATTTGGCTCTATGAACGATTCCCTAAGATGCATGAAAGCGATCTTAGAGGTGACCCCCCCTTGCCATGACTTTCTCCACACCTTACAATCACCAAAATTCGGTGACATTCGAGTATTCAAAATAGCATCCACGATATGAGGAAAAGTATCAGTGAAGCTCTCCGTAAATTGCCAATTTCCATCGATTAAGTAATCACCAATGCTTTGATCAAAATGATGTCTGTACTCTTGAGGAATGTCAACTAGATCAGCTATGGGATCACCAATCCAGTTATCTAACCAAAACCTGGCTTTGGAGTCATATCCAATAATCAATAGTTCGTCCTCCTGCAACCGTTTGATATGATCCTTGCATGCCGATCGGACTGAGGATATGACATATGTATCTTTCCATTTTTGTTCATCAAACCATCTACTCTTTATAAAGCCCAGCGGCCCCTTGCCCTCAAGAATGTCCCACGAAAGCTTCATTAAGTAGGCCTCATTAGCAATACGGATAGATCTTATTCCCAATCCCCCCTCTTTCGTTGGACTACAGACTCACTTCCAAGCAATAGTGAATTGACCTTGCTTGTTTACATCCCCTGTCCAAACAAAATTCCGACAGGCTGCCTCTATCTTTTTGATTAAGTGTCGAGGCCATTTGTACACCATCATGACATGAACCGTGGAGGCAATGACAACCGAATTAACCATGCAAGCCCTTCCAGGAAAGGGAATTACCTTTCCATCGTTGAAATTTTGCCATAATCCTATCTGTGGCCTGATTAAAATATCCAATTTTGGGTGATCCTATGAAAATAGGAGCCCCCAGATAAGTGAAAGGAACCTTTCCCTCTTGAATTCCAAAAATATCAATAAACTTTCGTCTAGCAACCGGCTTCACACGTTTTCCAAAGAAATTTTTTGATTTTGTAGGCCTAAATTCTTGACCAGATAAGAAGATATATTTGTCTAGGGTACTACGAAGACATTCAATAGATTTTCTATCACCTTTGCAGAAGAGGACAATGTCATCAGCGTAAAACAAGAAGGGGGGAAGAAGAGTAGACCTGTTAGCCCGAGCCTGTGAAATATTCCCTGCAGAAATTTCAAGATTAATCCATCGTCCAAGAATCTCTTCCGCAATGCAGAAAAGAAGAGGAGATAAAGGATCTCCTTGACGAACTCCCCGCCCACAACCAAAATAACCCTCCGGCTTTCCATTGATCAAAATAGACACCTTAGCAGAATGAAAAATTGCATGAACCCATGTGATGAATTGAAGATCAAAACCCAGTCGTTCCAAGGCATGCAGAACAAAATCCCATCTGAGTGTGTCAAACGCTTTTCTGATATCAATTTTAAAGCCCACACTGCCATAAACTGAATTGTTGAGACTATTGAAACACTCCGAAGCAACCGCAATGCAATGATGAATGCTTCTCCCAGGTATAAAACCAAATTGGAAACCACTGAGACACCTTTCAAGTATCTGCCCAACTCTGGTCGCCAACACTTTAGTAATAACTTTAAAAATGAAATTACAGAGATTGATCGGTCGAAAATCCTCCACCTTAACTTATTTATTGCATTAAAAAATTTAGTAATTAATTAATGATACTCAAATAAATGAATAAAATATTAAAAATTTAATCATTATCATTATTAAAAATAAGAAACACATTATTTTAAAAAGAAAATACTAAATAAGGAAATTAATTAAAAGTAAATAAGGAAAATATTAAAAAAACTATTTCTTCAAGAAGCCGGAGGAAATGCCAAGCCACTGCCTCTACCTTTTTTTTACTGTTGCACACTGACATGAAATCTTTATAAGAGGAGATAGACGTTCGGACTGAACAAAAAGTGATATGTTATCAAGAAGAAAAGAAAGGGTAGTCATCGAATTTTGAATTGAGAGAGAGAGGGAGCATCACGCAGAATTAAGAGGGAGAGAAAGAGTGAGCCAAAAAAATGAAGAAACACGTCATTACAACCAAACCCTAATAATCTATATTTGGTGGAAGTGAGCCAAACCCTAATAATCTATATTGGATGTGGGCTTTGCTTTAAAATATTAATTTGCTTTGTTTGGAAAAAAAAAGTATTAAGTAGTAATAATCTATATTTTTTTAAATAACTTTATTTATTATATACTCCCTCCGTCTCATTTCAGATGACACACTTTTCATTTTGGGTTGTCCCACAAAAGTTTGCACATTTCCAAAAAAAATAAAAAGTAAAATCAAATTTTCAAGAGTAAGAGGATTGATTCAAGTATTCTTAAGAGGAAGATAACTGATTCAAGTATTCTTGAATCGATTCTTCAAGAATAAGAGAATCGATTCAAGTATTTTTGAATCGATTTATATCTTAAGAATCGATTCTTCAAGAGGAAAAAAAAATCAATTCAAATATTACCTCTTAAGAATATATTCAAGTATTCTCTAATATTTACCTCTAAATTATTGATTCAAGTATTCTTCAAGTGAAAGAGGATCGACGATTCAAGTACTCTTGAATTGATTTACCTCTAGAGAATAAAATGTTGAAAAAATAATTCATGAATAGAATCGAAAGCTTAAGTTCTTTAAGTTAAATCATTATTTCATATCAAATAACATTAAAATTGAGTTTATAAATATTTGTTAATTTTTTAATTTAATATATTAATATTTATTTATTTACATATATCTTAATTATTCAATTATGACATCTGAATTATAAAATTTATTTTCTTTAGTTGTTTATATACTTTGAAACTAATAAAATTAAATAAAATAAATAAATTCATTACAAATTTTTGAATATTTAAAGAATATATATATATATATATATATATATATATATATATATATATATATATATATATATATATATATATATATATATATATATATATATATATATGTATATTACATTAATTTCTTAAAAATAACCATTAACGAAAATAGAATTATTATTATATAGTTTATTAAGAAATACAAAACCGTAATCATGAATAAAAATTAATACTCCATTTAACTATTATTTATTTATAATATTGCTTATATATATATATATATATATATATATATATGTTTATATTAAGTATAGTATAGTAAAGTCCTTTTTTGCTAACATGTTGTTCACGTATAGTCTTACTATTTATTTATTTTTCCTTTACAATTATTATGACTTATTTACATTAGTATAATTAATTGCAATTAATAAATAAATCCTTCGATATAAATAAATTAATTTGTATCATATCAAATCAATTCATGTATAGAAAAAAAATTGATTTTTTTTATATATGATTGATATTTATTTTTGACAAATAGTAAAATTAAGGATTTATTACTAAGAGTTACATACTTTTATCATAAATTTCATTTAAATACAATGAAAAATTTCACTTAAATACAATGAAAAAAAAAGAAATACTAACAACTATATAAATATACAGCAAAGAGACAAAATTGCCCATATGTGGTTGCACATTTTTTTAGAGAGACAGGGGTAGTGATAAATAGTTTTCAATTGTATTATATTATAAAGTAACATTTAAAAAATATATAAGGCAAGGTTCTTTCAAATAATTAGAATATATGTACAATTATATTAAATTTTTACATGATTTGGTTATACGTCACATTATCAAAAGTGAAATGTTATAATTTGTTGCAAATTCTTTACATTGATGAAAGAAATTATCTAGATATTAGAAAAAAAAATCTTCTTAATTAATGTTGTTACATTATATAACACGAATTATTTAATTATAAAAAATAAAAACAATAAGGGTCACTTACTATTGGATACATAAAATAATGCATAATTGCTATAAACTACATCAATCAAAGTACTAATACTCATAACTACACAATTATGATTGTGATACCATAAATACCCCTATGTGTTTGCACAATTTGTTTTGCACAATTTATTTTTACACATTTTTTTTGCACATTTTAAGTTCCGGCGAAGGTCCCGCAGCCGGCGACGGAGGTCAGGCGAATTTTTTTTGCACAATTTGTTTGCACAATTTTTTTTGCACAATTTTTTTTGCACAATTTTGTTTTGCACAAATTCTTTTGCACAATTTTATTTTGCACATTTTATTTTGCACAATTTCTTCTTCACATTTTGTTTTGAATAATTTGTTTTGCACATTTTTTCTACGCATTTTGTTTTTGTAATTTTTTCCACATTTTTTCTCTATACATGTATCTTACACAATATTTCATCACATTTTCACATTTTAGCTTATGCACATTCGCCTTACACAATATTTTAGCACATTTTAACCTGATACACATACTTTATATTAATATTTGTCTAATACACATTTAACTTCATACACATTTTTTTCACATTTTAAGGAATCTCAAATGCATCAATTCTTTTATGAGTTTAAAAAATTATAATTATAATCTCAAATACGATATCACTATTAACATTATCCTAATGAACAGTCCAAAGTTAAAATGATTATAACTTATCTGGAGTGACTACATGGAACCCCAAAACATTCTACGGTTGAATTGTCACAAATCAATGATCATACAAAAGCTCTTGCCGCCAATCCCTTTTACATCCCACCAATATAATTTTTAAGAAACATACTCAATCATGAAACTTAACAAGAAAACCAAAGGTAGATAAATGAATACTTTTATCTATCATAACAAAAAGAGCTCACATAACAAAAATACTTAGAGATCCAACAAAAACTAGTATGTGGAAAGTTTAGTAATCAACCAATCTAGGAGTTCAAACCTTAACAAGAATCCTTTATCCTCCTATGCAGAGCAGTACCCAAACAATAATAACTGAATAATTACACACTCACCACACTTGTCAAGAAAAGGAAATGTATCTTAAATATTATTTTTAGTCCAAAACCCAATCAACAAAACAAAATAATTATACATAACTTCTAAGCAGGTGAAAAGAATAGCCTACAATTACACAATAATAAGACTGTCAAAGTCAGCTACAGAATCATACATCGATCAGACAAAGAAATTTTCAGAAACCCAAATTCCCAAATATCAACAACCAAAACTTATGGAATTCAAACAATAAACCACAGGAGAGAGTATCATTACTGTTGGTTGGGTGTCAACCAAAGTCCCACATCGGTTCCCTAGCATGAGGCCTTTTGAGCGTGATGCTCAGAGTGGTAAAACCGTGCGGGCCAGTGGGCGGCCCAAAGCGGACAATATCATGCTAGTGGATTAAGTGGTATCAGAGCCAGGTCCCACACTTAACCGGCCCAGCCCGGGGTTGGTGGGATGTTCTGACCTCAAACTGGATGGTCTAGCTGCGGGACTTTGTTTGAGGGGGAAATGTTGGTTGGGTGTCAACCAAAGTCCCACATCGGTTCCCTAGCATGAGGTCTTTTGAGCGTGATGCTCAGAGTGGTAAAACCGTGCGGGCCAGTGGGCGGTCCAAAGCAGACAATATCATGCTAGTGGATTGAGTGGGCCCGGCTCCCTGGGCGGATAAACCCAAAAATTACAATCATGTTTGTGATCATTAATTGGGGCTTCATGCACATTTTTTCTTCACATTTTAACCTTATACACAAGAGCCTTAAATCTCAGGAAATGAGCAGCAAAACAATATAAATCATCAATCAACCAAAGTTGCAACATCATAAATTGAAAAAAGCACAATCTATTGTGCTCCTTTCAGATGCAAAACTGAATTCAATTAGGAAAACATCATCATCTTTCACCTTCTTAAAATTAAACCAAACTAATCACAAGGCAAAATAAATAAAAACTAGCGTGTTTGATTGTGCTCGTTGTAACCTGTCCCGGTCGGAATTGAAAAGGAAAATCTCCCAAAAAAAACTCCTAACATCTGAAATCATAATGAAAGAACGAGGAGTCTGGGATTAAGAATTGAAAGAGGTAGTAGACCCAAGGCACGCCGAGAAAAATTGATCGCAGTTGTGACCAAGTTGATCGGCGATGGTAGAAGATCGTCAGCCATCAGAAAATTGACCTGTCGGTGAAAAACGGACGGCGACAATCGGGGATAAGGCACGTCGGTGATGGTCGCACATGGGTGGTCGGTGGCGGCAATTTGAAGGCTGCACTAGGCAGCAGAAACCCTTGGGCATGTCGGAGGCAGCCTGGAGTGGCGTGATGTCGACGCAGCTGACAGAATGGCAAGCCCTAGGCGGATGGGTGAGGCGGCGAAGATCAAAACGACATCAACCGTAGTCGATTGGGCCAGCAAATGGCCGGATAATATGGCGGCAACCATGGATGGAGAAGAATCCAAATTGGATCGAAGTTTGATTTACAGAGAATATTTGGATCCGAATACGTGTAGAACGGAAGAGAGGCTAGGAATTTACAGAGAAGAGATTAGTTGGGAAATATTTGGTTTAATTAAGGGTAATTTAGACTTTTTACCATTAATTTGTGTAGTGGATAGGAGTAATTCTTTTCTTTCAATGTACTCACTCCGTCCGGATTCAAGGTTACCATTTACTTTTGGGCGGCGGTCCGGCAGCTTTTCCGGCGGCGGAAGTTTTTCCGGCGACCAGTTTTTTTTTTTCTTTTTTTTTTTGGACGAACAATTTTTCCGGCGACCGGCTGCCGGAGCTCCGGCGGCGGCGGCGCGGCAGCTTTCCGGCGACCAGTTTTTTTTTTTTTTCTCTGACGAACAGATTTTCCGGCGATCGACCGCCGGAGCTCCGCCGGCGGCGGCGGTCCGGCAGCGGCAGCGGTGGTCCGGTGGTGGGTGGAGGTTGGGGTTAGTGTTTTAAAGGTATATGGGTTTAGGGGTATATTTGGTATTTTACTTTAATATTTTGTATTAAATAATAATTATTTTAAATCAATGTATCTAGTAGTAATTAGGGGTACAAAGTGTGTACCTATCAGTAATTATTTCTAATTAAAACTTTTATAAAAATAACTGCCCATTGTACTCTAAAATAAATCAATCAACCCACTCCAAAATCACCCTAATATAAATTTAATATTATGAATTAAAAAAAAGTGAAAATTTTTAAATACACACCTCATCAAATTAACTCTATGTAACAAAATTAATATATGTTTTAAGTAAATTACTATACCCTACAATAAAATCAATTAACCCACCCCCAAAATCATCCTAATATAAATTTAATATTTTGTATTAATAAAAAGAGAGAAATTTTAAAGACGACGCCTCATCAAATTATCTCTATGTAACAAAATTAATATATATATTAATTAAATGAAATAAAATAAATAAATATAATAAATGCGTTGATAAAAAAATTATTTAAAAAAAAGATAAATTATGATTGATATATATATATATATATATATATATATATATATATATATATATATATATATATATATATATATATATATATATATATATATAAGGGTTGAATATGAAAGATAATGACAAAATTATAAAAATGTAAAAGGAAATAAAAATAAATAAAGTCAATCAGTATTAGTAAAAATATTAAAGATATTAACGAAATTAATAAAAAAAACTAAATAATATAGTTCATATAAATTTGGCATCAAGTATAAAGAAATTCAGAAGAAATAAATATTTATGAATGAAAAGAAATTAAAATAAAATATAAAAAAAATGGAAAGAAATTTAAATAAAATAAATAAAAGATTGAATGCTAACATGAAGAAAGCTTTAGGAGAATGGTTTCTATGCGTGTGAAGAAAGAATAAATGAAGGGTTGAATATGAAAGTTAATGACAAAATTATAACAATGTCAAAAGCTAATTAAAAAATATATATAGTTCATATAGATTTGACATCAAGTATAGAGAAATTAATTCAAAAGAAATAAATACGTAGGAATAAATAGAAATTAAAATAAAATATAACAAAATTAATTGAAAGAAATTTAAACTTAAATAAAATAAAAGATTGAATACTAACCTGAAGAAAGTTTTAGTAGAATAGTTTATGTGTGTACGAAGAAAGAATAAGAGTCTTATTTATAGGTGAAAAAAAATAATTTTTTTTATGTTTCTAAATAAGATTTTATTTTGATTTTATCACATCTATATTCAAATATTTAAATAAAATATGTATTGCACAGTTTCTGAGACAATGCCAAACATGTCAGCAAGTTAAAGTTGAAAACAAATGACCTTCTGGATTGCTCCAACCACTCGAGATCCCTGAATAGAAATAGTATTACAATGGATTTTATAACTGGATTGCCAAAATCCAACAAAAATCATGATGCTATCTGGGTAATTGTCGATCGACTCACCAAAGTAAGTCACTTTATCCCAGTGCGGATGTCATTCACTATGGATCATCTTGTTCAATTGTACATTGAAGAAATCGTGAGGTTATATGGAATACAAGTATCAATAGTATCCGATCAAGATATGCGTTTCACTTCAAAATTTTGGAAAAGTTTGCAGAAGGCAATGGGGACGATCTCAAGTTCAGTACTGCCTATCACCCACAAACATATGGTCAATCTGAGAGGACAATCCAAACGTTAGAACATATGCTACGAGATTATGCCTTAGACTTTGAAGAAGATTGGAAAACTCCCCTTTCGCTAGTAGAGTTCGCTTACGACAACAGATACCAGACTACTGTTCGAATGGCACCTTTTGAAGTACTATACGAAAAAAGATGTCGCTCGTCAATTATATGAGACGAAGTTGGAGTTTGAAAATTTTTAGGTCCTGAATTGGTAGAAAAATCAGTAGAAATGATCACTACAGTGAGAGAAAGAATCAAAGCAGCACAAGATCGACAAAAATCATACGCCGATATACGGAGGAAGGATTTACAGTTTGAAGTTGGAGAAAAATTATTTCTTAGAATTGCACCAATTAAAGGATTAATAAGATTCGGAAAAAGTGGAAAGTTGAAGCCAATGTATGTTGGACCATTCGAAATACTGGAGAAAGTTGGAAATATGGCTTATAAATTGGCATTGTCACCTGAACTATATATCTTCAATTCATAATATGTTTCATGTATCAATGCTTCGAAAGTATATTGCAGATCCAAGCCACATGATTGATTTTAAAGATCTGGAAGTTAATGAGAACTTGACCAACAAAGAGTTACCGATGAGTATTTTAGGGAGGAAAACTCAAAAACTTAGAAACCGAGAGATATCTTTAATACTAGTACAAGGAGTAGGCATGGTAGAAATGAAGAAACATGGAAATGTGAGGATGAGATTTTAGTCAAATATCCAGACTTTTACAGGGAAACGAGTAAGTGAATTTTGGGGATAAAATTTTATTTAGTGGGGGAGGATGTAATGCCCCAAACATTTATAATTATTTTTACACTATTTTCATAATGCTACTAATAAAACTTGATTTGCTTCTAAAATTTACAGGAAGAAGTGATGAAGACATCCAAGTTCATCGCACTCCTAGCACCAATAAAATAAGAAAAACACTGTTTTAAATTTAATTGAGTGTATAAGATACACAAAATATTTTATTTAGCCATTTGGATTGGACTTTTAAATTTGTATATATATATATATATATATATATATATATATATATATATATATATATATATATATATATATATATATATATATATATATGTGTGTGTGTGTGTGTGTGTGTGTGTGTGTGTGTGTGTGTATGTATGTGTGATGAGTGTGTAAATTCACTAGTTTTGAGCTCATATTCGTGTACTTATGGTGTGTTAGATGGTTGTAATTCGATGTGAATCGATATACATGGTGGAAAGTCACGAATCAGGTGTCTTCAAGGCTATTTGAGTTGATTTTCGAAAGAAAACGAGTTGGAAGTGATCGGATCTTGAAAAAGAAGATTTCAGGGTGCAATTCGACAAAGCAGGAGTTGGACTCGACCAAGAAGGAAGCCGTTCGACCAGCACTTGTGGTCAACACGTTGAGAAGAAGTGTTGTTCGACCACGATCGTGCCATTCGACCAAGCCATTTGGTCGAACCATGGTCGAACCAGAAGCCTAAAGAGACGTACCTGCAGTTCGACCAGAAAGTTTGTGATTCAACCAGGATTCTGGTCGAATCCAAGACCCGAAACCAACTTACAGGTCGATTCGACCTGCAGTTCGACCAGGGAATGATAGTTTGACTTAGCGTGTTGGTCGAACTAATGTGCGGAAACTTACCATATTCGTATTTTTACATCTTTAATGCGTGTGTTCGCTCAAGAAGCCCATCCAAGACCCATAAGGAGAGTTTACAAGTATAAAAGAAGAGCTTTCGCAGGAGAAACATATCATTCATCATCCATCCATCACCGAAACCCTACCATCATCCGAAGGAGTCGTGAAGAGAGGTTCGTCTGGCACGTCAAGTAAGATCATACCAATTAACCATGATTGTTCTTAGATCAATCATGGGCTAGAACCGCTCCGGTAGTTCTAGGGTTATGAAAGTTTTATGAGTTAATTGAATTTCCATGTGTAAACTTCGTACAACACTACTTGTGGTTTATTTTATATAAGATTGTGCCTTTTTAATTCATACTCACGGTCGTTTTGTACATCATCAACTATTATGTAGAGTTTGAATATATATCTTGGTTATTGATTGAGTGCGTTCACCGCTGAGAAGGATTACATGTTATATATCTAAGTGAAGGGATTCCGAAGTCTTATTAGAACTATCTTATATAGATACTTGTTAATTGAATATTATTCGGGTTAATAAGTAGGTAAAGAGTATAACTTCATAGTATCTATAAAGGGAGATCATATCGGGTTAGAGTACTAAGTGCATGAGAAATAATTGATACTGATAGTACCTAGAAAGGGGGATAAATTGTATCTCTTGCTCCGAGGATATTCACACATGTCATACACATATTTACTTGTGTCTATAGGGTGAACTTGCATGGTTTAGTGACGCGTTCATAAACCATAAGGCAGAGTCAAACAATAACGCATGGAAAGGAAATTAATAAGTAAAACTGGATGCCTGAAGAACTACCTAATTTCTTACTTGATCACAACCATATTTTCTCTATTACTTGTTTATTTAATTTGCTATTTAAATTACATGTTATTTAGTTTAATAGTTATTCCAAACCGATTTATCAACATAGTCTTAGTTAACTAGAAAATAATCGAATTGATAATAATCCGTCTTTCGGGTTCGATAATCACTTGGTTGCCTATCGAAAGTACAATTGATATCCTTACACTTGGGGATTAATTTTGAGTGTTGAGAAAACACCCATCAAGTTCTTGGCGCCGTTGCGTGGGGACGGCATTAATTATTAGTTGATTATTTCTAGTTTAATTGAGATTATATTATTCTTGTCTTTAATTTCTAACACTTATTTTTTTAGGTGTATGCTCACTAGATCAAAGACAGGTGAATTAACGCCTTATAATCCAGAGATCGGAGCATCGTCGAGAAAGAAAAAGAAGAAGAACAACAAGGACAAGAACGTAGACCCAACTAAGGCTCTTAACTTAGGAGTTGAAGTTGACGTGCTGAATTCGCAAACGATTGAAGCTGCAACCGAAGTTAATTTGGAAGTAAAAGCAATCAACATGGCAGTGGATCCTGATACACTTGCCATCCGGGAAGTCTTTAAGAACAACGGAACTGGCAATGCTGGGCTGCTATGAGCAAGGGGAACTGGAGCTGATTTTGATTTGCACCCTGCTCTTATCAGCATGATTGAAAGGAGTCCCTTCTCTGGGGGAACATTTGAAGATCCTCAGCAACATCTAAATAAGTTCCTTGGGTATGAAAGTACACAAAAAGATGCAGGAGCTCATGAGGATGCGAGGAAGATCATATTGTTTAAGTTCTCGCTGAACGAAAAAGCAAGAGATTGGAACGATAATCTTGATGCTGCTGAATGTGATACATGGGAGAAGTTGAAAGTGAAATTCTTGGAGCGATACATGCCACCTTCAAAGGTGTTCAAGATGAAGCAAGAAATCAATCAATTTTCTATCCATGGCAATGAGAAATTTCATGAAGCTTGGGACAGATTCAAGGACATGCTTCGGAAGTGTCCACAACATGGGCTATCTAAAGGTCAATATATCAGTATTTTCTACAATGGGTTGGATTATGATTCTCGTATTTTACTTGATGCTTCTTCTAATGGAGCACTGCTTACGAAGTCACCCAATGAGGCTGAGAAGCTTTTTGAGAATATTTCGATGAATTCAAGAGATTGGCCGACTGATAGAGTGAGAGACACTTATGTCCTTGGTAAAGTAGGACAGGTTGAGCATACTATGGTGAAGTCAGGAAGAGATGACGAGATCGTCTCTAGTTTGAATAATATTAGCAAGCTACTAGAGTCTCAGCAAAAGTAGATCACGAATTTATCTAAGAGAGTACCAATGATGCAGTAGGATGGTGGCTATGAAGGAGCTAGCCAAGAGGAGATCGAGGAGGCAAATTATGCCATGGGTCAAAGTATTAAAGGAACTAGGTACCCAAATCAAGGAAACCAGAATTATCAGGGGAATTACAACAATCGTGGTCCCCCGGGTAACTACCAATAACCAAGGTGGCCGGTGTTTTCATGGAGCAATCCGAATAATGCAGTGCAACCTCCTATTGGTGTTGATCCGGGAGCTAAGGTGGAAGAAGGGAAGTCGGGTTTTGAGGATACGGTGAACAGGTACATGGCGAGGAATGATTCAAGAGTAGACCGTCTTGAGGCCAAATTAGAAAAGAAGATTGATGCTAACCATGAGGATTTGTCTAAGCAAGTGAACGACCTTACATTGTTGATGGGAGAGATGCCAGGAAATGTGAACAAGTTGACTCAAGCTGTTGAGAAAGGAAAGTTTCCGTCGCAAAGTATTTAGAATCCAAAGTCTTGTCACGCCATTACATTGAGGTCTGGAACACAGTACGAGGGACCAACGAGGCCGAAATCAAAGTTTGAAGGGACAGAAGCCCGATTCGACCCCAATTCAACCAACATAGATGGTCAAACTATGCAGGGGAGGTCGAATGGGGTACCTGGGCGACATCCGGAAGCTGCTGATGATCAGTTAGACCAAAATCAGGTCAGTTCGACCAACACTACTGGTCGAACTCAGGTCGAACTCCACTGTCCAGAGCACCCTATTTTGTCTGATGCCCGATTTGACCATGATCACTATGGTTCGACCAACCCTGTTGGTCGAACCATGGTCGAATCGGCCTGTAAGGGGGAGAACGAACTTTCAGGTGCTCAGTTCGACCATTACTCACCTAGTTCGACCAGCCACCCAGGTCGAACTCAAGTTGAATCATCCCGTTCGGCACCTTTTGCAGTGTTGAATGCTCCACGTGATGTTGATGCTACTTCAGTACCTTCCAAAGAGCAGAATACAGAGATTATAGCAGAAAAGAAGTGGGAAAGAGACAAGAGATTGCGAGCCAAAAAGGATAAAGCGGAGAAGGTTGAACGTGATGAATGGGGGATTCCTAAATCTAAGATACCTCCGTCATTTCCTTACAAGCTAGTCAAGAAGGGATTGGAAGAGAAGTTCAAGAAGTTTTCAGAGATCATAAACAAAATAAGCTTGAACATTCATTTTTTGAGGCGATATTGGAGATGCCGTATTATGCCCATTTTCTGAAGGATATACTTTTGAAGAAGAGAAGCTTGAACGGAATTGAAACAATGAATTTGTCTGAGAATTACAGCTTTATCATTCAGAGGAAGCTACCAACTAAGTTGAAGGATCCGGGAAGCTTCACGATCTTATGTGAGATTGGAAAGGGGCCGGCACGTAGAGCCTTGTGTGATCTTGGGACAAGCATCAATTTGATGCCATTGTCTATTTTTCAAAGGCTTGGTTTGGGAGAGTTAACTCCCACGACATTTACTCTTCAACTATAGGTCTATGACTTTTCCGAAGGGTGTTATTAAAGATGTTCTTGTCAAAGTAGAGAAGCTAGTCTTTCCTGTGGTTTTTCTTGTGTTGGAGATGGAAGATGACAAGGATAATTTCCCTCTTATCTTAGGGAGACCTTTCCTTGCTACTGCGGGAGCTATGATAGAGGTGCAGAAAAGTGAGTTACGACTAAGAATGGATAAAGAAGAGGTCTTATTTAACCTTGACAAAGCAATGAAGATGCCAATGGAGATGCAATATCATAATATTGATGTGGTGGAGGAGATCGTGAAGAAAGACATGTCTTTGATCCTGTCAAAGGATCCTCTTGAGACATGCTTGGCAGAGTCTCTTACTTTTCCCACTACGGAGCTAGATGAACTCTCCAATGAGGTATGTATTGAATTCCTTGAAAACTTGCTTGCTTTGGGTGATGACAGGTATGAGTCGACAAGGACAAAGGTTGAAGAGGTCAAGTGGACTAGGAAGTACCTACCATTGGATAGAGAGAGCGCACCTCAAGAAGAGAAGAAAGAGGAGTTGAAACCGCTACCGGGGCACTTGAAGTATGCCTACCTAGGTGACAATGAAAAATATCCGGTAATTGTATCTTCTTCCCTTGATGATGATCAACTTGAGAAATTGTTAGATGTGCTTAGAAAGTATAAGTCTGCGATTGGTTGGTCTCTTGATGATTTAAAAGGTATTAGTCCTTCATATTGCATGCATAGAATAAGATTGTTAGATGAGACCAAGAGCAGCGTTCAGAATCAACGGAGGGTGAATCCTGCTATTCAAGAAGTGATTAGGAAGCAAATCCTAACGTGGCTTGATGCAGGAATTATTTATCCCATTAGTGATAGTCCCCATGTGAGTCCATTGCATATTGTAGCTAAGAAGGGGGGCATGACTATTGTGAAAGCTGAAGATGGAGAGTCATTAGCCACTAGGATTCCTACGGGATGGCGTGTGTGTACGGATTATAGGAAATTGAATGAAAATACATGCAAAGACCATTTTTCCCTTCCTTTCATGGATCAAATGCTTGATCGTCTTGCAGGGTATGAGTATTATTGTTTCTTGGATGGGTATTCGGGTTATAATCAAATTATGATTGCACCCGAGGATCAAGAAAAAACTACTTTTACTTGCCCTTATGATACTTTTGCCTTTAGAAAGATGCCTTTTGATTTATGTAATGCGCCTGCTACATTTCAGCGTTGTATGATGGCCATATTTGATGGGTTGATAGAAAAGATCATGGAGGTTTTTATGGATGATTTTTCTGTGTTAGGTTACTCTTTTGATATTTGTTTATCTAACCTTGCTACTGTTTTGAAGAGATGCCAAGAAACTAATCATGTCTTGAATTGAGAGAAGTGCCACTTCATGGTAAGAGATGGGGTTGTTCTTGGTCATCATATTTCGGCCAAGGGATTGCAAGTGGATAGAACAAAGGTGGTGACAATTGAGAAGCTTTCTCCACCTACCAATGAAAAGGGAGTGCGGTTTTTCCTTGGACACGCTGGTTTTTATAGAAGATTCATAAAAGACTTCTCGAAATACTCAAAGCCCTTATCTCATTTACTTGAAAAGGATGTTCCTTTTGTTTTTGATGAAGCATGTCTAACAGCTTTTCAGGTTTTGAAAGATGCACTTATTACTACACCTATCTTGATCACACCGGATTATACTTATGTGTGATGCGAGTGATTTAGCACTTGGAGTGGTGCTTGGGCAGTTGAGGAAAAAGAAGTTCTGCGCCATTTACTATGCGAGTAAGACTTTTGATGCTGCACAAAAGAACTACACGGTGACTGAAAAGGAGTTTCTAGCTATGGTGTATGCATTTAACAAGTTTCGATAGTATTTGGTTGGCATGAAGACTATAGTGTATACGGATCATTCTGCGATCCGATACTTGATGGAAAAGAAGGAAACAAAGCCAAGGATCATTAGATGGATTCTTCTTCTATTGGCAGTGCTTGTTGAAGGAGCAGAAAGAGCATGTGTGGTGGCTGCCCAAGGGATGGATCCATGGTATGCGGATTATGTGAATTACATTGCCGTAGGTGAAATTCCGAGAGATCTCAACCGATATCAACTTGTGAAATTCAAGAGGAATGTTAAGAAATTTATATAGTATGATCCATTTGTCTACAAGATATGTACGGATTCTATAGTCCGTAGGTGTGTGCCCGAGATGGAGATGGAGAGCGTTCTTAATTTTTGCCATGCACAACCTAACGGGGGGCACTTTGGAGCTCAAAAGACGGCAGCAAAGGTACTTCAATATGCTTTTTATTGGTCTACTTTATTTAAAGATTGTGAAACCTATGTGGTGAATTGCGATAGATGTCAAAGGATGGGGAACATAAGTCGAAGAGATGAGATGCCACTTCAGCCAAGCATTGTTGTTGAGATCTTCGATGTATGGGGGATCGATTTTATGGGGCCTTTTCCTCCATCTAATGGATTTCTCTACATCCTTTTAGCTGTGGATTATGTTTCTAAGTGGGTGGAAGCCATTCCCACTCGCATGAATGATTCAAGGACTGTGTTGTCCTTCTTGAAGAAACATATCTTTGCCCGTTATGGAGTTCCTAGAGCACTAGTGAGTGATGGAGGGTCTCACTTCGTCAACAAACTTCTTGAAAAGGTGCTTAAGGATTATGGAGTCAAGCATAGAGTTACTACACCCTATCACCCTCAAGCGAATGGGAAAGCTGAAGTCTCTAACCTACAAGTGAAACAAATTTTGGAGAAGTTAGTCGGAACAAATAGGAAGGATTGGGCTATGAAGCTCGATGACGTTTTGTGGGGGTTCCGAACTGCTTATAAGACAGTGTTGGATATGTCACCTACCAAATCGTCTATGAAAAGCCGTGTCACTTACCCGTAGAGGTTCAGCACAAAGGTTTTTAGGCATTGAGGAGTTTGAACTTGTCTTTAAAGGATCAAAAGGTCCTGAGAATGACTCATATTAATCAATTGGATGAGTTCAGGAATCGAGCTTATAAGAACTCGGAGATCTACAAGTAGAGAATGAAGAAATGGCATAATTCAAAGATCTCATACAAGGAGTTCAAGCAAGGTGATGAGGTATTACTTTTTAACTTTCATTTGAAGCTCTTCACAGGAAAATTGAAATCGAAGTGGACGGGGTCGTTCATTAACCATGGAGCCTATGGAGGGGGGAGTTTTGAGCTTATGGACAAAGACGGAGACATCATAACGGCGAATAGGCATCCATTGAAGCATTACAAGTTGCCGGATGATGCTTACGTCGTCTTTGAGGATACCTTGCACTAGATTGGTACCGTCGTGACGTTAAACATGAGCGCTTGTTGGGGGTTTTCCCTTCCGTTTTATTTGCTTTATTTCTTTTGTGTGAGTAAGAAATTTTTATATTTGACGTGCTTACTTATCGACAATTACATCTCTTTGCAAACTTAGTTTCCACTATAGTTTCTACTAAGTTTGGGGGGTGTGATGTATTTACCTCATTGAAGCACCGAGAGTATAATCTTTTATTGGTACCATTTGTTAGGGGAGTTGATTTTTTGCAGCATATTGAAACTTTAACCGGTTTTAGTGTGTCGATTTTTTGTGATTTGCCTAATGTTCAGTGGTGTTTTGTGTTGTTTTTTAGTTTTATATGTGGAGTTACACATATATATTGAGTTTTAGGATTAATTTTCGAGCTCCGTTTTGGTACCTAATGTTCGTTTTTGAGCTTGAAGTGTGCAGGGGATGAAGAAAATTCGACTTTGGAGCTTCAGGTGTCCAATTCGACCAAGGGTGCAGGTCGAACTGAAGAGCTCAGGTCGAACTGGTGATCAGAGAGTCTTTACAGGTCGATTCAACCACAGAGGAGGAGCTTTGACCAAGACGAAGGTCGAATGGAAGATCAGAGAGTTTGTACAGATTGATTCGACCAAGAAGGGTTTGGTTCGACCAAAGGGGTAAGTTAAAACAAGGTCGAATCGCGGACCTCAAAGTTTTGAACAGAGGAGTTCGACCACGACAGAGTTGTTCGACCAAGGCATTTGGTCAAATCGAGGTCGAACTCAGTCTCCAGAAACGTGGTTCGACCACGTCAATCCAGTTCGACCACTACAGCAGGTCGAATCGTACCAGGTAAGTCAGTTTTTAACCCCATTTTTACCACCATTCGATTACTTTGCACTCCACCTTCACTCGAATTCGTTCTGAATCGAAAGCCCTTGCTTCTAAACTTCGATTCCGCATGATTTCGCTCCGATTAAACCACATTACACACTCCTTCCACTCAATTCATCGCGTTTTTGGAACAATCTAGTTGGAAAACTAGGGTTCGTCGCGATTTTGAAGGATTATCACACTTGTTCATTCTTTAACCATGGCCGGTTCAAAAGGTACATTTTATCTACTCTATTACCCTAGGATTGAAGTTCTAATTTTTGATTGCAAGTGGGTAGGTGATTGGTCGTAATATAGTCGGGATGACCAATTAAAGAATTTATCGAACCACAGGGAGGAAGGTACTAGAGTTTAAGTGATCTCAAGTTTATCGTGATTTTATAAGGACGATCGAAAAGGAGGATAGATAAGCATGCAAAGAAATGCAATGCAAGAAATGAAGGATAAAAGGAATGCAAAGATAAATGGGTTCCAAATGATGCAAGGATGAGATTAACAATAATCATGGCATAGATAATTAAGAAATTATGCAATTAATTCTAATCTCTCATGGACAAGGCATAGAAGCGATCACTAATTCCACCTAAACTCTCTCTCGAGATGGATAGGATGTAGACCCTCAACAAGGCTCCCAAAAGCACTTAGGATCGATACCATAGCAAACACCTCCCACTAGGTACTAATTACTCTATGAGTTCCCTAATAAGGTACTAAATCATAAGCTATATTCCCTTTTAATTAAGGTACTATGATTTCACTAATGGTTTGGGTCTCCTCACCTAATCAACCAACCTCTCGATTAAGCCAATTAAGTGTTCTATCAAAGGATTCTAAATCTAGAAGGATATCTCTATCTCATTATAAATTAATGCACATGAAGTGTATGATGAAATGATTCAATGAACTATCTTAAACACACAATTGATTTCTTAATCTAATCACATGCCCATGACAATTAATTACACAAATCATACATATACATCAAGCAATTCACATCAATGATAGAAATAACACAAAAGCCCAATTAAGATTAAAATCAATTTGCATAAAACCTAAATTATCCAACACCAATCATGGAACTAATCTCACAAAGGAGATTAGCCTCTCATAGTCACAAGAAATTCAACATAGACATTAAAATCCTTATAAACCATGATCAATCTATAAAGAAATGCACAAAAATTAGAATTAGATTCCTCCTTTGAAGTGCTTCAATGGAGATCTCCTTCTTCTTCTTGTGATCTCACTCTCCCTTGCTTCCTTGATCACTTGGATGGTGGATTTGATGGAGGGGATCAAGTATGGATGGATGGATGAAGAATGGATGAAGATGGTGGTGTAAAATAAAAGAAAATGTGTGTGATGTGTGTGGGCAGCTGAATTCTCGGATGATAGATGATCACAATGTTGAATGGAGTGGTATTTATACCCTTGTTGGCCTTCTAGAAGGAATCTGAAAATTTCAGTAATTTTAGCACCGACACGGCTCGTGTGCTGTAACATGGCCCGAGTCGTGTCTAGGGCACACGGCCAACGCGGGCTTCAAACAGCACACGGCTTGTGCGCAGAACTCGGCCATAGGGGTGGCCGTGTTGTGTCTTATGATGCTCGCACACGACCATTCTGGACAGGGCCGTGTTTGGTACACGGCCCGTGTTTCTTCACACAGCCCATGTTCTGCACTCGGACACAGGGTGGCCGAGTTGGTATTTTAGGCGACAGCGCACGGCCAATTCCGACAGGGCCGTGCACTGTACACGGCCCGTGTTCTTGCTGCTCTGTTTCATCTTTCACTGTTTTGGCTCGTTCTCCCTCGTTTCAACTCCGAATTGATATCCGCTTTTTCCTACGTCTTTCTTATCATAGATTTAAGCTCATTCAAACACATTTCAATAAAAACATAAAACACAACCAAATAACACATAAATACGGATAAACAAATACGAAAACACATATAAAAAGACACTAAAATCTAGGTGAAAATGTCACTCATCAGTAGGTTGATTGAACGAGTTTCTATAGGGATTCATGGTGTATTTTGAGTTATTGTGTGTGAATTCATATGAACAATTGATGGGATTGTTTAATTGTTGTCAAACCTTGATGTTTATGTGAATTTGGGAGTAATTGAGGAGTGTGAGATGAAGCATGTTGGATTGTGAGTAAATTGCTTGAGTTTGAGTAGTAATGCATGCTTGCGGTTGATAGCATCGGTTGTTGATCTTATTGTATACTTGATGTTGGAATGGAATTGAGTAAGCATGTGAATTGAATTATTGAATCATGAGG
Organism: Pogostemon cablin; assembly: GCA_023678885.1. NCBI lineage: Eukaryota > Viridiplantae > Streptophyta > Magnoliopsida > Lamiales > Lamiaceae > Pogostemon > Pogostemon cablin. The sequence continues at coordinate 20,962,499 of CM042971.1, forward strand.
ATGGAACATGCTTGTTTGGTGTGACTATGCATTGAAAAACTTGAAGTCTTGAGTAGAGTTGAATGCTAGCTGAGTATGAGTTAGCTTGGTTTTCCTTTCTTGTTGTTGGTTTTGAAGTATTGTTTTCAAGAAAAGGAAAGGAAGCCGAGGTTCGATCCAAGAAGAGACAAGATAGACCTTCTCGTGAAGATGCTGTGACAAAGAAGCTAAGGCTTCAAGAGAGGTTGCCTATGAATTTCAAGGTGCGGATGAATGATTGGAATGATATCAAGGATAAGTGGGGTGATATATCAGACAAGATTGCTAGAACGAGGTATCAGGATGATTGAGCAATGGTTACAATGCGCATCCGAGATGATATCCTTTGGATGTTTGATCAAGTAGGGATTCATCGCTTCATGGAGTTGAAGAAGCCTACGCACTTCCATGTGACTGCTGAGTTGCTTTGTTCGAAAACTGTGAAGAAGGGTTCAAGCCATCTCCCATATGAGTGTATGTTTCAGCTTGGAGGTGAGATGAGGACTTGGTCGGCTGAGTAGTTGAATGCGCTGTTTCAGACTCCGAGAGGGATCTCTAGAAATGAGAATGGATTCTTTAATGCTAATAACTTCTTGAGAGAGATTTCTGGGGAGGATATGGATTTCAAGACGAGTAGTGCTCGTGCTTCGTTGATCCGAAATCCGGTGCTCTGATACATGGATTGAGTGTTGAGCAACACACTGTTTGCTCGGTCTGAGGGGAGCTGTGTATCGAGGGAAGAGTTGTATACCCTCTGGTGTATGCTCAATGGAGTGAGATTCAATGTGGGAACGTATCTTATTCATCAGCTATGCAGGTTCAGGAGCTCTTCATTTCAGAGAGTTAACATAGGAGGTCTGCTTACTACTGTTGCTGAGTATTATCACATGGACTTCACCGGTATTACTCCCATTCTTGAGGATCCGGACTATGTCATGAGTAAGTGTGTGAAGGGTGGATTCACTCGTCTTTGCAATGGAGATTCGTTCTACACGAGGGGGTCGAAGCCCTTTACTTTTACATTTCCGTTTGATGTGAGGAAGTTGACTTCTATCTGGAATGAAGGCAACAAGTTGATGAACACGCTGGCGCACGATGCTCTCTCCATCACTTGCTTGACAAAAGGTGATTGGAGGACTGTAGCTCAGATGTACACTGAGGGGATGATGGAGGAGCTTCAGAGGATTGTAGACGAGGGGCATTTTCAGCCACATCCTTGGCCACAGCCACAGCAGCAGTAGGAGCTTGGAGCGGATCAGGTGGATCCAGAGATGGAAGATCCGCAGCCGCATGAGATGCGACCACGTCCCATTCCAGCATGGCCACAACAACAGTGGGCTGGTCCTGATGCCTATTTTCAGGAGTAGTTTCGATTGATTCATGAGCAGTTCGCCACACTGGATGCGAACTAGCAGGAGACGAATAGGCAGCTGGAATTGGCAAATGCAAAATACGCAGCACTGGATGGGAAGTACAACACGCTGCAGAATAATTATGTGGAGATGGATAGGAGATTGGAGAGGATGTATGCTCATGAATGTGAGTTGGATAGAAAGCTAAAAAGTCTTCATAGAGATTTGGATCGATTGCGCTCGGAGATGAGTGATGGTGATGAAGAAGAGAGTGCAAGCGATGATGATGCTCCAGAGGAGTAGGATGCACCAGGTTTTTGTTCTTTGTCTGTTTCATCTCATCTCCCTTCTCTTTTTCTCTTTACAGAATGGTTATTTATGGTGTGAGTGGCATGTAAGTATATTGTTAGGATTGTATGTTAGATTGAGAGGTGATGATTGATACTTGAGGGTGGAATTGGTTGGATATACTTGTATGAATTGTCATGATATGAGGGTTCTTGGTTTTAGTATGGTGCATTCATATTTTACATGTGTTATTTTTTGTTGATGAGAAACAAGTACAACTTGATAAGTATGTAGAGTTCATTGTGAAATTGATCTTGATTATATGCTATGAGGAGTACTTAGGATTCTATTTACCCATGTGAGAATTTGAGCCATTTGAATCATGCTAGTTCATGATTCTTGAGGGAATCATTCAATATGTATATAATATATATAATATATATATATATATATATAAAGTTTTAACTTTATGAACGTAAATCAATATTGATCATGACACGAAAATCAATAGTAAATATAACTTTTCATTATAGTACACATATATTGACTAAGGATAAAAAATTCACCTGCCAAAATAAAAAAAAATAAAAAAAAAGGAAGAGAAAAAAAAGGAACCCAAATTGCAGAGAAATTTCAAGATAAAAGAGGAAGTGTATTTAATGAAGGTACATGTCCATTAGACTTTATAACATCCCAAATTTTCGATAACCTAATTTCTCGAAAATTAAAACCTTTAATCTAATAAATAGAGGAAGCATAAATTTTATTAAACACTTAATGACTTAAAGATTATATGTCCTAATTCTTGCATAAAGTAAATGAAATAATAAATTACTATTATTTATTTATTTCCACCGCCTCCCGAATCACCGCCTCCTCTTCAATTTGAAAATATTTAAGTTTGAGGGTAAGCACTTAAACTTAGTGAGAAAATTTTGTCGATACGGTCCGTCGGGTGTGTAAGTGTTTACAGCGATGTTGTCCTTAGTGTGGTAACACTTCGTACAACACTGACTCTTATCAGAATAAAACTTGCATACGAATATGCAAGTTTGTACATCGGAAGACTTAACACACGGAATTACTCAATCTTTCTACAAACTTATGAATAAGTTTGTAGCGGCCTCATGGCTAAAATATCACTAACTTGGAAATAGTGACTTATAAAAATCAGATTCAAAGAGATGGAAACATTCCTTCCACTCTTCGAATACACACACGGATATAAATCCTAAACAAACTCCCAAATGCAAGACTTAGATTGTCAGAAATAAGCCCTACTTCAAGTATGCACTTCCATTGCCTGTGAACAGTAATACAAAATATACGGGATAATAATATACACGTGATGCAGAACGAGATGTTACAACACCAGTGAAAACACTACAAGAGGAACGTAGTCGAGTAAACTCTACGTCCGGTGACTCTCTATATAGGAACTCTCCAAGTTTTTTCGTGCCACTGGAATGAAGTCTGACAGCTTCTATTTATAATCGTAAAGCATGTTGCAGCCTTCTTCAAATAAGTGGTCTACTAGGAGATATGACAACCACCCATTACAACAAATAACTAACCCACTACTTTGGGTAGTTATTTTCAACTTCTAGAGTCTTCTGGAGTTCTAGAACTTTCCGGATTTCTCTCCAGGCTTGTGGGTCTCATTCAGCACGTTGTTCATCTAACTGCCACAACCCTGAAAGCAACATCAAGCACAACACTACACAAACATGTTAGTGGTTAAATAATAACTGGTGGAGGATAGGTGTGATTCCAGATGTGACGACACTGGTCTAAACACTTCACATCAACAAATTTTATACATAAACTTAAATACAAAGCAAAACACTTTGATTCATATCATGAAAATATTTAATATCGCAAAATCAAATAATGTTATGAATATTTTTCCATGGTACTTTTTATGTCTCAAATCATATCATTCCATGGTACATTTTTGTCTCTTTTATATGATCGATCAATATAAATGTTTGGCACTGCAGATATTCCCCAAAGATCTCTCCCAATCCCGGCACCTCTAAGGCCCTGGCACGTCTCAAGTGTCTCTTAAAACACTTTTAAAGTTTAATTCTCATGTCTCAAGTACTTTTGAAAGCACTTGTAAAATATTTAATTTTCATGTCTCGAATACTTGCAAGAAAGCATGTAAGAAGTCTGATGTTCAAGTTTAAACATTTGAACATCCATTTGCATGTAAGTAAACATATTCAAATGCTTTTGAAAATACTTGCACAAATGCATTCCCTTTTATGTAAAAATAAACATATACTTGCATGTAAGTAAACATATAATTTCCTCACCTTAGCAGCGTAGGATGTGGGTAGGAGGGAGAAGTTGATAGGCCTTCGTGCTTAAGGATCACTCGAGTAGTTGCTAGTGTGAGAGAAGTGTATCCTAAGAGTGATGGGGAAGGGGGGTTTATATAGGTGAGGGAGACGTGTGGAGATGGAAGGTGGGGCACAATAATCCCCATCAATCCCTAAAAGTAAGGATTTTATTGAATTTGAAAATAAGGGTTGTAGCTTGGAAAGGAGAGATGCAGGCAATCCAGATTCATGATTGGAGTGAAAATATTTAAATATGGAAGGTTTGGCTCCATTCCTATGATCAAGCAAATCAGCTTTCTCTCTCTATTAAATGATGTCACATTTATTTTCCCTTATTTCTATGGCAAATTGAGAGCTGGTTGTTACATCCTACCTTCTTAAAAATTTTATTTCGTCCTCGAAATAAAGCAACGTACCTAGTTCAAGGTATTCTGGTACAAGCCCATGCCATATGTCCAGGTTGTTTGCTCTTGTAGCATCTGTTTTTCTCGGCTAAGCATTCACCATTATTATTTTTACCGTAAGTCTTGCATTGTGGCTTTGCATAATTCAAACCTTATCGTCTTTCTCCTTCAAAGTTTCTCTTTTGATTTTGACTTTGGGAATGCTCCAGATTTTGAGTGTCTTGCCACTTCCTTTTTCCATTGTTACTTTCGGTTATCCATGACCTTGGATTATCTGCCTCTATACTAATGGATATGTCCTCCGCCTTCCTTAACATCTCCGCATACGACAAATATCTGTGAGCTATGACGTGCATTTGTATGCTCTCTCCGAGGCACCCTCTAAATCTAAGAGCCCTTTTCTCGTCATTATCTACCAAATGCGTGGCAAAGCGGCTCATTTGGTTGAACTTGCTTTCACAACTAGTTACAGACATGTTGTATTGCTTAAGATTAAGGAATTCTACTTCCATCCGTGAGCGGTAAGATCTTGGGAAATACTTTTCCATCACCAGTTCCTTAAATCCATCCCAAGTAATAGCATTACGTTCTTCATCCGTCCTTGCCCTCTAGTAACCTACCCACCAGTATGCATCTTCCTTCAACTGGAAGGTAGCACTGTTTGAATGTATACTAAAAGTCTAGCTTTTTGTATGAACAATGTTTTAACAATTATTTTGAAATGAGAATCATATGATCAAATGTTTTGCATATTATAATTTATTTATATGTCATTGTAAAAGTCCATTTACTTTATACTATACATAATATGGTGTGATGCGTCGCATGGAAGATCATATTGTCTGATCCTTATAAAGTTTAAACAGATGCTCACAACCGAGATAGACGGGGACAATCTATCGGGATGGTTGTAGTGTGATTTTGTATTAGTTTGTCTTGACTATAAAATCACATTACTACACTTTGTGTGTATTGAGCAGGACCGCGTGAGATCGTTCAATTTATACTGACTATATAGGAGAACTAGATCTCAGTTATTATGGATGTTCGTGCTCGTAATCCCTATACGATAACCTCGACACGTAAATCAGTATCTGTTTATTTGATTCATCAAAAGGTGAGATTTATTCATTAAATCTATTACTCGGTGAGTTAGGAAGTATTGTTGTCTCTATGGTATGCTGTTGATTGTAGAAGGAATATGTGTCCTATTAAATAGACTGATGATGTCCCATTGAGGAGCTCATAAGGATTATCATGTAAACCCTACATGTGGATTTATTCCAGCATTATAATGAGGTTGAGTGATACTAATCTTGGATAAGAGATTAATTAATTGAGTTGCCAGCAACTTAATTAATTAGTAGGTATTGTATGTCTTAAACACGGGAAGATTAACGGGCTCATAATAAGAAAGAGCCCATAACGTAATTTGGGATTAGAGTGGCAGTGCAGTAATAATACTTTAGTGGACTGTATTATTATTATTAGACTTAAGTATAAGTTTTGGGCTAAACTTGGTTACTTAAGCCCAATGAGAGGCCCAACTCTAATTTCTCCTCCTGGTCCCTGTTGTAGCCCATAAATAAGTCATCTCATCAATCTGGAACCCTAATTTTTCTGCGCCTAACATCGTGAAAGAGAGAGGGAGGATTGCAGATTGAAAGTGTCTTGAAGATCGTCGCCCACACGATGTCAAGACTAGACTTTGGAATACAGCAGAAGATCAGAGATGTTGTTTGCATCAACCTGATCGAGTTCTTCATCTTCAAATCCTGGTGAAAGGTAATACGATTCTATATTATTGCTTCCATTGATATAGAATTGTATGGAACCCGAACGAATCATGTGGACCATAAGATCCGAACCAGTTCCTTAAATCCATCCAAAGTAAGAGCATTACGTTCTTCATCCGTCCTTGCCCTCCAGTAACCTACCCACCAGCAGTATGCATCTTCCTTCAACTGGAAGGTAGCACATGATACACGCTAATCGTCAGAGCTTTCAATGAGGTCAAAGATTCTCTCCAGTGTCTCCAACCATTCCTCTACAGCTGAGGGTCCTTCCCGTCCTCTAAAAATAGGAGTTGTATGACGATGGAATTTCTCTACAATGATAGCTCGATCTTCGTTGTGACCTTCATTATTCACAATATTATTCTGGAAGTTATTGCCTTGTTGACGAGCCAAGAAAGCATGCTGAATTCTTGGAAGAGGTTTTGTGTTTCATGCGGTGGAGCGGGATTCTCATTGATGTTGTTTGTGGGCTGATTGCGTAAATTTGGTCGGTTGGGTGCCATGTCCTATAAATTTAAAAGCATTTGATTTAGGAGATAACTAGGGGTGGCAATTCGTGTTAACGGGTTGGGTTTCGTGTCGACACGATAGTGACACGACACGATAAGGGCAAACCCGAACACGACACGATAAGGATTAGTTCCAACACGACACGAACACGAAAAATAACGGGTTGACACGACACGACACGATAACAACATGATAAGAAAATAAAAAATAAAAAAAATAAAAAAATACTAATTAAAATAAATAAAATTTTAAATTAATATATTTTAAAATTATTATTAAATATTTTTATCATATATATATTTATATTTATATTTATATTGGGTTGTTAACAGGTTATTGGGTTGTTAACGGGTTAATGGGTCATCTGTTAATATTAATCGTGCTTAATGGGTTGACACGAACCCGACACGAACACGACACGAAATTTTCGTGTCCTCATTGGGTTGACACGATAATGACACGAACCCAATAAGGCCAAACACTAACCCGCAATTATCGTGTCGTGCTCGTATCGTGCTATCGTGTCGTGTCGGGAATTGCCACCCCTAGAGATAACTATAATTTAAATGATTGTCTTTGTGAGGGAAATAGAGTGTAAAAAAAAATCCCTTTTTTTTAAACGAAGAGTGCCATTCTTAAAAGAAAGTTTATTAATCATTGGAATGAATAGTAGCAATGAATAGTAAAAGTTCATATTAAAAATAACATAGTCGTATTAAATTCCTAGAGCTTTTTAGCGAGGTTCTTCTCCTTCAGATTTTGCAGTCTCTTCCTCGAGATCCTCCTCCTCACTCTCAATTAAAATGTATGGTTTTTGATTGGTTGCCCACCACTTGAACAAGTCCACCACAAATCTTTGGAAATCTATCATCGGATGCTCAAATCGTACATCGTTCATCACTTGTTTTTCATACAAGGCCTCGACCCTTGATTTCCATTCTTTTGGAAGAGTGACGATAATCTTTCTCAAGGCGGAATATTCATTTACGGCTCCACTCAATTCTTTCCATTTCTCCAAAACAATAGATAGATGTTGTCCCACGCTGTGATTTGGGGCTCGATCATATTTATAAAAGGTATAGTTCTTAAGCAAGTAGCAAGAGTAGGTAGGGGAAGTCATCTATAGCATTCATGGAAAAAGAAGTAAGTTTATGGTAGTTTATGGTACAATGTAACACTTCATAAATAAATCATATACCTCTTCGAGTTGGTATAGATTTAGAAGGGTGGAAATTATTATCGAGTTCAATGTATACAAAATTTATAAGTCACGACACATTGTTGAAAATTAAAATACATATATGCCGAAATTTACACAATAACATACAGAATTGTTTTGCAGAAATTTCATTTATGATTTATGCAGATTTTTTTTGTATACAGAACCGTATGGCTCTGATACCAAACTGTAACATCCCAAATTTTTGATAACCTGATTTCTCAAAAATTAAAACTTATAATCTAATAAATAGCGTAAACATAAAATTTATTAAACACTTAATGACTTAAAGATGATATGTCCTAATTCTTGCATAAAGTGAATGAAATAATAAATTATTATTTATTTATTTACACCGCTTTCCAAATCACCGCTGATGAGAGTGATAATTCATGTATTTTAAGCTCTAATTTGTACGGAAGTTGAGTATGATTTGGGCTATTATCGAGGCAAATCTGTATGTTTATGGAAATTCCACGAATCAGAGGCTACTGAGGCTATTTGAGCACGATTATATAGGAAAACAGGTCAGAAGTATTCAGAATTGGAAAACACGAAGTCTAAGACGCCGCTCGACTAGAGAAGGAGCCTCTCAACCAAGAACTTTTGGTCGAGCGAGGGTAGATTTGGTCGAGCGGATGTCTGTACAGAGTTTCAGAGAACGGGGAGTCCGCTCGACCTCTGCTCGACCAGGACAGAAACCGCTCGACCAAGCTAGTTTGGTCGAGCGGGGACATGCGTACCTATTTTTGGTAATTTCGACCCTCCTGTGCGTGAACTTTCGTATTCTCCAAGAAAAAGGCCAGAAAAGGTCCATAAGGAGAGTTCTACTAATATAAAAAGGAAAGCTGATCAGATTATGAAGGGAGTTAGATTCCACATCCATCCTACACCACATCGAAACCCTAAATCCACCTTACGGAGCTATAGAGAGAGATTCGTGCAGCGAATCAAATGAGAACCAAGTGAAGATTCAAGAAGGAGTGAGAAGCGATGGTGCCCACATCTAGGGTTTATTTTGCAACTTAATCTTTCTTGTAATTTTCAAGACTATGGGTAAGACTTATCCAAACACCATGAACGTCCCTCCAAACGTCATGGGCTAGAACTCTTTTGGAAGTTCTAGGGTTATGAAGGTTTTTATCTAGTTAGTTGAACTTCCGTGTGTATACTCCGTACAACACTACTTGTGGTTTATTTTATATGCGACAATGCATTTTTAATTCATACTCAGAGTTGTTTTGTGCATCATTAACTGTTATGTAGAGTCTGAATACGTATCTTGGTTATTGATTGAGTGTGTTCACTGCTGAGCAGGATTCCATGTTATGATTCTAAGTGAAGGGATTCTGAAGTCTCATTAGAACTATCTTATATAAATAATTGTTAATTGAATCTGATTCGGGTTAATAAGTAGGATAAAGAGTATAACTTCATAGTACCTATAAAGGGAGATCGTATCGGGTTAGAGTACTTAGTGCACGGGAAATAATTGATACTGATAGTGTTGGATTGTATACTAAAAGTCTAGCTTTTTGTATGAACAATATTGTAACAATTAATTTGAAATGAGAATCATATGATCAAATGATTGCATCTTATAATTTATTTATATGTTCGATGCAATAGTCCACTTACTTTATACTGTAGATAATATGTTGTGCGACAACACGCGGAAGATCATATTATCGGTTTCCTTATAAAGTATAAACTGATGCTCACAACCGAGATAGACGGGGACTCTCTATCGGGATGGTTGTAGTGTGGTTTGGTAATAGCTTGTCTTGGCTATAGAATCACATTAGTGCACTTGGTGTATTGAGCAGGACCGCTTGAGATCGTTCGACTTATACTGACTTATAGGAGAACTTGATCTCAGTTATTATGGAAGTTCGTGCTCTTAATCCCTATACAATAACCTCGACACGTAGGGCAGTATGTATTTCTTTGATTCATCAATGGGTGAGATTTACATGTAATTAAATCAACAAACTCGATGAGTTGGGAAGTAGTGCTGTCTCTATGGTGTGCTGTTGATTGTAGAAGGAATCCGTGTCCGTCATAGGTTGATGATGTCCCCTTGAGGAGCTCATAAGGATTATCATGTAAACCCTGCAGGTGGAATTTATTCCGGCATGATAATGAGGTTGAGTGGTACTACTCTTGAATGAGATATTAATTAATTGAGTTGTCAGTAACTTAAATTAATTAATGGACATTGTATATCTTAAACATGGGGAGACTAACGGGCTCATAATAAGAAGGAGCCCAAAACGTAATTTTGGGATTGGTATGGTAGTGCAGTAATAATATTTTAGTGGAATATATTATTATTATTGGACTTAAGTATAAGCTTTGGGCTAAGCTTGGATACTTAAGCCCAATGGAGGCCCAACCCAATTTCTCCTCCTGGTCCCTGCTGTAGCCCATGTATATAAGTCACCTCAGCTTATCTGGAACCCTAATCTAATTCATTATTCATGTGTGATGAGGGTTGAGAGCAGATTGAGTAGGTCTCGTAGATCGTCGCCCACACGACGTCGAGATTGGACTTGGGACATACAGTAGAAGACCGGAAGGTCGTTTGCTGCTGCAGTTTGTCATGTTCCAAAATTCATATAAAATTGTACAGTTCTTTGATTTTGATGTATTATATACTGATGGAAAGCCGTCGAAGAGAGGATCGTCTGAGCACAAAGATCACTCAATTCCGACATCAGAAGAGGAACTTATGGCTATTCTCGTGAGACTGCGCAGACTGCCAGCGAGAATTCAACCTCTACATCAACCCTTGGTGAAAGGTAATGCGTTTCATGTTTACATGGAACCCTATCGGGTCACGTTAACCAAACGATCGAATGCCAACAGATAGTACCTAGAAAGCGGGTGAATTATATCTCTTGCTCCGGGGATATTTATAGGTGTCACACGCTTATTTACTTGTGTCTATAGAGTAGATTTGCATGGTTTAGTGATGCTTCCATACTCCACAAGGCAGAGTCAGACATGGATACACAGAAGGGAAATTAAATAGTGAAACTGGATGGCCTGAGGAACTACCTATCTTCTCACTTATTAACTCTCGTTACTCTCTATTGCCTTTATTTTACTTGTTATTTTATTATTTGTTAAGTAGTTAATTAATATTTCTCAACTTAAATTGCCAGATATAGTCTTAGTAAATTAGTTCATAATTAAATTAATAATAATCCGTCCCATGGGTTCGATAATATAACTTGGTCGCTTATCAAAGCTACAATCACATCCTTCATACTTGGGGATTAATTGTATGTTGAGAAAACGCCCATCAAGTTTTTGGCGCCATTGCCAGGGACGGCATTATTTATTAGTTTATCATTTCTAGTTTAATTGAGATTATATTATTCTTGTCTTTAATTTCTAACACTTATTTTTCTTAGGTGTATGCTCACTAGATCAAAGGTAGGTGATTTAGAACCTTATAATCCGGAGATTGGAGCATCGTCAAGGAAGAAGAAGGGGAAGAAGAAGAAGAATAAGAACGTAGAACCAACGGAGGCACTTAGTTTAGGAGTTGAAGTTGACGAGCTAAACTCGCAAGAGACTGAAGCTGCAACCAAATTTAATTTGGAAGCAGAAGCAGTCAACATGGTGGTAAATTCGGATAATCTTACCATCTGTGAAGTCTTTAAGAACAACGGAGGAGGCAATGTAGGGCTGTTAGGAGCAAGGGCGGCCGGAGCTGATTTTGATCTTCACCCTGCTCTTATCAGCATGATTGAAAGGAGTCCCTTCTCTGGGGGAACCTTTGAGGATCCTCAGCAACATCTAAATAAGTTCCTTGGTTATGCAAGTACACAAAAAGATACAGGAACTCATGAAGATGCGAAGAGGATCATCTTGTTTAAGTTCTCACTGAATGAAAAAGTGAGAGATTGGTACGATAATCTTAATGCTGTCGAATGTGATACCTGGGAGAAATTGATAGTGAAATTCTTAGAGCGATACATACCACCTTCAAAGGTGTTTAAGATAAAACAAGAAATCAATCAATTTACGATCCAGAGTAACGAGAAGTTTCATGAGGCTTGAGACAGATTCAAGGACATGCTAAGGAAGTGTCCACAACACGGGCTATCTAAAGCTTAACACATCAGTATTTTCTATAGCGGATTGGACTGTGATTCTCGAGTTTTACTAGATGCTTCATCAAATGGAGCTTTGCTTACAAAGTCATCCATTGAGGCTAAAAAGCTCTTTGAGGATATTTTGATGAATTCAAGAGATTGACCAACTGATAGAGTGAGAAGCACTTATGTCCTTGGTAAGGTAGAGCAGGTTCAGCATACTATGGTGAAGTCGAGTAGAGAAGATGTGATCGTCTCTAGTTTGGCTAATATCAATAAACTACTTGAGTCCCAGCAAAAGCAGGTCACTGAACATAGCTCAGCGATTACCAATTATATAGCAAGATGTTTGTAATGAAGAAGCTAGCCAAGAGGAATTGGAAGAGGCAAACTATGCCATGGGTCAAAGTATTCAAGGAACGAGGTTCCAAAATCAAAGAAACCGGAATTACCAAGGGAACTACATTAATCGTGGTCCCCCAGGTAATTATCAACAACCAAGGAGGTCGGAGTTCTCATGGAGAGATCCTAATACAACAGTACAACCTCTTGTTGGTGTTGATCCGGGTGCGAAAGTCGAAGAAGAAAAACCCAGTTTTAAGGATACTGTGAACATGTACATGGCAAGGAATGATGCAAGAGTGGACCGCCTAGAGGCAAAGCTAGAGTCAAAGATAGATGCAAATCATGAAGATATATCTAAGCAAATGAAGGACTTGACATTGTTGATGGGGGCAGATGGCCGGGAGTGTTAATCAATTGACGGAAACCGTAGAGAAGGGTAAGTTCCCATCTCAAAGTATAGCAAACCTAAAGCAGTGTAACGCCATCACGTTGAGGTCAGGAATGCAGTATGAGGGTCCAATGCAGCCAGTTGGTGAAAATGGAGAGAAAGGGAGTCTGCTCGACCATAACTTGACCAAGTCACTTGGTCGAGCTACGGTCGAGCGACACTCAGAGGTTCTGAAAAATCACGATCAGATTACAGGTACCTCATTCGACAAGAATCACACCGCTCGACCAGATCCTCCAGGTCGAGTGGAGGTCGAGCGAACACCTGTACTTCTGAACAATCACGTTCCAACTTCAGATGCCCTCTAGTCGCTCGACCAAACCTATCTGGTCGAGCGGAGGTCGAGCGGAGGTCGAGCAAGGACCGTCAATTCTGATTTCCGCATAGAATTCCTTACCTATTATATAGAACACTCCAGTACCATCACAAGAGTAAAATATTGAGCTTATAGTAGAAAAGAAGTGGGAAAGAGCGAAAAGATTGAGAGCTGATAAAGATAAAGCGGAGAAGGTTGAACGAGATGAATGGAGAATTCCTAAGACAAAGATACCTCCTCCATTTCCTTTCAAGTTAGTAAAGAAGGGATTGGAAGAAAAGTTCAAAAAGTTCTCAGATATCATAAGCAAGATAAACTTGAGTATTCCTTTCTCTGAAGCAATCTTGGAAATACCGTATTATGGCCGCTTTCTGAAGGATATAATTTTGAAGAAGAGAAGTTTGAACGGAGTGGAAACAACGAATCTAACTGAGAACTGCAGCTCAATCACTTAGAGGAAGCTTCCAGCGAAGTTGAAGGATCCAGGAAGCTTCACTATCATGTGTGAAATTGGAAAGGGGTCGGCACGTCGAGCCTTGTGTGATCTTGGGGCAAGCATCAATTTGATGCCTTTGTCTATTTTTAAAAGGCTTGGTTTGGGGATTTAACTCCTGCAATGGTTGCTCTACAATTAGCGGATGGGTCTACGATTTTTCCGTAGGGGATGAATGAGGATGTTCTAGTAAAAGTAGAGAAACTGGTCTTTCCTATGGATTTTCTTGTGCTCGAGATGGAGGATGACAAAGATAATATTCCCCTTATCTTAGGGAGATCATTCCTTGCTACTGTTGGAGCGATGATTGATGCTCAAAAGGGTGAGCTTAGACTACGCATGGATAAAGAAGAGGTTCTGTTTAACCTGGATAAAGCAATGAAGATGTCAATGGAGACTCAGTATCACATCATCGATGTGGTGGAGGAGATCGTGAAGGAAGATATATCCTTGATCCTATCGAAGGATCCTTTAGAGACATGCATAGCGGAGTCTCTTACTTTTCCTACCACAGAGCTAGATGAGCTCTCTAATGAGGTATGTATTGAATTTCTTGAAAACCTACTTGCTTTGGGTGATGACAGGTATGAATCAAAAAAGACCAAGCTTGAGGAGGTGAAGTGGAGGAAATATTTGCCTTTAGATTGTGAGAGCACAGCAAAAGAAGAGGAAAAAGAGGAGTTGAAACTGCTACCAGAGCACTTGAAGTATGTCTATTTAGGTGACAATAAAACATATCCGGTAATTGTATCTTTTTCCCTTACTGATGATCAACTTGATGAGTTATTAGATGTACTTAAGAAGTATAAGTCTGCGATTGGTTGGTCTCTTGATGATTTGAAGGGTATTGTCCATCATATTGCATGCATAGGATAAGATTGTTAGATGAGGCTAAGAGTAGCATTCAGAATCAGCGGAGGGAAAATCCCGCTATTCAAGAAGTGATTAGGAAGCAAATCCTAACATGGCTAGGTGCAAGAATTATATATCCAATTAGTGATAGTCCCAATGTGAGTCCATTGCATGTTGTAGCTAAAAAGGGGGGCATGACTATTGTGAAAGCCAATGATGGCAAGACCTTAGCCACTAGGATTCCTACGGGATGGCGTTTGTGTACTGATTACAGGAAACAGAATGAAAATACATGTAAAGACCACTTTTCCCTTCCATTCATGGATCAAATGATTGATCGTCTTGCAGGGTATGAGTTTTATTGTTTCTTGGATGGGTACTCGGGTTATAATCAAATCATGATTGCACCCGACGACCAGGAAAATACTACTTTCATTTGCCCTTATGGAACTTTTGCCTTTAGAAAGATGCCTTTGGATTATGTAATGCACCTGCTATATTTCAGCGATGCATGATGGCCATATTTGATGGGTTGATAGAGAAAATTATGGAGGTGTTTATGGATGATTTTTTTGTGTTTGCTTCATCCTTTGATATTTGTTTATCTAACTTGTCTACTGTTTTGAAGAGGTGCCAAGAAACTAATCTTGTTTTGAATTGGGAGAAGTGTCACTTCATGGTAAGAGATGAGATTGTTCTTGGGCATCATATTTTGGCTAAGGGATTGCAGGTGGATAGAGCAAAGGTGGCGGCGATTGAGAAGCTTCCACCACCTACTAATGAGAAAGGAATGCGGTCCTTCCTTAGACACGCAGGATTTTATAGAAGATTTATCAAAGACTTCTCGAAATACTCCAAATCCCTCTCTCATTTACTTGAAAAGGATGTTCCTTTTGTTTTTTTTATGAAGAATGTCTAACAGCTTTTCAAGTTTTGAAGGAGACACTTATTACTGCGCCTATCTTGATCACACCGGATTGGACTAAACCGTTTGTACTTATGTGTGATGCAAGTGATCAAACACTTGGAGTGGTACTTGGGCAGATGAATGAGAAGAAGTTTGCGTCATCTACTATGCGAGTAAAACTTTTGATGTTTCACAAAAGAACTACACTGTCATTGAAAAGGAGTTTCTAGCTGTTGTGTATGCATTCAATAAGTTTAGACAGTATTTGGTTGGCATGAAGACCATTTTATATACGGATCATTCTGCGATCCGATACTTGATAGAGAAGAAGGAAGCGAAGCTAAGGATCATTAGATGGATCCTTCTTCTGCAGGAATTTGATATGGAGATCCAAGATAAGTAGGGTACTGAGAATGTTTTGGCGGATCACCTATCAAGGTTGGAGACTAGGGAACATTGTGATGATTCTTTTGATTACATAGAGTAGATGTTTCCCGATGAGAAGATCATGGTAGTGTTTGCTGAAGGAGTGGAGAGAGCTTATGTGGTCGATGTTCAAGGAATGGATCCATGGTATGCTGATTATGTGAATTATATTGCTATCGGTGAAATTCCTAAAGGTCTCAATATGTATCAACTTGCTAAGTTTAAGAGATGTTGAGACCTTCATATGGTACGATCCGTTCGTCTATAAGATTTGTACGGATTCTATCGTCCGTAGGTGTGTGCCTGAGATGGAGACGGAGAGTGTTCTTGAATTTTGCCATGCACATCCTAACGGGGGGCACTTCGGAGCCCAAAAGACAGCAGCCAAGGTACTTCAATCTGCTTTTTATTGGCCTACTTTGTTTAAAGACTGTGAATCCTATGTAGCGACATGCTATAGATGTCAAAGGATGGGAAACATAAGTAGAAGAAATGAGATGCCACTTCAGCCGAGCATTGTTATTGAGATCTTTGATGTATGGGGAATCGATTTTATGGGGTCTTTTTTCCCATCTAATGGATTTCTCTACATCCTACTTGCAGTAGATTATGTTTCTAAGTGGGTGGAGGCTATTCCTACCCACATGAATAATTCAAAGACTGTGTTGTCTTTCTTGAAGAAGCATATTTTTGCCCGCTATGGAGTTCCAAGAGCTTTAGTGAGTGACGGAGGTACCCACTTCGTCAACAAGTTGATGGAAAGAGTCCTCAAGGAGTATGGTGTTAAGCATAGGGTTACTACACCCTATCACCTTCAAGCTAATGGGCAAGCCGAGGTCTTCAACCGACAAGTGAAGCAAATTTTGGAGAAGGTAGTCAGAACCAATAGAAAAGATTGGGCTATGAAGCTAGATGATGTTTTATGGGGGTTCCGGACTTCTTAAAAGACTGTGCTGGATATGTCACCGTATTAGATAGTGTATGGGAAGCCATGCCACTTACCCGTAGAGATTCAGCATAGGGCATTTTAGGCAATGAGAAGCTTAAACTTGTCTCTTAAGGATCAAAAGGAATTGAGGATGACTCATATCAATGAATTGGATGAGTTCAGGAATCGATCTTTTGAAATCTCGGAGATCTACAAGGAAAGAATAAAGAAATGGCATGATTCGAAAATCTCTTACAAAGAGTTCAAGCAAGGTGACAAGGTACTTCTCTTTAACTCTCGTTTGAAGCTTTTCGCAGGAAAATTGAAATCAAAGTGGACGGGGCCGTTTATTATCCATCGAGCCTGTGGAGGGGGGAGTTTCGAGATCATGGACAAGGACGGAGGCATCATCACGGTGAATGGGCATCGGTTGAAGCATTATAAGTTGCCGGATGATGCTTGCGTCGTCTTTGAAGATACCTTGCATTAAATTGGTACCGTCATGACTCTCCGACGTTAAACATGAGCGTCTGTTGGGGGCTTTTCCTCCTGTTTTATTGGTTTATTTATTTCGTGTGAGTAAGAAATTTTGATATTCAAGGTGCTTACTATTCAGCAATTACATCTCTTTACAAATTTAGTTTCAACTATAATTTCTACTAAGTTTGAGGGGTGTGATATTCTTACCTCATTGAAGCACTAAGAGTATAATTATTTCTTTGTAACGTTTGCTAGGGGAGTTGATTTTTTGCTATATATTAAAACTTTAACCGGTTTTGGTGTATCAATTTTTTGCAATTTGCCTAGTGTTCAGTGGTGTGTTTATTTTAATGGGAAACGGAGTTATATATACTTGAATTTTAGAGTCGAATTAGTGGTTCTCTGGTTATGGTTTTGGCATGATATGTTGTTTAATGTTGTTTTAGAGTCTGAGTTCTGCAGGGATGGAAGAGATAGTGAAAATCTAAAGATCGAAACTCCGCTCGATCAAAATCCATGCCGCTCGACCAAGCTATGATGGTCGAGCGGTGCACACGGTATCTAGTTCAGAATGTTCAGAGTTCAAGGAGCTCGCTCGACCAAAGTTTGAGCCGCTCAACCAAGATATCTTGGTCGAGCGGTGGTCGAGCAGGCGACTGTGTGGCAGATCCTCGAAGTTTCAGATTACAAAGGTCCCGCTCAACCAAATGGTACCGCTCGACCATATCATCAGAGTCGAATGCATGATCGAGCGGATTGCAGAGGCAGTTTCAGAATACAGAGTGGTCGCTTGACCAATTGAAGGCCACTCGACCCGAGCAGAGTGAATTTTTGCGAATATAAGGTCAGTTTTCTGCGCTGCTCGGCCATTTTCTCACCACCCTTTCTCGAGCGACAACCCCGAACTGTACGATTCTCACCTAAAACACTTAGAACACCTTTGTTTACCCAAACCACACACAATTTACATCAAATTGGGGAGATTCAATCTGCATTTATGGGATTTTCTTCTAGATTTTTGCATTCTACTTCTCGTCACTTTCTTACACCTATGGCTGGAGATAAAGGTATGTTTTCTTAACTTATTTTCTTTGAATTGGATTATATCCTAGGGAATTCGGTTGGGTAAGCATGTTTTGGTTTGAATTTTGATTGGAATTTGGGTGATTTTTGTTGAAATTCTATAAGAGTTGCATGAGTTCAATTTATGTTTGATTGATGGAATTTTGTGAAATTTATGATGCATATGATATGGGCTTGAGTTTAATTGATTAGATTTTGTATGGGCTCGTTGATTTTGAGTGATGTTGATGATGAATTTGAAGTGTGGAATAGTGTGGATGCTAGGGATTAAGTTTGGAATTTTGAATATTTTAGAAATCCTAGTGTAGCATGTTGGTATTTTTGCTCTTTCGTGATACCTATGGACTTAGAATGTTGAGTTTTTCGTGGTTTTATGTGTTAAGTTGAACGTATGACTGGTTAACATATGAGATTGTGGAGACATCGTGTTGAAACTGTTGAGCATACGATTTGAAGTCTTGAGTAGAATCTATGTGATTATAAGTTCTAGGATTGATATACTTGTTTCTTCGCCTATGCTTGTATTGAAGTACAATTATTGTAGGTAAGGGAATTACTTCGTGTTCAAAGAGGAAGAAAGGTAGAATACTAATGAAAGGAGATACGGGTAAGAAGAAAAAGAAGAATGGAGAGATTTCGTCGGATTATGGGTTGAAGATACCAAATTGGGATGAAAAGAGAGAGCTATGGGGAGAAATTTCAAGAAAGATTAATCAGACTCGTTATCAGGACGATCATGCTATGGTGGAGATGCACATAATTAATGACATAATGTGGATGTTCAATCAGGTTGGAATCAGTGGTTTCATGGAATTAAAGAGGGAGACATACTTCCATATCACCGCGGAGATGCTATTTACTTTAGAGGTGATCCGTGAGGATTCGGTTCTTCCTACGTTGGCATGGTTCCAACTTGGAGGCGAGTTGAGGTACTTGTATGCTAGTAAGTTTAACAAGATGTTTGGATGCCCGGAAGAGGTATCTATACAAGAGGACGAAGGGTTCGTTGCTGATGATTTTTGGAGGTCAATTATGAGGCTACAAGGAGCTTATGACCCTCAGAAATCGAGGGTTGCTTTCATTCGCAACCCGATTATTACTTACATGGATAGGATCCTCGAAAACACCAGCTTTGCCCGAGTTGAGGGCAGGTGTATTCCGAGAGGTGAGTTATATATCCTTTGGTGTATGATGAATGGGGTCCATTTCAATTTAGGAGCATATGTTTTGCAGCAGCTTTATTGGTTCACCACCCACAAATTTTAGAAGGTTAACATCAGAGGGTTGATCGCACCATTGGCCGAGCATTATAATGTGGATTTATCGAGGCATAGGCCAGTCCAAGGTGATCCGGATTTGATTCTGTCAGCTTGTGTGAGGATGAATTTAGCTCGTCATGAACAATGTGTATGGATGTTCATCCGAGGAAGCAACCTGATTTCTTTTCAGATGCCCTTCTATCTCGTTGATCTTACTACGGTTCAGGTCAATGCAAATTTGTTGATGAGTACGTCTCCCCACATTGCGATCTCCACTACTTGTTTTGCTAATGGAGATTGGAGCACTTTAGCATATATGCACCTTGAAGGTGTGTATCTCGACGTGGATATGATTTTAGTAGGAGAGCCAGAGGAGAATGAGGAGTACGAGCCAATGCTGCAGCAGTAGTTTGCACCTGAGCAGTCGCCACCGTTTGAGCATCCGATGCCTGATGCACACATAGAGATGTCTCACGACATTCTAGAGATGGGTATTCCTCCGATGCAGCCATTGCAGCTACCACCACAACAGCAGTAGTATGATTTCTGGCAGGCTCAGGATCGCTTCTATAGAGAGCAGTTCAGGATGATGAATGAGCATTTTGCCATGTTGAATACTAATCAGCAGGAGACAAATTGCTAGCTTACTTTGGCAAACACGAATTATGCTGCGCTCAACTTGAGATATGATGCTATGGATAAAAGGTTGGAAGAGATGAATGAGAACTACGAGGCACTCGATAGAAAGGTCGATAGCTTCATTAAAGATTTTGATATGTGGCGGAACGACAATGATGATGATAATGATGCTCCGGAGGAGTAGAGTGCGCCAGGTTTTTTTCTTTGTCTGTTTTCTCTCGTCTCCCTTCTATTTTTCACTTTACAGGTGGATTGCTCAAGTGGTGGTTTAGTGTTAGTTTATGAGAGTGTGTGCGAGTGGCATGTACTTGATTGATATTGAGGATGATGAAATAAGTGCACATGCATAGCAAGGAAAATCATCCATACTAGAAAGGGGGAAATATTTAGTGCACGGGAAATAATTGATACTGATAGTACTTAGAAAGGTGGTGAATTATATCTCTTGCTCCGAGGATATTCACATGTGTCACACGCTTATTTACTTGTGTCTATAGAGTAGATTTGCATGGTTTAGTAATGCTTCCATACTCCACAAGGCAGAGTCGGACATGGATACACAGAAGGGAAATTAACTAGTGAAACTTGATGCCCCGAGGAACTACCTATCTTCTCACTTGTTAACTCTCGTTACTCTCTTTGCCTTTATTTTACTTGTTATTTTATTATTTGTTAAGTAGTTAATTAATATTCCTCAACTTAAATTGCCAGATATAGTCTTAGTAAATTAGTTCATAATTAAATTAATAATAATCCGTCCCGTGGGTTCGATAATATAACTTGGTTGCTTATCAAAGCTACAATCACATCCTTCATACTTGGGGATTAATTGTGTGTTGAGAAAACGCCCATCAACCGCCTCCTCTTCAATCTGAAAAATATTTAAGTTTGAGGGTAAGTACTTAAAGTTTAGTGAGAAAATTTTATACATAAACTTAAATACAAAGCAAAACACTTTGGTTCGTATCATAAAAATATTTAATATCACAAAATCAAATAATGTTATGAATACTTTTCATGTCTCAAAACAATCAAAACTCATGATACTTTTTATGTCTCAAATTATATCATTCCATGGTACATTTTATGTCTTTTTTATATGATCGATCAATATAAATGTTTGGCACTGCGGATATTCCCCGAGGATCTCTCCCAATCCCGGCACCTCTAGGGCCCTGGCACGTCTCAAGTGTCTCTTAAAACACTTTTAAAGTTTAATTCTCATGTCTCAAGTACTTTTGAAAGCACTTGTAAAATATTTAATTTTCATGTCTCTAATACTTGCAAGAAAGCATGTAAAAAGTCTGATTTTCAAGTTTGAACATTTGAACATTCATTTGCATGTAAGTAAACATATTCAAATGCTTTTGAAAATACTTGCACAAATGCATTCCCTTTTTATGTCAAAATAAACATATACATTCATGTAAGTAAACATATAAACTTCCTCACCTTAGTAGCGTAGGGTGTAGGTAGGAGGGAGAAGTCGATAGGCCTTCATGCTTAAGGATCACTCGAGTAGTTGCTAGTGTGAGAGAAGTGTGTCCTAAGAGTGATGGGGAAGGGGGGTTTATATAGGTGAGGGAGATGTGAGATGGAAGGTGGAGCACAATCCTCCCCTTCAATCCCTAAAATTAAGGATTTTATTAAATCTGAAAATAAGGGTTGTCGCTTGGAAGGGAGAGATGCAGGCTGTCCAGATTCATAATTGAAGTGAAAATATTTAAATATGGAAGGTTTGGCTCCATTCCTAAAATCAAGCAAATCAGCTTTCTCTCTCTATTAAATGATGTCACATTTATTTTCCCTAATTTTTAGGGCAAATTGAGAGCTGGTTGTTACAGACTTATACGTGTGCATGAAGAAAAGTTCTGCGACGTACATTAGGAAATATTTTTTCCACAATAGTAATAATGACTATGATAGGTTTCATCTATAAATAAGATCACCTCATTTTTACCATCCAGAACGAAATAAAAAGAGAGTAGTAAGCATTCGCTATACTTCCATTATTTATATATTCATACACGATACACACATGCGTATATAAATATATATATATATACATGTTTATTTATTTATTTCTATATATATACTTTCTGTTGTATCATTTTATAATTTAAAAGGAAGGCCAAGCCTCTGACCTAATCATAAAATGATAATACAAATTCCTTACTATTATTATTATTATTATTACTTTTACTATTATACCATTATTATTATTATTAATGTTATTATTATTATCATCATTTTATGATTTAAAAGGAAGGCTAAGCCTCTGACCTAATCATAAAATGATAATACAAATGTCCATTTGTTGTACTATTGTTACCATCATACTATTATTATTATTATTATTAAGTTTTTGATATATATAAATATAACCGAAAATTTTTAAATGAACCTTCTGTGCTAGGTGGGTAAATATGACGTCTGATCACTCTTCCACTCAAGTTGTAACACGATATTTTAAGTGAGCAATTGGTGGGTAAATATTTAAAAATGGTTGGATGTTATTGTTGGTTTGCATATGAAGTATTCTTATTTCTTCTCTTATGGTAGTGGCCGTATGGGTCATGAATTTTATGGTTGCGATTGACGAGTCATGACAATGGTAGGAGTCGACAGGCTATGAAACATGATAGTGACTAACTCTCGGGTGGTTGTCATGAAAAAGAGTAATCATATTATTATGTATTTACTGATTAACATTCTGCCAAAATTACTCACTGGGATTTTAATCTCACATTTTCAAACAACAAATTTTCAGGTCAATGATTGCGACATCTGGACTGCGACAGGACATGACATTCTCCGTAGTTCTCACTATAATTCTACATAAATATTTATAAAGATGCAAAGACTATGGATTTACAAATAATGGTTTCTTAATGTAATTTTTAATATATGTATGTATGTATACATTAAATTTTTTTTATTAACATTACATTATTAAGCTATTATAAAATCATTTTCAAAAGTTATAAATCATATTTGTCTCTTTTAAAAATATTGTATCAAACTATTAAGTCTATAATAATATTTTTGATTTAACAGTAGTACTTCGATTTAGAAAAAAAGAATTGGGCTCGGGATGCTATAATATGTTCATTTGGATATGTACTTCTAACTGATCTTTGTATTAATCAACGAAAATCACATTACAGTCCTTCTATTGAAATTGTCAATGTTCTTTACATTAATGGATTTATATTAAGGGGTAAAAGGGTCACAAAGAGATGTATGTTTAGTAATATATATAATTATTAAAAAAATAGTGTTATAAACGTGCTTCGCACATTGCTGGCACGTTGTACTTTGTGGTATATATTAAAATAAATTAAGTTTTTTAATTTTACTTTAAAGTAAAACAACTCGATGGCTAATAAAAACATAATATCTTCACTTATTATTATAGTTATATATTGCAAAATATTTTAAAAAAATATTTGAATTATGGTAATAAATAAGATAGAAATCACAAATAGTTATGAGTTATATAGTTTAAAACATTTGAAATTTATTATTGTTGTAAGAATTGTAATTAGGGTGCGAATATGAATCCCCAACAACTCTTTATACGCTCCGAAAATGCATGAGCTAAAAATATATATCATTGTGGTTATTCATATATTCTCTTATAAAACAATCAATGGCATAGAGAGACATACTCATCAAATTGAAATGAGTAAAGAAAAAATTAAATTACATAGATCAAGATCTTTTTTAGTGTAGGTAGAATTAAAGAGACAGAGGTTTCACATATCACGTATAAAAATGATGATAATTAAGAGAAACAGAAGTTATAAGAAGCTACAAAGTTACATATAATTATAAGTAGGTGTCAAATGAGATTCCATAAAAGGTCATATAAATGGTCTCCTTTTCTCAACAACACCACAGAAGCTTACAATGTCAGTATAACTTAATAATTTGAAATTTTTATGAGCTTGTAATACCACACAAATTTGTCATTGCCCATTCTCTATAGATGATCAAGACTTGTGTCACTTTCATGATATCTGAAGTACTCTACAACAAAGAATAATATTATATTTCACACTTTACACACATCTTTTCATATGTTATATTTGTCCTGAAAAATAGACATACAGTATGTGAGATTGGGCAATCACATGTTAACACCAATTATAGACATTACGAATATATCTTACGAAACTATGGACTATAACGATCTAAAAAGATCAGTTGACACCTCAAGCCCATACAACCTAAGCATTGTAAGGAACCAAGAATATAACAGAACATGTGAATAATAAATTCTGAATTTGCTCTCTAAAATTGCAATAGAACTTCTAAGGGAAGAGACTAAATTTTAGAAGACAGAAATGTCTTTTCAACTTCATAAACACCATCCTCATTGACACATAAATTGTTAAATTCATCCTCCAATTCCAGGGCTCTTGCTAAGGCTTCATCAAGAACCAATTGATTTTATATTCTAGCTCAATGTGCTGATTCATTATCATATTCCAAAGCCAAACAACTTATAAAAATTATGATAATTAAGAGAAACAAAAGTTATAAGAAGTTACAAAGTTACATAGAATTATAAGTAGGTGTCAAATGAGATTCCAACAAAAGATGTAAGAGTTCATATAACTGGTTTCCTATTCTCAACAACACCACAGAGGCTTAAGATGTCAGTATAACTTAATAATGAGAAATTGTTATGAGCTTGTAATGCCACGCAAATTTGTCATTGTCCATTCTCTATAGATGATCAAGACTTGTGTCACTGTCATGATATCTGAAGTACTCTGTAACAAAGCAAACATTGCAATAATGTTATATTTCACACTTTACACACATCTTTCCATATGTTATATTTGCCTCCAAAAAATAGACATACAGTATGTGAGATTGGTTAATCACATGTTAAGACCAATTATAGACATTACGAATATATCTTACAAAACTATGTACTATAATGATCTAAAAGGATCAGTTGACACCTCAAGCCCATACAACCTAAGCATTGTAAGGAACCAAGAATATAACAGAACGTGTGAAAAAATAAATTCTCAACTTGCTATCTAAAATTGCAATAGAACTTCTAAGGAAAGAGACTAAACCTTAGAAGACAGAAATGTCTTTCCAACTTCATAAATACCATCCTCATGGAGTTATAAATTTGTAAAGTCATACTCCAATTCTAGGGCTCTTTCTAAGGCTTCATCAAGAGCCAATTGATTTTGTTCTCTAGTTCAATGTGCTGATTCATTTTCATATTCCAAAACCAAACAGTCATTCCATCATCACCTTTACATATAAGACATGTCTGGAGAATAATTTGGAAGAGCTTAATGATGTTGTAAGCCTCCACATGTAATGCCTCAGTTGATAAAGTAATTAACTTTATTTCAAGTTCTTAGAGACTAAAGATCAAATGCAAAAAGTCCAGTATTAGTTGAGTATGATTCATACGAAAAATAAAAATAGATTACAATGCTTGAAAACTTCACAACCGGAGATTATGTTTAACACCATCTGTAAAATGAAATTGCGGACAATGCCACAGAGATCTTAGGGTACCATGCATTTCAATTCCAAATTTATCAAAACAATTAAGAGTATATATTAGTAAATTTTAGTCCGTATGAAGCACAAACTTACTCAAATTATCTTGAATATTACCTTGCATTCTCAGGCATTCTCAGGCACTGGAACAATCCGCTACTCAATGATATCGGCTTTTTGATTGGAGATTCATAGCAATTTCAATTTCCCACTGGTCATCATTTTCTAATATCTTCTCTTTGTCATAAATTAGTTACTATTATACATGTAAGATTTATGTGAATACTGTGCACATCTTTCCAGTAGATAATTGTGCAAAAGGCGCATATTAGGACAAACCTTGTGAGTCTCAGTAATGAATTCAAAGTTGGAACCCTACACTATGGCATCGACAGGGCATGCTTCTTGGCAAAACCACAGAATATGCACTTGGTCATGTCAATATCATACCTTCAGAATTTTAATATGCGAATAGAATGCCGGATGGGACCATTGATGAGGACGGAGAGAGTTAGGTAACTGTGAATGCCTAGCTAGTTGTCCTTCTACTCCCATCTTCTCGCAACTCAAGCCTCAACTTCAAAGGTTATCTGAATATATAAAACGCATTAGCACTAACTTTTTGCCTGAATGAAGTGGTAAAGATGGGTTATAACAAAATATCATGCAAGGAAAAAAGTTATTTAGAAAGAAGACCATCAAACCAGTGCCAGGTTTATCAAGAAGCTGAACAATGGTCATGCTGTCACCCAGAGGCTATGGAAAAAGTATAATGAACCTACTCGTCCTACAATAAACCTGAATACACCACATCAATAATCTAAACAACAATTTTCTTTTATCTATTTTTAAAAAAAAAAAATTATAGTTGAATACAAATTGAATGATGTAAATTATGTAACATAAATTTATGTAATATTACGCAACAATAAATACTATGTTTACACTTGGTCTAGAAAACTCGAAGCAGACCTCAAGCAATTTTGAGTCATCATGAATCAGTTGTTTTATGAAATGATTGAATTGCCAAAAGAGTGAAGTTGACTCACTCGGAGAGCGCAATTAACAAATTTCTGATAAGAGTAACGAACATGAGTCTTTAGTTCAGAATAGAGAACTGCGGATTCATGTCATTCTAAAAGTGCTGCTCCATGAAAATAATGGGTAAGGGAACACCATATCAATATTTGAAATCCTCAGAAAACATCAATATATATTTAAGAACATTGTTTGCAAGGGCATCCTAATATGTCTTAAACATGCCTTTTATTTCATTTAGTAGCATAGACATACACATTCACACATTATTTGCAAGAGCAACCTAAAAATGCAAAATTAACAATTAAATGAGTATGTTTAACTTATCAATCTAAATTCTTTTAACCATCATAGAAAGAAATATAAAAAAATTATTATTAAAAAAAGTGGGGAAATGTTAAACCTATTAAGTGGTGCCACCAAACTGTATCTGCCTTTGTGATTATCGCATTTTCGAACGTAAACCTTCACATAGAATGTAAATCAGGACAATCATACATCTTGCAGTCCATGTAATTATATATACTCCCTCCTTCCCACTAAAGATGTTACATTTTTTTTGGGGCACGGAGATTAAGGAGTATAATATTTTAATATAAAATGAAGTGAGAGAAATAATATTTAATGTGTAGTGGGTATGTGTATTAGTTGTGTGTGTGGAGTGTGAGTGGGTCCATGTGAATACGTTAATATTTTTTGTGTGGGTCCTGATGAGTGTGTAAATTCACGAATCTTACGCCGGAATTTGTGCTATTTCGGAGAGTTTGAAGGTTGAAATAGGTGGAAAATCTATATATATTGTGAAAGAGCATGAATCAGGTGTTTTTGGAGCTATTTGAGTGGTTTTACTATCGAAATCGGAGTGGAAGTGCCAAGAATTGCAGAGTCGGACATCGAGACACGAAAGTATGAATTAATAAGTGAAATTGGATGACCCGACGAACTACCTATCATCTTACTTGATCACAACC
The DNA here is from genome assembly GCA_023678885.1 of Pogostemon cablin. Classification (NCBI taxonomy): domain Eukaryota; kingdom Viridiplantae; phylum Streptophyta; class Magnoliopsida; order Lamiales; family Lamiaceae; genus Pogostemon; species Pogostemon cablin. The sequence continues at coordinate 20,990,263 of CM042971.1, forward strand.
TACTATCTCTTGTTCTTGTTATTTTACTTGTTATTTCAATTATTAGTTGTTACTTCAAACCAAAACTATTATATTTCCAGAATAGTCATAATCTACTAGAACGTAATTAAATTGATATTTACCCGTCCCGTGGATTCGATATTTAACTTGGTCACTTTCGAAACTACAATTGATATCCTTCATACTTGGGGATTTAAATTGTGTGTTGAGAAAACACTCATCAAGTTTCTGGCGCCGCTGCCGGGGACGACGTAAAATATCTTTTTGTTATTTCTAGTTTATTTGGGCTATTTTTCTTGTTTTACTGTTTTATCTCTTATTCTTTTCAGGTGTATGCTCACGAGATCAAAGAAAGGTGAATTAGAACCATATAATCCTGAGATTGGGGCATCATCAAGGAAGAAGAAGAAGGAGAAGAGTAAGACTAAGATCGTAGATCCAACTGAAGCTCTAAACCTCGGAGTTGAAGTTGATGAGCAGATTTCGCAAACGATTGAAGTTGCAACCAAAGTTAATTTGGAAGTAGAGACAGTCGACATGGTAGCGAATCCGGATAATCTAGCCATCCGTGAGGTTTTCAAGAATAACGGGGCTGGACACCTTGGGCTTTTAGGAGCGAGAGGGGCTAATACGGATTTCGATCTTCACCCCGCTCTTATTAGCATGATAGAAAGGAACTCCTTTTCAGGAGAGTCTTTCGAGGATCCGCAGCAGCATCTAAACAAGTTCTTGGGCTATGCAAGTACTCAAAATGACACAGGAGAACATCAAGATGCTAGGAAGATCCTTTTGTTTAAATTCTCGGTGTCTGAAAAGGCGAGAGATTGGTACGATACTATTAATGCAGCTGAGTGCACCACTTGGGAGCAATTGAAGTTAAGGTTCTTGGAGAGGTACATGCCACCTTCAAAGGTGTTTATGATAAAGCAAGACATTAACCAATTTGCTATCGGTGGAGGAGAGAAGTTTCATGAAGCGTGGGATAGATTCAAGGACATGCTTCAGAAGTGTCCTCAACATGGGCTATCTAAAGCTCAATATATCAGCATATTCTATAATGGATTGGACTGTGATTCACGAGTATTATTGGATGCTTCTTCTAATGGAGCATTGCTTACTAAGTCATCCGTAGAGGCCGAGAAGTTGTTTGAAGATATTTCTATGAACTCGAGAGATTGGTCAACTGATAGAGTTAGAGGTACTTACGTCCTTGGAAAAGTGGCTAAGGTTGAACATGCTATGGTGAAAACAAGTAGAGAAGATGAGATCGTCTCTAACTTGTCAAATATCAGCAAGCTACTTGAGTCCAAACAAAAGCAAATCAACGAGATATCTCAGCGCGTACCAATCATGCAGCAGGAAGTAATAAATGATGGAACAATCCAAGAGGAGTTGGAAGAGGCAAACTACGCCATGGGTCAAAGTATTCAAGGAACTAGGTACCCTAATCAAGAAAACCGGAACTATCAGGGAACTACAACAATCGTGGTCCCCCGGGTAACTATCAACAGTCTAGAAGGCCGGAGTTTTCATGGAGCAATCCGAACAATGCAGTTCAACCTCCGATGAGTGTTGATCCGAGTACGAAAGTGGAAGAAGGGATGCCGGGTTTTGAGGATACTGTGAACAGGTATATGGCGAAGAATGATGAAAGAGTGAACCGCCTTGAGGCTAAACTTGAGAAGAAGATTGACGATCATCATAAGGATTTCTCCACTCAAGTTAGAGACCTTACATTGTTGATGGGAACAATTGCGGAGAATGTGAACACATTGACTCAATCTGTGGAGAAAGGGAAGCTTCCATCTCAGAGTATTGAGAATCCTAAGTCGTGCTATGCCATCATACTGAGGTCGGGAACATAGTACGAGGGGCCAATGAGGCCGGAATTGAAGGCGGACATGTCTAGGGCAAGATTCGACCATGGTTCGACCAACATTGAAGGTCGAACCACACAGGGGAGGTCGAACCAGTACACTGGACATGATCCGGAGGTGAAGCAGCAAAGGTTCGACCAACATACTTATGGTTCGAACTGTCAAAAACACCGAACCATGGTCGAACCATACCATCCTGAGCACTCTGTTTTTCTAGAATTCCGGTTTGATCAAATCAATGATGGTTCTACCTATCCAATAAGTCAAACCCATGTCAAACCGCACAACTTGGAGCACCCTATTTTTTCACAGCAACTGTTCGACCACGACGGACATGGTTCGACCTATCCAAAAGGTCGAACCTTGGTCAAATCGGAGGGCGGAAGGAGTACAGTAGGTCAGTTCGACCTAGGGAGCAGTGGTTCGACCTACGAGACAGGTCGAACCTACGTCGAACCTCAATTTCAGAAAGAGAGCCGAGTTCCAAACGATCGGTTCGACCATTACATACCTAGTACGACCTGTTCATCAGGTCAAACTCAGGTCAAACCTGTCCGAAACATGCCTATTGTTACACCAAACACTCTCGATGATGTGGATGCTACCCCAGTGGTTCAGAATGAATAAAATACAGAGATTATAGCAGAGAAGAAGTGGGAGAGAGCCAAGTGATTGAGAGCCGAAAAGGATAAAGCGGAGAAGGTTGAACGTGATGAATGGGGCATCCCCAAAATAAAGATACCTCCCCCATTTTCTTATAGGTTCGTGAAGAAGGGATTGGAAGAGAAGTTCAAGAGGTTTTCAGAGATCATGAATAAGATAAGCTTGAGCATTCCTTTCTCGGAAGCAATAATGGAGATGACGTACTATGCCCGATTCCTTAAGGACATATTGTTGAAGAAGAGGAGTTTGAATGGAGTTGAAACGGTGAACTTGTCTGAAAATTGCAGCTCGATCATCCAAAAGAAGTTGCCACAAAAGATGAACGATCCGGGAAGCTTCACTATCTTGTGTGAGATTGGAAAAGGGCCGGCACGACGAGCTTTGTGCGATCTAGGGGCAAGCATCAATTTGATGCCATTGTCTATCTTTTAAAGGCATGGTTTGGGGGAGTTAACTCCTACAACAGTTGCTCTACAATTGGCGGACAGATCGATGACGTTTCCGAAAGGTATCATTGAAGACGTTCTTGTCAAAGTGGAGAAACTAGTCTTTCCTGTGAATTTTCTTGTACTTGATATAGAAGATGACAAGGATAATATCCCTCTTATCTTGGGGAGACCTTTCCTTGCTACTGCTGGGGCTATGATTGATGTTAAAAAAGGGGAGCTCAGGTTGCGGATGGATAATGAAGAGGTGTTATTCAACCTAGACAAAGCAATGAAGATGCCCATGGAGTGTCAATGTCATAGTATTGACGTGGTGGAGGAGATTGTGAAGGAAGATATGTCTTTGATCTTATCTAAGGATCCTCGTGAGACATGCTTGATGGAGTCTCCTACTTATCACACTACGGAGCTTGATGGTCTTTCTAATGAGGAATGTATTGAATATCTTGAAAACTTACTTGCTTTGGGTGATGCCAGGTATGAATTGCAGAGAGCTAAGGCTGAAGAAGTGAAAGAGACTAGGAAGAACTTGCCGTTGGAGAGAGCAAGCACTCCAATGGAAGAAAAGAAAGAGGAGCTGAAACTGTTACCAGAACACTTGACGTATGCTTATCTTGGTGACAATGAAAAAGATCCGACAGGTGATTCGGAATTCAAGTGGAAGATTGACCCATAGCAGTCTAGATGGCCATGGGATGAAGGTAATCCTAATGATCATATTTTTGTGACAAAGAAAGGTGCCGTGCTGACTGTCGACAAAGAAAGAGAAGATGATGCCTACTTGAAACCTCCTAACTTACCACCGGAAACCCACAAATTTGAAAGTCATTTCTCTCGTTCTTATCCTGACTTTGATCTTGATGGTGATAGGAGTGATTTTAATATTGAGTGGAAGATTGGCAGGAATGAGAAGAGAAAGCTTGAGAAAGGAGATTCTACTAATCGTTTAGTGCATAAGAAAGGTAAGGTGGTACGTGTGGATGATAAGAGGAGGAGAAAGTATTGGAAGGTGAGGATGCGACAAGATCGTCCTCTGATCAAGTAGTCTTCAAAGTGGTATTTCGTCGTGACTCTCCGACGTTAAACAAGAGCGCCTGTTGGGGGTTTTCCCTTCCATTTTATTACTTTATTTCTTTTGTGTGAGTAAGAAATTTTTATATTTGAAGTGCTTACATATCGGCAATTACATCTCTTTTCAAACTTAGTTTCGACTATAGTTTCTACTAAGTTTGGGGATGTGATGTACTTACCTCAATGAGCACTGATGGTATAATCTTTTCTTTGTGACGTTTGTTAGGAGAGTTAATTTTTTGCGGCATATTTAAAACTTTAACCGGTTTTTATATGTCGATTTTTTGTAACTTGCCTAATGTTCAATGGTATTTTGTTTTGTGTTTTGAGTGATTGTAGAGTTACTCATGATTGATAAGTTTTGAAGGAACTATTTTTGATGAAGTTGTGCTCTAGTTGGTACATAATGATTCGTTTTAAAGTTTGAAGTGTGTAGGGATTGAAGAACACTAGATTTTGAAGCTTCAGGGGGTCGGTTCGACCAAGCCAGGAGGTCGAACCCAACAGTGGAAGTCGAATCAAGGTGCAAAAATTATCCAGTGAAGTGGTTCGACCTCTAGCAAGACGGTTCGACCTGAATGTCAGGTCGAACCAAGGTCGAACCAGGGCCAGCAAAATTCCTGAAGATCGGTTCGACCACGACGTTCTTGGTTCGACCTGTTCCACAAGTCGAACCACGGTCGAACTGGTGACCTGAAACATACAGTCGGATGGTTCGACCTGAGGCATTTTGGTTCGACCTGTTCCACATGTCGAACCGAAGTCGAACCGGGAGGATCACTTGTCCAGAAGGATGGTTCAACCTCGACATCATTGGTTCGACCTATTAAACAGATCGAACCAAGGTCGAACCAAGCCAGGTAAGTACGTTTTAAGTTCGATTTTTGGAATGGTTCGATCACTTTTCACTTCACCCTTACTCAAACTCTTCTCAAATTGACAAACCCTTGCACCAATTCTTCAATTACACTCAATTTTGCTCCGATTACACCACACTACACCTTTAATTCTCGATTTGGTCGTGGATTTGGGCGAGTTTCGTCGCAAGTTAGGGTTCCAATCGCATTTTTCGTAGCCTTGTGTATTTGATCAATTGTTCGCCATGGGCAAGACTAAAGGTATGTTTTCTCAACTTAATTACTCTAGGATTGAAGTTAATGTATGCAATTTGTTGTGGGTAAGAGGATTGATGTTGATTTTGGTTGAATTTCATGGTGATGTTGATGTTTTTGAATTGATTCATATGAATTCTTGCTTATTGAATTGGAATTGCTTGTTTATTGATAGAATTTTGAGTTCATGTGAATTGTTTAAAGAATTAGGGTGTGTGATTAATGAGCATGTTGATTTGGTTTGAATTTGTTGATAATTGAAGTAGTTCATGGAGTACACTTGTTAAATTTCTTGTTGAATTGCTTGAATAGATTAATGCATGCTTGTTGGTTGTGCTTGAATGAGTTAAAAAGAGTGTGATTGAGGATGTTTTGTCATGTTAAATAAGCAAGTGGTTGTGGATGAGTTGGTGGTTCGATTGAGTATGATGTGTTTGTTGATGATGCATTGAGGCTTGAAGTCTTGAGTAGAGCACAGGAAATGCTAGTCAACTACTTGTTTTCTTGTCTTGTTGGGTATATTGAAGTATTGTTTTCAGGGACAGGACAAGGAACGAGTAAAGGAAAGGGGAAAGAAGTGGAAGTGAGATCGAAAAAAAGGCAAGATAGGCCCTTGAACGTGGACAAGGTGATAAAGAAGCTGAGGCTACAAGAACGTTTGCCTGAGAACTTCGAAATTCAGATGAAGGAATGGAATGAGATCAAAGAAAAGTGTGCAGAAGTCTCGGACAAGATGGCTCGGACAAGATACCAAGATGATGATGCTATGAGGACAATGCGCATCCGTGATGATATTTTCTGGATGTTCGACCAAGTAGGGATCCGCAGGCTTATGGAGTTGAAGAGACCTACTTACTTCCACGTTACAGCGGAGGTGGTTTGCTCTTTTGAGATGGAGAAGGACCCGCTTGTGTATCCGTATCAGTGCTGGTTCCAGCTCGGTGGTATTAGGAGGAGATGGACTGCTGAGGATTTTAATGAGCTGTTTCAGACACCTCTGGAGATTTCTCGTGTGGAGAATGGATACTTCAATGTCAATAGGTTTTGGAGGGAGATCTCCGGGGAGATTGGAGACTATAAGATCAAACAAGCTCGTGCGTCCTCGATCAAGAATCCAGTCTTAAGGTATATGGATCGTGTCCTTGGCAACATGTTGTTCGCCCACTCAGAAGGAAGTTGTGTGTCTAGAGGAGAGCTCTACGCCCTGTGGTGTATGTTGAATGGGGTGAAGTTCAATGTTGGAGCGTACTTCATTGCGCAGCTGCATCAATTCAGGACCATTGAATTTCAAAAGGTGAATATTGGAGGGTTGCTGACGATCGTATATGAGCACTACAACATAGATCTCACCGGCATCACACCAGTTGGAGGGGAGCCTGATTTGGTGATGTTCACGTGCGTGAAGGGAGGTTTTGCTCATTTCAGAGATGGAGACTGGTTCTTCACAAGGAGACTCAAACCCTTTGATTTTATGTTCCCTTTCGACGTGAGCAGCCTGACGACCATTCGTGAGGAGAGGAACAAGTTGATGAATTCCCTCGGACACACCGCTCTATCCATTGCAGTGAAGTCGAATGGAGATTGGAGGATTATGGCACGGATGTGTGCGGAGGGCAGAGTAGCGGAGCTGAGGCAGATCGTCGACCAAGGAGAGTACCGTCCGCCACCGCAGCAGCCACAGCCGCCACAGCAGCCACCACAGCAGCCGAAGAATGAGCAGCAGGATATGGAGATGCCGGATCAGCATGATGCGCCTCAGCATGTCCCAGCAGCGCCGCAGCAGCAGCGGGCTGTTCCAAATGATTATACACGAGAACAGCTTCGCCTTATTCATGAGCAACTGGCCACGATTGTAGCAAACCAACTTGAGACGAACAGGCAACTGGCCTTGGCGAACACCAGTTATACCACATTGAGTGCGAGGCTGCAGTCGATGGATAGAGATATCCGCGACATTCATCGAAGGCTTGATGAGAGGGATGCGAGTGATGATGAGGATGATGATTCTCCGGAGGAGTAGATCTTCAGGTTTTCTTTGGTTTTCTCCGATTCATCTCATCCCCATTCTTCTTTTTCTCTTTTCAGGTTGGGTTGTGATTCTTGCGGGAGTGGAATGTATATTTGATCTTGATAGATACTTGTATGATTTGATTTGGTATATGGGCTGATGGATTTATATTCATTCATATGTTCATGTGTTAATTTCCATTGATGAGAAGCATGTATAATTTGATAAGTATGTAAAGTTCTTATGGAATTGATCTTGATTATGTGCTATGAGGAGTATTTAGGATTCTATTTACCTATGTGAGGATTTGAGCATTGTAATCATGCTTGATCATGATAGTTTATTCTTGAGAGAATCATTCATATGAACGTATTCTAGAACTTGGCTTGGAGTCTTGAGTGAAACTTACAATTGATGAATTGCTAGGACATGATCTTAGGTCATCCTTGATTAATTGAGTCACTTAGCCAAATTTTACATTTCCTATTTATTAAAAACCTTTTGTAGCCCCGTTTAAGCCTTTAAAAGCTTTTTCTTTGGCAAGACAAATAAAAGAGCCTTATTTTACCTTTACTTGAGCTTTGTAAATACCTTATTCATTGGTAGAGAGAGTTGAGGTGAATAAGTATTACAAGAAGAAAAGGAAGATGGAATATGGTTGAGTAGAGTAAGAAGCGTACATGGTTAAATCTTATTTAGGGGTAGTGCCTGAAACTGGTGCCCCGATTGCTATTCAACAAGGGTAGTGCCTACAACTGGTACCCGAGCTATCAAAAGAAGAATGATGTTGATGCAAGAAAGAGAAGGAAATTCGAAAATTGCAAGTGCAAGAGAAGAATTGGAGGAGAATATGAAGCTGAATGAAAAAAGAAAGAACCTCCAAGGTAACTCTCTACTAGTGTTTGAGTCACTTATCTAAATTTTCCTACCTTTTCCAAAGAGCCAACATTACAACCCAAAGACAAGTCCTTTGTGATCCTAGTAATAAGTTGATTGTGAGTTGATTTTTGAGACCTTTGCCAAGCTTATGGTTATGCGTGAATATAGATTGAATATGAGCGTTATTACTAGCCTATGAAGTGCCTCACGCACTTGAGTGAGAGAGTAAATACTTATCTTGTGAGCATGATGACTTAGTACTCCGAATGGTATTATGATTGAGTGATGTTTTGCATGAATGATATGTATGATGCAGGTATACTTGGTTTTAAATTGATGAAGTTGCATGTGTAATATGTTTTGTACTTGGTGATTCTTGTGAATTATACACGACTCCTTGGTTTGAATGTGTTGCCTCGGGACGAGCAACATGTAAGTTTGGGGGTTTGATGAGTGTGTAAATTCATGAATCTTACGCTGGAATTTATGCTATTTTGGAGAGTTTGAAGGTTGAAATAGGTGGAAAACTATATATATTGTGAAAGAGCATGAATCAGGTGTTGTTGGAGCTATTTGAGTGATTTTACTAGCGAAATCGGAGTGGAAGTGCCAAGAATTGCAGAGTCGGACATCGAGACACGAAAGTATGAATTAATAAGTGAAATTGGATGACCCGACGAACTACTTATCATCTTACTTGATCACAACCTACTATCTCTTGTTCTTGTTATTTTACTTGTTATTTCAATTATTAGTTGTTACTTCAAACCAAAACTATTATATTTCCAGAATAGTCGTAATCTACTAGAACGTAATTAAATTGATATTTACTCGTCCTGTAGATTCGATATTTAACTTGGTTACTTTTGAAACTACAATTGATATCCTTCATACTTGGGAATTTAAATTGTGTGTTGAGAAAACACCCATCAGGTCCCATAGGCTTTAAATGGAATGTAACAACTTCTGTGGGACAACCCAAAAAGGAAAATGTCACAACTTCTGTGGGACGGAGGGAGTATATCGTAATCAGAGTTTAGATAATCACCTGCGCACATTTAGATCATCACAAAAGACCAACCCCATAGATAAAATTTTTCTCGAAATCAATAAAATCAGAGTTTGAATAGTGGTACGCCACTAAATAAAGGTTTGCATACATTATAAAAGTAAAAGTTTGATGAACGATCGCACAGTCACAAAGAATCAATAGATTGTATCTTACCTGGAAGACAATGAAATTCGTTAGAGACACCAAGAGAGGAATCAAATAATTATTCTCTCTCGCTGATGGAACCAGAGGAGCACTGAATAGGCGCACAAGCGTGACTGATTAGCTATAATATAGTGGGCATGACCAATTAAAGAAATTATCGAACCACAGGGAGGAAGGTACTAGGGTCTAAGCGATCTCGTGTTTGTCATAGTATTATAGAGATGAACGAGAAGGGGAGATAATCAAGAAATGACAATAAAATAAAAGGATAGATGAATGGAAGATGGATGAATGAGCCAAGTAGATATAGATGAGATTAACAATACTTAAAGTATGGAAAATCTAGGTATCATGCAATGAATTCATATGTGTCATGGGAAAAAGGCTAAGGGCCAACACTAAGATCACCTAAACTCCCTCTCGGAATGAATAGGATATGAATGACATTCATTGGATTGGTTCTCACTCAAACAATTCCAACTAGGTACTAAGCTTGAAATGAGAGTCCCTTCACATAATCTATTGACTTCTCAATCTAATAAATGATAGTACCACTCAACCTTATTATCATGCCGGAAATTAATCCACTTGCAAGATTTACATGATAAACCTTATGAGCTCCTCAAGGGGACATCATCAACCTATGACGGACATGGATTCCTTCTACAATCAACAGCACACCATAGATACAGCACTACTTCCCAACTCACCGAGTTTGTTGATTTAATACATATAAATCTCACCCATTGATGAATCAAAGAAATACATACTGCCCTACGTGTTGAGGTTATTGTATAGGGATTAAGAGCACGAACTTCTATAATAACAGAGATCAAATTCTTCTATATGTCAGTATAAGAAGAACGATCTCAAGCGGTCCTACTCAATACACACAAGTGCACTAATGTGATTCTATAGCCAAGACAAACTAATACCGAACCACACTACAACCATACCGATAGAGAGTCCCCGTCTATCTCAGTTGTGAGTATCTGTTTATACTTTATAAGGAAACCGATAATATGATCTTCCGCGTGTTGTCGCACAACATATTATCTACAGTATAAAGTAAGTGGACTTATTGCATCATGCATATAAATAAATTATAAGATGCAATCATTTGATCAATGATTCTCAATTCAAATATTGTTATGACATTGTTCATACTAAAGCTAGAATTTTAGTATACAATCCAACAATCTCCCACTTATACTTAAAGACTATGCTGTCATGTCTTCTGCCATACATCTGATTCCTACTCCCACTTATACGACCATTAAAAGCTCTCGCCTTAAGGTCCTTTTAAATGGTTTACTAGGTCATCATCCGATGCAATCTAGGCGACAACAACCTTCGCCTCATCATACGATTTCTCGTAACAGGTGGTACTCGCGCTCCATGTGTTTAATTGCCTTATAGACTTGTGATTTCTTCAAGTTTGCAACTGCACCAATATCATCAATGTAAATTGTGATTACCTTGGGCAAACTTAGAAACACTTCAAAGTCCATCATGAAGTCTCTAGAGTCATATAGATACTTTGGCTGCCTCATAGGCTCCAATTAATCATCTTTCCATGATGGAGTCCGGAGTTTGAAATATATTTCTATATAACACTCCTCCACATTATGACTCTACTTCCTAAAATTAAACACATAACCTTTGAGGAGAATTTACTACAGTCCAATCTGACTAAAAAAACCGAATCTACGTAATCCACAAGAAGCAGTGAATCTGCTCAGTAAGTCTACATATGATTTCCAGTCCTTCTCAGGCACTTCATATATGTCTTACCGCAGTTCATCATTCTTGTTCCGGGTTACGTTGATACCCACTGTTCTGCATACAGCAAAACAGATATCCAATTTCATTCATAGCATTCCATGAATAAACTCATCCGATGGGGAGGAAGGCTCTAAAGCCGACGCGCAAGTCTATTCACATGCTAAATGAGTATGGACTGTATCATTTTATGAAACTTGAGATAAGCATAATATCCTTTCTTGTGATCCGTATTACCGTGATCAAAAGGATGTATTTTGCCTTTTTTAAGTCCTTCATCTTTACCGCTTTTATTAACCGTACCCATACGCCCGATAATACTCTTTCATTGTCTCCAATGAGCAAGATACTATCTACATATAGTCCAAGAAATACCACCACGTTTCCGTCACTCTTTACAATACACAAGACTCATTCGCTCATTGATTTAAATCCATGCCACTGAATTACCTAATCAAAACAGATGCTTCACGATCTTAAAGCTTGCTTTAGTCCATCGCTGGACACTTTTAAGCTTACTATCAAAATGCTATTAGTACTTTGCAATGAATCACTCTGGTCGCTCCACATAGATGTTTTCCTCAAGATTTCCAATCAGGAAAGCTGTCTTGACATCTATTTGCTGTCCCTCATAATTTAATATGAGCAGCAATAAATAAAAGAATCCGGATCAACATAAGCATAGCTACCAGCGAACATGTTTCCTCATAATCGAACCATTTCTTTCTGAGTACATCTTTTCGCAATAAGCTTTGCTTCCAAGATTTTCACCTTTCTGTATGATCCTCTTTTATTTCCTTTGACCCTTGCAATGGCTTTTACACCATTTAGTGGTCAAATAAGCTCCCAGACTTAATTTAGAATCCGTAGATTCTATTTCAACATTCATTGCAACTTACTAAGATTCCGCATTTTTATCTTGTAGTGCTACGTCGTTTCCATGGGATAATATCATGTTCACTAGGGATCAAGTCTCACGACTCTCCCAAAACATATATTTATGGGTTGTCACACAACCCTCCCACTACGACAAGGCACTACATGTAATTGTGTATCAGACGTGAACGCGTTGCAGTTTACCTTGTGGTATATCATCTTGTACACTTGGTACTTATACTTAGTGTTTTCCTCTCACTTCCTTTAGAACAACTTATACATGGGTTTGTGATTTATTACATAGTCCTTTTCCAAAAATCTAGTTATTGAGTTAACAATTATCCTTCGATCTTTTCGACTAAATAAATCACCCTTCATTTTTCTAGGATATCCCATATACAGACAAACGTTTCACGAATTACTGTATCTAGGGCATATCCATAAAATGAATTTAATTATTCCAAATAATTCATCATCTATCTAATCATAATCATAAGAGCCTAATACCTTCTACCCACCACACCATTCAGCTGGGGCATGCCCGGTGTAGACAACTTGAGATTTAATCTCAACTTCTGATCAATAGCTCCTAACTATCCCAAGAGGTATTCACCATCATGATTGAATCATAATGACTTAATATATTTTCCATGACGCTTCACTGTACCAGCCTTACAATTCTTGAATTAATCCAAGAACTTAGACATGCAGTGCATCAAATAAATATATTGGTATCCAGAATAATCTTCAAATATTCTTAACCACCTCTTGCCTGGATAATATTAGGTCCGCTTGAATCAGAATGAACTAATTCCAACAAATATATCTTTGGCTCTATACCCCACAGCCTTTAAAAGGCAGTTGATCAATTTTACTTACAAACACGACTCGCAAGTCCGATAGTTTCCACTTCAGATAAACCTTACGGTCTATCGGCTATCAACTTTTGAATCTTACTTAAGTAAAATGAATTAATTATAGACGCCAAATGTATGTTTAGTTCATTTCCGAAGGTTCCTTTCTCTTACTAATATTAGAAGATGCATTATTTAATTACTATTTATTGCATCTGTGTGATGAACATGATTCAAGAGTATAATTATTATCCACCAACGTACTAAAACGGATTATACCCCCATTCCTCATCATTATGACCATGTCATATAAATGAAATGAAGTATCCATCCGTTAATGCATAGAAACCGAAATTAAATTCTTTCCATGAAAACGTACGTAAAGATAATTTCTCATAATCAATCATTTATTCCTATCATAAGATAGATAAATAACTCCCACTGCAATAGCCACTACCTTCGTAGTTTTACCCATGTCATAACTATCTTATCCTCACTTAGTAATAAACATTTAGTGATTCCAGTATCTACACACTTCGTGTCAGTAGATGCCATCACTAATCATGTTTAAGCCATTAGTAAATAAGATATTAAACTTGTTCACTTTATGATGAAAATGGTTTTCCTTTGCCACATGTTTTGTTAGAAGTTTCCCACCATTTACATCCTCTTGTAATTGAGGTGGAACTTTCTCAAAACATCTAGGCAATTATGGAAAATAAAATTGACTTAGGTTTCCCTTTCAACTTCTATTCCATATATATTTCCAATTCATTCATCAAATTCTATCATGATCTTGCGCCTTTTAAATTACTCAAGTATCCAAAGAGTTACATGAGACCATCATATTTCTATGAACCTCTCATCTCTTCACTAGAGACATTAACAGGCATCATGAGCCGTCCTTTGAGAGAACACATGTATTTTCTTAAGCAGTAATTTTCAAAACCAAGATTCTTTTCTAATCATCTAATTTGGACAAGTAAATATAATGTCTTTTAGTTAACAATTAGTGAAATAAAACCATTCAAAATTCAGAGAATCACAAATAAATTTACCGATCAAATCTTCGAATTTTATTCTTTTATATCGATTCCCTCAAAACAATATAAAATAAAATTCACCGACATCTCAAGCACCGTGAGTCTGCAAGCCACGATAGTGTGGACGTTTACAAACCCGAACATTTACAAGAGAAGGTTTTACCCATTAATTTCATTTGTCAACCTAACTTTATGACAAAATAATTAATAGTCGGTTCCTCTTTAGCCATGCAAATAAAAGCAGTGACTCCGATGGGGAGGATACTTATTATTTACATCTAAGTGTACACCATTATTTGACCCCAAGTCCGCGGCCCAAGCTTGTGTGCCTTACAGATAGAGAAGTACACACGCGCTCGGATAACTTCCTACAGTCATCAATTACAAGTTTGTACCAGTGAACCGCATATAAACTCATCCGATAGGGAGGAAGGTCTAAGCCAACGCGCAAGTTCATATGCATCACATTACAAACGTAATTATTTAATGAAGTCTGTTCCAGCAATCCATGAATAAACTCATCCGATGGGGAGGAAGGCTCTAATGCCGACGCGCAAGTCTATTCACATTGCTAACAAACCAATAATGGAGGCCGCGGGAATTTATTACCAATCCCCTCTCCCACTTAGTTATTTAATTATCGAGGGTTTTTAACATGCATATAATATTCCAGAATAAAATATACAACTTAGACATGCTTCTATTAACAGCAATTTAAATAAATAAATCACATAGAACATGCTTGTCACATATACAACAATAATTGACAATTAAATCAATTAATCAGTTATATAACATAATTAATTGTATAAATAGTGGATCAATTAATTTGGGCCTGAAGAGCAACAAATAAGCACAAAATGAGCAGCAGATTAATTAATTAATCATACTCATTATCTATGGCCCATAATCTTAGCCCAAAACTAAATTAATTCCACTAAGCCCACTAGAACAAAATTAGTCCATTAATTAAAATTAATTTATCCTGCTTGGCCCATTACTCACAATTAATTAAAACCAGCAATAAAATAATAGCCCAGCAGCCCATATCCATTTCAATAAAATTTGGGCCCAACAGCCCAAAACCAAATTAAAAATTGAGCAGCCTATTATTTAATTACTGAATTGGGCTTTAAGGTCCAACAGCCACATCCATTTTAATTAAAATTTGGGCCCAGCAAACCAAGCCCAAAACAAATTAAAAAAAATGAGCAGCCATGAATACACAACCCATTAACCAAGCCCAACAATCCATGTGCACGGCCCAGCAGCCCAACACCAAATAAAATCAAGGCCCAAAGGAAATAAAGAAATAGAGCCCAACATCCCATGGCTTGCCCTATTTCTTTCATCCGCCGCAATCCCTGCAAGTCGCACCAACACCGCCAGCAAACTGTTCCCGACGGCCGCCACGATTCTGCTGCTTCGGACAACCCTAGTCTCGCCATCAGTCCTCCGGCCAGCAGCCACCTGAGTCGCGCCATCAGTCCTCCAGCTGCCAGCCGCCAGCCGCCATGGATTCCAGCGACGCACACGCCGCCAATCGACAGCCGCCGACAACCATGCCACACGCCAGTCGAGTCCAGATCGGAAAACGAACAACGGCGCGACTGCAGCACACTGCCGGCGCGACTGCAGCACACTGCCGGCGCAGGCGACTGGGATCAGCCGCAAACCGCCGCACAACCGAAAGGGATCGGCCGCACACTGTCGGCGCAGGCGACTGGGATCAGCCGCAAACCGCCGCACAACCGAAAGGGATCGGCCGCACCTGCTTCATCCGAGGGTCCGCCGCCACCCGCGTCGTCGCGATCCTTCCGACTGTCTGACAGGACGATCCTCGGTGGTCGCTGCTCTCGGCATAAACGCTACCAGCCCACCGGACGGGATCGATCGGGATCCACTGTCACCATCTTCGTCAGCGCCGCCAGAGCCGCCACCAGCCGCCGCTCACCGCCGCTCGAGGATAACAGACTCGCCGGAACCTCCAGCCGTGTAGGACTGACGCCTCTCAACGTCGGACCTGCCCAGATCCGATCAGAAAAAGGTGGCGCAATGCATGATGGATCGGACCGCCTCCTCATACGATCGGGTCAACCAGCGACACGCCCGGAAGCAGCTCCGTCATACGCCGTTGACCGCACCCGATGAACAAGCCACTGTACTGATGCTCAGCCGCCGTGGTCTCAGCCCAAACCAGCGCCGCCGAGACAAATTTCAGGTCCGGCCGAAGCCACCAGCCGTCAATAGCCGGCACCGGTCAGACTCCGTTCTTCGTCGGATGTACACCCACCGTACAGTGTGTGAGTGTGTGTGATATAAAGAATACAGTTGACTGACTGACTTTTTTGTATTTGAGTGACCAACAGAATGTGTACCATGTATTCAATAATAAAGAAAATACACAACAGCACATAGCAACAGAAGATCACAAAGTGATTACAAAGTCAATACAACAATCACATAACCACAAACACACGGACTGTCAGACTATGCGATTAAAACAGATTATATCAATTAATCAAATAATCACAAACCCATCCTTACAAATCACGATTCACCAAGAAACCATGCTCTGATACCAATTGTTGGCAATTGGATCTTATGGTGAACATGATTCAATAAGAAAACCAGGTAAACAAATCAGCGGAAGCATAATTAAACCGTTTACCGTACTTCTGGGTTGATGTAGAGGTTGATCCGTTGCAGAGAACCACCTCTTAATCTTCTGCAGTATGTCCCAAGTGTGATCCTGCTGTTGTGTGGGCAACAGTCTGCAGGATCTCTCAATCTGCTTCTCTTCCCTTCTCTCACCAAAAGAGGCGCAGGAATAATCTAAGGGCTCCAGGAAGCTGAGTTCACTTATATATTGGGCTACAGCAGGGACCAGGAGGAGAAATTGGGCTGGGCCTCAATTGAATTTAATTAACCAAGCTTAGCCCAAAGCTTTTAATTAAATCCAATAATAATAATATAGTCCACTAAAATATTATTACTGCACTACCCGTCCAATCCCAAAATTATGTTCTGGGCTCCTTCTTATTATAAGCCCGACAGTCTCCCCATGTTTAAGATATACAATGTCCATTAATTAATTAAGTTACTGACAACTCAAATTAATTAATATCTCATCCAAGAGTAGTACCACTCAACCTTATTATCATGCCGGAAATTAATCCACTTGCAAGATTTACATGATAAACCTTATGAGCTCCTCAAGGGGACATCATCAACCTATGACGGACATGGATTCCTTCTACAATCAACAGCACACCATAGATACAGCACTACTTCCCAACTCACCGAGTTTGTTGATTTAATACATATAAATCTCACCCATTGATGAATCAAAGAAATACATACTGCCCTACGTGTCGAGGTTATTGTATAGGGATTAAGAGCACGAACTTCTATAATAACAGAGATCAAATTCTTCTATATGTCAGTATAAGAAGAACGATCTCAAGCGGTCCTACTCAATACACACAAGTGCACTAATGTGATTCTATAGCCAAGACAAACTAATACCGAACCACACTACAACCATACCGATAGAGAGTCCCCGTCTATCTCAGTTGTGAGTATCTGTTTATACTTTATAAGGAAACCGATAATATGATCTTCCGCGTGTTGTCGCACAACATATTATCTACAGTATAAAGTAAGTGGACTTATTGCATCATGCATATAAATAAATTATAAGATGCAATCATTTGATCAGTATACAATCCAACAGGTTCGACCTCAGCAAACAGGTCGAACCACTAAGCACAGGTAGAACCACAGGTTGAACCACCCTACTGGAAGCCCCAGGTGCTTGGTTCGACCAGCCCAACAGGTCGAACCAAGATGTCTCAGGTCGAACCTAGGTCGAACCGATTTGCGCAGTCTCTCCGTTTCGCGTATAACTTTCACATCCAACCTCCGAATTGAGTGATTTTTATGCTCACACGATCCTATCTTCCTGGACTTTCTATCCATCTAAAAAACTCACAAAAACTCTAAGAATTGAATCTGTAATAAGCCATGGAAAGTAGAACATCTGTTCTGTTCGGCACAGCTCCCGCGGCGTCACTACTTTGCTCATAACTTCCTCGTTCGGCCTCCGAATAGGATGTTCTTTACGCCAAAACGACCCTCTCTTCAGTGGATTTCCAACCATGTATCACAACATCAGTTTTGATCTCCAAAAGAACACAGAATAATTACACAAGTTGGACGTGCATTTCAGAGCATCCTCGCACAAATTGCACCTTTCTCCAACTTGGCACTTTTGATCCCTTTTTCCTCCTAAAACACAATAAAACAACTCAAGTGCACCTTCATATCACATATAATGAATATAAGACCATTGTGCTCATATAAGACTACAATATCAATCAAAAAGGTGTTAAATTAGATATTTAAACACGCTTATTTTCACTCTCATCAATCCCCCAAACTTACCCGTTGCTCGTCCCGAGGCAACAAAATAAAGATAAAGAGAAAGAGAGTATGAAAATTAGTGGGGAAACAAGGACTATGACCAATACCCCATTCAAAATACAATTGTCATCAACTTAGGTCATGCAACTCTTATCACGTGTAATAATCAATTCAAAGCATACAAGTTAAGACAATCACCACCAATTCAAATGCTCCATTGATATGTTCTCACGGAAAGTATATATCACTCGAACTCAAGTGTAAAAGATGTACACTTATGGATTAAAGTGTTTACTCTCAAATTCAATTCATGTGCATATGTAACCATAAGCTTGCCAAACGTCTCAAACTTTCTACCACTAAAATTATGATTCGACAATGGGATCAAAAAGGACTTTTCTTTTGGATGTAATGTTGGCTCTTTGATAAGGGTAGGAAACATATGGATAAAGTGACACAATTAGTAGAGAATTAAAACCGGAGATCTTTTGTACTGCAGATTCTTACACTTCAAGGCTATCCAGCTTCATGCTCTTCTAATTTTCTTTTCTCTCCTTTCCTTCAAGCTCAACATACTTTTTCTTTTCTTCAAGCACATCCTTTTTCTCTCGAGGTACCAGTTTCGGGCACTACCTCACGCATCCTCCATAGGGTACTAGATTTAAGCACTACCCTAGGGTTTTTGATTCCATGGAGTACTAGATTTAAGCACTACTCCACGCTTATCCTTTAGATGCATTATCATAATCCATCACTATTAATTTCAACACCAATTTTATTCCTTCCCAAATTGTTATCAAGCACCATTAACACACTTTGACAGCATTTAATTCTCCACCAAATATAGGAATTTAAAGCTCAAATAGGATATCAAAGTGGCTATCTTCGTAGGTTGCCAAAGAAATAAGGCTTTTAGGCTCAACGGGGCTAACTACGGATATATAATTATTTAGTAGGGAATTATTTGGCTAAGTGACTCATAAATTCAAGGATGGCCTAAAATCATCTCCCATCATCTAACACACATGTAGTTTCAAGTAAGACAAGAGGCAAGTTCTAGAATACATACACAAGAACGATACTCACCAGAAAAAAAATATCATGTGATTATGTACATGATCAACGAGCCTCAAAATCTCACATGGGTTTTTAACAAGTAACAGAGCACTTTTCATGGTAGGTAATATCTCACAAGTACACATAGAACTTCATACCACAACATAATTCAAGTACACTTCCTTCATCAATTTCAAAAGCATATGAATTCCAAGACAATTTAAAAATAAGCTCACATGGATTACCACCATAAACACAGTCCTTTCACTCCTATGAATTAAAAGCACATATAAAAATTAGAAAAAAAAACGAGTGCACCTGATTTTTCTTCAATGTACGCACGAGCTCCTCGAGTCAAAGTCTCAATGTAGAACTCGTCTTGCCACTCTTTTACCTTTTTCTATCATCAAAGCTCAAACAAACTCATCATCACATGATTCATCAATAATAAAATAGGAGAACTATAAGAAAGAATTAATTGACTATGTAATCGACTCCACACACTAGAAACACCACTGAACACTAGGCAAATTGTAAAAAATCGACACATCAAAACCGATTAAAGTTTCAATATACCGCAAAAAATCAATTCCCCTAGCAAACATTACAAAGAAAAGATTATATTCTTGGTGCTTCAATGAGGTAACTACATCACACCCCCCCCCCAAACTTAGTAAAAACGTAAGTTGAAACTAAGTTTGCAAAGATGTAATTGCCGAATAATAAGCACCTTAAATATAAAATTTCTTACTCACACGAAAGAAATAAAGCAATAAAATGGAAGGGCAAGCCCCCAACAGGCGCTCATGTTTAACGTCGTAGAGTCACGATGGTAGAGGACGGTCTTCTCGCATCCTCACCTTCAAATACTTTCTTTCCCTCTTCTTGTCTACACTCAACACCTCACCTTTCTTGGTCACAAAAATATGATCATTGAAATTTCCTTCCTCCCATGGTTGTCTAGACTCCTCCTTGTCAATCTTCCACTTAAATTCAGAATCACCTGTCTTAGAAAAATCAAGATTAAACAAGTTAGAAACCATATCAATGCTCTTGCACGATTGAGTCTCCATGGGCATCTTCATTGCATGATCAAGAGAGAAAACCACATCTTCATTATCCATCTGTAGTCTAAGCTTTCCTTCCTTAACGTCTATCATAGCTCCAGCTGTGGCAAGGAACGGTCGTCCCAAAATAAGGGGAATGTCACCCTTATCATCTTCCATCTCAAGTATAAGAAAATCTACGGGAAAAACTAACTTATCCACTCTCACTAAAACATCTTCAATTAAACCCTTCGGACAAGTCATGGATCTATCCGCTAATTGAAGAGCAATATTTGTGGGTTTAAGATCCCCCAAACCAAGCCTTTTAAATATGTTCAAAGGCATCAAGTTAACGCTTGCCCCCAAATCACACAAGGCTTTATGTGCCGACCCTTTTCCAATGTCACAAAGAATGGTGAAGCTTCCCGGATCCTTTAACTTTGCAGGCAGCTTCCTTTGAAGGATCGAGCTGCAATTCTCTGATAGGTTCACCGTCTCCACTCCGTTCAAGCTTCTCTTCTTTGATATAATATTCTTGAGGAATCGAGCATAGAATGACATCTCCATGATTGCTTCAGAGAAAGGAATGTTCAAACTTACTTTGCTCATGACATCGTGAAACCTCTTGAACTTTTCTTTCAATCCCTTCTCGGCCAATCTCGAAGGAAACGGAGGAGGTATCTTGGTCTTTGGTCTTCCCCATTCATCACGTTCAACCTCCTTCGCTTTATCCTTCTCGGCTCTCAATCTCTTTGCTCTCTCCCACTTTTTCTCAGCTATTATCTCTGTACTTTGCTCATTCCGAACCACTGGAGTAGCATCAACATCATCGAGAGTGTTCGGAGTAGCAACAGGCAATTTCTGGAGGGGTTCGACCAGGGTTCGACCTGTGGAACAGGTCGAACCAGGCACGTATTGGTCGAACCTACCTTCTGGACAACGGCTCTCTTTTTGAATTTGAGGTTCGACCTGGGTTCGACCTGTTAAGTAGGTCGAACCACGAGTACCTAGGTCGAATCGGCCTACTGTACTCCTTTCGCCCTCTGGTTCGACCAAGGTTCGACCTGTTTGATAGGTCGAACTATGAACGTCGTGGTCGAACTGTTGCTGCGACAAAACAGAGTGCTCCGGATGAAGAGGTTCGACCATGGTTTGACCTGAATGCCAGGTCGAACCCTCTGGGTGTTGGTTGAACAGAAGATTTTCAAAAACAGAGTGCACTGCATGATGAGGTTCGACCATGGTTCGACCTGAATGCCAGATCGAACCTTCTGGGTGTTGGTCGAACCGATGCTTAGTCATGTCCAAAATTGATTTTGGCCTCGTCGTTCCTTCATACTGTGTTCCAGACCTTAACGTGATGGCTTTATCTTCCAATTTTTGTGTCAATTAATTCACGTTCGCGGTCATCTGCCCCATAATCAACGTAAGCTCCTTCATCTGCTTAGATAAATCTGCACGATCAACATTCATGGAATCCTCAAGATGATCAATCCTTGCATCATTCTCAGCCATGTATCGATGGAAGGTATCTTCAATACTCTTCACTCCTTTCTGCTTCATACTAGACCCCCTTAGTGTCAACTCTGTGATCTGCTTCTGCTGGGACTCTAGTAGCTTGTTGATGTTAGCTAGACTAGAGACGATATCATCATCCCTATTTGGCTTCACCACTTGATGTTCAACTTGTGCCACATTTCCAAGTACATATGATCCTCTATCTCTCTCTACAGGCCAGTCACATGAATTCATAGAGATGTCTTCAAACAACTTTTCTGCTTCATGTGCTGTCTTAGATAACAGCGCTCCTCCTGATGATGCATCAATAAAAATACGCGACTCACAATTCAATCCATAGTAGAAGATGCTTATATATTCAGCCTTAGAAATTCCATGCTGTGGACACCTCCTGAGCATGTTTTTAAACCTGTCCCACGCCTCATCAAATTTCTCACCCTGATTCATAACAAATCGGGTGATCTCTTGCCTCATCCTTAAGATTCTTGAGGGTGGCATGTATCTCTCCAAGAACTTCTGCTACAGTTGGTCCCATGTAGTACAATCTGTGGCATCAAGAGTCTCATACCAAGCTTCCGCCTTATCAATCAATGAGAACTTGAATAGGGCAATCCGCCTAGCATTATCGTTAGCTCCAGCTCCCTTTTGAGTGTTTGCATAACCAAGAAATCTTCGGAGATGTTGATATGGATCTTCAAAACAACCTCCAGAAAAGGGATTCTTCTCTACCATGTTAATAAGAGCGGGATGTATCTCAAAATCATCATCTTCCCCCCTTGCTCCTATCAACCCCATGTTACCAGTTCCATAGTTTGTGAAAATTTCACGTATGGCAATATTATCCGGATTCTACCTTGTTCCGGCCATGTTTAGCTCAGTGTGTTATTTCTTCCTTTCTTTCCCTTCCTTTTCCTAGAGCACAAGTACCTCAGAAAAATTCAAGGTTAGATAGAAAATAAATAATCACAAATAAAAGAAAAAAAAATTCTTAATCAAACTAGAAATAATAAACTAATAATAACAGCCGTCCCCGGCAACGGCGCCAAGAACTTGATGCGCGTTTTCTTTGCACGCAAAATTAATCCCCAAGTATTAAGGATATCAATTGCAGCTTAAGCAAGCGACCAAGTGAATATCGAACCCCAAGGACGGCGTATTATCAATTTAATTATTATCTAAATTAAATAAGACAAGTGATAATAAAGTTTGAGGTATGGAATTATTAATCTACTAAGCAAGTAATTAAAATAACAAATAAAATAAACTATCACTCGAAGAATACGTAGGTGGATCAAGTAGGAGAATAGGTAGCTCTAGGATAATCCAGTTTCACTCATTAATCTCCCTTTTATGTGTTGATGTCCGACTCTGCCTTGTGGAATATGGACGCATCACTAAGCCATACAAATCTACTCTATAGACACAAGTAAATATGCATGTAACACGTATGAATAACCTCGGAGCAAGAGATATAATTTCACCCCCCTTTCTAGGTACTATCAGTATCAATTATTTCCCCCTAGGATTGGTACTCTAACCCGATATGATCTCCCTTTATAGGTACTATAAAGTTATCCTCTTTATCCTACTTAATAATCCGAATTCAATTCAATTAATAAGTATTCATATATGATAGTTCTAATAAAGCTTCGGAGTCCCCTCACTTAGAATCATAACATGGAATCCTGTTCAGCGGTGAACACACTCAATCTACAACCAAGATATATATTCAGACTCTATATACCAATTGAAGATGCACAAAACGACCGTGAATATGGATTAAGAAAGCACAATCATATATAAAATAAATCCACAAGTAGTGTTGTACGGAGTTTACACATAGAAGATCAATTAATTCATAAAACCATCAAAACTCCTAGATCTACCAAAAAGGCTCTAGCCCATGGTGTTGTAGGAAACACACATGGGGGTTGGATAGATCTTACCCAGATGTTCGAAAAATACAAGATAAATTAGGAAACGAATAAACCATAGATATGACGTCTTCATGTCCTTCTCCGTCTTGAATCCTCCTCTTGGTTCTCCTCTTGATTCCACAAACGAATCTTCAAAGTAATGGATGAATGGAGAAAAGGATGATGGTTGGGGGGTGATCCCCCCTTGTGGGGTGTTGTATGTTGTGGCTTCTCTTCTCCTCTCTTGTATTGTGTTGTCTATTATGATTTTGTGGCTTCATAGACCTCCTTTTATACTTGTAATCACGTCTCCTAGGCTTGGAATGGGCTTCCTTAATTATCCCACGCGTTTAGGCCTCGAAAAGACGATTTGGTAATTTCCCGAACATTGGTTCGACCTCAGCAAACAAGTCGAACCACTAAGCACAGGTCGAACCACAGGTCGAACCACCCTACTGGAAGCCCCAGGTGCTTGGTTCGACCAGCCCAACAGGTCGAACCAAGATGTCTCAGGTCGGACCTAGGTCGAATCGATTTGTGGAGTCTCGCCGTTTCCCGTATAACTTTCACATCCAACCTCCGAATTGAGTGATTTTTATGCTCACACGATCCTCTCTTCCTGGAATTTCTATCCATCTAAAGAACTCACAAAAACTCTAAGAATTGAATCTGTAACATGCCATGGAAAGTAGAATATCTGTTCTGTTCGGCACAGCTCGCGCGGCGTCACTACTTTGCTCATAACTTCCTCGTTCGGCCTCCGAATGGGATGTTCTTTACGCCAAAACGACCCTCTCTTCAGTGGATTTCCAACCATATATCACAACATCAGTTTTGATCTTCACAAGAATACAGAATAATTACACAAGTTGGACGTGCATTTCAGAGCATCCTCGCACAAATTGCACTTTTCTCCAACTTGGCACTTTTGATCCCTTTTTCCTCCTAAAACACAATAAAACACCTCAAGTGCACCTTCATATCATATATAATGAATATAAGACCATTGTGCTCATATAAGACTACAATATCAATCAAAAAGGTGTTAAATTAGATATTAAAACACGCTTATTTTCACTCTCATCAATGACCCTAGAAACTTCGTGATGGACTTGGATGTGGTTTCTAAGTTTGCCCAAGGGTATCACAATTTATTGTGATAATAATGGTGCAGTTACAAACTTGAAGGAATCATGAGCCCATAAGCAATTAAACACATAGAGCGCGAGTACCACCTGTTACGAGAAGTCGTATGATGAGGGCAAGGTTGTTGTCGCAAAGATTGCATCGGATGATAACATAGTAAATCCTTTTACAAGGACTTTAAAGCGAAAGCTTTTGATGGTCGTGTAGTGGGAGTAGGAATCAGATGTATGGCAGAAGACATGACAGCATAGTCTTTTAGTATAAGTGGGAGATTATTGGATTATGTACTAAAAGTCTAGCTTTTAGTATGAACAATGTTATAATAATTCATTTGAAATAAAAACATATGATCAAATGACTGCGTCTTATAATTTATTTATATGTCCGATGCAATAGACCATTTACTTTATACTGTAGATAATATGTTGTGCGACAACATGCATAAGATCATATTATCAGTTTCCTTATAAAGTATAAACAGATGCTCACAACTGAGATAGACGGGGTCTCTCTATCGGGATGGTTGTAATGTGATTTGGTATTAGTTTGTCTTAACTATAGAATCACATTAATGCGCTTTGTGTGTATTGAGCAGGACCGCTTGATATCGTTCGATTTATACTGACTATATAGGAGAACTTGATTTCAGTTATTATGGATGTTCGTGCTCTTAATCTCTATACAATAACCTCGACACGTAAGGCAGTATGTATTTCTTTGATTAATCAATGAGTGAGATTTATTTGTAATTAAATTAATAAACTCGATGAGTAGGGAAATAATGTTGTCTCTATGGTGTGTTGTTGATTGTAGAAGGAATCCGTGTCAAATAAAATAGGATGATGATGTCCCCTTGAGGAGCTCATAAGGATAATCATGTAAACCTAGCTGGTGGATTTATTCCGGCATGATAATGAGGTTGAGTGGTACTACTCTCAGATGAGATATTAATTAACGGAATTGTCAATAACTTAATTAATTAATGGGCATTGTATATCTTAAACGCAGGGAGACTAACGGGCTCATAATAAGAAGGAGTCCATAACGTAATTATGGGATTAGAATGGTAGTGCAGTAATAATATTTTAGTGGTATATATTATTATTATTGGACTTAAGTATAAGTTTTGGGCTAAACTTGGATACTTAAGCCCAATAGAGGCCCAACTCTAATTTCTCTTCCTGGTCCTTGTTGTAACCCATATATAAGTCATCTCAATTGTCCAGAAACCCTAATGAATTACTTAATCACGCCTAACGTTGTGAGGAGGGTGAGGGAACAGCAGATTGAGAAGATCTTGAGGATCGTCGCCCACACGACGTCAAGATTGGACTTGGGAATACAGCAGAAGATCAAGAGGTTGTTTGCTGCTGCTGTTCATCAACTTGTATGATTTTTCTAAAATTATGTATAACTCTAAATTGTTCTTGTGATATACCGTTGGAAAGCCACTGAAGAGAGGATCGTTTTTGCGTATAGATCACTCAAATCGGAGATCAGATGAGAGAGTTATGCCCAAAACGGTGAGGCTGCACAGGCTGCCGGCGAGAATCTTTCTTCTTCAACATACCCTGGTGAAAGATAATACATTTCAATGTTTTCTTACTTCCGCTGAATATAGAATCGTATGGAACCCTAACGGTTCACATTAATCAAATGATTGAACGCCAACATCCCCTTCCGGTCAGAGCACTTCTGTCCTGTTTTCCTTCGAAAATCAGCTCAAACAGCCTCAGCTGCACCTGATTCGTGACTTTCCACTACATATCTCGATTTATCTCGACTTAAGATCAAATCATACATCATTATCATAGAAATCATAGCTCAAATTACGTGAATTTTCACTCTCATCAACTCCATTGGTCTTCTTTCACATTGCACACTTTTCATTTAAAAAAAAAGGTAAAAAGTCAAAATAATCACCCTTCTTGATACAATTTATCATAATATATTAAAAGTGGCTAGCCTCTTCAGAAATATTTTTTTCCATTTTATCCATGCTAATTTTCTCTATATACTTCACCTAAATTATTAACACCATAACTAATGGAATTTATTACCAAGTTATATTCATATTTCTTAATATTGATTATATTATATTATATTATATATTATATAGTTATAGTAGTATTAAAAGTGAAAAGTTACTTGAGAAACATTTCTTTCCATATTATTCCTATCTATTTTCTCATTTTACCTCTTTATCCTTATTTTCATATTTAAATTAATATGCTTCTAATATTTATTACTACCCATTAGAGTTCATATTCCTGATGCAACCCTTGATTAATAGAGAATTTAGTACTGATTTTATATTCTATGTATATGGGAGTAAGCGTAAACATTTTATCAGATCCGTAACGTTTCATTCTCAAATGTTAAAGAAGAGGAGAATTCTCGAATGTGGCTTCAGATCAGTAGATTCTACAATGGTGCAAATTTTCAGGTGAATAAATCAGCTGGGCCTTTGGACACGCTGCTGTGTGTTGCCAGTTCTTCCTCGATTCATCATAGTAGCTAGATGAGTTCAATGTCTATGTCAAAGGCCGCTTCCAGATCCCCATTACTTCATAGGCGATTACGGCGTTTTTCACAAAATTTTAGTAGTCGCGGCCAAGGATCTGTTTACCTAATTCCTATGGTATTTCATTGATTTAGCCTTATCTAGATTCTGCAGATTATCAAATTCAATGCATTATTTCACTAACGTTTCCTTTTGACTCGATATTTCAAATATGCTTCTGTATACTTCATGATATTCAAGCTATTTTCACTGGTTATGTGGTGGCGCTAATGATTTTCATTGGATTTAGGCTCATTGAAATTCTAGAATTATAAGACAATAATTCTAGGATTAAGACTTCGAACAGTAGCACTTTCGCTTCTCAAATGATATAATAATTTCATAAAAGATGTGCCCATATTGTCAGAGTGAAATAACAGTAGGCTTTAGGTTTAATATTATATTCCACATTAAAATCAATTAACTAAATTTAAAAATAGTATTAATTATATTATATTTTGATTTTTTAAATTAAATCTTTGAAATATATTTATAAATTACGAAAAGAATCATTATTTTTTCTTAAAATCTATAAAATTCATTTAATTCTAATAAGTGTATAAAGTGTAAACTGCTTTTCACAATCAATAATATATATATATATATATATATATATATATATATGCCATAAATAGTGAGTGATGATTTTCCCGCCAAAAATACTTACCATAAATAGAATTTCATTATTTTAAGTTAAAAAAATATAAATAGCATTAACAGTTCTGTGAAGTTCCTTGGATGTTTCTATTTGTTAGTAGCGTGCCACCGTTTCTCCCAACCAGTGACACAGAATTGGGAAAAGAGATCTTGACATTTATTTTATTTCTTGAATCTTTCCATTTAAAAATAACAAAACTATCAGTAATGACCATTACTTTTCGTTTTTCTTGCATTTAATTTTAAAATTCGATTGATTTTTATGGGGCAATTACTACTGTGCAATAGTTTTTAAGGTGCAACAGGATCAATTTTTATCCAATGACCCGGATATAAATACGGTAATAAGCTGATAGGTCATTCACTATTTTATTTTCCCTCTCTTCAATTGTGCGTTCTCTCTATCCCATCTGTCCGTTCTCTCCTTTTCCCATTCCTTCGCCCTGTTCTCTCTCTTTCCTATTCCTCTGTCGCTACTCTCTTCCTGTCGGTAGCCTCTCCGGCGCCTCACCGTCTCCACTTCTTCCTCCTCTCCACCATCTCCACTTTTGCCTCCTCTCCACGTTTCCTTTCCACATTCAGATCTTCTTCAAGCAGACTGTGTTCCAGGTCTCCTTTCCACGTTCCAGATCTTTTTCAAGGCTGTTTTTGATACTGTGTTTGAGATCTTCTTTCCACGTTCCAGATCTTCTTCAAGGTTGTGTTCGAGATTTGCAAAGAGTCATCAAAAAAGAGTCAATGATTATGATTCCATTTTACAATTCCTTTATCATCTTTTTTTCTCAAATTTTTTAAGATAAAATTATACGGGTGTAATTCAAATACTGTAAATGGTTAATTGTTCTTCAATTCTTCATTTTGTGTGATTGCTGACAATTTTTGGGCGAGACTGTAGAAATAGGTAGAGATTACGTGGGGAGTTTTTTTTTTTTAATTTGATAGTGTATACATTTTATCATATAAATGTATTACATTATATTCTTACATGTATCATTAAATTTATATAAAAATGTATTAAATTTAAGAGTCACATTGCAGTGCACCCGGTGCACCGGTGCACATTGATAATCTAAACCGTGAGATCAGATTTTTATTTAATCCTAACCATTAAATAAAAAATACCATTACTACCCACTATACCCTAATTTTTACCCTATAATCCCTCGGTGCACCGGTGCACCGAGTGTACCCCAAAATAACCCTAAATTTAAATTGATTTTTTATATGCATAATCAAATTTAGAGTAGTTGTAATTTAATAATGTTCATATTTCTCTCAATAAATGTATTATTTTTTGTAAAAATTAATATTGATATTATATATATATTAATATTTTCGTCAATATATTTATTAATTTTAGTTATATAGGTTAGTATAAAGTGTTATACATTTTTGTATAAGATCTAATACATTTATTATTTATCAATATTTTTGTCAATATATTTATTCATTTATTTATACAAGTTAGTATATAAATGTTATACATTTTTGTATAAGATCTAATACATTTATTAAAAAATACACGTACTATTACTGGATTAAATATAGTTTAGTTAAATATTTAAATGTGTATTTAAAAACATACAAAATACAAATCTTATTTGTAAAATTAATTACTACATTCAACAGTTAAATCAATTAATATATAAAAAATTGTATTAATGACAATTAAATAGTGTACAAGTTTTTTTTATCATAGATGTATATATTTTTTTAATAATTGTATTATTACATTTATGAAAATAATTATATACATTAATTAATTAAAAATTATACAGTATAGATTATTTTATTTCCTTCACCGATTCTCCACCCACATTGCAGACACAGCTTCCTCCGCCCACTGATTCTCCAATTTCTTCCACCCAAATCCACAATGCGGCTTCTTCCTCCACAAAATAGCGAAGCTTCTTCCATCCAAATCCACAACAACTTTTTCCACCCAAATGGCAGCCTCGCTTGATCGGAAAGCTCGCGACTCAGCGGAGATCAAAAAGAGAAGCGACGCAAGAGCAGAGCGAAGCGGCGGCAGCACAAGAGAAAAGAGAAAAAAGAGTCCGCCTTTTGGAGAGAGAGAAAGGAGAGCCCGCCTTTTGGAGTGGATTGGGTTAAACAGCGTGAATAGCATGAATGACCCATTTAATATTTTAGAATTATATAGTTGACCCACTTTTAAATACGGATCCTATTTTTAGTGTGCATTGATGCGCGTTTTCTTTGCACGCAAAATTAATCCCCAAGTATTAAGGATATCAATTGCAGCTTAAGCAAGTGACCAAGTGAATATCGAACCCAAAGGACGGCGTATTTTCAATTTAATTATTATCTAAATTAATTAAGACAAGTGATAATAAAGTTTGAGGTATGGAATTATTAATATACTAAGCAAGGAATTAAAATAACAAATAATATAAAATATCACTCGAATAATACGAAAGTGGATCAAATAGGAGAATAGGTAGCTCTAGGGTAATCCAGTTTTACTACTTAATTTCCCTTTCATGCGTTGATGTCCGACTCTGCCTTGTGGAATATGGACGCATCACTAAGCCATGCATATTTACTCTATAGACACAAGCAAACATGTGTATAACACGTGTGAATAACCTCAGAGCAAGAAATATAATTTCACCCCCCTTTCTAGGTACTATCAGTATCAATTATTTCCCCCTAGGATTGGTACTCTAACCCGATATGATCTCCCTTTATAGGTACTATGAAGTTATACTCTTTATCCTACTTATTAACCCGAATTCAATTCAATTAATAAGTATTCATATATGATAGTTCTAGTAAGACTTCGGAGTCCCCTCACTTAGAATCATAACATGGAATCCTGTTCAGCGGTGAACGCGCTCAATCTACAACCAAGATATATATTAAGACTCTATATACCAATTGAAGATGCACAAAATGACCGTGAATATGGATTAAGAAAGCACAATCATATATAAAATAAATCCACAAGTAGTGTTGTACGGAGTTTACACATAGAAGATCAATTAATTCATAAAACCATCAAAACTCCTAGATCTACCAAAAAGGCTCTAGCCCATGGTGTTGTAGGAAACACACATGGGTGTTGGATAGATCTTACCCGGATATCTGGAAAATACAAGATAAATTAGGAAATGAATAAACCCTTGATATGGCGTCTTCATGCCCTTCTCCATCTTGAATCCTCCTCTTGGTTCTCCTCTTGATTCCACAAACGAATCTTCAAAGTGATGGATGGATGGAGGAAAGGAAGTGGATGATGGTTGGGGGGTGATCCCCCCTTTTGGGGTGTTGTATGTTGTGGCCTCTCTTGTTGTTGTGTTCCTCTATATGATTTTGTGGCTTCATAGACCTCCTTTTATACTTGTAATCACGTCTCCTAGGCTTGGAATGGGCTTCCTTAATTATCCCACGCGTTTAGGCCTCGAAAAGACGGATTTGGTAATTTCCCGAACATTGGTTCGACCTCAGCAAACAGGTCGAACCACCCTACTGGAATTTGCGCAGTCTCGCCGTTTCGCGTATAACTTTCACATCCGACCTCCAAATTGAGTGATTTTTATGCTCACATGATCCTCTCTTCCTGGGCTTTCTATCTATATAAAGAAATCACAAAAAATCCAAGAATTGTATATGTATCAGGCCATGGAAATTAGCACTGCAATTCTGTTCGGCACAGCTCACGCGGCGTCACTACTTTGCTCATAACTTCCTCGTTCGGACTTCAATGATGGTGTTCTTTATGCCAAAACGACCCTCTCTTCAGTGGCTTTCCAACCATGTATCACACTATGAGTTTTGAGCTCCACAACAATACAGAATAATTATACAAGTTGGACGTGCGTTTATCAACATTCTTGCACAAATTGCACCTTTTCTCAAACTTGGCTCTTTTGATCCTTTTTCCACCTAAAACACAATAAAACACCTCAAGTGCACATAATTCTCACATATATCGAATATAAGACATTTGTGCTCATATAAGACTACAATATCAATCAAAAAGGTGTTAAATTGGATATTAAAACACGCTTATTTTCACTCTCATCAATCCCCCAAACTTACCCGTTGCTCGTCCCGAAGCAACAAAATAAAGATAAAGAGAAAGAGAGTACGAAAATTAGCAGGGAAACAAGGACTATGACCAATACCCATTCAAAATACAATCGTCATCAACTTAGGTCATGCAATTCTCATTACATGTAATAATCAATTCAAAGCATACAAGTTAAGACAATCACCACCACTTCAAATGCTCCATCAACATATTCTCACGGGAAGTATATATTACTCGCACTCAAGTGTAAAAGATGTACACTTATGGGTTAAGGTGTTTACGCTCAAATTCAATTCAAGTGCATGCGTAACCATAAGCTTGTCTATTGTCTCAACTCTCCTTTTACTTGTAGCTAGTAAATCATGGATCAAAAAGGTCTTTCATTAGGTTGTAATGTAGGCTCTTTGGAATAGGTGGGAAATATATGGATAAGTGACTCAAAACTCGGATCAATCAAGCTGCAGTCTCTCTCGATCTTTCATTCTTCCTCATCATTTCAATTAAGCACAATACTCTTCCATCTTTCTCCTTCAAGCACAACATATTTTTTTTTCCAACAATTTCTTGCTCTTCAACTCCATCATTCTCCTTTCTTCACTTTTTTTTTTCTCTTTTCTTTCTCTTTCGAGGTACCAGTTTCGGACACTACCTCTCACATCCTCCATAGGGTACTAGATTTAAGCACTACCCTAGGGTGTTTGTTTGCATGGAGTACTAGATTTAAGCACTACTCCATAAATTTCTTTTTCATCCTTAAGACTCTTTTTTCATTATCCTTATCATCCCTCAAATCACCACTCTCTTCAATTAAGCTTTATTGGCTATCAAAGAATGGATTTAATAAGGCTCAAATGGGCTGACTAGGGATTTAATGAATTCAGGTAAAGTATATGGGAAAATATGGGTTAAATATTAAAGATGGCTAATATCATTTCCATAATCCGCTAGACTAATCTTGAATATTCAAGGAAACTCAAGGCAAGTTCTAGAATACACGCACAAGAATGATACTCACCAGAAAAGAATTATCATGTGATTATGTACATGATCAATGAGGCTCAAAATCTCACATGGGTTTTTAACAAGTAACAGAGCACTTTTCATGGTAAACAATATCTCACAAGTACACATAGAACTTCATACCACAATATAACTCAAGTACACTTCCTTCATCAATTTCAAGAGCATATGAATTCTAAAGATAATTTTAACAATATAAGCTCACATGGATCACCACCATAGACTCAATCCTTCCACTCCATGAATTAAAAGCACATATAAAAATTAGAATAAGGGAACGAGGGCACCTGATTTTTCTTCAATGAATGCTCGAGCTCCTCAGCGTAGAACTCATCTTGCCACCTAGTTACCTTTTTCTATCATCAAAGCTCAAATAAACTCATCATCAAAAGATTCATCAATAATAAAATAGGATAACTATAAGAAATAATAAATTGACTATATAATCGACTCCACACACTAGAAACTCCACTGAACACTAGGCAAATTGCAAAAAATCGACACATCAAAACTGATTAAAGTTTCAACATACCGCAAAAAATCAACTCCCCTAGCAAATATTACAAAGAAAAGATTATATTCTTGGTGCTTCAATGAGGTAAGTACATCACACCCCCCCAAACTTAGTAAAAACGTAAGTTGAAACTAAGTTTGAAAAGAGATGTAATTGCCGATTAGTAAGCACCTCAAATATAAAAATTTCTTACGCACACGAAAGAAATAATAAAGCACTAAAACAGAAGGGCAAGCCCCCAACAGGCGCTCATGTTTAACGTCGAAGAGTCACGACGGATTACCACTTTGTAGACTACTTGATCAGATGACGGTCTTGTCGCATCCTCACCTTCAAGTATTTTCTTTCCCTTTTCTTGTCTACACTCAACACCTCACCTTTCTTGGTCACAAAAATATGATCATTGAAATTTTCTTCCTCCCATGGCTGTCTAGACACCTCCTTGTCAATCTTCCACTTAAATTCAGAATCACCTGTCTTAGAAAATCAAGATTAAACAAGTTAGAAACCATATCAATGCTCTTGCACGATTGAGCCTCCATGGGCATCTTCATTGCATGATCAAGAGAGAAAACCACATCTTCATTATCCATTCACAGTCTAAGCTTTCCTTCCTTAACATCTATCATAGCTCCAGCTGTGGCAAGGAACGGTCGTCCCAAAATAAGAGGAATGTCACCCTTATCATCTTCCATCTCAAGTACAAGAAAATCCACGGGAAAAACTAACTTATCCACTCTCACTAAAACATCTTCAATTAAACCCTTCGGACAAGTCATGGATCTATCCACCAATTGAAAAGCAATATTCATGGGAGTTAACTCCCCAAACCAAGCCTTTTAAATATGGACAAAGGCATCAAGTTAACGCTTGCCCCCAAATCACACAAGGCCTTATGTGCCGACCCTTTTTCAATGTCACAAAGAATGGTGAAGCTTCCCGGATCCTTTAACTTTGCAGGTAGCTTCCTTTGAAGGATCGAGCTGCAATTCTCTGATAGGTTCACCGTCTCCACTCCGTTCAAGCTTCTCTTCTTTGATATACTATTCTTGAGGAATCGGGCATAGTATGGCATCTCCATGATTGCTTCAGAGAAAGGAATATTCAAGCTTACTTTGCTCATGACATCGTGAAACCTCTTGAACTTTTCTTCCAATCCCTTCTCGGCCAATCTCGAGGGAAACGGAGGAGGTATCTTGGTCTTTGGTCTTCCTCATTCATCACGTTCAACCTCCTTCGCTTTATCCTTCTCGGCTCTCAATCTCTTTGCTCTTTCCCACTTTTTCTCAGCTATTATCTTTGTACTTTGCTTATTCTGAACCACTGGAGTAGCATCAACATCATTGAGAGTGTTCGGAGTAGCAACAGGTAATTTCTGGTGGGGTTCGACCAGGGTTCGACCTCTGGAACAGGTCGAACCAGGTACGTAATGGTCGAACCTATCTCCTGGAAGACTGCTCTCTTTCTGCTCTTGAGGTTCGACTAGGGTTCGACCAGTGTTAGAGGTCGAACCACTACCCCCTAGGTCGAACTGCCTCACTGTATAGTTTATATCCTCCGGTTCGACCTGGGTTCGATCTGCTGGGTTGGTCGAACCATTACGGTCGTGGTCGAACCGTTGCTGCGACAAAACAGAGCACTCTGGATGAAGAGGTTCGACCATGGTTCGACCTGCAGAACAGGTCGAACCCTCTGGGTTTTGGTCAAACCGGTGTTCTGGAAAAACAGAGTGCTCCGCATGGTGAGGTTCGACCTGTTGGATTGTATACTAAAAGTCTAGCTTTAGTATGAAAAATGTCATAACAATATTTGAAATGAGAATCATTGATCAAATGATTGCATCTTATAATTTATTTTATATGCATGATGCAATAGTCCATTTACTTTATACTGTAGATAATATGTTGTGCGACAACACGCAGAAGATCATATTATCGGTTTCCTTATAAAGTATAAACAGATGCTCACAACTGAGATAGACGGGGACTCTCTATCGGTATGGTTGTAGTGTGGTTTGGTATTAGCTTGTCTTGGCTATAGAATCACATTAGTGCACTTGTGTGTATTGAGCAGGACCGCTTGAGATCGTTCGACTTATACTGGCTTATAGAAGAACTTGATCTCTATTATTATGGAAGTTCGTGCTCTTAATCCCTATACAATAACCTCGACACGTAGGGCAGTATGTATTTCTTTGATTCATCAATGGGTGAGATTTATAAGTATTAAATCAATATACTCGGTGAGTTGGGAAGTAGTGATGTCTCTATGGTGTGCTGTTGATTGTAGAAGGAATCCATGTCCGTCATAGGTTGATGATGTCCCCTTGAGGAGCTCATAAGATTTATCATGTAAATCTTGCAAGTGGATTAATTTCCGGCATGATAATAAGGTTGAGTGATACTACTTTCGGATGAGATATTAATTAATTTGAGTTGTCAATAACTTAATTAATTAATGGACATTGTTTTTCTTAAACATGGGGAGACTATCGGGCTTATAATAAGAAGGAGCCCAGAACATAATTTTGGGATTGGACGGGTAGTGCAATAATAATATTTTAGTGGACTATATTATTATTATTGGATTTTATTAAAAGCTTTGGGCTAAGCTTGGTTAATTAAATTCAATTGAGGCCAAGTCCAATTTCTCCTCCTGGTCCCTGCTGTAGCCCAATATATATAGTCATCTCAGCTTCTGGAAACCTAAGTAATTGCGCCTCTTTCAGCGTGAGTCAGGGAAAGAAGCAGATTGAGAGAATCCTGCAGATTGTTGCCCACACAACAGCAGGATTCGACTTGGGTCATACAGCAGAAGATCGAGAGGTGGTTCTCTGCAACGATCAACCTCTACACCAACCCAGAAGTACGGTAAACACGTTTTAATTGCTTCCGCTGATTTGTTTACCTGTTTTACTAATGATCACGTTGATCCGCACGATCCAATTGCCAACAATTGGTATCAGAGCGTTGGTTTCTTGGTAAAACGTGAGACGTTAGGTATGGTTTGATCATGTGTGTGTTCATTGTCGATAGAAAGCACGAAATTAGGGTTTAATATTTGTGAATTATCCTATGTGCTTTATTCGATATATATAACGCATGTGATTGCTGAGATAATACTTGTTGATCACACGCACACACACGTTTGCACCATGAGTGTGGAGTGTAAGTTTTGCGTTGCGATCATCGTCTGATGGGCTGTGAGAAGTAACGGGTTGTTGATGGCGTGACTGGACACTTGCGTCTGTGGTACGATGGAGAATGAATCTCCCGTGGAACACATGATACACCCTAACGATTGGTTCAAGGAATTCATGTCCGAGAGCAGCGACAGTTGGCAAGAATGGCAGCGGCGACCATCGTGGCTGTGAGCGACGGACAGCAAGATGACCATTGGAAGTTATCGGCGATGGAGCGGCACTTTAAGACCGGTGCTGTTCAGGCGATAGGCTGCTTAGTTGTCGCTGGGCTGCGGTGGACTCTGAGAACTGTCGATCTGGTCCCGAGCGAAGCTTCAGGCGGTTTCGAGTGTGGCAGGAGGTGTTTCCGAGCATATCATAGGCATGCTGGGACGGGTCTGAAGGGCTTCCGGTCGAACCAGAGACGGGTACCTTCAGTCGATCGGGGAGGAGTGGCGATGGATTTTGGTGTCCTCGTCGTATCTCTCTTCCAGTCGATCGGGACTTTCGGCGTGTTGAAGGCTGGAGTTACTGGACGCGGTGGGTAGCCTGGCACTCGATTCCGGTGGACTGTGTGCGTGGTCGCGTCGGTGATTGCTGGCGGGTACGAGCTGTTGCCGGCGAAGGTGTAAGGATGCGAGGCTGCGGAGCATATCGATTGCTGGTCGCTATCGGCGGAGATGGCAGTCGTAGGCGGGCGCAGCTGGTGGCTATGGCGCGGTGCGCTGAAGATAAAACGCCGGTAGCAGTGGTCGCCGGCAGCGCTGATGGGCAGGAGGCAGTGAATGCTCGGCGCCGGTGATAGCTTCGCAATGTCTTCTTGACTGCACCAGGCGAGAAATAGGGCAGCAAGGGATTGATGTTGGGCTGATGGGCTCAATTTTTTTTTTGAGTTGTCTTTGGGCCCAATTTTTCTAATAGCTATAGGGCTGTCTACCTGTTGGGTCCATTTTTTATTAAAATGGATGTTGGGCCCAATTCAGTAATGGTTTATAGGCTGCTCATTTTTTTTAATTTGGTTTTGGGCTGTTAGGCCCAATTTTAATTAAATTGCTAATGGGCTGCTGGGCCAATATTTATAGCTGTTTTTAATTAGTTGTGGGTAATGGGCCAAGCATGATTAATTAATTTTAATTAATGGACTAATTTTGTGCTAGTGGGCTTGCTGGAATTAATTTAGTTTTGGGCTAAGATTATGGGCCATAAATAATGAACATGATTAATTAATTAATCTGCTGCTCATTTTGTGCTTATTTGATGCTCTAGGGCCCAAATTAATTAATCCACCATTTATGCAATTAATTAATGTTATATAACTGATTAATTGATTTAATTGTCAATTATTGTTGTATATGTGAAAGACATGTTCTATGTGATTTATTTATTTAAATTGCTGTTAATAGAAGCATGTCTAAGTTGTATATTTTATTCTGGAATATTATATGCATGTTAAAAACCCTCGGTGTTTAAATAACTAAGTGGGAGAGGGGATTGGTAATTAATTCCCGCGGCCTCCATTATTGGTTTGTAAGTGATGTGAGTAAACTTGCGCGTTGGCAATAGAGCCTTCCTCCCTAATGGATGAGTTTATTCACGAATCACTGGTACAAACTTCTTTAAATAATTATTGTTTGTAATGTGTTGCATATGGGCTTGCGCGTTGGCTATAGTGCCTTCCTCCCTAACGGATGAGCTTATATGCGGTTCACTAGTACAAACTTATATAATTGATGGTTGTAGAAAGATATCTGAGCGCGTGTGTACTTCTCTAACAGTAAGGCACATAAGCTTGGACAGCAGACTTGGGATCAAATAATGGTGTACACTTAGATGTGAATAATTAGTATCCTCCCCAACGGAGTCACTGCTATTATTTACATGGCTAAAGAGGAACCGACTATTAATTATTTTGTCATAAAGTTAGGTTGACAAATAAAATTAATGGGTAAAACCTTCTCTTGTAAATGTTCGGGTTTGTAAACGTCCACCCTAACGTGGCTTGCAGACTCACGGTGCTTGAGATGTCGGTGAATTTTATTTTATATTGTTTTGAGGGAATCAATATAAAAGGATAAAATTCGAAGATTTGATCGGTAAATTTATTTGTGATTCTCTGAATTTCAAATGGTTTTATTTCACTAATTATTAACTAAAAGACATTATATTTACTCGCCCATATTAAATGATTAGAAAAGAATCTTGGTTTTGAAAATTACTGCTTAAGAAAATACATGTGTATTCTCACAAAGGACGTCTCATGATGCCTATTAAAGTCTCTAGTGAAGAGATGAGAGGTTCATAGAAATATGATGATCTCATGTAACTCTTCGGATACTTGAGTAAATTAAAAGGCAGAAGATCATGGTTGAATTGATAAATGAATTGGAAAAGCTTGGAATAGAAATTGAAAGGGAAACCTAAATCAATTTATTCTTCACAATTTGCCTGGATGTTTTGAGCAAGTTCTACCTGAAATACGAGAGGTTGTATATGGTGGGAAACTTCTAACAAAACATATGGCAAAAGAAAGCCAATTTTCATCATGATGTGAACAAATTTAATATCTTATTTACTAATGGTTTGAACATGATTATTGATGGCATCTACTGATACGAAGTATGTAGATACTGGAATCACTAAATGTTTATCACTGAGTAAGGATAAGATTGTTAATAACATGGGTAAAACTACAAAGGTAGTTGCTATTGCAGTGGGAGTTGTTTATTTATCTCATGATAAGAATAAACGATTGATTATGAGAAATTGTCTTTACGTACGTTTCATAGAAAGAATTTAATTTCGGTTTCTATGCATTAACAGATGGATACTTCATTTCATTTAAATGACATGGTCATGGTAATGAGGAATGAGGCTATAATCCGTTAAAGTATGTTGGTGGATAAAAAGTATACTCTTGAATCATGTACATCCCACAGATGCAATAAATAGTAATTAAATAATGCATCTTCCAATATTAGTAAGAGAAAGGAACCTTCGGAAATGAACTAAACATACATTTGGCGTCAATGACTAATTCATTTTACTTGAGTAGGATTCAAAAGTTGATAGTCGATAGACCGTAAGGTTTATCTGAAGTGGAAACTATCGGACTTGCGAGTCTTGCTTGGAAGTAAAAATGATTAAAATGCCTTTTCAAGGCTGTGGGGTGTAGAGCCAAAGATATATATGTTGGAATTAGTTCATTCTGATTCAAGCGAACCTAATATTATCCAGGTGAGAGGTGGTTATGAATGTTCGAAAATTATTCTGGAAACCAATATATTTATGTGATGCACTGCATGTCTAAGTTCTTTGATTAATTCAAGAATTGTAAGGCTGGTACAGTGAAGCGTCATGGAAAATATATTAAGTCATTACGATTTAATCATGATGGCGAATACCTCTTGGGATAGTTAGGAGTTATTGATCAGAAGTTGAGATTAAATCTCAAGTTGGCTATACCGGGCATGCCCCAGCTGAATGGTATGGTGGGTAGAAGGTATTAGGCTTTTATGGTTATGATTAGATAGATGATGAATTATTTGGAATAATTAAAATTCATTTTATGGATATGCCCTAGAAACAGTAATTCGTAAAACATTTGTCTGTTTGTGGGACATCCTAGAAAAATGAAGTGTGATGTATTTAGTCTAAAAGTTTGAAGGGTGATTGTTAATACAATCACTAGATTTTTGGATAAGGACTATGTAATAAATCACAAACCCATGTGTAAATTGTTCTAAAGGAAGTGAGAGAAAAACACTAAGTATAAGTACCAAGTATACAAGAGGATATACCACAAGGTAAACTGCAAAGCGTGTCACGTCTGATACACAATTACATGTAGTGTCTTGTCGTAGTGGGAGGGTTGTATGACAACCCATAAATATATATTTTGGGAGAGTCGTGAGACTTGATCCCTAGTGAACATGGTATTGTCCCACGGATACGACGTAGCACTACAAGATGAAAATGCGGAATCTTAGCAAGATGCAATGAATGTTGAAATAGAATCTACGGATTCTAAATTAAGTCTGGAGCTTGAAGGATCACTAAAATGGTGTAAAAGCCATTGCAAGTAATCATAGGAAATAAAAGAGGATCATATGGAAAGGTGAAAACCTTGGAAGCAAAGCTTGTTGCGAAAAGATGTACTCAGAAAGAAATGGTTCGATTATGAGGAAACATGTTCGCTGGTAGCTATGCTTATGTTGATCCGGATTCTTTTATTTATTGCTGCTCATATTGAATTATGAGGAACAGCAAATAGATGTCAAGACAGCTTTCCTGATTGGAAGTCTTGAGGAAAACATCTATGTGAAGCAACCAGAGTAATTCATTGCAAAGTACTAATAGCATTTTAATAGTAAGCTTAAAATTGTCCAGCGATGGACTAAAGCAAGCTTTAAGATCATGAAGCATCTGTTTTGATTAAGTAATCCAGTGGCATGGATTTAAATCAATGAGCGGATGAGTCTTGTGTGTTGTAACGAGTGACGGAAACGTGGTGGTGTTTCTTGTACTATACGTAGATAGTATCTTGATCATTGGAGACAATGAAAGAGTATTATCGGGCGTATGGGTACGGTTAATAAAGCTGTAGAGATGAAGGACTTAAGAAAGGCAAAATATATCCTTTTGATCACGGTAATACGCATCACGAGAAAGGATATTATGCTTATCTTAAGTTTCATAAAATGATACAGTCCATACTCGTTTAGCATGTAAATTTATCTAAGTGAATGTGTTTTTGAGACACAAGAAGAAGATAAAGAGGATGAAAGCGGTTCCTTATGCTTCGGCGAATAAGGAAGCTTAATCTAAAGAATGCTATGAACGAAGTTGGATATCTGTGTTGCTGAACGCATGAACAGAAGGTATCAACGTAACCCGGAACAAGAATGATGAACTGTAGTAAGACATATATAAAGTGCCTGAGAAGGACTGGAAATTATATGTGGATTTACTAAACAGATTCACTGCTTCTTGTGGATTACGTAGATTCAGATTTTTTAGTCAGATTGGACGGCAGTAAATTCTCCTCAAAGGTTATGTGTTTAATCTTAGGAAGTAGAGTCATAATGTGGAGGAGTGTTATATAGAAATATATTTCAGACTACGGACTCCATCATGGAATGATGATAAATTGGAGCCTATAAGGCAACCAAAGTATCTATATGACTCTAGAGACTTCATGATGGACTTTGAAGTGTTTCTAAGTTTGCCCAAGGTAATCACAATTTACATTGATGATATTGGTGCAGTTGCAAACTTGAAGAAATCACAAGTCCGTAAGGCAATTAAACACATGGAGCGCGAGTACCAGCTGTTACGAGAAATTGTATGATGAGGGGAAGGTTGTTGTCGCCTAGATTGCATCGGATGATGACCCAGTAAACCATTTACAAGGACCTTAAGGCGAGAGCTTTTAATGGTCGTGTAGTGGGAGTAGGAATCAGATGTATGGCAGAAGACATAACAGCATAATCTTTTAGTATAAGTGGGAGATTGTTGGATTGTATACTAAAAGTCTAGCTTTAGTATGAACAATGTCATAACAATATTTGAAATGAGAATCATTGATCAAATGATTGCATCTTATAATTTATTTTATATGCATGATGCAATAGTCCATTTACTTTATACTGTAGATAATATGTTGTGCGACAACACGCAGAAGATCATATTATCGGTTTCCTTATAAAGTATAAACAGATGCTCACAACTGAGATAGACGGGGACTCTCTATCGGTATGGTTGTAGTGTGGTTTGGTATTAGCTTGTCTTGGCTATAGAATCACATTAGTGCACTTGTGTGTATTGAGCAGGACCGCTTGAGATCGTTCGACTTATACTGACTTATAGAAGAACTTGATCTCTGTTATTATGGAAGTTCGTGCTCTTAATCCCTATACAATAACCTCGACACGTAGGGCAGTATGTATTTCTTTGATTCATCAATGGGTGAGATTTATAAGTATTAAATCAATATACTCGGTGAGTTAGGAAGTAGTGTTGTCTCTATGGTGTGCTGTTGATTGTAGAAGGAATCCATGTCCGTCATAGGTTGATGATGTCCCCTTGAGGAGCTCATATGGTTTATCATGTAAATCTTGCAAGTGGATTAATTTCCGGCATGATAATAAGGTTGAGTGGTACTACTCTCGGATGAGATATTAATTAATTTGAGTTGTCAGTAACTTAATTAATTAATGGACATTGTTTTTCTTAAACATGGGGAGACTATCGGGCTTATAATAAGAAGGAGCCCAGAACATAATTTTGGGATTGGACGGGTAGTGCAATAATAATATTTTAGTGGACTATATTATTATTATTGGATTTTATTAAAAGCTTTGGACTAAGCTTGGTTAATTAAATTCAATTGAGGCCCAGCCCAATTTCTCCTCCTGGTCCCTGCTGTAGCCCAATATATATAGTCATTTCAGCTTCTGGAAACCTAAGTAATTGCGCCTCTTTCAACGTGAGTCAGGGAAAGAAGCAGATTGAGAGAATCCTGCAGATTGTTGCCCACACAACAGTAGGATTCGACTTGGGTCATACAACAGAAGATCGAGAGGTGGTTCTCTGCAACGATCAACCTCTACACCAACCTAGAAGTGCGGTAAACACGTTTTAATTGCTTCCGCTGATTTGTTTACCTATTTTACTAACGATCACGTTGATCCGCACGATCCAATTACCAACACGACCATGGTTCGACCTGAATGCCAGGTCTAACCTTCTGGATGTTGGTCGAACCGAGGATTAGCTATGTCCAAATTTGATCTTGGCCTTGTCGTTCCCTCGTACTGCGTTCCAGATCTTAACGTGATGGCTTTATCTTCCAATTTTTGTGCCAATTGATTCACGTTCGTGGTCATCTGCCCCATCATCAAGGTAAGCTCCTTCAACTGCTTGGACAAATCTGCACGATCAACATTCATGGTATCCTCAAGATGATCAATCCTTGCATCATTCTCAGCCATGTATCGATGGAAGGTATCTTCAACACTCTTCACTTCTTGCTGCTGCCT
Organism: Pogostemon cablin; assembly: GCA_023678885.1. Taxonomy (NCBI): domain Eukaryota; kingdom Viridiplantae; phylum Streptophyta; class Magnoliopsida; order Lamiales; family Lamiaceae; genus Pogostemon; species Pogostemon cablin. The sequence continues at coordinate 21,034,223 of CM042971.1, forward strand.
AGTAGGCCCCCTTTGTGTCAACCCTGTGATCTGCTTCTGTTGGGACTCTAGTAGCTTGTTGATGTTAGCTAGACTAGAGACGATATCATCATCCCTATTCGGCTTCACCACTTGATGTTCAACCTGCGCTACCTCGCCAAGTACATATGATCCTCTATCTCTCTCTATTGGCCAGTCACGTGAATTCATAGAGATGTCTTCAAACAACTTTTCCGCTTCAAGTGCTGTCTTTGATAACAGCGCTCCTCCTGATGATGCATCAATAAAAATACGCGACTCACAATCTAATCCATAGTAGAAAATACTTATGTATTCAGCCTTAGACATTCCATGTTGTGGACACCTCCTGAGCATATCTTTAAATCTGTCCCAAGCCTCATAAAATTTCTCACCCCGATTCATAACAAATCGGGTGATCTCTTGCTTCATTCTTAAGATCCTTGAGGGTGGCATGTATCTTTCCAAGAACTTCTGCTGCAGTTGGTCCCATGTAGTGCATTCTGTGGCATCAAGAGTCCCATACCAAGCTTCTGCCTTATCAATCAATGAGAACTTGAATAGGGCGATCCGTCTAGCATTATCATTAGCTCCAGCTCCTTTTTGAGTGTTTGCATAACCAAGAAATCTTCGGAGATGTTGATATGGATCTTCAAAACAACCTCCAGAAAAAGGATTCTTCTCTACCATGTTAATAAGAGCGGGATGTATCTCAAAATCATCATCTTCCCCCATTGCTCCTATCAACCCCATGTTACCAATTCCATAGTTCGTGAAAATTTTACATATGGTAACATTATCCGGATTCTGCCTTGCTCCGGCCATGTTTAGCTCAGTGTATTATTCTTTCTTTTCCTTCCTTTCCTTTTCCTAGTGCACAAGTACCTCAGAAAAATTCAAGGTTAGATAGAAAATAAATAATCACAAATAAAAGAAAAAAAATCTTAATCAAACTAGAAATAACAAACTAATAATAACAGCCGTCCCCGGCAACGGCGCCAAGAACTTGATGCGCATTTTCTTTGCACGCAAAATTAATCCTCAAGTATTAAGGATATCAATTGCAGCTTAAGCAAGCGACCAAGTGAATATCGAACCCAAAGGACGGCGTATTATCAATTTAATTATTATCTAAATTAATTAAGACAAGTGATAATAAAGTTTGAGGTATGGAATTATTAATCTACTAAGCAAGTAATTAAAATAACAAATAAGATAAAATATCACTCGAAGAATACGAAAGTGGATCAAATAGGAGAATAGGTAGCTCTAGGATAATCCAGTTTTACTACTTAATTTTTCTTTCATGCGTTGATGTCCGACTCTGCCTTGTGGAATATGGACGCATCACTAAGCCATGCATATTTACTCTATAGACACAAGCAAACATGCGTATAACACGTGTGAATAACCTCGGAGCAAGAGATATAATTTCACCCCCCTTTCTAGGTACTATCAGTATCAATTATTTCCCCCTAGGATTGGTACTCTAACCCGATATGATCTCTCTTTATAGGTACTATGAAGTTATACTCTTTATCCTACTTATTAACCCGAATTCAATTCAATTAATAAGTATTCATATATGATAGTTCTAGTAAGACTTCGGAGTCCCCTCACTTAGAATCATAACATGGAATCCTGTTCAGCGGTGAACGCACTCAATCTACAACCAAGATATATATTCAGACTCTATATACCAATTGAAGATGCACAAAATGACCGTGAATATGGATTAAGAAAGCACAATCATATATAAAATAAATCCACAAGTAGTGTTGTACGGAGTTTACACATAGAAGATCAATTAATTCATAAAACCATCAAAACTCCTAGATCTACCAAAAAGGCTCTAGCCCGTGGTGTTGTGGCCTCTCTTGTTGTTGTGTTCCTCTATATGATTTTGTGGCTTCATAGACCTCCTTTTAATCTTGTAATCACGTCTCCTAGGCTTGGAATGGGCTTCCTTAATTATCCCACGCGTTTAGGCCTCGAAAAGACGGATTTAGTAATATCCCAAACATTGGTTCGACCTCAGCAAACAGGTCGAACCACTGGGCCACAGGTCGAACCACAGGTCGAACCACCCTACTGGAATTTGCGTAGTATCGCCGTTTCGCGTATAACTTTCACATCCGACCTCCAAATTGAGTGATTTTTGTGCTCACGCGATCCTCTCTTCCTGGGCTTTCTATCCATATAAAGAAATCACAAAAACTCCAAGAATTGAATATGTAACAGGCCATGGAAATTAGCACTGCAATTCTATTCGGCACAGCTCGCGCGGCGTCACCACTTTGCTCATAACTTCCTCGTTCGGACTTCAATGATGGTGTTCTTTATGCCAAAACGACCCTCTCTTCAGTGGATTTCCAACCATATATCACACTACGAGTTTTGAGCTCCACAACAATACAAAATAATTATACAAGTTGGACGTGCGTTTATCAATATTCTTGCACAAATTGCACCTTTTCTCAAACTTGGCTCTTTTGATCCTTTTTCCACCTAAAACACAATAAAACACCTCAAGTGCACATAATTCTCACATATATCGAATATAAGACATTTGTGCTCATATAAGACTACAATATCAATCAAAAAGGTGTTAAATTGGATATTAAAACACGCTTATTTTCACTCTCATCATGCATCAATTGCACAGTAGATCAACTCTTTTTATGAATAATTTTGCGCACACTCCCGTAATAATAATTACTCCTGTTATTTTGCTTTTCATTTCAAATCTTCAATTTAATATAATTCCTAAATAATTCATTGTTATTTTTATTTATTGTTCTTCTTAAATAGTAATTTAATTTTAATTTTAATTATATTATAATAATTCATAAATAAATAAAAATAAAAAATAATTTAATAAATTGAGTCTAATTACCGTTCATTTTCATTGCTATTATTAAAAAAAAGGTTTAACAACTTAAGTGAATTGATAGAGCAGCACGGAAATAATCAAAAAGGAGTTTGAGAATTGGAGAGTGAGCCAATAGGGTAATTATTTCTCCATCTGCAAAACACACAATTGCAGCTGTGCCTCTTTATCTCCCAACCTGCTTTTACTACATGGTGTAAAAAATGTGCAAATCTTCTTCAAGAAGCTTTGGACGATATATGCAAATATTAGGAATACAAGAGTGAAGAGGTGTTGATAACTGGAGTATTAAAAAGGTCGGTGAGCATGGAGTGTCGGACCTAGTGAGATTGAAAAGATCACGAATCCGATGGTGAGTAGTGCAATGGGGTTTCCGATTAGGGATATGGAGGCGCAAGTGGTGATTATAACAGTGTTGTTTACCGAGAAGTAGGTGGCTGATGAGAGTATAAATTCACGTATTTTAGGCTCTGATTTGCATGGAAATTGAGTACGATTGAGTCTTTTATTGAGACAAATTGGAATGTTTATGGAAAAGCCACAAATCAGAGGATACTAAGGCTTTTTGAGCATATTTGTAAAGTAAAACATATCGTAAGGGATCAAAATTTGAAGACACGATTTTTTAGGCGATTTTCAAAGGTTGTTCGACCTCAGGACCTTGTTCGACCATCATCACTTTAGTCGAACAAGGTGGCCAAGTCGAGCAAAATACGCAGAAACGTACAGAGAGCTTGCTCGACCAAAAGATGTTTTTCGACTAGCAACATCTTGGTTGAACAGATGAGGCTTGGTTGAAAAAAATGTGCAAAAACTTACAGAAGGCTTGCTCTACCGTTGCTCGACCATGAGGCCTTACTCGACCAGTCAAGGCTTGGTCGAATGGATTCTCGCTGCTTCTATTTTTGGTAATTCTGGATTTCTTTTACCAAATTTGACGTGTGCCTCAAGTAAAAGCCCATCCTAGGCCCTTAAGGAGGTTCCACGAGTATAAAAGAAGAGCTTTCGCAGGAGAAAAGGGACACACCACTTCATCATCTATTCATCACCAAAACCCTACTGCCATTCGGAGGTTCGTCTGTCGAACCAAGTGAGAACCAATTGAAGATTCAAGACGGAGAGAGTCGCGACGTCACTCGCATCTAGGGTTTGCTTTGCTTCTTAATTTATCTTGTAATTTTCAAGACTATGGGTAAGATCCTACCAACCACAATGATTGTTCCTATATCAATCATAGGCTAGAACCGCTTCGGTAGTTCTAGGGTTATGAAGGTTTTATGAGTTAGTTTGTCTTTCATGTGTAAACTCCGTACAACACTACTTGTGGTTTATTTTATTTAAGATTGCGCTTTTTAAATTCATACTCACAGTCGTTTTGTGCATCATAAATTGTTATGTAGAGTCTGAATAGATAGCTTGGTTATTGATTGAGTGCATTCACTGCTGAGCAGGATTACATGTTATAATTCTAAGTGAAGGGATTCCGAAGTCTTATTTGAACTATCTTATATGAATACTTGTTAATTGAATGATATTCGGGTTAATAAGTAGGATAAATAGTATAACTTCATAGTACCTATAAAGGGAGATCATATCGGGTTAGAGTACTAAGTGCACGAGAAATAATTGATACTGATAGTACCTAGAAAGGGAAGTGAATTATATCTCTTACTCCGAGGAAATTCACACGTGTCATACGCATGTTTACTTGTGTCTATAGAGTGAACTTGCATGGTTTAGTGATGCGTCCATAGACCACAAGGCAGAGTCGGACATCAACGCATGGAAGAGAGATTAATAAGTAAAATTGGATGACTCGAAGAACTACCTAATTTCTCACTTGATCACAGTCGTATTATCTCTATTTCTTGTTTACTTTATTTGCTATTTTAATTACTTGTTATTTAGTTACTTAATCACCATAAATCAATGTGCCAGCATAGTCTTAGTTCATTAGAATATAATTAAATTAATAATCATCCGTCCCTTGGGTTCGATAATCACTTGGTCGCCTATAGAAACTACAATTGATATCCTTCATACTTGGGGATTATTTTGTGTGTTGAGAAAACGCCCACCAAGTTCTTGGCGCCATTGCCGGGGATTGCGTAATTATTAATTCATTATTTCTAGTTTAATTAGGACTATCTTATTCTTATTTTCTTTTCTTTCTAACTTTGAATTTTTCTTAGGTGTATGCACACTAGATCGAAGGGAACTAATCTAGAACCTTTTGATCCGGAACCAGAGGCATCCGCGAGGAAAAGGAATGCTAAGAAGTAGAAGAACAAGAATAAGAACAAGGAGCCAACCGATACTATTGATCAAGTAGTTGACGTTGGAGAGCTAATTCCGCAAGCAACTGAAGCTGCAACCGAATTCAACTTGGAAGCAGAAACAGTCAACATGGCGGCGAATCCCGATACACTTGCTCCGTGAAGTCTTTAAGAACAACGAAGGAGGCAATGCAGGGCTGTTAGGAGCAAGAGGGGCCGGAGCCAATTTTGATCTACACCCTGCTCTAATTACCATGATTGAAAAGAGTCCCTTCTCTGGGGGAACTGATGAGCGTTTTCTCAACATACAATTAATCCTCAAGTATGAAGGATATCAATTGTAGTCTCGAAAGGTGACCAAGTGAATACCGAACCCAAGGGACGGCGTATTATCAATTTAATTTTTATCTAAATTAATTAAGACAAGGCAATTACGTTTGAATGGTTCTTATCTAACAACAAATATGCTGGAAATTAAATAACAAATAAAATGGCATATCACTCGAAGAATGCAAAAGTGGATCAAGTAGAAGAATAGGTAGCTCTAGGATAATCCAGTTTTACTCATTAATTTTCCTTCCATGTGTCAATGTCTGACTCTGCCTTGTGGAATATGGACGCATCACTAAACCATGCATATCTACTCTATAGACACAAGTAAACATGCGTGTAACACGTGTGAATAACCTCGGAGCAAGAGATATAATTTCACCCCCCTTTCTAGGTACTATCAGTATCAATTATTTCCCTCTAGGATTGGTACGCTAACCCTATATGATCTCCCTTTATAGGTACTATAAAATTATCCTCTTTATCCTACTTATTAACCCGAATTCAATTCAATTAACAAGTATTCATATAAGATAGTTCTAATAAGACTTCAGAATCCTTTCACTTAGAATTATAACATAAAACCCTGCTCAACAGTGAACACACTCAACCAATAACCATGTTATGTATTCAAACTCTACACAACGATTATTGATGCACAAAACGACTATGAGTATGGATTAAAAAGGCACAATCTTATATAAAATAAATTCAAAAGTAGTGTTGTACGGAGTATACACACGGAAGTTCAATTAACTAGATAAAACCTTCACAATCCTAGATCTACCAAAAAGGCTCTAGCCCATGGTGTTGTAGGAAACACACATGGGGGTTGGATAGATCTTACCCGGATGTCCGGAAAATACAAGATAAATTAGGAAACGAATAAACTCTTGATATGGCGTCTTCATGTCCTTCTCTGTCTTGAATCCTTCTCTTGGTTCTCCTCTTGATTCCACAAACGAATCTTCAAAGTGATGGATGGATGGAGGAAAGGAAGTGGATGATGGTTGGGGGGTGATCCCCCCTTGTGGGGTGTTGTATGTTGTGGTCTCTCTTCTCGTCTCTTGTATTGTGTTCTTCTCCTCTTTTTTGTGGCTTCATAGACCTCCTTTTATACTTGAAATCATGTCTCCTAGGCTTGGAATGGGCTTCCTTAATTATCCCATGCGTTTAGGCCTCGAAAATACGGATTTGGTAAGTTCCCGAAGCGCGGTTCGACCTCACAAATAGGTCGAACCAACCCCTCCAGGTCAAACCGTGGTCGAACCACCCTTCTGGATGCATCAGGAGCTGGGTTCGACCAGCTCAACAGCATGTCGTGGTCAAACCAGCATGTCGTGGTCGAACCGGCATTTTTTCCGTTGGGTTCGACTCGGTTCGACCTCAAGCAGGTCGAACCGATTTTCGCAGTCTCTCCGTTTCACATATAACTTTCATATCTGACCTCCGAATTGAGTGATTTTTTTGCTCACGCGATCTTCTCTTCCTAGTCTTTCTATCCATATAAAGAACTCACAAAAACTCCAAGAATTGAATCTGTAACAAGCCATGGAATCTAACACATCTGTTCTGTTCGGCATAGCTCGCGCGACGTCACCACTTTGCTCATAACTTCTTCGTTCGGACTTCAATGATGGTGTTCTTTATGCCAAAACTTTCTAACCATGTATCACACTACTAGTTTTGAACTCCAGAAAAATACAGAATAATTATGAAAGTTGGATGTGCGTTTTCAGCATTCCTGCACAAATTGAACATTTTCTCCAACTTTACACTTTTGATCCCTTTTTCTACCTAAAACACAATAAAATACCTCAAGTGCACCTTTTTCTCAAATATAATGAATATAAGACCATTGTGCTAATATATTACAACAATTCATATCAAAAAGGTGTTCAATTGGACAATAAAACACGTTAATTTCGACTCTCATCAATCCTCCAAACATACCCGTTGCTCGTCCCGAGGCAACAAAATAAAAATAAAGAGAAAGAGAGTAAGAAAATTTGCGGGAAAACAAGGACTATGACCAATACCCCATTTACAGTACAATTGTCATCAACTTTGGTCATGCAACTCTCATTACATGTAATAATCAATTCATAGCATACAAGTTAAGACAATTACCACCAATTCAAATACTCTATCAACATGTTCTCACGGGAAGTATATATCACTCGCACTCAAGTGTAAAAGATGTACACTTATGGGTTAAGGTGTTTACGCTCAGATTCAATTCAAGTGCATGCGTAACCATAAGCTTGCCAAACGTCTCAAACTCTTTACCACTAAAAGTATGATTCGACAATGGGATCAAAAAGGACTTTTCTTTTGGATGTAATGTTGGCTCTTTGGTAAGAGTAGGAAATATATGGATAATTGACTCAATTAGTAGAGAATTAAAACCGGAGATCTTTTGTACTGCAGATTTTTACACTTCAAGGCTATTCAGCTTCATGCTCTTCTAATTTTCTTTTCTCTCCTTTCCTTCAAGTTCAACATACTTTTTCTTTTCTTTCTTTTTTTCTCAAGGTACCAGTTTCGGGCACTACCTCTAAGCAACTTATTTTTAAGCTCATATTTTTGTTTTTGCTCATAATCACTTGTACAGCTCCAAATATTTTATTCCTTCCAAACTCCATCAAAATCAACTTCACACACTTTGACAGCATTTAATTCTCCACTAAATATAGGAATTTAAGGCTCAAATAGAATATCAAAGTGGCTATCTTCGTAGGTTGCCAAAGAAATAAGATTTTTAGGCTCAACCGGGCTAACTATGGATATATAATTATTTGGTAGGGAATTATTTGGCTAAGTGACTCATAATTTCAAGGATGACCTAAAATCATCTCCCATCATCTAACGCACATGTAGTTTCAAGTAAGACAAGAGGCAAGTTCTAGAATACACACACAAGAACGATACTCACCAGAAAGAAATATCATGTGATTAATTAACATGATCAACGAGGCTCAAAATCTCACATGTGTTTTTAACAAGTAACATAGCACTTTTCATGGTAAGTAATATCCCACAAGTACACATAGAACTTCATATCACAATATAACTCAAGTACACTTCCTTCATCAATTTCAAGAGCATATGAATTTCAAAGACAATTTTAACACTATAAGCTCACATGGATCACCACCATAAACACAATCCTTCCACTCCATGAATTAAAAGCACACATAAAAATTAGAAAAATGGAACGAGGGCACCTGATTTTCCTCCTTCGAAGTATATTCAAGCTCCTCGAGTTGTTCAACTCGATCATCTTGCCACTCTTCTACCTTTTCTATCATCAAAGCTCAAATAAACTCATCATCATAGGATTCATCAATAATAAAATAGGAGAACTAAACGAAAGACTCAATTGACATCTAATCGACTCCACACACACTAGAAACAACACTGAACACTAGGCAAATTACAAAAAATCGACACACCAAAACCGATTAAAGTTTCAATATACCATAAAAAATCAACTCCACTAGCAAACATTACAAAGAAAAGATTATACTCTTGGTGCTTCAATGAGGTAAGTACATCACACCCCCCCAAACTTAGTAAAAACGTAAGTTGAAACTAAATTTGCAAAGATGTAATTGCCGATTAGTAAGCACCTCAAATATAAAAATTTCTTACGCACACAAAAGAAATAATAAAGCACTAAAACAGAAGGGCAAGCCCCCAACAGGCGCTCATGTTTAACGTCGAAGAGTCACGACGGATTACCACTTTGAACTACTGGATCACAGGACGGTCTTGCCGCATCCTCACCTTCAAGTACTTTCTTTCCCTCTTCTTGTCTACACTCAACACCTCACCTTTCTTAGTCACAAAAATATGATCATTGAAATTTCCTTCCTCCCATGGCTGTCTAGACTCCTCCTTGTCAACCTTCCACTTAAATTCAGAATCACCTGTCTTAGAAAAATCAAGATTAAACAAGTTAGAAACCACATCAATGCTCTTGCACGATTGAGTCTCCATGGGCATCTTCATTGCTTGATCAAGAGAGAAAACCACATCTTCATTATCCATCTGCAATCTAAGCCTCTCGGCTCTCAACTCTTTGCTCTTTCCCACTTCTTTTCCATTATAAGCTCCGTATTCTGCTCATGTAATGGTACTGGAGTAACATCAACAACATGCGGAGCATTCGACGCAGAAATAAGTGCATTCTGGACTAGTTTGACCAGGGGTACTGGTTGAACCAGGTACATAGTGGTCGAACCGAGCTCCTGGAAGTCCATTCTCACTTTGCAATTTGGGTTCGACCTGGGTTCGACCAGGGGTACTGGTTGAACCAACTCCCCCCAGGTCGAATCGACTCTCTGGATGATTTCTGACTTCCGGTTCGATATTGGTTCGACCTGTGGGACATGTCAAATCATATCCGACGTGGTCGAATCGATGTTGCAACGGAACAGGGTGCTTCGCAGAGTGCGGTTCGACCTCGGTTCGACCTGATGACCAGGTCGAATCAATGTTGTTTTGGTCGAACTGATCTTCTGTCAAAACAAAGTGCTCTGGATGGTCTGGTTCAACCAGGTTTTGACCTGTGGGACAGGTCGAATCATTTGGATGTTGGTCGAACCAGTGTTATTTTGCTTCCAGATCATGTCCAGCAGGCCGATTCGACCTGTCCTGTATGGTTCGACCTATTGTGTAGGTCGAATCATGGTAGAATCGGGGCCTAGACATGTCCATGTTTGATTCTGGCCTCCTCGGTCCCTCGTACTATATTCCAGACCTTGACGTGATGGCATTATTCTCCAATTTTTGCATCAAGTGATTCACATTCGTGGCCATCTGCCCCATCATCAAGGTAAGCTCCTTCAACTGCTTAGATAAATCTGCACGATCAACATTCATGGTATCCTCAAGACAATCAATCATTGCATCATTCTCAGTCATGTATAGATGGAAGGTATCTTCAACATTCTTCACTTCTTGCTGCTTCATACTAAGCCCCCTTTGTGTCAACTTTGTGATCTGCTTTTGCTGGGATTCTAATAGCTTGTTGATGTTAGCTAGACTAGAGATGATATCATCATCCCTATTCGGCTTCACCACTTGATGTTCAACCTGCGCCACCTTGCCAAGTACATATGATTCTCTATCTCTCTCTACAGACCAATCACGTGAGTTCATAGAGATGTCTTCAAACAACTTTTCCGCTTCAAGTGTTGTCTTAGATAACAGCGCTCCTCCTGATGATGCATCAATAAAAACACGTGACTTACAATCCAATCCATAGTAGAAGATACTTATGTATTCAGCATTAGACATTCTATGCTGTGGGCACCTCTTGAGCATGTCTTTAAACCTATCCCACACCTCATAAAATTTCTCACCCTGATTCATAACAAATCGGGTGATCTCTTGCTTCATTCTTAGGATCCTTGAGGGTAGCATGTATCTATCTAAGAACTTCTACTGCAGTTGGTCCCATGTAGTGCAATCGGCTACATCAAGAGTCTCATACCAAACTTCCGCCTTATAAATAAAAGAGAACTTGAATAGGAAAATCCGCCTAGCATTATCATTAGCTCCAGCTCCCTTTTGAGTGTTTGCATAACCAAGAAATCTTCGGAAATGTTGATATGGATCTTCAAACCAATCTCCAGAAAAGGAATTCTTCTCTACCATGTTAATAAGAGCGGGATGTATCTCAAAATCATCATCTTCCCCCCTTGCTCCTATCAACCCCATGTTGCTAATTCCATAGTTTGTGAAAATTTCACGTATGGCAATATTATCCAGATTCTGCCTTGCTCCGGCCATGTTTAGTTCAATGTGTTATTCGTTCCTTTCCTTCCTTTCCTTTTCCTAGTGCACACGTACCTCAGAAAAATTTAAGGTTATACAGAAATAAATAATCACAAATAAAGGAAGAAAAAAAATCTTAATCAAACTAGAAATAATAAACTAATAATAACAGCCATCCCCGGCAACGGCGCCAAGAACTTGATGAGCGTTTTCTCAACAAACAATTAATCCCCAAGTATGAACGATATCAATTGTAGTCTCAAAAGGTGACCAAGTGAATATCGAACCCAAGGGACGACGTATTATCAATTTAATTATTATCTAAATTAATTAGGACAAGGCAATTACGTTTGAATGGTTATTATCTAACAACTAATATGCTGGAAATTAAATAATAAATAAAATAACATATCACTCGAAGAATGCGAAAGTGAATCAAGTAGGAGAATAGGTAGCTCTAGGATAATCCAGTTTTACTTATCAATTTTCCTTCCATGTGTCAATGTCCGACTCTGCCTTATGGAATATGGATGCATCACTAAACCATGCATATCTACTCTATAGACACAAGTAAACATGCGTGTAACAAGTGTGAATAACCTCGGAGCAAGAGATATAATTTCACCCCCCTTTCTAGGTACTATCAGTATCAATTATTTCCCCCTAGGATTGGTACTCTAACCCGATATGATCTCCCTTTATAGGTACTATAAAATTATCCTCTTTATCCTACTTATTAACCCTAATTCAATTCAATTAACAAGTATTCATATAAGATAGTTCTAATAAGACTTCGGAATCCCTTCACTTAGAATTATAATATAAAACCCTGCTCAACAGTGAACGCACTCAACCAATAACCATGTTATGTATTCAGACTCTACACAACGATTATTGATGCACAAAACGACTATGAGTATGGATTAAAAAAGGCACAATCTTATATAAAATAAATCCATAAGTAGTGTTGTACGGAGTATACACACGGAAGTTCAATTAACTAGATAAAATCTTCACAACCCTAGATCTACCAAAAAGGCTCTAGCCCATGGTGTTGTAGAAAACACACATGGGGGTTGGATAGATCTTACCCGGATGTCCGAAAAATACAATATAAATTAGGAAACGAATAAACCCTTGATATGGCGTCTTCATGTCCTTCTCTGTCTTGAATCCTCCTCTTGGTTCTCCTCTTGATTCCACAAACGAATCTTCAAAGTGATGGATGGATGGAGGAAAGGAAGTGGATGATGGTTGGGGTGATCCCCCCTTGTGGGGTGTTGTATGTTGTGGCCTCTCTTCTCCTCTTTTTTGTGGCTTCATAGACCTCATTTTATACTTTTAATCACGCCTCCTAGGCTTGGAATGGGTTTCCTTAATTATCCCACGTGTTTAGGTCTCGAAAATACGGATTTGGTAAGTTCCCGAAGCGCGGTTCGACCTCACAAACAGGTCGAACCAACCCCTCCAGGTCGAACCGTGGTCGAACCACCCTTCTGGAAGCATCAGGAGCTGGGTTCGACCAGCTCAACAGGTCGAACCAGCATGTCGTGGTCGAACCGGCATTTTTTCCGTTGGGTTCGATCTCGGTTCGACCTCAAGCAGGTCGAACCGATTTGCGCAGTCTCTCCGTTTCACATATAACTTTCACATCTGACCTCCGAATTGAGTGATTTTTGTGCTCACGCGATCTTCTCTTCCTGGGTTTTCTATCAATATAATTAACTCACAAAAACTCCAAGAATTGAATCTATAACAAGCCATGGAATATAACACATCTGATCTGTTCGGCACAGCTCGCGCGACGTCACAACTTTGCTCATAACTTCCTCGTTCGGACTTCAATGATGGTGTTCTTTATGCCAAAACGGCCCTCTCTTCAGTGGCTTTCCAACCATGTATCACACTACTTGTTTTGAACTCCAGAAAAATACAGAATAATTATGAAAGTTGGATGTGCGTTTTCAGCATTCCTGCACAAATTGAACATTTTCTCCAACTTTACACTTTTGATCCCTTTTTCTACCTAAAACATAATAAAACACCTCAAGTGCACCTTTTTCTCAAATATAATGAATATAAGACCATTGTGCTAATATATTACAACAATTCATATCAAAAAGGTGTTCAATTGGACAATAAAACACGCTAATTTCGACTCTCATCAATCCTCCAAACATACCCGTTGCTCGTCCCGAGGCAACAAAATAAAAATAAAGAGAAAGAGAGTAAGAAAATTTGCGGGAAAACAAGGACTATGACCAATACCCCATTTACAGTACAATTGTCATCAACTTTGGTCATGCAACTCTCATTACATGTAATAATCAATTCATAGCATACAAGTTAAGACAATTACCACCAATTCAAATGCTCTATCAACATGTTCTCACGGGAAGTATATATCACTCGCACTCAAGTGTAAAAGATGTACACTTATGGGTTAAGGTGTTTACGCTCAGATTCAATTCAAGTGCATGCGTAACCATAAGCTTGCCAAACGTCTCAAACTCTTTACCACTAAAAGTATGATTCGACAAGGGATCAAAAAGGACTTTTCTTTTGGATGTAATGTTGGCTCTTTGGTAAGGGTAGGAAATATATGGATAATTGACTCAATTAGTAGAGAATTAAAACCGGAGATCTTTTGTACTGCAGATTTTTACACTTCAAGGCTATTCAGCTTCATGCTCTTCTAATTTTCTTTTCACTCCTTTCCTTCAAGCTCAACATACTTTTTCTTTCCTTTCTTTTTTTCTCAAGGTACCAGTTTCGGGCACTACCCCTAAGCAACTTATTTTTAAGCTCATATTTTTGTTTTTGCTCATAATCACTTGTACAGCTCCAAATATTTTATTCCTTCCAAACTCCATCAAAATCAACTTCACACACTTTGACAGCATTTAATTCTCCACTAAATATAGGAATTTAAGGCTCAAATAGGATATCAAAGTGGCTATCTTCGTAAGTTGCCAAAGAAATAAGATTTTTAGGCTCAACCGGGCTAACTACGGATATATAATTATTTGGTAGGGAATTATTTGGCTAAGTGACTCATAATTTCAAGGATGACCTAAAATCATCTCCCATCATCTAACGCACATGTAGTTTCAAGTAAGACAAGAGGCAAGCTCTAGAATACACACACAAGAACGATACTCACCAGAAAGAAATATCATGTGATTAATTAACATGATCAACGAGGCTCAAAATCTCACATGGGTTTTTAACAAGTAACATAGCACTTTTCATGGTAAGTAATATCCCACAAGTACACATAGAACTTCATATCACAATATAACTCAAGTACACTTCCTTCATCAATTTCAAGAGCATATGAATTTCAAAGACAATTTTAACACTATAAGCTCACATGGATCACCACCATAAACACAATCCTTCCACTCCATGAATTAAAAGCACACATAAAAATTAGAAAAACGGAACGAGGGCACCTGATTTTCCTCCTTCGAAGTATATTCAAGCTCCTCGAGTTGTTCAACTCGATAATCTTGCCACTCTTCTACCTTTTCTATCATCAAAGCTCAAATAAACTCATCATCACAGGATTCATCAATAATAAAATAGGAGAACTAAACGAAAGACTCAATTGACATCTAATCGACTCCACACACACTAGAAACAACACTGAACACTAGGCAAATTACAAAAAATCGACACACCAAAACCGATTAAAGTTTCAATATACCGTAAAAAATCAACTCCACTAGCAAACATTACAAAGAAAAGATTATACTCTTGGTGCTTCAATGAGGTAAGTACATCACACCCCCCCCAAACTTAGTAAAAACGTAAGTTGAAACTAAATTTGCAAAGATGTAATTGCCGATTAATAAGCACCTCAAACATAAAAATTTCTTACGCACACAAAAGAAATAATAAAGCAGTAAAATGGAAGGGCAAGCCCCCAACAGGCGCTCATGTTTAACGTCGAAGAGTCACGACGGATTACCACTTTGAACTACTGGATCACAGGACGGTCTTGCCGCATCCTCACCTTCAAGTACTTCCTTTCCCTCTTCTTGTCCACACTCAACACCTCACCTTTCTTAGTCACAAAAATATGATCATTGAAATTTCCTTCCTCCCATGGCTGTCTAGACTCCTCCTTGTCAACCTTCCACTTAAATTCAGAATCACCTGTCTTAGAAAAATCAAGATTAAACAAGTTAGAAACCACATCAATGCTCTTGCATGATTGAGTCTCCATGGGCATCTTCATTGCTTGATCAAGAGAGAAAACCACATCTTCATTATCCATCTGCAGTCTAAGCTTCTCGGCTCTCAACCTCTTTGCTCTTTCCCACTTCTTTTCCATTGTAAGCTTCGTATTCTGCTCATGTAATGGTACTGGAGTAACATCAACAACATGCGGAGCATTCGGCGCAGAAATAGGTGCATTCTGGACTAGTTCGACCAGGGGTACTGGTTGAACCAGGTACATAGTGGTCGAACCGAGCTCCTGGAAGTCCATTCTCACTTTGCAATTTGGGTTCGACCTGGGTTCGACCTGGGTTCGACCAGGGGTACTGGTTGAACCAACTCCCCCCAGGTCGAATCGGCTCTCTGGATGATTTCTGACTTCCGGTTCGATATTGGTTCGACCTGTGGGACATGTCAAATCGTATCCGACGTGGTCGAATCGATGTTGCAACGGAACAGGGTGCTTCGCAGAGTGCGGTTCGACCTCGGTTCGACCTGATGACCAGGTCGAATCAATGTTGTTTTGGTCGAACTGATCTTCTATCAAAACAGAGTGCTCTGGATGGTCTGGTTCAACCAGGTTTTGACCTGTGGGATAGGTCGAATCATTTGGATGTTGGTCGAACCAGTGTTATTTTGCTTCCAGATCATGTCCAGCAGGCCGATTCGACCTGTCCTGTATGGTTCGACCTATTGTGTAGGTCGAATCATGGTCGAATCGGGGCCTAGACATGTCCATGTTTGATTCTGGCCTCCTCGGTCCCTCGTACTATATTCCAGACCTTGACGTGATGGCATTATTCTCCAATTTTTACATCAAGTGATTCACATTCGTGGCCATCTGCCCCATCATCAAAGTAAGCTCCTTCAACTGCTTAGATAAATCTGCACGATCAACATTCATGGTATCCTCAAGACAATCAATCATTGCATCATTCTCAGTCATGTATAGATGGAAGGTATCTTCAACATTCTTCACTTCTTGCTGCTTCATACTAAGCCCCCTTTGTGTCAACTTTGTGATCTGCTTTTGCTGGGATTCTAATAGCTTGTTGATGTTAGCTAGACTAAAGATGATATCATCATCCCTATTCGGCTTCACCACTTGATGTTCAACCTGCGCCACCTTGCCAAGTACATATGATTCTCTATCTCTCTCTACAGACCAATCACGTGAGTTCATAGAGATGTCTTCAAACAATTTTTCCGCTTCAAGTGTTGTCTTAGATAACAGCGCTCCTCCTGATGATGCATCAATAAAAACACGTGACTCACAATCCAATCCATAGTAGAAGATACTTATGTATTCAGCATTAGACATTCTATGCTGTGGGCACCTCTTCAGCATGTCTTTAAACCTATCCCACACCTCATAAAATTTCTCACCCTGATTCATAACAAATCGGGTGATCTCTTGCTTCATTCTTAGGATCCTTGAGGGTAGCATGTATCTATCTAAGAACTTCTGCTGCAGTTGGTCCCATGTAGTGCAATCGGCTGCATCAAGAGTCTCATACCAAACTTCCGCCTTATAAATAAAAGAGAACTTGAATAGGAAAATCCGCCTAGCATTATCATTAGCTCCAGCTCCCTTTTGAGTGTTTGCATAACCAAGAAATCTTCGGAAATGTTGATATGGATCTTCAAACCAATCTCCAGAAAAGGAATTCTTCTCTACCATGTTAATAAGAGCGGGATGTATCTCAAAATCATCATCTTCCCCCCTTGCTCCTATCAACCCCATGTTGCTAATTCCATAGTTTGTGAAAATTTCACGTATGGCAATATTATCCAGATTCTGCCTTGCTCCGGCCATGTTTAGCTCAATGTGTTATTCGTTCCTTTCCTTCCTTTCCTTTTCGAAGTGCACACATACCTCAGAAAAATTTAAGGTTATACAGAAATAAATAATCACAAATAAAGGAAGAAAAAAAATCTTAATCAAACTAGAAATAATAAACTAATAATAACAGCCGTCCCCGGCAACGGCGCCAAGAACTTGATGAGCGTTTTCTCAACACACAATTAATCCCCAAGTATGAAGGATATCAATTGTAGTCTCAAAAGGTGACCAAGTGAATATCGAACCCAAGGGACGACGTATTATCAATTTAATTATTATCTAAATTAATTAAGACAAGGCAACTACGTTTGAATGGTTATTATCTAACAACTAATATGCTGGAAATTAAATAATAAATAAAATAACATATCACTCGAAGAATGCGAAAGTGGATCAAGTAGGAGAATAGGTAGCTCTAGGATAATCCAGTTTTACTTATTAATTTTCCTTCCATGTGTCAATGTCCGACTCTGCCTTATGGAATATGGATGCATCACTAAACCATGCATATCTACTCTATAGACACAAGTAAACATGCGTGTAACAAGTGTGAATAACCTCGGAGCAAGAGATATAATTTCACCCCCCTTTCTAGGTACTATCAGTATCAATTATTTCCCCCTAGGATTGGTACTCTAACCCGATATGATCTCCCTTTATAGGTACTATAAAATTATCCTCTTTATCCTACTTATTAACCCGAATTCAATTCAATTAACAAGTATTCATATAAGATAGTTCTAATAAGACTTCGGAATCCCTTCACTTAGAATTATAATATAAAACCCTGCTCAACAGTGAACGCACTCAACCAATAACCATGTTATGTATTCAGACTCTACACAACGATTATTGATGCACAAAACGACTATGAGTATGGATTAAAAAAGGCATTATCTTATATAAAATAAATCCCTAAGTAGTGTTGTACGGAGTATACACACGGAAGTTCAATTAACTAGATAAAATCTTCACAACCCTAGATCTACCAAAAAGGCTCTAGCCCATGGTGTTGTAGGAAACACACATGGGGGTTGGATAGATCTTACCCGGATGTCCAAAAAATACAAGATAAATTAGGAAACGAATAAACCCTTGATATGGCGTCTTCATGTCCTTCTCTGTCTTTAATCCTCCTCTTGGTTCTCCTCTTGATTCCACAAACAAATCTTCAAAGTGATGGATGGATGGAGGAAAGGAAGTGGATGATGGTTGGGGTGATCCCCCCTTGTGGGGTGTTGTATGTTGTGGCCTCTCTTCTCCTCTTTTTTGTGGCTTCATAGACCTCCTTTTATACTTGTAATCACGCCTCCTAGGCTTGGAATGGGCTTCCTTAATTATCCCACGCGTTTAGGCCTCGAAAATACGGATTTGGTAAGTTCCCGAAGCGCGGTTCGACCTCACAAACAGGTCGAACCAACCCCTCCAGGTCGAACCGTGGTCGAACCACCCTTCTGGAAGCATCAGGAGCTGGGTTCGACCAGCTCAACAGGTCGAACCAGCATGTCGTGGTCGAACCGGCATTTTTTCCGTTGGGTTCGATCTCGGTTCGACCTCAAGCAGGTCGAACCGATTTGCGCAGTCTCTCCGTTTCATATATAACTTTCACATCTGACCTCCGAATTGAGTGATTTTTGTGCACACGCGATCTTCTCTTCCTGGGCTTTCTATCAATATAATTAACTCACAAAAACTCCAAGAATTGAATCTATAACAAGCCATGGAATGTAACACATCTGATCTATTCGGCACAGCTCGCGCGACGTCACCACTTTGCTCATAACTTCCTCGTTTGGACTTCAATGATGGTGTTCTTTATGCCAAAACGACCCTCTCTTCAGTAGATTTCCAACCATGTATCACACCACTAGTTTTGAGCTCCACACAAATACATAATATTTATGAAATTTGGATGTGCGTTTTCAGCATTCTTGTACAAATTGCACCTATTCTCCAACTTGACACTTTTGATCCCTTTTTCCACCTAAAACACAATAAAACACCTCAAGTGCATCTTTTTCTCACATATAATGAATATAAGACCATTGTTCTAATATATTATAACAATTCATATCAAAAAGGTGTTCAATTGGACAATAAAACACGCTAATTTCGACTCTCATCAGGAACCTTTGAAGACCCTCAGCATCATCTAAATAAGTTCCTTGGGTATGCAAGTACACAAAAAGATGCAGGAGCTCATGAGGATGCGAGGAAGATCATCTTGTTTAAGTTCTCACTGAATGAAAAAGTAAGAGATTGGAACGATAATCTTGATGTTGCTGAATGTGATACATGGGAGAAGTTGAAAGTGAAACTCTTGGAGCAATACATGCCACCTTCAAAGGTGTTCAAGATGAACCAAGAAATCAATCAATTTTCTATCCTTGGCAATGAGAAATTTCATGAAGCTTGGGACAGATTCAAGGACATGCTTCGGAAGTGTCTACAGCATGGGCTATCTAAAGCTCAATATATCAGTATTTTCTACACTGGATTGGATTGCAATTCTCGTGTTTTACTTGATGCTTCTTCAAATGGAGCACTGCTTACGAAGTCACCCAATGAGGCCGAGAAGCTTTTTTTTAGGATATTTCGATGAAATAAAGAGATTGGCCGACTGATAGAGTGAGAGGCGCGTCCTTGGTAAAGTAGCACAGGTTGAGCATACTATGGTGAAGTCAGGAAGAGATGATGAGATCGTCTCTAGTTTGACTAATATTAGCAAGCTACTAGAGTCTCAGCAAAAGCAGATCACGAATTTATCTCAGAGAGTACCAATGATGCAGCAGGATGGTGGCTATGAAGGAGCTAGCCAAGAGGAGATCGAGGAGACAAATTATGCCATGGGTCAAAGTATTCAAGGAACTAGGTACCCAAATCAAGGAAATCGGAATTATCAGGGGAATTATAACAATCGTGGTCCCCCGGGTAACTACCAACAACCAAGGAGGCCAGAGTTTTCATGGAGCAATCCAAATAATGCAGTGCAACCTCCTATTGGTGTTGATCCGGGAGCTAAGACGGAAGAAGAGAAGCCGGGTTTCGAGGATACGGTGAACAGGTACATGGTGATGAATGATGCAAGAGTAGACCGTCTTGAGGCCAAATTAGAAAATAAGATTGATGCTAACCATGAGGATTTGTCTAAGCAAATGAAAGACCTTACATTGTTGATGGGGGAGATGGCAGGAAATGTGAACAAGTTGACTCAAGCTATTGAGAAAGGGAAGTTCCAATCGTAAAGTATTGAGAATCTAAAGTCTTGCCACACCATTACATTGAGGTTTGGAACATAGTACGAGGGACCAATGAGGCCGAAATCGAAGTTTGAAGGGACAGGAGCCCGATTAGACCCCAATTCGACCAACATAGATGGTCGAACTATGCAGGGGAGGTCGAACGGGGTACCTGGGCGTAGGGATAGCAATGGGATGGGTATTTTCGGGTATCCAGTCTACCCGAACCCTAATGGGTAGGGTACGGGTAGTTGTAAACGGGTTTGGGACGGATACGAGTAGATGTGAAAAATATCATTAGGGTTTGGGACGGGTACGGGTAATGCCTCAAATACCCGCAGGTAACCCGATTATATATATATTTTTTATAAAATTTAAAATATATTATATAATTTATATATGATAAGATATTTTATATATTTAATTAATAGTTATAAGTTTTATTTAATCATATTTATTAAATATTTATTTAAAATAATACAATTTATATTTTATTTATTTTATAATAAATTAATAATAATGTAATTTTTATTATTATACTTATTTAGATAATAAAAAATATAAATATATATAAAATAAATGAATATTAAACGGGTATGGGTACCCGCGGGTATTGATAAACGGTAATGGAACGGGTACGGGTACCATAATAAATTTTTTTAACGGGACGGATACAGATACGGGTAGTTGTTTTTTTAATCGGATACGAATATGGGCACCCCAAAATAAGCGGGTACCCTACCCGTTGCCATCCCTACCTGGGCGACATCCGGAAGCTGCTGATGATCAGTTTGACCAAAAACAGGTCAGTTCGACCAATACTACTGGTCGAACTCAAGTTGAACTCCACTGTCCAGAGCACCCTGTTGGTCGAACCGTGGTCGAACCGTCCTGTAAGGGGGAGAACGAGCTTTCAGGTGCTCAGTTCGACCATTACTCATCTAGTTCGACCAGCCACCCAGGTCGAACTTAGGTCGAATCATCCCGTTCTGCACCGTTTTCTGCGTTGAATGCTCCACGTGATGTTGATGCTACTTCAGTACCTTCCAAAGACCAGAATACAGAGATTATAGCAGAAAATAAGTGGGAAAGAGCCAAGAGATTGCGAGCCGAAAAGGATAAAGTGGAGAAGGTTGAACGTGATGAATGGGGGATTCCTAAAACTAAGATACCTCCGCCGTTTCCTTACAAGCTAGTCAATAAGGGATTTGAAGAGAAGTTCAAGAAGTTTTCAGAGATCATAAACAAAATAAGCTTGAACATTCCTTTTTCTGAGGAGATATTGGAGATGCCGTATTATGCCCGTTTTCTGAAGGATATACTTTTAAAGAAGAGAAGCTTGAACGGAATTGAAACAGTGAATTTGTCAGAGAATTGCAGCTCTATCATTCAGAGGAAGCTGCCAGCTAAGTTGAAGGATCCGGGAAGCTTCACGATCTTATGTGAGATTGGAAAGGGGCCGACACGTAGAGCCTTGTGTGATCTTGGGGCAAGCATCAATTTGATGCCATTGTCTATTTTTCAAAGGCTTGGTTTGGGGGAGTTAACTCCCACGACAGTTTCTCTACAACTAGCGGATAGGTCTATGACTTTTCCTAATGGTGTAATTTAAGATGTTCTTGTCAATGTAGAGAAGCTAGTCTTTCCTGTGGATTTTCTTGTGTTGGAGATGGAAGATGATAAGGATAATGTCCCTCTTATCTTAGGAAGACCTTTTCTTGCTACTGCGGGAGCTATGATAGAGGTGCAGAAAGGTGAGTTACGGCTAAGGATGGATAAAAAAGAGGTCTTATTTAACCTTGACAAAGCAATGAAGATGTCAATGGAGATGCAATGTCACAATGTTACGGCTAAGGATGGATAAAGAAGAAGTTTAAAGTGAAATTCTTGGAGCGATACATGCCACATTTGAAGGTGTTCAAGATGAAGCAAGAAATCAATCAATTTGCTATACATGGTAATGAGAAGTTTCATGAAGCTTGGGACAGATTCAAGGATATACTTCGGAAGTGTCCACATCATGGGCTATCTAAAGCTTAATATATCAGTATTTTTTACAATGGGTTGGATTGCGATTCTCGTGTGCTACTTGATGCTTCATCTAATGGAGCATTGCTTACGAAGTCACCCATTGAGGCCTAGAAGCTTTTTGAGGATATTTCGATGAATTCAAGAGATTGGCAGACTGATAGAGTGAGAGTCACTTATGTTCTTGATAAAGTAGCACAGGTTGAGCATACTATGGTAAAGTCGGGAAGAGATGATGAGATCGTCTCTAGCTTGGCTAGTATCAACAAGTTACTCGAGTCTCGGCAAAAGCAAATTATGGATATATCTCAGAGAGTACTAATGATGCAGTAGGATAGTGGCTATGAAGGAGCAAGCCAAGAGGAGATCGAGGAGGCTAACTACGCCATGGGTTAAAGTGTTCAAGGAACGAGGTTCTAAAATCAAGAAAACTGGAATTATCAGGGGAACTACAATAATCGTGGTCCGCCGGGTAATTATCAACAACCGAGAAGGCCGGAGTTTTCGTGGAGTAATCCCAACAATGCATTGCAACCTCCTATTGGTGTTGATCCGGGTGCTAAAATGGAAGAAGTGAAATCGAGTTTCGAGGATACGATGAATAGGTACATGGCGAGGAACGATGTAAGAGTGGATCGTCTTGAGGCCAAGTTAGAAAAGAAGATTGATGCTAATCATGAGGATTCGTCTAAATAAGTGAAAGACCTAACGTTGTTGATGGGGGAGATGGCCAGAAACATAAACAAATTGACTCAAACTATTGAGAAAGGGAAGTTCCCATCTCAAAGTATTAAAAATCCAAAGTCTTGCCATGCCATCACATTGAGGTCAGGAACACAGTACGAAGGTCCGATGATGTCGACAAGTAAAAATGAAGGGAGCAGAGGAGTTGCTAGACCAGACCTAAGTCACTCGACCAGACCAGCTGGTCGAGCAGAGGTCGAACAAACTCCGGAGAAATAGAATTACGATGCTCTGTTTTCAGACCCGCCGTTCGACCAACACCATTCCGTTCGACTAGACCATCTTGGTCTACCGAAGGTCGAACAACACATGGAGAAAGGGAGCTCGCGATCAGCTAAGTTGTTCGACCAACCCTAGTCTATTCGACCAACCCAGCTAGGTCGAACATGAGTCTACCAGTTTAGTTCAGAGTCTGATTCGATCCCAAATGCTACACCCGTTGATTAGAACATCATGGTACCATCTCAAGAGCAGAACACTGAAGTTACAGTAGAGAAGAAGTGGGAAAGAGCCAAGAGATTGAGAGTCGAAAAGGATAAAGCGGAGAAGGTTGAACGTGATGAGTGGGGGATTCCAAAAACAAAGATACCACCACTGTTTCCTTTCATGCTTGTCAAAAAGGGATTGGAAGAAAAGTTCAAGAGGTTTTCAGACATCATAAACAAAATAAGCTTGAACATTCCTTTCTCCAAAGCGATCTTGGAGATGCCGTATTATGCCCATTTTCTGTAGGATATACTTTTGAAGAAGAGAAGCTTGAACGGAATTGAAATAGTGAATCTATCGGAGAATTGCAGCTTGATCATACAAAAGAAGCTGCCAGCTAAGTTGAAAGATCTGGGAAGCTTCACTATCTTGTGTGAAATTGGAAAGGGGCCGGCACGACAAGCCTTGTGCGATCTTGGGGCAAGCATTAATTTGATGCCTTTGTCCATTTTTAAAAGGCTTGGTTTGGGGAAGTTAACTCCCACATCAGTTGCTCTACAATGGCGGATAGGTCTATGACTTTTTCGAATGGTATTATTGAAGACGTTTTGTCAAAGTAGAGAAGCTTGTCTTTCCTGTGGACTTTCTTGTGCTTGAGATGGAAGATGACAAGGATAATATGCCTCTAATCTTAGGGAAACCTTTCCTTGCGACTGCGGGAGCTATGATTGATGTGCAAAAGGGTGAGCTATGGCTGAGGATGGATAAATAAGAGATCTTATTTAACCTTGACAAAGCAATGAAGATGCCGATGAAGACGCAATGTCATAGTATAGACATGGTAGAGGAGATCGTGAAGGAAGATATGTCCTTGGTCCTCTCAAAGGATCTTCTTGAGACATGCTTGGCGGAGTCTCTTACTTTTCCCACCACGGAGCTAGATGAACTCTCCAACGAGGTATGTATTGATTTTCTTGAAAATTTACTTGCTTTGGGTGATGACAGGTATGAGTCGAAAAGAACCAAGATTGAAGAGGTGAATTGGACTAGGAAATACTTGCCTTTGGATAGAGAGAGCGCACCTCAAGAAGAAAAGAAAGAGGAGTTGAAACCGCTACCGGAGCACTTGAAGTATGCCTATCTAGGTGAAAATGGAAAATATCCAGTAATTATATCTTCTTCTCTTGATGATGATCAACTTGAGGAATTGTTGAATGTGCTTAGGAAGTATAAGTCTGCGATTGGTTGGTCTCTTGATGATTTAAAAGACATTAATCCTTCATATTGTATGCATAGAATAAGATTGTTAGATAAGGCCAAGAGTAGTATACAGAATTAGCGGAGGGTGAATACCGCTATTCAAGAAGTGATTAGGAAGCAAATTCTAACGTGGTTAGATGCTAGGATTATTTATCCCATTAGTGATAGTCCCCATTTGATTCCATTGCAAGTAGTAGCTAAGAAGGGGGGCATGACTATTATGAAAGTTGAAGATGGAGAGACATTAGCCACTAGGATTCCTACGGGATGGCGCGTGTGTAGGGATTATAGGAAACTGAATGAAAATACATGCAAAGACCATTTTCCCCTTCCTTTCATGGATCAAATGCTTGATCGTCTTGCAGTGTATGAGTTTTATTGTTTCTTGGATGGGTAATCGGGTTATAATCAAATAATGATTGCACCCGAGGATCAAGAAAAGACTACTTTCACTTGCCCTTATGGAACTTTTGCCTTTAGAAAGATGCCTTTTGGATTATGTAATTCCCCTGCTACATATCAGCGTTGCATGATGACCATATTTGACGATTTGATAGAAAAGATCATGGAGGTGTTTATGGATGATTTTTATGTGGTTGGTTCCTCCTTTGATATTTGTTTATCTAACCTTGCTACTGTTTTGAAAAGATGCCAAGAAACTAATCTTGTCTTGAATTGGGAGAAGTGTCACTTCATGGTGAAAGATGGGATTGTTCTTGGCCACCATATTTCAGCCAAGGGATTGCAGGTGGATAGAGCAAAGGTGGTGGCAATTGAGAAGCTTCCACCACCTACTAATGAAAAGGGAGTTCGGTCCTTTCTTGGACATGCCGGTTTTTATAGAAGATTCTTAAAAGACTTCTCGAAATACTCCAAGCCCTTATCTCATTTACTTGAAAAGGATGTTCATTTTGATTTTGATGAAGAGTGTGTAACAGCTTTTCAGGTTTTGAAAGAGGTGCTTATTACTGCACCTATCTTGATCACACCGGATTGGATTCAGCTGTTTGTACTTATTTGTGATGCAAGTGACTTAGCACTTGGAGTGGTGCTTGGGCAGTTGAGGGACTAGAAGTTTTGCGCCATTTACTATACGAGTAAGACTTTTGATGCTGCAAAAAAGAACTACACGGTGACTGAAAAGGAGTTTTTAGCTGTGGTGTATGCATTCAATAAGTTTCGACAGTATTTGGTTAGCATTAGGAGTATAGTGTATACAGATCATTCTGCGATCCGGTACTTGATGGAGAAGAAGGAAACGAAGCCAAGGATCATTAGATGGATCCTTCTTCTGTAGGAATTTGATATGGAGATCCGAGATAAGAAGGGTACGGAGAACATTTTGGCGGATCACCTATCAAGGTTGGAGATAAGGGAGCACTGTGATGATTCTTTCGATTACATAGAAGAGATGTTCCCTGATGAGAAAATCATGGCGGTGTTTGTTGAAGGAGCCTAAGGGATGGATCCATAGTATGCGGATTATGTGAATTACATTGCCGTAGGAGAAATTCCAAGAGATCTCAATCGATATCAACTTGCAAAATTCAAACGGGATGTTGAGACATTTGTATGGTATGATCCATTTGTCTACAAGATTTGTACGGATTCTATCATCCGTAGGTGTGTGCCCGAGATGGAGATGGAGAGCGTTCTTGATTTTTGCCATGCACAACCTAATGGGGGGGCACTTCGAAGCTCAAAAGACGGCAGCGAAGGTACTTCAATCTGCTCTTTATTGGCCTACTTTGTTTAAAGATTGTGAAACCTATGTGGCGATATGCGATAGATGTCAAAGGATGGGGAACATAAGAAGGAGAGATGAGATGCCACTTCATCTGAGCATTGTCGTTGAAATCTTTGATGTATGGGGGATCGATTTTATGGGGCCTTTTCCACCATCTAATGGATTTCTCTACATCCTTTTAGCAGTGGATTATGTTTCTAAGTGGGTGGAAGCCATTCCCACTCGTGTGAATGATTCAAGGACTGTTTTATCTTTCTTGAAGAAATATATATTTGCCCGCTATGGAGTTCCTAGAGCACTAGTAAGTGATGGAGGTACTCACTTTGTCAATAAGCTTCTTGAAAAGGTTCTCAAGGATTATGGTGTTAAGCATAGGGTTACTACACCCTATCATCCTCAAGTGAATAGGCAAGTTGAAGTCTCCAACCGACAAGTGAAGCAAGTTTGGAAAAGGTAGTCGGAACCAATAGGAAGAATTGGGCTATGAAGCTCGATGATATTTTATGGGGGTTCCAGACTGCTTATAAGACGGTGTTGGATATGTCACCATACCAAATTGTCTATTGGAAGCCGTGCCACTTACTTAGTAGAAATTCAGCACAAAGCTTTTTGGGCATTGAGGAGTTTGAACTTGTCTCTTAAGGATCAAAAGGAGTTGAGAATGACTCATATAAATTAATTGGATGAGTTCAGAAATCGAGCTTACAAGAATTCGGAGATCTTTAAGGAGAGAATGAAGAAGTGGCATGATTCAAAGATCTCATACAAGGAGTTCAAGAAAGGTGATGAGGTATACTTTTTAACTCTCGTTTGAAGCTCTTCACAGGAAAATTGAAATCGAAGTGGACGGGGCCGTTAATTATCCATAGAGCCTGCGGAGGGGAGAGTTTTGAGCTTATGGACAAAGATGGGGACATTATCGCGGCGAATGGGCATCGTTTGAAGCATTACAAGTCGCCGGATGATGCTTGCGTTGTCTTTGAAGATACCTTGCACTAGATGGGTACCGTCATGACTCTATGATGTTAAACAAGGGCATTTGTTGGGGGCTTTCCCTCCCGTTTTATTGCTTTATTTTCATTGGTGTGAGTAAGAAATTTTTATATTTGACGTGCTTATTTTTCGAAAATTATATCTCTTTTCAAACTTAGTTTCCACTATAGTTTCTACTAAGTTTGGGGGGTGTGATGTACTTACCTCATCATAGCACGGAGAGTATAATCTTTTCTTTGTAATGTTTGCTAGGGGAGTTGATTTTTTGCGGTATATTAAAACTTTAACCGGTTTTGATATATCGATTTTTTGCAATTTGTCTAGTGTTTAGTGGTGTTTTGTTTTTAAGTGTTGTTGCGGAGTTACACTTGATGTTATATGGTCTAAAAGTGGTTCTCGAGCTTAGAAATTGCTATCTTGATACATGATGTTGTCCTATAGTTTAATTGTTGCAGGGAAAGACGAGAGGAATATGAAGTTTCGAAAATCTGGGGAGTTGTTCGACCAATGAGATATTTCTCGACCAAACTAGTCTGGTCGAGCAAAATGTGCAATTCTTCCAGAGAGTTTGTTCGACCTGGACCATGCTGTTCGACCAAGGTGTCTTGGTCGAGCACTGGTCGAACAAAATATGCAAAACTTACAGAGAGTTTGTACGACCAAGCAAGGGTTGCTCGACCAAAGACTTGAAGTTGAACGAAGGTTGAACGGGACAGAGAAGAATAGGGGGCACGACTAGGCAAGTTGCTCGACTTCCAGAACTTGTTCGACCTATACATTTTGGTCGAACGATGCCAATTTTAAAGGGCAGATCCAGGTTTCTCAACTTACACCCCTTGTTCGACTAATCCAATCAAGTTGAACGGAGTCCGAAATCAGTTTAAAAGATTAGTTTTTTTCATTCCGTTCGACATACTCCCGTCACCTTCTCTCGAACACCAATTCCAACCCATAAGTCTTCTTTCCAAATTCTCCCCTACACTCTAATCTAGCCTTCCACACACTTCCACATCCTAATTTGAGGGTTCTCAAGTCCGATTTAGGGTTATCCACTCAAATTTTTGGGGTTTTCATCGTCGAACACCACACGCGCACCATGTCCAACAAAGGTATGCTTCTTCTCACTTTTTACTCTTGAATTGCAATAATTATGCTTGGTGAAATTAGGTGAGCGAATTAAACATAGTTTTGGTTGGATTTGATTGTTGAATTGTTGAAGTACTTATTTGAAATTTCACTTGAATTTTCATGGTTTGATTTACGTTGAATTGTTGAATTTTTGTGAAATTGATGGTGTGTATAGTATGGGCTTAAGGTTAATTTTGATTTATATATATGGGCTCATTGAATGGGAGTGTTGTTGTGGTGCAATTGAGGGTGGAAGATGAACATGCTTGAGGATTTGTGGTTGAAGTTTATGTGACATGAAAGCATGCTTGTGTAGAGTAGTGTTAAGACTAAAAGAGTTCCAATTGTTCTTGATTGAAGTGTTGATGTATAATCGATATTGTGATGAGATTAGCACTTGGAATTAGGTTGTTTTTAGTACATGAATTTGATGTCTTGCGTAGGATTCATGTTAGTCTTAAGATGGGTATGTTTGTTATATCTCTTTGGTATGTATTGAAGTATTGTGCTAGTAGGAAAAGGGATTGCTTCTTCATCCAAGAGGAAGGGACCTAAGTGCCTTCGTTGGTGAGATAGTCAAGAAAATGAGGAATGGATAAGAGGAGGCCATCCGATAATGGCATCAAACTTGCAAATTGGGAGAAGAAGAAGGAGTTTTGGATTGCAATAGCACAAAAGATCACGAGGACGCGGTATCAGGATGATCATGCGATGATGGAGATGAACATTATCAGCGATATTCGTTGTATGTTCGATCGAGTGGGCATTACTTAGTTCATGGAGATGAAGAGAGAGACATATTTTCATATCACTGCGGAGGTCTTATGCACATTGAGGATAGAACGTGGAGACCGATACCTGCCTTATGGTATTCGGATGCAGATTGGCAGGCAGGAGCAGATGATGTGGGCCCGAGAGTTTAATAAATTGATTAGCTATGAGAATGCAGGTGATGTGGAGCATGATGATTTCAAGCCAGATGAGTTCTAGAGAGCTCTTACGGGGAGGCGACAGAGATATAATTCGAATACTTCCAAGGTTGCTTTCATCCGCAACCCCATGTTAGCATATATGGATAGAATTTTAGGTAACACGCTGTTTGCAAGGTCCGAGAGGAGTTGTATTCCAAGGGGGGAGTTGTACGTGTTATGGTGCATGCTACATGGAGTCCGTTTTAATGTAGCGGCTTATTTCTTCCAGCAACTTCATAAGTTTACTACCCACTGATTTCAGCGTGTGAACATCGGAGGGCTCATCACCTTGATAGCTGAGTATTATAGAGTCGATTCGAGTAGGCACAGGCTTATCCGAGGGGATCCAGACTTGATTCTGACATCATATGTGAGGATGAGGCTGATTGAGCGGCTAGATGATACTTGGATGTTCATCCGAGGAAAGAATCCTTGTACATTCAGATTTCCACTGTCGATTGTTGATCTCACTACCATTAGGATCAATAACAATTTATTAATGGATACCACGGAGCATAAGGTGATCTCGGAGACTTGTTTGGGAAAAGGAAATTGGAGATTTCTTGCTGAGATGCGCGCTCAGGGGATCGTCTTAGAAGAGGATATGGTCTTGATAGGAGATCAGGCCGACTTTGTAGAGGAAGAGCCGCAGCTTCCACCAGCTTTTGTATATCTGGAGATGGGTCTCCGGTGCAGCCTCCACAACCACATGAACAAAAGTTTTATGAGCCACCGCCACATCAGCAGCAAGATTTTTGGCGAGCTCAGGATCAGTTTTATCGGGAGTAATTTCGATTGATGAATGAGCACTTCGCCACGCTTAATGCAAATTAGCAGGAGAGACGAATAGGCAGCTGGCATTGGCGAATGCAAATTATGCCGCACTTGATGCGAGGTATAACACGCTGCAGGGCAACTATGTTGAGATGGATAGGAGATTAGGGAGGATGCATGCCGACGAGTGCGAGTTGGATAGGAATCTTAATGTTCTTCATAGAGATGTAGATCGGTTGCGCTTGGAGATGGGTGATGGTGATGACGAAGAGGGTGCGAGTGATGATGATGCTCCGGAGGAGTAGAGGGCATCAGGTTTATCTTTGTCTGTTTCATCTCATCTCCCTTCTCTTTTATCTTTACAGGTTAGGTATTTGTGGTATGAGTGGCATGTACTTAATATTGATGATGATTGGGTGATTGATTATTGGAAGATGTTTACATGGATTTGCTTTGGATTGTTTAGTGATGAGGATTATTCATGTTATGCATATGCCCTTATTTTGATGCATGTTGATTTGTTGATGGCAAGCATGTTCTATTTTTACTTGTAGTTCATAGAAAATTGATGTTGATTGCATGCTTTGAAGAGTGCTTAGGATTCTATTAACCATGTGAGGATTTGAGCCTTTTGATTGTGCTATAAGCATGATAGTTTATTCTTGAGAGTCGTTTATATACTCGTATTCTAGAACTTGGCTTGGAGTCTTGTTTGAAGTCTAAAATTGATAGATACTAGAAAATGATCTTAGGCCATTGTTGTTGATTAAGTCATTTAGCCAAATTTATCCTACCTTATTATATAATTATCATTGGAAGCCCTTTTGAGCCTTTAAGCTTTTTCTTTGGCAAGTCTTTGATAAATAGTTGTTTACCTTTTTTATCCTTGAACACCTAAACTAGTAAAGAAGTGGAGGTAAATAAATGTTATATGAAGTTTTGAAGAAGAATAGGAATGAGAGATTTGGTGTAATAAGAATCATGAGACAAGTGGTTAAATCTTGCAAGGGATAGTGCCTAAAACCGGTATCCCTAATGCTAGAAAGGGTAGTGCCCGAAACTAGTACCCTTATACTTGAAGAACACCGGAATTAGTATTCTACTACGAAGAAAAGATGTTGAGCTAAGAGAAGATAGAGAAAGTGTGTATTGAAGTGATCATAAGAAGGACGAAGGAGAAAAGAAGGAAGCTATTGAAAAGCAAATCTCCAAGGTACTCATTTACTAGTAAATTTAGTTACTTATCTATATTCTCCTACCTTGACCAAAGAGCCAACGTTACAACCTAAATGCGAGTACTTCGTGATCCTAGTATTGAATTAGTTATGGATGGATTTTTGAGACCTTTGTGAAGCTTATGGTTACGCGAGTATATGAATTGAAATTGAGTGTCTATACTAACCCTTAAAGTGTACATCTTTTACACTTGAGAGAGAGTAAACACTTACCCGTGAGCTAGATGACTTAGCACTCATAGAAGTATTGTGATTGATTGATGTTTTTGCATGAATGAAAGGTATAATGGATTGCATGTTTTGAATTGATATAATTACATCAGTTAGGATAGGTTGTGCTTAATCTCGTGATTACACTCTCTAGATTTGTTTGATTTTCGTTGCCTCGGGACGAGCAAGATGTAAGTTTGGGGGTTTGATGAGAGTGTAAATTCATGTATTTTGGGCTCTGATTTGCGTGGAAATTGAGTATGATTTAGTCTTTTATTGAGACGAATTGGAATGTTTATGGAAAAGCCACGAATCAGAGGATACTAGAGCTTTTTGAGCATATTTGTACAGGAAAACAGATCGTAAGGGCTCAGAATTTTAAGACACGATTTTTTAGGAAATTTTCAAAGGCAGTTCGACCTCAAGACCTTGTTCGACCATCATCACTTTAGTCGAACAAGGTGGCCAAGTCGAGCAAAATACGCAGAAACGTACAGAGAGCTTGCTCGACCAGGAGATTCTGTTCGACCAGCATCATCTTGGTCGAACAGATGAGGCTTGGTCAAATAAAATATGTAAAAACTTACAGAAGGCTTGCTCGCCCTTGCTCGACCAGGAGGCCTTGCTCGACCAGTCAAGGTTTGGTCGAACGGATTCTCGCTGCTTCTATTTTTTATAATTCCGGATTTCTTTTACCAAATTTGACGTATGCCTCAAGCAAAAGTCCATCCTAGGCCCGTAAGAAGGTTCCACGAGTATAAAAGAAAAGCTTTCGCAGGAGAAAATGGACACACCACTTCATTATCTATTCATCACCGAAACCCTACTGCCATCTGGATGTTCGTGTATCGAACCAAGTGAGAACCAAGTGAATATTCAAGACGGAGAGAGTCGCGACAGAACCTGCATCTAGGGTTTGCTTTGCTTCTTAATTTATCTTATAATTTTCAAGACTATGGGTAAGATCCTACCAACAACCATGATTGTTCCTAGATCAATCATGGGCTAGAACCGCTTCGGTAGTTCTAAGGTTATGAAGGTTTTATGAGTTAGTTTGTCTTTCATGTGTAAACTCCGTACAACACTACTTGTGGTTCATTTTATATAAGATTGCGCTTTTTAAATTCATACTCACAGTCATTTTGTGCATCATTAACTGTTATGTAGAGTCTGAATACATAGCTTGGTAATTGATTGAGTGTGTTCACTGCTGAGCATGATTACATGTTATAATTCTAAGTGAAGGGATTCCGAAGTCTTATAAGAACTATCTTATATGAATACTTGTTAATTGAATGATATTCGGGTTAATAAGTAGGATAAAGAGTATAACTTCATAGTACCTATAAAGGGAGATCATATCGGGTTAGAGTACGAAGTGCACGGGAAATAATTGATACTAATAGTACATAGAAAGGGGGGTGAATTATATCTCTTGCTCCGAGGAAATTCACACGTGTCATACGCATGTTTACTTGTGTCTATAGAGTGAACTTGCATGGTTTAGTGATGCGTCCATAGACCACAAGCAGAGTCGGACATCTACGCATGGAAGAGAGATTGATAAGTAAAACTGGATGACTCGAAGAACTACCTAATTTCTCACTTGATCACAGTCGTATTATCTCTATTTCTTGTTTACTTTATTTGCTATTTTAATTACTTGTTATTTAGTTACTTAATCACCATAAATCAATTTTTCAGCATAGTCTTAGTTCATTAGAATATAATTAAATTAATAATCATCCGTCCATTGGGTTCGATAATCACTTGGTCACCTATCGAAACTACAATTGATATCCTTCATACTTGGAGATTATTTTGTGTGTTGAGAAAATGTCCATCAGTGGCGTTGCTGCTGAATCGGGTGGAGGCGGCGGAGAGGGAGGAGGAAAAATCAAGCAGTGGTAGAGAAGAAGTCCAGCCAGGGACGTCAGCGGGATAGAAATCTACCCTCTGCAACTATGTTGAATCCTTCTACCTCAGGTAAGGTATCCTGATCGATGATATGAGGCATTAACTTATTTAGAGATGAATAATGAGATATGGGGTTATGAATTCTTCTACCCTCTAAGTCTTTTTGTCTAATTCTTTGCTGTGGCAATCTACGGAGTTGGTCGATTGCTCTCTGTATGTAAAAATACTCACTCACCACCATTTTGTTGATATTGCATATGCAAATCTACCACTTGCTATTACAACAGGTTCATCTAGAATTATTTTCCCAATCATCAAAGCAATCATATTGTTGGAAATTCAGAGATCAAACCTTTTAATTTTAGAGATTTTGATCTTATTCTTGCAATGGATAAACTGAATAGAGGTATGTTATGTCTGTATAATCATGAGCTAATGTGAATCACACCTTTTCTTACCACAACATTCATTCATCAATTTTGTTGTAGGAAGAGGATAATATTAGGGGCTTTCGGGAGGTGGAGACACGGAGAAATGGCAATGCAAATTGATGCCCATGAAAAGGTTTAATGAATTACAGATCACTTCTTTTACTTGAAAAATGTGCACTGCTACTTATCGCTGCCAACATTTTGTATTGTAGGTTCGACTAATTTGTTCCTACTGCAAGAAGCAGTACGAAATTGAAGTGCCCGATCCATACTACGGTGGATCACAAGGTTTCGAGAAGGTAATACAAACTCCATTTACCAGATACCGGAGTGCCTCACTACGTCGGGGGGATATCGAAATATTAATTTTGGGAGGGATTTTGAGTTTGATGTATGTGTTCATCATTATCCTCTGCCTTATAATCGAGTTTCTCTCAATTTGTGATGTGATGTTTGTCAAGAAAATGTTCATGAATGTACTGAATTTGAATGTGCATTGTATAACTTTGTTATTTGGGAGAGTTGTGGGTCAGATAGTTAGGCAAGCTGTGATTTTCTTGATTCATATATGCTCCCTTTTACCATCTACTCATCTCTTCTTATTATTGTGTTTTTCTTTCTCTCTGCCTAATTGCAAACCTAAGTTTCCTGAATTAGTGACAATAAGATACTAGTTTCTTTTTACTATTTCAATATTCTCATTTCTCTCCTCATAAGTTGCTCACAAAGAAAGCAAAAACTTTGTGAATCAAAAAGCTTATCACTTTTTTTTAATCTAATATGATTGTTTATTAAAGAGAATTGTAGTTTGTTGCCCAAATTGATTTTGACACTTGCAAAAATATCTACTTTGACTATATATAAGCAAAAATGCCCACTTTTGAGATGATTTTACCGATATACCCCTACCATGTGTCAGCTTTTCTTAGATCCCTAACATTATTTCTCGGGTCCCAAGCCACAGTGCTCTCTGTCGAAATTCCAAGAGCAAAAATGCCCAATTTTGAGGTAAAAAGACGAAACTACCCTTTGAAAGGTGATATAATATTCGTTGACTGGCATTGAGTCAGTTTGACCCGATTTTTACTTGGTCCTTATCAAACGAATATTTATAATTTTTTGAAATCATATTTACTCTCCCCTTCTATATCTTTATCTATTTCTCCCCAATTTTCGAACTACATTCAGTTCCTTCCTGTGCGAAAGTTTTTTTCAATTTTGTTCGTTCCTGTGTGTTTTTTTTCAATTTCGTTCGTTCCCAGAAGATTACTTAAGATGGCGCAACGGCTTAGTGTAAATTGTGTTTATATTTCATGTAATTTAATTTACTGCGTTAAAAAAGAAATAGTTGTAATGTTGTGTATTTGTGTAGATTCGTTGGTTATGAGATTAGGGTTAGATTTAGTGTTGTAATGTTATGTATTTCTGTATTAATCGTTAGTCTAAATGATATTTTGGTGTAAATCTGATGGAATTTGTAGAAGACCGAGTGGATTAGTTAAGAAATTAGGTTTTCTGGAGTGGGTTTACGGAAGTAAAATTTGTAAGACCGAGTGATTTCATGAGTGATCGAGTAATGTAATTGAGGGTGACCGAGTGATATAATTGAGGGAGTGACCGAGTGATGTAATTGAGGGAGTGACCGAGTCCTCTAATTGTGAGATTTGAAATTGAAAGACCGAGTGCGATTTAATATAAGGCCGAGTGGAATAATAATTCAAAGACCGAGTAACTTTATATTAAATATTGGGGACATGCAAATGAAAGACTGAGTATTCTTTAATATAATTTAAAATGAATAAATTAATATTATAAAGGTTAAAGACCGAGTTGTTAAACGGAAGTAAAATTCAAAGACCGAGTACTCATTAAAATTATTTTAATGATGTTAATTATTGGAGTTTAATTAATTAGTTAATGATTTTAATTAAAGAATACGTATTACAGTGAACGCAATTATATGTTTATTGAATTTGATTAATGATTAATATGGGATAAAAATAATAATAACTAATAATATTAGTGTTAAATGTTTATTAGCACGTTCAACTTAAAAATGTAAATGTTAACATAAATATTTTAATTACATTTAAGTATACTATTATTTAAAAACTAAAATTAGATTTTCAATGAATAAATTTATCTTAAATTTATTTGTTTTTGTATTGAGTCAATTCAAATGGTTATAAAGTAAAAGTAATTTTTTTTATGTTGAAAAATATTATGTCATATTTTTTTGTGATATTATGATTTTAACAATATTAAATTTTAATTTTATATCTCATTAAAAGTATTATTCTTATTTGTTTGGTGTTATAAAATTCATAACATTTTAGTTATCTGATAAAATTATGTGCTTTGATGATTAAAATAGTGGGAGTTGAAACGACCAAGCATGCAAGGAAAAAATGTGGTATTAGAAATTACTGCAAACCGGTGCTCATATTGGATATGATCTCGACTGTACTGGATAATAGTGGGTCGGGGGCAGTACAGTCCTTTGGAGATTCATGCTTTGGACATTTCTTGGATTTAGATCGAGGATACGGGACACATATAGGACTGCATAACTTGATGAGTCAGGAGGTTAAGTTTACCGGAGGTCCTAAGTACAGTCGATGGTTTATGGTGTCTAATACCTTACTCGAGTTTACAGCGGTGGACTTTATTATGGGTCTGGGATTTGATGACAGAGGGCATTTGGATCCTAATGGGAACTTTAGATAAGCGGTAACAGTGTGTATGCGATGAAGTTGGTAGAGGACGGAGGACCATCGAGTCCTAAGATAAATGTGGCTGCGCTGACATCTTTATTTGGGTCAGGCAAATTTGAAGGAGAGGATGCAGTGAAAGTAGCAAAAATTCTTCTGGTTTACTACTTTCTCCTCGGACAGGATACAGGTAAAGTGAACGTAGAGGATTGAATGTGGAGCTTAGTAGAGGATACGGATGCTTGGGATGGATTCCCTTGGGGCCGGTATACGTATCTTCATCTGATTCACTACATGAATAAAGTATCGATTTATGTACCTGCTCGCGTCAATCCTGATACCTATAGATATCACTTTTATGGTTGTACGTACGCCCTAATGGTAAATCTCTTATACACTCACCGAATTATCGTTAAATTTTTTAATCTAACCATGCAATACTTAATATTTAATTTTTTGTATGTCTGTACTTGATATAGGTTTGGGGGTTACGAATGGATCCCCTCATTTGCCGAACCATTTATAATGGAGCCGCCTGTTGAAAACAGGAGGCTCCTCTGCCGACGTTGGATGTTTAAGACAAAGCCAGCCCGAGTTGATACCAGTGCTTTTTTCCAATCTGTAAGTGTGGTTTTTTATAAGTTTTATCAGAATTTAACGGAATATTATAAGTTATCGTCTTTAATTTGTTGTTCGATTTGCAGAATCCGCCGATTCAAGATATGTCTGTTCTACTGTCCAATGAGTACTCTGCACGGTATTGGAGAGGACATGAGTTGGACCCGGATGCTGGTTTCAGGGTGTTATTTGTGAAGGCCGATGACCGCACATTACGGAAAATGGGTCAGAAAAAGGGCGCAACCATTCCTATCGCAGTTCAGTCATAGGAAGAAGCTGCACCCGAGGAAACTGCTGAGGTACGTACAGTGCCGGTGTTGTGTGATGCGAGCTCCCAGCCATCGGGATATGTTCCGAGAGCATTGGACGACACAGCTATGCAAGGCCACCCGATAGTTCCAGGTGTTGTTGATTCTGATTTCGTGGGTGGATCATTTTGGTCTACCGGTGGGCCATTTGCCCCGGGCACATCGGTTACTATGGTGCAAGTGGAGACTATAGGATTGAATGCTAACAATCCTATAGTTCCTGAGGCCCGACCGTCTCCAAATCTATCAAGCAACTCATCACAGAATGCACCTATGGAGGTAGAGTACAGTCATCATTCCCACCACTCACTGCGCTCTCGTGGCTCCCACCCCTCGCAGCGCTCTCGTGGCTCCCAACACTTGCAATGATCTCGTATGTCCTAGATGCTCCTGGCGGCTCCCGACATTCTCAGCACTCCGTCAGATCCCACCACTCGCATGGCCCGCATGAGTCATACCACTCACAGCAAGCAGGTCCCGATGCATCGTTCCCTGAAATGCCTGTTAGAGATGCGGGACCCAATGTTATATTCACACAGGAGTCTGCACATCAGGGACATATAGCACATGAAGTTGAAGCTGGTGCCGAAGATGACAGGTGGCATAGGCTTCATACGAGGTTGGACCAGCACGACGAAAAGTTTTACGACTTGGAGACGTGCATGGCCTTTCAAAAGGAACAAGATGAAAGTTGTGATCGGAGATTCGATGAGTGGGACAAGCGATACGCTGCCTGGGATGACAGATTTCAGACGTGGGAGGCCAGCTGGCAACAGATGTGGACAGATCAAGCACATTATGGGAGAGAACCACGTAACGCTGCTTATTGGCTTGCTAGGCTTTGGGCAACAACCCAGCCGAGATATGAAAAAGGGGTGAGGGATACTGCAAGGTCATTCTTCGCAGGTAGGAACATTGCTACAGAACCAGAAACACCACATGTGGAGGTGCATGTTCCTCCTGCGAATTGGGGGCATTACTCTGCAGCGGTAGGCATATCAACCAACGATGCGCAGGTCGTACGTGAGACTTCTCCGACTGCACCTCGATCATCCAGTTGGTTTGGTGAGGATCGGGCAGTTTCCTTTAGATCCCGTCCCTCGCAGTCAAGGGTTGTCCTTAGTATTGCAAAACAGACCACACCTGTCCAAAAGCGAACCCCAGCCGTGGAGGACGATGACTCTGAATCGAGTAGTGACCATGACTACTCCCACCCACAGCGGCCAGTATGTGAGAGGAGGCCATCACGCATGTTGTGCTCCCCCTACACCACACAACAACAACATGCATTGTTTGAAAAGTACAACACTTTCAAACGTATGCCAAGAGCAGTGTAAGTTTCGTAACATAAATTTTTTTTATCAACATTGCACATTTTGAGCTGATTGGACCATTGTGTTTCTCGCAGGTTGGATATTGCGTGGGGTTTGATGTGACTGGGGACTTCTTCAAGGATATGGAGACTGATGGAGCGTGGTTAGAAGACCATGTATGTATAATCTGGATAATTACATTATCGTTATTTCAGTTGAATTTTGTACAACAATGTGTCACTTTATATTGTATCCCATGACTTGCAGCATATTATCGCAAGCCTGCGTCTACTTGTTGAATCACCCGCGCAAATCGATGCATGGCCGTTGAAGAGTCAGGGCACTTACGTTTTCATGCCCATGGATTTTGTGGTATGTTTCTACTTAATATTCAACGATTATGCAGGTCTCCACTTCTGCTAAGCCGTTTTCCAACATGCATTGTCGTAGATGGCCATTAAGCAACACTGGGCCGCGTACATAAACACAGTCCAAGATGACGAGAGCAAATATGCTAGGCTGTCTGTAGATGCATTTGAGCGTCTAGATGGATATGCTACTGGCACTTTGGTCTCCTGGGTGCCTGCAAGCTGGACGCTGGAAACAAAACAGTGGGTTGCAGCCCAAAGGGTAAATATTACACTACCGTGATTTCTACTATAAGTGTTTCAAATCTATTTTTTAATATATTGAATTTTTTTTTGACAGGTCTTCTTCGTAGATGTGAAGACACACTGCCGTTTCGTATAATTATCCCAGCCCTAATGGCACGGAATGGTTGCTTATGGGATTCCCCAGAATAGAAGATCAGAAAAACACTGAAGTGGGCATCCGTGGACGAAAGTCGTTGTTATCGCCAGACTGATAGCTGGTGTTGTTGACAGGCTGCTGTGCGGACTATACAAGGCATCATTACTAAAAACACCGCTTGGCGCAACGACACCCACCTGATGGATTACATGAGACTTCTATCAAGGGAGATATTTTTCTGGAATTATCAGCATCGTAAGCTCATCGAGGAGTAAATAATACCAATCAGTAATTTGTACTACATTCAATCCTTGTCATTTATTTGAATTTAATGATTAAACAGTTCGCAAATGAATATGGTACTCAGTTGTAAATTCTTTTAAAGTAATACTCTAAAATCATAAATCCCTAAATTAGAGGCAGATTACTAATTAATATAATTACATATGGCATTTGTAAGAATTAGAAATATATTTTTAGATGCATGTATGTTGTCAATTACTCGGACTGGGGAACCCATATTTTGGACTCGGCCACTCCATTTGGGACTCGGACTCGGCCACTAATTTATTCCAAAAGGATTTTGTCTCTGCCTTAGAATTTTCCAAAATTAAACTACCATTTGGCACTCGGCCACTCCATTTTGGACTCGGCCACTCGGACTCGGCCTCTCCTTTAATTCCATTACAGAATTCAGTGACCGAGTGACTGAGTGGTGTGTTTAATTTGAACTGCAAATCAAAGTTCTAGTGACCGAGTGACCGATTGGTGTGTTTAATTTGAAGTATAAATCAAAGTTATAGTGACCGAGTGGTGTTTAACTTTGTAATCGGACTAAGAATTCATCCTACTCGGCCTTAGGATTGTACTCGGACTTACATTTCCAAACCTTGGTATAATGCTTAAATTTGTTTTAATTATATACTTTTTATAATAATATGACCTTATTTTTAATATTCCAGTGTATTCATGACGGGAAGATTGGCGAAAGTTTTATAGGGGGAGTATGGCAGGGTATACAATACGATGGTGGGGAGTTTCGGTACATCATGCTACCGGAATCCAGCTTGTGTTATGATGTCTTGATCAACGAGATCGATTCTGTTGTTATAGGTGACTTGACACGATGCAGATATGTAATTCATTCGGTTAAAGACAAAGGACAGAGTTTGGTTCGACAAAAGATTAATACTGACTTTCTTGTACATCAATTCTTTGGAGATCCTGGACCACATGTACTTTACATCACACTGAAATCCTTATGTCAAGATGAGGCGCAGGGGACCGCTTTCGTAGGTACTAGCTCTAGTACGCATACATTTGATCTCAATAAACCATATACGCCCATGGAAACTTCATGCACAGAATCAGTATTTGAAACTGAATATGAACAAGAAGATGGGTCCTACACAGATGAGGAAGGATCACATACAAGTTTGGATAGTGATGAAAACACTGATGATGAGCCTGTCAACTCCGAAGAAGTAACTGCACGGACACAAGAGCTCGGTGATGAAGATGATGATTATATGGAAGAACTGTTCGACGATCTTTGCAACTACATCCGAGTACGGGGTGGATTTAGCTTCATTGAACCTGTGACAAATGATCTGCCTCTACTTCACGCTCACCGTCAAGTAGATCCTAGTATAACCCAACCCACAAGTGCTTGGTCAATACCCGGTAATGATTTTGTTATGTAAAAAAATTACTTTAGTATTTATATTATGAGCTAGAATGTAACACAGTTTCAAGGTGTATAATCCCTCTCTCATTATCCAAAATAGGTTTCCCATCTAGCCTGGCATTTAGGCCCACTGAGGATGTTCCATCATTCGACACTACCATTCAGTTAGTCCTTAAAGGTTTCTATGAGACCAAGGATCATTTACAGACAGCAATCGGGATGTACGAGCTCCGAAATCAAGTAAAGAGAAGCGTTGAAAAATCTGATAGAAAAAGGTTGAACATAGTCTGCAGCCAACGATCCACACACAATTGTCCATTCATGATGCGCTCCAGTGGCACTGCGGGTATCTAGCAAGTAAAAAAGCTCGTGGACCAGCACACCTGCAACCAAGATCCAGATATTCAACGGCCACGCGCTGTATCTTCAAAAATACTTGGGAAATACTTCGCCAGCAAGTATGGGGAGTGGATGAATGAAAAAAGGCCAAGAGGGGTGATGGAGGAAATCTTGCACGAGTTTGGTTTTGACATTCGATACAGTACAGCACTTAGAGGCAAACATCGTGCAGTTGGCCACACGTTTGGCGACCACGAAACTTCATTTGGCATGTTACCTTCGTATCTTTACCAACTTGAGCTGGCAAACCCAGGATCACACGTAAGAATTTCTACAGGCGCTAACGACCGATTCAGGTAATAATTTAAATTTATATTCTTATCAACCTTCACTAATACACCTCAATATATATATCAAGAAAATATCTAGTAAATAAATTTATATTATTTATCGAAATCTTCATATTAAATTAGTTAACATTTGACCTAGAAAGCGGATATATATATATATATATATATATATATATATATATATATATATATATATATATATATATATACTCCCTCCGTCCCATTTCAGATGGCACACTTTCCATTTTGGGTTGTCCCACAAAAGTTTGTACATTCCAAAAAAAATAAAAAGTCAAACACAATCACCATTCCCCATTCACTTTATTTACAAAAAAACCACTCCTACTTAACTCACCTAACATACTTTATCATTTATTTATTACCTAAAAAATACCATAATACCCCTAAAAGTTATCACTTTCTTAATCTCCGTGCCGGAAAGAGGTGTGCAGTCTTTTCTGGGACGGAGGGAGTATATATTTTTTGAAACATAATAATTATATTAGTTTAAAGATTAAAAAATATGGACCCAACCCCTATATTCAAGGACAAATTGTTGAAACTTTAATTGGCTAAAATATATATATATATATATATATATACTAGGTAGGAGGCACCTCACGAAGTGAGGTGTACCCGTCTATTATACTAATATGGCTAAAGTTTACAATTAAATATACATTTACAATGTCATTATTACTATGGTAACAGAGCTTTTCTTTCTTTTTCTTTTTAATTTTTCTTTTCTGAAAACAAGAAAAAATATTTTTTTACAAATATTGCTTACAAATTTTTTATGAAAGACAACATAAAAATATAGTAACATATTAAATAACATCAACTGACATCAATCTTCTTTAACCCTTTAATAAATCAGACGTTTTTTTAGTAGAATGTACATGCTTCATCTTCAACATGAATGAGTCACTATCATTGTCATGCCAATAGTGATGACAACAACAGCTAATAAGGCCTACAATTGCGCAACATTTGTACAAGTTAAAATTTGAGCAACAATTGACGGCAACATAAACTAACGATGCCTAAAAGTGTGTGATCGATGGATATGTATAAGTTAAAATTTAAGCATAGCACAGTGACAAGATGATACTCTGATTAAAAAAAAAGGAAGTCCAGAAAGGCCAGCAACGGAATCACATATAACAAAAATTAATTGATAAACAAGCATGATGTGGGGGTGTTTAAAAAATATGAGTAAAAGCTACACGAACTTCTACCCCCCAATGTAGCGCCGTACTATTAGATATAACATAGTCTATATATAACATTCAACTCAATAATTGTATAATATTGCCTTTCATATTATTTCAATCTTAAGGGTACGTTGGTTAAACATGGGATAGGGGCAAAAGCTGTTGCACGCGTGTATAGAAACATAAGTAGCATAAAACTGATAATAAAATGATCTAAATTAAACTGTATGCAACAACCCCAATTCAGCATGCATCATCTTCTATTTAGACTACACAAACAACGGGTGAAAACTATTATAACACAAAACATTGAAGTGGTAACTTATATGAAAACAATGCATATAGATTCACTGGGTTCTCAACTTGTAAACTTCCAATATTTTTTTCATACCAAATCAACCTGTAGCTGTCTTAGAATCCGATGGGAATTAACCAATCTATTACTCATCAATACTTTTATTTGTTAAGGTCCAAACACAGTGACACAATCTCTCTACTTTTGTAACCAAGTGCTCCTCAGTGCTCTCTGAAATTCTATCAAAGACTTGATCATGTAAAAGATAACTCATCAGCCTACTGTGGAAATCAGTAGCATGCACAAAAAAAGGACAACTATATCGGCATGGATAAGAACAAGTACACCACT
The DNA here is from genome assembly GCA_023678885.1 of Pogostemon cablin. NCBI lineage: Eukaryota > Viridiplantae > Streptophyta > Magnoliopsida > Lamiales > Lamiaceae > Pogostemon > Pogostemon cablin. The sequence goes on from CM042971.1 coordinate 21,078,606, forward strand.
TCCAAATTTCAAATAATATCAGTAATAATTTACATGTCATTATGAAGAATAATTGAAAATTACTCCGTCTGATCCATCTCAAACCCCATGAACAAAAATGAAAGTTATTTCCAATGAGAAGTTTCTTCGCTTTATCTATAATGATTCTAATGTGACCTACAATCAAAATAATTAATCTGAACATTATCTTAAAATTGTGAACATGTAATAGAAGTAAAGTGCATACTGTAGTTTCTAGAAGACACCAAAGGAAACACTAAACAACCACTTGATTTCATAAATTATATCCAATCTAATCATTTAAATTTTCTATCTGTTAAACTCCAAGGTACATTAAAATATGAAATTATAAAAAGGTTTTATTTGGCCTAATTATTCTCCTGGGAGGCTATGAGCTTAATATATGTGAAGCAGCATATATATAATTAATAACACAAAACACCAATTAATAATGTAATTTTCCGCAGGAAGTGTAGCTAAATTTCCACAGCTGGAACTAAAAAGCCATACAAGGAATTAGTTTCCAACGAGCTGGTACCAACTCAATTCTAAACTAAACAAATAAGGATCGTCGTGCAATAGGGAAAACAATTTCTTATAGTTAACAAGCATAGGAACCCAGTCGACCAATGAGATGTCATCATCACAGTATATCCATCGTTTTGCAGCTCAAGGAGTTCATTATATTCATCATTCAGGACCTCTGCTTCAGGGTATCGGCTTATTTGTTCTTCCGGTCAAGACAAATTATTCTAACTTGTTGTTCAAATGTTAATAGTCGCAAGCCCAATTAAACCGCTTGTGCTTACCTATTTTCTAGATTTTATTGAATTGTAGGAGCTAGGGCCAAATAAAGCCTATGTTAGCGAATTCCTTTTCTTCTCCATATTTCTATCTTTTTTCTTCATGAGGATCCAACCTTTAATTCCACAATTTTTATTATATTTTGATTTAGGCAAATGCTCCTAAACATTTTTTTGATGCTGCATGCAGTGGATATTCCATCCATTAGTACTGAAGAATAAGAAGATTTATACAGGTCTCATATGATGCAGGATCTCCAATCTTGGCATTTTTAGTTGTAACTTTAATTTTGGTTAGGCTTTAAAACTTCTTTACTACAAGCTATAACTTGTTGCCGGCTGGCCATCTAAATCTTGAATTTATACTTAATGAAGCTTTTGATTTGTGAGTTGGTAATAACTAAATTTTAAGTTCATGGGAAAACCTATACAAAACAATGTTGTATTTCTAAATAACACCTACCAATTTCTTACTCGCTGCAAGGTCGTCAATTTCTTTGGGTAATAACTTTTCTATTCTACTAAAGTTCACGAAATGTGGTTGAGCCCACCGTACAAATGAGCTAACTCATATAGTGACCTCATATACCAAAACTTAATCATGCTAATATATGTAAGCTTATAAGAATAATTCAGCTAAAACAAAAAAGTTAAATTGTGCTTAGCAATGTAGTCTATGTAGACATATTCAATCAAATCTAGTAGAGTCAGAAGTCTATTTCACAAGTTGCCACTTTTAGAGCTATAAAACATTTCACAATCAATGATGATCGAATTAGTAAAATGCTAACAAGTAATTTGCAGTTCATGTAAAATAACAAAACCCAATCAAACAAGCAACGTTGATCTATTTAGGGCACCTGAGTGCCGATCCTTTCATCAAATGGGGAATCGATTTCAGCAACCTAGAACTGTAACATGAAGAATTAGTCAACTGTTCTGTTTCCACAGGAGAAAGGTAGTCAGTATAACAACAGCTTAATGTTATCATACACAATAGAATCAGATTTTCCCTAAACAAAAAATTAAAGATAACGAACAACAAATAATAATAAGAATGCAGGTACAAGGTGCTCACGGGGGCTGAGGAAGGTGGAGCCAGGGACGAAATAGCAACGGGAAGAAGTAATTAGGGATTTTGTCTTAAAATTGAGAAACTAAAGAGTGGGTAAGGGCGAAAGGAACGTGGAATCAAAATTCAAATTAGATAAATTCAAAACGATTCGAAAATTTGGAAACATACTGAGAGCGGAGCAACGAGGGAGTAGAATGGAGCTCAAACGGGGGTGAGAGGAGGGCGGTGTAAAAAATGACCTCGTCGGACACGTGGAGAAGATGAAACACGTGGCGGGTGAGGAAACATTTGCAGGGGCGAGAAGGAAAGTACACCTGGAGTGAGTAGACGCACACTAATGCGACAAAGTGAGAAGGGAGGCACAGCGAAGACGACCGACGGAGGAAGCGGAACAGACATATGAGGATGAGAGATGGACGTCACAGGATGGCAGATGGAACTTGGAAGGCACGGGAGATAAGCTAAGCTTTGTCCGCGGGTGAATTCCTATTCTTTCAGACGCGTATAGAGAGGGTGGGGGAGTTAGACACGTGGAAGGGAAGGCAACCTGCTACGGGAAAAAAAACAGGCCCGATTTGGGCGATATCTTCTTTATATATAGTATAGATATATAAATATATATTTTTTAATATACTAAAGGAGAATTTAATTTTGATGATGTGTCGCCACCAAAATTAATCTTAATTATTTTAATTTTTAATTAAATTAAAAATCTCAATTATTTTAATTATTAATTAAAATTTAATGTAGACAAATACATATATTATTTTAAGATTTGAATATGATATTATCAAATCAAAGCTAATTAAAAATTAATATGAATAAATAGATATATTTATTTTAAGATTTAGAAATTTATCCATTCTCTAACTATAAATAAAGTTTTTTATTCATTCGTTCTACACATATAATTTATAGTGCACCTGGGCGTACGGGCACACTCCGTACTCATTTAGAATTTTGTGTTAAATTGTATACCTTTTAGTATAAAGATGTGTAGCCTTTATTTTCTGAAGAAAAATAAAAAATATTAATGAAAAGTATATACCTTTAGAACAAGGGTAGGTCTTGCGTGATACCATTTTTCACTTTTTAAAATAGTTATCACTTTCGCTATAAATCGTTATCACTTTCATTATAAAATGTCATCACTTTTTATTTACACTATAAATTGTTCATGAAAGAACATTATCACTTTTCATTAATTTATTATCATTTTCCTTCATAAAAGTTATCACTGGCCGTCTCACGTAAGCTCTTACGTGAAACGGTCTCACACAAGTCTTTGCTTTAGAACAAAATGATGTACCCTTATTAATTAAAGTGTATACCCTTTAGAACAAAATAATGTACCCTTACCCATAATACTAAATTATAAAGGTGTATGGTGTGCACCCGGGCGCACGCAATTCTCACTCATAATTTATTTATCATGACGAACAAAAGCTTCTTTCAAATTCTAAAGAAATGTAACCATTTTTAATTATTATAATTCTTACTCATCACAAATAAATAAAACTCTTTATTCATTCAATATGCACATGTAAAGAACAAAAGTTTTCTTCAAAATCTATTAAGTTCTAAAGAGAGTATCCATTTTTTCTATTTTATTATAATTTTTAAAATTTTCTATTGATTAATTTTATGCAGATTTTTTTATATTCTTCAAATTTTCTTTTAATTATTTTTTTATAAAAAAATCGTTTAAATTCTTTTTTTCTTTTAATTTTTTTATTTAATTTAAAATTTTGATTTGTTTACGTTATTAATTTTTTTCATTGTTAATATTATAATTTTTTAAATTAATTTTGTTAATTTTTTTATTTCTTCAAAATTTATATTGAATTTTTTTATTAATAATTAACTTTATTATAAATTTTTTCTTCAATAATTAAAGTAATATATTTTAATTTTTTTTATTAAATGTATCCGTTTTTAATTATTATTATTCCTACTCATCACAAATAAATAAAACTTTTTATTCATTCATTATACACACATAAAAAACAAAAGTTTTCTTCAAAATCTATAAGTTTTCTTCAAATTCTATTCAAGTTCTAAAGACAGGTATCCATTTTTTCTATTTTATTACTATTATTTTTTAAAATTTCTATTGATTAATTTCATGCTGATTCTTTTATATTCTTCAAATTTTACTTTTAATTATTTTTTTAAAAAATCGTTTAAATTCTTTTTTTCTTTTAAATTTTTTTATTTAATTTAAAATTTTGACTTGTTTACGTTATTAATTTTTTTCATTGTTAATATTATAATTTTTTAAGTTAATTTTGTTAATTTTTTTATTTATATTAAATTTATTTATTTATTAACTTTATTATAATTTTTTTCTAAACTAACCTATTTTTAAAAAAAAATTGATTAGTTTAATTTTGGAACTATAATCATAACAAAATTTGAAAAATAAATTCAATAACTTTTTTTAAAAAAATTTTGGTAAATGAATTTAACAATGAAATTAAACTTTTATCAACGGAAACAAATTTACATTGACTGTATATAAATTAAATTTTACTCCCTCCATCCACTTTCAAGGGTATCATTTTTCTATTTTGGGTGTTCGCCCCAAGGGCCTCATTTCCTTTTTTATCCACACGAACCCACGGACTCACACCTCCCCTAATATGAATACACACTACACATTAAATAATAATACTCCTTAATACACGTGCAAAAAGCAAATGACACCCTTAAAGGCGGAAGGAGGTAGTATTTTTTTGTAAATGTTATTCTTTCCGCCCCTTTGAAAGGTATCCGTTTACTTTTTGCACATGGATTAAGGAGTATAATAATTTAATGTATAGTAAGGTGAGAGAAATAATATTTTAATGTGTAGTGGGTAGTTGTATTAGTGTTGAGTGTGGGACCATGTGTAGTGGTTGTGGGTCACATCAATCCAAAAAGAGAAATAAATACTTTGTAATGGGACGGATCAAAATGGAAAAATTGATACGTATCAAGGGGACGGAGGGAGTATGTTACACCTTTGTTGCTTGGGAAATCCGGGGCCACAGGCCACAGCAACCAAAGCTTCTTCAGTTCACATGAATTAGAGAGAGAGAAAAATTGCCCTGGGCATAGCTCAAGTGGTAGAGTGGAGGGTGGAAATGTCTTCCAACTAAACTTGGTTGCTGCAGGGTGGAGGTTCGAATTCTGCCTTGGCATGGATTTGACCTCTTGCAAGCACAAGTTAACAGTGAACCCTCTTTATATGCAGGGTGGGGGTTCGAATTCTGCCTTTGCATGGATTTTGCCTTGCAAGCACAAATTAACAGTGAACCCTCAGTGAACCCTCAAGTTAACAGTGAACCCTCTTTATATGCAGGGTGGGGGTTCGAATTATGTCTTGGCATGAATTTGGCCCCTTGCAAGCACAAGTTAACAGTGAACTCTCTTTATAAGCCACTTGAGGCACATCTTGCGATTTACTTCCTCTATCAATTTTTAGGGAAATGGTGGGTTACACTATTTTTTTAGAGAGAGAGAGAGAGAGTGGTTCATGAGTTACCGAATCTATTTGTTGCTATGCGTCCTATGGCCTCTCTTTATATGCAGGGTGGGGGTTCGAATTTTGCCTTGGCATGGATTTGGCCCCTTGCAAGCACAAGTTAACAGTGAACCCTCTTTATAAGCCGCACATCTTGCGATTTACTTCCTCCATCTATTTTTAGGGAAATGGTGGGTTACACTATTTTTAGAGAAAGAGAGAAAGGTTCATGAGTTACCGAATCTACTTGTTGCTATGCGTCCTATGGCCTCTACTGATGAGCTACACTTCAAACCTCCATAGCCCCACCTTCGCTATCTCCAGCTTCAGTGTTGCTTTTCCTAATCTCTGAGCTGGCTTTCCTCCGTCGTCTTCTGTGCAATTTTAATTATTCTTGAAAAAATTTCCACGTAAAAACAAGTAAACAACCACCTAATTGCAGGCCCTGCGCCAATTCAGCATCTCCTCGTGCCTAATTTGCTGAAACCCAACACCACCTTTTTCGTTACTGTTTTAATATCACACTTCCCACATGAACTGTTTGATAAAAGGCTACTGTCAGTTATTGACTTTCTTAAAGATACCAGTTTCTCTCATTCTTAGTCCAAGAAAGTTGATTTTCTTGCTGCTGTTTCTGCCTACTTTTCTATTCCCAAGTTGGATTCAATCATTGAATTATCGGAAAGGTTTGATACCTTATTTTATTCCTTGCGTTTGAGCGTCTTCGTTCATCATAACAAATTGAAGAGCCAAATATTCACACACTGAAAGGAAGACCCTTTAGAGAACCCAAAATTCTTGATGACACTGCCTTTCTAGTGCAGCTGAAACGGAATTTCGTGTAAACAAAATGTGTTTTGATTTGCTGACGTTATTTTTGAGGGGTTGACTAATTTATTCATCTAGTGATTGAGAGGAAATGAGTGTGAGGAGAGACAGAAGGGGTGAGAGAAGGAGCTCGAGCGTCGTGAAAAACAGTGTAATCGTAGTTGCTGTTAAGGCTTCTAAAGAAATTTCAAGAAGTGCTCTCTCATGGGCTTTAACCAACGTGGTTCAACAAGGGGATAACATTAGGCTTCTGGTTGTTATCCCAAGTCATAGCTCAAGTAATTACATTCTCCTTTGTACTGCTTGCTTTACTTTCTATCTGTTCTTCATCATTTGATTGTAGAGATTAACTGTAATTGATGTGAAAATTTATTTGACTTTAATTTATTGTTAGATCATAGTCTACGATTTATAAGGTCGTGCTACATTTTACTATATAATTCATAATTGTGTTAGTCAGACTCAAAAGTTTGCTATACAGTTTCTTGTTTGCATTATTGTTTCTTGTTTGTTTATATAAACCACTACTCTGCATTTTTCAGGTAAGAAACTATGGGGATTACCAAATTTTCATAGTGATTGCACAGATGGATACCGGAGATTCATGTCAGGTACAATTTTAGAACAAAAAGGGTATATTACGGATCTATGCAATGAGATGATGTGCCAGCTCCAGGACATTTATGATCCTGAAAAGGTGTTTCATTGGGCTCATCTTCTAGTCTTCTTATTCCTTTTTGTAAGGTTTTATTAGGTTTTCTTAACAATCAGCATATATTTTTCACTGCTTCTGTAGGTAAGGGTGAAAATGAAAGTCCTTTATGAGTCTAAAGATGGAGTTGTGGCATCTGAAGCCAGGAGAGCTCAAACACAGTGGGTTGTATTGGATAAGTAATACTGATAATGTATTTATTAATTAAATATACGATATGTGTTAGAACTTTTATGTGGACATCCATTACTTATTATTATTTTCCTCGGTTAATTATTTGGTAGGGAAATGAAAAAGGAGGCAAACTTTTGCATGGAGCAGCTAGATTGCAATGTTATAATTGTTAAAAAGTGTCATCCAAAGGTTCTTCGGCTGAACTTGATGGAACAAAGAAACATGGAACCTGAGGTCCTTCCGTATTCAAAATCAACAAAGAGACGAATTAGATTGTTGAATGCAATCAAGGTCCCTAATGTGACCCCCACAGGTAGTCCTGATCGGGTATCCTTGACCTCAGGCTTAGACATGTTTACGTCTCCTTCATTCATGTCCGAAATCAATTTGGAACCCAGGGTGAAGCAGAGTTTATCTCTGTCAATGGTAAACTGCGACTCCGATGAATCTGATTCAGAGTCAAACAGTGATGAATTAAGCTCTCTCTCAACTAGCATGTGGTCCCAGCGATGGATGGAAGAGGACCTGACTTCAGCTGATGAAGGTGCAAAGCTTTTAGTAGATATGAATCGAATTATTAGCAAGAATGTCAGAGAGATGATATCGTTAAGTAAAAAAGAACCTCCAGAATCTCCTCCATTATGTTCAATATGTAAGCACAAGTCACCATCCTTTGCAAAACCTCCTAGGTTGTTCACATTCATTGAGCTTGAACAAGCCACTAATGGATTTTCGGGGGTTAATTTTTTGGCCAAGGGTGGATATGGTTCAGTACACCGGGGAACCTTACCAGATGGTCAAGTCATAGCCATGAAGCAACATAAATTGGTTAGTACTCAAGGGGACCGCGAATTTTGCTCTGAAGTGGAGGTTCTCAGTTGTGCACAGCATAGGAATGTTGTGATGCTGATTGGATACTGTGTGGAGGACAAAGACGATTGTTAGTTTATGAATACATCTGCAATGGTTCTTTGGATTTTCATTTATATGGTAATTCTTGAATATTTATCTTTCCATGCAATTTCAGTTATGAATAGTCGGCACCAAGAGGAACCTTTTTGTTTGTTCTTCGTTGGAGACATCCGCTTATCCTAAAATTGTCTGTGTTAGAACCATTGGTCATGTCAGAAGATATTGTAATTTTTTCTGAAGGATTGGTGTGATACACTTTTCGTTGCGATTGGAGCTGCTCGAGGGTTGAGATACCTCCATGAGGAGTGTAGAGTCGGATGTATCGTCCATCGTGACATGCGCCCAAACAACATTCTCCTCACACATGATTTTGAGCCATTAGTATGTGTTCCTCTTCTATGACGTAGTAAATGACTAGTGTGGTATCATAGTGTCTTAAATGCAAATCGAACTCAAACTCCCAAAAATAATCAGCAATCAACAATTAGTTATACGCATCCGAATTGTGATATGAATATACATATTTCTTTGGCTATTATGTATGGTAGTTTCAAGATGATGCATCCTTCCTCAATTATGTTAAGCTTGATGTGATAATTTCATCTTGCAATTGGCATGCCTTATACTTTCTCATTTCCTAATTCACAAAAAAAGGTTAGAGACTTTGGACTAGCAAGATTACAAGCAGGAGAATCAGGAGTGGATACTAGTAGAATAATTGGAACATTTGGATACTTGGCACCCGAATATGCTAAGTGGTCAAGTCAGTGAAAAGGCTGATGTCTACTCTTTTGGCGTCGTGTTATTGGAGTTGGTCACTGGAAGGAAAGCTGTGGATGTAAACCGGCCCAGGGGCGAGCAGTGCCTGATGTGAAGCGACGTGCGGACAAGTGGGGGCCACAACCGTTGCTCGTCTACCGACGTCGTGGTAAGGCTGGCGTGGTTTAGTATTATTATTTTGAATATTTTTGCTAGTTAGTAGTTTGCCCCGTGTCATTGGGCCTAGGGTTTATTTTGCTATTTAAGCTACGTGATGTACTATTGTTGAATCATCTTTTTGAATATTATTGAATTGGGACCTTCGGCTATTGGCAAACGTATTTTACGTTTGATTTCTGAGTGCTAACAATTGGTCCGACCTGCCGGCTCACTCACCCGAGATGACAAACACTCGCAACGAACAAAGGTTCGAGGATTTGGAGAATAAGCAGACGACGATGGCTGATAACATGGAAAAGATCATGGAGGAGCAAGCAAGCATCACACAGCAACTGAAGGAGATCACCAAGGCGGTATCTAGCCTAACCGCATCGGTGACGGGGCTGTCGATCGCGACTGCGCGCGTTGCCTCCGGGACAGCGGACGCCGGCTCCAGCGCGGCAAAAATGGCGGTGGGGGCATCGACCCGACAAGTGACTGATGAAATTGACTCTACACCGCTGGGAACGCCAGGGCCAACCAACAATTTGAAATACATCAGACGCCGGAGGGGATGAAGCTACCGGCGGCTATGGTGGCCATGGAGCAGACGACTTTGTATTGGTTCACGTGGATTCGCGCCCAGAAACCTAATATGTCCTGGGGGGAATTCGCGCGGGCCCTTACCAGTCGGTTTGATGCACGTTTCAAGGGTAGCCCCTATGAGCGTCTGTCGACGGTCAAGCAGACGGAGTCGGTGGAGGAGTACATATCGGTGTTCGTCCAATTAGCCAGTCAGGTGCCGGGCCTTAACGACGAGCACTATCTAGGGTACTTTATGCAGGGGTTAGCTGATGACGTTCGAAGTTCTCTACGTCTTCTGCGCCCGACTGATTTGGAGACGGAGATGGATTTAGCCAGAGACGTAGAGGAAAACCTCCAGATCAAGGGGGCGGTCGTCCTCCAAGGCCATCTGAGGCCGCTACTTTTGGGCGCCCGACAGCCTACAACCGCTCCTCGGCAGGATCCAGTTTCAGCCTGTCTCCGAGACCGACGGGTCAGCCCGCGGTCTCATCGACTGGATCCTCTGGCCCGCTCGTGTCTAGGCCGCAGAACCGAGGCCGGAACAGGAGGACATTCACGATAGGGCAGCCCACCGGACCCCTGCGTTTCGGGTGCATGTCACCCGAGAAGATGTCCGAATTACGAGCTAAGGGGCTGTGCTTCTGCTGCAAGCGGCAGTATATGCCAGGGCATCAGTGCCCCATGCGGCAATTGAATATCTTGTTGGCGGAAGAAGATGAAGCGCTTGATTTGAGTTACTTCGAATGTAACGAGGGAAGCAAGGCGGCTAAGGAGGGAGAGTTGGCGGCCAGTTTGAACGAGGGAGATAAAGAGGAGCCGATTCTGCCTATCTACTCCATGGCGGGTATCACTAGCCCGCGCACCATGCGTTTCGGTGGGAAACTGCAAGGAGAAAACATAACCATCCTCGTTGATAGTGGGGCCAGTCATAATTTTATTTCCAGCTCTCTGATGACTAAAATGAATTTGTTACCTGACAGGTCGAGATGTTTCAGAGTACAGCTGGGAGATGGTCGGTGACAGGAGTCGGAGGGGTTTTGTCGAGGAGTAGAACTCTCATTGGGTGACATAACCATAGAGACGGATTATCATGTATTCGCTCTTGGTGGTGTGGATGTTATCTTGGGGGTGGTATGGTTGTCTACGTTAGGTAATGTCAGAAATAATTGGGTCAAGATGACCATGTCCTTTGTTTACCGGGGCAGAACGATGTGTCTGAAAGGGGATCCAGCGTTGTGCCGGAGCCCCATCGGAATCTGGAAATTGATAAAAATTCAAGACGCCTAGCTCTTGGTTATGGTGATGGAAGGTGGACCGCCAGCAGTGAGGGAGGCGGCGGATGAAGGTGCCGTGGATGAGGAATTGGCCGCCATCTTGCGGCAGTTTGCGGCGATGTTTGGCGAACCCGGGGGACTGCTTTCGTCTAGAGGAACGGAGCACCAGATTGAAATATTTTCGGGATCCGGACCGGTGTCTGTCCGTCCATACCGCTAAAGTCATATACAGAAGGATGAAATTGAGCGACTGGTTTCGGATATGTAGTTGGCACAGATAATTAAACCAAGCTCTAGTCCTTTCTCCAGTCCGGGGCTACTCGTGAAGAAGAATGATGGAAGTTGGAGGTTCTGTGTGGACTACCGGGAGTTGAATAAGGCGGCAGTGTTGAATAAATACACAATTCAGGTAATCCAGGAGATGTTGGACGAATTGGCAGGGGCAGTACTATTTTCAAAGATTGGTTTGCATTTCGGCTATCATCAGATCGGGTAGCTGAGGAGGATGTCCACAAGACAGCCTTCCGAACCCATAGCGGGCACTATGAGTTTCTGGTCATGTCGTTCGGCTTGACCAATGCGCCGGCAACATTTCAGTCGGCTATGAATGACTTGTTTCGCCTAAATTTGAGAAAATTTATAATGGTTTTCTTTGACGATATTCTGGTTTACAGTCATTCTTGGCAGCAGCATGCGGAGCACTTGAAAGAGGTCCTTCAGATCTTACAGCACAACCAATATAAGGCCAATCGGAAGAAGTGTTCGTTTGGATGCTTGAAAGTAGAATACTTGGGTCATATTATCTCTGCAGCCGGAGTGGAGATGGACCCGGCAAAAATTCGAGCAGTGATGGATTGGCCCAGTACCTGCAGTGTTCGAGAAGTGAGAGAATTTCTGAGTCTGACGGGGTACTATCATCGATTTGTACGCGAGTATGGGATGATTGCAAGACCGTTAACGGCCTTGCTTAAGAAAATAGCGCCGAGCAAGTTTGAGTAGCCGGAGGGGACGGATGCACCTTTTCAGAAGCTGAAGGAGGCATTGACGACCGTGCCGGTGCTTGCCATGCCAGACTTTGAAAGACGGTTTGTAATTGAATGCGACGCCTCCGGCACGGGCGTGGGCGCCGTATTGATGCAGGACAGGCGGCCGATCGCCGACTTTAGTAAGTCGTTTGCTGACAGAACGATTACTAAGTTGGCATATGAAAGGGAAATGATGGGGTTGGTCCTCGCGGTCCAACATTGGAGGCCGTATCTTATGGGGCGCCAGTTTACAGTTCGCACAGATCACAGCAGCTTGAAGTACTTGTTGTCTCAGAAAATCGCAACACCTTCGCAACAAGTCTGGGTTGTCAAACTTCTAGGTTATGATTTCACAATAGAGTACAAACCGGGCGTGGCCAATTCGGCGACTGATGCTGTAACAACCGCACGCTTCTATACTAAATTTTTTTTAGTATGGTTATTTTTTTATCAGGTTATATCTACGTTACGTGGTGGAGGAATCTTCGTATATTCGTTATTTAAGTATTATTATTAATTATTAGTTTAAATTTCTTCCTACTTATCCGGTGCGGCTTCATCAGAAAAGAAAGGGATTTCAAATTATGTATTGCATCTTTCCCTTTTCAACCCACAAACACCTCAACTTATCTGTCTGTAACAGAAATAGGAGTAAACGCAGGCCCTTATCCATTAAGTAGTTTGTGCGTCGATCATGAACTCATATACGCGGCGTACCTTCTCCCTTCATTGACAAAAAATTATGCTCTATGGAATCATAGAATAAGAAGACCCTTACAATCTATCCTGCTATACACTCAAACCCAAATTCCACTCACGTGAAACTCAATGTTTAGCGAGTGACGCACGTTAAGGATTGCACAGGCTGAGTTCGGAATCCATCATCGGTATGTTATGAATTTTCATATCATTATTACTGCAAACCATCATCTTCTATATACCCCGTTGTTCCCTAAATTTAATTATACTCTTGTGAATTTTCATGTACTTACAATATACGTTGATTCCTTGTGTTTGCTTGAGTCTCCTACCAAAATCCAACTAGTAGCCCTCCTTCCTGCTCTAATTCATCACGATTATGATTTCGATAGTTTGATCTTTTATGTAAGGGGATTTCCTCGAAGCATTTGGATTTATAGATGTGCTTAGCGTAGATGGGAGAGTTCTTGTTTGGGCATAATCATGTAGTACTTGTTTGTATACATGCTTAAGTGTATGCTTCATAGAAATTCAAGGAGTATGAGGTTAGATCTTGGTATATGTTGGGGTTACGATTTCAAATACTGTTCCATGATAATCCATGTAAACTTTCAATATAATGCTATGTTACAGATTTGTTAAGCTAAAGCTTATCTGAATGTTATTATTACGAAATAATGTGATAGGGAAACGGGTCTTAACTTACAGAAATGAATTTGCCAGTTACGATGTTTATTGATGTAGTTATGAAGGACTATTTAATAATCAGTCTTAAATGGATTTAAGCGTAACCGAGGTGGATTGATGAGTGTGTAAATTCACGAATCTAGCACCGGAATTTGTGCTATTTTGGAGAGTTTGAAGGTTGAAATAGGTGGAAAACCTATACATATTGTGAAAGAGCATGAATCAGGTGTTGTTGGAGCTATTTGAGTGGTTTTACTCGTGAAATCGGAGTGAAAGTGCGAAGAAGAGACAAAGTCAAGGTCATTCGAACCGCCAAGGAATGAGGTGGGTTCGACCTATTGGAGGAGGGTTCGACCTCTCCTACAGGTCGAACCAGCATTGCGAAGTGTACAGAAGGTGGGTTCAACTTGGACCAAAGGGTTCGACCTGCTCAACAGGTCGAACCATGGTCGAACCAGTTCGCAAGAAGAGGGGTTCGACCACGACGTTGGGATTCGACCTGTTCAATAGGTCGAACCAGTGCCGAATTTGTCCAGTAGCATGGTTCGACCTGGGAAGAGTGGTTTGACCTGTCTGCTGAGGTCGAACCAAGGCACTGAAACTTACCTTATCCGAATTTTCGAGGCCTAAACGCGTGAGATCACTTAAAAATCCCATTCCAAGCCCTAAAGACGTGATTACAAGTATAAAAGGAGGCTCATGCAGAGCTTTTAGAGAGGAGATCGAGAACCAAGAGAAGGAGACGTAGAGTTGGGAGGAGAGCGATTTTCCACCATCCGGAGGGGCTGTGACAGAGTTCCGCTGGAGGTTCAAGTAAGATCGGTCCATCTAACCATGATTGTTCCTAGATCAATCATGGGCTAGAGCCGCTTCGGTAGTTCTAGGGTTATGAAGGTTTCATGAGTTAATTTATCTTTCGTGTATACACTCCGTACAATACTACTTGTGGTTTATTTTATATAAGATTGTGCGTTTTTAATCCATACTCATAGTTGTTTTGTGCATCAATAATCGTTGTGTAGAGTCTGAATGCATAATATGGTTATTGATTGAGTGCGTTCACTAAGGAGCAGGGTTTTATGTTATAATTCTAAGTGAAGGGATTCTGAAGTCTTATTAGAACTATCTTATATGAATACTTGTTAATTGAATCATATTCGGGTTAATAAGTAGGATAAAGAGTATAATTTCATAGTACCTATAAAGGGAGATCAAATCGGGTTAGAGTACTAAGTGCACGAGAAATAATTGATTATGATAGTACCTAAAAAGGGGGGTGAATTATATCTCTTGCTCCGAGGATATTCACACGTGTCATACGCATATTTACTTGTGTCTATAGAGTGAATTTGCATGGTCTAGTGATGCGTCCATAAACCACAAGGCAGAGTCGGATATCGACACACGAAAGTACGAATTAATGAGTGAAACTGGATGACCTGACGAACTACCTATCATCTTACTTGATCACAACCTACTATCTCTTCCTCTTGTTATTTTCATTATTAGTTGTTATTCAACATCAAAACCATTATATTTTCCAACTTAGTCATAATTTACTAGAACATAATTAAATTGATATTTATCCATCCTTTGGGTTCGATATATAACTTGGTCACCTTCGAAACTACAATTGATATCCTTCATACTTGAGGATTAAATTGTGTGTTGAGAAAATGCCCATCAAGTTCTTGGCGCCGTTGCCGGGGACTGCTTAAAATATCTTTTTGTTATTTCTAGTTTATTAGGACTATTTTTCTTATTTTACTATTTTCTCTTTTATTCTTTTCAGGTGTATGCTCACGAGATCAAAGAAAGGTGAACTTGAACCATATAATCCTGAGATCGGAGCATCATCGAAGAAGAAGAAGAAGAAGAAGAAGAAGAAGAGTAAGAATAAGAATGTAGAACCACCTACAGCTCTGAATTTTGGAGTTGAAGTGGGCGAACCGAACTTGGAAGCGACTGAAACTGTGGTTGATCCAAACGCAGCAGCAGAGGAAGTCGACATGGCCAACGAAAGGGCCAATCCGGATAATCTGGTCATTCGTGAAGTCTTCAAGAATAACGGGGCTGGACACTTTGGGCTTCTAGGAGCGAGGGGGACTAATGCGGATTTCGATCTTCATCCCGCTCTTATTAGCATGATAGAAAGGAACTCCTTTTCAGGAGGGTCTTTCGAGGATCCACAGCAGCATCTGAACAAGTTATTGGGCTATGCAAGTACTCAAAAAGACGCAGGAGAACATGAAGATGCTAGGAAGATCCTTTTGTTTAAATTTTCGCTTACTAAAAGGGCGAGAGATTGGTACGACACTATAAACGCAGTTGAGTGCACCACTTGGGAGCAATTGAAGTTAAGGTTCTTGGAGAGGTACATGCCACCTTCGAAGGTGTTCAAGATGAAGCAAGACATTAACCAATTCGCTATCGGTAGTGGAGAGAAGTTTCATGAAGCTTGGGACAGATTCAAGGACATGCTTCGTAAGTGTCCTCAACATGGGCTATCTAAAGCTCAATATATCAGCATATTCTACAATGGATTGGACTGTGATTCACGTGTATTATTGGATGCTTCTTCTAATGGAGCATTGCTTACTAAGTCATCCGTAGAGGCCGAGAAGTTGTTCGAAGATATTTCGATGAATTCGAGGGATTGGCCAACTGATAGAGTTCGAGGTACTTACGTCCTTGGAAAGGTAGATAAGGTTGAACATGCTATGGAGAAAACAAGTAGAGAAGATGAGATCGTCTCTAGCTTGTCATCTATCAACAAGCTACTCGAGTCCCAACAAAAGCAAATCAGCGATATATCTCAGCGCGTACCGATCATGCAGCAGGAAGTTATGTATGAGGGGCTGATCCAAGAGGATATGGAAGAAAAGAACTATGCTATGGGTCAAAGTATTCAAAGAACAATGTATCAAAATCAAGACAACCGGAATTACCAAGGGAACTACAGCAATCGTGGTCCCCCGGGTAATTATCAACAGCCTAGTAGGCCGGAGTTTTCATGGAGCAATCCAAACAATGCAGTTCAACCTCCTATGGGTGTTGATCCGTGTGCGAAAATGAAAGAAGGAAAGCCAAGTTTCGAGGATACGGTGAACAGGTACATGGCTATGAATGATGCTAGATTGGATCGTCTTGAGGCCAAGTTAGAAAAGAAGATTGATGCAAACCATGAGGTTATATCCAAGCAAGTGAAGGACCTTACATTGTTGATGGGGGAGATGGCAGGATGTATTAACAAGCTCTCTCAAACTATTGAGAAAGGAAAGCTCCCGTCTCAAAGTATTGAGAATCCAAGGTCCTGCAACGCCATCACATTGAGGTCTGGAACACAGTACGAGGGATCGATGAGGCCGGAATTGAAATTGGAGACGTCAAGAGCTTGGTTCGACTAGGATTCGACCTACACAGCTAGTTGAACCACACAGGGGAAGTCGAACTAGAGCTCTAGACACGATCAGGAGGCATTGCAGCATCGGTTGGACCAACATACAGGTGGTTCGATCTGGCCTACAGGTCGAACCAAGGTCGAACCACACCATTCGGAGCACTCTATTTTTCCAGAGGGTCAATTCGACCAAAGCCAGGATGGTTCGACCTGGACAGCAGGTCGAACCCACGTCGAACCACATAACCTGGAGCACCCTATTTTGTCGCAGCAACAGTTCGACCACGATGGACATGGTTTGACCTATCTATCTGGTCGAACCGGAGGCCAGAAAGAGTTCAGTAGGCCGGTTCGACCTAGGGGGCCGTGGTTCGACCTACCCAACAGGTCGAACCCATGTCGAACCTCAACTTCAGAAAGAAAGCAGTCTTTTAGATGATCGGTTCGACCATTACGTACCTGGTTCGACCTGTTCATCAGGTCGAACCCAGGTCGAATCCATCCGAAACATGCCTATTGTTACACCTAACGCTATCTATGATGTGGATGCTACTCCAGTGGTTCAGAGTGAACAAAATACAGTAATTGTAGCAGAGAAGAAGTGGGAAAGAGCCAAGGGGTTGAGAGCCGAGAAGGATAAAGTGGAGAAGGTCGAACGTGATGAATGGGGTATCCCCAAAACAAAGATACCTCCGCCGTTTCCTTATAGGTTCGTGAAGAGGGATTGGAAGAAAAGTTCAAGAGGTTTTCAGATATCATGAACAAAATAAGCTTGAGCATTCCTTTCTCTGAGGCGATAATGGAGATGTCATACTATGCCCGATTTCTTAAAGACATATTATTGAAGAAGAGAAGCTTGAACGGAGTTGAGACGGTGAACTTGTCTGAAAATTGTAGCTCGATCATCCAAAAGAAGTTGCCACAGAAGATGAAGGATCCGGGAAGCTTCACTATCTTGTGTGAGATTGGAAAAGGGCCGGCACGACGAGCCTTGTGCAATCTTGGGGCAAGCATCAATTTGATTTAATTGTCTATCTTTCAAAGGCTTGGTTTGGGGGAGTTGACTCCTACAACAGTTGCTCTATAATTGGCGGACAGGTCGATGACGTTTCCGAAAGGTATCATTGAAGATGTTCTTGTCAAAGTGGAGAAACTAGTCTTTCCTGTGGATTTTCTTATGCTTGACATGGAAGATGACAAGGATAACATCCCTCTTATCTTGGGGAGACCTTTCCTTGCTACTGCTTGGGCCATGATTGATGTTCAAAAGGGGGAGCTCAGGTTGCGGATGGATAAAGAAGAGGTCCTATTCAACCTAGATAAAGCAATGAAGATGCAGCATCATAGCTGGATAGCATTGCAGCCTCCGCCACTATCTGAATCCATCTAAAATTGCGCCGCTGCTGTCTTTTGTCGGAAGTCCATTCACGATCAGATCTATTAGAGGATATACAGCCCAATCCCTTCTTGCCTTTGCCACATCTATCACATTGTGAGAGAAGAGAGAGAAACAAGCAAACAGAACGACGCAGAGACGGCGGATGGAGGTGGCGCGTAGAGAGAGGAGGCGGAGTGGCGTTGTAAATTTAGATCTAGAAGGGCTGCAACGGAGATCTGAAAGAGAAAGGTGAGGAGATCAGCGTGAGAAGCAAGAGAGGAGGTGTAACGGCAGAAGGATGTAACGGTGATTTGCAGCGGTGATCTGCTGCAAGAGAAGGGTGAGACGTGAGATCCAGAAGAGAAGAGAGAGAGACGAGAGAAGAGAGGAGAGAAGGAGGAGGGTGCGTTCCGGAAGAGAAGAGAGAGAGGAGGGAAGAGAGGAGAGAGGGAGGAGGGTGCGTGAATAAAGTGACCCATTTGGGTTATATAGTTGACCCACATCCAAATATGAATCCTATTTTTAGTATACATCAATTGTACATTAAATCAACTCTATTAACTATAAAAGACTCCGAATTAGTATTTGAAATTATTAAGACCGTAAGTAGCTTTTTATTATTGAGATATGAATTATTTAAAATTTGAATTTAAAGAATTCCAATATTAAAAGTCTAAAAGAACTTTTTAGAGTAGTAATTTTGAAGAGAGTGAGAGCGCGTGTGTGAAAGGAAAAAAAAGAAACTCATAAAAATTGGTAATAGAATTTAAAACCTAGTGAAATTTCGGTTCGGATCCCCTGTTACATTTAGTGTTACATCTCCTGTTATAAGCAATTGGATGAGTGATACGTAGGATAGACTATTTTGTACCCTAACAATCAATCCTAAGGGGAAATGTTGAGATTTTCCTCCCCGCACACGTCACTCATCTAACGCATGTAACAGGAGATGTAACACTAAAATGTAACAGGACATCCGACGACGTGAAACTTACATTAATCAAGGTTCTCTTATTCAAATTTTTATGATTGAGTTTGTATTCTTTTTAGTATACTAGTTTTTTTATATGTGCGTTGCACGTCGCGAGGACGTCATACTTTGTAATAGTATAATTTTTTAATAAAAAATTTCTAATATTTTTAATTATGAAATCTTAATTTTGGACTTAATAATAAATATTTCGTCAGATAGAAAAAATGATTCGGATGCATGTGGTGGAGGGCATAATTATAAAACACAACTAATTAACTTATAAAGAGTGTATAGTGGGTGCACCCGGGTGCAGGATGCACCTATATGTATATGCTTTTTTATTTTATTTTGTAATAATTGTATAATTTTTTCACATTAAGTTTTCATTAAAAAAATTAACATCCAAATGTGTGTAACATTTTATTAAATATTGCATACAATTTTTCCTTAAAAAAATTAACAATTAAATTGTATACATTTTTACTCTTAATTGTATATGTTTTTATTTATATTTTTATATGGGTACGCCCTATCTTTAGGTGCACCCGGATGCACACTATAAATTGTCAATTAGCAAAGATCAAGAATGTCCCGATAAAGACTTTACAAACTCAACAACAATGGGCAGAAGAACAACAACTCTTCTTATCAATTTTCTTACTTCCATCCTTCCATCCATTTCGCTGCTATCTTACCCCATTCAGGTGACTTCATATCTCTCTCTCCCTCACACCCTCACCCTCTCATTCTCCCTCCATCCGCCCGAAATAGGGCATTTTGCTTTTGTGCACGTTTGATTAAGGAATGTTATTATTTTAGGTAATTATTAGTAGGAGTATGGATCCCATATTTTAGTTGTATTAGTGGTTGTGTGTGGGTCCCATGTATGTAAAAAGGAAATGACCCTCCTTGAAACGGACAACCAAAATGAAAAAAAAAAACTCTATTTCGAGCAGACGGAGAGAGTATCATTTAATCAAGAAATCTTGAATTTTATTACATATATATAAACTGAGTTTATCAGTCCTAGTACCCTCATTCTAAACTAATCAAAGGATGTTACAATCCCTATGCCAACGGTTCTCATAACCAATCCATCAACTCTCACAACCCCAACATCAATGCTAAACCTGACCCAATCAATAGGATCCGAATCCCCCACCATCACAATGGTAATAGGAATCATTAAAGAATGTAATGGTAATGGGAATGAAAGTGATTGAAGGGGTGGGGTATACATTGAATGTAGGGGAATGACTGAGGAATTTGGATTCTCATTACTCCCTAACCAAGCTAATCAAGCATGAGGAATGGGAGTCAATACCCTCTCATTCTCATTACCCTCCTCTAATACCTCTAACCAAGCGCCCCCTTAAAATAACAGCTCAAATTGATCACCATTAGCGGCGGAGCTGGTGCGTAGCCAGACAGTCTACATCACATCATGCATTGCAGGATGGCTGCTAAGACTGCTCCAAAATCCAGCCAGGTAGTCAGTGCTTTAACCCAGTACCACTCCAAGGGCATGTCTCGTATGCATTCAACAATCTCAAAATGTACACAAATTATGCTAGTAGGGACTTCTATGGTTTGTAATCTAGATGAAACATAATCATATTGTAGTGGATGAATGTAGAGTGGCAAAAGTATGTAATTAACTTAAAACATAACTTAAAATAAGAAAAAAACTTAGAAATCAATTAAAGGGGGTTGTGTAGTAATCTAAGTAAATCACGATGAGTGAGCCCCAATCAATGTGTCTACTGTCTTTGCCTTTAAGAAAATTCCTTCCCCAAACAGACCCACGACCCTCCCTGCAATTTCCATCATCAATTTGCAACGACGGAGCCAGCGTAGGGCCAGGGGGGCACTGGCCCCCCTGGATATTCTATAATAGCAAAGACTAGTATACAATGTTCATTTGGTACAACCTCCTTCTTTTACATTCAGTGTATGTTTTCCTTTTTTTTTTTTTTTTTTACTTTTGTGATTTATTTTTAATTTTTTTTTGTTTTTTATTTATTTAATTTTAGGAAAATTACAATTTTACCCTTTGGTTTAGGGTATAATTTATCCCTAGGGTTTATGGTTTAGAGTATAATTACAATTTTACCCTTTTGGTTTAGGGTATAATTTATCCCCTAGGGTTTAGGGTTTAGGGTATAATTACAATTTTACCCTTGTGGTTTAGGGTATAATTTATCCCCTAGAGTTTAGGGTTTAGGGTATAATTGTAATTTTACCCTTGTGGTTTAGGGTATAATTTATCCCCTAGGGCTTAGGGTTTAATGTATTATTGTAATTTTACCCTTGTGGTTTAGGGTATAATATATCCCCTAGAGTTTAGTGTATAATAGTCATTTAAATAAAAAAAACATAATAAATAAAGTAGCAGGAATTAATTAAAAAGGGTGTGGACTAAGTACAACCGGTTGTACCCTAGTCCCTTTCTTATAATTACTATATATTATGTAAAATTTGTTAAATAATTAGGCTGGCATAATGGTAATGCTCCCCCAATCATTCAAGCAACCTAGGTACGAAACATGCAGCGCGGTTTTGTTATTAGTTTTCTCAATATTATTTCATATTCTCTTCCTATTCAAAACTTTGCTTCTCATTATTATTTCTATTTTAATTATTATTTTTTAGTCTCTTCATTATTATTTCTATTTGTGTATTATTTAATTTATAAACATTTTATGTTTTTATTAAAGTTATTTAATTCTAGCTAATTTTATATTATTTCTATTTTAATTATTATTTTTTAGTCTCTTCATTATTATTTCTATTTGTGTATTATTTAATTTATAAACATTCTAACTAATTTTTACTTTCCTATGGTTTATTTATATTATTAATTTTTATTCTCTTCCTGTTCAAAACATTGCTTCAAAATTATATGTGTATTATTTAGTTTATATAAGTATGTTATGTTTTATTTAAATTATAATTAATTTTAACTAATTTTTACTTTATTATGGTGTACGAATTATCAAATTTATGTAAAATATTTTGGAAAAACAACCTCACAATAGATGCAAGTTATTAAACATATTTTGGACGGTAGATTAAAGAATTAGCTCAGTAAATTGGCATGAATCGCATGATCATGGAAATAATCATAACGAAGAGAAATCAGTAGATAAAATTATCCTTGAGTTATGTCAAATGAAATTCAAGTACACACAAAAGATTGAGTATAAAGTATAAAGACGACCAATTAATTGGAATTCATTCAAACCCCAACCAATTATGTTCAAGGTCTCCAATAATCCAGCTATTGGTTCGCTAAGACCTGACATTAATACCGAAATAGAAGAATATCATGACATTTACAGAGTCAAAACTAAGTGGAAGTAGAATCAAGAGTGTGAGGACTGGGAAAGAGAAATGCATATATGCAGATGAAAAGTAGTAATGAATTTGTGTATCCTCTCGTATTCGATAAGATCCTATCTATTGTCCCTTCGGTCTTTCTCTCTCACACACAACACCCGAACACTTATCTAGAGATGCCAACAGCAAACACAGTGTAAATGAATAATAGATGCCAACAACAACTTTCTTGGAAGTGATTATAATATGTTAAAAGAAATTGAAACTGTAGGATTACATACCTCAGCAGTGATAGCGCATGGAAGGATAACGAAACGAATTTCTTACGATGCAAGGCCATTAATTAAATTACAGAAGATCAAGAGTTTTGCGTGGAGGTGAATGGATCGAGTACAAACAATGAAAGAAAAAGCAGATGAAAAGTCATTACATAAATTGTTAATAATAAATTAGGATACCATAGTAGATAATAAAACATATGAGGGACAAATGTGTCCAAAAATGTTTTACATCTCCAAGGTACTTTTAATACATTACCTCAATTTCTAAATAAATAAAATACTTGTACACTTTATTAGAGAAGTGAAAACGGATTCGATCCTATCAATAGCTCAATCCCCAAATGACATGCCCCGTACGGTTGGGAATTTATTAATTTTCATTATAATTTAATTGTGGGTAATATATTATTATGCAATTATATTAGTTATTCAATTATTTTATGGACTTAATTAAGTGATCTAAATAAGATAAAAAGTCCATGGGCTATAATAATAATTGATATGGGCTTATTGAGTAGATACCCAATACTACGTGACTAGGTGATTATAGGTGGTATAGTCAAGTAGTATATAAAGGCTCCCTGGTTATGGTCCCCGATATACTAAGTTGTACACAGTCTCTCTTTCCCCATCAGAAGAGATTACGACGGTCCCAATCCTGTGGGAATTAAGAGGCTTAGTTGAGGAAGGCCGGGAATTAAGAGGCTTAGTTGAGGAAGGCCATAAAAGCACTGATCCGAGTTCGTGTTCCACCTAGAGAACTCAAGGTACGGTTCCGCTTTACAGTTTAAATCTCATTAATCATAATATAGTTAAGGTTTCATGGATTAATTTTCAACAAGTGGTATAAGAGCCACCCTATTGATGATTATTTGAGATCGGTAAAATATTGTATTTTAATAATTGAGATCTTGAATTATTATTTGGTTCAATTGTTCCGAAATTATTCGGATTCTTAATATTCGAAATTATTGGTTCTATATTAATTTTCTATTTTATTAGTTTATATTCAAACTAATTTTGGGTACGGCACGGATTTGGTTATCTATGGTAATTTAATATCTTCATGAACATTAAATAATTTTTAATTGAGACTACACCTTCATGCCATGGTAAATTGATTCAATTCTCAATTGAGTCATTCTGAAACTTTTTTCGTATGCATTGCATATATACGTCCGTTAAAGATTAAATTATCGTATTTATGTAATTTGGAAAATATAGAGTATGCATGGAGTGCAATAATTATTTACCATGATGACTCCAAATTACATAAATTAAGGATTAAGAGCTTCTGATTAAGTTCTTTTTCTTTTTTTTATAACGGGAGAATTATTTGCATGAACATGCTAATTGGTTGAATTCTATTACATAAAACCCACTTATGTTGTTGCAAATCATATCAATTAATTGATATGAATTAACGTATCTCATCCCGTTCATAACTTTAGATTATTGAATCAAATTGGACATTAACGTTTAGTAGTTGAGATTCTGATTAACTTTCATAATAATTAATTTTTAATTAATCTCGACTATATGTAAAGATTGTTTAAAGATTTCAATTTATTTTATATTATTGAAATTTCACAAGCTTATGCGTATATTTAGCTTTGGAAAGGATTTAAATATGGATATTTAATGGTGCACTTTCCCATATTGATGGCTTAATAACCTTAATTTATTGATTCAGTTTCTTAATTTAATTAAGGAAATTGGAACATTTAGAATGTTATTCATTTTAAAGTTAATATATATACTCATGTATGCAGTTGGGTGAATAACAATTTGATGTTATGCATTACACAACATGCCCGCACATGCACCTTTCCAGTATAATCTGTGCAACTTTTTAATAAAATTTGGACCCTTGAATTCCATTATGTGATATATTGCTTATGCCATCACATTCCTTTCTTGGCAATGATTTCAATTTTGATTGAGATATGTATTTGGAATTGAGTTTTTTTATGTATCACATAAAGTAAATTGTTTTATGACAATTAAGCAATTTTAATGTACATGCATATGATATCTATGATTGTTAAAATCAATTTTAATTAATTGCCAACAATGCACAATTATCATGATCATGTAAAGGTTCATTCTGGGTAATACAAGGCTTTAGTTATAATTTCATTATTGGAATATATTTCCAAAAGGATATATTTAGCCTTGGTTTTGGGAACTTCTTTTAAGTTTATTATTCGATTTTAAAATTTGGATTGATTCCATTTAATTCATTCATAAAAGGTATATTGTTCCATTTACGTGAATAATTTGGAGCATTTAATTGTGGCCAACAAAATTTATTATTATTTGAGGTGTGTGGAATGAGTATACTTAATTATATATAAAGGATAATTTATTCTAAGCTAGGATTTGGAATCCTTATTTAAGTTAAGAGATCTTTCAATATTTTTTAATTTATGTGAATCATCTAATATTCCCACTAAATTTTGGAATTTAATTAAAGTATAATTGGGGAGATATTTTTAATGTTGTTCAATTAAATGTAATATTTATTTTAAATATTTATTTAATTGGTCTAGTAAATTTTCAATTTAGTCAATCAAAGCATCATGTTGCCATAGCAGCCTCTGTGTATGGAGAACGACTTTATTGAAATTACATACATGGGTGTGTTATTATTTATGTGTTCTGTGTTCGGCTCATAGGTAGACACAATTTGACAGAATAATAACCCACATGTGATGATAAGTATGTGATAATTATTTTGAATTGTTCATGTGAACATCAGTCGATCCAAAGATAGACTTTTGTTTGACAGAACTTATTATCAGTACTTGATTATTACACCAAGATTACCCCTGCAGTTAATTTTTGTCCATAGATGAGGTTAATGTTGCACAAGGTGTCTTGTGATGGGTCCCCAATTAATAATGTTGCAAGTATATCTTCATGCGGGCATTGATCGATCCAAAGGTAGATTAATATCTGGCCCAAAATACACAAGCACCTGTGATGGTGAATACGTGACAATTATTTGTTTAACATGTGAGTAATAAGTCAGCCCAAAGGAAGGCTATTACTTGACAGATTTATTGTCAGTATTTGACTACTACGTAGATGGTGTCACTTACAAGTTAGTATTGTCATTGGACTTATACTAATGTTGTACTCGATTCCTCAAAATGTTTCTAAATTATTTAAATTTTGAAAGATTATAAAGTTTAGAGCAAACATAATAATCATTTTGGATTAATTCTCTGTATAATTAATAAGTCTGCTAATTTAGTTTAACATATACCAATAACATACTCATACTCAATGAGTGAATTTCAACAATAAAGATGAGACTAGTAGGTTTCTAACAAATTTAATCTCAATAAACTATAAGGGCAAAACAAGAAAACTCATTAAGAAAGCTACTAAAGACAACTAAAATACAATATTTTGTATTTTCCTAAAGGCTTGTGGAATTTTTTATAATACACCATATTAAGATTACTTAGCATGAATGGTGTTGTGATGTAGTTAAAAGACAAAAATAGTATTCCACAACATATGGTTACTAATTGGAGAAATACTAAAGATTGCAGCTTATGGTTTCAATAAAGTTTCAACCAAAGTAGTTGTGAGAACTCTTTGAATTTCACATATGGTGATGTCCAAATAAGACTAGATCATTGGGATCTACTAAAGAAAATTGGATTCAAATAGATACAAGCTACTTTATTGGTTTTAAATAAAGATAATAAGTTTATGATCCAATTAATTAGATCATATTTCAGACGGGTAATATATAATTCTTTGAGGATGTTGATTTGGGGGGGATAATAATATTAAAGACATTGTCCTTAAGGGAGAGTCGATTCGATCCCCACTTATGCTTTAAAGAATTGGTGCAAATTCAGAATAATGATATGACAATGTCAATAATATTTAAGGAATAACAAATTCAACAATCTCAAGTATTAATGTCACTAAGAGAATCACTAGAGTTGGGAGAAAGATATATTCGGATGATTTAATAGTTATTCTCCTAAATAAAGGGACACTATAGAATTAATTAATGGTAGAACATTTAAACAATGTTCATTAAGCCATGTAAGGTCCAAAACTTTAAAGTGGGTTTATGCTATAAGTTATGAGTTTATATCAATA
Organism: Pogostemon cablin; assembly: GCA_023678885.1. Classification (NCBI taxonomy): domain Eukaryota; kingdom Viridiplantae; phylum Streptophyta; class Magnoliopsida; order Lamiales; family Lamiaceae; genus Pogostemon; species Pogostemon cablin. The sequence continues at coordinate 21,105,302 of CM042971.1, forward strand.
CAAGATGATCAGGTTTGCATCTTGGTTATGGATTATACTCTAAAGGAAAAGAAACATAATTTTAAGGGACTTTCTATCCGGTTACTGAGAAAGATTCTTTTAAGATAATCGTGACATTGGTAGCACGTTTTTATCTTGAATCACATTAGATGGATGTATGATTAGTGTGAAAATCTGCATGTTTTAGGGTTCGATTTAGCACCGTTTTGTGGAATTTATGTTCGTATTTTAGCACTAAATGATTAATTTTTATATATTTTAGATATTGGTGCATTTGAGGTGTTATTTCTTGTTTTTAGGTGGAAAAAAGATTAAAAATGCAAAGTTGGAATGATGGGAGAAATCGTGAAAGAATGCTGAAAAACGCATGTTCTCTTTGCATAATTTTTCTGTATTGATGTAGAGATCCAAATTGAGCATAAAATATATGGTTAGAAAGCTACTGAATAGAAGCTCATTTTGGCTCAAGAAATGCCTAATTTGGATGTCATATGAGGGAGATATGATCAAAACGGTGAAGACGTGCAAGCTGTTCCGACCCAGCCCGAACAGTGCCATTTTGAACGACTCGTGCCATATTCAACTGTTGGACTTTTATAAGTTCTTTATATGGATGGAAAGCTACAGAAGAGAGGGTCGCGTGAGTGTAAATATCGCTTAAATCTAAGCTCGGATGAAAAAGTTATACTCAAAACCGTGAGGCCGCGTAGCTGCCAGCGAGAATTCTAAAAATTCACGAAAATTACCATATATAACCAATTTTCTTGGTGGCTAAGTTATATCCTAATTTAATATCCATCCATATCTTCCATAATTATCTTTTTCCTGATTTTTCAAGATCCCACATTGTTTTACTTCTTATTTTATTCCACTCTCATGCCTATATATACATATTCTCATAACCACATAAAGTTGTGGAGGAACCGCATAATCTACCACCACCACATCACCTAGGGTTTTTAACCCTAATCCACCATATCCATCTTTTATCTTCTACCCTTCACCCGTCTTTCACCTATCACACTCAATCACGGTGTTTGCTACTTGAGAAGGAGAACGGAGGAGGATCAACAAGACGGAAAGAGAAGACGAAGGATTATTCCAGATACGGGTTTTTCTTCTTTCTTTAATTTCTTATTGTTGATTTATAAACTCATGGGTAAGTTTTCATCTTTTACCATGGTTGTTACTTGTAACACCATGGGCTAGTTTCCTCTTGATGGTTTTATGATTTAAGAGTTTATCATCTTGATTTGAGATTTTAGATATATGTGATGATAATTTTGTAGAATATTTATTCCTTATTGAAGTTTTGTTTTAGACTTTTATGATCATGTTTCTTAATTTTCTTGTCAATTATATATTCATGATATGATCATTGATTGGTGTATGATTGATATTTAAATGTGTTTCATGATTATATTTGTTATTTCGTGACAATTGAATGGGATTGACCAATATAACCTTTGATTGTTTGACCATCAATATATGATACCTTATTATCTTTGCATGACCATTGTTAAAGAGAAATATGGTAAGGAAGCCCTAATCCAATTCCTTTAGTACCTACACATGATAGATCTTTTGCACTAGCCTATATGGAATTTTACATGTGAATCGCCTAAAAAGCGAATAAGGGGTTGTGGGTTTTTAATTTCCTTAGTACCTAAAGGGAATAGGGAATTTTATTATTAATTTGGTCCTAAGAATTTTTGTTCTTTAAAATTGTTAAAGCTCACTTGTCCATGAGTGGTTTAGCATTGCTTAAGTGATCATTCCTATAAAATTCTGCATGATTTAATTCACTTGTCTATTTGTCTTAATTCATATGATAAATTGGATTTTTCTAAAATTATCTTGTTCTTGTCTCTTGAAACACTTGTGATTGTTTGTGGCTTTTATTTTATTTAGTATTTATTTTCAGAGTAATTAGGTATTAATTTCCAAAATCAGAAAAGGTTACTTTATCTTAATTAATAGTGGTGCAAATTATATTTATGTGGTAATCTGTTTAGGCCTAATCCCTTGGGTACAATTGATTCCCTACACTTGGGGACACTTACAAAAAGGTGAACAAGCAAATAGCGCCGTCGCCGGGGATTAGATTGTTTAAATAGGAGACCACTAATTTATTTGTTATCACTTTTAATTAGGATTTTTTTATTGCTTTTATGTGTTTGTTTGGTGTAGGAAATTTTATTAGGTGTTTCTTCATCTATGGAATTTACATTTTACAAACTTAGTTTCTCACTTAGTTTGAACTAAGTTTTGGGGGGGGGGGGGGTGGACGTGCATCCCAATGTCTTGAAGCACCGAGGTAAGTTTTCTATCACTTATGTGTGATGCTTGGAGGTTGATTTTTTTTAGAACTTCCAGAATTTATTTCGAATTTTTGATTTTTTTTGCAATTATCCAAATGTTCTGTTTTGTTATGTTTAGTTTCCTAGATTTGGTGTGATTAATTTTTTATTGAATTTTTTAGTTCTCCTATGATTTTACTGATAAGTTGTGTTTGAGTGGTGATAAAGAGAAGTGAGTTCTATCTGAGGCATAAGCCTGACCGAGTTGGATAACTTGAGGAACTTGCAAGATTTGGAGGAGATAAATCAGGTGCCTTCATTTTCTTATTTTAATTTTTAAGTGATATTGTGTTGATTCTTGAGTAGTTGAGGTACTTATTTTTGAGTTTCTGGTTGTGTGCTTAGCTTGACCTTATTTGTTAGAATTCTGCCAGAAATTCATATGCTCTTGAAATTGATGAAGGAATTGCACTTAAATTAGATCGTGATATGAAATTCTATGTGTAATTGTGAGATATTACTTAGCATGAAGAGTGCTCTATTACTTATTAATAACCCATGTGACATTTTGAGCTTATTCATCTACATAATCACATGATATTTCTTTCTGGTGAGTATCATTCTTGTGCGTGTATTCTAAAACTTGTTTTTTGTCTTACTTGAGACTACATGTTATGTTAGATAATGGGAGATGATTTAAGGTCATCTTTGATTTTTATGAGTCACTTTGCCAAATAATTTCCTACCAAATAATAATATATCCGTAGTTAGCCCTTTTGAGCCTAAAAGCCTTATTTTTTGGCAACCTATGAAGATAGCCACTTTGATATCCTATTTGAGCCTTAAATTCCTATATTTAGTGGAGAATCAAATGCTGTCAAAGTGTGTGAATTGATTTCCATGGAGTTTGGAAGGAATATAATATTTGGAGCTGTACAAGTGATTATGAGCTGAAAATTATGTGCTGAAAAATAAGTTGCTTAGGGGTAGTGCCCGAAACTGGTACCCCGATATGTTAGAGGTAGTGCCCGAAATTGGTACTTCAAGAAAAAGAAAAAAAAAGGAAAAAAAAAGAATGTTGAGTTTGAAGGAAATGAGAGAAAAGAAAATTAGAGGAGCATGAAGCTGGATAGTCTTGAAGTGTAAAAATCTACAGTACAAAAGATCTCTGGTTTTAATTCTCTACTAATTGAGTCACTTTATCCATATGTTTCCTACCCTTACCAAAGAGCCGACATTACATCCTAATAAAAGTCCTTTTTGATCAAATTGTCGAATCATACTTTTAAGTGGTGGAGAGTTTGAGACGTTTGGCAAGCTTATGGTTACGCATGCACTTGAATTGACTTTGAGCGTAGACACCATACCCAATAAGTGTACATCTTTTACACTTGAGTGCGAGTGATATACTTCCCGTGAGAAGAAGTTGATGGAGCATTTTAATTGGTAGTAATTGTCTTAACTTGTATGCTATGAATGAATTATTGCATGTAATGAAAGTTACATGACTGGAGTTGATGACAATTGTGTGTTGACTGGCATAGTTATCATATCCTTTGGTTTCCATTTGATTTACACACTATCTTTCTTCTTTGTTCGATTTCGTTGTTCGGGGACGAACAACATCTTAAGTTTGGGGGATTTGATTAGTATGAAAATCTGCATGTTTTAGGGTCCGATTTAGCACCGTTTTGTAGAATTTATGTTCGTATTTTAGCACTAAATGGTTAATTTTCATATATTTTAGATATTGGTGTATTTGAGGTGTTATTTCGTATTTTTAGGTGGAAAAATGATTAAAAATGCAAAGTTGGAATGAGGGGAGAAATCGTGAAAGAATGCTGAAAAATGCATATCCTCTTTGCATAATTTTTCTGTATTAATGTACAGATCTAAATTAAGCATGTGAGAAATATAGTGAAGAGAAGGTCACTTTGGCTCAAGAAACGCCTAATTTGGATGTCAGATGAGGGAGATATGATCAAAACGGTGAAGACGCGCAAGCTGTTCCGACCCAGCGCGACCAGTGCCACATTGCACGACTCATGCCATATTCAACTGTTGTACTTTTTATGATTTCTTTACATATATAGAAAGCTACAGAAGAAAGGGTCGCGTGAGCGCAAAAATTGTTTAAATCTAAGGTCGGATGAAGAAGTTATGCTCAAAACCATGAGGCCGCGCAGCTGCCAGCGAGAATTCCGAAAATTCACGAAAATTACCATATATAACCTATTTTCTTGGTGGCTAAGTTATATCCTAATTTAATATCCATCCATATCTTCCATAATTATCGTTTTCCTGATTTTTCAAGATCCCACATTGTTTTACTCCTTATTTTATTCCACTCTCATACCTATATATTCTCATTCTCATAACCACATAAAGTTGTGGAGGAACCGCATAATCTACCACCACCACATCACCTAGGGTTTTTAACCCTAATCTCCTTCACCCGTCTTTCACATATCACACTCAATCACGGTGTTTGCTACTTGAGAAGGAGAACGGAGGAGGATCAACAAGACGAAAAGAGAAGACGAAGGATTATTCCAGATACGGGGTTTTCTTCTTTCTTTAATTTCTTATTGTTGATTTATAGACTCATGGGTAAGTTTTCATCTTTTACCATGGTTGTTACTTGTAACACCATGAGCTATTTTTCTCTTGATGGTTTTAGGATTTAAGAGTTTATCATCTTTATTTGAGATTTTAGACATATGTGATGATAATTTTTGTAGAATATTTATTCCTTATTGAAGTTTTGTTTTAGACTTTTATGATCATATTTCTTAATTTTCGTGTCAATTATATATTCATGATATGATCATTGATTGGTGTATGATTGATATTTGAATGTGTTTCATGATTATATTTGTTATTTCGTGACAATTGAGGGGGATTGACCAATATAACCTTTGATTGTTTGACCATCAAAATAGGATACCTTATTATCTTTGCATGACCATTGTTAAAGAGAAATATAGTAAGGAATCCCTAATCCAATTCCTTTAGTACCTACACAGGATAGATCTTTTGCACTAGCTGATGAGAGTGGAAATTTACATATTTTCAGTCTCATAAATACCTTGTTTTGTTAGGGAAAGGCCATATATTCATGTGGGATTGTGTAGTTTACATATTTTGCATGATTATGGTGCTACTAAGGTATTTTGTTGTGTTTTGATAGAAAAAATGAACAAAAGTACAAAGTTGGAGAAAAGGTACAATTTGTGCAAAGATGCTGAAAAACACACATCCAATTTTCGTAAATTTTCTGTGTTGTTTTGGAGATCAAAATTGTTAGTGTGATACATGGTTCGAAAGCTACTGAAGAGAGGATCGCGTGAGCGCAAGAATTACTGAATTCGGAGCTCGGACGTGGAAGTTATAGGCGAAACGGTGAAGTCGCGCAGCTGTGATGAAATTTTCGGAATTTTTCAAAGTTTGGCAACAAAGGCAACTTTTTGTGCAGCCATTCAAGAATTTTGGTAAGAGAAGTCAAATTTGATGTTGAATATCACAAATCATACGTAAGGGATGAGCATTACATGCAAATAGTGGTCAAAGATGCAATGCTATATAAGGGGCAGCACTACCCACCCTTCATAACCACAACACCACAACACCACAACACATTCACAACACAACACCACACTATCAACACACCATAAGAAGGCACATTAGAGCTGCTGCAAGTGCAGCAAGTTTGCTGCCATTTGCAAGCAAGAGCAGCAAGCTGCAAAAGGGGATTCAAGTGCAAAGAAGAGAGCAATCCAACCGGAGATAAGGGGAAGAATGCAAACCACGTGACACTAGGATTTTGTATTCTTTTCTTTGATCTTTTCTTGTTGATTATTGTTATGAATTGCTTAGCTATGAATGTTATGATTTACTTCATGAGCTAAATAAATTTACAGTTCTAAGGTGTAAGGTTAATGTAGTTGATTTGGAAACTTAGATATCTATTTTGAATTCATGCTATTAAGATTCTTGTTTATTCGATTCAATAAGACTTTGTTAATATGTATGTAACGTCTTCATAACATGCTATTGATGTTGCCCGTGATGCGTAGTATATTGTGTTAGCTTGATTGCATACAATATTAATATTGTCTATTTACTACGAATTATAGTGGTTTGCCCGTGAACACGATAATTCTAAGAGCTAATAAATTGGATGCTTGATTTTCTTAGTGGAACAATGCAATTAAGAATTTAAGTAGGAAGTGAATAAGTTTGATTAGTACTTTCAGAGAATATATGTTAGTCAAACTGGTCATCCGGAGGTTTGTTAAGTTTGCCTTATTAGTATCTAGAAAGAATGTTCAAAACTATTCTCGCATCATTTTATGATGTATTTCCATCAAAATAGCATGAATGAAAAATAGGAAGTTTAAGGGACCAAATCAATTGCATTATACCTGAAACCTTAGAGCTGTTAATTTATTTAGTCAAACTATAAAATGCATTGAATAATTTTATGATTGCATTATGTTGTGGTTAGAATCCAATATGTAATTTATCTACATGAAAAACAAAGGACCATATGAAACCCATGTAGATTAAAAGTCTTATTACCACTTAAAATGATATTTATGAGAATCAAAGTTTGCTGCCAACGGGACTTACACATATTGCCATAATTTGGAAAATACACTGATAATTTGTAGTTATACACTTCTTAACACATATCACAATATTGAATTTGTAATATGTGTTAACACATATTTATGAGAATCAAAGTTTGCTGCCAACGGGACTTACACATATCACAAAGGTACTCATTAATCAAGTCATCATGTGGTGTTTAAATTATGTTAATTGATTTGATTTTACACATATTTATCAGTGTACCAAAGTTTCAGGTATAATGCAATTGATTTGGTAACCCAATTAATATTTTTTCACGCACCCTAATTAAAATCCCCAAGTGTAGGGATGTCAATTGTAGTGGCAAGTACCCAAGTTAAAAATATCATTCCCACTGAGACAGATTATTATTTATTCGATTAATATTACTATTTAACTAGAATTATGATTTCCAAATTTTAAAAGTTTGAATGGATTATTTTCTAAGAATTTAAATGTCAATTAACAAATAAATAATAACAACAAGAAGTATTCAAGATTGATTAAGAGGGCAAAATGGTGTTTTGAATGAAGGATGATTTTTTTTTTCTTTCTAAAATGTTGATAGTATCAAACTTGTTAATTAATTCAAATTCTTAGTGATGAGAGTGGAAATTTACATCTTTTCAGTCTCATAAATACCTTGTTTTATTAGGGAAAGGTCATATATTCATGTGGGATTGTGTAGTTTACATATTTTGCATGATTATGGTGCTACTAAGGCATTTTGTTGTATTTTGATAGAAAAAATGATCAAAAGTACAAAGCTGGAGAAAATGTGTCATTTGTGCAAAGATGCTGAAAAACACACATCCAATTTTTGTAATTTTTTTGTATTGTTTTGGAGATCAAAACTATTAGTGTGATACATGGTTGGAAAGACAATGAAGAGAGGGTCGTTTTGGCTTAAAGAAAATATCAATCGAGTTCCAAACGAGGAAGTTATGAGCAAAATGGTGACGCCGCGCGAGCTATGCTGAACAGAATTGCTGTTCTAATTTCCGTGGCTTGTTGCATATTCAAATCTTGAATTTTTTGTGAGTTATTTATATGGATAGAAAGTCAAGGAAGATAGAATCGCGTGAGCGCAAGAATTACTGAATTTGGAGCTCGGATGTGGAAGTTATGAGCGAAACAGTGAAGTCGCGCAGCTGTGACGAAATTTTCGCAATTTTTCAAAGTTTGGCCAACCAAGGCAACTCTTTGTGCAGCCATTCAAGAATTTGGGCAAGAGAAGTCAAATTTGATGTTGAATATCACAAATCATACGTAAGGGATGAGCATTACATGCAAATAGTGGTCAAATCCAAGTACACATCTAGCTGGATCATCATCTAATCAATCACCTCGCTTCAAGAAGATTAAAAGTCAAGTTCTAGACTACATGCATGTAAACGATGCCCTCAAGAAATAAATTAATCATGTGTAATTCTCATGATTCATTGAAGCTCAAATCCTCACATGGGTTTACCGGGATAACGAGCACTCCTACATAGGTTTATGAACCAATTTTAATACATGCAACAATTCTTAAGTATTTCAATATCCAAGTACACATCTAGCTGGATCATCACCATTATATCATAACACCACATATTCAATTAATCACAAATTCAATCAAGTGCTTAGAAAAAACAAACAATCATCCTCAAGAACTCAAAAATAACCACACTGAACTAGGGTAAACACGCAACAAAAACAAACAAACGACACATACCTGGACAATCACAAAAAATCAACCTCTCAATATAGTCAAATGAATCAAAAATACTGAAAAATCGCAAAAAATTAATTATCCAAGCACACCACACAATGAAGCAATTCTACTCGGTGCTGCGAGACACAAGTATATACATATCCCCCCCAAACTTAGATCAAACAAAGTGAGGGCATAAGTTTGCAAAGAAGTATATACTATAGTCGAGCAATCACTTAATAAAATTCTTATATTGACACAGACTCAATAAAACAATTAAAACGGGAGGGTCGGCCCCCAACAGGCGCTCATGTTTAACGTCGGAGAGTCACGACGGATACCTCTTTCTCGAACTACTGAATTGAAGCACAGTCCTCTCGCATTCATACCTTCAAGTACTTTCTTCCTCTATCATTGGCCACTACAACCACCACACCTTTCTTCGTCACCAATACAGGATCCTCCTTGGCAACACACGGACTGAACAAGTTAGATTCTTTAACACCCATATAAGAAGAAAAATCCAGAGGTAAATCCAGAGGCTTCAAATATGGATCATCCTTAATTCCTGCAACCAAAACATTATCAAATATAATAGCAGAGTTAGTAATAGGAAAAGTAAGAGATCCGCTTACTCTGTCGATCCCCTCTACTACTTCAACTCTCTTCTCCTCATAATCAGCCTCCTCGGCTGCAGGTTTCATTCTCTCTTCATCAATAGTGATCATCTTCTTTCGATTCATCATGTCAGCTGTGGTCTTCCTTAACTTTGCATCCCTGGCATCCCCTAATGCAAGTAGCTTCTCTAGGTAATCAATACTCGCATCATTGTACAAACTCTCGAACTCAGGATCAGACAAGGCAAAGTTCTCATCACACTCCGTGTCCACTATATCCACAGACTTGCATTGCTGCTGATTTTTAGACCACTGCATCTCATTATTCAACAAGAAAACTACTTCCTTTTCATCGGCTCTAAGCTTCAACTCTCCATTGAATACATCTATCTGAGCTCTTCCAGTAGCAAGAAATGGATGCCCTAAGATAAGAGGCACACCATCCTTTTCATCCTCCATGTCTAGTACTAGGAAATCCATAGGAAAAATCAAATTTGACACCTTCACTAGCACATCTTCCACAACTCCCTCAGGGTATGTCAGTGATCTATACGATAATTGTAAGGCCACAGATGAGGGTTTCAACTCCCCCAAACCAAGCTTCTTGTACACTGAATAAGACATCAAGTTTATGTTGGCTCCTAGATCAAACAATGCTCTTCTGGACGGTCCTCTTCCTATCTCACAAGGAATGATGAAGCTACCAGGATCCTTTAGCTTCTCAGGTAACTTTCTTTGGATTATTGAACTGCAATTTTCCATCAAACTCACTGTCTCCACACTGTTTAGTTTTCTTTTTCTCGAGATGAGCTCCTTGATAAACCTTGCGTAGTGTGGCATCTGATATAAGGCCTCTGAAAATGGAATAGTAACTTGGACATCCCTCATAACCTCAGCAAACTTTCTGAATTTCTCATCCAAGCTCTTCGACATCTGCCTTTGAGGAAACGGGAGTGGTACCTTCATTTTTGGAAGCCCCAAACTATCTCTCTCGAATACCACTTCTGCTTCTCTCAGTCACTTAGCTCTCTACCACTTTTTATCAGCTATGGCTTGATCAGATTGACTCGACACAGAGTTTGGATGTGCAGGAAATCCCGGAGGGTGGCTCGCCGGCTCGCTCAGCTCGAGCTGAGGGGCAACTGAGCCAACCTGAGTTCCAGCCAAACTGGAGGGCACGTCTGAACCTGCCGGTACCCCACTCTGTGGTGACTCGACACCGGCCAGAGGTGGCTCAGCCCGAGCTGGTGGCCGAGCGGCGGCAACTTGAATCTGCTCCGTCCCTATTTCATTCTGCTTCAATTTTGTATCATTCTGCATCAATTCTGTGACATCCTGCATCATGTCCTGACCTTTATACTGCTCCCCGAACATCAAAGTGATCGCATTTGCACTCTCTTTTAGGTTGACTTCTGTATCTGAAGGAAACTTTCCTTTCTGAATTTGTTGCTGCTGCTGATTTACCATGGTAGAGATCTGCCCCATTGAGTATGTCAGATTTTGCAACTGCTTATTCACTTCTTTATTCTACTTAGTCATGTTCGAGTCCATGAGCACTATACAGTTGTTAATCTTGTTGATGTCTGCATCATTTTTCTGCATGTACTTCGCTAGCACATCATCAATACTGGGCTTCCCTTCTTCTGTCTTGGCTCCATGGTCGAAATTCAGAGGGTATGAGACTGCATTGTTTGGATTAGAATAGGCAAAGTTCTCATGCCTCTGCTGATTTTGCCATCCTCCTTGATTGCTGGGGCCTGTTTGATTGCTGGGACCTCCCCCTTGGTTATTCCGTTGGTTGGAATTACCTTGAGGGTATCTGTTTCCCTGCCAATTTGGAGGTGCTCTTGAACCTTGGAGACTCTGCCCCATGGCCCAATTTGCATCTTCAACCCCTTGAACGTTCATCACAACATCATCATTAACAGGTCCTTGGTTGCCTCCTCCACTGTTCCCTGATACCAAAGTCACTAGGTGCTTATTCATCTGTTCTAACTGGGAGACAACCTTGTCATTTCTACCAGTGTCAGCGAACTTCTATTCCACCTGTGCGACTTTACCCAGACTGTAAGTCCCTCGATTCCTTTCCGATTGCCAATCTCTAGAGTTCATTGAGATTTCATCGAACAGCTTCTCCACGACATTCGATGTTTTTCCAAATATTGTTCCTCCAGCAGAAGCATCAACTTGCACTCTATACTTATTGTCAAGTCCATTGTAAAATACACTGATGAGTTGAGACTTCTTGAATCCATGTTGAGGGCATCTTCTCAACATATCATTAAATCTTTCCCAAGCTTCTGCAAAAGACTCATCTCTTCTTTGTTTGAACTGATTTATTTCTTGCTTCAGTGCAAGAATCTTCCCTGGTGGCATAAAACAATCCACAAACAACTGCTGCAACTCAGTCCAATTAGCACAGCTGTCACCTTTCAACTTGTCGTACCACTATCTCGCATTGTCAACTAGAGAAAAGTGGAAAAGCCTCATTTTCCATCTATCATTTGTAGCATCTACGGCTTTTACAATGTCCATATAGCTGTTGAAACGCTTCAGATGGCTATAGGGCTCATCAAAAATGCCCCCGGCGTAGGGGTTTCTCTCTACCATGTTGATCAGGGCTGGTCTTATATCATTTGCCTCATCAGCTTGAATGGCCCCAACTACGCCTGATCCTCCAAGATTGGTAGACTTGAACATCTCCCGGATGACAATGTCATCTTCATGTGTTCTATCTCCCATAATTGCTGATTTTGAGTCTGATTCAGCCTGTTTTGGGATAACTTGATTTTCTATCTGCTCTTCTTTCTCCTCTACGACCGCTTTAGGCTCTGGATTGTCTGTTGTCTTCTTTTGAACAAGTGCCTTAACAGCCTTAGGAGGTGCGTTAAGTTTCTTTGTTGCTCCTCTCCTTTTTTTAGCTGACGTTTCAACCTCCAGATCAAATTCAAGATTTTGAGTTCCCTTTTTTGATCTGGTGTTCATGCAACTTCAAGAAAATTCAAGGAATAGACAATTAAATCTTAAAGCAAATATTCTAATTAAATAAGTAATAAAGGTAAATAAATAATTTACTGTCCCCGGCAGCCCGCGCCATAAACTTGTTTATGAAGATGTTAATTAATTCAAATTCAAAAATATTTTTTTCTGTAGTTTGTTATTAAAATAATTTACAAGTGTAGGTACCTTTTTAAAAGTATATTTTTATATTTACACTCCAATTTATCTTTTTTCCAAATATATTTTAATTAAAAGTATTGATTAAAACATAATTTTTGTGATATGTGTAATATGTGTAAGTCCACTGATAACATATCACAATATTGGATTTGTAATATGTGTTAAGATGATTTGTAGTTGTACACTTTGGAAAATCAATTAAACCATAATTTGGTACACTGATAACAACATACACAGATGTGGTGTTTTGATTTATGTAATTTATCTACATGAAAAACCAAGGACCATATAAAACCCATGTAGATTAAAAGTATCATATGAAACCCATTTGAATTCATGTAGATTAAAAGTCTTATTACACACTTGAATAATTTGTTATCCGGACATCTGAAACGTTTCAACAGCTATATGGATACTGTTAAAGCCGCTAACAATACTAATGACAGATGAAAAATGAGGCTTTTCCAGTTTTCCCTAGCTGACAAGGCAAGGGAGTGGTACGACAAGTTGTCAGGAGACAGTTGCTCAAACTGGACCGAGCTGCAGCAGCTATTCGTTGATCATTTTATGCCACAAGGGAAAATTCTTGCACTAAAGCAAGAAATTAATCAGTTCAAGCAAAGAAGAGATGAATCATTTGGGGAGGCCTGGGAAAGATTTACTGATGCGCTGAGACGATGTCCACAACATGGTTTCAAAAAGTCCCAGCTAATCAGTGTTTTCTACAATGGCCTCGATAATAAATCCAGAGTACTACTTGATGCATCTGCTGGAGGAACGATTTTTGGCAAAATGTCAAATGTCATCGAGAAGTTGTTTGATGATATCTCTATGAACTCTAGAGATTGGCCATCTGAAAGAGTACGTGGAACTTACACACTTGGTAAAGTTGCAAGGGTGGAAGTGAAGTTCTCCGAATCTAACAGAGATGATAAAGTTGCCTCTCAATTAGAGCAAATGAACAAACACCTGGTTACTCTGATATCAGAATGGAGAAGGCAACCAAGGACCAGCAAGTGATGATGTGGTGATGAACGTTCAAAGGGTTGAGGATGCAAATTGGGCTATGGGGCAGAGTCTCCAAAGTTCAAGAGCACCTCAAAATTGGCAAGGAAACAGATACTCCCAAGGAAATTTCAATCAAAGAATTAACCAAGTGGGAGGTCCCAGCAATCAAGCACGTCCCAGCAATCAAGGAGTATGGAAGAATCAGCAGAAGCATGAGAACTTTGCTTATTCAAATCCGAATAATGTAGTTCCATTCCCTCCTAATTTTGATCATGGAGCCAAAACTGAAGAAGGAAAGCCAAGTATTGATGATGTGTTGGCAAAATACATGCACAAAAATGATGCAGCCATCAACAAAATCAATAACTGCATAGTGCTAATGGATTCCAACATGGCGAAACAAAATGAGGAAATGAATAAGCAATTGCAGAGTCTCACATACTCTATGGGTCAGATTTCCGCAACGGTAAATAAACTGCAGCAGCAAATTATGAAGGGAAAATTTCCTTTAGATACAGAGATCAACCCGAAAGAGAGTGCTAATGCAATCACTCTTAGGTCTGAGAAACAATACGAAGGTCCAGGACTGATGCAAGACAAAACTAAGGAGGAGCAAAGTTGCCCATCCACAAGTTCCGAAACCATTCAAATCGATCCAGAATTGAAGGGTGACAAAGCCGAGCCAAGCAGTGTTCAAACGGATCAGACGGAACCTCAAAATACAGTTCAATCACAGCCAAATTTAAGCTCACCTCCTGGGTTCCCTACACGTTCGAATCAATCTGATCAGGCCATTGCAGATAAAAAATGGCAGCGAGTAAAGAAATTGAGAGAAACAGAAGAGGAGTTTGAGAAAGACAGTTTGGGACTTCCAAAAACAAAGGTACCACTTCCATTCCCTCAAAGACAACTGTCGAAAAGCTTGGATGAAAAGTTCAAGAAATTTGCTAAAGTTATGAGGGATGTCCAAGTGACTATTCCCTTTTCAGAAGCTTTAGAGCAAATGCCATATTACGCAAGGTTTATTAAAGAACTCATCTCAAGAAAAAGAAAACTGAATAGTGTGGAGACGGTTAACCTAACTGAGAGTTGTAGTTCCATAATACAAAGAAAGTTACCTGAGAAGCTGAAGGATCCTGGTAGCTTCATCATTCCTTGCGAGATAGGAAAAGGGCCGACAAGGAGAGCGTTGTGTGACCTTGGAGCCAGTATCAATTTGATGCCCCTGTCAGTTTTCAAAAAGCTTGGTTTGGGGGAGCTGAGACCTACATCAGTAGCTTTGCAGTTAGCAGACAGATCATTAACATACCCCGAGGGGGTGATTGAAGACGTGCTGGTAAAAGTTTCTAACCTTGTTTTCCCTGTTGACTTCTTAGTTCTAGATATGGAAGATGATGAAAAAGGTTCACCTCTAATCTTGGGGCGTCCTTTTCTTGCTACTGGAAAAGCATTGATTGATGTATTCAAGGGTGAGTTGAGGTTAAGGGTAAATGATAAGGAGATCGTCTTCTCATTGAACAAGGCGATGCAGTGGCCCACAGAAAATCAGCAGTGTAAGTTGATTGAAGTAGTAGAGGAGATTTTGGAGGAGGACTGGCCATTGATCCTGTCAAAGGATCCAGTGGAAACTTGTATCAGCGAATCTTTAACTTTGCCTACCACTGATCTTGATAATATATCTAATGAACTTGCTATTGATTTTCTTGAAGCCTTACTTAATTTTGATGAGAACAGGTACAAACAAGAGGACTCACCAATAGAAGAAGCAATGTGGACAAGGGAGTACCTGCCTCTTCGAGTTGAAGGTGACGGTATAAAAGAGGATAAGAAAATAGAGCTCAAGCCACTTCCCGATCATCTGATGTATGCTTATTTGGGAGAGGATGAAATTTTTCCGGTAATCGTGTCTTCTACCTTATCTAAATGTGAACTAGATAAATTGATTGTTGTGTTGAAAAGGCATAAGTCTGCCATAGGGTGGACAATTGAAGATTTAAAAGGGATTAATCCTGGTTTTTGCATGCACAAGATTACGTTAGATGATGAAAATAAATGTTCTGTGCAGCATCAGCGGAGGTTGAACCCTGCTATGCAAGAGGTGGCTAGGAAACAAGTGCTTACATGGTTAGATGCAGGCATTATCTACCCTATTAGCGATAGTACCTATGTGAGTCCGTTGCATGTGGTAGCTAAGAAGGGGGGAATGACTGTAATTTTATCTGATAAAGGTGAAGTGCTTGCGACTAGAGTACCTACAGGGTGGCGTGTGTGTGTGGATTATAGGAAATTGAATGAGAATATGCGTAAGGATCATTTTCCCTTACCTTTATGGACCAGATGTTGGATAGACTAGCAGGGTATGAATTTTACTGTTTCTTGGATGGGTACTCAGGTTACAATCAGATAATGATTGCACCGGGGGATCAGGAAAAGACCACGTTCACATGCCCTTATGGCACTTTTACCTTTAGGAAGTTGCCCTTTAGTTTATGTAATGCACCTGTGACTTTTCAAAGGTGTATGATGGCTATTTTTGAGGGTCTTACTGAAAGAGTCATGGAAGTGTTCATGGATGATTTCTCTGTATTTGGTTCTTCTTTTGACTCTTGTTTATCTAACCTGTCTTTGGTCTTAGAAAGATGTGAAGAGACTAACCTCGTCTTAAATTGGGAGAAATGTCATTTTATGGTTCGAGACGGGATAGTCTTGGGACATCATGTTTCTCCTGCAGGTTTACAGGTTGATCGTGCCAATGTGGTTGCAATTGAGAAGCTTCCACCGCCTACTAATGAAAAAGGAGTTCGATCTTTCTTGGGGCATGCGGGATTCTATAGGAGATTCATTAAAGATTTCTCAAAATATTCAAAACCGCTGTCCAGGTTGCTTGAAAAAGATGTTACATTTAATTTTGATGATACTTGCTTGCATGCTTTTCAGGTTCTTAAGGAAGCATTGATAACTGCACCAATTCTTATTACTCCGGATTGGACTCAGCCCTTTGTGCTGGAATGTGATGCCAGTGATACAACGTTGGGAGTTGTGTTGGGGCAGATGAGAGATAAAAAGTTTCATGCGATATATTATGCAAGTAAGAAGTTTGACTCTGCTCAAAAGAATTATACTGTCACCGAGAGGAATTCTTGGCGGTGGTGTATGCTTTTGATAAGTTTTGACCTTACCTGGTTGGCATGAAAACTGTGGTGTACACTGATCACTCGGCTATCAGATACTTGATGGATACGAAAGATGCAAAGCCGAGGATAATCAGATGGATCCTCTTGCTACAAGAATTCGACGTGGAGATTCGGGATAAGAAAGGTAGCGAGAATGTCCTAGCCGACCACCTGTCGCGACTTGAGACGAATGAGCATTGTGACAACACAGATGAGGTAATTAAAGAGTACTTTCCTGATGAGAAGATACTGATGGTGGACATCAAACAGGTCTTCGCTATTTCGAAGACATACCCTGGGACAAAGGAAATGGATGCCCCCTGGTATGCTGACTACGTGAACTACATTGCAACGGGGATCAAACCATATCAGTTGAGTAGACACCAGATGGTCAAGTTTCTGCATGATGTACAAACTATATTATGGGAGGAGCCATGGGTCTACAAAATCTGCACTGATTCCATTATCCGGAGGTGTGTTCCTGAGGTAGAATGGGAGAGTGTGCTGGATTTTTGTCACTCTCAGCCGAATGGGGGTCACTTTGGTGCCCAGAAGACTGCTCAGAAGGTGCTTCAATCTGGCTTGTATTGGCCAACCCTATTCAAGAGCTGTCAAGAGTATATTGATACATGTGATAGATGCCAGCGAATGGGGAATATTTCAAAGAGAGATGAGATGCCTTTGCAGCCTAGCATTGTAGTGGAGATTTTTGATGTGTGGGGGATCAATTTTATGGGGTCATTTCCCCCATCTAATGGATTCCTCTACATTCTACTTGCAGTAGACTACGTATCGAAATGGGTGGAAGTAATTCCAACCAAGACGAATGAGGCAAGAGTGGTGCAGGAGTTCATAAAGAAGAATATTTTCAACAGGTATAGGGTACCGAAGGCACTCATTAGTGATGGAGGTAGTCATTTTGTGAATAAGATGTTGGAAAAGGTGCTTCGAGAGTATGGAGTGAAGCATAGGGTTACTACACCCTATCATCCACAAGCAAATGGGCAAGCTGAGGTGTCTAACCGTCAGATTAAGTAGGTGTTGGAGAAGACAGTGGGAAGCACAATGAAGGATTGGTCCATGAAGCTTGAGGATGCTTTGTGGGGATTCAGGACTGCTTTCAAGACGGTCCTAGGGATGTCGCCATATCAAATAGTTTATGGAAAATCTTGCCATCTTCCGGTGGAGATTGAACATAAAGCTCTTTGGGCGATTAGGCGTTTGAACTTGAGCATGGAGGATGCAAAGGATTTTTGTCTTACTCAAATCAATGAGTTAGATGAGTTCAGAGAGAGAGCCTATGAGAATTCGAGGATCTTCAAGGCAAGGATGAAGAGATGGCATGATGCGAAGATCCATTTTAAAGAGTTCAACGTTGGTGATCAGGTACTTCTTTTCAATTCTCGTCTCAAATTGTTTGCAGGTAAGTTGAAGTCCAAGTGGACTGGACCTTATGTCATATATAGAGCCTGTGGAGGGGGGAGTTTCGAATTGAAGGATGAAAAAGGTGAAATCATGGTGGCGAATGGACAGAGGTTGAAATACTACAAGTCGCTACTTGATAAGCAAGTGCTCTCCCTTGAGTACTTAAGGTAGAGGTACCCGTCGTGACTCTCCGACGTTAAACATGAGCGCCTGTTGGTGGCTGACCCTCCCGTTTTAATTGCTTTATTGAGTCTGTGTCAATATAGAAATTTTATTAGGTGTTGCTTGACTATGGTATACACTTCTTTACAAACTTATTCTCTCACTTCGTTTGATCAAAGTTTGGGGGGAATACGCGTATACCTGCGTCTTGCTGCACCAATATAAAGTTGCTTCATAGTGTTATGTGCTTGGAGGATTAATTTTTTGCGATTTTTCAGTATTTTTTATTAATTTGATTATATTGAGACCCTATTTGAAGGGAATAAAGAAATGAAAAGAGTTGATGCTTGAAAATAAAGGGAGGTTTGAAATTGTAAAAAGAACTGAAAAGAGAAAAAGAGAGAATGAGATTGATTTAACAGATATATGTGTTGAAGAAGTATCTCTATTGTTGATTCTCTACTAGTGATCAAGTCACTCATACCATATTTACCTACCCTTGACCCAATGTTACGCCCTAAACAAGTCCTCTGTGATCCCATCGTTAAGTCTTTCAAAGTAGTAGAAAGTCTAGATAATTGTAAAGCTTATGGTGTGGATGATGAGCATTCTGAAATGAGGAGTGACTGGTTTGAAGTGCATGTTTCAATTGATTGAATTTTGGCATTTGAGTATATTATCTTGGGTTGGATTAATATGATCCCTTATTTGCTGTATAATTTCAACTCTTATTTCTCTTTTGTTTTGAATTCGTTGTTCGGGGACGAACAACATGGTAGTTTGGGGGATTGATGAGAGTGAAAATTTACATATTTTCAGCCTCATAAATACCTTGTTTTGTTAGGGAAAGGCTATATATTCATGTGGGATTGTGTAGTGTACATATTTTGCATGATTATAGTGCTACTAAGGTATTTTGTTGTGTTTTGATAGAAAAAATGATCAAAAGTACAAAGTTGGAGAAAATGTGCAATTTGTGCAAAGATGCTGAAAAACACACATCCAACTTTCGTAAATTTTTATCATTTTTCTATCAAAACACAACAAAATACCTTAGTAGCACCATAATCATGCAAAATTTGTAAACTACACAATCCAACATGAATATATGGCCTTTCCCTAACAAAACAAGGTATTTATGAGACTGAAAATATGTAAATTTCCACTCTCATCACTAGCCTATATGAAATTTTGCATGTGAATCGCCTAAAAAGCGAATAAGGGGTTGTGGGTATTTAATTTCCTTAGTACCTAAAGGAAATAGGGAATTATCTTATTAATTTGGTCCTAGGAATTTTTGTTCTTTAAAATTGTTAAAGCTCACTTGTCCATGAGTGGTTTAACATTGCTTAAGTGATCATTCCTATAAAATTCTGCATGATTTGATTCACTTGTCTATTTGTCTTAATTCACATGATAAATTGAATTTTTCTAAAATTATCTTGTTCTTGTCTCTTGAAACACTTGAGATTGTTTGTGGCTTTTATTTTATTTAGTATTTATTTTCAGAGTAATTAGGTATTAATTTCCAAAATCAGAAAAGGTTACTTTGTCTTAATTAATAGTGGTGCAAATTATATTTATGTGGTAATCTATTTAGCTCTAATCCATTGGGTTCGATATTTTTACTTGGTCACACGCTGAGCTACAATTGATTCCCTACACTTGGGGACACTTACAAAAAGGTGAACAAGTAATGTAAAGATAAATGTTCTTGATAATAACATTGATGATTCAATCTCAACAGTTTAAGAACTAAAAGAAATCCATCTATACATTCAAGTAAGTTTTCCATATTGGAATCACAAGTATCATCATGAAGTAATTGTCTCACTTGGTTTTGAGATAAATGTAGATGATTGTGTGATTCAGTAGGAGAATATTAAAGTTAAACTAAGGGAGACAAGTGCAGTCTCAATCAGGTGCCCTAAAGTTAAACTAAAGATTTAAGAAATGAAGAAATATTCTATATGTTTTGATTGTTGGAAGTTGTTGTATGATGAGGTCTGTACAAGACCTAATTTGGATTCTGTTGTTGGTGTATTAAGTAGACGTTTGAGTAACTCTAGCATGGATCTTTTTAAGGTATTTACAGAGAACTAAGGATTGTTGGATTGTATACTAAAAGTCAAGCTTTTTGTATGAACAATGTTTAAACAATTTATTTGAAATGAGAATCATATGATCAAATGATTGCGTCTTATAATTTATTTATATGTTCGATACAATAGTCCACTTACTTTATACTGTAGATGATATGTTGTGCGAAAATACGCGGAAGATCATATCATCGATTTTCTTATAAAGTATAAACAGATGCTCACAACCGAGATAGACGGGACTCTCTATCGGGATAGTTGTAGTGTGGTTTGATATTAGCTTGTCTTGGCTATAGAATCACATTAGTGCACTTGTGTGTATTGAGCAGGACCGCTTGAGATCGTTCGACTTATACTAACTTATAGGAGAACTTAATCTCAGTTATTATGGATGTTCGTGCTCTTAATCCCTATACAATAACCTCGATACGTACGACAGTATGTATTTCTTTGATTCATCAATGGGTGAGATTTACATGTTATTAAATCAACAACTCGGTGAGTTAGGACATAGTGTTGTCTCTATGGTGTGCTGTTGATTGTAGAAGGAATCCGTGTCCATCATAGGTTGATGATGTCCCCTTGAGGAGCTCATAAGGATTACCATGTAAACCCTGCAGGTGGAATTTATTCCGGCATGGTAATAAGGTTGAGTGGTACTACTCTTAGATAAGATATTAATTAATGAAGTTGTCAGTAACTTAATTGATTAATGGACATTGTATATCTTAAACATGGGGAGACTAACGGGCTTATAATAAGAATGAGCCCAAAACGTAATTTTGGGATTGGAAAGGTAGTGCAAAATAATATTTTAGTGGACTATATTATTATTATTGGACTTAAGTATAAGCTTTGGGCTAAGCTTGGATACTTAAGCCCAATGGAGGCCCAACCCAATTTCTCCTCCTGGTCCCTGCTGTAGCCCATGTATATAAGTCACCTCAACTTGTTCTAAACCTAACTATGCGCCTAACATATGTGAGAAAGAGAGTGAACAGCAGATTGAGAAGATCTCGTAGATCGCCATCCACACGACGTCGAGATCGGACTTGGGAATACAACAGAAGATCAAGAGGTCGTTTGATGTTTCTGTCTGTCATCTTGAAAAAATCTTATAAAAGCGTATAGTACTCAGAATTCAATGATTAATATATTGACGAAAATCTGTCGAAGAGAGGATCGTCTGAGCGTGAAGATCACTCAATTCCGACATCAGACAAGGAAATTATGGGCGTTCTCGTGGAACTGCGCAGGCTGTCGGCGAGAATCCTTCGTCTTCAACATACCTTGGTGAAATATAATACGTTTCTTGTTATCTTACTTCCGCTGATTGTTAGAAACGTATGAAACCCTAACGGATCACGTTAACCAAACGATCAAGCGCCAACAAGGATAACATGCTTGCACATAAGAGATCAGATTAGTAGGAGATCATAAAGTAGTCTGATTTTGAGTTTTTTGCATGCCAATACAGTATAAGATCCACTTCAGGCTATATCTTCTGTTGGTTTGGAGAGTTATACAAGTAAAAGTATTAAGCAAACACTTCACCTCATTAACCATGACAGTAGAATCAGTAGCACACTAAGAGGCATTCAAATATGAAATAAATGTTGCAAAATTTTGTCACATAAAGTTTATTATGACAATTAGTTTGCAATAAAGTATTAGCAACAAGAGTTCCTACAAGTCAAGCATATTGACATAGAATTCTTGGTTGTTAAAAGAAAGTGTTTTTTGTAGATAAAATTTTAGTAGAGCATATTGTGATAGACTCCAAATAAGGATTCACCACTTATGTATTCAATGCCCTGTATTTGAGCTAGCTACTCATGTGGGTGTCTTATGGTTTAAGAATACATTGGTTTAGTGAAAGTCTATATTTATTGTTCTTTAAAGTTTTCAAGACACTTTGATTTGGATAATTCCATTTTCTGCAGAATAAGTTTGATGATTTTGAATTCATTGTGAATTCACTCAAGTTAATTTTTCATTTTGTAATGTTTTACATTATGGATTGATCTCACTAAGGATTAAAGTTGGACCAGTTGGAAATAGACATGATGTTGATCACATTTACATGTAATTTTCATGCTAATCACCATATTTGATCTATGTCATTAAGTATATTGATATTGGTGATTGTCGGAGTTTGACCACAATTTATAATGTGGTGAATGCCGCGGTAGTTCCTTATTAGTATATGAGATGGACCAGATTGTTAAGTATAGCCTGAAGAGGAATAACATAAAGTTGCGCAACTAAGGACTCTTGATATAATTGCTTTGAGAAATATATAGCCCAAGTGGGAGATTGTTGGAAATTTATTAATTTCCATTATAATCTAATTGTGGGCAATATATTATTATGCAATTATATTAGTTATTCAATTATTTTATGGACTTTATTAAGTGATCTAAATAAGATAAAAAAATCCATGAGCTATAATAATAATTGATATGGGCTTATTGAGTAGATACTCAATACTACGTGACTAGGTGATTATGGGTGGTCTAGTCAAGTAGTATATAAAGGCTCCCTAGTTATGGTCCCCAATATACTAAGCTGTGCAAAGTTCTCTCTTTCCCCATCAAAAGAGATTACGACGGTCCCAATCCTGTGGGAATTAAGAGGCTTAGTTGAGGAAGACCATAAAATCACTGATCCGAGTTCGTGTTCCACCTAGAGAACTTAAGGTACGCTTCCGCTTTACGAATTCATGTTCCACCTAGAGAACTCAAAGTACGCTTCCGCTTTACAGTTTAAATCTCATTAATCATAATAGGGTTAAGGTTTCATGGATTAATTTTCAACACATACCCATTTTATATAGGACTCGTTCCAATAATAATACACCTTTTAAATTTGAAAATAATTAAATTTTATAATATTTTTTATAGTTGTGATTAATTAGTTCATTCCAATATTCTATTATGATATCTTTATTTTAATTTTTTTTTATAAATTAATGTAAAAAATGTAAACATAAAATTTGGCCTACGTGGGTCAACCCGTTTTACCTCATCAATTTCCAAGTCCATATTAATCCACTCTATCAATGGTCCAAACTTATATAAGTACATCCCATTTTAACCCCCAAAATGATGAGTTACGGTAGATTGTGGATCAACCCAACCCACCAACATTTTGACATTTCTACACATTAATGCTTAAATGGAAGAACACCATTTACAAAATATACATGATTTATATTAACCACAAGAGCGTATAGTTTGTGTTCATCTCGGTAGAGCATGTGATTACCATTATTAAAAAGGCATGAGTTGAAACTTGAAACTCGTTATCATCAATTATGTACATAATTCTTGAAAAAGAAAAAGAAAAAATTACTATTATACAAAGACTCCTTAAACTTATCAACCAAATAAACCGACTTTTGATTCTCTTGGACATCATGTCATCATCATTAAACAAATCCATTAAAACCAAATGAAGTGCATAATATTTCCATGTTAAAAACACAATAAGACACAATTACAAGTCCAGATTCCCTTAGTTAAAAGTGATTAATTCAGAACAAAACAAAACAACTTCATAGTTTTTAACATAGGTTACTTTGATCACACAACGTTAAACCTTAAACATTTATATAACCCCTCCAACAACCATTCAGAAATTCAGAGTGATTCTTTCTCCACTTACTTTCTGCACTTCACTCTCAAACCACCACACTTCAAACCACATCATATCAGAATGGCCACCGGAGCAGCTGATATGATCTTCGGAAGCCTAATCGTATGCGAAATGGACATCGAGCGAAGGCCTTATCACCGCAACTGCAAGTGTGCCTTGCACAAGGTTAAGGACAAATGCTCGCCTTCGGCTTATCACCAGACGAACGTTTCACTACCTAAGAAAGAGCTTTCCCCCTGCTGTTCCGTCTCCTCTCAATCTCTTCGCATTAATAGTTCACCGTCTAAGAGCAGGGAGCATGTTAGTTCACCATATAAGAGTATGGATCTCTGTTATTATCTTCTATATTGTTCAGTTCCTTCATGGTATCAGTTACCAGGTTACCCTTCCAGTGCTATGAGAGTTCCTTGATTTTGGGGGGAATTCCTTGATTTTGGTTTTCTACGGGTGTCTCTTTTTTATTTTGGGATTTTTCTTCTTTTTTGAGCTTCCGCACATGGCGAATCCTCTGAATATGGACTGGCCCATTCTTGCGGAAGTTACTCGTTCTTCTGCTCCACCGTTTACAATTGCTACCTCTGCCTCTGACCCCACGGCGAGTGATTCTTCGATGGCAAGTGGTTCTTCGACGGTTAATATCAATGATCCTCTTTATCTCTCTCCCTCCGATCACTCTGGTATTACTCTTGTGACTCATCCTCTCAATGTTTCCAATTACATTTCGTGGAAACGATCTATGCTATTAGCCTTGAGTACGAAGTTAAACTTGGTTTCATTGATGGTACATTTCCTTCCCCTCCAGCTACTGATGCTACCTACAACATTTGGAAACGAATTGATAGTTTGGTCATTACTTGGATTTTGAATTGTGTTTCTCAAGATATTTTTGATTCTATTATTTTTGCTGAATCTGCAAAGGATTTATGGGATGATTTAGCCCAACGTATTGGTGAGAGTAATGGCCCTCTCATTTATCAGTTACGTCATGAGATTACTAGCATTAGTCAAGGAAATGATTCTATTGCTTGTTACTATACTCGTCTTAAAGGTCTTTGGGATCAATTGGCTTGTGTTCAGCCCCTATTAATCTGTCAATGTGTGTGTCCTCTGAGGCAGGCTATTCTTGATCGACATCGGGCAACTAGGGTTTTGGAGTTCTTGATGGGACTTAATGACACTTATGAAACAATTCGTGATCAAATACTTCTTATGGAGCCTTCGCCTACTGTGAATAAGGTTTATTCTTTGTTGATTCAAGCTGAAAGGCAAAGGGCGGTGGATGTTCACTTTACTCCTGATGCTCCTGCCATGTTGGTTAAGAGTTCCAATTCCCCTTCTCTTGTTCTTGGTGGTTCTATGGGTAAGGGCCCTTCTAAGATGACAAGAGAAGAAAAGAGTAAATTGAGTTGTGGGTGTAAGCAATTAAAATTTATGGTCCAATCACATAGCGACACGTGGATTTTATTGATTAAATATTAATTTATTTTAGGATTTAAATAAATTAATTCCTAAAGTAAATTAATAAATAATTTGAGCCCAATAAATTAAATGTGCTTAAATTAAATGAGATCTGACCCAAGTAAACTAAGCCCAAGTCAAATAAGGTCAGACCCAAGTCAATCAAGCCCAAGTCAAAAGAGGTCTGACCAAAATCAAACAAGCCCAAACAAATTAAAGCAGACCCAAATCAGATAGGCCCGATTATGGTTCAATCAAGTTGGAGCCCAAGCCCACTAAGTGAAGCCCAATGTCCTGAAACTTCCTTTCTCACCTATAAAAAGGGGTCTCCACCATTCATTACGAGGGGACAGACATTCGAGCAGCCGAAAATGAGACGTTCTTGAAGAGATCTAGAACACAAGCAGCGTTTCCCCAAATCTTCAAGTCTTCGAAGCTTCAAGCAAAGAACGAACGAAGAACTTCAAGTGATCTTCAAGTCTTCGAAGCTCCAAGCGAAGAACGTTCGAGAATCTTCAAGTCTTCAAGCCATCTTCAAAGCATCTTCAAGTCTTCAAGCTCAAGTCTTCAAGTGATCTTCGAAGATCTTCAAGCCTTCAAGCGGCCTTCAAGTCTTCAAAGCTTCAAGCCTCCAAAGCTTCAAGCGGCCTTCAAATCTTCAAGTCTTCGAAGCTTCAAGCGAAGAACGAACGAAGAACTTCAAGTGATCTTCAAGTCTTCGAAGCTCCAAGTGAAGAACGTTCGAGGATCTCCAAGTCTTCAAGCGATCTTCAAAGCATCTTCAAGTCTTCAAGCTCAACTCTTCAAGTGATCTTCGAAGATCTTCAAGCCTTCAAGCGGTCTTCGAGTCCTCAAGTCTTCAAGCTCAAGATCTTCAACAAAGCTCCAAGTCTTCAAGCCTCTAAAGCTTCAAGCTCAAGATCTTCAACACAGCTTCAAGTCTTCAAGCGATCTTCAAAGCATCTTCAAGTCTTCAAGCTCTAGATCTTCAAAGCATCTTCAAGCTTCAAATCAAGAACATCCGCTGATCCGGGATCAAGGCTTCAAGTCCACCAGATCAAGTATTCTTCGTGGAAAGCTCTCAGTCAACGTTCAATCCGAACAAAGGTTCAATGCCTCTGGGTCAACGTTCAAGACTACACACTCGAGCTCAGACAAGCTTCATTTGAAGATCCGACTCAACACACAAGTCAAAGTCAACATACGCTGTCAACACAATCAGCATATACTTCGTCAAAGAAGTCAAAGTCAACAAACATAAGTTAAGTCAAACTCAAAGTCAAGTCAAAGCCAAATTGGTTCGACAGAAGAATCAAATGATTGATTGAGATTGTAACCCGCTTACATCTTCAAATTAAATCCATCAAGAATTTATCTTTGTACCCAATTTATATTTATTTTATTATAAATACAAAATTTGTTATTACAAATTTTGGCACGCCCGGTGGGACAGTCTTTACCTCTCATCTCTTATCTCTACAAGTTCAAAGATATAAAGCATGACTCCTCTCAGAATTGCAGTTAAAAGTCCTTATATCTTGAAGCATTCAGAGTTGCAAACTGAATAGATTCATAAGATAGCTCCACTCAAGATTGCGATAAGAAGGCCTATTGCATCAAAGCCTTCAGAGTTGCAAACTAAAAAGGTTGGAGTCGTTACAAGAAGTATTCCCAAAGGCTCCATAAAGGCGAACCATATGTTGGGGATTACTCTCAACAAGCCATTGCACGGAGGCAAGAGTGGTGAAAATGCTTCTGCTTGTTCAACTACTTGTTCAACGCCAAGCTCGCCATCTGCATCAGCTACAGCTGCAGTGATGACGACGAGTGCGATAACTATTGAGGAACAACTTGCAAATATGATGATAGCCATTGAAGGACTCAACAAGCACGTGGAAGCTCAAGACGTAAAGATCTCCATACTTTTGAAGAAAATGGAGAATGTGGAGACAAGTCATACAAATGAGAAACAAGTTGAGGATGAGCGCGAAGAATGAGATTCAGCGAAACACCATCCTTTTGAAAGGAAGCCAGTTGAAGAAAAAATACAAGTTTCAACTGACAAAATCCTTCCTGTGAACCAACTGAAGAACATCGTTTTAGAAACGATGAAAGACAAGTTTGAAGGGAGCACAAAATCCCTTGTTGCCTACAAGAAGCCATATACAAAGAGAATTGACAACTTGAGGATGCCAACTGACTATCAACCTCCCAAGTTTCAACAATTTGACGACAAAGGCAACCCAAGACAACATGTGGCATATTTTGTCGAGACATGCAATGATGCTGGGACCTACGGAGATCACATGGTGAGACAGTTTCTCCGCTCTCTTAAAGGAAATGCGTTCGATTGGTATATCAACTTGGAAGCCAACTCTATCGACTGTTGGGGGCAAATGGAAGAAATGTTCCTCAACCGCTTCTACAGCACACGAAGAACTGTTAGCATAATGGAGCTAACAAATACTCATCAAAGTGATGAAGAATATATCATTGACTACATCAACAGATGGAGGAGCCTCAGCCTCAATTACAAAGAGAAGCTATCAGTAACTTCAGCTATTGAAATGTGCATTCAAGGGATGCTATGGAATCTTCGCTACATACTCCAAGGAATTCAGCCAAAGACTTTTGAAGAGTTACTACAAGAGCTCACGACATGGAGTTGAGCTTGACATCAAATGATATTGAATGGCCATCTATTCAAGACTCCTACGAGTTTGAGGACATGCCTTCTGATGAGCCCGTGGAAGATGAACCACAAACAAAGACTGCAGTTTCCATAAAAATTCATAGAAATGAAGTGGAAGCAAGAGAAAACAGTGCATCCCAGGATTGGGGGCAATGAACTGTTGATAATTCACAAGTTATGCTCCATGATACGAGCTAAAACTGTCTGCATTACGCTCCTTGATATGAGCTAAAACTATCTACACATGATGCTCCTTGATATGAGCTTAAACTATCTGAAATCTCCCAAGTCTACACAAGCAACACTCCTTGATATGAGCTAAAATTATCCACACAACGCTCCTTGATATGAGTTAAAACTGTCTACACAATACTCCTTGATATGAGTTTAAATTATCTAACATAAATAATGCAAGGCTCCTCGACACGAGAGAAAACTGACCACACAATACTCCTCGACATGAGTAAAAAAATATCCACACAAGACTCCCTGACACGAGTATAATCTGTCTACAAGTTCAAGAAGACTCATTGACACGAGTATAAATTGTCAACAAATTCAATGCTCCATGACGCACGAGCCTAAACTGCATGTTACTCCTGGTCCGCATGAGTATAAACTGTGTACGATAAACTCCTGGCCCGTATGAGTATAAACTGTGTACGACAAACTCCTGGTCCGCATGAGTATAAATTGTGCACGGCACCCCCATTCAAATCAGATCATGTTCATTCAAACTAGATCATGTTTCTCTGAACTACGTAATGACTTGATCCTCTACAAAGGGGTACGTAGGCAGCTTAGTAGCTCACTAAATTCAATCATGATTCAAGTTATTCTTATCAAGCTTGTGAGAGAAATAAAGAGTTGAAGCGCCATGCCATAAATAAAGTGCAAGGAAGCAAAAGTGCCATCTCAAGAAAGAGTGGCGAGACTAATGTTGCTCTGTCGATTCTATCTCAAAAGATGGAAGAGTGGCCAGACTAATATTGCTCTGTCGATTCTATCTCAAAAGATGAAAGAGTGGCGATGTTGATACTGCTCTGTCGATTCCATCTCAAAAGATGGAAGAGTGGCGATGTTGATGCTGCTCTGTCGATTCCTTCTCAAAAGATGGAAGAGTGGCGATGTTGATACTGCTCTGTCGATTCCATCTCAAAAGATGGAAGAGTGGCGATGTTGATGCTGCTCTGTCGATTCCATCTCAAGGATGGAAGAGTGGCAATGTTGATGTTGCTTTGTCGATTCCACCTCAAGGAGGGAATAGTGGCGATGTTGATATTGCTCTGTCGATACCATTTCGGGGAAGAGTGGCGATGTTGATGTTGCTCTATCGATTATGAAGGGTAGAGATGTTGATGTTGCTCTGTTAATTCCATCTAAAGAAGAGTGGCAGACCGATATTGTTCCCCATGGATGCTACTCATCCACTACGCGGAAGCAAAAATGGTGTAGTCTCTTTGTGCAGATTGTTTCCTTCCAATGAAAAAATGTTGTTAGACAATTCTGCAAGAAAAAAAAAGTGCACGTTAGTTTAAAATTTATGAATTTAATTAATTAAACGACCCAAAATAAATTCATAGGGGAAATTAATTAATTATTAAATTCATAATTTTAATACATACGATGGAGACTCAAATATTGAAACTGATCAATTAAATTAATTAGCGCGTATGCTTAATTAATTTAAACTTGGCCAAACGGATTGACTTTAATCAAGGCCATGTCTATTTTGTTGGCACAATTAATTGGCCCAAAATAGAACCAAGGCCTGGATTAATTAATAAGAATTCAGTGGCCCATCCCAAGAATAATTAATTCAAACGCTCAAGTGCTGCAGAAGAATAATTTGAAGCCAAATGAATTCATGATAAGGCCCAAGACCAGCATGGAATTAAGAGGCCCAAGTTTGAAGCCCAAATCAAAGCCAAATTGGGCCATTGGGAATCAAAATAATGAGCCCAATTAAGGGTTAAAATTGAAATGGTGAGTCAAAATTAAGGTTAATTGAGCAATTCCTTTTGCGGATTTCTTCACGCCGAGAACGCTGTCGAGCGTTTTCTTCACCACGCGAGATCTTCGACGGACCCACTCGCCACGCCACACCATCGCATCCCGCTGCGTTCCGGACACAACCGCCGCAACCAGCACACCGCTCCAGCCATCGTTGCTCGCGCCCGGATCCGCTCGCCATCCATTGCTTGATCGCCGACGAATCCACGCCACCGCCGGCATCAGATCAGTCGCTACCGCCGACGCGTTGCCTGCCGCCACTGCAAATCGCCTCCCCCTCGACCGCAGCCGCCGGTTTCCTGGTGCACCCGCTGCTTTCTCTCCACAGCCGGAAGCTCCCGCAATCCACCAGTACGCCGCCGGATATGGCCATACCTGTCGACCACTTGCTGCCGCCACACTCTTCACCGGATTTGCGAAGCCGTCGCCTGCCGCTGCTCATCAGGCTCGCAGCCGCCCAGATCCCGCCACTGGATCCACCGCATTCCACCACCGCTGCCTCGCCAACAGACCCCATCGACCGCCGCGCGCGCTGTCGTCGCCACTCGCCATTGATCCGACGCCGGAGTCCATGCTGCTGTCGCCCGTTCCATGCTTCACAAGAAGCTCATTCGCCATCTGCTGCCGTTCATCTGCCGCAGCGCCCACCGATCGTCGCCGCTGACTGGATCCGGATCCCGGCCGCTGCTTGATCACTCTAGCTCGCCACTCATCACGCGGTCGATTACCCGCATCAGTGACCACCACTGGGTCCACCGTGGACCGCCGCTTCAAAGCACGACGTCGCTGTCGCTTTCGCACGCCGCTGTGGATCGCCCGCACCAGCCATCGGCAAACACTACCACACCCGCAACCACCATCTGTCGAAGCCGCCTTGACACCATCAGTAATTGACTCGCCGGGGGCTGAAGTGAACATCTCTGAATGCGATTGTCCCGCCTCCAACAGCCGCCGTCGGATATGCTCCAGCCGCCGGGTTTGTTGCTTTCTCCGTCGGAAATCCATCCTGGGTCGTTGCTTCCTCTCGTTGATGGCCGTCTGCTGGAATTTGCTGCTTGACCGCTGCCTTGCCAGCTCGCCGGAGGAACCCTTCGCCACTTCCAGCCATCCATCAGTTGCTGCAACCCAACGACCACAACTTCATAGGCCACTTTGATCACCTTTGATTGCTGCTTGCCAGAAAATCTTATTGAAAGCCGTCGTGCCCACCAATCACGACATGATATTATGACTGCCTTCGTCTCCTTGGCGCCATCAGACCAAAACATTGAAATCACACATGGGTAATTTCCATGTGTAATCTCTCATAGACAATATAGTGTGTGGGATGTTACATGATATGAAGGAGCAGACATACTTTAAAGCATACGGTTAATTCATGAGCACAATACAACATACAAAAATAATGTTCTAGATGTATAACATGAAAGTACAAGCATATTGTAATTTCTGGAAAAAATATGGACTTACCGTGATGATATGGATTGAGCGATGTGTATCTCGTGATCTGCTACAGTGATCTTTCAAGTGATCTTTCAAGAAATCTGCTGAGACAAAGAGAAGGCATTAGACAGCACTATACTATGAAAAAAAATTTTTTGAAAAGAAATCAGAACGGTAGATGTCTTAAAGTAGATTGGTGAAGAAAGCAAAGGTACTGGGTCCTTCTTATATAATGAAGAGCCTGCAGCAAGTTATGGAAATTTTGCGTGATTGAAATCTCCCATATTTCTTTTACTGCAGATAACATTGATTGATTAGAAGGAGATTCCCAAAATCGTCTTAATAACCAGGAAATAAATCCATTCCATATTTCCTTGGCCCTGAAATCCCGAAATTGAGCAGGGAAGAAAGTTATGTGGGCTTGAAAAAAAATAATATAAAAAAAAAAGTTGGGCCAAGAAAATAAATTGGGCCACTTAAGAAATAAAATTCGGGCTAGAAAAAAAATATGCAATTACTTTGTTGGATAAAGTAATTTCTCAAGCCCAACATTACAAATGTTACAAAACTTTTGTGATTCCTTCACATCAAGACATGGCATTCGTGAACAAATCGCAAGGGGGCATTTGTAAACAATTAAAATTTACGGTTCAATCACATAGCGACACGTGGATTTTATTGATTAAATATTACTCCCTCTGTCCCATACTTATCTTCACACTTTCTGTTTTCGTCCGTCCCACATTTATGTTCACCACCCAAAAAAGAAAACTTCACATTAACCAACAACCTCAAAAGTTATCTTAATTTCAAAAATATCACTCTCACCTAACACACATAACATACTTTATAATTTATTTATTGCCTAAAAATACCACAATACCCCTCAAAAGTCAATAAAGTTGATCAAAAAGTAATTTTTCTTAAACTCCGTATCTACAGTGTCGGTAAACTTAACTTCGGGACGGAGGGAGTAATTTATTTTAGGATTTAAATAAATTAATTCCTAAAGTAAATTAATAAATAATTTGAGCCCAATAAATTAAATGTGCTTAAATTAAATGAGGTCTGACCCAAGTCAACTAAGCCCAAGTCAAATAAGGCCAGACCCAAGTCAATCAAGCCCAAGTCAAAAGAGGCCTGACCCAAATCAAACAAGTCCAAACAAATTAAAGCATGCCCAAATCAGATAGGCCCGACTATGGTTCAATCAAGCTGAAGCTCAAGCCCACAAAGTGAAGCCCAATGGCCTGAACCTTCCTTTCTCACCTATAAAAGGGGGTCTCCACCATTCATTACGAGGGGACAGACATTCGAGCAGCCGAAGACGAGACGTTCTTGAAGAGATCGAGAACACGAGCAGCGTTCCCCCAAATCTTCAAGTCTTCGAAGCTTCAAGCGAAGAACGAACGAAGAACTTCAAGTGATCTTCAAGACTTCGAAGTTCCAAGCGAAGAATGTTCGAGGATCTCCAAGTCTTCAAGCAATCTTCAAAGCATCTTCAAGTCTTCAAGCTCAACTCTTCAAGTGATCTTCGAAGATCTTCAAGCCTTCAAGCGGTCTTCGAGTCCTCAAGTCTTCAAGCTCAAGATCTTCAACAAAGCTCCAAGTCTTCAAGCCTCTAAAGCTTCAAGATAAGATCTTCAACACAGCTTCAAGTCTTCAAGCGATCTTCAAAGCATCTTCAAGTCTTCAAGCTCAAGATCTTCAAAGCATCTTCAAGCTTCAAATCAAGAACAGCCGCTAATCCGGGATCAAGGCTTCAAGTCCCCAGGATCAAGTGTTCTTCGTGGAAAGCTCTCAGTCAACGTTCAATCCGAACAAAGGTTCAACGCCTCCGGGTCAACGTTCAAGACTACACACTCGAGCTCGGATAAGCTTCGTTTGAAGATCCGACTCAACACACAAGTCAAAGTCAACACACGCTGTCAACACAATCAGCATATACTTCGTCAAAGAAGTCAAAGTCAACAAACACAAGTCAAGTCAAAGTCAAAGTCAAGTCAAAGCCAAATTGGTTCAAAAGAAGAATCAGAGGATTGATTGAGATTGTAACCCGCTTACATCTTCTTCAAATTAAATCCATCAAGAATTTATCTTTGTACCCAATTTGTATTTATTTTATTATAATTACAAAATTTGTTGTTACAGTGGGCATTGTGGTCATCCCGGGCATGAGTCATCCACTTGTTTCAAGATACATGGTTTTCCAGATTGGTATAAGGCTTATAAGGATAAAACTGATCAGCTCAATTCAGTTATCACGCATGATTCTTATGCTCATGTTCCGTCCACAAATTTTTCGTCGGAGTTTTCTACTCTTTTTCAGCAAGAGATGAACAAGTACTTTAGTTCCAATGGCATGCCCCCGCCTCCATCAACTCACGCTTCTCATGAACATGTTCATTTTGCTGAAATGAATGATCTCGAACCTTCTTTGGGTTCTTAGTAGTCTGTTTTTCATGATTGTTCTACGTCTTTTGCTAGTGTTAATGCTATTTCATGCCTATTCTTCCGTTGAGTTGGTATAGCTGCTACTGCTATCTACTTCTTTATTAATGCTAATGCTACTACTTTGCTGTTGGTGTTGAGTTTTCTTTTGCTACATGATGCTGCTAGTTGGAAAGTTTCTGCTGCTATGTTGGATTCTACATACTTCTATTTCTACTTCTATTGCTACTGATTACTACTGCTATTGTCCCTACTTTGCTACTGCTAATGATACTGAAGTTTTGCTATGGATTGCTACTTCTATTGTTTCCTCTTTGTTGTGGCTCGTTTTCGTCACTAGGACTCCAACGGAACCCAGCTATCAAATTATGGATCGACGAAGAAGATGGATTAGAGAAAAGGTAGGATTCTATAGATGAGCTTTGTATTTTTTCATTGTTGTATGTTTGTTAGATTGTGTGTTACATCATTTCTCCCTATTCCTCTATATTGGGATTAATTCCCCTTTCCTTCTAGATTCTTCCTCCTAATCAAAGATTGACAAGTGTCCTATTCTAGAATCATCCAATAACATATTTGATGCCGTCTTGGTGCTCTCTCCTCTCATTGGTTAGATGTAGAATCTCTTTATAACAAACGGTTGGGGACCACTGAATCATCCATGGAAGCTACCTCTATCTTTCCTTTGACATAGTCTAAAAAATACTTTTGAGGACCAGGAGATATTTACCGACAATGTTCATCAATTATTCCCGGGTTTAACCTTTTCTATCCCCGGGGATATTATAAATAAACATGGGCCTTCATTAACTTCTTACCTTCCTGGGCCTGCTTCGTTGGGCCGCTTCAACATCCATTGGGCCTGACATTTATCCCACAACACTAGCCCCTCAAGCTTGAAAAATGATGAGTAGCATCATTTTTCAAGGTTGAAATTATACTCCAACCTTTCAGTTCCTCTTTCCATGTATTTGTCTCTTCTTTTTTTTTCTGGGCTTTATTAGTGGCCCATTATCTATTTTGACCTTCCATCTGTTTCGCTGGCTATTTACTGTCTTCCTCGTCTGATTCACCCTTCCCCGTCATCGTAGATCTAGGGCTTTCCTCTGCTCGTCCCCCTTTTTACGTGGAATCGCCATTACTTCCATATCTTCATCTCCAGGTACTGAATTTTCTCCTTTACTTATGGATCACGATAGCGATTATACTCCTTCTCTTTCTCCCTCTATATCTGGTGCTCCTTCTCCAGACACCTCCTCTAATCTATCTCTGAGTGAGGACGAAGTTCCTTTAGATGTGTCTCCAAACATTGATATGACCACTTGTGCGGATGGATCTGACTTTGGTGTAAGCATTTGTCAATCGACAATTTCTCTGAAGAAATTGGAGATTTTGAAATTGTATTGTCCTTCTTCCATTACCCTGCACAAACTTAATCTGCAGGGTCGTATGTGTTGGCCCCCTCATGGATATGTCGGCGCGTATGAACTTATGTTATAGAATGGTGTGTATTTCCCTCTTCCTTCTGTCATTTCTCGTTTCCTTCTTCATTGGAGAACTTCTCCGGCCCAACTGGCTCCCAACGGATGGTCTATCCTTTATTGCCTACTCATTTTACTTCGCCAATTTGGGTATTCCTTTCTTTCTCCCCAAGAAGTTGAGTATCTTTATTCCCTGACTGTCGAGAATAATGCTAGAGGATGTTATTTCTTGCTTCCTCGTAGCCGTCCTGGCCTTATTACTGGCATTCACAGCTCTAACAAAGGTTGGAAAAATAAATGGTTCTGGGTTTCTGGCCCTTGGGGAGGGGATAATCCTATTTGTTTAGATAGCAGTTTCTCTGCCTCCCAGAGAGATGCCATTCCTAACTACTTTCAGAATTCTCCTCCTTGTGAGTGTAGTTTCTAGCCTGTTACTTGAGGTATAATTGTTATATTTTTCGAATCTGACCCTTTTCTTGACATTTTCTATTTACAGCTTCCGGCCTTCCTTCCTTGGATTGTCTCTCTCGGAGTTACAAGACTCATTTAGAGACTATTTCCTAGCTACCGCTGGCCCAGCGTCATATGTCTCATCTCCTGACTGATCAAAATCTACAACTCTACCAGTTATCCTCTGAAATTCCTTCTATGGCCTTCGGTACCGGTCAAACTCCTAATTCCTTTCTTTCTATATTTCTATGTTATTCCTTTTCTTATACTGGCATGATGATTTGTTCTCCTCTTTTTTTTTTGTTAATACCCCTTATAGGGAAACGTTCTCATTTGATTCCGGCCAGCGAACCCCTGGCGTCATCCTCAGCCCCATCTGTTTCCAAGAGGCCTATACTCAATCCTCCTGAGGATATCCCCGTTCTGAAGAAACCCCGAGTTTCTCCCTCTGACTTTGTCTCTGATAAGCCTGTGTCTTCTAACACTCCTAGTCTGATTGAAATCCTTGAAGATCCTCCCCCCCCTCTAGAGGGTGATGTTCTAGCCCCTACGAAAGCTGCTTCCTCTAGGTTAAATGGTAAGTCTATCAAGGGAAGCTCTCGGAAAACCTCTGTCAAACCTCTTGAAAGTTCTTCCAAGTCATCCTCTGGGGTTGCTTCTTTCGAGTGTCAATCCATTCCCTTCTGTCCTGTGGACCCAAAGAGGAATGCAGCCCTCTCAAAATCCATTATTTCCCTGGATGGTGTGGGGGCCACCTATTTCCTATCAGTGGATACTAAAATCCCTGCCAGTTTACCAAGCTATCTAAAAACTGCCATGAACTACCCTTCTCGGTCATGGACGGAGGAAAATGCGGCTGCCATCACTCAGATGAGCCCCCAAGCTAAGTCGATGTGTGCTGTGGGCCATCTTGGACAAGCTTCCAGCTTTATTGCCCATCTCTCTGAGGATATAGAGAAATTGTCTCGGGATTATGAAGTTCATTCTCAGGAATTAGAAGATCTGAAGGCAAAACTTTCCTCGATCGAGCGTGAGAAATCAGATTTGTTAAAAGCTCGAGATTATTTCCATGACCAGTTTGAGTCTGAAAAGGAAATTCGTCATCGCTCTCTAAAATCTTTTGCTGATCTTTCCCAGAAACACGATCATTGTCAAGACAATCTTTCTCGCATGGAAAAAGAGTTCAAGGCTTTGTGCGAAAGTTCATCCTCTGAGAATAAGCAACTATCTGACCAGGTGCAGGTTGTTGTTGATGCTCGTACTTTTTGGCACAACGAGTATTTAACAGTGTTTAAATCCTTAAATCAATCTCGCGAACATGATCTGCCGATTGCTCGTATCTTCTGTTTTTGTTCTGCTTATATAACCGTGGTTGAAAAATTGGCTGAGAAGTTAACTCCCGAGGATTTGGAAGTCATTCGTGCAGAATTGAAAGAAAGTTTGGCTGAAGTGCCTATGCCTCCCGAAGCTAGCTTGAAAGAATACCTTGATTTCGTTATCCTGGGTGCTTACTCAGACTTTATTACCGAAGTTTCTCCTGAAAAGAATGCCCAATCAGAAGATTTCATCTCTTCTGCATTCCTGGCCGAAAACCCCCCTAGAGTTTCTGTTTCTCCGGAAGTGCCCTTGTTATCTAATAAGGCCTTTCTGTCAGATGCTCAAGAGGAAGCAGCTAACGCTGTGCTTCTAGGGTGTGATCCTTCTCCTTCCTTGCAAGTGGATCCTTCCGCCATTTCTGCTCTTATCCCTGAAGATACCGTCACTATTCTCGATTCGTTAGAGGATATTGCCTCCAAGCCATCTGATGATGTAGCAAATTCTTGATGTATTTATTTATTTTGAATTCGAATTTCTCATTCCCTGTACTTCACTTGCTTTCGAATATTAATGGAAAATATTCCCAGTATTTTCCGGGCTCTAATCCCCTATACTTCTCCACTTTTTTTATACATATATATATGTGGCCCCCCACGATCTCTCATTCCAGGATTCAAATTTTGAATTATACTGACCTCAGCCCTACTGCGCCTAGGGTTTCGTGCCTGCCTTTTTAACTTCTCCTCCTATCTTTATACTTCAAATTTTTTCTCCTCTTCCTCTTACTTACCTTTTTTTTTTACTCTTCTGTCTGCATTTTCTCTTGCTCTTTGTCTAATGGCTCGTAGTGATTCAGAAGCCTCTCAAGACCTTACTATATCGATTCCCTCTTCTGATGGTAGCCCTGAAGAATTGTTGCCTCGTGCTCTGTGCCGATCTAACCATCGCGCTGCTTCTCGCGGTCGTGGTTGAGCTCGTGGCTGCGGTCATGGTGGCGCGCGCATTCGTGGCGGTGGCTCTTCTTCTCGCGTTCCAGGTACTCCTGCTCTCCGACATGGCCCTAGGTCTCTGAGTATTCCGGCTATTCCTATTCCTCCAAATCCCCCTGGAGCTGGAGATGCTTACTCTTGTGCTAGTCGAATCTCTCAGGCCGATACATATCTCCTTCATGACATCCATGGGTACAATCGTGTCCAATTTCTTGCTCTCGGCCCTGATGTAAAAATTAATATTCCTCCTGCGCGCGCCATTCCTTTCAATGAGGTGTTGTTTACTGCTGGATTGCATTTGCCTTTACCTTCCTTCCTTATGCGTCTCTGTCTGTACTGGGGAGTAACCCCTGTACAACTACTCCCCGCTTCCTGGGTTAATTTACTTGCCGTTATCTGTTTTTTTCGAGTGGTGGGACACCATTTTACTGAGCCTCGTGAGATTGACTTCTTGTTTACTTATGCCCTTCGTCACGTCAGTTATTACTGTCTGATGCCCCGGGGACCCAAATTAATTGGGGGAAGTGATCTTGTTGGTCGCGGTTAGGAATCCTCCTGGTTTTGGTTACAGGGTCATTATCGTGGTTCCTCTGGCTTTGATACGTCTTCCCTTTCCACTTTGTTGTTCCGTCCTATTCCAACTGGTATCATCCGTCTCGCTGTCTTCCTGTCCTCTTTTTATTTGTTTTATTATGAACAGATGTGTTGTTCTTATCTTTCTAGGCCCCGAGCATCCCGTTTTTGCTTTCCTCAATCGTAGCTTCAGAAAGGCGTATAATCGGCTTATGGGTATGCCATTCCCTTTTCAAGCTGCCGCTCTTCTGTCCGAAGAAATGCTTGTTACTGCGAACCTTTCTTTCCGCGGGCGTGTTATTCCTGAAGGTTTCCTTATTCTCCTCTTCTCATTCCCTCTCATTATTTTTTTATTCCCGGGTTTATTTTCTTTTACCTGGCTCCGTTGATTTTTTTGCAGGTAAGTTACACAAATTGTTGATTCCGTTTGATGATTCTGTTCGCGGTTTGTCTCTTAGTCAGAAGAGAAAACGTGGTGTTGCCGGTCCCTCTCGTGTCAAAGTTGCCTCTGCAGCTTCTGGTTCCGTTGATCTAGAGGCGCCTGATGATCCTGGATCTTCCTCTGATGATATTGTGGAGAAAATTCCCGCAAATCAATCCTCTCCTTGTGCTATTTTGCATTCTGAAACTCTCTCTGCTATTCAAGAGATAGCCCAACAGTATCAATCTGATGCGTCCTCAGACCAAAATTCCGAGGAAACTCGAAGGAAGAAAATAGCTCGAGGAAAACGTCCCGTTGTTTTCCGAAAGAATTCTAAAGCTGCATCTGTTCCCAGGCGACCTGCAACTTCTCCTGGTGATAATACTGATCAGGGGTTAAGCTCTGACGCTGGTCGGATTATTTCCAATCTTGCCGCCATGGCCCAGGATATCGCTGAATGTCAGAGGTTATTTAAACCCGAGATTATGAATCCTGCTCCAACTCCAGCCCCTGGGAAGATTGCTCGGTTAACTGATCAAATAGCCTCTTTGGAAGCACGAAACCTCGAGCTCACCACTCGCTTGGAGGCTGAAACTGATCGCACCAAGGAGATGATTGATCGGGCCGAGGCTGCTGAGTCCAAGCTTAAAGCCTTCCGTGATTTAAGCTTTTCTTAGTTCTCTGATTATGTCTACCGCCGTTGTTTTGCTTACTTAAACTCTGTTTTGTTGGTGTTATGCTCGCCAGTAGATTCTGACTCTTCTATCTCCGTTCTTATTCTGCCACCTATTTTCGGATATTTGACAATGTTTTTATAATCTATTGAAGATGTTTATCTCCTTTTTTTTACGCTAATCTCATGCCTTTCTGTTGTGTCGAACCCCTTTCTTTCTTTTATGGGCTTAGAGCCTCCCTTTTTTTTTGTAGATGAGCATTGTTGAACTCTTTTTAACTTAAATCCTCATGATACTATTCCGAATACGTGACTTTTCTTTACATCATGGTGTTTGATTGAAAGTAAAATAAAGACTGCATAATTTTTCTTCTTCTTGAACTTACTGGTAAAATTTCATGAGATGTTGTGCATTCCATGGATGCAGTTCTTCCTTTTGTTTTCCGTTGATTAATCTGTATGCTCACCCTTTCAATCTCCGGGCAATAGTGAAGGGTCCTTCCCATTCTTTCCCCGACATTCCTAGGGAAGTTTGCAAAATCTTTCTTAACCAAGTCTCCTTGTTTGAATTCCCTCAACTTCACCTTTGAGTTATAGTCCTTTTCTGATCTTCTTTTCAACATCTGGTTGCGAATTTCTGCTGCCAACCTTTTTTTCTTCCAGTAAATCCAACTCCATCTTTAAAGCCTCTGGATTTCCTTCTTCAGAATAATGAGATACTCTGAAGCTAGGTTCTCCGATTTCCACCGGGATTATAGCTTCTGTCCCATATGCCAAGGAGAAAGGGGTTTCTCCTATTGCATTCTTAGATGTGGTTC
Source organism: Pogostemon cablin (assembly GCA_023678885.1). Taxonomy (NCBI): domain Eukaryota; kingdom Viridiplantae; phylum Streptophyta; class Magnoliopsida; order Lamiales; family Lamiaceae; genus Pogostemon; species Pogostemon cablin. The sequence continues at coordinate 21,146,030 of CM042971.1, forward strand.
TGTAAGCCCATAATACTCCTGGTAGGATGTCCGGCCAACTCCCATCCAGTCCTTCCAACCTGGTTTTAAGCGTATGCTTTATAATCTTATTCACGGCTTCTACATGTCCGTTTGACTGCGGGTGGTAAGGAGAAGAGTATAATTTCTTGATCTTCAGATTCTCGCAGAACTTCCTGATTTTTGCATTGTCAAATTGCTTTCCATTGTCTGTGACAATGGCATTTGGGATTCCAAATTGACACACAATGTTTTTCCAGATGAAATCCTCCATCTTGGCTTCACTGATAGTAGCTAGCGGTTCGGCCTCTGCCCATTTGGTAAAATAATCCACTGCCACTACTACAAATTTTACTCCCCCCTTGGCTACCGGTAATGGACCTATGATATCTATCCCCCATTTAGCAAATGGCCAGGGGCTAAAAACCGACAATAATTCTTCTTGGGGGGGATCGCACTATGGGGGCAAACCTCTGGCAATTCTTGTTGGATTGTACACTAAAAGTCTAGTTTTAGTATGAACAATGTTATAACCATTTATTTGAAATGAGAATCATATGATCAAATGATTGCATCTTATAATTTATTTATATGCACGATGCAATAGTCCATTTATTTTATACTGTAGATAATATGTTGTGCGACAACACGCGGAAGATCATATTATCGATTTCCTTATAAATTATAAATAGATGCTCACAACCGAGATAGATGGGGACTCTCTATCAGGATGGTTGTAGTGTGGTTTGATATTAGCTTGTCTTGGCTATAGAATCACATTAGTGCACTTGTGTGTATTGAGCAGGACCGCTTGAGATCGTTCGACTTATACTGATTTATAGGAGAACTTGATCTCAGTTATTATAGATGTTCGTGCTCTTAATCCCTATACAATAACATCGACACGTTAGGCAATATATATTTTTTTGATTCATCAATAGGTGAGATTTACATGTATTAAATCAACAAACTCAGTGAGTTGGGAAATAGTATTGTCTCTATGGTGTGCTGTTGATTGTAGAAGGGGAATCCATGTCCGTCATAAGTTGATGATATCCCCTTGAGGAGCTCATAAGGTTTATCATGTAAATCTTGCAAGTGGATTAATTTTCGGCATGATAATAAGGTTGAGTGGTACTACTCTCGGATGAGATATTAATTAATTTGAGTTGTCAGTAACTTAATTAATTAATGTGCATTGTATATCTTAAACATGGGGAGATTGTCGGGCTCATAATAAGGAGCCCAGAACATAATTTTGGGATTGGATGGGTAGTGCAGTAATAATATTTTAGTGGACTATATTATTATTATTGGATTTAATTAAAAGCTTTGGGCTAAGCTTGGTTAATTAAATCTAATTGAGGCCCAACCCAATTTCTCTTCCTGGTCCTGCAGTAGCCCAAGTATATAAGTCATCTCAGCTCTTAATAACCTAAGTCTGCGCCTCATTTGATGTAGAGAACAGAATAGGAGCAGATTGAGAGAACTCTGGGGATTGTTGACCACACAACACCAGAGTTGACTTTGGGTCATACTGTAGAAGATCAGAGGTGTTCACCACAGATCTTCATCCTCTACACCAACCCAGAAGTCAGGTAAATAATTTTATGCTTCCGATGTATTGTTTACTTGTAATCCTAATCGGATCACGCTGAACCACACGATCCAATTGCCAACAATTGGTATCAAAGCGTGTGAACCGTAAGGTAGGGGTTTATGTGATTATATGATTATGTGATATGATCTAGATGTAATCGCATGTTTTAGTGCTTCTCGTGATTCAATTATCACATGATAGATAGCATGAATTAGGCTTTGTATAATTTTGTATTATTTGTGGAAATCCTATGAATTCATCGCTGAAAATCCTATGTGCATCTTGTGATTTATATATCGCTGTTATGTTGCTCTGCACATCACACACATACACGTCTGTATTGTGAGCGGCTGTTGGTTGTGTTGTACCCCCTGCTTCGTTTTCTCGCACGATAAGGGCATCGGTGAAAGTTGTTGGAACGAGGGGATATTGGAGATGTAACCAGGGGAGAAGAATGGTGATGGCTACAGCTGCTTGATGTTCCAGCGGGATGAACGTCGCCTGGGGCTTGTCTTCGAATGGGACGACCATCGACTGCACACGGCAACGGCGTTTGCTGGACCATTTTCCAGCGGGAGACGACGTCTGTGTCAGACGAGCAGCGGCGTTCTGGGTGAGTCCCTTGAAGGTTCTGTTTGAGTCCAGTGTGAGTCCCGGCGAGTCATGAAGCGATTCTGAGCGAGTCTGAAGCTCCTTCCAGTCGAGTCTGCAACCCTTTACAGATCGGGTCTGTTGAAAGGAGCGACTGATGATTGAGGAGAGGACAATATGGCTTTGACTGGAAATAATTCACGGTGGTAATTGGAAGCAGAATTCCGCTTATGGTTGGCGTTTCAGTCTGAAAATTCTGGACGCGTCCATGGCGAAGCTGGGTGAATCCCCTGGTGTTTTCGAGTGAGTCGACTGGAGATTCAAGGCAGGCCTGCAACAACTCCCACTGACCGATAAGACAGCGGGTCTGTCCTCTCGCCGATAGAGACTGCCGCGATCTGGGCAGTTTCCAGTTGGGCCTCTATCGCGACTGATCGAGTCTGAAAAGAGGCGCACGAGTGCATAAGGCTGACGGCATGATGCAGGCTGGAATTGATGGGCGCGGAAGGTGGGCTGACGGCACGACTCCGGTGGGCTGCCGGCATGGCCGCTGGATGCAGCGTTCACCAATACGTGTCGATGGAGTTCGGCGCTGGCTTTCTAGTTGTGGCTGGAAGATTAAGGAGCAGGCGGCCTTTTGGTTTGGGCAGTAGGGCTCCATTCCTAATAATTGTTTTTGGGCTGCTGGGCCCAATTTTATTAAGGTGTTTATGGGCTCATTTTAATTGAGGTGCTTTTGGGCTTCATGATGGGCACAAAGGGGCTGGCAGGATAATCGGCTAATCATTTAATTAATGAGCTAATTTTTGTGCTAGTGAGCTCAAAATACTCTAGTTTTATTTATTGGTTGAATTAATAGGCCCATTTGCTTGCTTTATTTTTGTGCCTTAATCCCTTTTGATATATAATTGATTTAATTATTCTTACTTGACAATTAATTGTTATATATGTGGCATGTTTTATGTGATTTATTTAATTTTTAAATTACTTTAAATAGAAGCATGCTAGGATGTATATTTTATTTGTAAATATTATATGCATGATAAAAACCCTCGATGTTAAATAACTAAGTGGGAGAGGGGATTGATAATTAATTCACACGGCCTCCATTATTGGTTTGTAAGTGATGTTAGTAAACTTGCGCGTTGACAATAGAGCCTTCCTCCCTAACGGATGAGTTTATTCACGGATCACTGGTACAGACTTCTTTAAATAATTATTGTTTGTAATGTGATGCATATGGACTTGCGCGTTGGCTATAGTGCCTTCTTCCCTAACGGATGAGCTTATATGCGGTTCACTGGTACAAACTTATATAATTGATGGTTGTAGAAAGTTATATGAGCACGTGTGTACTTCTCCAACAATAAGGTACATAAGCTTGGGCAGCAAACTTGGGATCAAATAATGGTGTACACTTAGATGTAAATAATTAGTATCCTCCCCAACGGTCACTGCTATTATTTGCATGGCTAAAGAGGAACCGATTATTAATTATTTTGTCATGAGGTTAGGTTGACAAATGAAATTAATGGGTAAAACCTTCTCTTGTAAATGTTCGGGTTTGTAAACGTCCATACTAACGTGGCTTGCAAACTCACGGTGCTTGAGATGTCGGTGAATTTTATTTTATATTGTTTTGAGGGAATCAATATAAAATGATAAAATTCGAAGATTTGATCGATATATTTATTTATGATTCTCTGAATTTCAAATGGTTTTATCTCACTTATTATTTACTGAAAGTAATTATATTTACTGGTCCAAAATTAGTTGATTAGAAAAGAATCTTGGTTTTGAATTTTACTGCTTAAGAAAATACATGTGTGTTCTTACAAAGGACGTCTCATGATGTCTATTAAAGTCTCTAGTGAAGAGATGAGATGTTCATAGAAATATGATGGTCTCATATAACTCTTCGGAAACTTGAGTAATTTAAAAGGCGCTAGGTCATGATAGAATTTGATGAATGAATTGGAAATACATGGAATAGAAGTTGAAGGGGAAACCTAAGTCAATTTTATTCTCCATAATTGCCTAGATGTTTTGAGAAAGTTTCACCTGAATTACGAGAGGATGTATATGGTGGGAAACTTCTGACAAAACATGTGGAAAAGAAAAGCCATTTTCATCATAATGTGAACAAGTTTAATATCTTATTCACTAGTTGTTTAAACATGATTAGTGATGGCATCTACTGACACGAAGTATGTAGATACTGGAATCACTAATTGTTTATCACTGAGTAAGGATTAGATTGTTATAACATGGGTAAAACTACGAAGGTAGTGGCTATTATAGTGGGAGTTGTTTATTTATCTTATGATAGGAATAAACGATTGATTATGAGAAATTGTCTTTACGTACGTTTTCATAGAAAGAATATGATTTCGATTTCTATGCATTAACGGATGGATACTTCATTTCATTTAAATGACATGGTCATGAGGAATGGGGCTATAATCTGTTATAGTACGTTGGTGGATAATATGTATACTCTTAAATCATGTTCATCCCACAGATGCAACAAAATAGTAATTAATAATGCATCTTCTAATATTAGTAAGAGAAAGGAACCTTCGGAGATGAACTAAACATACATTTGGCGTCTATAGACTAGTTCATTTTACTTGAGTAGGATTCAAAAGTTGATAGCCGATGGACCGTTAGGTTTATCTGAAGTGAAAACTATCAAACTTGCGAGTCTTGCTTGAAAGTAAAAATGATTAACTACCTTTTCGGCTGTGGGGTGTAGAGCCAAAGATATATATGTTGGAATTAGTTCATTCTGATTCAAGCGGACCTAATATTATCCAGGCGAGAGGTGGTTATGAATATTCGAAGATTATTCTAGATACCAATATATTTATTTGATGCACTGCATGTCCAAGTCTTTGATTAATTCAAGAATTGCAAGGCTGGTACAGTGAAGCATCATGAAAAATACATCAAATCATTACGATTCAATCGTGATGGTGAATACATCTTAAGGATAGTTAGGAGCTATTAATCAGAAGTTGAGATTAAATCTCAAGTTGTCTACACCGAGCATGCCCCAACTGAATGGTGTGGTGGATAGAAGGTGTAAGACTCTTATGGTAATGATTAGATAGATGATGAATTATTTGGAATAAATTCATTTTATGGATATGCCCTAGAAACAGTAATTCGTAAAATATTTGTCTGTTTGTGAGACATCCTAGAAAAATGGAGGGTGATTTATTTAGTCCAAAAGATCGAAGGGTGACTGTTAACTCAGACACCGGATTTTTTTTTGGAAAAAGGACTATGTAATAAATCACAAACCCATGTATAAGTTGTTCTAAAGGAAGTGAGAGGAAAACACAAAGTATAAGTACCAAATGTACAAGAGGATATACCACAAGGTAAACTGCAACGCGTGTCATATCTGATACACAATTACATGTAGTACTTTGTCGTAGTGGGAGGGTTGTTTGTCAACCCATAAAATATATGTTTTGGGAGAGTCGTGAGACTTGGTCCCTAGTAAAAATGGTATTGTCCCACGGAATCTTAGTAATATGCAATGAATGTTGAAATAGAATCTACGGATTCTAAATTAAGTCTGGGAGCTTGTAGGACCACAAAATGGTGTAAAAGTCATTGCAAGTGGTCATAAGAAATAAAAGAGGATCATGCGGTAAGGTGAAAACTTTGGAAGCAAAGCTTGTTGCGAAAATGTGTACTCAGAAAAAAAATTGTTCGATTATGAGGAAACATGTTCACTGGTAGCTATGCTTACATTGATCTGGATTCTTTTATTAATTGCTGCTCATATTGAATTATGAGGAACAGCAAATAGATGTCAAGACAGCTTCCTGATTGGAAGTCTTGAGGAAAATATCTATGTGAAGCTATCAAAATAATTCATTGTAAAAGGGCTAAGAGCACTTTAATAGTAAGCTTATAGGTGTTCATCGATGGGACTAAACCAAGCTTCAAGATCATATAACATCCATTTTGATGAGAAAATCCAAAGATATGGATTTATTCAATGCATGGATGTGTCTTGTGTATTGTAAAGAGTGACGAAAATGTGGTGGTATTTCTTGTACTTTACATAGATGAAATATTGCTCATTGGAGACAATAAAAGAGTATTGTCGGACGTATGGGTATGGTTGAGAAAGCGGTATGATATGAAGGACTTAAGAAAAGTAAAATATATCCTTTTGATCACGGTAATACGGATCACAAGAAAGGATGTTATGCTTGTCTCAAGTTTCATAAATTGATACAGTCCATACTCGTTTAGCATGTGTATTTATCTAAGTGAATGTGTCTTTGAGACACAAAAAGAAGATAAAGGAGATAAAAGCGCTTCCTTATGCTTCGGCGAATAAGGAAGCTTAATCTAAGGAATATTATGAACGAGGTTGGATATCTGTTTTTCTGAACGCATGAACAGTGGGTATCAACGTAACCCGGAACAAGAATGATGAACTATGGTAAGACATATATGAAGTGCCTGAGAAGGAATGGAAATTATATATAGACTTACTAGGCAGATTCACTGCTTCTTGTGGATTACGTAGATTCGGAATTTTTAGTCAGATTGGATGGCAGTAAATCCACCTCAAAGGTTATGTGTTTAATCTTAGGAAGTAGAGTCATAATGTGGAGGAGTGTTATATAGAAATATATTTCAGACTCTGGACTCAATCATGAAAAGATGATAAATTGGAGCCTATGAGGCAACCAAAGTATCTATATGACTCTAGAAACTTCATGATGGACTTTGAAGTGTTTTTAAGTTTGCCTAAGATTATCACAATTTATATTGATGATATTGGTGCAGTTGCAAACTTGAAAAAATCACGAATCCATAAGGCAATTAAACACATGGAGCGCGAGTACCACCTGTTACAAGAAGTCGTATGATGAGGGGAAGGTTGTTGTCGCCTAGATTGCATCGGATGATGACCTAGTAAATCCATTTACAAGGACCTTAAGGTGAGAGCTTATAATGGTTGTGTAGTGGGAGTGAGAATCAGATGTATAGCGGAAGACATGACAGCATAGCCTTTTAGTATAAGTGGGAGATTGTTGGATTGTATATTAAAAGTCTAGCTTTAGTATGAACAATGTTACAACAATTTATTTGAAATGAGAATCATATGATCAAATGATTGCATCTTATAATTTATTTATATGCACGATGCAATAGTCCATTTACTTTATACTGTAGATAATATGATGTGCTACAACACGCGGAAGATCATATTATCGGTTTCCTTATAAAGTATAAAACAGATGCTCACAACCGAGATAGACGGGGACTCTCTATCGGGATGGTTGTAGTGTGGTTTGGTATTAGCTTGTCTTGGATATAGAATCACATTAGTGCACTTGTGTATATTGAGCAGGACTGCTTGAGATCGTTCGACTTATACTGACTTATAGGAGAACTTGATCTCAGTTATTATGGATGTTCGTGCTCTTAATCCCTATACAATAATCTCGACACGTAAGGCAGTATATATTTCTTTGATTCATCAATGGGTGAGATTTACATGTATTAAATCAACTAACTCGGTGGGTTGGGAAATAGTATTGTCTCTATGGTGTGTTGTTGATTGTAGAAGGAATCCATGTCCGTCATAGGTTGATGAAGTCCCCTTGAGGAGCTCCTAAGTTTTATCATGTAAATCTTGCAAGTGGATTAATTTTCGGCATGATAATAAGGTTGAGTGGTACTACTCTCGGATGAGATATTAATTAATTTGAGTTGTCAGTAACTTAATTAATTAATGGGCATTGTATATCTTAAACATGGGGAGACTGTCGGGCTCATAATAAGAAGGAGCCCAGAACATAATTTTGGGATTGGATGGTAGTGCAGTAATAATATTTTAGTGGACTATATTATTATTATTGGATTTAATTAAAAGCTTTGGGCTAAGCTTGGTTAATTAAATCTAATTGAGGCCCAACCTAATTTCTCCTTCTGGTCCCTGCAGTAGCCCAAGTATATAAGTCATCTCAACTCCTAATAACCTAAGTCTGCGCCTCATTTGACATAGAGAACAGAATAGGAGCAGATTGAGAGAACTATGGGGATTGTTGGCCACACAACACCAGAGTTGACTTTGGGTCATACTGTAGAAGATCAGAGGTGTTCACCACAGATCTTCATGCTCTACACCAACCCTGAAGTCAGGTAAATAATTTTATGCTTCTGCTGTATTGTTTACTTATAATCCTAATCGGATCACGTTGAACCACACGATCCAATTGCCAACAATTCTTACAGGTCTTGGCATATTGCATAGCCTCCTTCTTTAGGGTCGGCCAAAAGTACTCCTGCCTCATGACCTTGTGCGCTAAGGCTCGTCCTCCAGTATGGTTTTTGCAAATTCCTTCATGAATTTCTTTGAGAACATATTCAGCTTCTTCAGGAGCCAAACATTTTATTAACTGCATCATATAACCTCTTTTGTACAGGACTCCTTCTATCATGGTATATCTTGTCGCCCTTAATCTCAGCTGTCTTGCTTTGATGATATCCTCTGGTTGTTCTCCCGAGTTTAAAAACTTAATTATTGGGGTCATCCAACTCTCTTAGGTTTCTTCTTCCACAACTAAGATCATATTATCGCTGGGCTTATCTTGTTGGGTGATGTTGATGTTATTTAACTCATCTGCATTCACCGTCGTTGCTAACCTAGCCAACGCATCTGCTTCTGAATTTTCTCTCTTCCAATATACTTGATGAAAATCTGTTCAAATTTTTTCATTGCCTCTGACACCAAGTCCCTGTATTTTTCCATCTGTCCATCTTTTGTAGCAAAATCCCCTTTGATTTGGTTAACCACTAATTGAGAATCACTGAAGACCATTAGGGTTTTCACTTCCATTGACATCGCCATCCGCAAACCATTCAACAAAGCTTCGTACTCCGCTTCGTTATTCGTGGCTTTGAATCCAAATTTTATAGCTGACGAGAATTTTCCATATGATGGGCTTTCTAAAACAATTCCAGCCCCTAAGCTGATATTGTGGCTGAGCCATCCACGTACAGTTTCCATGGCTCCGTCACCTTACTTTTCGAAGGTGCTGGTAGTGTTAATTCCACTATGAAATCCGCCAGAGCTTGTGCATTTATGGTGGATCTTGGAGCGTAGGTGATATCATATTGCCCCAATTCCACTGACCACTTTAAGAGTCTCCCCGCTGCGTCAGGTCTTTGCAACACCTGTCGTAGCGGTAGAGCAGTAAGGACTTCGATTGTGTGCTCTAGGAAATAAGGCCTGAGTTTTCTCGCGCTTATGACTAACGCCAATGCCATTTTTCCAACACTGGATAGCGGAACTCTGCCTCTTGGCTTACATAGTATACCGGGGTACAATTTTTATCCTCTGTCTTAACTAGGACAGAGCTTATCGCCGTTCCTGATGCCCCAAGATATAACTGTAGTTTCTCTCCTGGTGATGGCTTTGACAGGATCTTGGGATTTGACAATTCTTTCTTGATATTTTCAAAGGCTTCTTGACTCTCCTCCGTCCATTCAAACTTCTTTTTCCTTTCAAGATATCAAAGAAAGGTTTGCACTTGTCTGAGGCTTTGGATATAAACCACCTTATGGCTGCTATTCTCCCTGTTAGATTTTGAACTTCTTTGCCATGCTTTGGTGGTTGCATGTCTAGTATGGCCCTAACCTTGGTCGGGTTCATCTCAATTCCTCTTTGGCTGACGATATATCCCAAGAATTTTTCCGAGGATACACCAAAAGTGCATTTCTTAGGATTTAATGTCATCCCATATTCCCGGAATATTGAAAATACCTTGGCTAGATGTTCGAAATGATCCTCCTTCTTTAGACTCTTTACCAGGGTATCATCTACATAAACTTCCACGAACTTCCCAATGACATCTCAAAACCTTTTGTTAACCAGCCTTTGATATGTTGCTCCTGCATTTTTCAAACCAAAAGGCATGTTACACCAACAATAGATTCCCATACCTGTAAAGAAAGTCATATCTTCCTGGTCTTCCGGATGCATGGAAATTTGATGATATCCTGAAAATGCATCCATAAAGCTCATAATCTCATGACCAGCAGTTGAATCAACCAGCCTGTCTATGGCGGGAAGAGGATAACTGTCCTTCGGGCATTGTTTATTAAGATCAGTAAAGTTGATGCAGAGCCTCCAGGTATTAGATGCCACCTTCTTGATGAGTGCTGGGTTTTGTACCCTTTTTGGATATTCCACCTCTCGAATCAGCTTTCCTGCCAATAACCTTGTTACCTCAGCCTCCAAAGCAGCATCCTTTTCAGGACTAAACTTCATTTTCTTTTGATAAAAAGGCGAAGCTTTGGGATCTATATTCAGACGATGACATGCATGCCTCGGATCAACTCCGGGCTTTGTATTTGGATCCCATACAAACACATCCGAATTCTCCCTGAGTAAGATCATCATCTCCTCCTTGTAACTCCCTTGCAATGTCGCCCCTATCCTTACTTTGATTTCGGGATTTTCATGATCAATCTGTACCTCCACGGTTTCTTCCCCGACTGTAGAAATTTCTGGCAATACAACTCGGGGATCCATCTCAGGAATTATTGGATCCTCCATCACCTGAAAAATATCATGGCATGATGGATTCTTTTCGACCATCTCCTTCCCCCGTGGATATCTTTCTTCTTCCTCTCTGACATTTGTCTCGACCTCCATTATATCTTCGAAAACCATCATCTCAAAGTCGGGATCATAACAATTTAGTCCTTCCATATTTTCTATAAATGAACATTCCCGCGCAATCTTTTGATCACCAATCAAGGTGGCTATTCGTCCATCTTTTGTTTGGAACTTTAAGCATTGATGAAGTGTTGACGGAACATCACCAAACGTATGTATGAAAGGTCTCCCTAATATACAATTATAGGATGAAACTTGATCCACTACCTTGAAGTTGACCGAGTATAGGACCTATACTCTCCCATCCGAACTCTTAACCTGAACCATGAGATCTACTTCCTTCATTGGTTTAGTCAGGGCGTTCCTGAAACCCCTGATTTCATCCCGACATAGACGCACAGCATGATGCCTATCACCTCCCAGCTTGTCAAAAACTGGTTTAAAGATGATGTTCGTATAAGCTCCTGTGTCCACCAAGCATCTGTGGACCTTTATTCCCAAGATACTTGCTGATATAACTAGGGGATCGGTATGGGGATGTTTTACCCCATAGAAATCCTCTTCAGAGAAGGTGATATCTGGTCCCTCGACCGGATATAGGGAATACACTCTTGCTTCTTGCTGATCCAAATCTCGTAGCTCCGCCGTTCTTTTCTATCTTGACATTCCCGTTAGTGCTTAGGATGTACCAATATATTTCTCCCCATTCTGATCTTCCATTATAAGAATTTCCCCGGGTTGGTTATTCCGAGGTATGTGCACTTGGACCGCATCTGGGGGTGGCAACCCTGTTGGTGGAGGTGGTAGGTTCCGCCTTTCCTGATGTATTCCCTATTGTTGAGCATGAGGCTGGTATGGGTTATTTCTTATCCGTGGGCAATGTCCTGCCGGGGTCAACATCCCCTTCAATTGTCCACTCTTATATAGCCTCTATAGCTCAATTATCAAATCTCAGCACTGATCAGTAGTATGTCCGGCATACTGATGATATTGGCAGAATCTTCTGGGATCCAGATGGCCTGGAAATGCCCAAATCTATCGTGGTTCTCTTAGGACTTGTCGATTTTTTATTTAATAGAAAATTTCCTCGACGGTACATTTCGTGTCCTGTTCCAGAACCTGGACATTAGGCGATTCTTCGGTATTTGGGAATGGCCTGAAATTTCCCGGGGTTTTATACTCCTTATTCCCCTGACTCGCAGGCTTCTTCTTGTTTTGCTAATCCACCTTTTTAGCTAAAGCCAGAGTTTCCTCCGCTTGACTATATTCATTTGCTAGAGCCAGGAAAGCTCCATATGTAGCCGGTTGTTTGAATTGTACTGCTTTCCATAATGCCGACTCCGGGTGTAGAGCACCCATCGCCGTGACCAAGTAAGCTTCGTCGTCCATTGGTTCCCCTTTTGCTCTCTGATCATTGAATCTTTTCAGGAAAACACGAATAGATGCGTGTGCCCCTTGTTTGACACTTGCTAATTTGTGTTTGGGCTCTTTCACTATCCCCAGGTAGGAATACTGATTGATGTATACGTTCACCAGTTCATCCCAACTTCCAATTGAATTTGGTGGTAGTTTGGAAAACCAATCACTAGCCTTGTTTCCCAAGTTTAAAGGAAACATTCGGCATTGAGTTGCTTCCGAAATCCCTTGTGCCCCCATCCATAGCAGATAAGTATTGACATGTTGATATGGGTCAGATTCACAATTAAATAAGGCTTCATTTGGTACCTTTATTTTCATTTGTCGGGGTGCTGACCGGATCTTTTCAGTGAATGGGGTCTTTCCCAGATCTGCCTGAGAACGTCCATTTTCACCCAACTTTTGTTTCTTCTCCAAATCCTCCACCCTTTTGAGCAGTCGCTCTACCGCTGAAGTGTTGCTGTATTCTGGGGCTTTATCCCGTGGGAAGTGTGTGGGAGCCCCGGGCTCTTCCTCTAGCATAAGAGAAGGAGGTGTGCCATGTCTTCTCCTCGAGGGTATCTCCTTCCTCTTTCGAGAAGTATTTCCGTGAGCTCTCCCAGGTGGTGTTTCTCCAGACCCTTCAGCATAAAGTTGACGTCTTGACCCGCCGGGTCCCAGGCAATCATGCACTCTTTCCCGGGATAAATTGTTTACACTTAGTTTAGGAGGACTTTGCCGAGCACGAGCTTCATTTCTGGCTCGCCGGGCATCATTAGGTGGAGGCTCCGCCCTCCTTTGTTATGAGACTTCTCTTCTCCGATGGATATTCTCTCAAAGATTCTCAGCCGGAATTTCTCTTCGTCTATTAAGATCTTCACGGAAATCTTCCGCTGGGGCTTCCCTACGTCTGTTGAGATCATCACGTAGATCCTCCACGGGGACTTCCCTTCGCCTATTGAGATCAACACGTAGATCCTCCGCCAGGACTTCCCTTCGTCGGTTGAGATCATCACGTAAATCCTCCTCTTGGACTCCTTTTCCTCGGTTATCGCGTGGATTTTCTACCAGAGCATCTCTTCTGCGATTGAGATTATTGTGAAGATCTTCCCCTGGAATATGTTGTCCGTCTTCGAAGTCCAACCAAATAGGAGGGGTCGAATGGACCATATACTCCTGAAGCAGAAACTTGAGTTTCTCCTGCATTTCTCTAGTCTTCTCTGGATCATTCAGAATCGGCATCTTCAGCATCGTTGGTGGAGTGCACATGATGGGATCCACCGCTTGCTGTGCCGGTGGTATGTTTGGAATTTGAACCTGTACGCTTCCAGAACTCCGCATGACCCTCCTTTGCTGATTAGTCCCTCCTGGAGAATAGAAGGATTCATCGACATCCATCCTCTTCGCCGAAAAACAGGATCAGTTATGAAACTTAATTTCGTTTCCCACAGACGGCGCCAATGTTGTGGCTCATTTTTGTCACTAGGACTCCAACGGAACCCAACTATCAAATTATGGATCGACGAAGAAGATGGATTAGAGAAAAGGTAGGATTTTATAGATGAGCTTTGTATTTTTTTTTCATTGTTGTATGTTTGTTAGATTGTGTTTTACATCATTTCTCCCTATTCCTCTATATTGGGATTAATTCCTCTTTCCTTCTAGATTCTTCCTCCTAATCAAAGATTGACAAGTGTCCTATTCTAGAATCATCCTATAACAAATTTGATGCCTTCTTGGTGCTCTCTCCTCTCATTGGTTAGATGTAGAATCTCTTTATAATAAACGGTTGGGGACCACTGAATCATCCATGGAAGCTACCTCTGTCTTTCCTTTGACATCGTCTAAAAAATACTTGCGAGGGCCAGGAGATATTTCCCGACAATGTTCATCAATTATTCCCGGGTTTAACCTTTTCTATCCCCGGGGATATTACAAATAAACCTGGGCCTTCATTAACTTCTTACCTTCCTGGGCCTGCTTCGTTGGGCCGCTTCAACATCCATTGGGTCTGACATTTATCCCACAACACTCTTGATTGCTGCTGATAGTGTCTTTCAACTTGATTTGCCAATCTCCTTGCTACCTTTGAAGATTCTGCTATGAAGATCTTGTTTGGTTTCTTGAAGATTTGCTGATGGGATATTATGCTCTAGATCTTGCTGATGGTGTTGGTTATCTTGATCGGCTCTGTTTTCCTTGTCCATCCTTGTCCAAGTTGGGTCTTGTTCGATTTACCACAGCCCAACTTGAAGGGGGTGTGAACATGTGCTATGCACGTGCTTGTAGAGAAGATATTTTCTCCAACAAACTTGCCACTTGGCATAGTTCTATAGGACCTAGTTTTCCTTTACTTTGAATATAAGTCTCATTCTGTAACTTCCATTTTTGATACTTCAATAACAAATTCAGTTTCACTTTCTTCTATCGTGTAACTTCTATCTTCTTCTATGGATCTCTGTTATTATCTTCTATATTGTTCAGTTCCTTCACAAAGGTAATCTGAAACTTATTGTTATGTTAGAATTTAGATCACCAATAACAATCATAGTTTTGATCAGTACTTTAGATCTACATAAACCCTACCAGAAGCATGCAGACTGATTCTCACTCCCACTACTTCTTGCTCACACATCACATTTAAGATCCCATCAGATTCTTACATCTCTTCTCAATCTTTATACATAATATAGTTGATCAACTAGGACTAGGGATCACATTTCTTATGCAAATGTCAACTATTCAGAAACAGATCAGTAGCAATTTCTCTTTAATTAAACTACCAAATCTTGATCACCCCATCTAAGTCACTCCTCCTTTCTTGTTCACACTTTAGGGACCCACACTGGGATATCAAATCTCCAAGAGTCTTACAACATTACACATACATACAATCTCTTATCCACACACATTTCAAATCTCGGAGAAAGAAAAGTTTAATGGCAATCGGAGCATCAACGTTGATGCTCTGGTGTTCCGTTGATGGAAGCTTATCAATGCGTGACATGGATATCAAGCGAAGGCCATATCATCGCCACTGCAAATGTGCATTGCATGAAATCAAAAGAAAAAAACACTCAACTTCTGTTCCACTACACAGGATTAATGTTTCATTTCCAAAAGTGTACTTCAAGAAAAGCTACTCATATTCAACATCAGATTGCTCCATCTCTTCACAATCTTCTTTTGTTCTCAGTTTAAACTAAACTAAATTCTTAAACACAAGTGTTTAACTAGTCCCTAATAAGTAATATAACAAAAGTATTGATGTTTTCACCTAATTACTCCAGAATAAAATATTTAGATGCTCTAAATTGTTAATACAGGACTTGACATTGTATCGACATAATTGTTTTTACATGATCATTATTCTTTTGGACACGAACGTGTCTTAATTGTGCTTGTCTTTGTTACCGCCTTTTCGTTACAAGCGTCTTTGGATTCCCTTCCCATACAATTGAGAAAGCAACAACTTCAACAAGCCGAAAAAGAATATATACATATAGGAGTTTCTAATTTCATTTTTTTATGAAATTACACCAAGTCTAAGTTTTCATTGTATATTATCTGATCAAAATATGCAAAAATCTAGAAAATTAATTAGCTTTTAGCCTTTTTGTACTATCATGATGAACAGCCATCATAGTTGAACACACACAGAATCAAACAATTTAAATCAAGTATCATATACATGAAAAAAAATTACTGCTAGTCAGTGGCGGACGCAGGATTTATGTTCAGGGGGGCCCGAAATACACTTCATTCGTCTCATAAAACAGTTCATTTTTGTTGTTTTACATATTTAAAAGAAAATTATTTTATTCATCATTTTTATTAATGTTTTTATGGTATTTTTAAGTAAAAAAAACAATCTTATAATGTATAAATTATATTATGTATTAGGTAATATAATTTTCTTTTTAAGAGAGTGAAAATAATGTTATAAAATAAATAAATAAGAAAAATGTAAAAAAAATTATGCTCCACATAAATTATTACTATATAACTTGTATAAAATAGTTAAGTAGTTATAAAAAGATGAAAATTATACTATTAAAAAATATTATCTGGAGAAATAAATATTATTATAATAATAAAATTTACATATATTTTTATATAAAGAAAGATATAAAATTAATTAATTACAAAAGAATAAAATTAAGAATTAAAATTATATAAAAAAGTATATAAATAGGTAGTTATTATAAATTGAAGAGAAGAGAGGATGGGCAGGGAATCGAACCCTCAACATTGAGAGCTGAGAGTCTTTTGGTAAGCATCTACCACTAGGCCACTTGATTAATTTGGTCCATATACTACATCTATATTAATTATTTTCAGAAGTTCAGGGGGGCCCAGTGCCCCCCTGGGCCCAGTGTGCGTCCGCCACTGCTGCTAGTACTACATCTTGATCTATCTATCTATCTATATATCGGGTACCTAGAATATCGGATCTGGTTCGGGTAATGCATTTTAAAACCCGAAATTTCGGGTACCCAGACCCGAAACCCGAATTACCCAAAACCCGGTCCGATACCCACCCTAGTTGGGTTGATGAAGGTGGGCTAATAGAGTAATTTATGGTTTTTAGTGGGTTGATGAGTAAATTTAGATGCAAGGGTATAATAGTAAAAGTGAATGAGGTGTATATAATTGAATAGGTGTATTGAGAAATAGGTATATGTAGTAAAAATGTGTGTGGATAGTCATGACCTTTTTCATTCCATGCTCTTTTTCTTTTTACATCTCACATCTTTTTTTTTTTTTTCTGCAACACTTTCTCTTTCCTCTCTTTTTTTACTTCTTGTGTTTCACGTTACTTAGCTTCACTTTCTCTAGTCAAACTCCACACAAGGTTTTTTTTTTCCTTAGCTTCAAATGATATTTTGACTAAACTTCGCTTTCTCTAGTCAAACTCCACACAAGGTTTTTTTTTTCCTTAGCTTCAAATGATATTTTGACTAAAGAATGTGCTCATGAAAGAATATAGGCTTATAAAGCTCAAATTGGCTAGCAATGGATAATGTTGAAAAGTAGAGAATTTGTGTTTATGACCATAGGTTATAAGATCAAGGATGACCTCTTATCATTTCTCAAATGTCCACCAACAAGCACTTTAGAAGAGTCAACAAGCAAATTCTAGTTCATACACATATGATCGTTACTCTCACAAACAAATGAAACCATTTAGAATGTATGGTTAGGCTCAAAACCACGATACATGTCAGTGCCATTGATATATGAAAGAGCATATTTGCAAATGTTGCTACCTAGACAATGCTGGGAATAAGTTTGAATCTTGAATCACGATACATGTCAGTGCCATTGAAAAATTTACACAATAATGAGCTCTTGTTTACTGGCCTGTCAGCAGCATAATAGAGAACAAGGCTGTAGTTTGGTTTGGCTGGAACCTGATACAAATCAAACAAGTAAAGCATGGCAAAGGTTAAAAGATGAACAATCATATATTTAAGGAATGAAGAAATTTCAGCTTTCTGCAAGTAAATGTGTTCTACTACCGACTCTCGTATATTGGAGTAGCAGAAAAACATGTCTTAACAAATTGTCTAAAAGAGCTGCGTTGCCACATGTTAACTTTCTGGAAAAAGCAATTGTAGACTCATTTAATGTCTCTGTGAACAGGGTAAGTACATGGAGAACAGTCGCATCTTTGTGATTACATTTATTCATTTCAAATGTTATACCTAGGTGACAAATATTACGATATTAAATACAAAAGGCACATGCTGAATCAAATCGAGAATTTCCAAAATGTTGAGGATAATATATTTAGGTTTCTCATAATACTGAAATAAGGGGAACTATATATAATACTCAGATGCAGACCTCAAGGTTGATGACGAAGATGAAAGGAAGCTTTTTCCCTGCAGCACTCTGTAATTAAAAATTATATTAGATGAATGAAAAGAAAACATGGATGAAATAAGGATAGAAAAGCAAACTTATATCCATCCAGAATATCAAACACAGAATATAAAACATTTCAAGTAAAATAAATAAATAAAACACTTTATTTAAAACATATCTGTCCGATGCAAGTAACCACACACCCATATGTCTTGCTAATCCAAAACCAAGTTTTAGTGCATAAATGCTTATACATCAAACATGCCTTGGTGTAATGGAGAAAGCCATCTTACCTTTGAAGAATATAACCCCAAAATTAACACCATCATACCTTTATTTAATCCTCAACTTTTCAGCCTCACATTTTTAATAATAACTGCTTCATCATTTTACTATTTATTTATTTCATTTCATACTAGCATCATATAAATCAAACTCTGATAAATATTTGATTTCTCGCTACTTCATCTAACCTGTATTCAGCGAAACGTTGAATGGAACCTTTCTTTCATGTCAGAAAAAACCAGGAGACAGAGTTCCATGCCTCGTTCTAATCGTTCAAAATTTATCCTGAATGTCGAGGTCATTGCAAACTCATAACAGTCACTCAATTCAATATGTTTGAGTGATAGTATTTCCGCAAAACCTGAAGGGACCTCAACCAGTGACACAGCTGAAAGAGTAAGTCTCTCTAGAACTGGGAAGTGGCTGCTGTCTGCATACCAAAAAACTAGATCAACACATCTTGCTATATGCAACCATTTGAGGCAAAGGAATTCCCCCTTGACAGGTTTCCATATATGTCCTTTCACTGCTTCTAAATGAAGAAATCGAAGGAGAGGCAAACAGCCTACCATACTCAAATCATCCCAATGAAGACGGCAATCACATAAGATCAATTTCTGAAGCGAACTCGGGAAGGTGAAGCTCAATGCAAAAGACCGCCAATCTGAATTTGGATACTCCTGAAAACGACAGTAGAGTGATTCCAATTTCTTGAAACTTCCAAGATTGTGGTCTGACCATTTTTT
Source organism: Pogostemon cablin (assembly GCA_023678885.1). NCBI lineage: Eukaryota > Viridiplantae > Streptophyta > Magnoliopsida > Lamiales > Lamiaceae > Pogostemon > Pogostemon cablin. The sequence continues at coordinate 21,165,177 of CM042971.1, forward strand.
AGAGGAAACCAAGGGGAAGTCATCATACACTAGTCCCAAATTCTTAATGTTAGGGATTCTCCCACAAATATCTTCACTCAACCTAAAATTCTTCACTACATCAAGTATTTGTAGGTTTTCCATTGGAAGCTTTTGGTCATTCGAAGCAGGATCCGGAAGACAAATATACATGACATTCACATGCCTGAGTTGTTGCATCTTCCAAATTTCGGGAGGTGCGGCAATATCTGAATAAGGTTCTTGATGAATAATTAACGTTTGCAAGCTCCAGAGCAAGGATATCGAACTAGGAAGGCGGAGAAATTTTTTAGACATGGATTCATATTTGCAGTTAAGGTATCGCAAGTTAACTTGCTGTTTAACTATCTCTGCAAGAATTTCATCATCATCATTGATTACGACTTTCAAACTTTCCAACACTCTTATCAGTCTACATTCAGACGGCAACTCCCCACCTTTGCCATCACACATCAGAGTATGGGTCAGTGGTGCTGATTTTATACCCTCAATCTCGTCAATTCTTCCATGAACTACGAGCCGATGTTGCTTTATAATTTGTGAAGCATCAACACACTCATTCACAAAGTAAATGAAGCCCTTCTCCTTAGCGATTTTCAAGCATAATTCTCTCAAGAGATCATGAACGCTGCACCATTTAATTTTTCCATTCCAATCAAACTCGTGAATAAAAATCAGGTTCCTGTCTGCGAGATCCAACAAGTAACCTTCCGCAACTTCTTCCAAAGTTTCAGTCTCATTTGGCTTAAGGAATCCCTCGGCAACCCAAAGCACGGTGATTAAAGGAGCAAGGATGAGCCTGTCATTCGATAAAGCTCCGATATGAAGAAAACACGGTTTTAAGTGAGCAGGCAAGTACCCATAACTCAAGTTCAATACATCCAAGAACTTCTCCTCCTCCTCCTCCTCCTCCGTAGACTCCAAAATTTTAGTCATATTACACACAACATCCTCCCAGTACTCCGTCATCTGAGGACATTTTCTAAGATGACCCCCAATTGTAACAATCAGAAGAGGGAGTCCTCTGCATTTTTGCACAATATTTTTTCCAGTTTCCTCTAACTCAGGGGGGCAAACTTCTCCTGCTAATGCCTCCTCAGAACAATTTCCAACTTTCATCCGCATCTAGAAATCTCATAGGAAACGACAAACATTCCACATCCCCTACATTCGAATGCCTACTGGTTACAAGAACACGGCTTCCATTTTTATCATCCGGAAAGAATTGCTTTAAAACATTCCAATCTTGCCTGTCCCAAACATCATCCAGTACCATTAAAAATTTTCGGCAATTTATATGTCTAATCATTTCATCTTCGGTTTTCAGACCTACTTCACCTGAAAGTTGAGAAAGAACTTCAACCATACTGAAATCTTGAGACACCGTAGCCCAACCACGAAGATCAAAATCATCCACAATTACATCATGTTCATAAACATGTTTGGCAAGAGTAGTCTTGCCCATTCCACCCATGCCGCTGATTAAGATGAAACTCAAACTTGCATCTTCTTCTTCTACTTCTATTACGGGTTTGGTGAGCATATTCACAAGAGTACCCAACTCCTCATTGAATCCCACCATCGCATTCCGTCTGGCAGCATGAGATGATGGAGATGAAGCAGTGGACTTCAAGCCCGGACGTGCATGATCTTCAAGTGTCCATTCAGATTTGACCTTCATAACCCTTTCCTTTAGAGATTCTAAGTTTTCAATCATTGTTTGCATATCGGAAAATAAACATGAACTTGGGAACGAACTTGTGTTCCCGTTAAGGGTGGTTCCAGCGTGTATTTGTTTGACCACATGAGATTCGATCACATCATCAGCTTCAAGAGCTGCAGATGCAATAAGGCTCTCTAAAGCTTCTGCTTCTTTGCTACGATAAGACTCCAGGAAATCAAGAAAGAAACATGCGTTCTCACGAACACAATCCATTTGCTTCTTGTCGAACGAAAATGAATGGTAACTATGATTCTGGATCCGTTCGACATGGTTCATAATGGAGATAATTGCTGCATAAGCTGCCATCAATCCAATTACGACCTCCAAAATTAAAGTTTTGAGAATGACCACCCAATTAGAGACATCACATTACCTGCAAAGAAAAGTTCAAACTAAGGTTGAAGGAAAAAGTACATATAAGACATGCTTGAAAATCCATATATATTCTCAAGAGTGTGTATAAATGTGTCAAAGAACACTGAAATGGAAGAAGAATGGAAATTAAAGAGTGTCCAGTGAAATTCGTATAAGTAAAAAAAAAAAAAAAATCCAGCTATAGACAATCTAACAGGCAATAACTCCTCAATGCTTCTCTCCAGCAAATTAATTAAATAAGCAAACTCATTTTTAGCTAAGGCAAAAAATTATCAGGGAAAGAAAAATTACGCAAGAAATTTGTTCTTCGTGAGCTCTGTGTCGACGTCTAAATTCATAGCAATTCAACTTAAAAACTTAAGAAAAATCAATTTGACGAGCAATTGGCTAAAAGGAAAATCTCCATACCACGAATTATTCATTCATAAATTCATAAAAACACCGACATACATAGAAACATTCAACACGAAACCCATTCCTAATTAGTAAATTATATAAAATTAAAGACAGAGAACACGTGAGAGTGAGAATTTCGATCAAAATCGACTTATGGAAATGGGAAAAAGAAACTCTGCAACCTAACCCCTTGCACATGTAGAAGATATTTGAGAGATGGAATAATACCAATCTAAGAGCAGAAGTGGTGTGCGAGAGAGCAGTCGAGTGTAGCTGGTGCTGCGAGCAATACGAATACGGCGGCTCGACCAGAATCGCCACCAACAATATGCAGAGACGACGGTTATCGGGAGCTAGTTGAGTGTGCGTGCCGACGGCGATTTATGGGTTGAAATAGATTTTTATTGAGAAGTAATCAACACATTTTTTACAAAGAACGATTACTCTTTTTAATCTTTTTAGGCAAAAGCTGCTGTGTGCCGGAAAGATGCTCCGTGTTTCCATGTGAAAACAATCATCCCCTTCAATCTTATTTAAATCTATGTATTGTTAGGGGTTTAAATGATAAAGAGACATGAAATTTGTAAAGGCACCCGGAATGTGCTCCGTGCGCCCGGGTGCACAGGAATCTCACTCATCTTTTTAATTACTCTCCCTCCTCAAAAAGTCTCATTTTCTTTTTTTACACGCATGGAACACATATACCCCTCTAATACAATTAAAATATGAACCCACACTCCTACTAATACAACCACCTACTGTACATTAAATAATAATACTCCTTAATCTACGTGCCAAAAAATAAATGACCCTTTTAAAAAGGGACGGAGGGAGTATATCATAATCATACACATTTTTTGTTGAAGTTTACATTATTTTATTTTATAATATTATTCTATTTTGTATACGTGTAATAATTTTATATTTTTTTTGTATTAAATTTTTCATTAGAAAAATTAACATCCATAGGTATATAATTTTTTATTTAATAGTGTATATATGTTTTTTAATAACTATATATATATTTTTACACTTAATATTTTATTAAAAAAATTAATAATTACATTTTTTCTCATAATTGTATATGTTTTTATTTACTACTCCCTCCGTCCCAAACTCGTTGTATTACTTTCCGTTTTCATCCGTCCCAAACTAATTGCCTTATTTCCAAAAAGGAAAATATCACATCAATCCCCACCCCTAAAAGTTCATCTTAATTACAACTTTACCACACTCACCTTACACACATAACATATTTTATAATTTATTTATTACCTAAAAATACCACAATACCCCTTGTGATAGGTGGTCAATGCTCAAGTCACCACTCCTCCTCCTCCATGACAAGGATAAAGTCCCCCAGGTCTGCTTTGTCAAAGGTGAGCTCTGCCTTGGCAAAATCTCCATGTCAAAGGTGAGTTTTGTCTTGCCAAAGGTGAGCTCTATCTTACTAAGCTCTCCAATCCAGAGGTGGAGTCGGCCTCCTCTCTAGGCTCTCCACGCCAGAGGTGACTCGGCCTCCTCTCCAAGCCTTCAATGCCAAAGGCCACTCGGCCTCCTCTCCAGACTCTCCACGCCAGAGGTGACTCGGCCTCCTCTCCAGGCTCTCCACGCCAGAGGTGACTCGGCCTCCTCTCCAAGCCCTCCATGCCAGAGGTGGAGTCGGCCTCCTCCACAAGCCTTCTGCGCCAGAGGTGAGTCGGCCTTGTCAAGCCTCTACGCCAGAGGTCAGTTGGCCTCCTCTCCAAGACTCTCCGCGCCAGAGGTGAGTCGGCCTTCCAAGCTAACCATAGCAGAGTCTTGTCTTGCCGAGGTCTTCCAGAGCTGGGGTCCTTAGGATGACTAGTGGAGAACTTGTCAAGTCATCCGTCACATCATTGTCAGGCCTTCAATCTCCCAAAGCAAAATTCGTATCTCCAGCATTTAATGCCCACTTGCTACTAGGTTCACCCACTTGTATAAAGGGGAGATGCACCTTCATCTTCAACACAACACTCCCAGCATCAGTTCCACCCTCATCCTCACCATCACCCTCAACCCCCAAGCCGAACCACATCCGGCAACTTCTCCATCTTCACCATCATCACTGTAAAAGAAAAATTATCTCCCTCCACCACAAAAAAATAAAACAGAGAGAAATAAACTCTCTACTTTAAACTCCTAAAAACGTGGGAGGAATTCTTGTGTTCTTCTTCTATTCTTCCTCCATATTATGTTAGATTAATCCGATTAAATCATATAACAGCCACATTAAACACTCACCTCACCCAATAAAAATCGACTATCTACATTTGGCGCTAGAGGAAAGGCGCGGCGGCTCCTCTCTGCAACTCCAAGAAGCCATGGCGTCCAACTCTCACCGAGGGAGCACAAGTTCAAAAACTTCCAAGTTCAAAGATAAGCAAGCAACCCACTACAGAAGTCATGCCTCCAGAATGGCTTTAATGGAAGTAATGGATGAAAAAATCATAGCCTTCAAAAGAAGGCTAGATGAGTTAGAGAAGGGACAACAGTCTGGGGTGAATGAGCCATCCCTAGGCGGAAACCCATTCACAACAAACCTCACCTCTCAATCATACCAACCAGAGGTGAGGGTCCCTCAAATTGGCACATATGATGGCAGATCTGACCCCATGGTGCACCTAAAGAAATTCACGACGTGGATGATCGCCCAAGGGAGCTCAGAAGCTACCAAATGCCAACTATTCCCATTAACTCTCGGGGACACGCCATACACATGGTACAGTTCACTTCCCCCAGCCTTTATTGATAGTTGGGATGAACTCTCCAAACTATTCCTATCTCAATTTGCCTACCTAGTCCAAGTGAATGACTCCAAGCTGAAGCTAGCCTACATAAAACAAGGCCCTGAAGAGTTCCTCCAAAGCTTTCTAAGAAGGTTCAATGACCAAAAGGCAACAGGAGAAAAAATGTGCGATGAGACATACACCGTGCTGGCCACTGCCGCCTTACGGCCAGAGTCAAACATGTGATTGGCCGTTCAACCGACCCTGCACCATCTTACGAAGCATTCATGGCAATGGCACACCCCTTCATCCGGCTAGAATAAGCTTGGGATGGGGATGAAAAGCATTCGCCTACTCATGAATAAAGATCCAACATAAAGAAGATCCAACCCACTAGAAGAGGGATTCAATCCACTCAACAGATCCGATCGAGAGCAGGCTAGCTCGTGGGTATCGGGAGCGAGTTGCGTGTGCGTGCCGACGGCGATTTATGGGTTGAAATAGATTTTTATTGCGAAGTAATGAGAAAATATCAATTTTAGTCTAGTATCTTTTACCAAATTCAATTTTAGTCCTGTAACTTTTAGAATTTTAATTTTAGTCCTTTTAGTTTTAATTTTAGTCCCGTATCTTTTAAAATTTCAATTTTAGTCCTATAAGTTTCAAAATTAGTCTTATATCTTTTTTAATTATTAAAATTAGTCCTATATAAATTATATCATATTTCAAAAGATACATGACTAATTTTGATAACTTAAAAAGATATAGAACTAAATTTGAAACTTATAGTATTAAAATTGAAATTAAAAAGTTATAGGACCAAAATTGCAACTAAAAGGACTAAAATTGAAAATACTAAAACTTACAGGACTAAAATTGGATTTGGTAAAAGATATAGGACCAAAATTGATATTTTCTCCGAAGTAATCAACACATTTTTTACAAAGAACGATTACTCTTTTTAGGGTGTGTTTGGTTGGTGGGTTTAGAGGGTAGGAATGGAATGGGAATGAGAAAACATGTTTGGTAATAAGGTTTGAAAGTGCTATAGTACATTTCATTTACAAAAATCAAGGAATGCTCCATACCTGAGCAAATTCACTTCTATGACTTTCATTCCAGCGCCAATTTCCAATTTATCTCTTTTTTATAGCATAAATTTTTATAAAAAGAAATTTAAAATATTAAACAATATTTTTTTTTAAAAAATAGTAATATGATATTAAAATAAAAATTTAATGATAAAAATTATGAATCAATTCCTAAAGAAGTTATTCATACCAAACAAAATCAATGGTTATGAAAGATCATATTATCGGTTTCCCTATAAAGTATAAACAGATACTCACAATCGAGATAGACGGGGACTCTCTATCGGGATGGTTGTAGTGTGGTTTGGTATTAGCTTGTCTTGGCTATAGAATGACATTAGTGCACTTGGTGTGTATTGAGCAGGACCGCTTGAGATTGTTCGACTTATACTGACTTATAGAAGAACTTGATCTCTGTAATTATGGAAGTTCGTGCTCTTAATCCCTATACAATAACCTCAACACGTATGGCAGTATGTATTTCTTTGATTCATCAATGGGTGAGATTTACATGTACTAAATCAACAAACTCGGTGAGTTGAGAAGTAGTGATGTCTCTATGGTGTACTGTTGATTGTAGAAGGAATTCGTGTCTGTTATAGGTTGATGATGTCCCCTTGAGGAGCTCATAAGGATTATCATGTAAACCCTGTAGGTGGATTTATTCCGGCATGATAATGAGGTTGAGTAGTACTACTCTTGGATGAGATATTAATTAATGGAGTTGTCAGTAACTTAATTAATTAATGGACATTGTATATCTTAAACATGGGGAGACTAATGGACTCATAATAAGAAGGAGCCCAAAACGTAATTTTGGGATTAGATGGGTAGTGCAGTAATAATATTTTAGTAGACTATATTATTATTATTGGATTTAAGTATAAGCTTTGGGTTAAGCTTGGTTACTTAAATCCAATTGAGGCCCAAATTCAATTTCTCCTCCTGGTCCTGTTGTAGCCCAATATAAAAGTCATCTCAACTTTCTGGAACCCTAACTCTGCGCCATTTCAACGTGAGTTGAGAGGAGAGAAAGCAGATTGAGAAGATCATGAAGATTGTTGCACACACAACATCAGGATCAGACTTGTGACATACAACAGAAGATCGGAATGTAGTTTGCTGCTGCTGTATGCCACCTTCTATGATTTTTATAAAATTGTATAGACCTCCAAACTGGACGTGTAATATACTGATGGAAAGCCACGGAAGAGATGATCGTCTGAGCATATAGATCACTCAATTCCGAGATTAGATGAGGAAGTTATGGCCAAAACCCTCAGACTGCGCAGGCTGCCGGTGAGAATGCTTCTCCTTCAACATACCCTGGTGAAAGGTAATACGTTTCATGTTTTCATGCTTCCACTGTATGTTAGAAACATATGGAATTCTAATGGGTCACGTTAATCAACGATCGAATTCCAACAATCCAAATTCCTCCAATCTACTTCCATCAGGAGTGTGAAATTATGAGGATAGAGAGTCGAATCGAGTGAGGAAGTGGAGATCAAAAGGTGGATGATCCCTGCTCTTCTGCAATCTTTGTCGAACATAGAATGGCGGCTAAGAAGTAAAACAAAACAAAAGTCATGAAAGAGTCCATGTAAAAATAATATATATGAGACTGTCTCACATAATAAATTATGTGAAATAAATAAAAATGCTACTTATTGCAGAATCAATTCCTATTCTACTATCAAAGCTTTTATTTCATAATCATAATTATGATAAGAACTATCATCTCGAGTTTTTCTCTGCACTTTTGGTGATTCCAATTCAATTGATTGCACCAATTCAATCAATATCATTGGCTCACTATCACTTTTATTTCATAATCACGTATATACTCATGATAAGAACCACCACTTTGAATAATCGATCCACTATTATTTCTTCTTAGTTGGTGTTGGGATTGAGACCAAAGTTCTATAGATGCATCATCCAAATATTGGGCATCCATAGAATTTTCCAGGGTAAGTATAAGATTTACCTACCTTAGAAAATGGGAATTTTTTGTTTTTTATACAAATTTTACCGTTGGAAATTAATACTGACACTTTTATTTCGAGATTATAAAATTAACCAATAACTACTTTTTGGACTTTATACCCTTTAAACCCCAAACCTTTCCCCCCTCCCCACCCAGCTACCACCGCCCCTCCACCGCTAGTCGCTGAACCACCTCCTCACCATCGTCACCAAAGAGCCGCCCTTGGTCACCAGAGATCTACCGTCGTCGGACCACCGCCGGACCGCCTGGGTAGGGTGCCTAGGGTAGAGAGAGAACCACCCTATTGTAAATTTAATATTATGCATTTCAGGGTAGTATTGTAAAAAAATGGACAAATGATAGAATTGATAATTAATTATAAGAACGGTGGTATTAATATTACTCACACCATAATAGGTGAAAAAGGTGTTTTTCATAATTGACACTGAGGTTGTGTTTGGATGGAAGAATTTGAGTAGAGATTTACAAATCCTTTCCTCAAATCCCTCCATCAAATAATATTGAAATCAATGGATTTATAAATCCAAGATTTTAAATCAATTAATTTCAAATTAATTGATTTGATTTTGAATTTTTTAGCTGTTTTTAATGGATTTCAAATCCTCACTAAAACCGTGTCATTTGAAATCCTTCCGTTGTATAATTGATGTATTAATATATAAAAAATAATATATAAAATTAATAAATTAATTAAAATATATTTAATATTAAATATATTTTTTTTAAGTTTTAAATTCTACCACCCAACCTACCCCTACCCAACCCCCCATCCCCTACCACCCCCCCCCCCCACCACAATTTTTTTTTTAAATTTTAGATTTTTAATATTTAAATAATAAAAATATTACCACCCTACCCTACCCCCTACCAACACCACCCTCCACCCCCCAAATTTTTTTTTATAAAATTTTAATATTTAAATAAATAATAAAAATATTATCACCCAACCTACCCCTACCCACCACCCTCCACCCACCACCCCAAAAAAAAATTTATAAAATTTTAGATTTTAATGTTTTAAAAAATAAAAATATTACCACCCAACCCAAACCCATCCCCTCCACCACCCCCACCCAACTCCACCCCACCACATCCAAAAAAAAATTTAATAAAATTTTAGATTTTATTTTTTAAATATTAAAATCTATTTTTTTAAAAAAAAATTGGTGGGTTGGGGGGTGAGAGTGGAGTGGGATGGGTGGGTGGATGGATAGGGTGATAGGATTGAGTGGTAATATTTTTATTATTTAAATATTAAAATCTAAAATTTTATTTAAATTTTTTTTTTTGGAAATGGGGTGGTGTTGGGCGGGTGGGGGCGGGGGTGGGGTGAGTGGGTAGGGGTAGGGTGGGTGGTAATATTTTTTATTATTCCAAAAATTAAAAATTAAAAATTTTATAAAAAAAAAAATTTTTTTGGGCTAGGGTGGTGGGGTAGGTTGGGTGGTAGAGTTTCCAAAAAAATTATTTTTAATAAAATTTTAGATTTTAATATTTAATATAATAAAATTTTATTATTTTTATTTATTATATATAAAATTTTATTTTAAAAAATAATTTTTGAACTATGGATTTGAAATCCTTCCAAAAATTCATAATTTATCCAAACAGTGGAATTCAAATGAATTGATTTAAAATCTAAGAATTTAAAAACCACTCATTTTCAAATTCATGGATTTGAAATGACTCAATCCAAACACAGTCTAAAATTTTTTTATGTACTCAAAGTGACATTGATGAACAACATCATGCTTTATTGACGTATAATGAGATGAGACGACGTGGTTGAGAATTGTATTTAATGTACTTACTTCATATGGTGAAGACAAGAAAACCACATTTTTATTTGACAATTTCAACAAAATTATATGTTGTGTTTGACCACTGTAACTAGATCACACCTTTATTGAATCAGGTGGACTAGCCAATTTGGCCACCGGGCTCCTCATACAAGTGAGTGACTAGGATTCGATTTTCATTGGGAACGAATAGGAGGGTAGTTATAAGGAGACTTAGAGACTAAGGGTATATGGAGACTTGATGAAACTAACTACTAACTATACTAACAACTGACTTTGCCCGATAAAAAAGAAAAAGACCACACCTTTATTGGACAATCTCAACGGAATTATTTGCTGTGAATGACTACTATAATTGAACAATGTTGAATCGTTATACACCATGTATTGTTTGGGTGTTCCAACAAAACATATTGTGTATCATTCGGTTACTCCAATTGAATATATTATGAAATCATAATTATATATAATTTTTATAAGAATATTTATAACTTAACATTTTAATCAAATTATTTATGAGTTACGTTTAGTAAATGTTGGAGTATGAATAGCCGATTTTTTTTTATCTTATTAATGAGATGAATATATAGTATATTTTTCATTTAAAAAAATAATATTTAATCTCTCTTAAATTTTTTATAATTGGGTGAACGAGTTTGCAAGAAACAAGCTCTTACTCTTCATAACTAAACAATAATTTTTATCCATTCATAAGATAATCTAATGCAAAACTAGTTCAACATATAATATATCTCCATGATAATATTCTTAATCATTTAATCGTATAATAATAAAATCTCAATTACAAATCATGAGAAAAGCAACATGTTTTATAAATAATAAATAATAATAATAATAATAAAACTTATATAATTCTTGATTGAATGACGTCTAGGGCTTGTGGTGTGGTGGTGGTCCACCTCCACCTCGACATTTGAGGATGGGTTCGCACGGCCTGGTGTAGGGATTAGCCGGGATGGATGGTGTATGTGGTACAACCGGCGGGTAATTAATAACCCGCTTCATTTCCAAATTAAATACTGCACACGATGGAATTACCATGCTACCCATCACAACCATTATTGCTACCAATACTGCCACCATTTTTTTCATGCTTCTCCTACCTTTTCCTACGTACAATTATCTTCAAACCTGAAAATTTTTGTGAATTTTACTCTGAAGAATGATGATCATGAATGACAAATTATAATTAATATAAAAAAAAATCTTTTAATTTTTATGTTTTTAAGCAACAATAAAAATACATATTCAATTAAGATGCACTTGATGATTTTAATCATTAGATGAATTTTTTAATTTAATCTTCACAATTAAATAAAATAATATAACTATTTTTTTATATAAAAAAAAAAACACTACCCAATACCCTATTTAAACCTATGAAGTCTTGGAGTGCATCTTTACTAGTGTAGTTATAGTTACACAAGCATGAAGGAAAGTAGTAGTACGTAGAAATCAAACCCCAACTAGAATTAAATTGACTAATACATAATAATTATATTTGCTTTTATACATAAATTAAAAAATAATATTTTAATATATACTATAGTAAAATGAGAGAGATGAGAGATGTGCATTGACCATAAAAATAAATTAATTGTTTTGTGTGGTTCCATTCAAAAATGTAACAATTGATCGTGAGACAATCAAATTTGGGATGGAAGGAAAACTTCACATTTTACTTTTACTAATAATACATACTTTTACACACATCCTAACATAATACCCACTATCCTAATAGTTTTACACACTTTTTTTTAATAAATTAATCAAAAAAAATTCTTTTCACTTTATACATTTTAAAAGAAAGTAAAATTTTCTTTAAGCAAAGAAGAAAAAAAATAAAAAATAAAATAAAATACACTCCCAAGAGGGAGTAATATAACTACACATAGACCTGTCAATTTGGGTTGAGCCCAATGGGCCAACCCGCCCCACCCCTCAAAAACCCGCAACATAATAACCCACAAGTAACCCGCCCCACCAATGACCCACCCCACCAATGGCCCGCCCCACTGTAACCCGCCCCACCCTAACCTATTAATAGGTGGGTTGCGGTGGGTTGTGGGTTGACCCACCCTAACCCACCATCAATCCACAATTTTCAATTAACCTCTTACCCACCCTCACCACCCCCACCCCCACCCCCATCGATATCGATACCAAAATTTTGATATTTCGAAAAATTTTCGATAAATTAAATTCGATATCGTACAGAATTTTTATCAATATCGATAAATATTGATTAATACCGATATTTTAGCATAGCGTTTCACATCGAAAAATTAGCATACCAAAAAAATATCGATTTATCGACCAAAAAAATATCAAAAATCGAAAAAATCATAAAAATATTAAAAATAAAAAATCAAAATATTGACTACACCAAATTAGTGGACACAAAAAAATTCATACTCTAATTTAATGTTTATTATTAGAGATTAAATTATTTATTGAAGAGTATAAAAAGTAAATATAAAATGTCATAAAAAATCTATTAAAAAATTGGAAAAAAATTCAAAAAAATAATAAAGAGAGAGGTGGGCTGACCCGCCCCGCGAGTGGCCCGCCCCGCCAACAACCCGCCCCACCAATGACCCGCCCCACTTAAGCCAACTAAAGAGTGGGTTGTGACATAACCCGCCCCACAACCCATTTTGACAGCTCTAACTACACAGCCATAACGTAACGTGTACTACATGGTCAGGTCTACTACAACATCTATAATCTATAATAATAATATAAAATCACTTATGGTCTAAGTATTTTTCCCGCTCAAATTATTTGGTTAAAATATCTTTACAATATCTCACATCTCCTATCAAATTCTCCTCATCCTCTCACACACCTCTTAATATCCAATATTTTCGCAAAAATATTGCCACTTATCCACAGAATTGATTATTTTGTTTTGTTCATTCTTAACAAATTTAACTTAAGATTTATCTTCTATAGTAAAAAATGATAAACATATTTATACATATAATTAATCAAATATCTAAATAATTAATTTATATATAATTAATTTTTATCATATAATTAATCAAATATTATCTTCTATTTTATAGATTATAAATTTGTTCATGAAAAGTTTACAACAAATTTATAATTTTTCATTGAGAATCACATTGTTTAAATATTTTACAACCATCATAAAGATAAATTGAAATAATTTTATTTCGAATTTCAATTTGCTTGGAGTTATAATAAACTAACGATAAATTAACTTTTATTTAATTTTAATTTTAATCAATTATAATAAGAATTACAATCATATATAATTAGAAAATAATAAGAATCAGCATTATTAATAATTAGATACGAATGAATATTAATATGAACGAAATTATAGCCCACTAAATAAGAAGACTTCACTTTAGTAATTTTGATTACATGACATCTACCTTTTTTTAGAAATATTAATAATCAGATATGAATGAATATTAATATGAACGAAATTATAGCCCACTAATTAGGAAGACTTCATTTTTAATAATTATTAATTCTGATTACACAAAATCTACCTTTTTTTAGACATATCCAAAACAAATTTTAATTCTTCTGATATTGTCTCCTTCATTTAATTTTTTAACACTGCAGAATGAGGAAATATTAATAATGATATTTATTCCCAATTACAGGAAATATTTAGCAAAAAAAATAATAATTATTATTATTCCCAATTATAGGAAATCTACCTTTTTTTAACATACCTAAAACATTTGACTTTATATCGATAATTAACATAACATCCTGCCTAATTTTTCGTTGATATTAATTAATATTTATCTTTATGATGATGTAAATTATTTAAAGATTTATTTAGGCCTAATTTAATCGTAGAATATTAATTTCAAAATGCATGACTTTATACTAAAACATAACATCCGGCGTAATTCTTTGTTCTGACTTTATACTAAAACCTAACATTCGCCGTAATTTTTTGTTCCGACTTTATACATATATATGCATCCTTCAACAATAAATAGACGTTAATCAGTGTTAGTTGCAATCTCACTTAAGGTTTAATATTCGATATATAATTCATTCAATTATCAACATGGCTACTCACTCAATGATCAACATGACTTCCTAATACATGCTTATCAAGAGTTTAAGCAAGAACAGAACAGACTTTGTAATGAAGCTACGTTGCACTCGATTGTACGAGACTCCTGTTTCTGGAAATGCATTTGGTGCCAAGCCTGTTTCTGGAAACATTTCTGGTGCCAAGGAGACGCAAGGAATTTTCCATGACATGAAGGTAATTAGCGGTGTTTATACATTTTTTTTTTGTTTTTTTTTATCAAAGTAGTTGAAAACTTAAATCAAATTCTTTCTTTGAATCTGCCCAGGGTGATCGGATTCAAATTACTATCATGAGCAACCTCGCTCGGAAGTATGCAGGAAAGATAAAAGAGGATTCCCTCTACGTGATTCATACATTTTGTGTCTATGACAACAAGGAAGAATATAAGCCAACTTCATGTGCTCACAAAATTTATCTAACGCCATCTTCAACAATAACCGAGTTCTTCGATAAATCATTCCCACGCATGACTTATAATTTGGTTCCAATTTATGACATTCTATCTGATAAAATCACTGATTACAATGCACTCATTGGTAATTTTTTTACACTATTGCAGTTGTATGTTACCCACTGATATTCTATCTGTTATGAATTTAATTAATTTTATTTTTTATTTGGGAAGATATCATGGGTAAGGTTGGTCAGATAGAAAGAAAACAGATAGTTCAGGTCGGTGATGTACCCACCAAGATGTTGGAGTTCAATCTAGAGGATTATGAGTAATCACTTGATTTTTCTAATTCTGAAATTTGCAAATACAATGGATAAATTCATATAATACGTTTCTCTGCATTTGTTAAATAGGGGAAGAAGTTTAAGGGTTACTATGTGGGAGGAAGGATGCCAAGATATTATAAGGGAGTTGAATGCTAAACAATCAGAAGAATATGACGTTGTTATTCTTCAGATGTTTAGACCCAAAAAAACAAAAGTACATCTTTCTTCCAAAATTATGAACTATTTTCAAATCATTTTGTGTTCAACTAATGTTTCGTTTTAAAAAATCCCATATTTGTACAGTTCCACACTATGGTCGATTTGTTAGATTGCTTTTCAAATTCCAACGAAGACAATTCCCCCTCATTATTTCTTATAAATGACAATTAACAAGAGTCGGGGCCAATCGTTAGGAATAGTTGGGCTGTATTTGAGGAGGCAGGTATTTAGTCACGGTCAATTGTATGTGGTTGTTTCGAGATCAACAAGCAAGTCAGACTTTGAGTTCTTTTAGAAAAAAAAGAAGGTGACAATGCAACAATTTGTAAAAACTACGTTTTTAGTGAGAGATTCCGGAATGTCTGAATAAGTTAACTTTTTTTTCTTTTTCTTTCCTGTAATTGGAATACTACTTTTTCTTTTAATCAAATCACAAACAATCATTTATTACTTAACATAATAATTTAAAGATATTTTTTATACTTATTCTCGTGCAACGCACGGGTCCAATTGCTAGTCTAAAAAAAAAAAAAAATTCAATAGAAAAGTATATTACCAAATATAAATAATCTAAAACAAAAAAAACCTTACTGAATATTAATCCGAACTTGGTGTTGAATTAATAGGTAGAGATTCATATGAAAAAGAGAGAGATATATATAGGTCAAAATTCACTGCAATTAATTCACTCAGATCTCATAAATCAAAAGGGAAGATATCCTAATTATTAAGTGATATTAATTACATAACATATAAAATATATAATATGTGCACATACGCGTACGATCATAGGATCCTAGTTTCCATATATATACAACTTAATATCATACCATTTATTCATCAAGACAAAATCTTGCGTGCAGGCAATGTATACTTGTTATTTGAAATTTTAAAATATAGGTCATAGGATCCTAATTTCCATAAAATTTAATATCATACCATTTATCCGACACAAAATCTTGATGCAGAGAATGTTGTATACTTATTACTTAAATTTTTATAAAAATATTCTAATTGATTAAAATAAATACTCAAATAAAATATAATAAGAGTTGGTGTCTTGCAAAGTGTGTAAAGAAGAGTATATTCAAAGAGTACACACTTTAATTAATAAGATTATAATTTTTCTAAATAGCATTAATGTTTGATTAAAATATTATTATTTTCAGGAAATAAAGGTACATATATTAAAGGATATAACATTTTGAAAAATAAGAAATTTGAAGACACAGTGTCCAAGCACACAAGTTTTAACTTTTAACTATATAATAATATTTAAAATTGAATACTCCAATGTAATGGATCAACTAATTATCCATTAATACTTTAGACATAATATTAAGTTAAATATTTGTGTGAGTTTGATTAAAAAAAATTTTTGTTAATATGAATAAGGAGTGAAAATAATTTAATATATAAAAAATGATTTGATTTGATAAATAATTGATAATGCTGTAGTAAATTATTTTATGAATAATTTATAGTATAAATAAAACAAAGTAGCATGTTGTTATTAAAAAATATTAACATATTTAATAAAAATTCATAATAATGGTGTCACGTGAGACGATCTCTCATAAGTGTAGCCCTAACTATTCTAAATGAAAATTATTACTTCTCGAATCCTTACACCCTCAGATTTATTAATTAATTTTTAATAGATGAAAAATTATTCTTTAGAAAATTGAATTATTACTCTTTTTAATGAAAAATATTATCCCTCCATCTCACTGAAAGATTCCATCGTACTATATCACTACAACAAAAATGACATATTGCCACACCCTTTTCATGACACTTTAAAATAGACTAGTAGATAACTCGTGCGTTGCACGATATGTGTTAGTTTTAGGGCAACAACTTTGCTTAATTTTATGATTTTTGATCGAATAATATTTATTTGAATTATATGATTTGTTTAAGAAATAGATGGTCAGGATTGGATTATTATAATTATTTAATTATTTTAATGAGTAGCTGAGAGGTGGCTGAGATTTGTTTAAGAAATAGATGGTTAAGATTTGATTTATTCTAGACTGGACTAAATTATTTCCTAATTTGAAAAAATTATAATTATTAATTCCAGCAATTGAGCTCTGCTCCCCCGGTTTAACAACAACCAGAGCTCCAACATTGTGCTGAGTTATCGACTTCACAACATCATACACCGTATCATCGATGGTGCACCAGAGCCAGGATTCATCTGCACCATTCCCTTTGGCTTTCCAAACATCAAATATAGTAGTGCTTTCGAAATTATATAGATTCGTCGTATGGCTTCCTACCATCCTCACACAATTAATAACTCAAGAACAAAACACTTGGAGTTGTATGTACAATTAATCATCAATTAAATAATAATTAAAGTGAGTAAAATTAGTCTTACATGTGGAGATAATTAATTATAATAAATTAGGGATTATGGGCATTATGGGCACCCATGCGTTGCACGGGATGTGTTATTTTTAGGGCAACAACAATTTCACTTAATTTTATGATGTTTGAACCGAATAATATTTATTTGAATATGAAGTGAGATTATTCATAATTACAATTATTTAATAATTTTAATGAGTTGCTGAGATTTGTTTTAGAAATATATGGTCATGATTTTATCCTCTGAAAATATTATGCCATAAACTCTAAACCCTAAAACCCTAAACCCTAAACCCTAAAACCCTAAACCCCTAAATCCTAAACCCTAAATCCTAAACCCTTTGATGGTTAGGATTGGATTTATATTTAATATTATTAATTTTTTAATAAATAATATTTTGATTCTTAATTTGAAAAAGTCATAATTATAATTATTTAATTATCTTATTTCCTAATTTGAAAAGGTTATAATTATAATTATTTAATTATTTTAATGGGTGGTTGAGATTTGTTTGAGCTTCTTTCATCCGGTTTTGGTGTGGTTAGAATCTTGTTGTCGTATTATTTCTTTATTTATTTTTTTAATTATCTCATAATATTACAAATTAAAATACAACAATAAAATTTTTATTTTTCTAAATTATAGGATCAAATTCTATATTACTAATTTACACAATTCAAAACCATTTATTGTTTACACATCTTAGTGAATTGACGAACCCTTTCGAATGCAACATTGTTTACAATCTAAATAAAAGAATTTTTATCTGAAACATGTAGATATTCGATGTTTATTGCAGAATAAGTTGTTTTAAAAAATTAATACTCCCTCCGTCCCATCCAAAGAGTCTATTTTTTCCATTTTGGTCGACCCACCCAAAGAGTTCACTTTTTTTTTTACACACATGGGACCCACACACACCCACTAATACAATTAAAATATGGGACCACACTCCCACTAATACAACTACCCACTACACATTAAATAATAATACTCCTTAATCTACGTGCCAAAAAATAAAAACTACCCTTAGTGTGGGACGGAGGGAGTATATAATTGAGTTCAACTTAAAAAATGCATACCGTTTTTTTTGTGGATAAACATTGTGGGTGGCGGAGATTTGTTTAAGAAATAGACGGTCAGGATTGGATTAATATTATTAAATTTTTAATAAATAATATCTTATTTTCTAATTTATTATTACTTTTTTAATAAATAATATCTTATTTTCTAATTTATTATTAATTTTTTAATAAATAATATCTTATTTCCTAATTTGAAAAAGTCATAATTATAATTATTTTATTATTTTAATGGGTGACTGAGATTTGTTTGAAAAATAGATGATCATCATTGGATTTATTCTGGGTGGCTGAGATTTGTTAAATAAATAGATGGTCAGGATTTGATCATATAGAAATATTATACCACAAATCCTAAAACCTTAAAAGCCTAAACCCTAAACTCCTAAAATCAACCCTAAAACCCTAAACCCTAAACCCTTTGAAAACATTAAATTAAAAATTATTTTAATGGATGGTTTGGTCAGGATTAATATTATTTGTTTTTTTAATACATAATATCCTATTTCCTAACTTTAAAAAGTCGTAATTATAATTATTTTGTTTAAGAACTAAACCCTAAACCATTTGAAAACATTAAATTAAATAATTATTTTAATGGATGGATTGGTCAGGATTGGATTAATATTATTAATTTTTTTAATAAACAATATCTTATTTCCTAATTTGAAAAAGTCATAATTATAATTATTTAATTATTTTAATAGGTAGTTGAAATTTGTTTAAAAAATAGATGGTCAGGATTGGATTAATATTATTAAATTTTTAATAATTAATATCTTATTTTTAATTTAAAAAAGTTATAATTATAATTATTTAATTATTTTAATTGGTGAAATTATTTCCTGATTTGAAAAAATCTAAATCCTAGACCATTTGGAAACATTAAATTATTTTCTAATTTGAAAATATTATAATTACAATTATTTAACTATTTTAATGGGTGGTTGAGATTTGATTGAAAAATAGATTGTTAGGATTTGATTTATATTTAATATTATTAATTTTTTAATAAATAATCTTATTTCCTAATTTGAAAAAGTCATAATTATAATTATTTAATTATTTTAATGGGTGGCTTAGATTTGTTTAAGATAAACCCTGAAACCCTTAAACCCTAAACCCTAAAACTCTAAACCCTTTGGAAACAATAAATTATTTCCTAATTTGAAAAAGTTATAATTACGATTATTTAATTATTTTAATAGATGGTTGAGATTTATTTGAAAAATAGATGGTTAGGATTTGATTTATATTTAATACTCCCTCCGTCTCGAGTATTTTTACCCATTTGTACGGGTACGGAGATTAAGACGCGTTATTTTTTTAATATATTATGTAAGAAAAAATAGGGATAAATTTGTGATTTAAAAAGAAAAGGTAAATAAAGTTGTTGGGAATGATGAATAAAGTGTAAAAAAGTTATTAAAGTTGTTGTGATTGTAAAAAGTAGGTAATAAAATATTATGCATTTTTTCTATTAATGGAATGAGTAAAAATACATGGGACAACCCAAAATGGAAAGTAGGTAAAAATACGTAGGATGGTGGGAGTATTATTAATTTTTTAATAAATAATATATTATTTTCTAATTTGAAAATGTCACAATTATAATTATTTAATTATTTATTGGGTGACTGAGATTTGTGTGAGAAATAAATTGCCAGAATTGGATTTATTATAGTTATTTTAATGGGGCAGATTTGTTTAATAAATAAATTGCCAAAATTGAATTTATTCTAGATTGAACTAAATTATTTCCTAATTTGAAAAAAGTCATAATTATAATTATTTTATTGAGTGGTAAATAATATCTTATTTCGTAATTTGAAAAAGTCATAATTATAATTATTTAATCATTTTAATATCCTAGATTATAGGCCGTTCAAAATTTTTTACTATAGAACGCTTAATCCTGACGGTTTAAAACCATATTATATGTTGTTCAAATTTTTGACTGTTATTCAAATTTTTTACTGTAGAACACTTGATCCAGGCGGTTTTGAACCTGAATTCCAGATGTATTCCATTCTTGAGTTGATTCTCGTTGAAGAATTCGAAGAACTATTCTGACAATTCTGAAGTCTTTGATCTTCTTAGAGAATCGTTCTCGGTGTGTTTGAAATGAATGGAGGAAGGCTCTTTATATAGGTGAAGGGTGATGAAGCCCCATATATAACTCGCAATTTGATTGGTCAATGGATTATTTGACCTAATTCTGTGGGCGTGGGCTGATTGGTCAATGGATTATTTGACTTAATTCTGTGGGCTTGGGTCTTTCCATCCCTGCAATTTGATTGGTCTATTTAATATTATTAATTTTTTAATAAATAAAATCTTATTTCCTAATTTGAAAATTTTCATAATTATAATTATTTAATTATTTTAATGAGTGGCTGAGATTTGTTTAAAAAATAGATGGTCAGGATTGAATTTATTTTGCTTTTATATAATTTGATTTGATTTGATTGGTCTATTTAATATTATTAATTTTTTAATAAATAAAATCTTATTTCCTAATACCTAAATTAGGTATATATATATATATATATATATATATATATGTGGCGGTGGTAATAATCCCCCGGAAAAGCATTACATTATATATATATATATACATACTGCGAAGCTCTTCATTACCTTTGTTCCTGGACTATCTCTGCAAATCGGAAGAGTTACACTAATCATCTCAATTACAGGTTAGTTTGTTATATATATATATAATAATAATAATATAGTAATATAATTTGTTTTTCGAATTACAAATCATAGATCTAGCTGCTGGTTTATTTGTATACCATTAAAAAAAAAAGTTTTTTCTATTGTGAATGGTACTTTGGATTTTGAGCATACTCACATTAATAAAATTTTTTACTTCTTCCAAAATAAATTAAATATGATGAAACCCTAGTAATGGACTTGTCAAGAAATACATCTGTATAGTCTTCTTTTTTAATTAATTATTCTGATATCATTTAAAATCTACAATGAATTATAAATAACACTTGGTATGTCCAATAAAGGCTTGACTTGTTAGGCTGTATTGTTTTTGTCAAGCATAGAAAAAGACTTTAGAGATGTACATAATTGTTCTCATACATCTTCTTACAATTCAAATTAGTAAAGACAAGCAACCAAGTGAGTTAAATATTTATTTGGTCTCGTAACTTTTTTCTTTTTAATTTTAGTAAAAAAAAGATATTTATTTATAATTAGTCACATAACTTTTATTTTTCTTTAATTTTGATTCAATTTTCGCCGAATTCGCCACCTGTTTCCAAAATCGGCGGGTGATGTTGACATTGCGAGTCCAACCAGCTAAAGATTGATGAAGCTTAAGAAGAAGAAGAAGGGTAACACCAAAAATTGCAAAATATGTTTATGTATAGGGTGACTATAAACGTTTTTGCAGTCTTTGGTATTGTCCTTCTTCTTCTTAAATTTCATCAATCTTTGGCTGGTTGAGAAACAATTGTACTCACCAGGTCAGCATCGCTCGCTAGTTTCCAGCAACAGGTGGAAAATCCGGTAAAAATTGGACAAAATTAAAGAAAAAATAAAGTTATGAGACTAATTATTAACAGATATCTTTTTTGAGACTAAAATTAAAAAAAAAAGTTACTAATTATTAACAGATATCTTTTTTTAGACTAAAATTAAAAAAAAAAGTTACGGGACCAAATAAATATTTAACTCCAACTAAGTATACTATTTATTTCCTTTTATTAATCTTGCTACTATAATTAGTATGGACAAGCAACTTATTTCCTTTTATTAAATCTTACTACTATAATCTGAAAACCTATTTCTATTATCTAAACTTATTGATTCATGCTCCAGGTGATTTCCTCCACAAACCAAAAAAAAATTGCAGAAAGAGCGATGACATCCTGGTGGAGAACATTAAGAATGTGCTAGTGCATCAAAAACACCTGATCACAGGGGCGGAGAATGAGCTCCACAGAAGGAGCTTCAGCTCATGAATTCATTCCTGGAGGAAACGGCAACCACCAAGGAGAAAGGGGAGGAGTTCAGGCAGTTTCAGAGGCAGATCAGGGAGGTTGTGTACAAGGCGGAGGACACCCTCGACACCTGCCTCACTCAGGCTCAAAATCAGGCTCAGGCTCAGGCTCAGGCTTGGGCTCCGGCTGCCAAACCCAAAACTTTAAGTCTGAATTCCATGCCACTGGATTTGAGGAACTTGAGAGAGCTCCAAATCAAACCTATTTTTGATATGGCCAAGACGGGTCTTACCGCCTTGCCCACTGTAGGCACTTGAATTTTATTGCCCATTAAGGAAAATATGTGGCAAATTAATGCAATAATTATCAATTAATTATTTATTTATTAAGGGATTTAAATAAATAAATTCTTAAAATAAATGAGTAAATAATTTATAATTGGGTAAGATCCAGTCAAATAAGTCTGACTTAAAGCCTAAGAAAGTGAAAGACCCAAGCCCACATAATTAGGTCAAAACGGACCAATCAGACTGCGAGTTATTTATGGGGCATCCTCATACTTCACCTATATAAGGAGTCCTCCTCCATTCATTCCAGAGACACACACTCAAATACTTGAAGACATAAACGCTCTGAAGAGATCAAGAATACGAGCAGTTCTCCCTTAAGATCTTCAAGTATCTTCAACTCAAGAACGTCAAACGATTCGGGATTAAGGTGCGGAGCCCCCTAAATCAAGCGTTCTTCATATACTGAGTTCTTCGGTGTTCTTCACGCCAAGAATATCATACGACCCGGGATTAAGGTGCTAAGCCCCCCAGATCGAGTGTTCTTCGGATCAAGTACGTTTAATCCAAACAAAGGCTCGACGCTTCTGGATTAACGTTATAAGGTCCTAAATTCGAGTTCGGACAAGCTTCAACTGAAGATCTGACTCAACACACACAGTCAACGCGGTCAACACACAAGTCAAGTCAAAGTCAAAGTCCAAATTGGTTCGAGAGAAAAATCAGAGGATTGATAGAGATTGTTCCTAAATTTTCAAGTTCAATCCGTCTGGATTATTATTGTAATTCTTTTGTGTTTATTTCATTATAAATACAAAAAATTGTTGTTACAAATTTTGGCACGCCCAGTGGGATAGTCTCTACCTCTCATCTCTTCTCTCAACAAGCTCGAAAATACAAAGTATGACTCCTCTTAGGATCGCGATAAAAAGGTCATCTACCTCAAAGCCTTTAAAGCTACAAGCTGCGAAGATGCAAGTTATGACTCCGCTAAAGATTGCGATACGAAGGCAAACTGCATCAAAGCCTCAAGAGTTGCAAATTGAAAATGCTGAACTCGTTACAAGAAGTATGTCTGAAGCCTCCTCAGAGACAAAATATGTAGTTGGGATTGCTCTTAAAAAACCATTGCACGGAGACAAGAATAGTGAAGATGATTCTACCTACTCAACTCCTCACTCAATACCAAGCTCACCATCTACCTCAGCTGCAGCTGCAGTGATGACAACAAATGCTATGACCATTGAGGAACAACTCGCAAGTATGATAAGAGCCATTGAAGGACTCAACAAGTACATGGAAGCTCAAGACGTAAAAATCTCCATACTTATGAAGAAAATGGAGACAAGAATAGTGAAGATGATTCTACCTACTCAACTCCTCACTCAATACCAAGCTCACCATCTACCTCAGCTGCAGCTGCAGTGATGACAACAAATGCTATGACCATTGAGGAACAACTCGCAAGTATGATAAGAGCCATTGAAGGACTCAACAAGTACATGGAAGCTCAAGACGTAAAAATCTCCATACTTATGAAGAAAATGGAGAATGTGGAGACAAGTCATGCAAATGATAAACAAGTTGGGGATGAGCACGAGAAAGAAGACTCAGCGAAACACCATCCTCTTGAAAAGAAGCCAGTTGAAGAAGAAACACAAATTTCAACTGACAAAATGCTTCCTGTGAACCAACTGAAGAACATCGTTTTAGAGACGATAAAAGACAAGTTTGAAGGAAGCTCAAAATCTTCTTCAAGATACGCCAAGCCATATACAAAGAAGATTGACAACTTGAGGATGTCAACTGATTACCAACCTCTCAAGTTTCAACAATTTGACGGCAAAGGCAATCCGAGGCAACATGTGGCGCACTTCGTCGAGACATGCAATGATGCTGGGACCAACGGAGATCACATGGTGAGACAATTCGTCCGATCTTTAAGAGGAAATGCCTTTGATTGGTACATCGACTTGGAAGCCAACTCTATTGACAGTTGGGGGCAAATGGAAAAAGTATTCCTCAATCGCTTCTATAGCACACGAAGAATTGTTAGCATGATGGAGCTAACAAATACTCGTCAAAGGGATAAAGAATATGTCATCGACTACATCAATAGATGGAGGAGTCTAAGCCTCAATTGCAAAGAAAAGCTATCAAAAACTTCAGCTATAGAAATGTGCATTCAAGGGATGCAATGGAATCTTAGCTACATACTCCAAGGAATTCGGCCTAAAACTTTTGAAGAGTTGGCTTCAAGAGCTCACGACATGGAGTTAAGCCTGACATCAAATGGCCCTCTATTCAAGACTCTTACGAGTTTGAATATATGTCCTTCGATGAGCCCTTGGAAGAGGAACCACAAACAAAGGCTGCAGTTTCTATAAAGATTAACAGAAATGAAGTTGAAGCAAGAGAAAATAGTGCATCCCAAGATTGGGGGTAATAAACTGTTGATAAATCAAGACAAAGCTCCTTGACACGAGCTAAAACTATCTGTATTATGCTCCTTGATATGAGCTAAAACTATCTACAAGCAATACTCCCTGATACGAGTTTAAACTATCTAAAAATTCCAAAATCATGCTCCTTGATACGAGCTTAAACTGTCTAACTTAAATTAAATCTCCTTGAGAAGAGACGAAACTCTCTACATGTTACGCTCCTCAACACGAGCTAAAAATGTCCATAAAATACTCCTTGATACGAGTTTAAACTATCTAAAATTCTCAAGTTACGCTCCTTGGTATGAGCTAAAACTATCTACACACAATGCTCCTTGATACGAGCTTAAACTATCTAAAATCTCCCAAGTCAAAGCTCCCTGACACGAGCGAAAACTGTCTACATCATGCTCCTTGATATGAGCTAAAACTATCTATATATGACGCTCCTTGATACGAGCTTAAAGCTCCTTGACACGAGCTAAAACTGTCTGCATTACGCTCCTTGATATGAGCTTAAACTATCTAAAATCTCCCAAGTCAAAGCTCACTGACACGAGCGAAAACTGTCTACATCATGCTCCTTGATATGAGCTAAAACTATCTATATATGACGCTCCTTGATACGAGCTTAAAGCTTCTTGACACAAGTGAAAACTGTCTACACCATACTCCTTGATACGAGTTTAAACTATCTAAAATTCTCAAGTTACGCTCCTTGATATGAGCTAAAACTATCTACACTCAATGCTCCTTGATACGAGCTAAAACTGTCTACAAATCAAATCCCATGCTCCTTGATATGAGCCTAAACTATCTAACACAAATCAAATTCAAGGCTCCTCGATACGAGCGAAAACTATCCACACTGTACTCCTTGATATGAGTATAAACTATCTACACTTCAAATCATATCTCCTTGAGAAGAGACAAAACTCTCTACATGTTCGATACTCCTTGATATGAGTATAAACTATCTACACATCAAATCAAATCTCCTTGGGAAGAGATAAACTCTCTACACACAAAGCTCCTCGACATGAGTGAAAAATGTCCATACAAGGCTCCCTGACACGAGTATAAACTGTCTACAAGTTCAAATTCAAGACTCATTGACACGAGTATAAACTGTCAGCAAATTCAAATCCAACGCTCCTCAATGCACGAGCCTAAACTGCATGTTACTCCTGGCCCGCATGAGTATAAAATGTATACGGCACCCCCCAATTCAAATCAAATCATGTCTCTTTGAACTACGTTATGACTTGATCCTCTTCAAAGAGGTACGTAGGCAGCTTAGCACTTCACTAAGTTCAGTCATAATTCAGGCTATTCATATCAAGTTGGTGAAGCAAGCAATAAAATTCAATCATGTTGATCAAGAATGGATTATCGCAATTTGTTCACTTCAACACAAAGGCATCCGTGAACAAAATGCGAGGGGGCATTTGTAGGCACTTGAATTTTATTGCCCATTAAGGAAAATATGTGGCAAATTAATGCAATAATTATCAATTAATTATTTATTTATTAAGGGATTTAAATAAATAAATTCCTAAAATAAATGAGTAAATAATTTATAATTGGGTAAGATACAGTCAAATAAGTCTGACTTAAAGCTTAAGAAAGTGAAAGACCCAAGCCCGCATAATTAGGTCAAAACGGACCAATCAGACTGCGAGTTATTTATGGGGCATCCTCATACTTCACCTATATAAGGAGTCCTCCTCCATTCATTCCAGAGACACACACTCAAATACTTGAAGACATAAACGCTCTGAAGAGATCAAGAATACGAGCAGTGCTCCCTTGAGATCTTCAAGTATCTTCAAGTCAAGAACGACAAACGATTTGGGATTAAGGTGAGGAGCCCCCTAAATCAAGCGTTCTTCATATACTGAGTTCTTCGGTGTTCTTCACGCCAAGAACAACATACGACCCGGAATTAAGGTGCTAAGCCCCCCAGATCGAGTGTTCTTCGGATCAAGTACGTTTAATCCAAACAAAGGCTCGACGCTTCTGGATTAACGTTATAAGGTCCCAAATTCAAGTTCGGACAAGCTTCAACTGAAGATCCGACTCAACACACACAGTCAACACGGTCAACACACAAGTCAAGTCAAAGTCCAAATTGGTTTGAGAGAAGAATCAGATGATTGATAGAGATTGTTCCTAAATTTTCAAGTTCAATCCGTCTGGATTATTATTGTAATTCTTTTGTGTTTATTTCATTATAAATACAAAAATTTGTTGTTACACCCACCGTTGCACACGCCTCCCACATCTCTAAGGTACTGCCTTAACACTGTTTCATGGAGTATGTTACCATGCATCTTTAATTTTTTTATTTATTTTTGCATGATTTGGTATCTTTTTTGATAATAAATTCTTGTATAAGAGGTTATATGTTTGGTAGCTCTTCTACTTGCTGTATACGTATAATTTGTTATTGAATTTTATGTGATAAATAAATTGTATACTTTGGTTCATGGAGTGTGATTTTCTCTTATTTATTTATTAATTCCTATTTAGAGAATTCCTTTTTTAAGATGTATAAACCTGACTAAAAGAAGGAAGTGTGTTAAAGCAATTTTTTTTTTTTAAAAGAGGTATAAAACTGACTAAAGAAGGAGCAAAAATTCAACGAGTGCATAAAGTGGATTTCAGTTAATATATAAATTTTGTTAATAATATGTATTCTTGCTAGTTTAACACATTGCCCAAAGTAATTATTCATCTAAATTCTGATTAAACCTTCACTTGTGTACAGCCCCCAACTTTGAAGCAAGACAATATAGTTGGTTGTGATGATGAGGCAGACACCATAATTAGATATCTTAAAGAAGAGTCGGAGCAACTTGCTGTTATTTCCATCATTGGCATGCCCGGTTCCGGAAAGACAACCCTTGCACGGAAGCTTTATCGTGATAGAAGAATCCGATACATGTTCTCTACTTCTATATTGGTGTATCTCTCTCAAGATATCAACCTCCGGGAGATCTGCCTTACGAGATTCTTAAGGAGTTCAAATCAACAAACATGTCTTCCTTGTCTGATTTTGACTTGACCAACAAGGTTCGAGCTCGTCTCGAGAAATCCAAATTTGTACTGTTCATGGATAATGTCTGGACTGCCGACGCATGGAGACAAATCGAAAATATACTGCCCAAGACAAACAAGCTTGGTAGAGTGGTGATAACAAGTCGAGACGAGAAGGTGGCGTTGCAGGCGAACCCTAGAAGAGATCCTCACAAGCTGCCTAATCCCACCTACGACCTGAAACAGTAAATTTCATTGAGCTACAGTGAGCTTCCTCATTACTTGAGAGATTGTTTTCTTTATTTGGGATGTTTCCGGAGGACCGCATGATCCCGGTGTGGAAGTCGCCGGTGTGGAAGTCGCGGAGGGGTTTATACAGCCGAATGCGGAGAAGAGTGTGGAGGAAGTGGCGGAGGACTATCTGAAAGAGCTTGTGGCTAGGAACCTATTGATGGTAGACAAGACTAATGCTAGAGGTGATGTTAAAAGTTGTCGTGTTCACGACATGATTGGTGAGTTCTGCAAATCCGAAGCTGCAAAACAGAATCTGTTCCATGAGGTGAACATGTTACCAAACACTCGCCGCCTTTGTGCGCATTCTTCTGTGGTGGAGTTCCTGGAGAAGAAACAAAAGGGGCCGTTTGTTCGCTCCTTCTTGTGTTTCTCCGAGGAAACTATCAAATTGCCAGTGGAGTACAGTTCATACATACCCGAGGCCTTCAATTTGCTTCGGGTTATGGATGTGGTTCCCATCATTTTATCCCAATTCCCCTTCAAACTCCATCGACTCATTTATTTGAGGTACATTAATATGTCTGGGAAGTTGGGGACACTTCCGGAGGCCTTCACCAATTTTTGGAATTTACAGACTATTAAAGTCAACACAGTGTCGAGCACATTTGAAATCAAACCAAATATATGGAAGATGATGAATCTAAGGCATTTGAAGACAAAAGCAGCCATTATCCTAAAGAAAGATCAAGAAGGTGAAGCTGGAGAGAACCTTCAAACATTGAGTAGGTTATCGACCAAATGCTGCACAGAGGAGGTCTTCAACAAGACGTCCAACCTAAAGAACTTGGGAATTCGTGGGGATTTAACAAGCCTTTCGGATACAAACTGTTTGAAAAAACTTGATTGTCTTCGAAAGTTGAAGCTCGTGCATGATGGGTTCTCTGGAACATCTCGTAACCCGCTGCAACGCCTTCCTGGTGCTGAGAGGTTCCCACCTAACATAAAGATTCTCAACTTATCATCCACCTTTCTTAACTGGAATCATATGACTACACTGGGGATGATACCAACACTTGAGGTGCTCAAACTCAAAGAAAACGCCTTCGTGGGGCGTTGCTGGATGGCTGATGCTGGTAGCTTTCCGTCTCTAGAATCCTTGCACATTGCGCGGATGGTATATTTAGAAATTTGGACTGCAGCAGAGGGTTCCTTTCCCAAAATCAAGTATCTTGTGGTAAGGAACTGTGAAAAACTTCAAGAGATTCCAACTTTGGTGCAAACAAAACTTGTTGTGTTAGATCTTACCCGTGTGAACAAATCCATCGTTGTGTCGGCCCGACACCTGAAGGAAGAAAAGCAAGGCCAACAAGGAGGAGTTGAAAGAGGGACATTTAAGCTCTTGTTAGCTCCAGTAGATGAGTAAGGATATGGGGTGGTGAACTAGGTGATTTAGTGAATATACTCTTTTAGTAAATTAAAATCTAATCTAATGGTTTATATTATGGCACCCGGTGCACTTTAATTATAATATGTAAATTAAAATTTTATACGTGTAGGTTTTATGCGAAACTGTGTCACGTAAGATTATATTTCACTTTTTAAAATAGTTATCAATTTTTTCGCTATAAAATATTATCACTTTCACTATAAAATATTATCACTTTTTTATTATACTATAAATTGTTCATGAAATAGCATCATCACTTTTTATTAATTTATTATTACTTTACTTTTCTATATAAAAATTGTCACTTTCTGACCGTCTTACCTAAGTCGTTGAACAAGACGATCTCACACAAGTCTTTGCCAAATTTTAGTTATTTTTAAAAAATAATTAAAAATATATTATTAAATTAAATTTTCAATTTTAGAAAAAAAAATCAAATTTCTTTAATAAGGTTATAAATATCTAGTTTTTTTATAGATTAAAGTTAAAATATACTCTTGATAATATGAAATAAATTACAAATATAAAAATATACTTACTAACCGAGTTTATTTTACTCATTCTCAATTTTAAGGATTATTATTTTATTATT
Source organism: Pogostemon cablin (assembly GCA_023678885.1). Classification (NCBI taxonomy): domain Eukaryota; kingdom Viridiplantae; phylum Streptophyta; class Magnoliopsida; order Lamiales; family Lamiaceae; genus Pogostemon; species Pogostemon cablin. The sequence continues at coordinate 21,195,851 of CM042971.1, forward strand.
TATTATTGTTAGTGTATATTGGGTGCACCCGAGTGTAAGGATGCACCCATATGTGTAGATGTTTTTATTCTATTTTGTATACATATTATTATATTTTGTATATGTATTTTGTAATAATTGTATACTTTTTTCACATTAAGTTTTTATTAAAAAAAACTAACATACATATGTGTATAACATTTTATTGAATATTATAAACAATTTTTCATTAAAACAAATTAACAATTAAATTGTATATATTTTTACTCTTAATTGTATATATTTTTGTTTATATTTGTATATGGGTGCACCATATCTCTAGGTGTACCCGGTACACCTAGAGATTGCCATTATTGTTTAATGCATATCTTAATCCTTATCTACTATATTTATTAATTGAAAATGTTTCAAAGTAAATAAGATATCATTTATTAAAAGAATAATAATATTAATTATTATGACTTTTTCAAATTAGAAAAATAATGATATTATTATAAATACAATCCTAACCATTTATTTTTTAAATAAATTTGAGTCACCCATTAAAATAATTAAATAATTATAATTATGGGAAGTTGAATAAATACAATCATATCCATCTATTTCTCAAACAAATCTCAATTACCCATTAAAATAATTAAATAATTATGATTATGATTTTTTCAAACTAGAAATAAGATATTATTTGTTAAAAAATTAATAATATTAATCCAATCATTATGACTTTTTCAAATTAGAAATAATAAGTTGATATTATTATAACTGACCGTCTATTCTTTAAACAAATTTCAACCACCTATTAAAATAATTAAATAATTATAATTATGGATTTTTCCAATTAGAAAATAAGATATTATTTATTAAAAATAAATAATACTCCATTAATCCAATATTAATCATATGTCAGTCACATATTAAAATAACTATTTAATTTAATGTTTTTAAATAGTTTAGAGTTTAGGGTTTTAGGGTTTAGTTTAATGCTTACAAAGATTTAGAGTTTTAGGGCTTATGGCATAATATTCCCAGAGGGCCAAATCCTGTATTTCTAAAACTAATCTCAGTCATCCATTAAAATAATTAAATAATTATAATTACAATCATGGCCATATATTTCTCAAACAAATCTTAGTCAACTATTAAAATAATTAAATACTTATAATTATGATATTTTTAAAATATGAAATATAAGATGATATTATTATGAATTCAATCCAAATAAATCTTAGCCAACTATTAAAATAATTAAATATTTATAATTATCACATTTTTAAAGTAGGAAATATAAGATGATATTACTATAAATTCAATGCTGACCATCTACACAAATCTAAGCCATCCATTAAAATAATTAAATAATTATAATTATGGATTTTTCTAACCATCTATTTTTCAAATAAATCTCAACCCCACATTAAAATAATTAAATAATTGTAATTGTAATTTTTTCAAATTAGAAAATAATTTAATGTTTCCAAAGGGTTTAGAATTTAGGGTTTTAGGGTTTATGACATAATTTTTCAAAGGACCAAACCCTGATCATCTATATTTTAAACAAATCTCAGTCGTTCATTAAAATAATTATGTAATTATAATTATGAAATTTTCAAATTAGTAAATAATAAGTTTCTAAAGAGCTTAGGTTTAGGATTTTAAGATTTGAGGTTTTAATGTTTAGAGTTTAGGATTTATGACATATGTTTTTAAATGACAAAATCCTAACCATCTATTTTTTAAACAAATTTCAGTGGCCCATTAAAATAATTAAATAATTATAATTATGACTTTTTAAAATTAGGAAATAAGATATTATTTATTAAAAAATAATAATATTAAATATAAATTCAATCCTAACCATCTATTTTTCAAATAAATTTCAACCACCCGTTAAAATAATAAAATAATTATAATTATGACTTTTTCAAATTAGAAAATAATTTAATGTTTCCAGGATTTTAGGATTTAGGGTTCAGCCACTCATTAAAATAATTAAATAATTGTAATTATAGCTTTTTGGGAGGATTACTACTAGATACAAAAAAATAATTACTATGAGATACAAACATTAAAAAATATAACTACCAACTACATAAATATATAGTGTTATTCCAATATTATCCTTACAATGTGCTGCACATAAATGTTATGTGCAGCAAAAGTTCGTGTGCAGCAAAAAAAATATGTGCAGGAAACATTGTCACTTTCGATATAAAATATTGTCACTTTCGCTATAAAATACTATAACTTTTTATTAATATTATAAATTGGGGTTATCCTGGGGTTCACCTGGTGCACCGGTGCACCCCCAAAATTATATTTAAAAAGTAGTGGGGTAGTTTTTTTATTTTTTTAAAAATTAATTATTACTCCCTCCGTCCCAAATTCAAATTCACGTTTACTGTAGATACGGAGTTTAAGAAAAGTCACTTTTTGACTTACTTTTGAGGGTAGTATGGTATTTTTGGGTAATAAATAAATGATAAAGTATGTTATGTGTGTTAAAAAGGTGATGGCAAATTTGAAATTAAAGTATGTTAGAGGGATATTAGTTTGTTGCTTTTTCCTTTTATGGAAGTGTGAAGTTGAATTTGGGACGGATCAAAATGGAAAGTGTGAAGTTGAAGTTGGGACGGAGGGAGTATTATTATTTTAATGGTTTGAGATTGAATTGTGTGTTAATCTAATGGTTAGAATTGTCTAGGTGCACCGGTGCACCCGGTGCATCCTAGTTGGACTCTATAAATTGTTCATGAAATAGTATTATCACTTTTTATTAATTTATTATCACTTTCTTATATAAAAATCATTTAAAAGTATTACTCGATGCATTATTTAGGCAATTTATAGTGTGCACCCGGGTGCACCCACATACAAATATAAACAAAAAAATATACAATTAAGGATAAAAATGTATACAATTTAATTGTTAAATTTTTTAATGAAAAATATTATATAATATTCAATAAAAAGTTATACACATATGGATGTTAGTTTTTTTTAATAAAAACTTAATGTGGAAAAAGTATACAATTATTACAAAACACATATACAAAATAAAATAATATGTATAAAAAATAGAATAAAAAAGACATACACCCATACATATGGGTGGTGCACCCAATATACATTCTATTATTTAACTCATATTTATTACTTGAATAAGTTATTTAACTTGAATTTATTAGTTAAATATATTAAACTCAAATTTATTAGTTAAATATACTCCCTCCGTCCCAGGTTAAGAGGGCCATTTTTCCATTTTGGTCGTCCCACCCAAAGAGTCCCCTTTCCTTTTTTATACACATGGGACCCACACACTCCCTCTAATACAATTAAATGTTGGGACCCACACTCCTACTAATACAACTACCCACTACACATTAAATAATAATACTCCTTAATCTACGTGCCAAAAAGCATTTGGCCCTCTTAAGGAGGGACGGAGGGAGTATTATTTAACTAGAATTTATAATTCATCACCCACTCACATTACTAAGATCCATTGCTAGCATTACTCACACTAATCAGTATCAGATATTTGGTTGGGTGATCATTTCCTTCATCGTATTGCTTCTCTCACAAAAGCTCCCTACTAAATTGAATGAAGGAAACTCTAGAGAAGAGAAAAATAATGAATACATAAGAGCTCTGGAAAAAATCAATCATTAGTTATTCAGCATTTCAAACCTTGAAAAAAGACAGAAAGAAAAAATTAAAATATAATCAAATTAGTGCTCAATATAAAATATTGAACTCTAATAATTGACATATTCTAGATATAAATAAAGGCAACAAATAGAAGGTCATCCAAGAACCAGACCATTTCAATAAATGTTGTGTATAGTGTATAGTGCATATGTATGACACAGCTTTACAGTCAAATAAGTAATAACCCATCGAATTATTCAACTGAGACACAGAGTTGAAACATACCACATATGATGGGTCTGTATAAGCATTCTCATCCCTGAGATGAGCCAGAATTCGAGGGTCAGAGTGAATCATCGAAAAACCATTAGTTTCAACTACATACAGAGCCAAGGCTATTAGGATATAAAGAAGAGAAGCACCAACAAATTAGCAAAGTTAATAAAGACTTTTTTATTTACATATATGCAAAATAAACACGATTTGAATAGGGACCAATAAGGATTTCAGTGACTTATTCTTCATAACTTCTTCTTGTTGTTCCTTGTTGTACTCAAGTAGATAGGGAGTATACAATAATAATAAAAATTAATTAAAACATGATAAATAGTTAATGCAAATTTACTAGAATATTCTAAAATAATAATTATTTATTGTAGGTTACACATTCTAGAATTTCTAGTATACATTAGATTACTTAGCAGCTAAGATAAAAGAAATTACTAGAACACATAATTGGATAAATATAGGCAAGTGGCGGTGGATCAATCTAGAATAATGGAGGCTATTACCACCGCCCACCTAAGTCCATAAATATGTATGCCCATCTAATAATCTAGAAGTACAGCCAAGAAAACCAATTTCAAAACATTACTGCTGTCCATTTTAACTCTTTCAATAACCACTAAAATCATTCACCCATTTAAATCATTTCAATCCATTTCTCCCTAAATTAACTACCTTGACCAATGACCATAATCCCAAACTATCAACCTCACGCCACATCATCTATTCACTCACTCTACTACTAATCCTTTTAAATACCAACAGTGGTATCAGAGCCCGGTTAGTTCATTAACTGGCTTAAAGTAAGCTTCAGCAACCTACTACCTAAAACCTTTACTCCCTCTATTCCGGTCAAACTGCATCGTTTGACTGCAAAAAGCTCTCACAAAAGCTATAGTAGACGGGACGGAGGGAGTACTATACTACCCAACAAAACACTTCCAACTTTATACACTTTTAAACCAACAACCCTACCCCTCACTCACCGGCGTTGATCGGCCGTTGACCATCATTGACCGGCTGTTGACCGTCGTTGACCGGCGCCACCTATTGCCCGAATTTAAAATGTGCAAACAAATTGTGCAAAAACAAAATTGTGTAGAACTAAATTGTGCAAAACCAAATTGTGCAGAATCAAATTGTGCAGACAAATTGTGCAAATACATAGGGATATTTATGTTATCACAATCATAATTGTGTAATTATGAGTAATAGTGCTTTGAGTCATGTAGTTTATAGTAATTATGCATTATTTGATGTATCTCCTAGTAAGTGACCCATTAAATATTTACCACTTTAATTGTGCAATTATCATTAATATAAACTAGATATTACCCATCTGTACGTTGCACGGAAAGAATTAAGTATGTTACAATTATGTGCTTTTATATTTAATTTTTTTAACCATAATGTGTGTGTGTGTGTGTGTATATATATATATATATATATATATATATATATATATATAATTATTTATATATTTATTTAAATTTATGTATTTTATAAAAATTAATAATTATTTATGTATAATATATAAATGTATTTTTTTAACCGTAATTTTTTATTTATCAATTAAATCGCATTGCTTATACGCTTATTTTTATAACATTAAATTTAATTCGGTATTTAAGATAAATAGAGTATATATTAATTTTCTATTATTAATTATACTAAAATTATTTTATTTCAATTGATATATATTTATTTTTAAAAAATAAATATAGTCTCTCTGTAAAACTCAATTACTATTTTTTTAGGAAAGATGTAGTTTACTATAATATTTTATTTTTAATTGAATAACATATGGATAAATAAAATATAAAATATTATTTAATATAATAATTTAAAAATATTAAAATAATATTTATGGAGACGATCCTATAAAAATAAAATTGAAAGAAAAATTAAAATAAATCACAAAATTTTAAAAATAAATTTCATACATTAATCCTAAAGATTAAATTAAAACATTAGTTTTAGAGACGGTTCTAATGGAAATATAATTGAATAAAAAATTAAAATAAAATACAAAATCTCGAAAATAAATTTCATACACAAATCCAAAAGATTAAATAAAAAATATAGGAAAATTATTCATAGGTACACACTTTATACCCATAATTACTATGAGATACATTGATTTTAAAAAATTAGTCTCACATACAAAATATTAAAGTAAAATATCAAATATAACCCTAACCTCATACACTTTAAACCACAAACCATAAACCCTCACCCACCGCCAGATATGAATATTGATTGAAATATTAATTTAAATTAAGCTTATGTTGATAAAAAAAATTAGTTAAATATGCCAAAAATATATCTCATATTTACCAAATTTATATTGTTAAATAAAAAATAAAATTTAAATAACAAAATTCATTATTAGTATAATTAAATTTTATGATTGAAAATGAAAATAATAATTGGACGGTCAGGATTAATAAAATTGAATTATTTTTAAATAGAGTAAAATTAAAAAGAAAATTTAAAATAAAAGTAGAAGTTTAGGTACCTTTTAAGTAGAATGATTTAACCTGCATAAGATCAAATAACAAAACAAATTAGAGTAAGATTATAAATAATATGAAAGTAGATTCCGTAACAAAGAAGAAAAAGAAGAAGTATTAGAGAAAAAAAGTTTAAAAATAAGAACAAAAGAATAAATTTTAAAATATAAAAATAGGGTTCACAGAATTATTATAAAACAAACATAAAAATTGGAGAAAAAAAAGATAAACAAATAAAGAAAAAAAGAATTATTCCTCAAACGAGAATGATTAAACCTACAAATAAGATCAAATATGAGAATGATTAAACCTAAAAATAATAACACAAAAATCGAAGAGAAGAAAAAATAAGATAACAAAAAATATTTGTAGATCAAATACGAGAATGATTAAAACTAAAAATAATAACACAAAAATCGAAGAGAAAAATAAATAAGATAACAAAAAATTAAAAATTATAATAATACCATTGATTAGAATGGTTGAACCTACATATAAGATCATATAAAGTATATAAGACAAAACAAATTAGAATACAATATAAATAATATAAAAGTAGAATCTGTAAAAGAAAAGAAAAAGAAGAAGTATTAGAGAAAAAAATTACAAAAAGAGGATTAAAAAGAATAACAAAATATAGAATATTAAAATATAAAAATAAGGTTCATACAATTATTGTAAATCAAAAACAAAATTTGAATAAAAAAATAGACAAAAAAAATGATACCTCAAATTAGAATGATTGGACATATAAATAAGATTAAATATGAGAATAATTAAATTTAAAAATAATATCAAATCAAATAAAAGTATAAAAGACAAAACAAATTAGAGTAGATAATAAATAATATGAAAGTAGAATCTGTAAAAGAGAAAAAAAAGAAGAAGTATTAGAGAAAAAAAGACAAAAAGATGATTAAAAAGTAGAACGAAATAAAAAATTAAAAAGCTTAATGATATCTTTAAGGAGATGATTGAAAACCTGCATATAAGATCAAATAAAAGTATAAAAGACAATCAAATTAGAGTATATTATAAATAATATGAAAGTAAAATCTGTAAAAGAGAAGAAAAAGAAGAAGCATTAGAGAGAAAAAAAAAACAAAAGAGGGAGAAAGTAAGAACTTGATTAGGTAATGAAAATTTTATATTTAATGGTTTTAAAGAATGAATAATCAATATTGAAAGAAAATATTTATAGGAACGATCCTAATGAAAATAAAATTAATATATTAATTGAAATTAAGCATATATTGATTAAAAATTAATCAAGTTTATATTGTTAAATTAAATAAATAAAGTAAAATTTAAATAATAAAATTCATTATTAGTATACTTAAATTATATTTTAGGATTGAAATCAAAGGAAAATCATATATGCTATGTATATAAAACTAAATTATGATAATATATGAATGTTGATTGATATATGAATTTAAATTAAAAATATATTGATTAAAAATTAATTAAATATGTCAAAAATATCTCTCATATTTATCAAATTTATATTGTTAAATAAAAAAGTAAAATTTAAATAACAAAATCCATTATTATTATAATTAGATTTTATGATTGAAATAAAAAATAAAAAATCCATAATTAAAAATTTTAAATTATATTTTATGATTAAAAATATTTTTCATATTTACCAAATTTATAGTATAAAATGAAAAATAAAAAATTTAAATAATAAAATCCATTATTAGTATAATAATCTATCAAAAGCATTAATTGAACGATTAAGATTAAAATTAAATTGGAAGGTTAAGATTAAAATTTAATTATTTCTAAATAAAGTAAAATTGAAAAAAAATTGAAAACAAAAGTGTAAATTCAAGTTTGCTTTTATATCTGTATAGATAGATAGATTCTAAGAGTATTTAGTGTATATCTTATTTTTTGTTATATTGAATATAATTAATTAATTTTTTAATAAATAATTGCACAACAATTCACTATAAATATTTTTTACGGTTTCATGTTAATTCACATTATCATTTAATATAATAAATAATTAAAAAAATTCTAAAATAAAATAAAATTATATTTAATATATTAAACTATAAAAATAAAACGGATTATAATTCATTCACGATCGAAGACGAATAATAATTTATTATTCAAAAGAGTAATAGATTATTAATTTGATGAGTAATAATTTATCATTAATAGAACTAAAAATTTTATTTTATTGTATAATGAATTTACAAAATAATTTTTGTTATTAAAATTATTTAATTACTTTTAAAAGATTTATTATAGGGGAGTCAAAGTCATTATTATTATCGGTTAAACGATGTAAATATATTTATATATTTTTTTGTTTATATAAATAAAAATATATTACTTTAATTTAAAATTAATGTTTTTACCGTGCATTGCACGGGCATAATACTAGTTTAATATAATACCCAGTCCCTTTAAGATAATTAATATTAGGGTGTAAAATTGCGTAAAATGAACAAATATTAAAAATGTATAGAACAAGCCCATCCACCTCCTAACACACTACACTCCAATCTGAAGAGAAGAAAAAAGGGGGTACACGAGCGGAGAAACGGGGGAGACATCCATCCACTCACACGCCTCATTCCCAGTTCTGTCACGAACACACAAACACAATCGCACCATCTCGCGATCACGCGCATTTACCCATTCCACCCACTTCAACTAATTCATTCATTCATCATCATCCCACGTGTGTCAAGTGCAGTTGGGTGAGTCAATTCAATCGGAGGGAGACAAAAAAACCATGCGACACTAGGGTTTTGTATCTTTCTCTTTAATCTTATTTTATTGATATGGTTAGAATTTCTTAGCCATGAGGGTTGTGTGTAATCTCATGGGCTAAAAGACTTTTACAGTTCTAAGGATTGAAGGTTAGGGTAGTTGATTTAGAAACCTAGATAACTATTGTGAATTTATGCTATTATTGATTCTTGTTTATTTAATTTATTAAGACTTTGTTTATATGTGTGTAACGTCTTCACAATATATTATTGATGTTGCCCGTGATGCTTGGTATATTGTGTTAGCTTGTGTGCATACGTAATTAATATTGTCTATTTGCTAGGGATTATAGTACTTTGCCCGTGAACACGATAATCCTAAGGGCTGGTAAATAAGATGCTTGATTATCTTAGTGGAACAATGGAATTAGGAAATCAAGTAGGAAGTGAATAAGTTAGATTATTACTGTTGCCTAAACTGGAATTAAAATGGGATAACATAACTAAAAAGTTTCAGTAATCGTACCATGAGCGCAAATGTGCACCCGTAAAAGTGGTATCTGTACGTGTTGGGGTTTGCTCCCTCAGGAAGCCTAATCAAAATGTTGTCCATGAAGTGCAGTAGAGTCATGTAACTGACCTGGCCCCAGGGGAATAAATGCCATTTGCGACTATCCTCTACTAAAATCCAAACCCAATTGTCTACACTGACCTGGTAACGTCCGATCTCAGGAGAAAATAGTAGACCAACAACACTTTAGCAACCTTTACCGCGTCCTCGGGGCTATCATTAAACGTATTACCTTGAAAATCTTTGGCAATCTCGCTTACTAATGGTCTTTGGCGTTGCCCATAATACGTATCGTAAACCCACCACGCGGGATATTATACGTCGTGTTCGGATCAAACCCCACTCGATCCCGGAAGCAGAGTTCTATAATCCTCATGAAATCTACCCTACTAAATCTAATGCACTCGTTCCCAATCTAAAAGAATCTAGCAGTTAAATCATCCCCGCTAACTAGAATCTCCCGTGTCATCAGACCATGGATATTAGCGTGCGCGTTCCAATTTTCGTCAAGATCCCAAAAATGACCAAAGCATGACCTCCTGAATATTTGTTCAGCATTCACCCCAAGCTCCGAAAACCTTGTACGTATCATTCCCATAACAGTTCCCGATTTGCAGTAATTATGTATACTACAGTTCTGCCCCTGCATACTTGGACGCTTCCAATCACACTGCACAAGTAACATTTTTTTAAAATAATTTGTAAGATACAGCATATCTATCTATTCAATGACAGTTCAACCAGTCTATTTAATTCAGTAAATAAATAGACATAATTAAAAAAATAAAATAACAAGAAGGTCATTGCAGTAACTGAACAAATAATAAGGCACACTGAACATTTAAAAAATTTAACAGTTAATGATTGCCTATTCGGCCTATCAATGTTTATTCGGCCTATAAATTTACACTATTCGGCCTACTTCAGATTTCGATATTCGGCCAACGCCGAGTTTGCCCTAATTAAATCCTAAAAAATCATTTCCTTCTATTCGGCCTACACTTTGTTATATTCGACCTATACTTTCCTTCTATTCAGCCTACACTTTCCTTCTATTCGTCCTACACTTTTCTTCTATTTGTCGTCCTACACTTTCCTTCTATTCAGCCTACATTTTACTCTATTCGGCCTACACTTTGCTCTATTCGGCCTACACTCAGTTGTTCTATTCGGCCTGTCTGCTTTCACAATATTCCTACTACACGTTATTTTATTCGGCCTATAATTGTTCTATTCGCCTTATGTCAGATGCTCTATTCGGCCTACAAAGTTTTTCACATATTAAAAAAAACACTCCCACTGCGGTCCTACATTCTAAAATGATGTATACACAATTAAGTCACATTCTACATAAGTAAATTTCCACCATTTAAACATGAACAAAACCACAAAATGTAGGCAAAATATTATACACAATTAAGTCACATTCTACACAAGTAAATTTCCACCTTTTAACCATGAACAAAACCACAAAATGTAGGCAAAACATGGAAAACGACTACTACAAACTCAAAATTTTAATGAAATAGAGCTGCCTTTATAGGTACCCGAAATTGCACCATTGACAAATCTCACTGGAATCCGCCCTCGTTGGGAAACGCTTGTTCCGGCCGATGAAGAAAGGGGGACCGCAAATGGAGAAGATAGAGTGAGAAAGGGGGGACCACAAATGGGTGAGATATATTGTGGTTTGGGAGGAAAAGGAGAGAGAAAGAGGGAGGAGTTTGGGACGAAAAGGAGAGAGAATGAGAGAGAAAGAGAGAGGAGTTTGGGAGGAAAATGACGTTACCTTTTGGGATAACTTTTAAATTTTAAATGTGTTCCCACCCACCCCATTTAATGCTGTCAACACTGGCATAGTGATGCCCCCATTATTTTCGTCCTTTATCCTGACAGTTAGGGGGTAAATTGGAGAGTCCACTTAATGGTGGCTAGTAAAAATTATTTTTAATGGAGGTGGCTACTAAAAATTGTACTTAGTGAATAGTGGCTAGTAAAAATTTGGACCCCATTTACAATTGTGAGAAGTACACCATAAGCTTCCTCCGATACTAAATTGAGGCACGCAACCCAGAAAATAGCATGCTCATTTATTGGGCAATGAATCACATTTATTATACACAATTATACAAAGTAAAAAGATTTGGGCGATTTCTATTTTCTACTACCAATACACTTACTGACTTATTGCCTTTCTCTGACGTTTTAATAATATTTTTAATGTATTTTACAAAAATACCCTTAATTTGGGCGGGAAAGTTCACTATCTTGTTTTTATATATTTATAGATTAGAACTAAAATAAAACATGAGGAAAGTTATGGGATTGAATAAGTTTTTATCCCGCTGACTAACCTGCCATCAGGGAGTCACGTCATTATCCCGGCTGGAAATTAACGATTCCGGTTGTGACATGGCCGATTTCCCGTGATGTCAGTATTTTTCGGCGAAAATAGGACGTGTTTGGCCCTATTTCTTCATCGGTAGGACTAAATTGACAAACTTATCTTTAATGGAACTAAAATAGATAATGAGAAAAGTTATGGGACTAAAATGGTTTTAATCCCCACCGAGATACATGCTAAAACAGAACTTTGTTATTATTTTTTGACTTCGATCATCAATACATTTGTATAAATTTAAGTTGGCCACTGGGTGGAAAGCTGTTGATATAATCCGGCCCAGGGGCAAGCAGTGCCTCACTGAGTGGGTAGGATAAGATCCATTTATATATTTTAAGCTTTTAATCTAATTATGTTACAATCAAAGTTGATGCCATTCAATTTTTCCTCATGTAACTGATTTATTGCGATCCTTGTTACTTCTCTCAGTGCTCTGTGGAGATTAATCTCTGTTAACATATAGTTTGATTTTCTACTGCACTCGTTTCTATGGTGTAGGCCCGTCATCTGTTCAAACTGAATACCCTCTCAGAACGCGTTGATCCTTGCTTGAGCGGCTGCTACGCGAAGGAAGTGGTTGAGGCAATGTTGCATTGTGCTTCGCTGTGCTTAAAACAAGACCCTCAGTCGAGGCCTCGAATGTCTCAGGTGAAAGTTGTGTTGTATTTCTTCGTATATACAATTGACATTAATCTGAGAATAATAATACAGTTGCTCTGACTCTATAATTTAATGTGATTTATTTCTTAATGCTTGTAGGTAGTTAAGATGTTGGAAGGCGACAGTTTGAGGGGATGATATGATTTTGGCCAGCATTCTTCTTTTGGACAATACCATCATCTGTAAAGCTATCTCCATTAATTACATATTCACTTGTGTCCAATTGTGAGTACCATCATCCTTACTCTTTGCCTCTTTGGAGACATATTAATATTTTTGCTTCATATTCCAAATTTATTCAACATCGCCTAGTGGATAGTTTATCGATGAAAATATCAATTTTAATACTTTATTTTAGAAAAATGTCACTATAATTTTTTAAAATATATATCATCTTTTTTTAAAAAAAAATTTAAACGTAATTATTCTAGTCTGCTATGATTCCATATACAATTTTCATGTTGTACTTCACGCATCGCAACTACACCTAAAACTATGTTTGTGATCTCATACATAAAATTTTCATGCAACGGTGTTACTATACTTGCAAATACGTCTGCGATTTCTGTAAGATAATTATGGCCTAGTGCCATTAATAATAAATATATATAAGATATTTATTATGATCAAATATCTTAAATAATGATATGGTTTAAATAAATAATATATATGAGATAAATAAGGTCATATATATTTATGGATAACAATCACATTGATAGAATGTGATTTGATAAAGATTTAATATCCCGATCTGGTCCTCTCTCCACCTATTAAAGAGACACAGTTTTATTAATTCTCTATCACATTAAGTCTTACGTACTGTGCAATAAAGAAAGAGGTGAGGAGAGAGAAACTAGTTTCCGGCGTAATTGACAGGAACGTATCATTGGAGGACCGCCATTAGTGGCGTCTCAAGGTAAGTCTTCTAATCGTGTTTATGTGGTGTGAAAATCATGAAGATCTAAGATCCATGTCAATTAATAAATTAATTGTTTATGAAATTATGCTTACATGTGGTATCAGAGCAAGGTTTTGGATCTCATGATTTTTCATCGAATAATTAACATTAAATTTGGATGTAGTAAATTCACGTATTACGTTCTTGATTGGATGTGAGATGTATTTTATAACCAAATTATCTCAATTTTAATTTACACTTTATTATCAATATATTATGATGTGTGAATATTATGTTTTATGTATCATGTATTAAAATGATATGAAAAAGTAATTATAATGAGTTGATTCACGTTAAAAATTTACATGATTATTAAATTGATATATTGAAATCTTATGACTCATGCGAAAATTATAGTGATATGATTTCCATATTAAGTAAATGTCAACTGTCCTATTTAATTTTTGGGACTGAACAATTAAAGATTGATTATGGAAGTTAATTATGTCAGCATAAGATATGAAAGTTAATTATGTCATGAGATTTTAATATAAAATTACATGACTCCCTTTAATTTTAGGGAGTATAATGACTGATTAAGAATAATGACAACTAAATACAGTCAATAAATCAACATGCCTTATTCATAAAATGGCTTGAATATCACACTTTAATGCCAGTTATTAACATAATTATAATAATAAAGTGACTCATGTATTCCTCAAACTTTCCTATTAAAGTGATTTAATAATGTTAATGAAATCGATCCATCACTAACGTTTATGACTTATATTATTATTGATAATAATTAAAGATTATGTTATTATTGATACTATTTTATTGGAATTAAAATATCTCACTTATGTTATGTATGTTTGAGTGCTCATGGCATTTATAATGTTAAGATGTCAAATTTATTATAATATGAATACAAATTATACATGATATCTTTATTAATGTGATATGTATGGATATATTATGTATATATATGATGACAGTCTTAAGATTTTAATTAATGATATTGACTGTGATTTATGAATATTTATGAAATAATGATTTGATTATTACTCACTTTCCTATTGAGTATAATCTAAGAGTCTTTGATAAGATTAATAATGATTTGATTATTACTCACTTTCCTATTGAGTATAATCTATTATGATAATCTTTGATAAGATTATAATGAATGATTTTATAATTTAAATTTATTTAATGTTGGTCTGTTAATCACCAAAGTGGTCTGATCTGAAAGAATAATAAAATTAAATCGTATAGTTAAATTTTAATTTCCCATATTTAAGTGATGCTTGAATAAAGAGAATTATTATATGGGTTATTAAAAATTTCACAATTATAAGACTTTAAATTCACCCAAAGGTGGTTGCTAGTCTTTATAATTCATGAATATGAAGATAATATATTATGACAAACTGTTTTGTATGTCCAAAGATGACAAAATAGTTTTAATAAAAATATTTAATTATCAAATTATGTTATATTTGAAAGCATCATTATGATTATGACTGTATATTGTTGTATCACCCAAAGGAGAACTTCAATATACATTTATTGCTTTCGATCTTGAATCTATTATTAAATTACTCAAGGTATTTATAGGAATAAATTATATTATTCTTATTCTTAAAATTACTTATATTATTTAGTCTCTATTCGCATGATGCATCTGTTCCATTACAAAATGGATTAAAGTAATTTAAATAGTGTGGATAAATCTAATTTCACCAAAGTGTTTTGGATTTTATTTATCACTTCAAGATAAATTGCTCATTTGCTTTGTAATAGCAATAAAGCTAAGTAATCTGACTATAATGCTCGGGTTAGATCAAACAGACTGGGCATAATGTTTATGTGAATGAATGAGACTAATAAATTAAGTCTAACATACCTAAATTACTAATAAATCTCTTGATGAGATGCTAATGACTACTTTAACTACCATAAAGTTTGATGGTTCTCATGGCACACATGAACTCATCATTAAAGATAATAAATATTGCAACAAGATTAAAGCCTTCCATAATGAACGTAGTTTACAAATTCATTACCTTCTAAGTATGACATATTCCTAATAAACTATAACACCATGAAAGACAAATGGAATGTGAATTAAATTCACGTAATTTAATGATGGTTCAAAAGGAAATAAGGTTTAAGAAACAATTTAAAATTTAAACATTATGTTCATTTAAAAGTAATGAAGTTTGAACTAAACGTGACTTTAATGTTTGGGAAAACTTTCCAAAAGAATTATTCAAAAAAGATTAATTAAGAATAAAGTCTTTCATGAGATAGACTTTTACTGATCTTGATATTTGTGTAAATTGCATTAAATAAAAGCAAACCAAAAACACACAAATAATAGTCGTGATAATTGCACAACTTCTTATAATAGTTTACACCGCTAATTGTAAGCCTTACGATAATACCCTTCTTAAAGGAATAATAATATTTCATCCTTTTTAATTTTAAATTTAAATTTTCACATTATGGTTATATTTATCTTAGCAAGAAAATTCTCACTCCACAAATGCTTGATAAACATTTATTAATGATGTTGAGAAAATTAGATAGAAAAGTGAAAATTATAAAGATTGGAAGAAGTGATGAATTTTATGGAAAATGTGATTAATTATCATGTTCAATCACTTAATTACAGGAAAAACTGACATTTATACTAAATGTTGCACACCATAATAAATTGGTGTAGCAGAATGACATAATCGTACTTTATTGAATATGGTTATAAACATGTTAAATGATTAATTTATACCCATATTTTGTGGATTTATACATTTAAAGCTGTCACTTACGTGATGGTCGAGTTTTTAGTAAAACAGTTTTCAAAACACCTTATGAACTTGTAGAAAAACTCGATCTTAGGCAGTTGAATGTTTTAAATTGCCCGGCAGGGATTATGATTTATATCCATATGAAAAGAAATTGGATATAAGAAAATTAAGTTATTTCCTTATAAATTATCCTTAAAGTCTAAAAGGTATGAATTTTATGGTCTTAACTATAGTACAAGAATTTTAAAACTAGAATGTCAAATTCATTAAGAATTGTAAAATCAGTGGGAGTATGAAACCATGAAATGTGGTTATTGAAGAAGTTGGGTGGAGAGTTTGAAAATACATTCATCTAAACTTCTTCTAAAGTTGTTATATAGTTGTTAAATAGTCAAACAACTTTCAAGTACAACATTAAGTTATTCTACTCTCTTAAAGGATTCGATTTTACTAAATCAATTATCAATGAGCTTTCATTTGATATATCACATCAAATAGCATTAAGAATGTCTGAAGGACAATATATCCGCTATTTCTAACGATTGCATATGTGGTATAATAAAATGAGCTAAATTTGACATTATAATAAAAGCTAAAATTTCAGTTTTGGAATAAGTCATGGAAGTACTAATTCTATTAAATGAGTAAATTCAATGAAAGGCGAGTTGAAATCAATGGCTCATAATGAAATTTAATATCTTGTTAGAATTGCCAAAGAGCTATAAAAGAATTTGAAACGGATGTATCTTTATGATGGCGATTTCCAAAGATATAAAATTAGAGTTGTTGCTAAAGATTTTACTCAAAAAGATGACATAATTATAAGGAGATATAATAAATTATTTCTTTACAAGACTCTATTAGAATTATCATGGCTTTGGTAACTCATTATGACTTAGAGTTGCACCAAATAAATGTTATGCCTGCTTTTCTTAAAGGTGATTTGGTGGAAGATCAAGTTAAATAGATCAACTCAAGTTTTTTTTCCATTAAAGGAAAATATCACATGGCGTGTAAACTTAAAGAATTAACATACAAACTTAAGCATGCTTTCCTATAAATATATCTTTTGGATTTAAGAAAAACATCATAAACGATGTACATATATATCTGAAAGTTAGTGGGAGCACATTAATTCTATACTTGATGATAAACTTGCTTGCAACTGATGATCTTGGTTTATTATGTGAAACCAATAAATTTCTCTCAAAGAACTTTAGAATAAAACATATGATGAGACAATTACAGATGTCTCTGTAAGTATATGTTAATAAAGTTCAATAGAGGTTATGGATGAAAAAATATTTGTAAAGAACGTTCCAATCCGGAAGGGAGATAAGTTTAACCTTATGTAATTTCCAATAATGAATTGGAACGTACTACAATAATCCTTATATGTATATCATTGGTAGCTTAAGATATACAAGATTGTATAAATACCAAATATCAGTCTTACTGTTAGAATGCTTGGTCATTATTGAAGTGATTCATAAATGAATGACCAGAATGTTGCATAAGGAAATATTATAAGGTATTCTAATGAACTAAAGCACTCGTGCTTACTTATCGAAAATTTAATTACTTAGATGTAATTAAATATAGATTCAGATTAAGATAATTATATGATGCAAAAAGGTTCACTTTGACTTTTACGTTTCTTAGTCGGGGATATTGTGTCATGCAATATTGTGAAGAAGTTTCTAAAAACTACATTCACTATTAAAGTTAACTTGTGGCATGATTTGAAGCTACAATTTAAGGACATTAAATATGGAGTTTAATTTCAGGACTTGAAATAAGTTGACAATAATGTCAAGTCGCTGAAAACTTATTATGATTATTCCGCTGCATTGTTCTTCTTTAAAACGATGGATATTCCAAAGTTGCTAAAACATATGGAATGAAAGTATTTATCGTTAAGAAGAACTTTAGAAACAAAGATATCAATTGAGCATAATGGAATCAATCTTATGATTTCGGATCCGTTACACAAATGATCTTCTCTAAAACATTCATTGAACGTTACATGAATATGAGATCATTGAAAGGCTCTAACAAGCTTATGATGAACAATTGACATTAAGAGCTCATTATGTTTTGTTTCTAATTGATATATCTCGTTTTGTCATTTTAGTATACATGAATGTTGACATTAATAAAATAAGATTTTATCTCAAATTTGAGATACTTATGTGGACCATTATTGATCCTTACGAGTTATGTTGAGTAGAAAGCTAATATCATAGTACATGGAAGGAACTATGTCGAGTAAATGATATAGAACCGCTATGACTTGTGTTAGTCTATACTCAATATTGACTTTATGAGTTGACCAGTTAATTTATCTTATGTCGCGCATATTATGTAAATTATTTAAACCTTTACGTTTAAAGTTTAATTCTGTCACCCGGCCAAGTGGGAGAATGTAAGATAATTATGGCCTAGTGCCATTAATAATAAATATATATAAGATATTTATTAATTTATTATGATCAAATATCTTAAATAATGATATGGTTTAAATAAATAATATATATGAGATAAATAAGGTCATATATATTTATGGATAACAATCACATTGATAGAATGTGATTTGATAAAGATTTAATATCCCGATCTGGTCCTCTCTCCACCTATTAAAGAGACACAGTTTTATTAATTCTCTATCACATTAAGTCTTACGTACTGTGCAATAAAGAAAGGGGTGAGGAGAGAGAAACTAGTTTCCGGCGTAATTGACAGGAACGTATCGTTGGAGGACCGCCATTAGTGGCGTCTCAAGGTAAGTCTTCTAATCGTGTTTATGTGGTGTGAAAATCATGAAGATCTAAGATCCATGTCAATTAATAAATTAATTGTTTATGAAATTATGCTTACAATTTCATTATTTTTTTTCATGTAATGATACACGTGATTATATATATGAATGTGTTAATTATATACGAGAGGCAAAAAAGCAAATGGATCACATGTTCCACAATGGTGTTTCATCTCTTATTCCACTAATTAAATGATTGTCACGTGTCATAATCAATGCCCAAAATTCAATACTTACCCCAAGGGTTTAATGGTCATTTGTAGAATATAGTTTTTTTATATTATGAAACACCAATGAAACACCAAAAATGTAACAGGGAATTCAACTTGGCAAAAAAGTTTAAAGTGGTATTTTTCAAAAATAATTATGATGGGTGTCATATTTTTAAGGCAAAGACTTGTGTGAGACTGTCTCACATAAGGGCTTACGTAAGACGGTCAGAAAGTGATAATAAAGTAATAAAAAGTGATAATGCTATTTCATGAACAGTTTATAGTATAAATAAAAAGTTATAACATTTTATAGAGAAAGTGATAACTATTTTAAAAGAAAGTGACTATAGTACAACAAGGGGTACCAATTGAATTGGTAACCCTTTTGGTCCCCACTCTTATTAATTAATTCATGCTCCTTCATTAATGTTATTTTTTATTTTATTTTTAAATTTATTATATTTAAATGACTATTATACCATAAACCCTAAATCCTAGGGATAAATTATACCCTAAACCACAAGGGTAAAATTAAAATTATACCCTAAACCTAAACCCTAGGGATAAATTATAACCTAAACCACAAGGGTAAAATTACAATTATACCCTAAACCCTAAACTCTATGGATTAATTTTACCCTAAACCACAGGGGTAAATTACAGTTATACCCTAAACCCTAAACCCTAAGGATAAATTATACCCTAAACCACAAGGACAAAATTACAATTATATACCCTAAACCGTAAACCCTAGGAATAAATTAAACCCTAAACAAGCCTTCTAAACCCTAGGGATAAAATATATCCTAAATCACAATGGTAAAATTGCAATTATACTCCTAAAATTAGATTTTTAAAAAAGAATAAAATAAAAAAAGAAAAAAAAAGAAAACAGACAGTAATTGGTGAGAAAGGTGGGGATCACACATGCTGTTGCACCGATTTAAAAAAAATGGCGGGGCCACAACAGTCATTGTCATTTTAAAAAGTGAAAAATAATCTCACGTGAGATGGTCTCACACAATACCTACCCTATTTTTAAATCAATTGGGGTTTTTTTTTTCAAACTTCTCTATAAAAAATATTAGTCTAATCTTGTAAATTTTACTCAATTCAAAAAATAAAAAATAAAAAATTCCCATAATTTTGAAAACGAAAATATTTAACTAAGATTATGACTAGGGTTCTACCAAATAGAACCGGATCCTCTCATATACTGATAGAATGTATTAATTGTTAATAGGCTAAATTACCGGATCCTCTATTCTATTGATAAAATTAATTAATTCTTAATGGGCTAAGCACAATCCAATCGCGGGCAATTCTCCTTCCTCCTCTGAATTCATCATCTCCAATCCCTGCCAAACTCCGTCGTCTACCGCTACCTTCACCAAATCTTTGCACCGCTACTGATTTAGCCCTTGACCCATCCACCGTCCTACTCACAGCTAAGCGCAACCTCCAGCTATTCCTCCTCGAACTCTGCATACGAACAATCTGCATCTCCACCTCCCTTTGCCTCAATTAAGGTGAGTGATTCCCCTCAATTTCTATTCATCATCTGTTGTTTTGCTTTTCGAATACTTACATTTAAATTACTTTTTTGGCTCTGGTTTCTATTCATCATCTGTCGCTTCTATTTCTTTTATCGGAATATTTATCATTGAAGACTAAAAGTTGTGGCTAAATTATTGAATTTATGTATAAAGTTGGGAGTTCGGTGTTGGTGATTTGGAATTTGTTTATTTCTGCTATTGCAATTATTTGGTGTTGAAGGTGGGTTAAATTAGGATTAGGTATGGGGGTGTCTGTTGGGGGTAATGAGGATAAGGTCATGGCAGACTGCCGTCTTGGGAACCATGGTAAAAACTCACTCTTATGATACTGATTTACTACCTCTGCAAACAAATATATACACTGCAATATCATGCATAAAATTTAATCTTGAATTAATCAACTTTTTGAGCTCTTGTTTTGTGGCAGCAAATAGTCTTGTTTTTTTTACAGCAAACTTACTTATTTTTGCAATTGATTGTGTTAATCTATATATGATGACTATACTATTTTCTGGAACTGGTTGGATGACTAGTGCATATATATGGTGCTATAAGTTTCCAGTACCCTTTTTAAGTTATTCGATCTCAACTTTTATTGATTTTAAACTTGGGTTTCACATATTGAAATTGATACTAGTAAGTTTGTTTAATGGTGATATATATACACACCACAATATCAAGTCATTCCTGTTGCACATCTCATCCAAGTCATAGTGCATATTGTTATAGCGAGAATACTTTGGTTGTTAATATTTTCCTTAGGTCTGTCAATTCTTGATTTTTGGTGTTTCTCTTGATGAAACTTTGTTTTCTGCATTTTCTTTTTTACCTGAAGGTATTGTTATAAGGGCATATGTTATCTCTTATACATTTTAATTACCTTGCACTTGTTTGTTGACGAGTCTTGAAATTATTAATTGAATCAAGATCACTGCCTTTGTAGGTCCAGGAATGTCATTCATGGTAGTGATGCCGTGGAGAGTGCTCGAAAGGAAATTGCCCTTTGGTTCCCAGATGTCATTGTCGGATGGAGGAGAGCCTTCACTCATGGATCTATAAATAAAAACTTTACTGCAGCCAATGTTGTGTTTGATTTAATTAGTTTTGTACTATTGCGATAATGATGATATATGAGAACTTAATTGCAAAGAGTATCAAATTAAAGTATATTTCAATTAATTCCAAAGAGTGACCCAATTAATTTCAAAGAGTAATCTAATTAATTTTATAAAGTGATCTATTATTTTACAGATTGCATACAATTTAATTATTCACATTAATAGTAACATAATTCATTATAAAAAGTAACCCAATTATTAAAAAAGAGTAGTCTAAAAAATTGTTAGATGAATATAATTAAATAAATCAATATAAAGAGTAATCTTGAATTCACTTCATTTTTTTTCAAAGTATTGTACTATTGTGACATATACTGATATATATTATACACTTGAATTTTCTCATTGTTTAGAATCCAAATTGACATTATGCAAAGAAAATTTATTCTCTTATTTCTGCACCCTTTAATTTAAAAAAAATTATAATCTCAAATAAAAAAATAACCTAATTTATTATAAAGAGTAATCTAATTAATTATAAAGAGTAATCCAATTAATAAAAAAAAGTAATCTTAATTTTAAAAAAATCAAAATTTCAAATTAAAGAGTAACCCAAATCAGTATAAAGAGTAATTCAATTAATAGAAAAGAGTAACCTAAAAACTTGTTCCTAGTAACCTAATTCATTCAAAAGAGTAACTTAATTAATAAAAAAAGGACATTAAACCTTATGAATCCAAAAACTTTATTCATCACCAAAAGTTTTCCAACGTGTGAATTTGCTGCCTCTAATCCTCTGTTTTTATTTGCATAAGCTTCATCACTGTGGTGAACATCAAATAGTGCCTGTTTGGGTTAATAAAAATAATGTCCATCATTGTATTATACGGTTCTGATTAATGCTGATTCTTGTGGTGATGAGAAATAATCATTGAAGATTAGTCCTTGTTTGGTGATATCTTCTATGATACCATGAATACGAACTCACAATTACTTCGTAACCAACTTAACCATATATTTTTATTCTACACATCATAAATATTCTTCAGCTTAAATGTCAGAAGATGAACACAAACAGCACAAGCCATCATCAGGGCATGTTGTGAGCACAAACAAAGCAATCAATAAAGTAATTTAAGGAACATCATAGAGATGTTAAAACTATGTACAAAACATATTCTGCAATGATCAACCAAGCACAAAATAATACATCTTCTCAACAGGCAGGTTCAGCACAGACGTCTCAACCTGTCGCAAGCCAACAAGCATAAAACAGTGCAAGTATTGTATTAATATTCCATTAAACAACGGGAAGATGGGCTTCTTACTTCATCGAATGGGACAAAGACAAAAGGTGGAACACCTCTCTTGTGTGAAATTGCGGGAACATCAGGGTTGTGTGTTTCTTCTTCCTGCCATCCTTCCACTATTCATAAAATATCATCACCAGGGCCACTGGCCTCAGCATCATTAATGCCACTGGTCACTAGTGGGATCAGATCTAATCTCTTGTTAGTACCTTCTATAGTCCCCCTCAACCTATTTTGAATCAAGCATTGACTTATAAAATGGGGCTATTTATTTTGACAATACATAGAGAAGCTGAAATCAAGCTTTGACTTGTAAAATACGGTTATGATTTTGATTATTAAACCACATTGATTTTGCAATACGAATTGGGATCTTGCACCATGAATGTAAAACAGAATACCTACCTACCTGAATGTCATTCGGATATGAAATCAAAATCAAGCCCAACAATTATCGAAGTAGCGGAGGTAATCGCCTGTGAGAATTCCTAAAAATTGATCCTTCCATCGCCATCGATGTCAGTTTCCCTAATCTCCCCGTTAATTCCTCCGCCGTTGAGAACTGTTTAAATTAAATGTCACTTTCTCTTTTCCCCAACACAGCGAACGAGATTCGTACCGAGCTCAGTCGTCATCCTCGTCACCACGAGCACTCCGCCGCGGATTCATCATCTCTGATCAGGAAACACCAATTCACTTGAAGAAGAAGTGTGGTTGAATGACATGGATGCGTGGAGAAAACCCAATTTACATGAAGAAAGCCTTACCCGAATTTTTTAAATTTTGACCCATTTTCAGTAAAAAGTCCGGTTGTATGAATTTAAAAAAAAAAATTGACCTATTCAAATCTTTGTCTTTAACTAATTTTAAAAATAGCATATGTTACACTCGAGATGTTATAATTTTTTTTTCCCAACTATCCTAATTTTTTTTTCTAACAAAAATTGATTGAAAAGCTAATTTAGAAATGAAAAGTTAGGTTTGATTTAAGATTTAATTTTTTCTTTAATATATATATATATATATATATATATATATATATATATATATATATATATATATATATATATATATATATATAGGATTAATTACTACTAGGTACACACTTTACACCCCTAATTACTACTAGATACATTGATTTAAAATAATAATTATTATATGTAAAATATTAAAGTAATATACCAAATATACCCCTAAATCCATACACTTTTAAACCACCAACCCTACCCCCACCCACCCGCCGGACCACCGTTGACCGGAAGTTGACCTGCGTTGACCACCGTTGGCCGACCGTTGAGCGGCAGTTGACTGCCGCCGCCAGAGCTCCGTCGGACCACCATATTTTTTTGCTGCACACACTTTTATTCTACTGCACATACCTTGCTGCACACGAACACTTGCTGCACACAACATTTATGTGCAGCACATTATAGGGGTAATATTGGAATATCACTATATTTTTATAGTTAGTAGTAATACTTTTATATGTTTGTATCTCATAGTAATTAAGGGTTTTTTGTGTACCTAGTAGTAATCCTCTCATATATATATATATATATATATATATATAATTTTAAAATTTACTATAAAATATTTTCTCTCATGTCAACTCATACGAAATAACTTAAAAAAGGAAAAGGGTATTTATACTCCCAATATTATGGGACGTACCCTAAAAATATTTTAAATTAATATGTTTTAATAAATATTACTCCATCCGTCCCGGAGAAGTTGGTATAATTTTTTTGGGCACGGAGATTAAGGAGTATAATAATTTAATGTAAAGTGAAGTGAGAGAAATAATATTTAATGTGTAGTGGGTAGTTGTATTAGAAGTGATATGTGGGGCTCATGAGAATAGATTAATTGTTTTTGTGTGGATCCCATGTATTAAAAAGGAAATGTGTCAACTTTAGTGGGACAAACCAAAAAAGAAAGTGTGTCTACTTCTATGGGACGGAGGGAATACTTGAATACCCTCATAAAAAATATTGATTACTATAGTACTAAATATACGTTAAAATTACTTAAACATAACCGGTAATCGGATGAATTCAAAGTTATTCTCCCTTAAATTAGTAAAGATGATTGAATCTTTTAGCTATTTTAAAATATGGGTGAGTCTTGGGTGAGACCGTCTCACGGATCCTATTATGTTAGATGATTCTCAACGCCCATTTACAATTTATTATTATTAAAAAAAAAAAAAGACAATGCCCAGCCGTGCAAGTTTAATAACCTTCTTATACATTCAATTGATTTCAACGTATCCATGCCTATTGATTTTGTTTTTTCTTTTCTTTTCTCTTGCGTTGTTTTTTTTTTCCTGTTAATATTGAGGATTACTTGCATGACCTGGTTATCTATTACCCAATTTTTCACGAGTTATTATCAGTTCTTTTTAATGATTTTTATGATTTTATTATATTTTCCACGTCAGCTATTTATTCCCGCCAATCCTATCGCGTTCCCTATATTTTTTATTTTGATTTTGACTTATTTCTATTTTCAAATTGTCTTTATTTTCACCTTATTTTTTTAATTAATAAAATAATGGTAATAAAATTAATTTAAAATAATATTTCTTTAAATTTAAATTTATTTTGTAATAACTTCTATTCATATTTCAAATTAAATTTTAATATTAATATATGAACATGACAAAAAAATGCGTGATACAGTGATACTGTCTTACATAATGATTCACGTGAGATGAAGAAAAAGTGATAACTTCTATAATAAAAAGTGATATTTTTTAATTAATGAAAAGTGATAATGCTATTGATACTTTTTAATTAATGAAAAGTGATAATTTTATTTCATAAACAATGTATAGTATAGATAAAAATTGATAAAATTTTATAGTGGGAGTGATAATGTTTATAATAAAAGTGATAATTATTTTAAAAATTATAAAATGGTGACTGTTTCACGCAAAATCTACCCTATTAAAATTTAGAGTATAATATATGATCTCATAAATACGCTAAAATTATTAATAAGATAATAATAAATTATAACTAAATTAATAAAAAAAATAAAAGTAATAACAATGTGAATTGATACCACCAATTCTGTCATAAATGTTTTAAAAAAAAAACCTTCGTTAATCCAAATAATTTATATTTATAATATTAATAATAATAATGATAATAATAATAATAATAATAATAATAATAATAATAAACAAACTAATGAGATGAAATCCATAAAAAATAGAAAGTAAAATTAATATTAAAAAATTATAACGTAATTAATAGTATATGTATTAATAAAATCAATAAAAAATTATAACGTTTATTTTTTAAAAGTAAATTAATGCCATTAAATCTGAGTAGTCTTGTGTGAGACCGTCTTACGTTGATATCATTTTATTCTTTGGTAATTAATTGTCAATTTTTATTAAAGATTTATCACTTTAAAATGTTATCACTTTTCATTTATTTATATTATAAAGATAAATCATTATGCGCAAAATTTATACACTTATGATTAAAAATATATACATAAATGAATAGAAATGTATATACTTTATCAGTGAATTTTCTGTTAATTTTATTAATGAAAAATTAAATGAAAAAACTATATTAATATATATATATATATATATATTACTATTAAATAAAAAATTATATACACACATAGTATTGGATGCACCAGATATCAACTCTACTATAAATTATTCATGAAATATTCACAATACCATTATCACTTTTTATCATCAGTTGGATATCACTTTTCATTATATAAAGATAGATCATCATTTCTTATTCGTATATCACTTTTCATTATAAAGTTAGAGAGGGACTAGGGTACAACTAGGGGTACCAATTCAATTAGTACACTCTTGGTCCTCACTCTTCTTAATTAATTCCTGCTCCTTCATTAATTTGATTTTTATTTTATTTTTAAATTTATTTTATTTAAATGACTATTATACCCTAAACCCTAGGGATAAATTATACCCTAAACCACAAGGGTAAAATTACAATTATACCCTAAACACTAAACCCTTAAGAATAAATTATACCATAAACCATAAGGGTAAAATTACAGTTATACCCTAAACCCTAAACTCTAGGGATAAATTATACCCTAAAACACAAGAGCAAAATTATAATTATACCATAAATCCTAGGGACAAATTATACCCTAAACCATCAGGGTAAAATTACAATTATATCCCTAAAATTAAATAAATAAAAACGAAAATAAAAAAACAAAAATAAAACAGTAACAGCAACAATTTAAAAAAAAACACACACACACTGAAGGTGAAGGAGGAAGGTTGTACATTTTAAAATTGGTAGAATAGTTGTTTTCTAGTCTTTGCCATAAAGTTATTTGTGTGTTTTAAGTGAATGAATAGAAAACTTATTTTTAGATGAATTAAAATTTTGGATTTTTTTACACTTATAATTAATATATTACTTTGATTTAGTCATATTCATTTTTAAATATTTAAATATTAAAATAAAAATTTATACTTACATACATTAAATTTTAATTATAGATTAATAAAATTAAAAATAATTTTGAAGACGATACGTCATCAAAATAAATCTCTCATTTAATAATTTTAAGATGTTTTATTTTAATTTCTTTAGTTTTACTCTTTCAAACGTAATTTTAATAAAATGTAATAAAAGTCGTAAACTTTTAAAAATGAGTTGATCTAATATACCACACTTGTACACTAAAAATATAATCCATTTTAAAAACGGGTCTCCTATATAATTCCAAAATTTCACAAATGGGTTATTCTCACAGTTGCCTTCGCTTAACCTGCCCTCTCTTCTCTTTCTTCTCCCTCATCTCTCTCTGCCTTCTCTATTTTCTACCTTTGCGCTCACCTCTGATCTCAACCTTCTACCTTTGCGATCACCTCCGATCTCAACCTTTGCGCCTCCTCCGTCTCCTAATATCTGTTACTCAGATCTCAACCTCCGCGCCGCCTTTAACATCTGCCCCACCCTCCACGCGCCGCCTACGTTTCTCAGATCTTAACCTCTTTAACATTCTCGTATCTTGCTTTACCATATCAAGTCAAGTTATCTCTCTATTAAAATTAGGGGTTGGGTCTAATTGAATGTGAAATTGGGGATTGGATTAGGGATTGGGACTTGTTGATGGCCGAATTGGGATTCGACGTGGGTGTGGTGTTGAATTGAGGATTGGGTTCGGCGGTGGATTGAGGTTGGAAGAATCAAACCGTCGGGGTGGGGGAATTGCTGGTTGATGTTGGCTGTTGAGCGTGGAGGATTAATTGAGAGGCAAAAATACACTAACTTATCTTGTATAAGTTCCAAAAGAGGATTTATTACTAGCTAATACTACAAAATTAGCTAATACAAAATAGAGTGTTTTTATTTGCACACTTCTTTTTATTAAATACACATTATTTTTAAATTTTTTAATCTTAATTCTATTATATACACACCCTTAAAATTCCAAAATTACCCCTTTATTTTTTTCGTGTTGTACACCCAAAAATCTTTCATTTCAATTTTACTAAATAAAAAGTATAAACCCTTCGCCCACATATAAATTCATATAAAATAGATTTTATTATCATAAAAAATAAAACCGCTTGTAATGAAAGATGATTCTAGTTCATTTTAATAGCATATACACGTACGTTAGTTTTTTTATTCTTGGTTTTGTTTTTTGTTTTTTTTTTCATTTTTAATTCATTAATTTAATTAAGTTAACAAATTAGATTTAAATAATTTTTTTTAAATTAATGACATAGTAATTTTTTTATTTATAATATACTTATAATCTTTTCTAAACTAAGAAGTGACAACCGATTAATAAAATTATTTTATAAACACTTATAGGACAACTAAAATTGATAATATTTTAATATAAAATTATATCTAACAAATAACCACTGTCCAAATAAATTATTTTATAAATAATTTGTAAAATAAATATAATATTTTAAATAAAAATTTAAGTTATATAAAAAAAGTGATAATTTTTTATATAAAAAAAAAAGATAAAATGCATATTGTGTTTTAATAATTAATTAAATGCTCCCTATTTTAACTTTATATAAAAAATAAATTATTACCAAATTTGTCTTAATATTTGCAGAAGCAATTACGTGAACATCGCTAGGTTAATGATGGGACCGCGTATATATTTTATTAATGTAATTTAGATTTCTTTATAATATAGTATAATTATATAATAGTGGAGTGTGTATAAAATTGAAGGAGGTGTGAGTTTAAAATACTCTATAAAATAAATATTATGTGTATTAAATAAATTTAAGGGTATTTTAGTCTTTTTAAAAATATTAATTTTATTTTTATAATAATGGGGTGTGTATTCAATAAGAGGAGGTGTGCAAATAAGATGACCCTACAAAAAATATTTTAATATTAATAGGAGATACATTGTAGTGAAAATATTACTAATAAGTACAATATATTAGCATGAGATACCAAATATACCCTTGTATATAGATAAAATATAATCTTATATGTGCTCTATCCGTAATCATCGGAGATTTCCTCTTTCCTCGTCAATTACACTGTAATCACCCCCAACTCCCATCTCAGCCTTCCATATCATCAATTTATTCATTATTTTCGCTGAATCATGTCTTTCACTTTTACTCTATTTTCTTTCTCCTAACAATTTTTACCCCCTTTTCTCTCACTCTATGGTGCGTGAAATATATATATATATATATATAATTGAACATCACATAATTTGGATAACTAAACTGCATATTTTTTTTGTTGCGATATTAGTAGTAGTTTGAATTAATTAATGGTTCCATATTAATTGGGGTGGACACCTGAACTGTGGAAATTGTGAACTTGTTCTTTTGCCCGTTGTCCTGTTTGAATACAAATATCCTGAACACCATATATATGCATTTCTGAATACAAGTGAGGGATTGTAATCACGTAAATCAAAGTCTTTTGTCTTTTTTAACGGTGTAAGTGAGATAAGTTTATTATTAAATTCTAAACACAAATATACTGAACACCACATATATAAAATTTTGAACACAAGTTAAAATCTTTTTGAACGGTTTGAGTGAGAGAAAATTAATTTTGAACAGTTTGAGTGAGGGAAAATTAATTATTAAAATCTGAATGCAAATATTTGAACGCTCATATTTATGAATTTCTGAACACAAATAAGGATAAGGGAGTATCATCGGACTTTCAATCAACAAACAAATTGCAGTAAATTTCTACCTATTTTTATGGAGAAAATCATGGGATTTAATATTACATTAAATATCTTATTCCATTAAATTATTTTTTAACACAATTAAAATAAGGACAAGAAGGATATTTTACTCATTACTATTAACCTAATGTATCTATTAGTAATCGTGTTGTATAAAATGTTCCTAATAGTATCAAAAGCTAACTAATGTATATAGTTGTTTTCATAAATGTATTCCTTATATAAAATTAGAAAATGTAAAAATATATCAATATAAATATTGATCAGTATCTATAATTTTTTTTTGTGTATTAGTTCAACTAAATATAGTATGAGTATTATTATACTTTTAATGTTAAATGTAAAATTAAAAATTGAATGAATATATTGAAAAAGTACATTTATTTAGAAAAATATATACGTCAATAAATTACAACTGATACACTTACATATTAAAAATATATAAGCTTACATGTATACATCATCAACAAGTTACCAATCATACACTTATATAATATAAAGTATACATTTAGTCGACAACTTATACACTTACATGTTTAAAATGTATAAGCTTAGATATATACATCAACGAGCTACAATTCATATACTTATATAATATAAAGTATACACTTGGTATCTATATACACATATACGTTAATGTTAATGAATTATTACAACTCCTCTGAAGATGAAAAAATATATTGATAAAAATATTAATATAGAATATAAATCTTGAAAATTCTACTTAAAACATAAAATAAAAATTAATACTGAAAAATCATATACATTATACAATTACAATTAATACAAATAATTATTAAATACATTTTTGGTTAAAAGTTTAAAAATAAAAAAGTGTAAACCCTTGTCATACATCGTTTGGTAAGAGGTATTATCGAGGGATTGATGTGTAAACCCTTGTCATACATCGTTTGGTTAGAAAAATGTGTAAACCCAAGGGCCTGTTAAAATCCGAGGGCCCGTTAACTGTAAACCACTATACTACGTATTATACATCCCACGCTTAACGTGGGTTAAGACATCTCATTCTTTATCAGCATGGTGAAATTCCAGTTTCACCATTAAAAAGTCCCAGTTTGATGTTCGAATCACGAAAATAGTTACGGAATATATATATATATATATATATATATATATATATATATATATATATATATATATATATAATAAAGCGTGCTATAACTGCAATATATATCCTTGGGCATCAGACGTAAAAAATCTTCGTGCAAAATTAGTGAAGTATATTTTATCGTAAGAATCACATAAAAAACGATGGCATGTTCTACCATATCTTATAGCAATCAGCTTTAGGTTGTTAAGAACAAAAAATCCATTTACAATCCACGTTGTCTGTGATGTCCAGAGGAAATCAAACTCGAAAGAAGACACCCACCTTGTCGATGATCAGTACAACCAGAAACATTTGCCAAAAAACAGGATCAAGAAAATCTTGACAGAATTCCTAATCTATGATAGCCCTTAATCACACCCACATATGATGGCTGTAAAATATGAAATTCAATTCCAATAGCATAAATCGTATCATAATTACAAGCTTCAATTTCAATCTCCTAGATAGAATTCCATAAGACAGAATACAAAAATTGCTCGAAATTTAAAACTACTTAAATTAAGAAAACCCCAAATTAACCATCGGCATTCGAAAAACTGGACAACTGACGTAAACTTGCATTACCGCATTCTCGGATTTACTGTTATAGTTATCTTCCTCCTCTCTCTTCCCATCTGCAGAATCCTTCTGCCTACTTCGAAGCAAAGCTGTCAGAGATTCTGGTGGTGTTGCAGCTTCCGAGCGGCGCCGCCTCGGTCAGCAGAAGAGCTACGGCTACCCGTGTCATCGCATTGCCTAATTGCCATTAATTGGGCTGTACAATTGTCGTTGGAGCCCTAATTACTCATCTATGATTATTTATTTCTTCGTGAATTACAATGTTCTGAGAGAAGATAGTCGGTGAGCTGTATGGTGACGAGGGGAAAGGAGAGTGAGAAAGTGAAATATAGAAGACGATGGACAGAGCAGCGCGGGATGATGAAGAACGGGTAAGACAGAGTGAAAGAGAGAGGGTTAAAAAACGATCTCAAATGTGTGTTAATGGGTATTTGTTGTCGGACCAATTCTCATAAATTTTCTCAAAGGATATAATCGTAAATTGAGCATTTTATGGTGTTTTAATCATTTTTCTTTTCCTAATTTATAAAACATAATTATGGAAATAACCGAGTAACTGCACCTATATTCATTTTTTTAATCAAAATTTTAATTAGAAAGCAAACAACGTATTGATACATACTCTGATGTAACTTACGTAAGGCATCCTATTTTTCATCAATCATGCCTCATCCCATCTTCGGTACCAAACAAGCTGTTACATGTTTAAAATGTATAAGCTTAGATGTATACATCAACGAGCTACAATTCATATACTTATATAATATAGAGTATACACTTGGTATCTATATACACATATACGTTAATGTTAATGAATTATTACAACTCCTCTGAAGATGAAAAAATATATTGATAAAAATATTAATATAGAATATAAATCTTGAAAATTCTACTTAAAACATAAAATAAAAATTAACACTGAAAAATCATACCCCCTCCATCTCTGAAAAGTTGGCACACTTTCCATTTTGGGCTGTCCCACAAAAGTTTGCACATCCCAAAAAAAGCAAAAAGTAAAAAACAATCACCCTTCCCCATACACTTTAATTACAAAAAAACCATCTCTACCTACCATACTTTATCATTTATATATTACATAAAAATACCATTATACCCCTAAAAGTTATCACTTTCTTAATCTCCGTGCCGAAAAGAGGTGTGCAGACTTTTCAGAGACGGAGGGAGTATACATTATACAATTACAATTAATACAAATAATTATTAAATACATTTTTGGTTAAAAGTTTAAAAATAAAAAATAATCTACATTTATTTAATACAATTTATACATTAAGAAATTAAAATTAATACAATAAGATTTAATTATTAGTATTTTATATCACGGTCCGTTCTCACTTCTGTGATTCTTTTTCAACGTCTGTACCTGAATCTTCTCACCACCTCGACCATTTCCGTCTTCTCCGCCCTCCTTTCCGGCACAAAATTCATCCTTTCTCACTTCTGTTGTCCTTCTTCAACTTCCACACCTGCACCTTCACCTTCTCACGTTTTGTGTTCTCCGCTCGCCTCCGGCAAAAAAATCATCAGCCCTCCTTCCGCCACAAAATTCAACCGCCTCCTTCCACCTCTCCTTCAACCACCAAAGCCTTCATTCCTGGCACAAAGTTCAATTGCATTCATTATTGAACCTGCCGCCTTAGATGCGACTCCATCGCAGTCAGCCACACAAATTTCAAACCGCACTCTTAATCACACAAAATTAAATTGTAAAAATTCAATCAATGAAAAAATACAAAATTTAATCGAAGAGATTCAATCACTATTGGTTGTATTACTATCCAAATTAGGTAAAAATCGTAACCTAAAAATTGGGGAAAAACTAACGGAGTTTGGGAAAAGTTTATAGAATCATAGCGTCGATAGAAAATGAAAAACTCCGATGGACAGGGAAAAGAGAGTGAAGAGAACGGTAGGAGAAAGTTGTGTAGCGCCGTCGTTGGAGGTGGAGGAAAGATGAGCAGAGGTGGGGAAGATTAGCAAGTAGAGAGAGAAGGGAGAAACGATTGCAACAATTGAAGTTGAAATGATCCAAATAGGTTAAAAATAGTATTTATACTCCGGGTCATGGGTTGGGTTGACCCAGTTGGATGTTAAAAACTAGTGTACAGTAGATATTGCCTTTAAAAATATGAAAAGTGTTTTTAAAAAAGAATAATAGTAATGGCTAGTAAATTTTAAAAAATGATTTAATTTATTTTAAAAATAAATGTTAGATTAATAAATATATTATATTATTTTAACTCGTTCAAATTTGGACATATGCTCATGTTACAATACACATGTGTGTGATTAGAGAAAATGGGTTTATGGCAACTGTTACTTGAACAGACATTAATTATTTTAAAATGATATTTTTCATCTAACGGTCTTACTCTTATGTAATATATCTAATGGCTCTAATCTCTTTGGGTAATGTATTACAAAGGTCACGCAAGAATTGACCGTTAATATTTTAGATACTTAAATTGATTTTTTTTATTTTCATTTTTCAATACAAAGATAAAATAAATATTTGAATAAAAATTAAAATTAATCAAATTTAATATACTTTTCTTATACAATAGTAAATTTATTTTTTAAAAAAAATAAAATAAAATAATTCGTCCTAAAAATTGTTCATGCACAAAATATATTTACTAAATGACTATCATTTTTCTATAATCATGTACTAATACTTTTTATTAAAATTGCTATCACTTTATATTTATCCTATAAAATTTTCATATATGAAGTAGTTGAATTAATGATTATCATTTTTCCTTTATATGAATCATTTTTTATTAGAAATATTATTTTTTTTATACAAATTGATCATGAAATAGTTTTCTAGAGTTGATTATCACTTTTTTTTTCTCAGGTATCACTTTTCATTTTATAATGTATCACTTTTGATTAAAGATGTCATCACTTTTTATCCATCTTATTAATTGTAAATTAAAATAATTCAATAAAAATTTGTTATCATTTTTATTAATCAGATATCACTTTTAATCCATTTTACAAAATATTTTTTTAAGATAGATTATCACTTTTTCTTGATCACATGTCACTTTTCATTATAGGAGTAATTATTATCACTTTTATATTACATACTAATTGTAAAAATAAAAAATTATTATTCAAAATTTTATTAAATATATATATACGTAAAAAAAGAACAGACAAATATATAAAAATTTATAAATTAAAAATAAACAATAATTATAATAAGTTTTAATAATTTTATTTTAATTATTAAAAATATAAAATAAAAAAATAAAATTATTATAAAAAATGGCAGCACATGACTTCTTCATGGAATCGATCCATGACCACGCCTGAAGGGATGCGGAGATAACCCTAAGCGCTAAACTTGGGTGGAGACCTTACCCGTCTCACGGAATGGGATCCGTGAGATGGTCTCGTACAAGCCTTTGTTTTAAAATATTTCAAGTAGATGATTTCCAAATCTTTCTACTACCATGTTTTTTTATAATTTCATGACTTTTTTTTTTTGAAGAAATGAAAATTGGAATCAATCAATCAATTAAACACATTTCATGTTGAATAATAAATAATTAATCATTCTAATTTCATATGAGTAGTTTTATAAGTATATAGTTCAACAACAGAATAGCTCTACATAGAAAATCCTGAATTCATGTAAAATTGTTGGGGAGTGGGGAATAACAAAGAAGAAGGGTTAATTCTCTGGAGAATTCTGATGGAGGTGGAGGTGGAGGTGGAGATGGTAGTCGTCATTGAGATTCAACATTGTTCCCCTGTGCTTTGAAGACGAGTGAAAAGATATTTTAATTTCTTTTTTAAAAGAAATAAAAATAAAAAGCAGTTCAGCAAACAAATACAGAATAAAATGTCATCCTTGGTATGACCTATGGAGAGTCTTTACACGGTATAATCAGCCGAGAAATACTTCAAGACATGCCAAATTGTGCCATCTTTGTATTTTTTGCTTTTAGTCTTGGGATAATGTTTTGGAGCTGATCAACATATTTTAAAAAAGAAGCAAAAGGGTAAATGATGAGTGTCATAATTCACGTGTTTTGAACCCTGATTTATGTGAAAATTGAGTACGATTTGGTCTATTATCGAGGCAAATCGGAATGTTTATGGAAAAGTCATGAATCGATGCTACTGAGGCCATTTGAGCATATTTATATAGGAAAACAGGTCAAAAGTGCTCATAATCGGAAAATACAGTTTTTGAGGTGTCGCTTGACCTTAGGAGAAGCCGCTCGGCCAAGCCAGTTTGGTCGAGCGAGATACTGTAAAGAGTTTCGGTGCTCAGGGATGCCGCTCGACCAAGCTTAAGTCCACTTGACCAGGGCTATTCTGGTCGAGCGAGGACACATAGTTCTATTTTTATAATTCTGAGTGAGGGGACTCTGAAGCTTCATTAGAACTATCTTATATAAATACTTATAGTACCTAGAAATGGGGGGTGAAATTATGTTCTTGCTCTGAGGTAATTCACACGTGTTATATGCTTGTTCACTTGTGTATATAGAGTAGATTTGCATGGCTTAGTGATGCGTCCATATTCTACAAGGTAGAGTCGGACATTGATATACGGAAGGGAGATTAAGTAGTGAAATTGGATGGCCCGAAAAGCTACCTATCTTCTCACTTGTTCAAATTATTCTCTATTATTTTCTATTTATTTGTTATTTAATTATTCTATTTAGTTGCTTAATAATATTCCCTCAATTAAATTGCCAAACCATAGTTTAGTTAATTTAGATAATAATAAGTTGATAACAATCCGTCCTTTGAGTTCGATAATATAACTTGGTCGCTTATCAAAGCTACAATCGCATCCTTCATACTTGGGGATTAATTGTGTATTGAGAAAACGCTCATCAGGAAACACAGAAGAAAAATAAATAAATAAATAAAGATGTTGAAGAAAAGAAATTAAAGGAATATGTTCCAACACACTATTCACGGAGAGAGAGAGAGAGAGTTTCACGATTTAATAATTTTTTTCTAAGGGTATTTAAGTAATATTATTAAAAATAATATTTTTATCTAAATATTTTGGAGATATGATTAGAAAAATTGGGGGTAACCCCAATTATTATACTCATCATTAAATCAGATATAAGTTATTTGTATTAACATTTTATATTGTTCTATAATATATATTGAAAAAAAAACCACACATTATACTGAAATATATTTTTATTATTTTTTGGCTTAAGGTATAAGTATTGGGTTAAACTTGAATGACTTAACTCGAAGACCTTACCCTAATTTCTCATACATAGTCCTGTTGTAGCCTAATTTCGATACATGTAAATGGCGGCCTAAATTATTTAGGAGAAAATTGTGAATTGAAACCGTTTAGTGGATTGTCGCCCACACAACATCTAGACGAGTTATAGGAATATAACAGAAGATCGAGAGGTGATTCTTCAGTTCTTCAGATCACCTTCTTCACGCAATCTACGGTGAAAGAAAGGTAATATTTTCTGACAATGAAAGATAATATTTTCTATCTATTTCATTGCATTAAATATATATGGATACGTAGACCATAGGATCGATCGTCATCAAGTAATTGATCTCTAAGTTGTTAGTTAGCAATTAATTCAATCAAAACAGCTTAAACAATGGCTGTGGTGCAATATTGTCGGGCAATTTTAAATAGCTCTAGGAGACTATTTTTTAGTGTAGTTTTCTGCAGCATTCAAGTTCGATTGATTGACTAAATGATAGGAAGATTTGCAATTCAAATCAGTTAGGGATGTTTGGTTTGTGGTTATGTGGGGTTTGAAAATCATAAATAGTTATTCTATGTTTGTTTTGGGTTTTGGGTAGGGTATGTTCTAACTTTATGTCAAATCAATACATTAATTTCTTTAAAAAGATAGATGAGAGAGAAGAGATAAAGACAGAAATTGTATTAATTGAGGAAAGATAATGTAGTAGATATATATATATATATATATGAGTGATTTTTAAAATCTAGATGTGGGTTTTGAAAACCAAAATTGGGTTTAAAACCCGGAAATAAACATAGCCTTACAGTTTGACAGCCAATTTCGGCAAAGATAATAGCTTAGAATCATAATTAATATTCATACTTACGAAGATTTTGAGAGATTGAGTTGCATTACTATATTTTGGCTTTTGCATTCATCCATTCGATTATATAATCCCTCTGTCTCGAAACTAGATACGCATTTTGCCATTTTCATCCATCCCAAAAAAAGTATTTGTTTCCTACTTTAGTAAGTGGGCCCCACACATCAAACATCTTATACCCTTAAATGTTGATGAAATTACAAATCATGCCATCTACTAATTTCATTAATTATTCTGTAAATAAGTAGATAAATTGGTTGACCCATACACTAGATTATTAATTTATCTGTAAACATTGAATTGAATCAATTAATAATGTTAACATTAGTTAACATCAAAATCGACCCATTTCATCTCTCTCTCATGAACTCTCTGGATCTATCTATCTTCATCTCTCTCATGATATATCTCGCTCTCTTTCATGAACCCTAGGTTCTCTCTCTCATGAACCTTAGGGTTTTCTCTCACTTTCAGCTATCATGATCCCAAATTTTTTGCTCTTTCTTACGACGGAGGCCGATTTCGATTTGGAATCGAGTTTTCCCCACCACTATTCGTGGTTGGATCCTTTTCTTCTGTAATTTGATTCTTTGATGAAATCTACTTTCTCGATGTTAGATCTGGATGGATCTGTAGTGCAGGAGTCCATAGATCCATTCGATGGTGTCGTGATTATGGATTCTGATGATGAAAGCATTCCAAATCATGCCCCTTGTATACGCCCTACTAAATCGAGTAGAAAGTCACCATCGGAGCATAAATTCAGCATATATCGGTCAGATTTGTAATGTGTGACAAGTCGTGAGGCAGATATACATTTTCTCCGAATTTGTTGTCCTGCTCTTTTGGCACTATCCAAATACAGAGAGGTATAACCCCTTTTTGTATTTTCTGTACATGTACAGTTGGGATTTAGGGCTTTTGGTGACTGATATGATGATTTCATTTGGCTTGAAAAGTAAACTTGTTATGTGTGTCATCATTTGATATTGTTTGGTGACTGTAATGTCATCACATACTCATTTTAGGAGACTCACATGCACACACTCTGTGGTGAAAATATAATCTGAGAGTGAAAAGGTCTATATAATAGCTTGGTGACTTTAAAAGTATACTATTATGTATGTCATCATTTGGTATTGTTTGGTGACTTATAAAACCTGTAATATCATCACATACTCATTTTAGGAAATACACATGCACACATTCTATAATGAAAATATAATCTGAGAGTGAAAAGGTCTATATGATAGTTTGTTGACTTGAAAAGTATGTTTGTTATGTATGGCCTGTGATGAAAATTTTATGTATTGATTACATGATCTGAGAATGAGAGATTTGCCTCATCTTAAATTGATAGACTGTGTGTTTTAGTGATCATGTTTGGTGACTAGTTTCTTTAACTTTGTTATCACATGACCATCTGTTTTCCGTGAAAACACTATGTGATGATTACAACATGAGATTGAGTTAATTTGCTAATTAGTGACACATTGTGAGTCCTAGAGGTCATGTTTGGTGACTAGTTTCTTTAAATTGTTATCACATGACCAACTAGATACCACAAAATAGTTTGTAATGATCATATAATCTGAGACTGTGTTAATATACTAAAAACTGTCATATAAACTGAAAGTTTATGAATCTAAATGGTTATGTTTGGTGACTTCTTACATAAAATTGTTATCACATGGTCATTTAGATGTCACAAACATTCAGCAAAGATTATGTAATCCAAAGATAAATAAATTCACTAAAACTTTAGTAAGCTTATAAATGGTTCACTGTTTAAACATACTTTGTAATTAAAGTTGTTTTATAGTTGTAAACCTATATTGTTCCTTCAAAAAGGAATATAAATCTCCACAAAAAGGAGTGTAAACTACTTCTAAGTTTATATCTTCACAAAAAGGAGTATAAATCTCCACAAAAACTACTTCTAAACCACTTCAGTGTTAATACCTGCACAAAAAGTTATCCATAAACTATAATTTGCACAAAATCTAACCTGAACATACTTACCTGCCCTGTTGCACATTCACACCTTTATCTTGGAATATGCATTATGCTAATCCCTCTATAGCTGTTATCAAATCTTCCAATCCCTCTTTTTCATTTTCTTCAATCAAATATTCAAGAGATGACATGATCAATTCTTTCTCAACTTCTAAGTTTGTATGAGGTCTGATCAGCCCTTCCTTTGCCCATCTCCCAACTGTACTTTTGCTTGTTTTCATTTCAGTTGCTATACTTCGATAAGTATCTCTCAGTTGAACTGAAATACTTTGAAGTCTCTCCTTATCAAAAACTTATCTTTTTTTCTTAAACATCCTTGTTTTGTTGTTGCATAAAGAAATTGGAATACCTGATAACATTTGTTGTTTTGCTCTTGACTAAATTCTGCTAACAACTTTTCTTGTGACACCAAACTTGGTTGCTACTTCTGTCATTCTACCATGTGCCGGCTTGCCATTAGAAGACCCTTCCAACAAAAACTGAGCAATGAGATTTAGTTCAATGCTTGTTAAGTTTTTCTTAACTATTTTGATCTATGTAGGGCCTTGTTTTTTAGAGACAGAACTGTAAATGTATTTATGATGAAGGAGGGAAATATGAATAATGTTTGTAAGACATTTGTGTAATGGTGGAACTTTTTCAATTTCAGAGTAGTGTTTTGTTTTGAGAGAGCATTGTAAATGTATTTATGGTGAAGATTAGGAGGGAAATGTGAATTATGTTTGGAGGGAATTTTTGTAATAGTGGAAATTTTCAAATTTAGAAACAAGTTGATATTGTTGTAATAGATGAGTTTATAGGTGAATTTGGAAGGAATTTTTTATGCCATGTACAAGGAATCGATGAACTCACTGATGGAATGATGTGATTTTATTTGATAAAGCAGGTGTATTGTACTTTTAATTATATAATTTAAAATTTATTTTTAATTGTATTAGGTGAAGCATGTTATCTATGGGGCCATGTGTAATTAACATTAATCATGTTTTGGAGAGGTGTACCTCTTCCAAGGATAATGTAGTAAAAGATCAACTAAATAGTACACAATACACTTAAATATTATATCCCTTAATCTACGTGCAAAAAATAAATGTTTACGTTGTTTCGGGACGGAGGGAGTATATTCTTTTTTTGAACTCTTATTATCATTCATTAAATCAGCTCTAAAACTCACCACTTAAAAAAACTGTTTTTAACCAACATAATATTCTGTTGGTAAAAATTTTAATTACATTACTAAATTGGTTTACTAACGTATTAACAATGGAATCCGTTGGTAGATTGATAGTTGGTGATTTTTTTAGAAACGAAAATTCAATTCAATTAGTAAATAATTATGTTGGTTTCTATTGGTACATGGGCTAATTAAATTTGTTTACCAACGGATTAACTATGGAATCTATTGGTAATTTTCCATTGGTAAAGTGGTAGTTGGTAATTTTTTAGCAACGAAAATTCAATTCCAATTAGTAAATAATTCTATTGGTTTCCATTAGTAAAGTGGCGTATTTTTTTACCAACTAAAATTCAATTCTATTAGTAAATAGTTATGTTGGTAATTCGTTGCTAATAATTCTACTAGTCATTTATATAATGATTCAGTGGTAATCTGTTGTAATTACCAACAAATTTTATTCCGCTGGTAAAAAACATAAGAAAATTCATTAATATTCCGAAAAATGTTATTTTTGTTGATAATTCATTCATAATTTATTTGAATTCCGTTGATAAATTTCATTGATAAAAAAGAGTTTTTAGCACACAAATCACTACTGAAGGTAGATGGAACCATATATAATAAACTTCACTCAAATAATTTTGTTTGGGCGTGTTAAAGGTTAGAATATATATAATGGTTTTTTTTATGTTTTTTTATATTATTTTACAGGTGTCATTAGCAAAGGGTGACAACGTCACCACCCAATTTTTCTGAAATTGGTCTCCTGTATCCTAGGGACATCGTGCCTCCATAAGAATATAAGAATAAAATATTAATTAATAGCAAAAACTAGTATCAAAATTCTTGTGTTCCCACGTACACACAAGTTTTTACCATTTTTCTAAACTCTACATGATCTATACGTCAATTGGCTTCATAGTTTGTGCTTTTTCTAGTTCTTTCATATTCAAAATGTTATTCAATTATATGACTAAAAAATATACTCTCTCCCATTCTATAAAATGTTTCGTCCATTATTTCATATTATTTGTAATTTTTAATTTTTTTATACTTATTTTATTGATTTTTTTAAAGGTAATCAGAAATTTTTAATAATAAATAAATTTAAAAGTATGTTATATATATTAACTGAAGATAATAGAATTAAATGTAAAATATATTTTGATGTTGTTGAATTCATTGAACACTTGTTTTTTGGTTGGGTGGGTACGAATTAATAAAGAAAAAGATTTATGTGAGACCTTCTTATTTTTTGAGATGAATAAGAAGTGATATTCTTTATAACTAAAAGTGATATATAATTGATGAAAAGTGATAGAGGTGTTGTAAACTATTTCATAAATAATTTATATAAATAAAAGTGATAACATTTTAATAGAATAGTGATAACATTTTTAATAAAAAGTTATAATGGTTTTACAGTGAGACGGTCTTACACAAAATTACCCCATTAATAAAATAAGTATAAATGATTTTACAAGATTGAGGGATTACAAATACTCCTCGGCCCACAGAGCCCTTCACATTTTTTTTATTTGTTTCTCCCACAAAACTCTACACAAAAAAAAATTATCCAACAATCTCAAAAGTTACTTTAATTTTAAATTTGTCACTTATTTTTTCATACAAATACTATTACTTTATAGATTTTTATTACCTAAAATTATACAATACTCTATCAAGTCAACAAAGTTTACCAAACAGAACAATTTTTTTTAAACAATGTGAAACGTTAAACGAAAGCATTCTCCGAGATAGAGAAGTATACTTCGTAAATTCAGAACGACCTACACCATAACTTTTTTTCTTTTTAATTTTAGTCCCAAAAAAGATATTTGTTTATAATTAGTCCCTTAACTTTCATTTTTCTTTAATTTTGGTCCAATATTCGCCGAATTTGCCACCTGTTTCCGAAATTGGCAAGTGATGCTAACATGA
Organism: Pogostemon cablin; assembly: GCA_023678885.1. Classification (NCBI taxonomy): domain Eukaryota; kingdom Viridiplantae; phylum Streptophyta; class Magnoliopsida; order Lamiales; family Lamiaceae; genus Pogostemon; species Pogostemon cablin. Next base: position 21,239,446 of record CM042971.1, read on the forward strand.
CGAGTCCAACCAGCCAAATATTGATGAAGCTTAAGAAGAAGAAGAAGGATAACACCAAAAATTGCAAAATGTTTATGTATGGGGTGACTATAAACGTTTTTGCAATCTTTGGTGTTGTCTTCATTCTTCTTTCTTAAGTTTCATCAATCTTTGGTTGGTTGAGAAATAATTGGACTAGCCACGTCAGCATCACTCGTCGGTTTCCGGCAACAAGTGGCAAATCCGATAAAAATTGGACCAAAATTAAAGAAAAATTAAAGTTATGGGACTAATTATAAACAAATATATTTTTTGGGACTAAAATTAAAAAGAAAAAAAGTTACGGGACCAAACAAATATTTAACTCCTCTTGAATGGTGATAAGTAGCAATAATTCATAAAGCTCAAGTAAACTTCACATATTCTTTCGTGATAATTGTCGTACAGTTTTATTAAAGTAGATTGCCATAATTCACTACATTTATCGCACTTATATTTGCTTTTGGATGATTGATTGAGGATATTGATTAAGAGAAATTTTGGTGATGTTAGGTAGAAATAATACTCCGTATATTGAGTTAATTTATCCATTCATGTTTCTTATTTATGTTATGGCACAATGATAGATGACTAAGATGGTTGAAATTGAGGTGGTAGCAATTCAGGTTCCATTTTTTAAAATTTATATTTCATTGATATTTTTTACCTATAAATATTATAATATATCCTAGAAAAGAGAGAATCTGCTATGAACTCAGTTTACCATTTAATTAATTTTAACAAGGCTAAAACTTATGTCTCCGGTCAACTTGCGTCCGGAAACCTTTTTTAATATTAAATGATAGTTAAATTTCACTCTCTGTTTTTGTACGTCCACATTAAATTAATTGTACCACCCAAAAAAGTAAACATCACATCAATTTTTAACATTAAAAATTAATTACAAATGTATTACTCACATCGTAGATAGTCGGATTTTACCCTTCATTAATAATGGATTACTGTGGCTGTTTAGTGTGAAACGGGGATTATTTGTATTAATCTAACATAAGTAAGATATTACTCATGAGTTCCCTCCAGGCGATTTATGCCTTTTGGAGGTGAAAATTATGCATCTGTATTCGTATCCTTTTTGTTAGGAGCGAATTCCTTATAATGGCGTGACTGCCATCATCCGTATCTGAAGATATTTCGACAGGTCACATCACATTTATTACAAACATTGTATGCATTAAATACGTAGCCGCATGAGGCTATTAAAAGATACCGTTTCTAGGATTATCCTAGTGGTAGATATTCTAGGATATATCTACTAGACTCGTAGGCTTTTAGGCCTAAGTGGGACACTTGGGAGAGGAAAGATATAGGGAGAGTGATATCTCCTTTTATTCCCCAGGAGCTCGAGGGTGGGCCGCCGCGTGCGGCCTACTTGCTCGACCTCTTCGTTGCTAGGCCTTCCGCCACACATGGGTAGAGAGAATGGTGTAGACTCCTTTCGGGCCACATAATGCGATCTTGGCCCACTTGTGGGTTCAGGTTGATGGGCCCTACTACACATCTAATTCATATAAAATACTTTATAATTTATTTATTATCTAAAAGATTATATTACCCTCTAAACTTCAATAAAATTTGTCAAAAAAAAAACTTTATTTTCAAAATTCGTATCTATACGTGAGACGAGGGAGTAATAAGTTTATATATAAAAAAATAGTAAAAACATGAATTGTATTGTAAATTTGTAATACTGGTATAGAGAATGTGGAATCCTCCCTCCATGGCGAGGGTGGGGGTGGGGTAGGTGCAAAAGAAAAGAAAAAAGGAAGTAGACTAAGGAAAGTAAGAGAGAGATTGATATATATGATACGAAATAAAGGGGGTGTGGAAAACAAAATAAAGTTTGGAGGTAGCAAAAGCATGTGGATGAGAAGGCAAAAGCAGAAGCAGAGTAGAAGTGGAAGTATTATGGATGTTTTAACATTGGTGGGAATAGTAATTCTTGTGGTGCCAAATCTGGGGCTGGTTGTAGCATCAGAATCAGCATCAGTTGATGAATATGATCAGAACAACATGACAATAGCAAAAGCCAATTGCAGTTCACGATGTGGAAATGTGAGCATCCCCTTCCCCTTCGGAACAACCCAATCCTGCTACCTCTCCCCACAATTCCTCATTAGCTGCAACACTTCATGCAATCCCCCACAAGTACTCCTCACCCACTCTTCAATCCAAGTCTTACACATCTCTCTGCAAGGCCAAATCAGAGTCCTTCAATCCATTGCATACAGCTGCCCTCGAACTCAAGTCTGCACCTGCATCAACGCCGGCAAAATTCGCGCCACCGCGCGCCCCCACCCGTCGGTTTTGATCCCGGAAACAACCCAATCGAACAACTTTCTTGATGATCCGCGGCAGTGCACGTGCATTGACAAGGAGGGCAAAAGCTGGATCAACCTGGAATCTTTTACAGTTAACAACACTGCTAATAAGCTTACTGTAGTGGGCTGCGATACTAATGGCTTCGTCAGCGGTAAGCGCCGCGGTGGGCTCAATTACACCACCGGTTGCACCGCCACCTGCGACTCCATCAAGGACCTGGAGAATGGCACGTGCGACGGCGTAGGCTGCTGCCAGTCCTCCTTTCCTAAGCAAGTCCAGAGAGTGGATCTGCAGATTACCACCAACAACAATTACACGAATGTCCAGGATTTCAATGAGTGTGGGTTTGCTTTTGTGGTTGAGAAAGATGCTTTCAATTTCTCTTCGAAAGATCTCACCGGGTTGGTTGATAAGCTTCCCATGGTGGTTGATTGGGCCATTGGTAATGGCACTTGTGAGGAGGCAAAGAGTAAACATGCAGATTATGCCTGCAAAAGTGGGAACTCTTCTTGCTATCAGCCTGATAATGGCAGCGGCTATCGCTGTGCTTGCGACAAGGGTTATATAGGGAATCCATATCTTTTGGGTGGGTGTCAAGGTTTGTTATACTCCGGCCGTGCATCTTACTCCATCCTTCTGAAAATTGTTCACTTCTTTCTTCATTGGTTCACCCGAAAATAAGAAATACTCCCTCCTCTATTGTCGATCTATCCATTTGTTTTTTGCACCTAAATTAACAAGTATTATTATTTTATATGCAGTGAGGTGTGTGGGTCCATGTTTTTAAAAGGATAAATAAATAGATTAAGAGTGGATGAACCAAAATGATAAAATTGATAAATTAAGAATGGACGGAGGGAGTATCATTTAATGTAATACCTCAAAAGTACATTTAATTTCAAAAATGTCATCTCCTCTTTCCACACATAATATAATTTATACTTACTCCGACTAATTTAAATAAAGGTATCCATTTACCATTTTGGATTGTCAATCCAAATGTATGCATATTCTCTTTTCAGTAAAAGGATCACAATAATGTATTCAACATTTTCATCTAATACAACTACTCACTACATATATAATAATAATACTCATTAATTCGTGCACAAAAATCAAATGAATACTTCTATCATGGCCGGAGGAGTACTTTATTTATTACCTAAAAATACTACATTATCCCTAAAAGAATATAAATTAGTTAAAAAGTGCTCCCTCCGTCCCATAAAATGCTTCACGTTTAGTGTTTCACGTTGTTTAAGAAAAGTTGCACTTTTTGACCAACTTTATTTATTTTAGAGGGTATTATAGTATTTTTAGCTAATAAGAAAGTATAAGGAAATGATATGTGTGTAAAAAATGAGTGACAATTTCGAAATTAACTTTTGAGTTTGTTGGATAAAGTAGTATTTTGATTTTTGGGGTCTGAAGGATTTTGTGGGACAAACAAATTAAAAAGTATGAAGGGTTTTGAGGGATATGAAATTTTTTCTTAATATCTACTCCCTTCGAAAAGAGGGCCTTTTGCTTTTTGCATGTAAATTAAGGAATATTATTATTTAATGTGTAGTGGATAGTTGTATTAGTGTGAGTGTGAGACCCATATTTTAATTATATTAGTAGTAGTGTGTGGGTTTATGTTTGTAAAAAATGAAATGAGACTCTTTCGGTGGGGGGCAAAGACTTTGGTGAGACCGTCTTACGGATCTCCTTATGTGAGACGGATCACCTATTAATCCATTAATTATATTTGTAAGGGCCCTGTTTGATTGTAATTAAATTTAATTATAAAAGTAAATTAATTAGGTCATATATATATATATAATATGTTATTTTTTAAATTATATTTTATTAATAAAATTTTTATTAATTTAAATATGTTATTCATTTAATTTATTTTTTTTAATTTAAATATTATAAATGGATAAAATGTGATAATACTTTTAATAAAAAGTTATTCTTAATCAAAGAAAAGTGATATTCGTATAATTGAATTATTTCACAAACAATTTACTGGAATAATAAAAAATGATAATTGTATGTTTTGTGACACTCATCCTAAGACGGTTCGACATATTTTATTTGAATGTGATTTTGCTTATAAAGTTTGGATGAAGTGTATCGAGTGGATGAGTGTGAAGACGGTTCTTTCCTCGAATCCCTTGAATAACCTACTTCATTTCTATAGTCTTATTCCAGGGAAGAAAGGAAGGGATATAACTATATCTGTATGGGAATGTGTTATATGGTTAATATGAAAAACTAAAAATATGTTCGTTCTCCATGGAGAGAAATAGTCATTGAAGAAGTTGGCAGAGGAGTTAAAGGTGAGTGTTTGGAATTGGTTATGTGATTCTTCATTAGTTAGTTTACCGGGGAGATTTCAAGATTGAATGACTAATCCTAAGAGTGTGATCAATTAAGATATTGTATCTCTGATAGTATCTCATTATATTTGTAAAATCTCATGTAAACAATCTACATGGATATATAGAGGGAGTATTTATGATTTCATACTCCAGGTCCCTTTTCAATCCCATTAATTTGTACAGATGTAGATGAATGTGCGGATCCGAAATTGAACCACTGCGTAGAAAAAGGTTGCAGGAACATCCCAGGGGACTATGAGTGTTTTTGCCCTCAAGGGTACCATGGAGATGGCAAAAGAGACGGACGAGACTGCTTTCGCGGCGAATCACTGGTGTTCAGACTCGTAGCAGGCCAGTTCCAGTTACATACCTACCTACATACTTATGATCACATTAATATTTCATTCTTTATTAATAAATGTATATATATGCATGGAATTAACTTTACAGGGATCCTTTTAGGGGTGATTGTTCTCCTGCTCACTAGTTGTTGGGTGTACACGACTCTCCAGAGAAGAAGACTCCTCTACCAAATCAACCACAGGAACGTAGTCAAGCTCCTCGGATGTTGTCTGGAAACTCAAGCACCTCTACTCGTCTATGAGTTCGTCTCCAACGGCACCCTCGCCCAACACATACACAGAGACATCAAGTCGACCAACATCCTGTTAGACCATGACTTCACTGCAAAAGTGTCTGATTTTGGAGCTTCAAAATTGTTCCCCCTGGATCGAGAACAAGTCACCACTGTTGTGATGGGCACGCGTGGATACTTGGACCCTGAATACTACTAAACGGGCGGCCAACTAACTGCCAAGAGCGATGTTTACAGCTTCGGAGTAGTTCTTGCAGAGCTGCTAACCGGAAGGGAGGCGGTGTGCATGGATAGGCCGGAAGAGGAGAGAAGTTTAGCCAACTTCTTCTTCAAAATGGCCAAGGAAGAAAAGCTGCTGTTCAAAATTCTTGATCAAGATAAGGTTGTCGGGGACGGAAACAAGGAGCATGTGCTGGAACTAGCTAAGCTGGCCGCAAGATGTCTCAACTCTAAAGGAGACGAGGGCCATGCATGAAGGAGGTGGAAAGGGAGTTGCAAGGGCTAATGGTATTTGTCGAAAAACGCAACGCAGTTGCAAAATTATCTGTGTTTGGAGGAGATGATCTGGAACTCAGCAGTTTCGACAGCACCAGCTTTGGGGAGACCACCACAACCACAATGTCCATGAGCACCACCACAAATACTGGATTTTATAGCTTTGCTACCACTTAATGTCACTTCATGATTAAGGCTATATAGGTACTGGATCTTATTTGTCTTAATTATATATATTTTGAAACACTAGTACGTTATAAAGATCTGAATAGCAATAGCAGACTGCTACTCGTGTCTGATGGTTGTGATTCATAGTGTGAAACATCAAACATGCATTTGTGTAACTTGTAAGTCTTACATTATCAATGTGTTGTATATGATGGCAGGTGTTTAGTGTTTGTATGATGCTGGAAATGATGATTTCAATATTGGCACTCTAATTTCAGTTTGTAAAAAAGTTAATTTCATGCAATAGTATTTAATTTGTATGAATACATACTCCCCATCCTCTATCAATTTTATCATTTTGGTCGTCCACTTTAAAAGTATTTATATTTCCTTTTTAGCAAAAGGGCTGCACACATGGCCCACCATTCACCACTAATACAACTCTCCACTTTTTATAAAATATTAATACTCCTTAATCTACGTGCAAAAAAACAAACGATTACCTTATAAACGGAGGTAATATATCATATTCAACTTAATTTTATCCGACTTCTTTCACATACGTCAGAGTTCAATTTTGCTAGAAGTTGATAAAAATAGACAATTGTCTACTTCAAAAGAAAGATAATATATACTCTTATAAATAGTTGATATTTTGTGCAACAAGTGCACACGTGCATCCATATATGTATAAATTTTTATTCAAAAGTGTATATATATTTTTTAATAATGGTATAGTTTTTTTACATTCAGTTTTTCATTAAAAAAACTAATTAAAAATTTGCTTATACATTTTTATTCATTAGTGTATACTCCGTCCGTCCCCTTCAAAAAGGATTTTTTTTCCATTTTGGCATCTCACTCAAAGAGTTTCTTTCCTTTTTTATATACATGAGACCCACACACACCCACTAATACAACTAAAATATGGGCCCCACATTCCACTAATATAATTACCCACTGCACATTAAATAATAATACTCCTTATTTTACATTGAAAAAGCAAAAGTCGACCTCTTGCTATAGGACAGAGGGAGTATGTGTTTATTCATAATTAAGTATATGGAGTAGGTTTCTGAACGTGGGTGCACGGTGCACCCGAGTGCATCAAATAATTAGCCATATACTCCCTCTATCCTGCGTTAACGTTGACGTTTGCTTTTTGCACGGAGATTAAGAAATATAATATTTAATGTGTAGTGAGGTGAGAGAAATAATATTTAATGTAAAGTGGGTAGTTATATTAATATTATGTGTGGGTTCTACATGAAATAATTAATTTTTTTGTGGGGACCCAACTTGAAAAAAAAATGCAAACCTTAATGTAGAACAACCCAAAATAGAAAACGTAAGCCTTAACGCGGGACGGAGAGCGTATAAAATAGAGATATTTATTATTGGGGTGACTACTACTATGTACATAAAATTATTCATTATTACTCTAAGGTACAAGCATAAAATATTATTACTATCAACTATATAATTATAATATAATATACAATAATTACCCCTATGTGTTTGTACATTTTGTTTTGCACAATTCTTTTCTTTTTTTGCGTATTTTTGAAAGAAAGATTAAGGTAATGTTTGCTTTGGGGTTATGTGGGGTTTGAAAACTATAAATAGTGTGTTCTATGTTTGTTTTGGGTTTTGAGTAGGGTATGTTTTAACTTTATGTACAATCAATGTATTAATCTATTTAAAAAGTTAAATGAAAGAGGAGAGATAAAGAGAGAAAGTGTATTAATTTAGAATCTGGATGTGGATTTTGAATTCCAATTCCGGAGTTCAAACTCGGAAACGAACATTGCCTAAGAGTCTCAACACACAAACTGAAGACAAAAACTCAAATGCTGTCGTGCAAGAATATTCTTGTCAATGTTTAATTCTTTATATTTAATCTCAATTGTGATACTAATCATGATTACTGTCTACGCAGTAGCTTAGCTTCTAATTCAGTTCAGGCAATATAAATGTGGCATTACAAAGCAAAACAACCGCCATAGGCCCATAGGGAATTTGATTATTTAAAATGAATCACGTGGCTTACTAACAGGGGCACCTTTAGAGGAAGAACCAATATCGATCTTCATTTCTGTCTCTTCATCATTATCACTTTCTTCATTGAAGCTCTCTGTCTTGTCCGCCGACTCTTCCTCTTCCTCTTCTTCTTTTTCTACCTCTGACGACGCTTGTTTTGAGAGCTGATCGCGAAGCTCTCTAAATTTTACTTTCTTGGAGTTCAACACCATGAAAAACTGAAAGCAGTAAAACGATGTATTATGATCTCAATTCGATATCATAGTAAAGGTCGAGTTAGATCATTGAGGTCTCGGAGTTTGCTTTCTTGAGGGTTCAACCGTTGCGTACCTTTGCATAGATTTTAGATTCGTACTCTGACTTCTCATGATTGAGTTTTTCACTTTGTTTCTAAGCATTTTTCAGCCTCCAGTTTGATCTTGTCAAATGCTTGTGTTTTCCATACAACTTTTTCCTTTCCAAAACAAACAAACAATTCGTGAAGCATACAACAAAAAATATTCGCTAAGTAATACAACAAATACATGAGAGATGTTTTTAAGAAATCATAGTATACATTATATCATACTGCTGGCAGAAACTGATGCCTGAAAACTCTACTCAGATCGTAAAATCCATAGTTTTTTTATAAAAACAAACAAGCGTCGACATTACACAACCGCCATAAGCCTATAGGAAATTTGATTATTTAAAATGAATCATGATAATTGAAATTGTGCAAGTTTTTACAAAGCCGAAAATGGAAAAATAATTCTCACAATCAATTCAACAAACAACTTGTGTGTGTGGGACAAATTGAAGCTTATAGCAAAGAAACACAAATTTTTCTTAGTATACATATTTCACAATCAACTGAATTCTTCTCAATTCCATCTTAGCAGATGAAGATTGTATGAATGTAAGAAATGATAAAATATTACGCAATTCACCAAGACAATATCTGGAATTCCAAAATTTTACATTCCGAAAGGTACCTGATCAAGATGTTCTTATGTAATGATCGTCGCTATTTTCACCTAAATTTTAGTATCTTTTATGTTTGTTCTCGTATTATTTTATCCATTTTGTGTAGATTTTGGTGGTGTTTTATGTAATAGTGATGGATTTGATGAAATTCACTAATTTGAATTTGTATTAATGTTAAATAGGTGTTTTGGAAGGAGAATCGAGCAAAAGAGGAGATGAAGTGAAAAATCTAAAAAATTGACAAGAAACTCGATCGAATTTCTCAAACTCGGACGAAGTTCTCGTACCGCATGAATTTAAAAAATAGTGCATAAAAACTCGGTCGAGTTTTTCCAAAAACTCGATTGAGTTTCTCTGACAGCGCATATTTGAAAACAGGGAAAATCACGAAAATTCGACCGAAGTGGAGAAACTCGGTAGAATTTTCATGCAAAATTTCTAGCTGTCAAAATTCGAGATTAGGGCTTTCCAAGGGGGTATAAATACCCCAAATCTCACTCCTTTAAAGACCAGAACAGCAAGGGGGCTGCTTCTCAAACACCACACACCCCCATTTCATCAATTTCATCAATTCTCATCTCCATTCATCCATCTCACTCTCCATTCATCCATCCATCCTCCTCTCCATTCTTCCATCCATCCTTCATTCAATCCAACCATTCTACCAATCCACCAATCGAAGAAGGGAAGAACATCAAGGAGCGAAGATTGGAGCATGTTGAAGGAAAATAAGACCAACTTCAAAAGGGAAGCCAATCAACCTTTGATTTGTTGTTTTCTTTATTATTTGGCTCAATTGGAGCATGCCATGGATAATATTGATTTTATTATGATTTGTAGTGGCTAGTTCTCATGTGAGGCTAACAATATGATTGGTGAAGGATAATATAGATTTTGCACACCACATATTTGATAAATTGATTGTATGAATATTTTTTATTATGAATGGCTATTCTCACTTCGTGTAAGATTTGTATGGTAAATTTTCTATTCATAATGTTATGATGGTCATTCCAATATTATGCTTAGTAGTTTAATTGAATTTTTTATTGTACGAGATGACTTAGTTAGTATGTGAAGAGTTAAGACATAACCTTCTTGTGCTTAGAACCTCATGATAGAACATTAGTAATAATTGCTTGTAAAGGGGAACCAAACTTATGATCATAGTACCTTATGAGAATTGAGAGTAAGAGACAATCCTAGGATATTTAAACTTGTAAAAGAGTTGAGAATCCTAATTGCCTTTGCCATAGGGATTAGGGGTACATAAGTGATTGTCTTTAATATCATAACATGATGACCTACAATGCTTGTGTGTGTGTGTGAGTCTACATGAACCTTTTCCATGATGTTGCTTGCCTTACATACTTCTTAGATTGCTCATCTTCACCCATCATCCATCTCATATGTATATTTTCTATCTTTTATTGCTTTCTTAGTTAGTTTGTAGTGTAAATCAACTTTCATTTTATTGATTAGTCCTTTTAGAGTAAAATATTTCTCGAATATGGATACATACACTTTCTCCCTTAGGTTCGATATTATAAATTTTGCACTTGGTCACCACGTTCTACACAACGATAGAATACGCTTACTCATATCAGTTTGTACCAAAATTGAGACTAAGTTCATGGCGTTATTGCCGGGGAGAGTTTGAGACTTGTGGCAAGCCTATGATTATGCATGCATGTGAATTGATTATGAGTGCAAACACGTCCACAATTTCCACCATAAGTTTGAGTGTATAGACTTCCTAGAGAGGATTAGTGAGAATGAGTATATCCCACCATGATTTGTGCATAGGTTTATTGATATTTAATTTATGTGGTTTGATTTGTGCATAGGTTTATTGATATTTAATTTATGTGGTTTGATTTGATTGATTAGTTAAACTGTATATTTGTATTCAATATTTATTTAAAATATTCTAATTTTAGTCATTAATTAATTAAAAAGTATATGTTTTGTTTTAAGTAAGGATATGATTTTTAAATGAAAAATGAATATTCCCTTCATTCCATCCTAATGGTTACATGTTTCCTTTTTGGAGTCTCATCCCAGTAGTTACATTTTCTTTTTTTTGTATATAACGCTTATACCAATGAATTACTTCTCACTTTATGGGTCCACACATTACACTAATACAATCACCCATCATACATTAAAATATTATTTCTCTTACCTCAGTATATACATTAAAATACTATACCCTTAATCCCATGCAAAAAACACACCTAACTATTAGGACAGGAGGGAGTATGTTTTAATGGTACTTTTTGCCCTTTATTCAATAACATTATCTAAAAGAATTATACCTTTTTCTTAGAATTATGTCTCTTAAACTATGTGTAAGTATGATATTTATTGTGATATATATATACTAGTACAAAACCCGCGTATTACGCGGGACATGAAATTATAATATTAAGAAATATTATAATTTATTATTTAAAAAAATTATAATAAAATTAATTTTTTTATTAATTAAAAGAATAAAAAAATATATCAAAAAAATAATTTTTAAATCAAGATCTTATCAAAATAAAACTATCACTTAAAAGAAATTAATCAAAAGAAATTTTTAAAAAATACAAAATTAATTTAAAAAAAAGAGAAAAAAAATCTTGTATATGACCACCGATAAGACTATTATATACTTTCATAATTAGTTATCATTTTCTTTTAAAATGTTATCACTTTTTATTTTATTTGTATTATAAATTATTTGAGTATAAAATAATTTACTGCACTATTATCACTTTTCATTAATTAAGTAGCACTTTCCTACTGAAATATTATCACTTTTTATTTATCTCACAAAATTTATTTCATGAATAAGACGGTCTCATAAAAGTTTTTGTCAGAAAAAAATGATAGTATAGGAAATAATTATAAATAAAAGAATTAATACTCTATGTTTTAATATCAAGGATTAGAAGAATATAAATTTAATTTATCAAAACAAAAAACAAACAACGTTAAAAATAAATTAAAAAAAGTAACAAAAATAATCAAAATAAAATTTAAAAAGTATAAAGAAAAAATTATAATATATTAATACATATATATTTTTTAAAAGAAATTAAGAAAAATAAAATTCATGGCGAACGAAAAAATCAGTAATATATATTTTAATCTAAAGAAATAAAAAAGAATAACTTTTAATTTACCTTAAAAGAAAATATTATTTAAATATTTATCTATATTAAATTTTAATTATTAATTAATTTTAACTGGATCACATTCATATTGAAAACTTAAAATAAGTATACGTATTTATCTTTATTAAATTTTAAAAATAATTAATATAAATAATATATTAAGTAAAAATAGTGGCACTTTTAGCAAGATATACGTATATGAATATAAATCTCTTCCTAAATAAATAATATATATATAATTAAAATAATTAATAATTAAAAAATTAAGAATATTAAGACACCTCAGTAAAATATAAAAATTAGTCAATGTATTAATAAAAATAATAATAAAATATTAAATATTAGGTTAAAATAAATTAAATTTATGATACATGAAATTGTGGCATTAATTCATAAATTTGACTAACAAAATAAAAAAATTAAAAATAAATAAATTTAATATGCATATTAATTAAAAGAAATAAAAAAAATTAAAACAAACGAAATTAATCAAAAAATTAAATTTGACATGTTACAAAAATCATAGTAAAATTAATGTAATTAATAAAAAAATTGAGAGTTAAGGATTTAAATAAATGTTAAAATTTATAAAAAAAATGGCTTTCTTTTAAAATATTCACAACGAACAAAAAAAAAACACAAAAGAACTACATAAAATAAATAAATTATGATTTATAAAAAATGAATAAAGAGAAATTTAAAAAAAAAACCAAAAGAAATTATAAAATAAATAGATTACAAAAATTACATACCATTAATTCTTTAAGACGTGAACAAAGCTTATATAGAATAGTTTGTATTTTGGAAGTGAAAATAGAAAACCATATTTATAGACGTAGGGGATATTGATTTGGATTTCATTAGTATTTATCTGCATTAATTTTAATTAATAATTAATTTAATTTGATCAAATCCATATTCAAATCTAAAAATAAACACATGTATTTATCCTCATTAAAATTAAAATTTAAATAATACTGTACTTAATATCTAATCTATGCAAGATATATATCTTTATTTGAATATATATATAGTAAATAATATATATAAATAAGAATAATAAAAATAATTAATAATTAAAAATTAGAAAATTTGTGGAAGCGACACCTCATCAAATTTGAACTATCCTTTAATATATATATATATATATATATATATATATATATATATATATATATATAATTTTAATTCTATATATTTAAAGAAAATATAATAATTTATTAAAATAATTTGCAATGTTGAAATTATTACATTAAAACAATAATTATAATATAAAAAAATAATAATTTAATTATCCCTTTTCAGACTAGTTACTAATATTCAAACATATACGTGATTGATTAATATTTTCAACATACCTAAATAATTTTAAAAATAAAAATCTCGTATAACAAACTAAAAACAAATTATAATAATTCTTAATAATTGTACAATTTTTTATTTAAAAAATTAACAGAAAATTTGTTAACAAAGTTTAATAAAGTGTATATATTTTTATTTATTAATGTATACTACTCCCTCCGTCCCAGGCTAAGAGGATCATTTTTTTCATTTTGGTCGTCCCAATCAAAGAGTCTCATTTCCTTTTTTACACACATGAGACCCACACACCCCCTCTAATACAATTAAATGTTGGGACCCATACTCCTACTAATACAACTACCCACTACATATTAAATAAAAATACTCCTTAATCTACGTACCAAAAAACAAATGATCCTTTTAAGGAGGGACGGAGGGAGTATATTTTTAGGTAAAAGCTCCTGCGCCCCCGGGGACACCGTGTCCCCATCCCTTTCCCTCCATATTCTATTTAACCATATGTATTGCTAGGGGTTTAAATTGAGTTTGGAAACAAAGGGGCACGATGTTCTCAGGGCACAAGAACCTCACTCATATTTTTATTTATAATTATATAAATTTCTAAAAATGGGTATATGAAAGTACTTATTAGAATGGTTTTATTGAGACACTTCCAATAAAAGTGTCCTCTCTCATTTTAAATAAGACAAAAATTTGTGTGAGACTAACAAAAAGTGATAATTTTTATAATAAAAAGTGATACTTAATTATTAAAAAATTAATAATACTATTTTATGAATATTTTATAATTTAAATAAAAAGTAATAATATTTTTTTAATAAAATAATAACTATTTTAAAAAGTAGTCATATAAAACGGTGTTACATGAAATGGTGTAACACATTTAAGTACTATTAGTACTATAAGTAAACTCCCAATTAAAAACTTTTTAAGTGTACTACTATTGAGGCATAAATTCACTTCAATTAAAAACTCGCGCTCTTCAATACACGAGGAAAATCCTCTGCAGCGGTAGTGAAAACTTGGTGAAGCCATCACTTAGAAGCCGATAGGTACGGTTGGAGAGCGGGTAGCAGTGGAAAGGGTACCCCAATTTCTCCATCGCAAGCAGGTTTATGAGAAGTGGTTTCCTATTTTGAGCCCTAGATTCTCGCAGTTTATTTTGAGCCCTAGATTCTCGGAGCAACCATCGATCTTCACTGGCAGCGTTCGATCTTTAGCGTCGGTGTTCAACATTCATTAACGTATTACATCATTATCATTAGCGTCATCAATGGCTGAGTTTGATATAAGAAGCTACCTCTTTATCTGAGGTAAATACTACCTCTCTCACGTGAATGCTTGATTGGTGTAATTTCTTTGTGTGTAAAACAGTAAATTTTAAGGTTTGATCTAATTGAGTTTTCTCGTGGTATATGATTTACCAAACACTCTCTTATTCAAATGGACCTTTTCTTCTCATTGTATATAAATTTCAGTTAAGCACTTAATTTGTGTTGAGCATGTTCGTGAGTGCGTTTCCTCTTGATGGAGCATTATTATTGAATACTCTCTTGTATTAATTAATTATAAACTCACGAGTATGGATTATGTACATTAATTAGGTAAAGAAGATATGTAATATCCTTTAGTATTGAACTTGGTTTAAAGTAATTGTGCGGCTGTATATTCATATGAAAATCAGATGAGAACCATTAGTTCATTAGTTCTTTATCAATGTCTCTAGAAAATAGACTTGTTAACAAATATTTGGATGATCCTGTCTTTTTGTATTAATATTCTGTATGAAGTCAGAGTTGAACATGGTTGACAAGAGTGTTCAAGGGATGGGAAGAAATACGGAAAACCACAGGGTAGCCCTCTATGAAAGGATTCTGTCTAAGATTAGAAAGCGAGTATTACAAGATGAAACAGAAGAGAATGTCCAGGGGCAAAATGAACTGCAACATGGTAGCTTAGCTTTCATATTTATTGTGCTATGTGATTAGAATGTCAGAAAATTCATTTAAGGTTACCTTAATTAGATGATATATGCTATATTACAGTAAGATATCTGAAAACTCGAAGAGGAACAATAGGGAAATATGTGCAATAGATGAAACCACAACTAAGTCAACATGTTTTCAAAGAGTCAGGTTAAAATTTTTTCAATGATTACTCTTATTTTCCATCTACTACTTCAATCAGTGTTTGATTATAACTCCATATTTCTTCTTCTTACATTTCAAGAACAAGTTCTCATGGAAAAACAGCAGCAACAGCTCCAACCAAATGAACAACAAAGCATACTAAAAGTTTCCAAAGAGCAAGGTTATACTTGTTTTTATTATTTAAAGAGTTTTCTGGCTTGTGACTCTCTTGTGCTTTTTTCTTGTTTTTTAGTGATGACACATAGAACTCGGAATGCTTGAAATCAAATGGCAAAAGATTACAAACAAATTAAGGAACAACAGTTGCAAGCTAGAAAACAAGCTTTCAAGGAGAAAGGTTAAAATTTATTTATTCTTAAACTGTTCTCGGATGTTTTATCTACTTACCTTTTTATTTCTTTTTATTGTCTTAGTAATGACACCTAGATCTCAATATCATACGAAGAATGAGCCTCAATTGAAAGATCTGCCACTGCAGCAATATGAGCAACAAAAACAATCACACATGGATAAAAAGCCTTCTAAAGAGCAAAGTTATATTTGTTTTTACTACTTAAAAGTTTGCTTACTTGTGACTCTTTTGTTTTTTCTTGTTTTGTAGTGATGACACCTAGAACTCGAAATGCTACAAAAAGCAAATGGTAAAAGATGACAACCTAATTAAGGAACAACAGTTGCAACAAAAGCTACAACAAATCAGCCATCGAGCTCTCAAGGAAAAAGGTTAAAATTTATTTAATTTTACTTAAAACTTTTTAGGATGTATTGTTGACTTTTTTCTTTTATTTTTTATTTCTTAGCTGTGACACCTAGAACTTGATATCAAATAAGGAATGTGACTCAAAATGAAGATCCGCTATTGCAGCAATAAAGGGAACAAAAACAATCACAAATGAGTCAATAAGCATCAAAGGAGCCAGGTTAATTTTTTTTTTCAACGCATAAAGCTTTCTAACTTGTGGCTGACTATTTATGCCTTTTTTCAGTGATGGTACATAGAACTAGATATGAAACAAGAAATCAAAGGGGAGAAGACGAGCAACTAGAGAACTTGGAAGTCACTCAACAACAAACTGATGAATCAGGTTGATTATTTGGATAATGAAAGACATATATATATATATATATATATATATATATATATATATATATATATATATATATATATATATTCCACTTGTATTTAAACATATTTTTTTAGTCGAGGACCAACTTACTTACCTGAAATTTGGGCTAGAAATCCGAATGAAGAACGAATTCTTGTTCATTTCAACAAGAGAGGCCAGCCTATTGGATCCAATAAAAAGAAATTAATTGGATTGTTAGGTACATTAGCAAGAAATAGTAAGTTTGTTCCACTTGATATTGAGGATTGGCGCAAGGTGCTAAAAGCGAGAAAACTCGAGATGATAAAGATGGTTAAGGTAATAAGATCATTAATTTGTTGTAGTTTATATGATTTCTTGTAGTTTATTGAGAAAAGTTGAGATGATAAAGACTTTACTGATATGATGTTTTATAGGAGAGATTTCAAGTTCCCCAAGCTGCAGAACATTGGATCTTGATGTCCATTGGAAAGAAAAGGAGAACTTGGAAGGGAAGAGTCAAATCAAAATGGTTTGATGCAGCACTTCCAATTAAGAATCAAGCGTATGATAAACCAAATCGGGTAAATGAAGATCAATGGAAGAACTTATTACCATATTAGGGCAGAGAAGATGTAAAGGTATATAATATTGAAGTTATTAATTTATTCATATAATATTTCATACTTAACACTTTTCAGGCAGCAAGTGATAAAAATAAAGATCATAGAAAGTGTTTTGTAATGCAACAAACAACTGGGAAGTTGAGCTTTGCTGAGGTCGAGGAAGAATTGGTAAATACTGAATAATATGTTATTTTTCTATAGCCAATCATATCAAAATATGAATGATTGTGTAATTTTTTTAATAGAAAGAAAAACTTGCTCGATCTCCAACGCGCGAGGAGATATTTGATGCATGTTATGCTGATGCTGAGGGAAATCCTTCAAGTATTGCAGTAAGAGAATCACTTGTAAGAAACCAATATAGTTTATTATTAGTTATGTTGATTATAAGCTTATATTCATGAAATTACTTATTTCTTGTGATTATACAGACTCGAATGAGAGTCGTGCAATTACCACCTGGTTCACGGGACTCCATTGGGCCTAGTGACTCGTTCGCCCAAGTTATAGGCAAAGATCCACATGGTAGGATACGTATGCTTAAATTAGGTGTCAATCCATCAGATGCATGGGGTGAGATTCCAAGTCGTAGTATATATCATACAATGGTTTTAGAACATCAAGAAATGATGGCTAGGATGGCAGAAAAAATGGATCAAAGCTACAAGCTGATTACAGAGTTGCAAGAAAAACTGTAACAGAAACAAAATCCAAACCATGTGTCCATCCCACCTCAATGTTTATACCCTGGTCAATCGACTTTGGACATGGGCTTCAGGTGTATATTCTTTACTCTTGTGTTATTATATTGTTCTACTCTTTCAAATATTCATTGTCTTCGATCTAATGTACGTAGTTCATTTATTGAAATATTAGGTTGAAAATTCAGTGCTCTTGAAAAGTTTGTTTGATGCTAAAAAAATAGTGGCCAAAGGTTATCTCCAAAGTCTAGATCCTAATCAAGACGTTGGGGGGAGACGACTTGGGAAAAGTTGGTGTGAAGTTCAAATTGTTGTACCTATTGAGTGGGATTGTGATACCCGAGCTTCTCACTACTCATGTGCCAATGTAATTTAATTTGTGTTATGTGCATTTTATAACTATGTGATAATTATGTGACAATTAAGTGATAATAATGTGGCAATTATGTGAAAATTGTTTTTACAATTTATTTATCTTTATATTTTATTTGGCACAACTATGATAAAAATGGTGAAAATATGTGAATATATGTGTGCATAAATATTTACGTGCATTAATTTGAATATATAATTAAATTATCTTACGTGTATAAATACGTTTTTTCTTAATTATTAAGTATTACACGTGTTCTTGTAATAATAATAGTGGTAAAAAAATATACACGTATGTGTATTAATTTGTAAATGTATCATATCTTAGTTATTAAGTATTGCACGTAAATCAAGAATGGATAATAATAATAATTAAAAAAAATTAATTGGATGAGGGAGCGGTGGATTTCCACCGACTCACCCCACCTTTTTACATATATATAAAGGGGGCAGTGGTGGGTTGATAACCACTCAGGGAAGTAACTGCAAAAAAAAAAAAAGAGAGAGGGAGAGAAGAAGGGGGGGGGGGAGAGAGAGAGAGAGAGAGAGAGCGTGCCGGAACGTGCTTGCCGGGACGGGAGATAGGAGATTAGTTACAGTTCTTTATGGGGTTTATATTACTGTCGAAATCCAGGTAAGTAGAAGTCCAACTACAATGCATAAACATCTGTTTGTGAATTATTTGGGATTAATATGTGATAATTATGTTATGGATTATTTGTGATTAGTTTAATTACGTTATGAATTATTTGTGATTAATTTGTGATACAAGTTATGGATTTATATTATTTGAGAAAAGTAGATTTCATATGCAACTATATTAATTTGTAAATTATTTGTGATAAATTTGTGACATAAGTTATAGATCCATATGATTTGAACTAATATCATTGTCCTATGTAGATTTATGTGATTGGAAACTTTGAAAATATATTTGTATGATTTGAGAAAATACTGGTTATAAGGATCTGTATGATCCGAGATGAAGTTGTTATTCTAAAAAGGGATCCATGTGATCCAAGGTGAAGTTATTATTTTATAAATGGATCTATGTGACTGGGGTGGAGTGTTGTTCCAGAAGTGGATTTATGTGAATTGAAGTTAAGTTGTTGCTTTCATTGTGATTAAATGTTGATACTGATGTCGTAAATGGTTTATGATGCATATTTAATTGCCCTGGTTGCATACCATGCATAATCATGGAAAGTGTATTCCCCAAAATTAATAAGATACTAATGGTGTGTGCGGCCACTATATATGAATCTTTGCCAAAGTTCGGAAAAATTATTCTCGGCACTATATTTGGGGTTCGAAAAAATCATCTCCATTGAGCTCATTTAGGGTGCATATCATAAGTGTGTCGTGGGGATCCCGCAACGTGAACAATTTTCAAAATAAAAAAGACCAATTAGAAAAACTAGGAAATAGGCGATAGAGAACTAAATGCATTTTCATGCACTAACATGCATGGTTTCTACTTACTAAGATTTTTGTCTCACTAGTTTATGCATTGTAGGTGAGCATGATGATGATTGAGTATGTGGTGTGTTGTGCAAGCTGTGGAACTCCTACAGGATTTTGAGCGGATGTACATAGATGACGACCTGTTGGGCTAGGCCGTGGGTTTATTTTGTTTCCGCTGATGTTTTGTTATGTAATATAATAAGTATTGTGACAAGTTTGGGTGGTTTGAAGTGTTGTCAGAAATCAGTTACGTATGTTGAACTGATGTGATGGTTTCAGTTATAAATATTATGGGAGAAAAAAAGTATATGCAGTTTTATAATAATGATTTTATGTCAATTAGTATTTGAATTATAAGTTATGTAAGGTGGGTCATGTCAGAGTGGTATCAGAGCACGGTTTGGGTCCTGCAGACTATCTATGTATATGAGCTCAATCCTTGGAGTATAACCTTGCGTGTAAGTGTTATTTTCATTCTGTGTTGTTATGTGTTTTATAAATTATATTGGCCATGTGATGTAAGACTTGTAGTTAGTAGACAAAATGGTAAGGGCTACAGGTGAAAGTTCGGAAGGGGAAAGGACTGCTGAGCAAGCAGCACCTACTGAAGGAAATCGTGATGGGGTGATTACTCGACTGATGGAACTGGTAGAGCGTCAGTCCCAACAGATACAACAATTGATTCAGTAGAGAGATGTGGGGGGACAACCAGATGGTAATGCTAATCAAGATAGACGTCAAGTAGAATGCGTGGAAATAGTTTGTGAGAGGTTTCGAAAGTTTAGCTCTCCGATATTTGAGGATGCTGCAGACCTCACAGAGGTGGAAGATTGGTTACGCACGGTAGAAAATATGTTTCAATATAGTAGAATTCCAGATGAGTACAGAATGTTGTGTGCTTCTTTCATGTTACGAGGAAGTATAGGCACTAGTAGGATACAATTAAAAGTATCGAGGATGTCACGACTATGACATGGAAAAGGTTTAAAGACCTTTTCAGGAACAAGTACTTTACGACACCAGTGATAGCCATGAAGATGAACGAGTTCATAGAGTTGAGGCAGGGTGGCATGTCAGTTACAGATTACCTTCGAAAATTTGAGTAGTTGTCAAGGTTTGCCGAACACATGGTGAGTACGGAGGCATTGAAAGTGGAGAGATTTGTGGAAGGCTTAAGGCCTGAACTTTACAGAGATGTGAGTATGGCGGGACTGCATGGAGCAACATACTCACAAGTTGCAGAAAGGGCCCAGATTGCTGAACAAGCGGAGATAAGAATAAAAAAATGTAGGCTATTAGATGTCAATTTCAACAGAAACCAGCGCAGCAATTTGGGAGAAATGATAAGAGGCTGATGCCATTCCAGAGGTCGAAATCAAATGTTCAAGTGGATCAAGGACAGAGACAAGTAGAACCAAACAAGCGTCCCAAATTTGATCAGGGTAAGATGCCACCGGCGCCGCCACTACCCATATGCCCTAATTGTCTTAGATCACATGGTGGGGAGTGTCAAATTCCTCCGAGAACGTGTTACACATGCGGGGAGAAAGGACATGTGACTACTACTTGTCCTAAAAAAGGGAGGCAGGGACAGCAGGGAAGAGCTCCAGCTAGGGTGTATACTTTGACGCGAGAGGAGGCAGATGCGAATCTCTCAGTTGTCACGGGTAAGTTTTCTATTTTTGGCACTTCTACATATGTGCTATTTGATTCTGGAGCAACACATCCATTTGTATCCACCGAGTATGTGAGGAAGTTGGGTGGAACACCTAACCTGATAGAAGCTAATTATGAGGTGATGATACCTTCTGGTGAGTCAAAGCAACCAATCAACTTCTTCGAGGTTGTGTTATTCCTATTGAAGGAAGATAACTCCTTACTAATTTAATTGTGTTAAGTATGAATGATTATGATATCATATTGGGTATGGATTGGCTGTCAAAGTACGGTCCTATAATAGATTGTTAGAAAAAGAGTATCACTTTTCAGCCATTGGGTGGAGAACCATTCACTTTTGTTGGGATTAAGAAGAATTTTAGATTTCCTATTATATCAGCAGCAAAAGCACAGCGGTTGTTGGAAAGTGGTTGTGAGGGGTATCTGGTGAGCGTAATGAATGTAGAGGAGCAGCAATGTCCAGTTCTCGGTGATGTACCAGTAGTTCGGAAATACCTGGAGGTATTTCCAGATGATCTTCCAGGTTTGCTACCAGACCGGGAAATAGAGTTTGTTATTGAGCTACAACCAGGAACGACTCCTATATCTAAAGCGCCATACAGGATGGCACCAGCTGAACTGAAAGAATTGAAGATACAGTTACAAGAATTGCTAGATAAAGGATTCATCAAACTTAGTTTCTCACCCTGGGGAGCACCAGTTCTTTTCGTTCATAAGAAGGATGGCACATTAAGGATGTGCATCGATTATCGGGAGCTCAACAAAGTTATCATCAAGAATAAGTGTCCATTGTCTCGCATTGATGATCTGTTTGATTAACTACAAGGTGCAGTTATCTTTTCAAAGATTGATTTGCGTTCGGGGTATCATCAGTTGAAGATTAAGGAGAAGGATATTCAAAAGACTGCATTCAATACAAGGTACGAGCACTATGAATTCTTAGTGATGCCGTTCGATTTGACAAATGCTCCAGCAGCATTTATGGATTTGATGAATAGAGTATTTCAGGAATTCCTCGATAAGTTTGTGATTGTGTTTATCAATGATATTTTGATTTACTCTAAGAATAAGGAGGATCATGCTTTACACTTGAAAAAGGTGTTAGAGATTCTGAAAGAGAGGCAGTTGTATGCGAAATTTAAGAAGTGTGAGTTTTGGTTAGACCGAGTTATTTTCTTGGGACATGTGGTATCGGAAGAAGGAATTTCAGTGGATCCAGGTAAAGTAAAAGCAATCCATGATTGGCCACAACCCTCAAATCCACTGAGGTTCGTAGCTTTCTTGGATTGGCAGGATATTATCGAAGGTTCGTTGAAGGATTCTATAAGATCGCTTCACCATTAACACAGTTGACCAGGAAGAATGTGAAGTTCACATGGACGGAGGCATGTGAACAAAGTTTTCAGGAATTGAAGAGATGGTTGACATCAGCACCGATCTTTGATGAGTGATATTTTCACCTAGATTTTAGTATCTTTTTATGTGAGTTTTCATATATTTTTATCCGTATTTGTATGTTATTTGGTGGTGTTATATGTTTTCATGGGAATGTGCGAGAATGATCTTAAACATATGTATAACAGGTGAACATGGAGTAAAAATGGAGACGGGAGATCAAACAAGGAAGAAGAAATAAAAGTGCAAGAACACGACTGGCCGTGCTGGCAATACGACCCGTGTTGCAGCACATGGCCCGTGATGACAATGTTTATGCATTGTAGTCCAACTACATTGTCATCACATACTCATTTTAGGAGACTCACATGCACACACTCTGTGGTGAAAATATAATCTGAGAGTGAAAAGGTCTATATAATAGCTTGGTGACTTTAAAAGTATACTATTATGTATGTCATCATTTGGTATTGTTTGGTGACTTATAAAACCTGTAATATCATCACATACTCATTTTAGGAAATACACATGCACACATTCTATAATGAAAATATAATCTGAGAGTGAAAAGGTCTATATGATAGTTTGTTGACTTGAAAAGTATGTTTGTTATGTATGGCCTGTGATGAAAATTTTATGTATTGATTACATGATCTGAGAATGAGAGATTTGCCTCATCTTAAATTGATAGACTGTGTGTTTTAGTGATCATGTTTGGTGACTAGTTTCTTTAACTTTGTTATCACATGACCATCTGTTTTCCGTGAAAACACTATGTGATGATTACAACATGAGATTGAGTTAATTTGCTAATTAGTGACACATTGTGAGTCCTAGAGGTCATGTTTGGTGACTAGTTTCTTTAAATTGTTATCACATGACCAACTAGATACCACAAAATAGTTTGTAATGATCATATAATCTGAGACTGTGTTAATATACTAAAAACTGTCATATAAACTGAAAGTTTATGAATCTAAATGGTTATGTTTGGTGACTTCTTACATAAAATTGTTATCACATGGTCATTTAGATGTCACAAACATTCAGCAAAGATTATGTAATCCAAAGATAAATAAATTCACTAAAACTTTAGTAAGCTTATAAATGGTTCACTGTTTAAACATACTTTGTAATTAAAGTTGTTTTATAGTTGTAAACCTATATTGTTCCTTCAAAAAGGAATATAAATCTCCACAAAAAGGAGTGTAAACTACTTCTAAGTTTATATCTTCACAAAAAGGAGTATAAATCTCCACAAAAACTACTTCTAAACCACTTCAGTGTTAATACCTGCACAAAAAGTTATCCATAAACTATAATTTGCACAAAATCTAACCTGAACATACTTACCTGCCCTGTTGCACATTCACACCTTTATCTTGGAATATGCATTATGCTAATCCCTCTATAGCTGTTATCAAATCTTCCAATCCCTCTTTTTCATTTTCTTCAATCAAATATTCAAGAGATGACATGATCAATTCTTTCTCAACTTCTAAGTTTGTATGAGGTCTGATCAGCCCTTCCTTTGCCCATCTCCCAACTGTACTTTTGCTTGTTTTCATTTCAGTTGCTATACTTCGATAAGTATCTCTCAGTTGAACTGAAATACTTTGAAGTCTCTCCTTATCAAAAACTTATCTTTTTTTCTTAAACATCCTTGTTTTGTTGTTGCATAAAGAAATTGGAATACCTGATAACATTTGTTGTTTTGCTCTTGACTAAATTCTGCTAACAACTTTTCTTGTGACACCAAACTTGGTTGCTACTTCTGTCATTCTACCATGTGCCGGCTTGCCATTAGAAGACCCTTCCAACAAAAACTGAGCAATGAGATTTAGTTCAATGCTTGTTAAGTTTTTCTTAACTATTTTGATCTATGTAGGGCCTTGTTTTTTAGAGACAGAACTGTAAATGTATTTATGATGAAGGAGGGAAATATGAATAATGTTTGTAAGACATTTGTGTAATGGTGGAACTTTTTCAATTTCAGAGTAGTGTTTTGTTTTGAGAGAGCATTGTAAATGTATTTATGGTGAAGATTAGGAGGGAAATGTGAATTATGTTTGGAGGGAATTTTTGTAATAGTGGAAATTTTCAAATTTAGAAACAAGTTGATATTGTTGTAATAGATGAGTTTATAGGTGAATTTGGAAGGAATTTTTTATGCCATGTACAAGGAATCGATGAACTCACTGATGGAATGATGTGATTTTATTTGATAAAGCAGGTGTATTGTACTTTTAATTATATAATTTAAAATTTATTTTTAATTGTATTAGGTGAAGCATGTTATCTATGGGGCCATGTGTAATTAACATTAATCATGTTTTGGAGAGGTGTACCTCTTCCAAGGATAATGTAGTAAAAGATCAACTAAATAGTACACAATACACTTAAATATTATATCCCTTAATCTACGTGCAAAAAATAAATGTTTACGTTGTTTCGGGACGGAGGGAGTATATTCTTTTTTTGAACTCTTATTATCATTCATTAAATCAGCTCTAAAACTCACCACTTAAAAAAACTGTTTTTAACCAACATAATATTCTGTTGGTAAAAATTTTAATTACATTACTAAATTGGTTTACTAACGTATTAACAATGGAATCCGTTGGTAGATTGATAGTTGGTGATTTTTTTAGAAACGAAAATTCAATTCAATTAGTAAATAATTATGTTGGTTTCTATTGGTACATGGGCTAATTAAATTTGTTTACCAACGGATTAACTATGGAATCTATTGGTAATTTTCCATTGGTAAAGTGGTAGTTGGTAATTTTTTAGCAACGAAAATTCAATTCCAATTAGTAAATAATTCTATTGGTTTCCATTAGTAAAGTGGCGTATTTTTTTACCAACTAAAATTCAATTCTATTAGTAAATAGTTATGTTGGTAATTCGTTGCTAATAATTCTACTAGTCATTTATATAATGATTCAGTGGTAATCTGTTGTAATTACCAACAAATTTTATTCCGCTGGTAAAAAACATAAGAAAATTCATTAATATTCCGAAAAATGTTATTTTTGTTGATAATTCATTCATAATTTATTTGAATTCCGTTGATAAATTTCATTGATAAAAAAGAGTTTTTAGCACACAAATCACTACTGAAGGTAGATGGAACCATATATAATAAACTTCACTCAAATAATTTTGTTTGGGCGTGTTAAAGGTTAGAATATATATAATGGTTTTTTTTATGTTTTTTTATATTATTTTACAGGTGTCATTAGCAAAGGGTGACAACGTCACCACCCAATTTTTCTGAAATTGGTCTCCTGTATCCTAGGGACATCGTGCCTCCATAAGAATATAAGAATAAAATATTAATTAATAGCAAAAACTAGTATCAAAATTCTTGTGTTCCCACGTACACACAAGTTTTTACCATTTTTCTAAACTCTACATGATCTATACGTCAATTGGCTTCATAGTTTGTGCTTTTTCTAGTTCTTTCATATTCAAAATGTTATTCAATTATATGACTAAAAAATATACTCTCTCCCATTCTATAAAATGTTTCGTCCATTATTTCATATTATTTGTAATTTTTAATTTTTTTATACTTATTTTATTGATTTTTTTAAAGGTAATCAGAAATTTTTAATAATAAATAAATTTAAAAGTATGTTATATATATTAACTGAAGATAATAGAATTAAATGTAAAATATATTTTGATGTTGTTGAATTCATTGAACACTTGTTTTTTGGTTGGGTGGGTACGAATTAATAAAGAAAAAGATTTATGTGAGACCTTCTTATTTTTTGAGATGAATAAGAAGTGATATTCTTTATAACTAAAAGTGATATATAATTGATGAAAAGTGATAGAGGTGTTGTAAACTATTTCATAAATAATTTATATAAATAAAAGTGATAACATTTTAATAGAATAGTGATAACATTTTTAATAAAAAGTTATAATGGTTTTACAGTGAGACGGTCTTACACAAAATTACCCCATTAATAAAATAAGTATAAATGATTTTACAAGATTGAGGGATTACAAATACTCCTCGGCCCACAGAGCCCTTCACATTTTTTTTATTTGTTTCTCCCACAAAACTCTACACAAAAAAAAATTATCCAACAATCTCAAAAGTTACTTTAATTTTAAATTTGTCACTTATTTTTTCATACAAATACTATTACTTTATAGATTTTTATTACCTAAAATTATACAATACTCTATCAAGTCAACAAAGTTTACCAAACAGAACAATTTTTTTTAAACAATGTGAAACGTTAAACGAAAGCATTCTCCGAGATAGAGAAGTATACTTCGTAAATTCAGAACGACCTACACCATAACTTTTTTTCTTTTTAATTTTAGTCCCAAAAAAGATATTTGTTTATAATTAGTCCCTTAACTTTCATTTTTCTTTAATTTTGGTCCAATATTCGCCGAATTTGCCACCTGTTTCCGAAATTGGCAAGTGATGCTAACATGACGAGTCCAACCAGCCAAATATTGATGAAGCTTAAGAAGAAGAAGAAGGATAACACCAAAAATTGCAAAATGTTTATGTATGGGGTGACTATAAACGTTTTTGCAATCTTTGGTGTTGTCTTCATTCTTCTTTCTTAAGTTTCATCAATCTTTGGTTGGTTGAGAAATAATTGGACTAGCCACGTCAGCATCACTCGTCGGTTTCCGGCAACAAGTGGCAAATCCGATAAAAATTGGACCAAAATTAAAGAAAAATTAAAGTTATGGGACTAATTATAAACAAATATATTTTTTGGGACTAAAATTAAAAAGAAAAAAAGTTACGGGACCAAACAAATATTTAACTCCTCTTGAATGGTGATAAGTAGCAATAATTCATAAAGCTCAAGTAAACTTCACATATTCTTTCGTGATAATTGTCGTACAGTTTTATTAAAGTAGATTGCCATAATTCACTACATTTATCGCACTTATATTTGCTTTTGGATGATTGATTGAGGATATTGATTAAGAGAAATTTTGGTGATGTTAGGTAGAAATAATACTCCGTATATTGAGTTAATTTATCCATTCATGTTTCTTATTTATGTTATGGCACAATGATAGATGACTAAGATGGTTGAAATTGAGGTGGTAGCAATTCAGGTTCCATTTTTTAAAATTTATATTTCATTGATATTTTTTACCTATAAATATTATAATATATCCTAGAAAAGAGAGAATCTGCTATGAACTCAGTTTACCATTTAATTAATTTTAACAAGGCTAAAACTTATGTCTCCGGTCAACTTGCGTCCGGAAACCTTTTTTAATATTAAATGATAGTTAAATTTCACTCTCTGTTTTTGTACGTCCACATTAAATTAATTGTACCACCCAAAAAAGTAAACATCACATCAATTTTTAACATTAAAAATTAATTACAAATGTATTACTCACATCGTAGATAGTCGGATTTTACCCTTCATTAATAATGGATTACTGTGGCTGTTTAGTGTGAAACGGGGATTATTTGTATTAATCTAACATAAGTAAGATATTACTCATGAGTTCCCTCCAGGCGATTTATGCCTTTTGGAGGTGAAAATTATGCATCTGTATTCGTATCCTTTTTGTTAGGAGCGAATTCCTTATAATGGCGTGACTGCCATCATCCGTATCTGAAGATATTTCGACAGGTCACATCACATTTATTACAAACATTGTATGCATTAAATACGTAGCCGCATGAGGCTATTAAAAGATACCGTTTCTAGGATTATCCTAGTGGTAGATATTCTAGGATATATCTACTAGACTCGTAGGCTTTTAGGCCTAAGTGGGACACTTGGGAGAGGAAAGATATAGGGAGAGTGATATCTCCTTTTATTCCCCAGGAGCTCGAGGGTGGGCCGCCGCGTGCGGCCTACTTGCTCGACCTCTTCGTTGCTAGGCCTTCCGCCACACATGGGTAGAGAGAATGGTGTAGACTCCTTTCGGGCCACATAATGCGATCTTGGCCCACTTGTGGGTTCAGGTTGATGGGCCCTACTACACATCTAATTCATATAAAATACTTTATAATTTATTTATTATCTAAAAGATTATATTACCCTCTAAACTTCAATAAAATTTGTCAAAAAAAAAACTTTATTTTCAAAATTCGTATCTATACGTGAGACGAGGGAGTAATAAGTTTATATATAAAAAAATAGTAAAAACATGAATTGTATTGTAAATTTGTAATACTGGTATAGAGAATGTGGAATCCTCCCTCCATGGCGAGGGTGGGGGTGGGGTAGGTGCAAAAGAAAAGAAAAAAGGAAGTAGACTAAGGAAAGTAAGAGAGAGATTGATATATATGATACGAAATAAAGGGGGTGTGGAAAACAAAATAAAGTTTGGAGGTAGCAAAAGCATGTGGATGAGAAGGCAAAAGCAGAAGCAGAGTAGAAGTGGAAGTATTATGGATGTTTTAACATTGGTGGGAATAGTAATTCTTGTGGTGCCAAATCTGGGGCTGGTTGTAGCATCAGAATCAGCATCAGTTGATGAATATGATCAGAACAACATGACAATAGCAAAAGCCAATTGCAGTTCACGATGTGGAAATGTGAGCATCCCCTTCCCCTTCGGAACAACCCAATCCTGCTACCTCTCCCCACAATTCCTCATTAGCTGCAACACTTCATGCAATCCCCCACAAGTACTCCTCACCCACTCTTCAATCCAAGTCTTACACATCTCTCTGCAAGGCCAAATCAGAGTCCTTCAATCCATTGCATACAGCTGCCCTCGAACTCAAGTCTGCACCTGCATCAACGCCGGCAAAATTCGCGCCACCGCGCGCCCCCACCCGTCGGTTTTGATCCCGGAAACAACCCAATCGAACAACTTTCTTGATGATCCGCGGCAGTGCACGTGCATTGACAAGGAGGGCAAAAGCTGGATCAACCTGGAATCTTTTACAGTTAACAACACTGCTAATAAGCTTACTGTAGTGGGCTGCGATACTAATGGCTTCGTCAGCGGTAAGCGCCGCGGTGGGCTCAATTACACCACCGGTTGCACCGCCACCTGCGACTCCATCAAGGACCTGGAGAATGGCACGTGCGACGGCGTAGGCTGCTGCCAGTCCTCCTTTCCTAAGCAAGTCCAGAGAGTGGATCTGCAGATTACCACCAACAACAATTACACGAATGTCCAGGATTTCAATGAGTGTGGGTTTGCTTTTGTGGTTGAGAAAGATGCTTTCAATTTCTCTTCGAAAGATCTCACCGGGTTGGTTGATAAGCTTCCCATGGTGGTTGATTGGGCCATTGGTAATGGCACTTGTGAGGAGGCAAAGAGTAAACATGCAGATTATGCCTGCAAAAGTGGGAACTCTTCTTGCTATCAGCCTGATAATGGCAGCGGCTATCGCTGTGCTTGCGACAAGGGTTATATAGGGAATCCATATCTTTTGGGTGGGTGTCAAGGTTTGTTATACTCCGGCCGTGCATCTTACTCCATCCTTCTGAAAATTGTTCACTTCTTTCTTCATTGGTTCACCCGAAAATAAGAAATACTCCCTCCTCTATTGTCGATCTATCCATTTGTTTTTTGCACCTAAATTAACAAGTATTATTATTTTATATGCAGTGAGGTGTGTGGGTCCATGTTTTTAAAAGGATAAATAAATAGATTAAGAGTGGATGAACCAAAATGATAAAATTGATAAATTAAGAATGGACGGAGGGAGTATCATTTAATGTAATACCTCAAAAGTACATTTAATTTCAAAAATGTCATCTCCTCTTTCCACACATAATATAATTTATACTTACTCCGACTAATTTAAATAAAGGTATCCATTTACCATTTTGGATTGTCAATCCAAATGTATGCATATTCTCTTTTCAGTAAAAGGATCACAATAATGTATTCAACATTTTCATCTAATACAACTACTCACTACATATATAATAATAATACTCATTAATTCGTGCACAAAAATCAAATGAATACTTCTATCATGGCCGGAGGAGTACTTTATTTATTACCTAAAAATACTACATTATCCCTAAAAGAATATAAATTAGTTAAAAAGTGCTCCCTCCGTCCCATAAAATGCTTCACGTTTAGTGTTTCACGTTGTTTAAGAAAAGTTGCACTTTTTGACCAACTTTATTTATTTTAGAGGGTATTATAGTATTTTTAGCTAATAAGAAAGTATAAGGAAATGATATGTGTGTAAAAAATGAGTGACAATTTCGAAATTAACTTTTGAGTTTGTTGGATAAAGTAGTATTTTGATTTTTGGGGTCTGAAGGATTTTGTGGGACAAACAAATTAAAAAGTATGAAGGGTTTTGAGGGATATGAAATTTTTTCTTAATATCTACTCCCTTCGAAAAGAGGGCCTTTTGCTTTTTGCATGTAAATTAAGGAATATTATTATTTAATGTGTAGTGGATAGTTGTATTAGTGTGAGTGTGAGACCCATATTTTAATTATATTAGTAGTAGTGTGTGGGTTTATGTTTGTAAAAAATGAAATGAGACTCTTTCGGTGGGGGGCAAAGACTTTGGTGAGACCGTCTTACGGATCTCCTTATGTGAGACGGATCACCTATTAATCCATTAATTATATTTGTAAGGGCCCTGTTTGATTGTAATTAAATTTAATTATAAAAGTAAATTAATTAGGTCATATATATATATATAATATGTTATTTTTTAAATTATATTTTATTAATAAAATTTTTATTAATTTAAATATGTTATTCATTTAATTTATTTTTTTTAATTTAAATATTATAAATGGATAAAATGTGATAATACTTTTAATAAAAAGTTATTCTTAATCAAAGAAAAGTGATATTCGTATAATTGAATTATTTCACAAACAATTTACTGGAATAATAAAAAATGATAATTGTATGTTTTGTGACACTCATCCTAAGACGGTTCGACATATTTTATTTGAATGTGATTTTGCTTATAAAGTTTGGATGAAGTGTATCGAGTGGATGAGTGTGAAGACGGTTCTTTCCTCGAATCCCTTGAATAACCTACTTCATTTCTATAGTCTTATTCCAGGGAAGAAAGGAAGGGATATAACTATATCTGTATGGGAATGTGTTATATGGTTAATATGAAAAACTAAAAATATGTTCGTTCTCCATGGAGAGAAATAGTCATTGAAGAAGTTGGCAGAGGAGTTAAAGGTGAGTGTTTGGAATTGGTTATGTGATTCTTCATTAGTTAGTTTACCGGGGAGATTTCAAGATTGAATGACTAATCCTAAGAGTGTGATCAATTAAGATATTGTATCTCTGATAGTATCTCATTATATTTGTAAAATCTCATGTAAACAATCTACATGGATATATAGAGGGAGTATTTATGATTTCATACTCCAGGTCCCTTTTCAATCCCATTAATTTGTACAGATGTAGATGAATGTGCGGATCCGAAATTGAACCACTGCGTAGAAAAAGGTTGCAGGAACATCCCAGGGGACTATGAGTGTTTTTGCCCTCAAGGGTACCATGGAGATGGCAAAAGAGACGGACGAGACTGCTTTCGCGGCGAATCACTGGTGTTCAGACTCGTAGCAGGCCAGTTCCAGTTACATACCTACCTACATACTTATGATCACATTAATATTTCATTCTTTATTAATAAATGTATATATATGCATGGAATTAACTTTACAGGGATCCTTTTAGGGGTGATTGTTCTCCTGCTCACTAGTTGTTGGGTGTACACGACTCTCCAGAGAAGAAGACTCCTCTACCAAATCAACCACAGGAACGTAGTCAAGCTCCTCGGATGTTGTCTGGAAACTCAAGCACCTCTACTCGTCTATGAGTTCGTCTCCAACGGCACCCTCGCCCAACACATACACAGAGACATCAAGTCGACCAACATCCTGTTAGACCATGACTTCACTGCAAAAGTGTCTGATTTTGGAGCTTCAAAATTGTTCCCCCTGGATCGAGAACAAGTCACCACTGTTGTGATGGGCACGCGTGGATACTTGGACCCTGAATACTACTAAACGGGCGGCCAACTAACTGCCAAGAGCGATGTTTACAGCTTCGGAGTAGTTCTTGCAGAGCTGCTAACCGGAAGGGAGGCGGTGTGCATGGATAGGCCGGAAGAGGAGAGAAGTTTAGCCAACTTCTTCTTCAAAATGGCCAAGGAAGAAAAGCTGCTGTTCAAAATTCTTGATCAAGATAAGGTTGTCGGGGACGGAAACAAGGAGCATGTGCTGGAACTAGCTAAGCTGGCCGCAAGATGTCTCAACTCTAAAGGAGACGAGGGCCATGCATGAAGGAGGTGGAAAGGGAGTTGCAAGGGCTAATGGTATTTGTCGAAAAACGCAACGCAGTTGCAAAATTATCTGTGTTTGGAGGAGATGATCTGGAACTCAGCAGTTTCGACAGCACCAGCTTTGGGGAGACCACCACAACCACAATGTCCATGAGCACCACCACAAATACTGGATTTTATAGCTTTGCTACCACTTAATGTCACTTCATGATTAAGGCTATATAGGTACTGGATCTTATTTGTCTTAATTATATATATTTTGAAACACTAGTACGTTATAAAGATCTGAATAGCAATAGCAGACTGCTACTCGTGTCTGATGGTTGTGATTCATAGTGTGAAACATCAAACATGCATTTGTGTAACTTGTAAGTCTTACATTATCAATGTGTTGTATATGATGGCAGGTGTTTAGTGTTTGTATGATGCTGGAAATGATGATTTCAATATTGGCACTCTAATTTCAGTTTGTAAAAAAGTTAATTTCATGCAATAGTATTTAATTTGTATGAATACATACTCCCCATCCTCTATCAATTTTATCATTTTGGTCGTCCACTTTAAAAGTATTTATATTTCCTTTTTAGCAAAAGGGCTGCACACATGGCCCACCATTCACCACTAATACAACTCTCCACTTTTTATAAAATATTAATACTCCTTAATCTACGTGCAAAAAAACAAACGATTACCTTATAAACGGAGGTAATATATCATATTCAACTTAATTTTATCCGACTTCTTTCACATACGTCAGAGTTCAATTTTGCTAGAAGTTGATAAAAATAGACAATTGTCTACTTCAAAAGAAAGATAATATATACTCTTATAAATAGTTGATATTTTGTGCAACAAGTGCACACGTGCATCCATATATGTATAAATTTTTATTCAAAAGTGTATATATATTTTTTAATAATGGTATAGTTTTTTTACATTCAGTTTTTCATTAAAAAAACTAATTAAAAATTTGCTTATACATTTTTATTCATTAGTGTATACTCCGTCCGTCCCCTTCAAAAAGGATTTTTTTTCCATTTTGGCATCTCACTCAAAGAGTTTCTTTCCTTTTTTATATACATGAGACCCACACACACCCACTAATACAACTAAAATATGGGCCCCACATTCCACTAATATAATTACCCACTGCACATTAAATAATAATACTCCTTATTTTACATTGAAAAAGCAAAAGTCGACCTCTTGCTATAGGACAGAGGGAGTATGTGTTTATTCATAATTAAGTATATGGAGTAGGTTTCTGAACGTGGGTGCACGGTGCACCCGAGTGCATCAAATAATTAGCCATATACTCCCTCTATCCTGCGTTAACGTTGACGTTTGCTTTTTGCACGGAGATTAAGAAATATAATATTTAATGTGTAGTGAGGTGAGAGAAATAATATTTAATGTAAAGTGGGTAGTTATATTAATATTATGTGTGGGTTCTACATGAAATAATTAATTTTTTTGTGGGGACCCAACTTGAAAAAAAAATGCAAACCTTAATGTAGAACAACCCAAAATAGAAAACGTAAGCCTTAACGCGGGACGGAGAGCGTATAAAATAGAGATATTTATTATTGGGGTGACTACTACTATGTACATAAAATTATTCATTATTACTCTAAGGTACAAGCATAAAATATTATTACTATCAACTATATAATTATAATATAATATACAATAATTACCCCTATGTGTTTGTACATTTTGTTTTGCACAATTCTTTTCTTTTTTTGCGTATTTTTGAAAGAAAGATTAAGGTAATGTTTGCTTTGGGGTTATGTGGGGTTTGAAAACTATAAATAGTGTGTTCTATGTTTGTTTTGGGTTTTGAGTAGGGTATGTTTTAACTTTATGTACAATCAATGTATTAATCTATTTAAAAAGTTAAATGAAAGAGGAGAGATAAAGAGAGAAAGTGTATTAATTTAGAATCTGGATGTGGATTTTGAATTCCAATTCCGGAGTTCAAACTCGGAAACGAACATTGCCTAAGAGTCTCAACACACAAACTGAAGACAAAAACTCAAATGCTGTCGTGCAAGAATATTCTTGTCAATGTTTAATTCTTTATATTTAATCTCAATTGTGATACTAATCATGATTACTGTCTACGCAGTAGCTTAGCTTCTAATTCAGTTCAGGCAATATAAATGTGGCATTACAAAGCAAAACAACCGCCATAGGCCCATAGGGAATTTGATTATTTAAAATGAATCACGTGGCTTACTAACAGGGGCACCTTTAGAGGAAGAACCAATATCGATCTTCATTTCTGTCTCTTCATCATTATCACTTTCTTCATTGAAGCTCTCTGTCTTGTCCGCCGACTCTTCCTCTTCCTCTTCTTCTTTTTCTACCTCTGACGACGCTTGTTTTGAGAGCTGATCGCGAAGCTCTCTAAATTTTACTTTCTTGGAGTTCAACACCATGAAAAACTGAAAGCAGTAAAACGATGTATTATGATCTCAATTCGATATCATAGTAAAGGTCGAGTTAGATCATTGAGGTCTCGGAGTTTGCTTTCTTGAGGGTTCAACCGTTGCGTACCTTTGCATAGATTTTAGATTCGTACTCTGACTTCTCATGATTGAGTTTTTCACTTTGTTTCTAAGCATTTTTCAGCCTCCAGTTTGATCTTGTCAAATGCTTGTGTTTTCCATACAACTTTTTCCTTTCCAAAACAAACAAACAATTCGTGAAGCATACAACAAAAAATATTCGCTAAGTAATACAACAAATACATGAGAGATGTTTTTAAGAAATCATAGTATACATTATATCATACTGCTGGCAGAAACTGATGCCTGAAAACTCTACTCAGATCGTAAAATCCATAGTTTTTTTATAAAAACAAACAAGCGTCGACATTACACAACCGCCATAAGCCTATAGGAAATTTGATTATTTAAAATGAATCATGATAATTGAAATTGTGCAAGTTTTTACAAAGCCGAAAATGGAAAAATAATTCTCACAATCAATTCAACAAACAACTTGTGTGTGTGGGACAAATTGAAGCTTATAGCAAAGAAACACAAATTTTTCTTAGTATACATATTTCACAATCAACTGAATTCTTCTCAATTCCATCTTAGCAGATGAAGATTGTATGAATGTAAGAAATGATAAAATATTACGCAATTCACCAAGACAATATCTGGAATTCCAAAATTTTACATTCCGAAAGGTACCTGATCAAGATGTTCTTATGTAATGATCGTCGCTATTTTCACCTAAATTTTAGTATCTTTTATGTTTGTTCTCGTATTATTTTATCCATTTTGTGTAGATTTTGGTGGTGTTTTATGTAATAGTGATGGATTTGATGAAATTCACTAATTTGAATTTGTATTAATGTTAAATAGGTGTTTTGGAAGGAGAATCGAGCAAAAGAGGAGATGAAGTGAAAAATCTAAAAAATTGACAAGAAACTCGATCGAATTTCTCAAACTCGGACGAAGTTCTCGTACCGCATGAATTTAAAAAATAGTGCATAAAAACTCGGTCGAGTTTTTCCAAAAACTCGATTGAGTTTCTCTGACAGCGCATATTTGAAAACAGGGAAAATCACGAAAATTCGACCGAAGTGGAGAAACTCGGTAGAATTTTCATGCAAAATTTCTAGCTGTCAAAATTCGAGATTAGGGCTTTCCAAGGGGGTATAAATACCCCAAATCTCACTCCTTTAAAGACCAGAACAGCAAGGGGGCTGCTTCTCAAACACCACACACCCCCATTTCATCAATTTCATCAATTCTCATCTCCATTCATCCATCTCACTCTCCATTCATCCATCCATCCTCCTCTCCATTCTTCCATCCATCCTTCATTCAATCCAACCATTCTACCAATCCACCAATCGAAGAAGGGAAGAACATCAAGGAGCGAAGATTGGAGCATGTTGAAGGAAAATAAGACCAACTTCAAAAGGGAAGCCAATCAACCTTTGATTTGTTGTTTTCTTTATTATTTGGCTCAATTGGAGCATGCCATGGATAATATTGATTTTATTATGATTTGTAGTGGCTAGTTCTCATGTGAGGCTAACAATATGATTGGTGAAGGATAATATAGATTTTGCACACCACATATTTGATAAATTGATTGTATGAATATTTTTTATTATGAATGGCTATTCTCACTTCGTGTAAGATTTGTATGGTAAATTTTCTATTCATAATGTTATGATGGTCATTCCAATATTATGCTTAGTAGTTTAATTGAATTTTTTATTGTACGAGATGACTTAGTTAGTATGTGAAGAGTTAAGACATAACCTTCTTGTGCTTAGAACCTCATGATAGAACATTAGTAATAATTGCTTGTAAAGGGGAACCAAACTTATGATCATAGTACCTTATGAGAATTGAGAGTAAGAGACAATCCTAGGATATTTAAACTTGTAAAAGAGTTGAGAATCCTAATTGCCTTTGCCATAGGGATTAGGGGTACATAAGTGATTGTCTTTAATATCATAACATGATGACCTACAATGCTTGTGTGTGTGTGTGAGTCTACATGAACCTTTTCCATGATGTTGCTTGCCTTACATACTTCTTAGATTGCTCATCTTCACCCATCATCCATCTCATATGTATATTTTCTATCTTTTATTGCTTTCTTAGTTAGTTTGTAGTGTAAATCAACTTTCATTTTATTGATTAGTCCTTTTAGAGTAAAATATTTCTCGAATATGGATACATACACTTTCTCCCTTAGGTTCGATATTATAAATTTTGCACTTGGTCACCACGTTCTACACAACGATAGAATACGCTTACTCATATCAGTTTGTACCAAAATTGAGACTAAGTTCATGGCGTTATTGCCGGGGAGAGTTTGAGACTTGTGGCAAGCCTATGATTATGCATGCATGTGAATTGATTATGAGTGCAAACACGTCCACAATTTCCACCATAAGTTTGAGTGTATAGACTTCCTAGAGAGGATTAGTGAGAATGAGTATATCCCACCATGATTTGTGCATAGGTTTATTGATATTTAATTTATGTGGTTTGATTTGTGCATAGGTTTATTGATATTTAATTTATGTGGTTTGATTTGATTGATTAGTTAAACTGTATATTTGTATTCAATATTTATTTAAAATATTCTAATTTTAGTCATTAATTAATTAAAAAGTATATGTTTTGTTTTAAGTAAGGATATGATTTTTAAATGAAAAATGAATATTCCCTTCATTCCATCCTAATGGTTACATGTTTCCTTTTTGGAGTCTCATCCCAGTAGTTACATTTTCTTTTTTTTGTATATAACGCTTATACCAATGAATTACTTCTCACTTTATGGGTCCACACATTACACTAATACAATCACCCATCATACATTAAAATATTATTTCTCTTACCTCAGTATATACATTAAAATACTATACCCTTAATCCCATGCAAAAAACACACCTAACTATTAGGACAGGAGGGAGTATGTTTTAATGGTACTTTTTGCCCTTTATTCAATAACATTATCTAAAAGAATTATACCTTTTTCTTAGAATTATGTCTCTTAAACTATGTGTAAGTATGATATTTATTGTGATATATATATACTAGTACAAAACCCGCGTATTACGCGGGACATGAAATTATAATATTAAGAAATATTATAATTTATTATTTAAAAAAATTATAATAAAATTAATTTTTTTATTAATTAAAAGAATAAAAAAATATATCAAAAAAATAATTTTTAAATCAAGATCTTATCAAAATAAAACTATCACTTAAAAGAAATTAATCAAAAGAAATTTTTAAAAAATACAAAATTAATTTAAAAAAAAGAGAAAAAAAATCTTGTATATGACCACCGATAAGACTATTATATACTTTCATAATTAGTTATCATTTTCTTTTAAAATGTTATCACTTTTTATTTTATTTGTATTATAAATTATTTGAGTATAAAATAATTTACTGCACTATTATCACTTTTCATTAATTAAGTAGCACTTTCCTACTGAAATATTATCACTTTTTATTTATCTCACAAAATTTATTTCATGAATAAGACGGTCTCATAAAAGTTTTTGTCAGAAAAAAATGATAGTATAGGAAATAATTATAAATAAAAGAATTAATACTCTATGTTTTAATATCAAGGATTAGAAGAATATAAATTTAATTTATCAAAACAAAAAACAAACAACGTTAAAAATAAATTAAAAAAAGTAACAAAAATAATCAAAATAAAATTTAAAAAGTATAAAGAAAAAATTATAATATATTAATACATATATATTTTTTAAAAGAAATTAAGAAAAATAAAATTCATGGCGAACGAAAAAATCAGTAATATATATTTTAATCTAAAGAAATAAAAAAGAATAACTTTTAATTTACCTTAAAAGAAAATATTATTTAAATATTTATCTATATTAAATTTTAATTATTAATTAATTTTAACTGGATCACATTCATATTGAAAACTTAAAATAAGTATACGTATTTATCTTTATTAAATTTTAAAAATAATTAATATAAATAATATATTAAGTAAAAATAGTGGCACTTTTAGCAAGATATACGTATATGAATATAAATCTCTTCCTAAATAAATAATATATATATAATTAAAATAATTAATAATTAAAAAATTAAGAATATTAAGACACCTCAGTAAAATATAAAAATTAGTCAATGTATTAATAAAAATAATAATAAAATATTAAATATTAGGTTAAAATAAATTAAATTTATGATACATGAAATTGTGGCATTAATTCATAAATTTGACTAACAAAATAAAAAAATTAAAAATAAATAAATTTAATATGCATATTAATTAAAAGAAATAAAAAAAATTAAAACAAACGAAATTAATCAAAAAATTAAATTTGACATGTTACAAAAATCATAGTAAAATTAATGTAATTAATAAAAAAATTGAGAGTTAAGGATTTAAATAAATGTTAAAATTTATAAAAAAAATGGCTTTCTTTTAAAATATTCACAACGAACAAAAAAAAAACACAAAAGAACTACATAAAATAAATAAATTATGATTTATAAAAAATGAATAAAGAGAAATTTAAAAAAAAAACCAAAAGAAATTATAAAATAAATAGATTACAAAAATTACATACCATTAATTCTTTAAGACGTGAACAAAGCTTATATAGAATAGTTTGTATTTTGGAAGTGAAAATAGAAAACCATATTTATAGACGTAGGGGATATTGATTTGGATTTCATTAGTATTTATCTGCATTAATTTTAATTAATAATTAATTTAATTTGATCAAATCCATATTCAAATCTAAAAATAAACACATGTATTTATCCTCATTAAAATTAAAATTTAAATAATACTGTACTTAATATCTAATCTATGCAAGATATATATCTTTATTTGAATATATATATAGTAAATAATATATATAAATAAGAATAATAAAAATAATTAATAATTAAAAATTAGAAAATTTGTGGAAGCGACACCTCATCAAATTTGAACTATCCTTTAATATATATATATATATATATATATATATATATATATATATATATATATATATATATATATATATATATATATATATATAATTTTAATTCTATATATTTAAAGAAAATATAATAATTTATTAAAATAATTTGCAATGTTGAAATTATTACATTAAAACAATAATTATAATATAAAAAAATAATAATTTAATTATCCCTTTTCAGACTAGTTACTAATATTCAAACATATACGTGATTGATTAATATTTTCAACATACCTAAATAATTTTAAAAATAAAAATCTCGTATAACAAACTAAAAACAAATTATAATAATTCTTAATAATTGTACAATTTTTTATTTAAAAAATTAACAGAAAATTTGTTAACAAAGTTTAATAAAGTGTATATATTTTTATTTATTAATGTATACTACTCCCTCCGTCCCAGGCTAAGAGGATCATTTTTTTCATTTTGGTCGTCCCAATCAAAGAGTCTCATTTCCTTTTTTACACACATGAGACCCACACACCCCCTCTAATACAATTAAATGTTGGGACCCATACTCCTACTAATACAACTACCCACTACATATTAAATAAAAATACTCCTTAATCTACGTACCAAAAAACAAATGATCCTTTTAAGGAGGGACGGAGGGAGTATATTTTTAGGTAAAAGCTCCTGCGCCCCCGGGGACACCGTGTCCCCATCCCTTTCCCTCCATATTCTATTTAACCATATGTATTGCTAGGGGTTTAAATTGAGTTTGGAAACAAAGGGGCACGATGTTCTCAGGGCACAAGAACCTCACTCATATTTTTATTTATAATTATATAAATTTCTAAAAATGGGTATATGAAAGTACTTATTAGAATGGTTTTATTGAGACACTTCCAATAAAAGTGTCCTCTCTCATTTTAAATAAGACAAAAATTTGTGTGAGACTAACAAAAAGTGATAATTTTTATAATAAAAAGTGATACTTAATTATTAAAAAATTAATAATACTATTTTATGAATATTTTATAATTTAAATAAAAAGTAATAATATTTTTTTAATAAAATAATAACTATTTTAAAAAGTAGTCATATAAAACGGTGTTACATGAAATGGTGTAACACATTTAAGTACTATTAGTACTATAAGTAAACTCCCAATTAAAAACTTTTTAAGTGTACTACTATTGAGGCATAAATTCACTTCAATTAAAAACTCGCGCTCTTCAATACACGAGGAAAATCCTCTGCAGCGGTAGTGAAAACTTGGTGAAGCCATCACTTAGAAGCCGATAGGTACGGTTGGAGAGCGGGTAGCAGTGGAAAGGGTACCCCAATTTCTCCATCGCAAGCAGGTTTATGAGAAGTGGTTTCCTATTTTGAGCCCTAGATTCTCGCAGTTTATTTTGAGCCCTAGATTCTCGGAGCAACCATCGATCTTCACTGGCAGCGTTCGATCTTTAGCGTCGGTGTTCAACATTCATTAACGTATTACATCATTATCATTAGCGTCATCAATGGCTGAGTTTGATATAAGAAGCTACCTCTTTATCTGAGGTAAATACTACCTCTCTCACGTGAATGCTTGATTGGTGTAATTTCTTTGTGTGTAAAACAGTAAATTTTAAGGTTTGATCTAATTGAGTTTTCTCGTGGTATATGATTTACCAAACACTCTCTTATTCAAATGGACCTTTTCTTCTCATTGTATATAAATTTCAGTTAAGCACTTAATTTGTGTTGAGCATGTTCGTGAGTGCGTTTCCTCTTGATGGAGCATTATTATTGAATACTCTCTTGTATTAATTAATTATAAACTCACGAGTATGGATTATGTACATTAATTAGGTAAAGAAGATATGTAATATCCTTTAGTATTGAACTTGG
The DNA here is from genome assembly GCA_023678885.1 of Pogostemon cablin. NCBI lineage: Eukaryota > Viridiplantae > Streptophyta > Magnoliopsida > Lamiales > Lamiaceae > Pogostemon > Pogostemon cablin. The sequence continues at coordinate 21,282,010 of CM042971.1, forward strand.
TTTAAAGTAATTGTGCGGCTGTATATTCATATGAAAATCAGATGAGAACCATTAGTTCATTAGTTCTTTATCAATGTCTCTAGAAAATAGACTTGTTAACAAATATTTGGATGATCCTGTCTTTTTGTATTAATATTCTGTATGAAGTCAGAGTTGAACATGGTTGACAAGAGTGTTCAAGGGATGGGAAGAAATACGGAAAACCACAGGGTAGCCCTCTATGAAAGGATTCTGTCTAAGATTAGAAAGCGAGTATTACAAGATGAAACAGAAGAGAATGTCCAGGGGCAAAATGAACTGCAACATGGTAGCTTAGCTTTCATATTTATTGTGCTATGTGATTAGAATGTCAGAAAATTCATTTAAGGTTACCTTAATTAGATGATATATGCTATATTACAGTAAGATATCTGAAAACTCGAAGAGGAACAATAGGGAAATATGTGCAATAGATGAAACCACAACTAAGTCAACATGTTTTCAAAGAGTCAGGTTAAAATTTTTTCAATGATTACTCTTATTTTCCATCTACTACTTCAATCAGTGTTTGATTATAACTCCATATTTCTTCTTCTTACATTTCAAGAACAAGTTCTCATGGAAAAACAGCAGCAACAGCTCCAACCAAATGAACAACAAAGCATACTAAAAGTTTCCAAAGAGCAAGGTTATACTTGTTTTTATTATTTAAAGAGTTTTCTGGCTTGTGACTCTCTTGTGCTTTTTTCTTGTTTTTTAGTGATGACACATAGAACTCGGAATGCTTGAAATCAAATGGCAAAAGATTACAAACAAATTAAGGAACAACAGTTGCAAGCTAGAAAACAAGCTTTCAAGGAGAAAGGTTAAAATTTATTTATTCTTAAACTGTTCTCGGATGTTTTATCTACTTACCTTTTTATTTCTTTTTATTGTCTTAGTAATGACACCTAGATCTCAATATCATACGAAGAATGAGCCTCAATTGAAAGATCTGCCACTGCAGCAATATGAGCAACAAAAACAATCACACATGGATAAAAAGCCTTCTAAAGAGCAAAGTTATATTTGTTTTTACTACTTAAAAGTTTGCTTACTTGTGACTCTTTTGTTTTTTCTTGTTTTGTAGTGATGACACCTAGAACTCGAAATGCTACAAAAAGCAAATGGTAAAAGATGACAACCTAATTAAGGAACAACAGTTGCAACAAAAGCTACAACAAATCAGCCATCGAGCTCTCAAGGAAAAAGGTTAAAATTTATTTAATTTTACTTAAAACTTTTTAGGATGTATTGTTGACTTTTTTCTTTTATTTTTTATTTCTTAGCTGTGACACCTAGAACTTGATATCAAATAAGGAATGTGACTCAAAATGAAGATCCGCTATTGCAGCAATAAAGGGAACAAAAACAATCACAAATGAGTCAATAAGCATCAAAGGAGCCAGGTTAATTTTTTTTTTCAACGCATAAAGCTTTCTAACTTGTGGCTGACTATTTATGCCTTTTTTCAGTGATGGTACATAGAACTAGATATGAAACAAGAAATCAAAGGGGAGAAGACGAGCAACTAGAGAACTTGGAAGTCACTCAACAACAAACTGATGAATCAGGTTGATTATTTGGATAATGAAAGACATATATATATATATATATATATATATATATATATATATATATATATATATATATATATATATATATATATATATATATATATATATATATATATATATATATATATTCCACTTGTATTTAAACATATTTTTTTAGTCGAGGACCAACTTACTTACCTGAAATTTGGGCTAGAAATCCGAATGAAGAACGAATTCTTGTTCATTTCAACAAGAGAGGCCAGCCTATTGGATCCAATAAAAAGAAATTAATTGGATTGTTAGGTACATTAGCAAGAAATAGTAAGTTTGTTCCACTTGATATTGAGGATTGGCGCAAGGTGCTAAAAGCGAGAAAACTCGAGATGATAAAGATGGTTAAGGTAATAAGATCATTAATTTGTTGTAGTTTATATGATTTCTTGTAGTTTATTGAGAAAAGTTGAGATGATAAAGACTTTACTGATATGATGTTTTATAGGAGAGATTTCAAGTTCCCCAAGCTGCAGAACATTGGATCTTGATGTCCATTGGAAAGAAAAGGAGAACTTGGAAGGGAAGAGTCAAATCAAAATGGTTTGATGCAGCACTTCCAATTAAGAATCAAGCGTATGATAAACCAAATCGGGTAAATGAAGATCAATGGAAGAACTTATTACCATATTAGGGCAGAGAAGATGTAAAGGTATATAATATTGAAGTTATTAATTTATTCATATAATATTTCATACTTAACACTTTTCAGGCAGCAAGTGATAAAAATAAAGATCATAGAAAGTGTTTTGTAATGCAACAAACAACTGGGAAGTTGAGCTTTGCTGAGGTCGAGGAAGAATTGGTAAATACTGAATAATATGTTATTTTTCTATAGCCAATCATATCAAAATATGAATGATTGTGTAATTTTTTTAATAGAAAGAAAAACTTGCTCGATCTCCAACGCGCGAGGAGATATTTGATGCATGTTATGCTGATGCTGAGGGAAATCCTTCAAGTATTGCAGTAAGAGAATCACTTGTAAGAAACCAATATAGTTTATTATTAGTTATGTTGATTATAAGCTTATATTCATGAAATTACTTATTTCTTGTGATTATACAGACTCGAATGAGAGTCGTGCAATTACCACCTGGTTCACGGGACTCCATTGGGCCTAGTGACTCGTTCGCCCAAGTTATAGGCAAAGATCCACATGGTAGGATACGTATGCTTAAATTAGGTGTCAATCCATCAGATGCATGGGGTGAGATTCCAAGTCGTAGTATATATCATACAATGGTTTTAGAACATCAAGAAATGATGGCTAGGATGGCAGAAAAAATGGATCAAAGCTACAAGCTGATTACAGAGTTGCAAGAAAAACTGTAACAGAAACAAAATCCAAACCATGTGTCCATCCCACCTCAATGTTTATACCCTGGTCAATCGACTTTGGACATGGGCTTCAGGTGTATATTCTTTACTCTTGTGTTATTATATTGTTCTACTCTTTCAAATATTCATTGTCTTCGATCTAATGTACGTAGTTCATTTATTGAAATATTAGGTTGAAAATTCAGTGCTCTTGAAAAGTTTGTTTGATGCTAAAAAAATAGTGGCCAAAGGTTATCTCCAAAGTCTAGATCCTAATCAAGACGTTGGGGGGAGACGACTTGGGAAAAGTTGGTGTGAAGTTCAAATTGTTGTACCTATTGAGTGGGATTGTGATACCCGAGCTTCTCACTACTCATGTGCCAATGTAATTTAATTTGTGTTATGTGCATTTTATAACTATGTGATAATTATGTGACAATTAAGTGATAATAATGTGGCAATTATGTGAAAATTGTTTTTACAATTTATTTATCTTTATATTTTATTTGGCACAACTATGATAAAAATGGTGAAAATATGTGAATATATGTGTGCATAAATATTTACGTGCATTAATTTGAATATATAATTAAATTATCTTACGTGTATAAATACGTTTTTTCTTAATTATTAAGTATTACACGTGTTCTTGTAATAATAATAGTGGTAAAAAAATATACACGTATGTGTATTAATTTGTAAATGTATCATATCTTAGTTATTAAGTATTGCACGTAAATCAAGAATGGATAATAATAATAATTAAAAAAAATTAATTGGATGAGGGAGCGGTGGATTTCCACCGACTCACCCCACCTTTTTACATATATATAAAGGGGGCAGTGGTGGGTTGATAACCACTCAGGGAAGTAACTGCAAAAAAAAAAAAAGAGAGAGGGAGAGAAGAAGGGGGGGGGGGAGAGAGAGAGAGAGAGAGAGAGCGTGCCGGAACGTGCTTGCCGGGACGGGAGATAGGAGATTAGTTACAGTTCTTTATGGGGTTTATATTACTGTCGAAATCCAGGTAAGTAGAAGTCCAACTACAATGCATAAACATCTGTTTGTGAATTATTTGGGATTAATATGTGATAATTATGTTATGGATTATTTGTGATTAGTTTAATTACGTTATGAATTATTTGTGATTAATTTGTGATACAAGTTATGGATTTATATTATTTGAGAAAAGTAGATTTCATATGCAACTATATTAATTTGTAAATTATTTGTGATAAATTTGTGACATAAGTTATAGATCCATATGATTTGAACTAATATCATTGTCCTATGTAGATTTATGTGATTGGAAACTTTGAAAATATATTTGTATGATTTGAGAAAATACTGGTTATAAGGATCTGTATGATCCGAGATGAAGTTGTTATTCTAAAAAGGGATCCATGTGATCCAAGGTGAAGTTATTATTTTATAAATGGATCTATGTGACTGGGGTGGAGTGTTGTTCCAGAAGTGGATTTATGTGAATTGAAGTTAAGTTGTTGCTTTCATTGTGATTAAATGTTGATACTGATGTCGTAAATGGTTTATGATGCATATTTAATTGCCCTGGTTGCATACCATGCATAATCATGGAAAGTGTATTCCCCAAAATTAATAAGATACTAATGGTGTGTGCGGCCACTATATATGAATCTTTGCCAAAGTTCGGAAAAATTATTCTCGGCACTATATTTGGGGTTCGAAAAAATCATCTCCATTGAGCTCATTTAGGGTGCATATCATAAGTGTGTCGTGGGGATCCCGCAACGTGAACAATTTTCAAAATAAAAAAGACCAATTAGAAAAACTAGGAAATAGGCGATAGAGAACTAAATGCATTTTCATGCACTAACATGCATGGTTTCTACTTACTAAGATTTTTGTCTCACTAGTTTATGCATTGTAGGTGAGCATGATGATGATTGAGTATGTGGTGTGTTGTGCAAGCTGTGGAACTCCTACAGGATTTTGAGCGGATGTACATAGATGACGACCTGTTGGGCTAGGCCGTGGGTTTATTTTGTTTCCGCTGATGTTTTGTTATGTAATATAATAAGTATTGTGACAAGTTTGGGTGGTTTGAAGTGTTGTCAGAAATCAGTTACGTATGTTGAACTGATGTGATGGTTTCAGTTATAAATATTATGGGAGAAAAAAAGTATATGCAGTTTTATAATAATGATTTTATGTCAATTAGTATTTGAATTATAAGTTATGTAAGGTGGGTCATGTCAGAGTGGTATCAGAGCACGGTTTGGGTCCTGCAGACTATCTATGTATATGAGCTCAATCCTTGGAGTATAACCTTGCGTGTAAGTGTTATTTTCATTCTGTGTTGTTATGTGTTTTATAAATTATATTGGCCATGTGATGTAAGACTTGTAGTTAGTAGACAAAATGGTAAGGGCTACAGGTGAAAGTTCGGAAGGGGAAAGGACTGCTGAGCAAGCAGCACCTACTGAAGGAAATCGTGATGGGGTGATTACTCGACTGATGGAACTGGTAGAGCGTCAGTCCCAACAGATACAACAATTGATTCAGTAGAGAGATGTGGGGGGACAACCAGATGGTAATGCTAATCAAGATAGACGTCAAGTAGAATGCGTGGAAATAGTTTGTGAGAGGTTTCGAAAGTTTAGCTCTCCGATATTTGAGGATGCTGCAGACCTCACAGAGGTGGAAGATTGGTTACGCACGGTAGAAAATATGTTTCAATATAGTAGAATTCCAGATGAGTACAGAATGTTGTGTGCTTCTTTCATGTTACGAGGAAGTATAGGCACTAGTAGGATACAATTAAAAGTATCGAGGATGTCACGACTATGACATGGAAAAGGTTTAAAGACCTTTTCAGGAACAAGTACTTTACGACACCAGTGATAGCCATGAAGATGAACGAGTTCATAGAGTTGAGGCAGGGTGGCATGTCAGTTACAGATTACCTTCGAAAATTTGAGTAGTTGTCAAGGTTTGCCGAACACATGGTGAGTACGGAGGCATTGAAAGTGGAGAGATTTGTGGAAGGCTTAAGGCCTGAACTTTACAGAGATGTGAGTATGGCGGGACTGCATGGAGCAACATACTCACAAGTTGCAGAAAGGGCCCAGATTGCTGAACAAGCGGAGATAAGAATAAAAAAATGTAGGCTATTAGATGTCAATTTCAACAGAAACCAGCGCAGCAATTTGGGAGAAATGATAAGAGGCTGATGCCATTCCAGAGGTCGAAATCAAATGTTCAAGTGGATCAAGGACAGAGACAAGTAGAACCAAACAAGCGTCCCAAATTTGATCAGGGTAAGATGCCACCGGCGCCGCCACTACCCATATGCCCTAATTGTCTTAGATCACATGGTGGGGAGTGTCAAATTCCTCCGAGAACGTGTTACACATGCGGGGAGAAAGGACATGTGACTACTACTTGTCCTAAAAAAGGGAGGCAGGGACAGCAGGGAAGAGCTCCAGCTAGGGTGTATACTTTGACGCGAGAGGAGGCAGATGCGAATCTCTCAGTTGTCACGGGTAAGTTTTCTATTTTTGGCACTTCTACATATGTGCTATTTGATTCTGGAGCAACACATCCATTTGTATCCACCGAGTATGTGAGGAAGTTGGGTGGAACACCTAACCTGATAGAAGCTAATTATGAGGTGATGATACCTTCTGGTGAGTCAAAGCAACCAATCAACTTCTTCGAGGTTGTGTTATTCCTATTGAAGGAAGATAACTCCTTACTAATTTAATTGTGTTAAGTATGAATGATTATGATATCATATTGGGTATGGATTGGCTGTCAAAGTACGGTCCTATAATAGATTGTTAGAAAAAGAGTATCACTTTTCAGCCATTGGGTGGAGAACCATTCACTTTTGTTGGGATTAAGAAGAATTTTAGATTTCCTATTATATCAGCAGCAAAAGCACAGCGGTTGTTGGAAAGTGGTTGTGAGGGGTATCTGGTGAGCGTAATGAATGTAGAGGAGCAGCAATGTCCAGTTCTCGGTGATGTACCAGTAGTTCGGAAATACCTGGAGGTATTTCCAGATGATCTTCCAGGTTTGCTACCAGACCGGGAAATAGAGTTTGTTATTGAGCTACAACCAGGAACGACTCCTATATCTAAAGCGCCATACAGGATGGCACCAGCTGAACTGAAAGAATTGAAGATACAGTTACAAGAATTGCTAGATAAAGGATTCATCAAACTTAGTTTCTCACCCTGGGGAGCACCAGTTCTTTTCGTTCATAAGAAGGATGGCACATTAAGGATGTGCATCGATTATCGGGAGCTCAACAAAGTTATCATCAAGAATAAGTGTCCATTGTCTCGCATTGATGATCTGTTTGATTAACTACAAGGTGCAGTTATCTTTTCAAAGATTGATTTGCGTTCGGGGTATCATCAGTTGAAGATTAAGGAGAAGGATATTCAAAAGACTGCATTCAATACAAGGTACGAGCACTATGAATTCTTAGTGATGCCGTTCGATTTGACAAATGCTCCAGCAGCATTTATGGATTTGATGAATAGAGTATTTCAGGAATTCCTCGATAAGTTTGTGATTGTGTTTATCAATGATATTTTGATTTACTCTAAGAATAAGGAGGATCATGCTTTACACTTGAAAAAGGTGTTAGAGATTCTGAAAGAGAGGCAGTTGTATGCGAAATTTAAGAAGTGTGAGTTTTGGTTAGACCGAGTTATTTTCTTGGGACATGTGGTATCGGAAGAAGGAATTTCAGTGGATCCAGGTAAAGTAAAAGCAATCCATGATTGGCCACAACCCTCAAATCCACTGAGGTTCGTAGCTTTCTTGGATTGGCAGGATATTATCGAAGGTTCGTTGAAGGATTCTATAAGATCGCTTCACCATTAACACAGTTGACCAGGAAGAATGTGAAGTTCACATGGACGGAGGCATGTGAACAAAGTTTTCAGGAATTGAAGAGATGGTTGACATCAGCACCGATCTTTGATGAGTGATATTTTCACCTAGATTTTAGTATCTTTTTATGTGAGTTTTCATATATTTTTATCCGTATTTGTATGTTATTTGGTGGTGTTATATGTTTTCATGGGAATGTGCGAGAATGATCTTAAACATATGTATAACAGGTGAACATGGAGTAAAAATGGAGACGGGAGATCAAACAAGGAAGAAGAAATAAAAGTGCAAGAACACGACTGGCCGTGCTGGCAATACGACCCGTGTTGCAGCACATGGCCCGTGTACCAGACACGGGCCTGTAAGCGACGGCCGTGCGGCGACATCTATTCGTCCAACACGGCCACCCTTTGGCCGTGCGACGCAGAACGACTCATGTGCCGTTTTGAGTAAAGTTGATCAAGAAACCCTGACACGACACGACTCGTACTACGCAGCATGACTCGTGTCGGCACCAGAACAGAATATTTTTTTAATTCTTCTAGAAGATCTCCATGGGGTATAAATACCAATCCATTCAACATTTTGAAGAGAACCCACGAAATTCCAGCCCTGCACACACACCTCACACACCATTTCCTTCATTTTTCACCTTTATCTTCATCCATTCTTCATCCACCCATCTACACTTGATCCCTTCCATCAAATCCACCATCCAAGTGATCAAGGAAGCAAGGGAGAGTGAGACCACAAGAAGAAGAAGGAGATCTCCATTGAAGCACTTCAAAGGGGGAATCTAATTCTAATTTTTGTGCATTTCTTTATAGATTGATCATGTTTTGTAAGGATCTTAATGTCTATGTTAATTTTCTTATGGATATGATAGACTAATCTCCTTTGTGAAATTAGCTCCATGATTGGTGTTGGATAATTTAGTTTTTATGCAAATTGATTTTAATCTTGAATGGGCTTTGTGTTATTTCTATCATTGATTGTTGATTGCTTGATGTATATGATGATTTGTGTGATTAATTGTCATGGGCATGTGATTAGATTGATAAATCAATTATGTGTTTAGGATAGTTCATTGAATCATTTCATCATACACTTCATGTGCATTAATTTAGAATGAGATAGAGATATCCTTCTAGATTGAGAACCCTTTGATAGAACATTTGATTAGCTTAATCGAGAGATTAGTTGATTAGGTGAGGAGAACCAAGCCATTAGTAAATTCATAGTACCTTAAAAGGGAATATTGCCTATGATTTAGTACCTAATTAGGGAACTCATAGAGTAATTAGTACCTAGTGGGAGGTGTTTGCTATGGTCTCGATCCTATGTGCTTTTGGGAGTCTTGTTGAGGGCCTACATCCTATCCATCTCGAGAGAGAGTTTAGGTGGAATTAGCGATCGCTTCTATACCTTGTCCATGAGAGATTAGAATTAATTGCATGATTACTTAATTATCTATGCCATGATTGTTGTTAATCTCATCCTTGCATCATTTGGAACCCTTTTATCTTTGCATTCATTTTATCTTTATTTCTTGCTTTAGCATAATTGCATTCATTTGCTCCTATCCTCTCTTCCGTCGTCCTTATAAAATCACGATAAACTTGAGATCGCTTAAACTCTAGTACCTTCCTCCCTGTGGTTCGATAATTTCTTTAATTGGTCATGCCCACTATATTATGGATAATCAAATGGCGCCGTTGCCAGGGAGGTAACGGTCGCTAGTAGTTTGACGAAGGATTGTTTAGAGTGGTCTTAATAAGGACATTTTTTTTTATTTTTGCATCTTATATTTGCTTTGGAAAATTTTGTTCTAATATTTCTTTTTTTTTATAGGTGCATACCTTGAGAAGGAAGAAGAAGGAGAGCAACCCCAAAAATATGAGCTACATGGATATTCTTCGAGATATGGTGAATAGAAGTGTTCATTCCGCTATGAACACACAAGAAAATTTTCAAAGATTTCAAATGCCAAATGGTGAACCTAATTTGCAACCGGAGTACGGAGTATAAGATATACAATTCCAACAACAAGGTTATGAGAATTTTGGAGTTCCTCATCAAATGCATCATCAAGTATACCCTCACGGTGTGAAAGATGGTTTTCAAGAAAATTTTCTTGAAATCAAGATGGAAATCAACCACAACTATGGGGAAATTTTCAAGACTCCAACACCTCTTATTCCGCCCAACTTGACTATAGAGAGAAGCTTAGAGATGAGTCGATCGAAAAGATTATGAAGCGCATGGAGAAGGAGAGTAAGTATAATGAAGCGTGGATGGATCGAATGGGAAATTGGTGTGAAATGGTGATAAGTGCAATAGTAGCATTCGGTGCTAGATTGGATTCCATTGAGCACCAAGTTAGTCAAGTTGTATCCACCGTTGAGAACAACAAGCCTTCTACCTCCGGAACGAATCTATGCATGGCCATTAAAGATCGAAAAGAGAATAGTTTGGGGGTTGATGAGGTTATAAAGGAAAGAAGAGAAAGGATGCCTAAGTGGGTGAAAGCTAAAGAGTTGAAAAGAGTTGAAGGGGGAATTCGATAGATTTGTCGAGTCTCTTGAAGAGATGGTAGAGAAAGTCAAGATTCAAAATCAAAAAGAGATTCATACCATTATGGAAGAAAAAAAACCTCCGGAAACTAAGATCATGGATTCTACTCCCCACAAGCCAAAACCTTCTCATTCTATTGAAATTTCAAATTCTCTTAAGAACTTCCATGATTTCATTGATAAAATTTGTTTGGTGATTGTAGGAAAAAGGTTGCAAGAGGGCACCAACACTTGTCAATGCCCGAATTCTTACCGGGGGATGTGGTTGAAGTTCAAAATGCATATAAAGCCCCATGGAAAAAGTGGAACAAGTGGAAAGGGCCATTCCTTGTGAAGAACGCCTTCGGAGACCAATTGCTTGAACTATTTAACAAGAAGGGAAACGTTCTCGTGGTTGAGCATGAGGGCACAAGGCACTACTTCAAGAAGAAACCTATGATAGTGCCTAAGGACTATTCAAGACCACCATGAGCAAAAGACTCTCATCCGGCTTGAAGACGTTAAACTTAGCGCTAGATGGGAGACAACCCATCATTATCTTTATTACTTTATTTAATGCTTTCAATAAGGATTGTGGATTTGTTATTTCTTGCATTTTTGGCATGTAGGTTGATTGTGCTTGTGAGGAATACGCGTATTGAAGACACGAAGTGTGCTTGATTTGAAGTGTGATAGTAAGTCACACCACTTTTTGCAAACTTACCTCGAAACTCTTGTTTCAATTTAAGTTTGGGGGGATATGGTGTGGTGTGACGTACTTTGTTTTGAAAGCATATACTTTTCGTAGTTTTGGGCTAATTTTAAAAATTTTCTCATGAGTTTGGTTGGATTTTGGTATGATTGGTTGTGTTGAAGTGCATGTGAGTCCATATTTTTAATGAAATTGTTAAGCTAATGATGTTTGTTGAGTTTTTGAGTATAAATGAAGGGTATTGGAAGCACGAATGGAGCTTTGAGCTAACGCTTTCCTTACCAAATGCCTATTGAGGGAGTACTCTACACCTTAGCACTTCTAATTGATGTTGATTTGGATTGATGGATTAGCATGCTACTTTATGTGTTATGTTTTTGGGATTTCCTTTTCAATTAAGGTTGGGATTATTGTGAGCTAAATTTTCATGGATGATATAGAATGTGTGTTTTATTGTTAATGATGGTGATTTTTAGTCTTGCATGTTATGTGTTTTTGTTTTGTTTTTTGTTTGTTGAGTCTTTATTTTATGTTTTGTGTGTTTTCTTATTTTTATCTTGGTATGTTTGGTGGTTTGTTTTGGGATGTTGTGAGTCATTTTTGAACATGAGTGGTGATATGTTGTCGTAGTAAGTGATGACAAGTTATGATTAAGAATCTCTACACTTTCGAATTGTGACATGTTTTACTTAACTTGTTCAATTTGGAGATGGATGTGGTGTAATAAGTTCCTTAAGGTTCGAGCATAAGCTTGTGAGAATTTGACCCTCAACTGTGCATACATGGTATTTTTTCTTCATGAGTGGATTGGTTGTGTTTGATAAGCTAGAACTTGCTCAAGGACTATAAGAACGAGCCCGATTTGTGGAGATTAGTGAAATGATCTTAGGTCATCCTTGTTATTTATAGTCATTGCCATATATTTTCCTACCACGTACATCATCCCTAGTTAACCATTTTGAGCCTTTAAGCCTTTTTATTGTGAATATAGCACATTACAAGCCTTGATTACCTTCTTAAGCCATGTATATATACCCTTTGTGTGGGTGATTGAGGAGATGGTGGCTAGAAAGGTTTGATGAGGAAGAAAAAGAAGAAAAGGAAATGGTAAACAAATGAAAAAAAAAGGATGAAAATAGCACAAACAAGAGTGAACATGCAACCTCAAAACAAGAAAATGAGCAAAGAAACAATGAAATGCTCAAGTATTAAAAGTCAAAAGAAGGAAGCATGCATTGAAAGAAGCTAAAGAAATCCAAGAAAGTTGATGATTAGTGCTTGTGAGTAATAAAGAAAAGAAAGGAAGAAACGGAAAGTGGAGAAGTTGAGGAAAATGGCCATCTCTTCGATTAGTTACACTTGTTTAGTCACTATTATCCATATTCTTCCTACCCTACCAAAGAGCCTATCATTACATCCCAATTAAAGACCTTTTTGATCATTAATTTAAACTTTGGTGGTTTGTGAATGTAGTCCACGAGCAAGCTTATAGCGAGTCGAGCTAATCGGTTAATGAGTGATGATTTACCCTACTTTAAAGAGTGTTGAGTGACATTTATAACCTATGTGAGGCTTGGACCAAAAAGAGACTATATTACACTTTTATTCTCTTTAGATTGAACTTGTTAATTTTTCATGTTATGAGTTTAATGTTGTAGGATGCCTTAGCATAGTTTGTAATTCTTATTATTATTAATGTGTTATTGCTTATGTTCGTTTAGTCTTTTCCTAGGTGAAAAATCTCACCCCTTGGTTTATCATTTTCGTTGTTCGGGGACGCACAACACTTTAAGTTTGGGAGTGTGATGAGTGATATTTTCACCTAGATTTTAGTATCTTTTTATGTGAGTTTTCATATATTTTTATCCGTATTTGTATGTTATTTGGTGGTGTTATGTGTTTTCATGGGAATGTGTGAGAATGATCTTAAACATATGTATAACAGGTGAACATGGAGTAAAAATGGAGACGGGAGATCAAAAACAAAAGTGCAAGAACACGACTGGCCGTGCTGGCAACACGACCCGTGTTGCAGCACACGGCCCGCGTACCAGACACGGGCCTGTAAGTGACGGCCGTGCGGCGACATCTATTCGTCCAACACGGCCACCCTTTGGCCGTGCGACGCAGAACTACTCGTGTGCCGTTTTGAGTAAAGTTGATCAAGGAACCCTGACACGACACGACTCGTACTACGCAGCACTACTCGTGTCGGCACTAAAACAGAATATTTTTTTAATTCTTCTAGAAGATCTCCATGGGGTATAAATACCAATCTATTCAACATTTTGAAGAGAACCCACGAAATTCCAGCCCTGCAAACACACCTCACACACCATTTCCTCCATTTTTCACCTTTATCTTCATCCATTCTTCATCCACCCATCTACACTTGATCCCTTCCATCAAATCCACCATCCAAGTGATCAAGGAAGCAAGGGAGAGTGAGATCACAAGAAGAAGAAGGAGATCTCCATTGAAGCACTTCAAAGGGGGAATCTAATTCTAATTTTTGTGCATTTCTTTATAGATTGATCATGTTTTGTAAGGATCTTAATGTCTATGTTAATTTTCTTATGGATATGAGAGGCTAATCTCCTTTGTGAGATTAGCTCCATGATTGGTGTTGGATAATTTAGTTTTTATGCAAATTGATTTTAATCTTGAATGGGCTTTGTGTTATTTCTATCATTGATTGTTGATTGTTTGATGTATATGATGATTTGTGTGATTAATTGTCATGGGCATGTGATTAGATTGAGAAATCAATTACATGCTTAGGATAATTGAGTGAATCATTTCATCAAACACCTCATGAGCATTATAAATTGTGAAAAGATTGAGAAGTCCTTCATAGTTTAGAACCCTTTGATCGGACATGTAATTGGTTTGATCGAGAGGTTGATTAATTATGTGAAGGGACTCTCATTTAAGCTTAGTACCTAGTTGAAATTGTTTAAGTGAGAACCAATCCACTGAGCTATGTTTAGAACCATATCCTATTCATTCCGAGAGGGAGTTTAGGTGATCTTAGTGTTGGCCCTTAGTCTCTTACCCATGACACATATGAATTCATTGCATGATACCTAGATTTTCCATGCTTTAAGTATTGCTAGTCTCATCTCTATCTACTTGGCTCATTCATCCATCTCCCATTCATCTATCCATTTATTTTATTGTCATTTATTGATTATCTTTCCTTTATGATCATCTCTATAATACTATGATGAACACGAGATCGCTTAGACCCTAGTACCTTCCTCCCTGTGGTTCGATAATTTCTTTAATTGGTCATGCCCACTATACTATGGCTAATCAATCTTAACTATTCCTATGGAGACAGGAAACTTCAAGGTTTACAGTGATGCTTCAAAGAATGGTCTTGGATGTGTACTAATGCAGAATGGGAAAGTAATAGCGTATGCATCTAGACAGTTAAGGGAGTACGAGAAGAACTACCATACCCATGATTTAGAGTTAGCCGCAGTGGTGTTTGCACTCAAGATTTGGAGGCATTATCGATATGGGGAACGTTGTAAAATCTATACTGATCATAAGAGTTTGAAGTATTTCTTCACTAAGAAAGAGTTGAATATGAGGCAAAGAAGATGGTTGGAATTGGTAAAGGATTACGACTGTGTTATCAATTATCATCCGGGAAAAACCAATATGGTTGCTGATGCATTTAGCCGAAAGGCAATACAGAGTGTAGCTGCTATGACCATAAATCAGAAACCATAGTTGCTTGATTTGCAAAGGATGGGTGTGGAGATCATTCAGGAAGGATCATTGGAAGCAAGGATGGCAACTCTGACACTTCGACCAACTTTGATGGATAAGATTCGACAGGGCCAACAGGAGGATAAGTTGTTTGACAAGATAAAGAATGATATCAGCTCTGGAAAGTCTTCTGACTTCCAATTAAGAGAAGATGGTGTGATTCGTTATAGAGGTCGATTATGTTTACCTGAAGTGGATGACATTCGAATAGAAGTGATGGCAGAAGCTCATTCAACACCGTACTCTATACATCCAGGAGCTACTAAGATGTATAGAGATTTGAAGTCACATTATTGGTGGCCAGGGATAAAGAGAGATGTCGCTCAGTATGTGGAGCAATGTTTGACTTGCCAGCAGGTCAAAGCCGAGCATCAGAGACCAGCAGGAACTTTACAACCTTTATTTATTCCATAGTGGAAGTGGGAGAATATCACTATGGACTTTGTTATCGGGCTACCAAAGACAGTAAAAGGTCACGATGCCATTTGGGTTATCGTGGATCGATTGACTAAGTCAGCTCATTTTCTTCCTATATGTTCTATGTATTCCATGGATCGTTATGCCCAGCTATACATACAAGAGATCGTCAGACTCTATGGAGTACCACTTACCATTGTGTCAGACAGAGATACGAGATTCTTGTCTGCTTTCTGGAAGAGTTTGCATAAGGCATTGGGGACACAGTTATCTTTCAGCACTGCATTCCATCCACAGACAGATGGTCAATCAGAGCGTACGATACAAATCTTGAAGGACATGCTCAGAGCATGTGTGTTGGATTTTCAAGGTCAGTGGAGTAAATTTTTGCCTTTGATAGAGTTCTCGTACAACAATAGTTATAGTATACTATCGGGATGGCTCCATATGAAGCATTGTATGGGAGAAAGTGTAGATCTCCAGTTCACTGGGATGAAGTTGAAGAGAGGAAACTTTTGGGTCCAGACTTGATTCGTGAAATGTCAGAAGCTGTTACACGTATACGAGAGAAGATGAAAGTTGCTCAGGATCGGCAGAAGAGTTATGCAGACAAACGGAGAAGGGAATTGGAATTTGAAGTGGGTGATCAGATATTCTTGAAAGTATCTCCAATGAAGGCGATAATGCGGTTTGGAAAGAAAGAAAAACTCAGTCCAAGATATGTTGGTCCGTTCACTATCATTGAGAGAGTTGGAATGTTGCCTATAAGTTGGAGTTACCAGCATCGATGTCTAGAGTACATGACGTATTTCATATTTCTGTGTTAAGGAAGTATGTTCCGAATCCATCTCATATTCTCAGGCAGAAACCAGTCGAGTTGAAAGAAGATTTGAGTTATGAGGAGATACCAGTTGAGATTTTGCGGCGAGAAGTGAAGAAGCTCAGAAATAAAGAGATACAGTTAGTTAAAGTGTTATGGAGGAACCAATTAGTTGAGGAGGCTACTTGGGAAAGAGAGGATGAGATGATGGCTAAGTATCCAGAACTCTTCAGGTAAGTAAATTTCGAGGACGAAATTTTTATAAGGTGGGGAGGATGTGATACCCGAGCTTCTCACTACTCATGTGCCAATGTAATTTAATTTGTGTTATATGCATTTTATAACTATATGATAATTATGTGACAATTAAGTGATAATAATGTGGCAATTATGTGAAAATTATTTTTATAATTTATTTATCTTTATATTTTATTTGGCACATCTATGATAAAAATGGTGACAATATGTGAATATATGTGTGCATAAATATTTACGTGCATTAATTTGAATATATAATTGATAGGAGTTTTCTCAACACACAATTAATCCTCAAATATAAAGTATATCAATCGTAGTTTCGAAGGTGACCAAGTTATATATTGAACCCAAGGGACGGATAAATATCAATTTAATTATACTCGAGTAGACTAAGACTATGTGGTAAATTATAATGGTTTTGATTTTGAATTTGAGTAACAACTATTAATTTAAATAGCAAATAAAGATAACAAGAAGAAGAGATAGTAGGTTGTGATCAAGTAAGATAGTAGGTAGTTCTTTAGGTAATACAGTTCCACTTATTAATTCATCTTTCATGTGACGTTGTCTGACTCTGCCTTGTGGTTTATGGACGCATCACTAAACCATGCAAATCTACTCTATAGACACAAGTAAATATGCGTATGACACGTGGGAATATCATCGGAGCAAGATGTATACTTTACCCCCCTTTCTAGGTACTATCATAATCAATTATTTTCCGTGCACTTAGTACTCTAACACGATTTGATCTCCCTTTATAGGTACTATAAAGTTATACTCTTTATCTTACTTATTAACCCGAATATGATTCAGTTAACAAGTATTCATATAAGATAATTCTAATAAGACTTCGGAATCCCTTCACTTAGAATTATAACATAAAACCCTGCTCAGCGGTGAACGCACTCAACTAATAACCATGTTATGTATTCAGACTCTACACAAAAATTATTGATGCACAAAACGACCGTGAGTATGGATTAAAAACGTGCAATCTTATATAAAATAAACCACAAGTAGTGTTGTACGGAGTTTACACAAGAAAGGCTAATTAACTCATGAAACCTTCATAACCCTAGAACTACCGAAACGGCTCTAGCCCATGATTGATCTAAGAACAATCATGGTTAGTTGGACGGAACCTCTGTCACAGCCCCTCCGGATGATGGACGATCAACTCTCCTCGCAACTTTACGTCTCCTTGTCTTCTTGATCCAGTTCTTCTCTATGATGCTGCATAAGCCTTCTTTTATACTTGTAATCACATCTCCTGGGCTTGGCATGGGCTTTTTAAGTGATCACACGCATTGACGGTGTAAAAATACGGATATGGTAAGTTCCCGAGCATCAATTCGACCTCAGCAACAGGTTGAATTGACCATCACAAGTCGAATCAGAGGTCAAATCAACACACTGTAAGCCCCAAGTGCTCAATTTGACCAACTGTCCAGGTCGAATCGACATCTCCGCCAAACGATTCGACCTTGATTCGACCTAATGCCCAGGTCGAATCCCCCTGTCGTGGTCGAATCCACCTTCTGCTCGTGTTGTGTGGCCAATTTGACCTGAAGGGCTGGTTGAATTGACCTCCTTCAGGTCAAATTGCACTCCTGCTTCGCCCAATCGGATGGCTTCGACTTACTTTCTTCAGTTTTCAACACTTCTACTCCGATTTTCAACACTTCTACTCCTTTTCACAATATATATCGGTTTACAACCGATTTCAACCTTCAAACACTCCATAATAGCACAAATCCAGGTGCAAGATTCGTGAATTAACACACTCATCAAACCCCCAAACTTACATGTTGCTCGTCCCGAGGCAACGCAATCAAACCAAGGAGTCGCGTATAATTCACGAGATCACCAAGTACAACACACATTACACATGCAATTTCACCAATTAAAGACAAGTATTTCCTGCATCATATATATCATTCATGCAAAACATCACTCAATCATATTACCATTCGGAGTACTAAGTCATCAAGCTCACAAGATAAGTGTTTACTCTCTCACTCAAGTGCTAGTTTCACTTAAAAGGTTAATATATACGCTCATACTCAATCCATACTCACGCGTAACCATAAACTTGGCAAGGGTCTCAAAATTCAACTCACAATCAACTCATTACTAGGATCACAAAGGACTTGTTTTTGGGTTGTAATGTTGGCTCTTTGGAAAGGGTAGGAAAATTTAGATAAAGTGACTCAAACACTAGTAGAGAGTTACAATGGAGGTTCTTGCTTCCTTCATTCGGCTTCATATTCTCCTTCAATTTCTTCTCTTGCACTTGCAATTTTCGAATTTCCTTCTCTTCCTTGCATCAACATCATTCTTCTTTTGATAACTCGGGTACTGGTTGTTGATTGGTCGTTAATAGTCCGGGCGACCAAGCAACAAAATATCGAACCCAAGGGAATTTAGGATTCGTGGCCTTCAAGTTATAGTCTCGTATTAGTTAGGGACGACAGAGAAGAGAGATAGTAAAAACAAGAAAAGAAACTAATTACAATATTTTTGGAATTTTCAATGCAAAGGAAATCTTCATGATGCAATTCAAATGGATCAATCATGTAACACATCTAATTGCCTCCCAATTTAAGCTATCATAGTAAGAGCGATCACTATTTTCACCTAAACTCTCTCTCGAGATGAAGAGGATGTAGGCCCTTACAAAGACCCCAAAGTAGCACATAGGATCGATACCATAGCGAACACCTCCCAATAGGTACTAATTACACGTACGAGTTCCCTAAAAGGTACTAAATCATAGGTAATATTCCCTTTCTAGGTACTATGAATTCACTAAGGTTGGGTTCCCCTCACTAGATTAATTGACCTCTCGATCTAAACTCTCTAGTGTCCACTTATGTAGTTCTAAACATGAGAGGTCGTCTCCAACTCTTCCCACATTAATCCACATAACCCACATGATGAAATGATTAAATTAATTCCTAAAACAAATAATTGAACTCTCGTTCTAACCACATGCACTAGATAATTAACCACACAAATCAAACATATAGATTAAATAATTAAGCATCCATAAATGAAACTAATCAAAGCCGGGATTGCAATTTAAATAATATCACAAATTAATCCATAATCTAAACATCACTTAAACATCCAAAACATAGAAAATAAAAAGATAATAAGTAGGATTAGATTACATCTTAATGAAGTTTTACATCCATGAGGATCATCCTTTCCTTGGTGTCCCCACCTTCTTGGAAAATAATAAAATCCTAATCTAGAAAAAATATTTAAACTACGGACGGATCCCTCACCCCGAAAGGGGGAGGGATCTCAACTATGGAGATCTTAAAAACTCTCTTCAACTATTGAATCTAATGATTCAATTTAATGGAATTTAATGGGTGAGAATTGATCCATGGTGGCTTTCATGGAAGAGAGTATTTATAGTTGTAAGGGTGAGGAAATTTGAGTGAGTTTCCAATGTGGGACAAGTGGGTTCATGTAGTGATAGAGTGGGAGGAATTTGTGGTAGGTAATCAATGTGGGATAATTTAGCTCATGGCACCAAAAAATAGGATTTATAATAATTTTTCCTTTCGCCCGTTCTTGCTCGTTTCAACTCCAAATCGAGCTTCGTTTTCTCCCACATCTTCCTCTTCACTTGTAGAATCCATTTTTATCAAAATCACCCATTTTTCTGCAAAAATAAACAAAAATACCTTTCTCCAAATAATCAAGCAATTAATAGTATTTTCATTAAAATCATGCTCAATTATTAAATTAAAGCCACAAAAATCCACTTAAAATATAGGTGAATTTCACAACGATCAAACCCCCAAACTTAAAGTGTTGCTTGTCCCCGAGCAATGAAAGAAAAGAAAGAACGAGGAGGGGAATTCACCTAGAATTGAATCAAGATATCAATGAGATTGAGTCACTTCAAAGCTATTTCAATTCAATCAAAACAAGTGACAAGATATCAATTTAAATGCATATAAATTAAATTTAGGAAATATGCAAGCAAGTGAGACTTTCACTACTCCTCTCTAGATTTTGCTTTTCACTCTCACACTCAAGGGGTGTATGGGAGAAGTGTATACTCTAAAAAATCAATTCAAATGTATGTCATTACCATATGCTTGCCAAAGGTCTAAACTCTCTACCACTTGTATGTGTTAATTATTGAATCAAAAAGGTCTTTAATGGGGTTGTAATGTAGGCTATTTGGTCTTGGGTAGGAAAATTTAGGAAAAGTAAGCTCAAGATTAGTAGAGAATTTAAGTTGATTGATCACTTCAACTCTTATCCTCTCTTTTTCTCTTTTCACTCCAAGAAAAATGTAATCTTCCATCCAACAAACTAACGAACTATTTTTTTTTCCACTATTGAGTTTTTTTTTTCTCTTTTTCACAAGGGCTCTCTTTTCATTTTTCTAGTAGAGCTCCTTTATGCTTCTTTTATACAAGCTTTACTCAATTTTTTTCTTCTTTTCACACAACCTCCATTTTTTCTTTTTCATCTTTTCTCCATCTTTTCTTGCACTTTCACAATTTCTCTCTTTCCAAACTTTCTTGTAAGCTCAATTCAACCACTTCATCCCCATTAATCCCCTACTAATCAATAAAGGTGATTAGGATATAAAATATGGATAAAAATGACTAAATTTGTAGGTTGCCAAAGAAATAAGGATAATAAGCTCAAAGGGGCAAACTACGAAATAATTTCATTTGGTAGGATTAATTTGGCTAAGTGACTTGTCAACACAAAGATGGCCTTAAATCATTTCCAACAATCTTCACACACATGTAGCTTTAAGAAGACACAATGGGAAGTTCTAGAATGCACACAAAAGAATGATGCACACACAAGAAAGGAAAAACCATTTGATTTCATGATTTTAAGGCTAAAAAATCTCACGGGCCTGTAGTAGTGAAAGAAACACAAAACAAGCACAAACCACAACTCAACAAGTACACAAAAAAAAATCCATCAAGTCACAAGTTCCAACCAAGCATCATAGCCTCAAAATTCCTCACAATGAAGCACAAGAGAGCTAAGAAAGATTTTCTCCTTATGGAAAGCAAAAGAAAGCAAGAAAAGCACAAAAAAAAAATGAGAAATACGTGCCAAAGAAAAGAGTAAGGACTTAAACGTGCGCCGGTGCAATATGATCAAGTAGGAGTTCATTGATGCAATTTTTCTAATTCAAACCGTAGAAAAGACAAGTAACAAAGAGAAGATAACCCCAAACTTAAATTAGGCAAAGTCGAATTTAAGTTGAGAAGATATTCGTTACCTCAATTTGCACCACTCCTTTGCTCTTCAAGGCCAATACCATGGCACCACGCTTTCATCCCTACAAACACAACCATAAAACAAAAAAAACAAATTAAATAAAAATGTCCCTATCCTAACACTCAACGAAACCCGAAGTCACAAATACAACTAAATTCCCCGGCAACGGCGCCATTTGATTGGTCGTTAATAGTCCGGGCGACCAAGCAACAAAATATCGAACCCAAGGGAATTTAGGATTCGTGGCCTTCAAGTTATAGTCTCGTATTAGTTAGGGACGACAGAGAAGAGAGATAGTAAAAACAAGAAAAGAAACTAATTACAATATTTTTGGAATTTTCAATGCAAAGGAAATCTTCATGATGCAATTCAAATGGATCAATCATGTAACACATCTAATTGCCTCCCAATTTAAGCTATCATAGTAAGAGCGATCACTATTTTCACCTAAACTCTCTCGAGATGAAGATGATGTAGGCCCTTACAAAGACCCCAAAGTAGCACATAGGATCGATACCATAGCGAACACCTCCCAATAGGTACTAATTACACATACGAGTTCCCTAAAAGGTACTAAATCATAGGTAATATTCCCTTTCTAGGTACTATGAATTCACTAAGGTTGGGTTCCCCTCACTAGATTAATTGACCTCTCGATCTAACCTCTCTAGTGTCCACTTATGTAGTTCTAAACATGAGAGGTCGTCTCCAACTCTTCCCACATTAATCCACATAACCCACATGATGAAATGATTAAATTAATTCCTAAAACACATAATTGAACTCTCGTTCTAACCACATGCACTAGATAATTAACCACACAAATCAAACATATAGATTAAATAATTAAGCATCCATAAATGAAACTAATCAAAGCCGGGATTGCAATTTAAATAATATCACAAATTAATCCATAATCTAAACATCACTTAAACATCCAAAATATAGAAAATAAAAAGATAATAAGTAGGATTAGATTACATCTTAATGAAGTTTTACATCTATGAGGATCATCCTTTCCTTGGTGTCCCCACCTTCTTGGAAAACAATAAAATCCTAATCTAGAAAAATATTTAAACTACGGACGGATCCCTCACCCCGAAAGGGGGAGGGATCTCAACTATGGAGATCTTAAAAAACTCTCTTCAACTATTGAATCTAATGATTTAATTTAATGGAATTTAATGGGTGAGAATTGATCCATGGTGGCTTTCATGGAAGAGGGTATTTATAGTAGTAAGGGTGAGGAAATTTGAGTGAGTTTCCAATGTGGCACAAGTGGGTTCATGTAGTGATAGAGTGGGAGGAATTTGTGGTAGGTAATTAATGTGGGATAATTTAGCTCATGGCACCAAAAAATAGGATTTATAATAATTTTTTCTTTGGCCCGTTCTTGCTCGTTTCAACTCCAAATCGAGCTTCGTTTTCTCCCACATCTTCCTCTTCACTTGTAGAATCCATTTTTATCAAAATCACCCATTTTTCTGCAAAAATAAACAAAAATACCTTTCTCCAAATAATCAAGCAATTAATAGTATTTTCATTAAAATCATGCTCAATTATTAAATTAAAGCCACAAAAATTCACTTAAAATCTAGGTGAATTTCACAACGATCAGTTGTAGACACTACCCTTTTTAAATAGTAATCGGGGTACCAGTTTCAGGCACTACTCCTAAACAAGATTTAACCATACACTTCTCTTACTTTACTCAACCACACTCTACCATCCTTCTTCCTTTTGCAACACTTATTCACCTCAACTCTCTACCAATAGAGTATTTAAACAAAGCTCAAGTAAAGGTTAAATAAGGCTCTTTTATTCGGCTTGCCAAAGGAAAAAGCTTTTAAGGCTCAAACGGGGCTACCAAAGGCATACATAATCAATGGAAAGATAAAATTTGGCTAAGTAATTTAAATAATCAAGAATGGCCTAAGATCATGTTCTAGTAATTCACCAATTGTAAGTTTCACACAAGACTCCAAGCCAAGTTCTAGAATACATTCATATGAATGATTCTCTCAAGAATAAACTATCATGATCAAGCATGATTAAAAGGGTCAAATCCTCACATGGGTAAATAGAATCCTAAGTACTCCTCATAGCACATAATCAAGACCAATTTTCACAAGAACTCTACATACTTATCAAATTATACATGCTCTCATCAACGAAAATTAACACATGAACATATGAATGCACAAAAATCCATGAAACCCATATATCAAATCATTCATACAAGTATCTCTACAATCCCATCTCATGCATCAATCTATCCTCACCATCCACATCCAAGATCAAATATAACAATTTAGTACATGCCACTCACACAAGAACACACCCCAACCTGTAAAGAGAAAAAGAAGAATGGAGATGAGATGAATCAGAGAACACAAAAACCTACAGCTCTACTCCTCCGGAGCATCATCATCCTCATCATCATCATCCTCACTCATCTCATCAAACCTCTGCTCCACAATCCGGTGCAGATCACCGATGTGTCTATCCAGGTAGTCAACATGATCACTCAGCTTACCAACCCACTCATTCATGGCATTGTATCGATCATTGAGCGTGGTGTAGTTGGCATAAGCGAGCTCAAGCTGACTGTTGGTCTCCTGCTGATTTGTGCTGATTGTGGCCAGATGCTCGTTCAACAGGCGGAACTGCTCTCGTGTATAATCATTCGGTCCAGCCCACTGCTGCTGTGGCACTGCCGAAATAGGGCGAGGAACCCTCTCGTACTGCTCGGAATATCCATCTCTTGATGCTCATTCTCTCCTCCTGCTGTGGCGGTGGCGGCTGCTGTGGCGGTGGCTGCTGTGGTGGTGGCTGCTGTGGTCGGAACTTTCCTTGATCAACAATCTGCTGCAGCTCCGCCATCATACCCGCTGCACACATCTGGGCCACTGTCCTCCAATCTCTTCTCGTCCAAACAGTCACGGACAAGGCGATGTGTCCCAATGTGGTCATCAACTGGTTTCTCTCATCCCGAATGGTAGTCAGGTTACTCACGTCGAAGGGAAACATGAATCCCCACCTCGAAAGTGAGCAAATCCTCACTCACACAAGAGAACATAACCAAATCAGGCTCTCCACGAATATGTGTGATGCCGGTGAAGTCCATGTGATAATGCTCAGCCACAGTTGTGAGCAATCCTCCAATGTTCATCTTCTGAAACCCATAGGTCCTAAACCGATTCAGCTGATAGATGAAATACGAACCTAAATTGAACTTCACCCTATTCAACATGCACCATAGAGCATAGAGCTCTCCTCTCGACACGCAGCTTTCCTCAGAGCGGGTAAACATCATGTTGCTCAACACTCTGTCCATGTATCGAAGCACCAAATTCTTGATCATCGAGGCACGAGCGTCTTACGTCTTATAATCAACATCCTCCCCAAAAATCTCTCGCCAAAACATGTTGGCATTGAAGAATCCGTTCTCCATCCGAGCTATCTCTGTAGGAGTCTGAAACAACACGTTGATCTCCTCTGCAGACCATGTCCTCATCACTCCTCCCAGCTGGAAGGTGCACTCGTAAGGATATTCTATATGATCCTTCTCCATCGTAATCGTGCATAGAACCTCAGCCATCACGTGGAAATATGTCGGCATCTTTAGTTCCATAAAATGCCAGATCCCAACTTGATCAAACATCTATAACATATCATCACGAATCATCATTGTGACCATAGCCTCCTCATCTTGGTACCTTGTTCTAGCAATCTTCTCCGACACCTCAGCCCACTTCTCTTTAATCTCATCCCACTCATTCATTTGGATTTTGAAGTTCGCAGGCAACCTCTTCTTTAGCCTCAATTTCTTCGTCATATTATCCACACGAGTGGGCTTATCATGCCTTTTCTTAGATCGAACCTCAACCTCCTTGCCCTTGTCTTTGCCTTGACCTGAAAATAATACTTCAATAACAACCAACAAGGAAGACAAATCAAGTAATTGACGAGCATAGCATCCTGCTCTACTCAAGACTTCAAGTTTCAATGCATAATCAACCAAGCTAAATTTGTTCAATTCACATCCAAACTCAATCCACGATTTTAACACCAATCAAGCATAGTAATCACTCAATCATAACCATCAACAAGCATGCATCATCAATTCAAGTAATTCAACACGAACAATCTCCATGAACTACTTCAACTTCAACAATTCTAGCCCATATCAACATGCTCATCAATCACACCCTCTAATCACCCAACAATTCACATAAAACTCAAGGTTCTAACGTCAATTAAGCAATCAAATCGAACCAACCAAGTATTCACATGAAATTGTTCATCACATTCAACTATTACCATGAATTCTCAAATAAAACACATTCAATCAACTTACCCAACCAAAATCAACATATAGAACATCAATCCTAGGGTAATTGAGTTGAGAAACATACCTTTTGTTCTTCCCATGGTTAAAAATCGACAAAGTGATTGAACTCCTCAAATTCGCGTAAAAACCATAGATGGTGACTAATTTCGCCCAAAACCACGATGAATCGAAGGAATTAAAGGGTGGAGTGCAGTGTAATCGGTGCAAAAACAACTGGGATTGAAGAATTTAGGCACGGGTTCTTCGATTAGGGATGAATTCAGGTAGAGATGGTGTGCAAAAGTGGTCGAATGATTCAAAATTGGGAATAAAAACTCACTTACCTGGCCCAATTCAACTCGATTTGACCTGTTGACGAGGTCAAATTGAATTCATCGTGGTCGAATCAACCTTTTGGACAGCTTTCTCCTTCAATTCGACCTTGATTCGACTTGCTCCCCTGGTCGAATTGGAATGCCTCAGGACGAATTCGCACACTGTAAGATTCAGGTCCTCAATTTGACCTCAATTCGACCTGAGCTGCTGGTCAAATTGAAACAGTCGTGGTCGAATTGGCTCACTTGGAAGATTCACGCTCCAATTCGACCTGAGCCTCTGGTCGAATTGCCATGCCTCAGGTCGAATTGAGCTACTGGATAATTTTTTGCCCCCCGATTTGACTTGAAAGCTTGGATTCGACCATGCCCCTTGGTCGAATTGGCTCCTTGATGCTCCAAAATCGAATTTTCTTCATCCCCTACACACTTCAAGCTTAACAAACGAACATTAGATACCAAAATATAGCATAACTTTATCAAGAATCAATCCTATAACATAACATTCATGAGTAACTCCGCAAACAACTTAAAACATGGAACAAAACACCACTAAACATTAGGCAAATTGCAAAAAATCGACACATAAAAACCGATTAAAGTTTAGATATGCCGAAAAAATCAACTCCCCTAACAAACCTTACAAAGAAAAGATTATACTATCGGTGCTTATCGAGGTAAGAACATCACACCCCCCAAACTTAGTAGAAACTATAGTCGAAATTAAGTTTGCAAAGAGATGTAATTGCCGATAAGTAAGCACTTCAAATATAAAAATTTCTTACTCACACGAATGAAATAAGCAATAAAATAGGAGGGAAAGCCCCCAATAGGCACTCTTGTTTAATGTCGGAGAGTCACGATGGTACCAATCTAAGACAAGGTATCTTCAAAGATGACACAAGCATCATCCGGCGACTTATAATACTTCAATCGATGCCCATTCGCCGCGATAATGTCTCCATCTTTGTCAACAAGCTCAAAACTCCCCCCTCCACAGGCTCTATGAATCATGAACTGACCCATCCATTTTGATTTTAATTTCCCTGTGAAAAGCTTTAAACGAGAGTTAAAAAGTAATACCTCATCTCCTTGCTTGAACTCCTTGTATGAGATCTTAGAATCATGCCACTTCTTTATCCTTTCCTTGTAAATCTCTGAATTCTTGTATGCACGATTTCTAAACTCATCAAGTTGATTAATGTGAGTGATCCTCAACTCTCTCACATCCTTAAGAGACAAGTTCAAGCTTCTTAAAGCCCAAAAAGCCTTGTGTTGGATCTCCATGGGTAAGTGGCATGGCTTTCCATAGACAATTTGGTACGGTGACATATCCAACACCGTCTTATAAGCAGTACGGAACCCCCATAACACATAGCCCAATCCTTTCTATTGGTTCCTACCACTTTCTCCAAGATTTGCTTCACTTGACGGTTAGAGACCTCCGCTTGCCCATTCGCTTGAGGATGATAGGGTGTAGTAACCCTATGCTTAACACCATAATCCTTAAGCACCTTCTCCAGAAGTTTATTGATGAAGTGAGAACCTCCATCACTCACTAGTACTCTAGGAACTCCAAAGCGGGCAAAGATATGCTTCTTCAAGAAAGATAAGACAGTCCTCGAATCATTCAAGTGAGTAGGAATGGCTTCCACCCACTTAGAAACATAATCCACAGCTAAGAGGATGTAGAGAAATCCATTAGACGGGGGAAAAGGCCCCATAAATTCGATTCCCCTCACATCGAAGATCTCTACAACAATGCTCGGCAGAAGTGGCATCTCATCTCCCCTACTTATATTCCCCATCCGTTGACATCTATCGCAGGATGCCACATAGGTTTTACAATCTTTAAACAAAGTAGGCCAATAGAGAGCGGATTGAAGTACCTTGGCTGCTGTCTTTTGAGCTCCGAAGTGCCCCCCGTTAGGTTATGCATGGCAAAACTCGAGAACACTCTCCATCTCCATCGCGGGCACACACCTACGGATGACAGAATCCGTGCATATTTTGTAAATAAACGGATCGTACCATATAAAAGTCTCAACATCTCTCTTCAATTTAGCAAGTTGATATCGGTTGAGATCTCTCAGAATTTCACCCACGGCAATGTAATTGACATAATCCGCATACTATGGATCCACCCCTTGTGCAGCAACCATACACGCTCGTTCAGCCCCTTCAACGAACACAACCATTATCTTCTCATCCGGGAACATCTCCTCAATATACTCAAAATAATCATTACAATGCTCCCTTGTCTCTAACCTTGATAAGTGATCAGCCAAGACGTTCTCTGTACCTTTCTTATCTCGGATCTCCATGTCAAACTCTTGAAGTAGAAGAATCCATATTATGATTCTTGGCTTTGTTTCCTTCTTTTCCATCAAGTACCGAATCGCAGAATGATCCGTGTACACTATAGTCTTCATGCCAACCAAATACTGTCGAAACTTGTTGAATGCATACACCACAACTAAAAACTCCTTTTCAGTCACAGTGTAGTTCTTTTGTGCTCCATCAAAAGTCTTACTCGCATAGTAGATGGCGCAGAACTTCTTCTCCTTCAGCTGCCCAAGCACCACTCCAAGTGCTGCATCACTTGCATCACACATAAGAACAAACGGCTGAGTCCAATCCGGTATGATCAAGATAGGTGGAGTAGTAAGCGCCTCTTTCAAAATCTGAAAAGCTGTTAGACATTCATCATCAAACACAAAAGGAACATCATTTTCAAGTAAATGAGATAAGGGCTTGGAGTATTTTGAGAAGTCTTTGATAAATCTCCTATAGAATCCGGCGTGTCCAAGAAAGGACCGCACTCCTCTTTCATTGGTCGGTGGTGGAAGCTTCTTAATTGCCACCACTTTAGCTCTATCTACCTGCAATCCCTTGGCAGAAACATGATGCCCAAGTACAATCACATCTCTCACCATGAAGTGGCACTTCTCCCAATTCAAGACAAGATTCGTTTCTTGACATCTCTTCAATACAGTAACTAGATTAGATAAATAAACATCAAAGAAGGAACCAAATACAGAAAAATCATCCATGAACACCTCCATGATCTTCTCTATCAAACCATCAAAAATCGCCATCATGCAGCGCTGAAAAGTAGCAGGCGCATTACACAATCCAAATGGTATCTTTCTAAAAGCAAAGGTCCCGTAAGGGCAAGTAAAAGTCGTCTTTTCCTGATCCTCGGGAGAAATCATAATTTGATTATATCCCGAGTACCCATCCAAGAAACAATAGAACTCATACATGCGAGACGATCAAGCATTTGACCCATGAAAGGAAGAGGGAAGTGGTCTTTGCATGTATTTTCATTCAGTTTCCTGTAATCGGTACACACACGCCACCCCATTGGAATCTTAGTGGCTATTTTCTCTCCTTCCTCGGCTTTCATAATAGTCATGCCCCCCTTCTTAGCTACAACATGCAATGGACTCACATGGGGACTATCACTAATAGGATATATAATTCCATCATCTAACCACGCTAGGATTTGCTTCCTAATCACCTCTTAAATCGCGGGATTCACCCTCCGCTGATTTTGGATACTACTCTTGGCCTCATCAAATAACCTTATTCTATGCATGCAATATGAAGGATTAATACCTTTTAAATTATCAAGAGACCACCCAATCGTAGACTTGTACTTCCTAAGAACATCTAACAACTCCTCAAGTTAATCATCATCAAGGGAAGAAGATACGATTACTGGATATTTTCCATTGTCACCAAGAAAGGTATACTTCAAGTGTTCCGGTAACGGTTTCATCTCCTCTTTCTTTTCTTCCATCGGAGTGCTCTCTCTATCCAATGGCAAGTACTTCCTAGTCCACTTCACTTATTAAACCTTAAACTTCTCAAATTCATACCTGTCATCACCCAAAGCAAGTAAGTTTTCAAGATATTCAATACATACCTAATTGGAAAGATCGCCAAGCTCCGTAGTGGGATAAGTAAGAGACTCCATCAAGCATGTCTCAAGAGGGTCCTTAGACAGGATCAAATATATATCTTCCTTCACAATCTCCTCTACCACATCAATACTATGACATTGTGATTCCATAGGCATCTTCATTGCTTTGTCAAGGTTGAATAGGACCTCTTCTTTATCCATCCACAACCTAAGCTCCCCCTTTTGAACATCAATCATGGTCCCAGCAGTAGTAAGGAAAGGTCTCCCTAAGATAAGAGGGATATTATCCTTGTCATCTTCTATCTCAAGTACAAGAAAATCCACAGGAAAGACTAGTTTCTCCACTTTGACAAGAACGTCTTCAATTATACCTTTCGGAAATGTCATCGAACTGTCCGCCAATTGTAGAGCAACCGTAGTAGGAGTTAACTCTCCTAAACCAAGCCTTTGAAAGATAGACAATGGCATCAAATTGATGCTTGCCCCAAGATCACACAAGGCTCGTCGTGCCGGCCCTTTTCCAATCTCATACAAGATAGTGAAGCTTCCCGGATCCTTCATCTTCTGTGGCAGCTTCCTTTGGATAATCGAGCTGCAATTTTTTGGCAAGTTCACTGTCTCAACATCGTTCAAGCTTCTCTTCTTCAACAATATATCCTTAAGGAATCGGGCATAGTATGGCATCTCCAATATCGCCTCAGAGAAATGAATACTCAAGCTTATCTTATTGATGACATCTGAAAAATTCTTGAACTTCTCTTCCATCCCTTCTTAACCAGCTGATAAGGAAACGGCGGAGGTATCTTTATTTTGGGGATACCCCATTCATCACGCTCGACCTTCTCTGCTTTATCCTTTTCGGCTCTCAATCTTTTGGCTCTTTCCCACTTCTTCTCTGCTATGATCTCAGTATCTTGCTCATTCAGAACCAATGGAGTAATGTTCTCATCACGAGGAGTGTTTGGTGAAGAAACATGTGCAGTATGGGGTGATTCGACCTCAATTCGACCAGGTGCTCTGGTCAAATTGGGCACATAGTGGTCGAATTGCACACCTGGAACATGATTCTCACCCTTTATCTCTGATTCGACCAGAAGGTCTGGTCGAATTGAAGTCCTCCAGGTCGAATCGACTCACTGTAAGATTTCTGCCCTCTGATTTGACCTCAATTCGACCTGACGGTCTGGTCGAATTGAACTATTGCTGGTCAAATTTGGCTTCTGATAAAATAGAGTGCTCCAGAAGGGTGGATTCGACCTCAATTCGACCTGGTCCCAGGTCGAATTGAATTGATTTTGGTCAAATCAAGACGCTGGTGCTTCCAAATCACGTCCAAGCGTCCAATTCGACCTGAAGTGTTGGTCGAACTGGGGTTGAATTGAGCCTGTGACGTGTCCAATTTTGATTCCAGCCTCATAGGTCTCTCGTACTGTGTTCCCGACCTCAGTGTAATGGCGTGACAAGACTTTGGATTCTCAATACTTTGAGATGGAAGCTTCCCTTTCTCAATATATTGAGTCAATATATTCACATTTTCAGCCATCCTCCCCATTAACAATGTAAGGTCCCTTACTTGTGTAGACAAATCCTTGTGATGATCGTCAGTTTTCTTCTCAAGCTTGGCCTCAAGAAGGTTCACTCTTTCATCATTCCTAACCATGTACCTGTTCACCGTATCCTCGAAACCCGACTCCCTTCTTCCACTTTCGCACCCGGATCAACACCCTTCAGAGCTTGAATTGCATTATTAGGATTGCTCCATGAAAACTCCAGCCTCCTAGGCTGTTGATAACCCACCCGGGGGACCACGATTGTTGTAGTTCCCTTGATAGTTACGGTTTTCTTGATTAGAGTACCTAGTTCCCTGAATACTTTGACCCATGGCGTAGTTTGCCTCTTCCAACTCCTCTTGGATTATTCCATCATTCATTACTTCCTGCTTCATGATTGGTACGCGCTGAGATATATCACTGATTTGCTTTTGTTGGGACTCAATTAGCTTGTTGATACTCGACAAGCTAGAGACGATCTCATCTTCTCTACTTGTTTTCACCATGGCATGTTCAAACTTAGCTACCTTTCCAAGGATGTAAGTGCCTCTCAATCTATCAGTTGGCTAATCTCTCGAGTTCATCGAAATATCTTCAAAAAATTTCTCGACCTCTACGGATGACTTAGTAAGCAATGCTCCATTAGAAGAAGCATCCAATAACACACGTGAATCACAGTCAAATCCACTGTAGAATATACTGATATATTGATCTTTAGATAGCCCATGTTGTGGACACTTACGAAGCATGTCCTTGAATCTGTCCCACGCTTCATGAAACTTCTCTCCACCACCGATAGCAAATTAGTTAATGTCTTGCTTCATCTTGAACACCTTTGAAGGTGGCATGTATCTTTCCAAGAACTTTAACTTCAATTGCTCCCAAGTAGTGCATTCAGCTGCGTTAATAGTGTCGTACCAATCTCTCGCCTTTTCAGTAAGCAAGAATTTAAACAATAGGATCTTCCTAGCATCTTCATGTTCCCCTGTGTCTTTTTGAGTACTTGCATAGCCCAAGAACTTGTTTAGATGCTGCTGCGGATCCTCGAAAGTCCCTCCTGAAAAGGAGTTCCTTTCTATCATGCTAATAAGAGCGGGGTGAAGATTGAAGTCCACATTAGCCCCCTTGCTCCTAGAAGCCCAAAGTGTCCAGCCCCGTTATTCTTAAAAACTTCACGGATGGCCAGATTATCCGGATTCGTTGCCATGTCAACTTTCTCTGCTGCTGTCTTTGGATCAACTACAGTTTCAGTCACTTTCGGGTTTGGTTTGTCCACTTTAACTCCAAAATTCAGAGCTGTAGTAGGTTCTACGTTCTTATTCTTACCCTTCTTCTTCTTCTTTTTCTTCCTCGATAATGCTCCGATCTCAGGATTATATGGTACTAATTCACCTTGCTACGATCTTATGAGCATACACCTGAAAAGATTAAGAATTAGTACAGCAAAACAAGAATTAAAAAAGTCCTAATAAAACTAGAAATAACAAAAAGATATTTTAAGCTGTCCCCGTCAACGGCGCCAGAAACTTGATAGGCATTTTCTCAACACACAATTAATCCTCAAGTATGAAGGATATCAATCGTAGTTTCGAAGGTGACCAAGTTATATATCGAACCCAAGGGACGGATAAATATCAATTTAATTATACTCTAGTAGATTAAGACTATGTTGTAAATTATAATGGTTTTGATTTTAAATTTGAGTAACAACTATTAATTAAAATAGCAAATAAAGATAACACAAAGAAGAGATAGTAGGTTGTGATCAAGTAAGATAGTAGGTAGTTCTTTAGGTAATCCAATTCCACTTATTAATTCATCTTTCATGTGACGGTGTCCGACTCTGCCTTGTGGTTTATGGACGCATCACTAAATCATGCAAATCTACTCTATAGACACAAGTAAATATGTGTATGACATGTGTGAATATCCTCGGAGCAAGATGTATACTTTACCCCCCTTTCTAAGTACTATCATAATCATTTATTTCTCGTGCACTTAGTACTCTAATCTGATTTGATCTCCCTTTATAGGTACTATAAAGTTATACTCTTTATCCTACTTATTAACCCGAATATGACTCAATTAACAAGTATTCATATAAGATAGTTCTAATAAGACTTCGGAATCCCTTCGCTTAGAATTATAACATAAAACCCTGCTCAGCAGTGAACGCACTCAACAAATAACCATGTTATATATTCAGACTCTACACAACAATTATTGATGCACAAAACGACAGTGAGTATGGATAAAAAACGCGCAATCTTATATAAAATAAACCACAAGTAGTGTTGTACGGAGTTTACACAAGAAAGGCTAATTAACTCATGAAACCTTCATAACCCTAGAACTACCGAAGCGGCTCTAGCCCATGATTGATCTAAGAACAATCATGATAAGTTGGACCAATCTTACTTGAATCTCCAACGGAACCTCTGTCACAGCCCCTCCGGATGATGGACGATCAACTCTCCTCACAACTTTACGTCTCCTTGTCTTCTTGATCCGGTTCTTCTCTATGATGCTGCATAAGCCTTCTTTTATACTTGTAATCACATCTCCTGGGCTTGGCATGGGCTTTTTAAGTGATCACACGCATTGACGGTGTAAAAATACGGATATGGTAAGTTTTCGAGCATCGATTCAACCTCAGCAACAGGTCGAATTGACCATCACAAGTCAAATCAGAGGTCGAATCAACACACTGTAAGCCCCAGGTGCCCGATTCGACCAACTGTCCAGGTCGAATCGACGTGATGAGGTCAAATTAGCATCTCTGTCAAACGATTCGACCTTGATTCGACCTAATGCCCAGGTCGAATCCCCTGTCGTGGTCGAATCCGCCTTCTGCTCGTGTTGTGATGCCAATTTGACCTGAAGGGCTGGTCGAATTGACCTCATTCAGGTCGAATCGCACTCCTACTTCGCCCAATCGGATGGCTTCGACTTACTTTCTTCAGTTTTCAACACTTCCACTCCGATTTCATTCGAAAAACCACTCACATAGCTCCAACAACACCTGATTTATGCCTTTTCACAATATATATCGGTTTACAATCGATTTCTACCTTCAAACACTCCATAATAGAACAAATTCAGGCACAAGATTCTTGAATTAACACACTCATCAATAATTAAATTATCTTACGTGTATAAATACACTTTTTCTTAATTATTAAGTATCACACGTGTTCTCGTAATAATAATAGTGGTAAAAAAATATACACATATGTGTATTAATTTATAAATTTATCATATCTTAGTTATTAAGTATTGTACGTAAATCAAGAATGGATAACAATAATAATTAAAAAAAATTAATTGGATGAGGGAGCGGTGGATTTCTACCGACTCACCCCACCTTTTTACATATATATAAAGGGGGCAGTGGTGGGTTGATAACCATTCAGGGTAGCAACTGCAAAAAAAGAGAGAGAGAGAGAGAAGAAAGGGGTGAGAGAGAGAGAGGAAGAAAGAGAGAGAAGAGGGAGCGTGCCGAAACATGTTTGCCGAGACGGGAGATAGGAGATTAGTTACAGTTCTTTATAGGATTTATATTACTGTCGGAATCCAGATAAGTAGAAGTCCAACTACAATACATAAACATGCTGTTTGTGAATTACTTGGGATTAATATGTGATAATTATGTTATGGATTATTTGTGATTAGTTTAATTACGTTATGAATTATTTGTGATTAATTTTTGATACAAGTTATGGATTTATATTATTTGAGAAAAGAAGATCTCATATGCAACTATATTAATTTGTAAATTATTTGTGATAAATTTGTGACATAAGTTATGGATCCATGTGATTTGAACTAAAATCATTGTCCTATGTAGATCTATGTGATTGGAAACTTTTGAAAATATATTTGTATGATTTGAGAAGATACTGGTTATAAGGATCTATATGATCTAACGTGAAGTTGTTATTCTAAAAAGTGATCCGTGTGATCCAAGGTGAAGTTATTATTTTATAAATGGATCTATGTGACTGGGGTGGAGTTGTTGTTCTAGAAGTGGATTTTTGTGAATTGAAGTTAAGTTGTTTTTTTCTTTGTGATTAAATGTTGATACTAATGTCGTAAATTGTTTATGATGCATATTTAATTGCCTTGTTGCATACCATAAATAATCAAGGAAAGTGTCTTCCCCAAAATTAATAAGATACTAATGGTGTGTGTGGCTACTATATATGCATCTTTGCCAGGGTTCAGAAAAATCATTCTCTGCACTATATTCGGGGTTCGGAAAAATCATCCCCATTGAGCTCATTTGGGGTGCATATCATAAGTGTGTCGTGGGATTCCGCAACGTGAACAGTTTTCAAAATAAAAGAGACTAATTAGAAAAAACTAGGAAATAGGCGATAGAGAACTAAATGCATTTTCATGCACTGACATGCATGATTTCTACTTACTGAGATTTTTGTCTCACTAGTTTATGCATTGTAGGTGAGCCTGATGATGATTGAGTATGTTGTGTGTTGTGCAAGTTGTGGAACTCCTACAAGATTTTGAGCGGATGTACATAGATGATGACCTATTGGGCTAGGCCGTGGGTTTATTTTGTTTCCGCTGATGTTTTGTTATGTAATATTATAAGTATTGTGACAAATTTGGGTGGTTTAAAGTGTTGTCAGAAACCAGTTACGTATGTTGAACTTGTGTGATGGTTTTGGTTATAAATATTATGGGAGAAAAAAAAGTATATGCAGTTTTGTAATAATGATGTTTATGTCAATTAGTATTTGAATTATAAGTTATGTTAGGTGGTCGTGTCAGGGATGAAGAATTAATTAGGTCGTATTCAAATTTAGCTACAATTGGAGACGCAATTGGGACTTGCAATGCATGGCCCTACAACTTGGTAATTTTTCAAATTCATAGCACCAGCTGTTAGCATTAAATGTTTCCTAAATAATGCATCTCTGGACTACAAGTATTGTGTTTTCAAAACAATATGCAAAAACTAATGTAACTTAAATCTTTTTTTTTTATGTGATTTTGTTATAGGTGACTAATGTTGATGATCAAGATTTATTAGTTCAAGGTATTGTTTTTCACTCTCTATGAATGCAGCCTATGTTAGTTTGATTTCTCTTGCCAGCTTCCCATGTGTAGTTCTCGTGATATATCTTATGATCTTTGGGGAATATAATTCAAATCTTTTTGGACACTTCATTCTTTTGCTTTGATTTATTCAAGTTAAAATACTATTCTTTGTATCGGTTCAGTTAGTAATGGAAATAAGTTTATCTTCTTCTTTATCTCCTTGGCATATATTGT
The DNA here is from genome assembly GCA_023678885.1 of Pogostemon cablin. Taxonomy (NCBI): domain Eukaryota; kingdom Viridiplantae; phylum Streptophyta; class Magnoliopsida; order Lamiales; family Lamiaceae; genus Pogostemon; species Pogostemon cablin. Next base: position 21,319,096 of record CM042971.1, read on the forward strand.
ATCCTTTTAGCTATCGCGATTCCAATGCAAGTCAAACTGAAATTCTTGTGAGAAGTTTTAAGAGCCAACATTTAGTTCCTGTAAATTTGGTGGTTACTGCTAATTGATGGAGCAGTAATTCAGATTAGCTAAGGAAATTTCAACATATTGAATAGCATTTTGTTCTTGTATGTGTGATTTCCATAATCATGTTATATAATTGATACTTGCTGACATTAGTGATTTGTTCATTAGATATTGCTTGATAATAATGCTCAATTCGGTGGCTGTGTTACACATAAAAATTGAAAGTTGAATGATAATTCAATTTTCTGATTGTACTTTATATTGTGTGTAGCTCTAGCTAAGGCCCGCTGTTCGGAGTGCAGGAGGAGGAGGTCTACAGGTTTATGTTTGTCGAAAGTGGAAGAGGGTTGAAGTTGATGGGCCCTAGAAGTTGTTTTATAATTATGTTACCTGTTGAATAAGCTATACTTAAGACTGTTATTGTTTTCTATTTTTACTTTGATAGTTGGCCCATGGGCCTTAGGGTTTGAGTATTTATTTCCTTGGTGCTGTAGGATTTGATCAGAGATTATTTTTGATAAAAAAAGAATTATTTACGCAGTGAGCGTGCTGTTCCGAGGTTTATCTCGGGTTTTCTGTGATTGTTCCTAACAATTGGCCTCAGAGCTTGGTTTCGAGCAACTACGTACTTCCGCAACTATGCTGACCAACAAAGAACGTTTTGAAAATATTGAAGCGACATTGGCTCAAGTTAGTGAGACACTATGGAAAATTGTCCTGCAGTGTGAGGAGGATTCCAACAGCGTTTGCAGACGAGATCGGGGAGACGGGTAATACTCTACTCAGAATCGCGAGAGGGTACCACGTTTGCGACGGAGCAAATTCATGTAAATCAGCAGTGAGGCGGTCATAGGAGACATTACCGTGGCCGAGGGGTGATCGTTGTGAATTTCACCTAGATTTTAAGTGGATTTTTGTGGCTTTAATTTAATAATTGAGCATGATTTTAATGAAAATACTATTAATTGCTTGATTATTTGGAGAAAGGTATTTTTGTTTATTTTTGCAGAAAAATGGGTGATTTTGATAAAAATGGATTCTACAAGTGAAGAGGAAGATGTGGGAGAAAACGAAGCTCGATTTGGAGTTGAAACGAGCAAGAACGGGCCAAAGAAAAAATTGTTATAAATCCCATTTTTGGTGCCATGAGCTAAATTATCCCACATTGTTTACTTACCACAAATTCCTCTCACTCTAGTACTACATGACCCCACTTGTCCCACATTGAAAACTCACTCAAATTTCTCTCATCCTTACTACTATAAATACCCTCTTCTATGAAAGCCACCATTGATCAATTCTCACCCATTAAATTCCATTAAATTGAATCATTAGATTCAATAGTTGAAGAGAGCTTTTTAAGATCTCCATAGTTGAGATCCCTCCCCCTTTCGGGGTGAGGGATCCGTCCATAGTTTAAATATTTTTTCTAGATTAGGATTTTATTGTTTTCCAAGAAGGTGGGGACACCAAGGAAAGGATGATCCTCATGGATGTAAAACTTCATTAAGGTGTAATCTAATCCTACTTATTATCTTTTTATTTTCTATGTTTTGGATGTTTAAAGTGATGTTTAGATTATGGATTAATTTGTGATATTATTTAAATTGCAATCCCGGCTTTGATTAGTTTCATTTATGGATGCTTAATTGTTTAATCTATATGTTTGATTTGTGTGGTTAATTATCTAGTGCATGTGGTTAGAACGAGAGTTCAATTATGTGTTTTAGGAATTAATTTAATCATTTCATCATGTGGGTTATGTGGATTAATGTGGGAAGAGTTGGAGACGACCTCTCATGTTTAGAACTACATAAGTGGACACTAGAGAGGTTAGATCGAGAGGTCAATTAATCTAGTGAGGGGAACCCAACCTTAGTGAATTCATAGTACCTAGAAAGGGAATATTACCTATGATTTAGTACTTTTTAGGGAACTCGTACGTGTAATTAGTACCTATTGGGAGGTGTTCGCTATGGTATCGATCATATGTGCTACTTTGGGGTCTTTGTATGGGCCTACATCCTCTTCATCTCGAGAGAGAGTTTAGGTGAAAATAGTGATCGCTCTTACTATGATAGCTTAAATTGGGAGGCAATTAGATGTGTTACATGATTGATCCATTTGAATTGCATCATGAAGATTTTCTTTGCATTGAAAATTCCAAAAATATTGTAATTAATTTCTTTTCTTGTTTTTATTATCTCTCTTCTCGGTCGTCCCTAACGAATACGAGACTATAACTTGAAGGTCACGAATCCTAAATTCCCTTGGGTTCGATATTTTGTTGCTTGGTCGCCTGAACTATTAACGACCAATCAAGGGGGCAGAGGGGGCGTAAGAAATCAAGAAGGGCACGACAGGGAATATGTCAATCCTTTTGCGGGCAATCAAGCGCCTTTTCTAGGAGATGAATCTAATCATGATAAATGGCATGATGAAGAGATTGATTCTGAATCATTAGCGATCAGCCAATATGCTGAATGATACCAGGAGCATCGTCCTAGAGAGATGCGAATAGACTTTCCAAAATTTGAAGGGGGAGATCCCATGAATTGGCATGACAAGGCAGAATAATATTTTGAGATAATGAATGTTCGCACTCGAGATTGCATCACGATGGCATTTTATTATTTGGATGGAGAAGCTCGCCAGTGGTGGAAATGGTTTACTCAGATCAATGAGTATCGAGAGGTTGGATGGACAGAATTCAAGGAAGGGCTGCTACTATGTTTCGAAAATTTACAAATGGAGGATGCTGATGAGGGTCTAAATAGGCTAAGACAGACTGACAGCTTCCGTGAATATTTGAAAAAATTCGAGAGGTTGGTTAATTGTATTCCTCATTGGTTAATTATGTTCCTCATTGTGTTCCGTGAATATTTGAAAGAAATTTCCAGTGAACTCAAAATGTGGATTCTCGCGATTTACACGAGGCAGTTGAACTGGCAACTAGAAAAGATAAACAACTTCGCTTAACTAAGGCCCAAAACAGCAACAATCGAAGTAGCTATACGGGGTGATGAGCATTTTCTTTGCACGTAAAATTAATCCCCAAGTATTAAGGATATCAATTGTAGCTTAAGCAAGTGACCAAATTAAATATCGAACTCAAAGGACGGGGTATTATCAATTTAATTATTAACTAAATTAATTAAGACAAGATGACAATAAGATTTGGGATTTAATTATTAAACTACTAAATTATTAATTAAAATAGCAAATAAAATAAATTAAATAATAGAAGAATACGAATGTGACTTAAGAATGGAGAATATGTAGCTCTAGGGTAATCCGATTTCACTCATTAATTTTCCTTTCATGTATCAATGTCCGACTCTGCCTTGTAAAATATGGACGCATCACTAAGCCATGCAAATCTACTCTATAGACACAAGTAAATATACGTGTAACCCGTGTGAATAACCTTAGAGCAAGAGATATAATTTCACCCCTCTTTCTAGGTACTATTATTATCAAAATTATTTCCCCCTAGGATTGGTACTCTAACCCGATATGATCTCCATTAGGTACTATAAAATTAACCTCTTTATCATGCTTATTAACCCGAATTCAATTCAATTAATAAACATTCATATATGACAGTTTTAATGAAGCTTTGAAGTCCCCTCACTTAGAATCACAACATGGAATCCTATTCAGCAGTGAACACGCTCAATCAACAACCAATATGTATATTCAGACTATATAACAGTTAATGATGCACAAAAAGACTCTGAATATGGATTAAAAATGCATAGTCATATATATAAAATAAATCCACAAGTAGTGTTGTACGGAGTATACACACGAAAGTTCAATTAATTCATAAAAACCTTCAAAATCCTAGATCTACCAACACGGTTCTAGCCTATGATGTTACGAAGAACAATCATGGGTGTTGAACAGATCTTACCCATAGTCTGAAAAATCACAAGATAAATTAGAAAATGAATAAAACTCTGGATGTGGGAGTCGTCGCGTCCTTCTCCATCTTGAATCCTCCTCTTGGTTCTCCTATTGATTCAGAAGACGAATCTTCAAAGTGATGGATGGATGGAGAAAAGGATGTGAATGATGGTTGGGGGTGATCCCCCCTTGTGGGGTGTAGGATGATTGTGTTGCGGTCATTCCCTGGTGTGATCTGCATCCCCTTTTATACTTATAAGCTCTACTAATGAATCTTGGATGGGCTTTTTTAGACGAAAACACGCAGATACATGCACTAGGAGTGTAAAAACCCCACAGATCTGAAAATTCACGACCTAGTTCGACCAAAGTGGTTCTGGTCGAACTAGATAGGCCTTGGTAGAACTATGGTCGAACTGCATGTCTATAAACTGAAATTTCGTCTTTTGGTCTAGTTAGACTTGACTGCTGTAGCTCGACCAAAATGGCTTGGTCGAGCTACGGTCGAACTGCATGCGCAGTGTCACCGTTTCGCGCATAACTTCTACATCCAAACTTCAATTTGAGTGATTCTTATGCTCACACGATCCTCTCTTCCTTGGCTTTCTATCCATATAAAGAACTTACAAAAACTATAATATTTGTAGGTGTAACAAGCCATGGAAATTGGCATAGCTGTGCTGAGTAGGAACAACTTGCACGACATCACCATTTTGATCATAATTTTCTCGTTTGAATTCTGATCGAGGTGTTTCTTACGCAAAAATGATCCTATCTTCTGTGGCTTTCCAACCATGTATCATACTTTCAATTTTGACCTCTACATGAACATAGAAAAATTACACAAGTTGGATGTGCGGTTTTCAGCATTCTTGCACAAGTTTCACCTTTTCTCCAACTTTGCACTTTTGATCCTTTTTCCACCTAAAATACAATAAAATACCTCCAATGTACCTTTTTCTCACATATATCGAATATAAGACATTTGTGCTAATATATAATAATAATTCCCATGAAAAAAAATATTAAATTGGACACTAAAACACGTTTATTTTTACTCTCATCACGGGGGTGTCGGGGCCTTGTAGTATTGGTCAGCCGAGAGCGTGGAGCCCACCTACAACTGTGACCCAGCCAAACCCTCTGGCCATCTCAAACAATAATAGTGCGACTGAGATTGGCTCAGGGAAGGGACGAATTCCAATGTCCAGTGAAGAAATAAAGCGGCGGAGACAAGCAGGTTTATGTTTTACGTGTAATGAAAGGTAAACGTGGAATCATGTATGCCTCAATGCGAAACTGATGTGTTTCTGGATCGATCCTGAAGTAGCAATGAATGAGGAAGCACCACCTCGATTTGGTGATGACCCAAATAACCTGATTAATCTATCTCAAGTAGAGGACATCAAGTCACCTCCCAAGGAAGAACCAATGCATGTTATGAACAAGGTAGGAAATAAGAGCCTGAAATTTCATGCCACCTTTAGTAATTTTCAGGTACTTATTTTGATTGATAGTGGAGCTAGTTTGAATTTTATTTCAAATGACGTGGTGAGATTGTTGCAATTACCTGCTAGTAGGATATCTAATCCTTTTTCAATTAGAATCGGGGTGGCGAGATTAAGCTTATAACATGTTTGAAAAGGTACCAGTAACCATACAAGGCTTACAATTTAGGTTGAATTTATATGGGATTCCATCGCCCAACGTTGATATTATTTTTGGGATGCCATGGTTAGAAAGTGTGAGTCCACTATTAATGGATTGTAATGAATTATCCTTAAATTTTTGGTGTGGGGATGAGTTGTTGTTGTTGAAAGGAATTGACTATCGATCGCCGGAGGAGATAGAGCGACAACTACTAAAGGAGTGGAATCAAGGGACATAATTTTATTTGCTGACGTCGACTACGATCTTTACCAACATGGACCCAACAGACGCATTTCCAATTGAAGTGCAGCAGCTTTTGGATGAATTTCCAAAAGTAATTACAGCTTCTAATCAGCTGCCACCAAGTAGAAAGTGTTGGATTGTATACTAAAAGTCTATCTTTTTGTATAAATAATGTTTAGATAATATTCGATATGAGAATCATGTGATCAAACTTTGCAATAATGAATTGTTGCAAAAGTCCATTTACTTTATACTATAGATAATGTGGTGTGCGGCGTCACACGAAAAATCATATTATTAGCTCCTTATAAAGTATAAACAGATGTTCACAACAGAGATAGACGGGGACTATCTATCGGTATGGTTGTAGTGTGATTTGGCTTTAGTCTGTCTTGACTATAAAATTACACTAGTGCACTTTTTGTGTATTGAACAGGATCGAGGTGAGATCGTTCGGTTTATACTGACTATATAATAGAACTAGATCTCTGCTATTATGGATGTTCGTACTCTTAATCCCTATGCAATAACCTCGACACGTAAGCCAGTATTTATTTCTTTGATTCATTAATGGGTGAGATTTAATAGTTAAATCAATATGCTCGGTGAGTTGGGAGATGATGTTGTCTCTATGGTGTGTTGTTGATTGTAGAAAGAATCTGTGTCCTAACAGAATTGGTTGATGATGTCCCCTTGAGAAGCTCATAATGATTATAATGTAAACCCTGTAGGTGGATTTATTCCGGCATGATAATAAGGTTGAGTGGTACTACTCTCGGTACATGTATTAATTAATTGAGTTGTCAGTAATTTAATTAATTAATGGGCATTGAATCTTAAACATGGGGAGATTAACGGGCTCATAATAAGAAGGAGCCCATAACGTAATTTGGGATTAGGGTGGTAGTGCAATAATATTTCTTTAGTGGACTGGTTTATTATTATTGGATTTAAGTATAAGTTTTGGGCTAAACAGGATGCTTAAGCCCAATGGGAGGTCTAAACCCTAATTTCTCCTCCTGGTCCCTATTGTAGCCTATATAATAGCCAATCTCAGCAGTTCGGATTATGGTAACACATGTCCAAAAACCGTGAAACACAATAGAGCTACAGAATGAGTTCGTCTTGTAGATCGTTGCCCACACAACGTCAAGACGTGGCTTAGGAATAAACAGAAGATCGGAAGGTTGTTTATCCTTCTGCTGCTGATAATCAACCTCTACATTAACCCTGGTGAAAGGTAATACGATTCTACTCTTATGCTTCCGCTGCAGTAGAATTGTATGGAACCCTAGTGGTTCACGTTAACCAAAAGATCCAAATGCCATCAGAAAGTTTGATCATCGCACCCGTTTGGTTGATGAAGGGAAACAAGTGATTGTTGCACCCTATAGATATGCGCATTTTCAAAAGGATGAGATAGAAAAACAGGTTGAAGAAATGTTGGATTAATTCGCTACAGTACCAGTCCATTCTCTTCGCCGGTTCTATTGGTCAAGAAGAAAGGTAACACTTGGAGGTTTTGTATAGATTATCGAGCTCAATGCGGTAACTATCAAGGACCGTTTTTCCATTCCTACAGTTGATGATATGTTGGATGAATTACATGAAGCTAAATATTTCTCTAAGCTTGACTTAAAGACTGGGTACCATTAGGGGTGTGCATCGGTCGGTTCGGTTAACCGAACCGACCGAACTCCAAAAACCAAAATTTTTCCGAAGTTTTTTTAGAAAACCAAAACCGAACCAAAATACTCTAAAACCTAATTAAACCGAACCGAAATATTTCGGTTGGTTTAACCGATTAACCGAACCGAACCTTTATTTTTTTTAAAAAAAAAATATATAACCATCAATTTTCACATTATTTCTCACATCCACACCTAAAACTTGTAACATTACAACATTCACAACTAACTAAATTCACAAACCCCATCATTAAAACGTCATTCATAAAAAATCCTAATATAATAATTCAAATTCCAAACATGTCAAGTCTACCATAATTCCCAAAGACATAAAGTTTAACAAAATACATAATAAATAGAGAAAAAACTAGTCATCCAATAATTCATTACTTAATCAAAGTAAATTCAACCCCTAAAGCTCCATCTTCTAATTGTTGGTGTTGGTGTTTGACAATGATGTCCCAATCCCAACATTAGGCAAATCTGCAAATTATAATCAAAACATATTTTAGTAAATGAACTCATACAAATGATAAAAATAATGAAGATAAAAGCAAGTAATTTATAGAATTGATTACCTTTCTCAAATTTCTCAAGTTCCTCCAATTGTTCTTGAACATTTGTTGGATTTTCTGAACCCCTAAGCCAATCTTGAGTGCAAACCAAAGCTTCAACAAGTCTAGGAGTTAAGGAACTCCTAAACTCATCTAGTACCCTTCCACTGGTACTAAACGCAGATTCGGATGCTACGGTAGAGATGGGAATGGCTAATATATCACGAGCCATCTTTGAAAGTATGGGAAATCTTGCAGAATTGAGTTTCCACCACAACAAGTCTATATTCTCATCCTCTACACAATTCTCAGTCAAATATAACTCCAACTCCGTTTTCTTGTTTACACAACCACCACCTTCAACTTTCAACTTCTTATACTTGGCTTTTCTTGGATAGGCAAGAGAGCTATTCATTGATCCAGAATCTGAAGCACTAGAACTAGAAGTTGAAATACTACCACCTCTACCTCCACTTGTACTCACATAATTTTGTGGCTGAGATTTTTGCTCATATTCCTTGTACAAGTCTAGAAGGCCATCTTTCAAGATTTTAATCAATGTAATAGCCTTTTCAGACCCATACATATTAGGCAAAATATACTCAAGATAATCAAACTTATCAGTGGGATCAAAAACACTAGCCCAAAAAATCATCTTATTCATTTTTTCTGGATCTCCCCAATACTTATCAAACTTTGAAGACATTGATAAACCCAATCTTTTCTCAAAAACATCATCACTGCACTTCCATTCATTCAACATGCAACACAATTCACTTAGTTCACTTAAGAATGAACAAGATGTCACATACATAGATCCAGAAACACGCAATGTCATCTCATAAAAAGGCCTCAATAAATCTGAAATTTTACGAGCACGATCCCAATCACCAGCTTTAGGATACCCTTTTTCCCCCAAATCAACAATATAACTTGGTTCATCAATTTCATACTTATCAAAAGCTTTCTCAAAAACTTCTGCATTTTTAGCATTAAATAAGTGGAATTCCACCTTGTAGACACATCTAAGCACAATGAGCTCCTACTTTCAATCTGTTCATACTCCACACATTCCTTGAACTTTCTAAGTCTAGATGGAGAATTCCTAATATATCTCACAGCATCTCTCACACGCTTCACCGAAGCATCTAGTTCTTTCAAGCCCTCAGACACCACCAGATTAATTACATGTGCAATACACCTCATGTGAAGATGCTCACAAGCTCCTACAGTACCCCCCCAATTCAACATCCTTTTTTTCAAAAAGGATATGGCTGTATCATTTGCACTAGCATTGTCTACAGTGATTGTGAATACATTTTTTAACCCCCAATCAAGAACACATGTTTCAAGCGACTTTCCTAAGTATTCACCCTTATGACTAGTTACTGGCACAAAACTCAGAATTTTTTTGTGCAAATTCCAATCATTATCAATAAAGTGAGCAGTGACACACATGTAATTAATCCTTTGCAAAGAAGTCCATGTATCAGTGGTGAGGCTGACTCTTTGACAATGATTTTTCAAAAACGCCTTCAACAAATTCCTCTCATCAGCATACAGTTTAAAACAATCACGTGTGATAGTCCAACGAGAAGGAATATTAAATCTAGGGCATGCTTTGTTCATAACTATCTTAAACCCCTTCCCTTCCACAAACTTAAATGGCAACTCATCAATGATAATCATTTGAACAATTGCTCCCCTAATTTCTTCATAATCATATTTCCAAGAAGAAATTGTACCTACTTTAGAGTGACCATCAGGATTACTAGGCTGCAAGTTTATCAAGGATTGGCCAGATGTTTCATTATTAGGATTACTTGTGCATACAAGCATATGATTACGAAGAGAAGAAGTGCCATTTCTACTAGTATCACTAGCAAACACTTTAGGACAGTAATTGCACTTAGCTGAAATTGACTTGCCATCTTCATCCATTATCTTCTCAAAGTGATCCCACACTATAGACCGCTGTTTTATTGGTTTCCTCTTTACTAGTTGTGTACGTGGTGGACCTGGTGGTGGCTTGGGTGCATTTAATGGTCGAGCTGAAGCTTCTGTTCTTGTTGGAGTAGGCTCACTTTCAGAGTTGTTGCTTTCAATAAAGCCATCAATTTCCCCTTCTGAGCTCGACATCTACAAAAAAATAAATTAATTCATTGAATAAAAATAATCAACACAAATTAAGAGCACCCAAATTCTTAAAAATATTATATTGAAAATATTATTATGTCCTCACCTCTTAATTTACTATCTACTGATTCAGTGATAATGCTTTTCTTTATCAAGGTAGAGAATATATATTAGGATATGTCTTCAATTTGTTCATAATTTTATGTGCGCTTGATTCAAACATGGATTCCTGGACTAATTTGTTCACCTTTTATTCTTCATAATTATTTTTCTGTCTTTTGCTATGGTAAAGTTAAATGATGAATTAATTAACTTAGTAATTAAATTAATGTTGAGTTCGTGTGGCATCTTTATCAAGATTGCTTTCTTAAACAAACTTTTTAAAAAGGGTCATTCATGTGTTAAAGATTAAAGAAAAGAATACTGTTGACTTGTTATTAACATCTGCTAAAACACACACTACCCGATATTTCTTGGTGGAGGGATATCACTGAGAAGCTCGAGACTTAATTTAAGAATCCTTGTCCTTCTTTTTATTCCATTAACTCATTAAGAAACTGTATAACATTTGACAAGAACTTTATTTTTTTATGTGTTTTCTGTGACTCATCTTTCTTATGAGGAATTTCAACATAGACAAGATGAGTCAACAAAGCCATGAAATCGGTAATACTTCTGCAGTAATAAACATGAAACATGAAAGAATAAGTGCAGTGTAAAAACGTCTAATAATACCTTGTTGGGAGGTGAGGGCAGCGATATCCCTTGTTGGTATGAATTACAGTAATAAACAATTTCATACTTCTGCAGTTTTTAGCATTAAACATGAAAGTAATACATACCTTGTTGGGAGGTGAGGGCAGTGAACGACGAAAAGGTGAGGGGGGCGAACGACGAAGAACGGCAGTAGGATAATGTCGCTGGCCGTGGGTATCGCCGGAGAAGATAGGTGTCGCCGGGGAAATAGAATTCGGTGTTGGCGGCGTATGTGAATGTGAGAGACTGAGGATTGAGGAATAAGGGGGAGTCGGGAGTCGCCGAGTCGGGAGTTCAGAATCAAGATTGAAATTAGAAAGGGGGTGCTGGCTAGGGTTCCAACTTTATATATGATATTATTTCGGTTCGGTTCGGTTAACCGAACTTTCGACTTTTAAAAACCGGAAACCGAACCGAAAACCGAAAAAATTAATTTTCTAAACCATTAACCGAACCGATAACCAAAAACCGAACCAAATTGCTAAAATCGGTTCGGTTTGATCGGTTTTTTCGGTTTCAACCTTACTTTGCACACCCCTAGGTACCATCAGATTCGTATGCATCCGGATGACATACATAAAACAGCCTTTCGAACTCATCATGGGCATTTTGAGTACTTCATCATGCCGTTTGGGTTAAGCAATGCACCTTCAACATTTCAGGCCATTATGAACCATATTTTCCGCCCCCACTTGAGGAGATATATTTTAGTATTTTTTTGATCACATGGGTCATCTGCGTGTGGTCTTGACAATTTTAAGAGAAAATCAGTTTGTGGTTAAGGTTCCAAAATGTTTCTTTGGAGTGCAAGAAGTGGAGTATTTGGGACATTTTATTTCTTTCACGGGAGTATAAGTGGACCCATGAAAGATAGAAAGTGTCGTGAGTTGGCCAACACCGAGAAACATCACAGAATTACGTGGCTTTTTGGGGCTGGCAGGTTATTACCAAAAATTCTGTGCAAAATTTGGTGAGATAGCTCGACCGCTGCATAATCTCACCTAGAAAAATGGGTTCCAATGGACTGATGAGGCACAAGCAGCATTTGAAAAATTGAAAGTTGCTATGAGTTCCACTCCAGTATTAGCATTACCTGATTTCAATGAGATTTTTGTTATCGAAACGGATGCGTCCAGCGTAGGTATAGGTGCAGTTTTAATGCAAAGGGGAAGACCTATTGCCTACATGAGTAAAAGCATTTCTGTCTCAAAGTAAGCTTGGTCCGTGTATGAGAAAGAGATGCTTGCTATTTTGGAGGCAATTCGTGTGTCGCGACCGTATTTGGTTGGTTGTCATTTTCAAATTGTGACGGACCAACGTAGCCTAAGATTTTTGTTAGACCAACGAATAACAACCCCAGAGCAACAAAAGTGGATTGCTAAATTGGTGGGGTTCGATTATGAGATAGTTTATCGACCGGGTCGAGAGAATAGCATGGCGGATGCGCTATCACGTCGGGAGCAGCCAACATATTTAAATGCCTTGGTTGTTACCCGAGAAACCACCAGCATATGGAAGGAAATTGCAGCAGAAACAACTACTCATGCGGTCCTGGAACCGAGGCTGCAACAGATGCTTGACGGGTCAGATCCAGACCCAGGATTTGGAGTTAGCAATGGTTGTTTTACGCAAAAGGGGCGAGTTTGGGTACCAGAGGGTGAGCTTAAAACACGTTTAATTCGTCATTTTCATGTGTCTGCTTTTGGGGGTCGTTCGAGCATTTTACGAACTACTAAATGATTGGGAATATTATTTGATTGGGCTGGTTTTCGGAAGGATGTAGTTCGTTTTATTCAGTCCTGTGACTTGTGCCAGCGTAATAAATCAGACACCCGACACCCTGCTAGTCTATTGGCTCCACTACTATTCCGGAATAGGTATGGACTGATATTTCAATGGATTTTATTACGGAATTACCTCGATCTAATGGCAAGGATACTATTTTAGTGGTGGTTGATCGGCTATCAAAGTATGCTCATTTTATGCCCTTGAGTCATCCTTATACTACTAAAGGTGTGGCTTAATTGTTCAAGAGAAACGTGGTCCGTTTACATGGGATTCCTAGAACCATTGTTTCAGAAAGGGATCGTGTTTTTCTTAGCAAATTTTGGAAAGAGATTTTTAAGTTGCAGGGGACTGAACTCTAATCTCTGATCAAATCCCATAGCACCAAGGAAATAAATACTCAAATCCTAAGGCCCATGGCCCAACTATCAAAGTAAAAATAGAAAACAATAACAGTCTTAAGTATAGCTTATTCAATAGGTAACATAATTATAAAACAACTTTTAGGGCCCATCAACTTCAACTCTCTTCCTCTTTCGACGAACATAAACCTATAAACCTCCTCCTCCTCCTGTATTCCTAACATCACCCCCTCCTTCCGAAGGAACCTTACCCTCAAGGTTGAAAGTGGGGAGTTTATCTCAAATATTCTCCACCCTTTCCCATGTCGCATCCTCCAGAGGTAATGATGCCCATTTAATCATCACTTCGCCATAACGACTCCACCCTGCTTCCTTCCAACGAAAATCGATCACCTGCTCCAGAACCATAGCTGGAGACCCCTCCAACGTTAAGGGTGGCAAAGTTGGCTGAATAATTTCTGCCTCCCCTACCCTGCGCTTAAGTAACGAGACATGAAACACCAGATGGATATGTGAGCCAGCTGGTAGATTAAGTCGATAGACGACTGATCCGATGTGCTCCAAGATTTGAAATGGTCTATAAAACTTGGCAGCCAACTTCTGATTAATTTGTGGCATAATAGATTGTTGCCGATAGGGCTGTAGACGTAGGAAAACCCAATCATCAACCTCAAATTCCTCAGGGCGCCGCTTCGCATCTGCATATTGACGCATTATATTTTGCACTGCTGCTAAGTTAAATTTTAAATCTTTTAACAACTCATTCCGATCACGCAACTGCAAATCCACCTCATGGACAGTTGAAGAACCCGGTTCATGAAAAGGAATAGGAACTGCTGCCTTTCCATAGACTACCTCAAAAGTTGTTATATCAATGGAACTATGGTAGGAAGTGTTGTACCAATATTCTGCCCAAGCCAAGTGCTTTTCCCATTCTTTTAGTTTATTAGCCGTCATAAACCTCAGATATTGCTCCAAACACTGATTAACCACTTCTGTTTGACCATCAGTTTGGGGGTGATACGATCTCGGGTTTTCTGTGATTGTTCCTAACACCGGCTTCCACTCAGTTCTCCATTTCAGTTATAGAGCCTGTAGTCCACCTCCTTCCCCCTTCCTTGATTATGTAATGATATATTCTTGAAGGTCCCCCACTTCAAGCAATTCTTTGTCTATCTATCTTTGTAATATTTTGGCAGGTTAATCTTGAATCATTATAGCAGTTGGTACTACATGTTTTGAGTGACTGAGATGATGGAATTGTATTGAGTTGAATGCTGGAAAAGTAGCAAGAAATTCAATCTAAATAAACTTGAATGTTACCACTGCTGGGTTACTTGGACAGCAGCCTTTCATTCATCTTATGAATATTACTACCGCTGGGTTGTTTGAATTGTATGATTGCATTACATGTTTTTGTTTATAATAGTAAAATAATAATAATAAAAAAAAATTAAAAACATTTGTTAACATTTGACTCATTAATTAATACTCCCTCCGTCCTATACTTATATGTTTTTTGACCAATTTTATTGACTATTTAGGGGTATTGTGGTATTTTTAGGTCATAAATAAATTATAAAGTATGATATGTGTGTTAGGTGGGAGTGATATTTTTGAAATTAAGATAATATTTGAGGTTGTTGGTTAATGTGAAGTTTCCCTTTTTGGTTGGTGAAGATAAGTGTGGGACGGACGAAACGGAAAATGTGAAGATAAGTGTGGGACGGAGGGTGTACTACACTTACGAAATGGCCTCTAAAATAATACTCCCTCCGTCCCGGAATTTTTTGCACACTTCCTTAGAGTCCCGGAATTTTTTGCACACTTCCTTTGTAAATTACAAAGGAAGTGTGCAAAAAAATCCGAGACGGAGGGATTACTATATTAGGACATTTCAAATGTCTTATTTTTCATTTTTAGTTAACACATTATAGGACACTTTCGAGTGTTCTAGTTACATAAAGTGATGAAAAAATTAGGCAAAAAAGAGTTGTACACGACTATCTCACGAATCTCATTTAGTGAGACGGGTCAAGTATCAACCCAAAAAAAATCGCGGATCCACGACCTAACTGTGTACCTTGATTATAAGTTAAATACAGCCAACAATAACCCTCAACTTAATTAATTATATTTTCGTTTGCTGTTTTAAATTCGTTCTCTTTTTTTTTTCTTTTTTTAATTGAGTTACACTTTTTTTTTAATTTTATAATATATTAGATCATATATTATTGTTTATTACATTTATATTTAATATTCCTAAATAAAATTAGAGAATATTTTCTTTAGAAATACAATTAATGTGAATCGTGTAAAAAAAATATATAATTAACTAAAAAAATGATGATAACTTCATTTTTATTTATTAGTTACCACTATTTATTTATTATATTAATAGTTAATGAAATAGTTAAATAATTATCACTTTTTGTTTATTAAGTATCAATTTTCATTACAAATATTACTTTTTATCCGAAAAATCAAATATATTCATGAAATGATTTAATTGGATGTTTATCACTTTTGTTTAATCAAGTGTCACTTTTTATTAAAATGTTATTATTTTTTATCCGTCTTATAAAATTTTTATTAAATAATATAATTAGATGTATTACTTTTTTTTAATCAAATATCACTTTTGATTGAAAATGTTATTACTTTTTATTAAAAAAGTTATCACTTTTTGTCCTTCATATGAATTTTTTATTAAAAATATAATTGGATGTGTATCACTTTTTCTTAATCAAATACACATATATATCACTTCTGATTAAGAAGTTATTACCTTTTATTTTTCTTACAAATTATTTTTAAAATAATTTTGTTAGTTTAATATCACTTTTTCTTATTTAATTATTATTTTTTATTAAAAATATTATCACTTTCTAATTTATGAAATTTTCATGAAATAATATAACAACAAAAATATCACTTTTAAATTTATACACTCACTTTTAATTTTTTTTAATGATTAATTAGTATATTATTTGTACATTAATAATTTAAAATTATTAATTAATTTTTAATTGCATAAAATTATTAATTAATTTTTATTTGCATAAAAGAAGGAAATAGATATGACCAGTGTAAATTAATTGAATAGGCGGCATCGTGATGTTTGGACAGGTTACCGGCTGGGGCCGCTTTCTTAATTTTTATACTTATAATTAATTGATGAATAATCTGTCTCATAAAATAAGATTCTTGAGACGGTCTCATACAAGACCTATTCATTTTTTTTTAACTCTGCCTACGCCAACCTTACCTCATTTTCTCCATTTTTTAATATTTATTTATTATTGTTATTATTATTAATATATATATATATATATATATATATATATATATATATATATATATATATATATATATGAAACCCGTGTACAACGTATGATCATTTAATTATTATTCTTATTTTTATAATTAAATAATCCATGTTATATTGTAACAAATTATAACATTTGATTTTTGATGATGTAACATATGACTAAATCATATAAAAATTTAATATATATGTACATAAAATCTAATTATTTGAAAGAATCTTGACTTGTATTTTTTTAAATGTTACTTTATAACATAATAATACAATTGAAAACTATTTATTACTCTCCTATCTCCCTAGAAAAATGTGCAGCCATATAGGAACAATTTTGTCTTTCTGTTGTATATTTATGTATTTTGTCTCTTTGTTTTATATTTATGTAGTTGTTAGTATTTTATTTTTTTCAATTGTATTTAAGTGCAATTATAATTAAAGTATGTAACTATTAGTAATAAATCCTTAATTTTACTATTTGTCTAAAATAATAATCAATCAATTATATATAAAAAAAATCTCAATTTTTTCTTTTTTTTTCTATATACATATTTGATTTGATACTAATTAATATAAATATGTAATACTAATTAATCTATTTAGATCAGAATGATTTAATTATTAATTTCAATTAATAATACTAAAGTGAATATATGTCATAATAAGTGAAAAGGAAAAATAAATAAGTAGTAAGACTATACTTGAACAACACCGAAAAAGAACTTTGTTATACTATATATATATATATATATATATATATATATATATATATATATATATATATATATATAATATTATTTAAGGAAAATAAGGTCAAACATTTTATAATTAATTAAAACAAATTTATTAAAATATTTTAAATAGTTGCTATATATGTTTTTTTAAAATGTACGTAATATTATAAATAATATTTAAATGGAGTATTACCTTTTACTTATGATTATGATTTAGTATTTCTTAATTAATTATATAATAGTAATTCTATTTCCATCAATTTTTATTTTCAAGAAACTAATGTAAAATATACTAATAAAATTAAGTTATTGCAACTTCATTAAATCAAACAAGTATTAATTGCTTCATATATATCACTCATGCCAAACCAATCCAATCACACACCATTCGGAGTACTAAGTAATCTAGCTCTCAAGATAAGTATTTATTCTCTTTCACTCAAGTGCGTGAGGCACTATATAGGTTAATATAAACACTCATATCAATCCATATTCACGCGTAACCATAAGCTTGGCAAAAGTCTCAAAATTCAACTTAAAATCAACTCTTCACTAGGATCACAAAGGACTTGTTTTTGGGTTATAATGTTGGCTCTTTGGAAAAAGGTAGGAAAATTTAGGTAAAGTGACTTAAGACACTAGTAGAGAGTTACATTGGAGGTTCTTGATTTCTACTTCTTGCTGCAATATCTCCTCCAACTTCTCCTCTTCTTTTCATGGAATTTTCTTCTTTTTCGTGCATCAACATCATCTTTTTAGACAATTCAGGTACCAGTTTTAGGCACTACCCTTCTTCTCTTGTTTAGGCCATCAGCTGCTAAGCTTCATGCACTAAGTATAAAATCTATTGGGGTACCAGTTTCAGGCACTACCCCTAAACAAGATTTAACTATATTCTTTTCATCCCAACCATATTCTATCTTCCTCTTTCTTCTTGCAACACTTACTCATCTCAACTCTCTACCAATGAATAGGTTAATTAAGCTCAAATAAAGGTTTATAATGTTATTTACTTTGACTACCAAAGAAAAAGTTTTAACGGCTCAACAAGGCATCCAAGGGTTAATAAGATCATTAGGAATGATAAAATTTGGCTAAGTAGCTTAATCACAAAATAATGGCCTAAGATCATGTCCTAGCAATTTATCAATCATAAGTCTCACACAAGACTCCAAGTCAAGTTCTAGAATACGTTCATATGAATGATCCTCTCAAGAATAAAATAATCATGATCAAACATGATTAGAAAGCTCAAATCCTCACATAGGTAATCCTAGTACTCCTCATAGCACATAATTAAGATCAATTCCACACAAACTCAACATACTTATCAAATTATACATGGCTTTCATCAATAGAAATTAACACATGAACATATGAATGCACAAAATCAACAAGCTTATACCCAATCAATCATATAAGCATCTATCAATCGATATCACTTATACATTCCACTCACGCATGAATCACACCCCAAAAGAAAAATAATGGAATCAGGATGAATCGGAGGAAACCAAAGAAAACCTGAACCAATCTACTCCTCCGGAGCATCATCATCCTCATCATCAAGCCTTCGCTCCACAATCCGGTGTAGATCACCGATGTTCTATCCAAGTAATCAACTCGATCACCCAACCTACCAACTTTTTTATTCAAAGCAGTATACCTCTCATTCAGCGTAGCATAGTTGGCGTTGGCGAGTTCGAGCTGTCGAATCGTCTCCTGCTGGCTAGCAATGATCGCGACCAGCTGCTCATTAATAAGGCGAAGCTGCTCCCGTGTATCATTCGGGACAGCCCGCTGCTGACGCGGTGCTGGCTCATGCTGAGGTGCGTCGTGCTGCATTGGCATCTCTTCATCCTGCTGCTCCTCCTCGGGCTGCTCTTTCTCCTCGGGCTGCTGTGGTGGACTGTACTCTCCTCGATCAACAATCTGCTGTAACTCCACCATCCTACCATCCGCACACATCTGCGATACAGTCCTCCAATTACCACCCGACTTCACTGTCACGGATAAGGTGTTGTGTCCGAGAGAATCCATCAACTTGTTTCTCGCCACCCGGATAGTAGTCAAGTTGATCACATCGAAGGGGAACATAAAATCGAAAGGCTTGAGTCCCCTCGTAAAGAACCAATCTCCATCTTTGAAATGGGCAAATCCTCCCTTCATGCATGTAAACATCACCAAATCGGGCTCTCCTCTAACGGGTGTGATGCCAATGAAATCCAAGTTATAATGCTCAGCCACAACCGTCAGTAACCCTCCAATATTCACCTTTTGAAACCCAATGGTCCTGAATCGATGTAGCTGTGCAATGAAATACGCTCCAACATTGAACTGCACCCCATTTAGCATACACCACAAGGCGTAAAGCTCTCCTCTAGACACAACACTCCCCTCTGAGCGGGCGAACAACGTGTTGCTCAAAACACGATCCATGTACCTCAAAACTGGATTCTTTATCGAAGAAGCACGAGCCTGCCTAATCTTATAATCTCCAATCTCCCCTGTGATCTCTCTCCAAAACCTATTAGCGTTGAACGCACCATTCTCCAAATGAGAGATTCCCAAAGACGTCTCAAACAGCTCATTAAAATCCTCAGACGTCCATCTCCTACTCACTCCACCAAGCTGAAACGTACACTGATACGGGTACCCAAGCGGGTCCTTCACCATCTCAAATGAGCAAACTACTTTCGCTGTAACATGGAAATACGTCGGCTTCTTTAACTCCATAAACCTCCAGATACCCACTTGATAGAACATCCAGAAAATATCATTCCCAATTCTCATTATCCTCATCGCCTCATCATCTTGGTATCGAGTACGAGCTATCTTATCTGAGACTTCTTCCCATTTTTCTTTAATCTCATCCCAGTTTTGCATTTGAATTTTGAAGTTCTCGGGTAAACGATCTTGTAGCCTCAGCTTCCTAGTCAATGTATCCACATTCGAAGGCTTGTCTTGTCTCTTCTTCGATCTTACTTCCTCTGCTCTACCTTTACCTTTACTTGATCCTTATCCCTTTCCTTTTGACTTGCCCATGGTAAACAAACAATCAAATCACACACACAAATAAGAATCGCGACTGGAGCCCTAATTTTGCAACGAAAATAGCCCAAATCCGCGCCCAATTTGTAAATTCAAGGTGTAATGTTGTGTAATCGGTGTGCAATCAAGTGTAATTGAAGAATTTGTGCAAGAGTGTAGAGGTTCGAAGAGGATTCGGGGTTTGGTGTTTTGAAAAAGTGATCGAACCCTTCTGAAAAATCGACTTAAATTGCATACCTAGCTTGGTTCTGTTGGATTGTATACTAAAAGTCTAGCTTTAATATGAACAATGTCATAACAATATTTGAAATGAGAATCATTGATCAAATGATTGCATCTTATAATTTATTTTATATGCATGATGCAATAGTCCATTTACTTTTTACTGTAGATAATATGTTGTGTGACAACACGCGGAAGATCATATTATCGGTTTCCTTATAAAGTATAAACAGATGCTCACAACTGAGATAGACGGGGACTCTCTATCGGTATGGTTGTAGTGTGGTTTGGTATTAACTTGTCTTGGCTATAGAATCACATTAGTGCACTTGTGTGTATTGAGCAGGACCGCCTGAGGTCGTTCTTCTTATACTGACTATTTAGTAGAACTTGATCTCTGTTATTATGGAAGTTCGTGCTCTTAATCCCTACACAATAACCTCGACACGTAGTGCAGTATGTATTTCTTTGATTCATCAATGGGTGAGATTTATAAGTATTAAATCAACAAACTCGGTGAGTTGGGAAATAGTGCTGTATCTATGGTGTGCTGTTGATTGTAGAAGGAATCCATGTCCGTTATAGGTTGATGATGTCCCCTTGAGGAGCTCATAAGGTTTATCACGTAAATCTTGCAAGTGGATTAATTTCCGGCATGATAATAAGGTTGAGTGGTACTACTCTCGGATGAGATATTAATTAATTTGAGTTGTCAGTAACTTAATTAATTAATGGACATTGTTTTTCTTAAACATGGGGAGACTATCGGGCTTATAATAAGAAGGAGCCCAGAACATAATTTTGGGATTGGACGGGTAGTGCAGTAATAATATTTTAGTGGACTATATTATTATTATTGGATTTAATTAAAAGCTTTGGGCTAAGCTTGGTTAATTAAATTCAATTGAGGCCCAGTCCAATTTCTCCTCCTGGTCCCTGCTGTAGCCCAAGTATATAAGTCATCTCAGTTCCTGTTAAACCTAAGTCAGTGCCTCTTTTGACACACGGGAGAGAACAGAGAGAAGATTGAGAGAACTCTGGGGATTGTTGACCATCCAACACCAGAGTTGACTTTGGGACATACGGTAGAAGATCAGAGGTGTTCTTCACTGCTGTTCATCCTCTACATCGATCCAGAAGTACGGTAATCACGTTTTATGCTTCCGCTGATTTTGTTTGCCTGTTTATCCTAACGAATCACGTTGATCCGCACGATCCAATTGCCAACAATTGGTATCAGAGCGTTGCTTTTGTGGTGATACGTGAATCGTAAGATTGGATTTTATGTGATTATATGATTATCTGATATGATCTGGATGTAATCGCATATTTTTAATGCTATATGTGATTCAATTGTCGTATGATTGATAGCATGTTATTAGGGTTTATATATATATATATTTTATTTATTAATGAAACCCTACATGTATAATTTGCTATATATCATCGCTGTTGTTTTATCACCCTAGGCATCCACACACACGCTGCGTGAAAGCGAGATTGGTAGTTTGAACATGGCTGCTGGATAAGAAAGAAAGGCAGCAGCAAGGCTCTATCTTGACGGCGCAACTTGGCGGTTCTTGGACTGACGGAGGCTGGGGTGATGGCGTGCGCAGCACTGCTGTTGTCGCTCTACTCCTTGGCGACACGGTTGGCGTGAAATGCTGGGAGAAGTCCTGAACAACATGGCTGAAGCCATGACTTCAGTCGGAGATGTTGGACGGCGAGTCAAAAACTGGCGGCTGCGCTGTTGGCGTCGTATCACGCTGGAAATTGACGCTGCGGGCTGGCTAATGACGACGGCGAGACTTGGTGCTGTTGGACTGAACGGTGATGGCTGCTGTTGGCGATCGTCAACAACGATGGTTGGGGTGTGAGATGCGAGCGGCTGCGATGCTTGCACGGCAGTTGACTGTCGGTTCATTTTCGGCGGTGGCTGTGGGCGCGGCGCGGCCGCTGGCAGTTGGGGCGCCTGGTAGCACAAGTGATTATGGACGCTTGCTGGGCAGTCGATGAGTCGGCACGCTGACAGCTTGCAGTCGGCGGCCGATGGCTCTACTCGATGGCAGCACTGATAAGCAGTTGGCGGCGGATGCAGACATGTTATCGCCGGTGTCTTCCTGGCGATGTGTGCAGGCGGTGGATGGCGAGTCAATGGCTGACAGCTGCGCGGCATCGCTTGAAGGCAATTGGGCAGCGTTCTGGTGCTTGTGGCTTGCCGTCGGCGGCAGCGGTAATGGCAATCGTCGGCGGAAACACTGATGAACGACGATGAGCGACGGGTGCGTGGTGTCTAATTTTGGCAGTAGGTCGACGTTGACGCTAGGCAGAGAAGTTCGCGGCTGTGTCTGATATTGTTGCCGGCGACGGCGCTTGGTGGCGGCTTGATTCCGGTGGGCAGGTTCGCCGGCTGCACTGGCACCAGGTTGCGTCGGTGTGCACTGGGGGTTGAAACGCGTGATTGCGGCTGGTGATTTAGGGCAGCCTTGATGGTCTTACTGGCTGTCTGATGGGCCTTATATTTTTTAATAGCTGGGCCTATGTTCAGTTGGGCCCAATTTAATTGAGATGTTCATTGGGCTGCTGGGCCTAGTTCATTGCTGTTTATGGGGCCCAAAAATTTATTGTAAAATTTATTTTGGGCCTTGTCTTTCCATATGGGTTGTCTCAGTTGGGCCTTTTATTTTAATTAAATGGTTTTGGGCTGTGGTTATGGGCCCAATTATAATTAAATGGTAATGGGCTGCTGGGCCAATCCTGGTTTTAATTAATTGTGGGGTTGATGTTGGGCCAGGTTAAATATTGGGCTAGACCTTAAAAAAAAATAAAAAAAATTGGCAAGATAAATGGGCTTAATTATTTTAATAATGGGCTGCTCATTTTATGCTAATAATGTTTGGGTCGGCTGGGCCTATTTAATTGATCCAACATTTTATGCAATTAATTATGTTATATAACTGATTAATTGATTTAATTGTCAATTATTGTTGTATATGTTAAAGGCATGTTCTATGTGATTTATTTATTTAAATTGCTGTTAATAGAAGCATATCTTAGTTGTATATTTTATTCTGGAATATTATATGCATGTTAAAACCCTCGGTAATTAAATAACTAAGTGGGAGAGGGGATTGGTAATAAATTTCCGCGGCCTCCATTATTGGTTTGTTAGCAATGTGAATAGACTTGCGCGTCGGCATTAGAGCCTTCCTCCCCATCGGATGAGTTTATTCATGGATTGCTGGAACAGACTTCATTAAATAATTACGTTTGTAATGTGAAGCATATGAACTTGCGCGTTGGCATAGACCTTCCTCCCTATCGGATGAGTTTATATGCGGTTCACTGGTACAAACTTGTAATTGATGACTGTAGGAAGTTATCCGAGCGCGTGTGCACTTCTCTATCTGTAAGGCACATAAGCTTGGGCCGCGGACTTGGGGTCAAATAATGGTGTACACTTAGATGTAAATAATAAGTATCCTCCCCATCGGAGTCACTGCTTTTATTTGCATGGCTAAAGAGGAACCGACTATTAATTATTTTGTCATAAAGTTAGGTTGACAAATGAAATTAATGGGTAAAACCTTCTCTTGTAAATGTTCGGGTTTGTAAACGTCCACACTATCGTGGCTTGTAGACTCACGGTGCTTGAGATGTCGGTGAATTTTATTTTATATTGTTTTGAGGGAATCGATATAAAAGAATAAAATTCGAAGATTTGATCGGTAAATTTATTTGTGATTCTCTGAATTTTGAATGCTTTTATTTCACTAATTGTTAACTAAATGACATTACATTTACTTGTCCAAATTAAATGATTAGAAAGAATCTTGGTTTTGATAATTACTGCTTAAGAAAATACATGTGTATTCTCACAAAGGACGTCTCATGATGCCTATTAAAGTCTCTAGTGAAGAGATGAGAGGTTCATAGAAATATGATGATCTCATGTAACTCTTCGGATACTTGAGTAAATTAAAAGGCAGAAGATCATGGTTCAATTGATGAATGAATTGGAAAAGCTTGGAATAGAAATTGAAAGGGAAACCTAAATCAATTTATTCTTCACAATTTGCCTGGATGTTTTGAGCAAGTACTACCTGAAATACGAGAGATTGTATATGGTGGGAAACTTCTAACAAAACATGTGGCAAAAGAAAGCCATTTTTCATCATGATGTGAACAAGTTTAATATCTTATTTACTAATGGTTTAAACATGATTAGTGATGGCATCTACTGACACGAAGTATGTAGATACTGGAATCACTAAATGTTTATCACTGAGTAAGGATAAGATTGTTAATAACATGGGTAAAACTACAAAGGTAGTGGCTATTGCAGTGGGAGTTGTTTATTTATCTCATGATAAGAATAAATGATTGATTATGAGAAATTATCTTTACGTACGTTTCATAGAAATAATTTAATTTCGGTTTCTATGCATTAACGGATGGATACTTCATTTCATTTAAATGACATGGTCATAGTAATGAGGAATGAGGCTATAATCCGTTAAAGTATGTTGGCTGATAAAAAGTATACTCTTGAATCATGTACATCCCACAGATGCAATAAATAGTAATTAAATAATGCATCTTCTAATATTAGTAAGAGAAAGGAACCTTCGGAAATGAACTAAACATACATTTGGCGTCTATGACTAATTCATTTTACTTGAGTAGGATTCAAAAGTTGATAGCCGATAGACCGTAAGGTTTATCTGAAGTGGAAACTATCGGACTTGCGAGTCTTGCTTGGAAGTAAAATTGATTAACTGCCTTTTCAAGGCTGTGGGGTGTAGAGCCAAAGATATATATGTTGGAATTAGTTCATTCTGATTCAAGCGAACCTAATATTATCCAGGCGAGAGGTGGTTATGAATATTCAAAGATTATTCTGGAAACCGATATATTTATTTGATGCACTGCATGTCTAAGTTCTTGGATTAATTCAAGAATTGTAAGGCTGGTACAGTGAAGCGTCATGGAAAATATATCATATCATTACGATTCAATCGTGATGATGAAAACCTCTTAGGGTAGTTAGGAACTAATAATCAGAAGTTGAGATTAAATCTCAAGTTGACTACACCGGGTATGCCCCAACTAAATGGTGTGGTGGGTAGAAGGTATTGGGCTCTTATGGTTATGATTAGATAGATGATGAATTATTTGGAATAATTAAATTCATTTTATGGATATACCCTAGATACAGTAATTCGTGAAACATTTGTCTGTATATGGGATATCCTAGAAAAATGGAGGGTGATTTATTTAGTCTAAAAGATCGAAGGGTGATTGTCAACACAAACACTAGATTTTTAGAAAAGGACTATGTAATAAATCACAAGCCCATGTATAAGTTGTTCTAAAGGAAGTGAGATGAAAACACTAAGTATAAGTACCAAGTGTACAAGAGGATATACCACAAGGTAAACTGCAACGCGTGTCACGTCTGATACACAATTACATGTAGTGCCTTATCGTAGTGGGAGGGTTGTTTGTCAACCCATAAATATATGTTTTGGGACAGTCATGAGATTTGGTCCCTAGTAAACATGGTATTGTCCCACGAATACGACGTAGCACTACAAGATTAAAATGCGGAATCTTAGTAAGTTGCAATGTATGTTGAAATAGAATCTATGGATTTTAAATTAAGTCTGGAGTTTGAAGGATCACTAAAATGGTGTAAAAGCCATTGCAAGTGGTCAAAGGAAATAAAAGAGGATCATACAGAAAGGTGAAAATCTTGGAAGCAAAGCTTGTTGCGAAAAAGTGTACTCAGAAAGAAATGGTTCGATTATGAGGAAACATATTCACTGGTAGCTATGCTTAAATTGATCCGGATTCTTTTATTTATTGCTGCTCATATTGAATTATGAAAAACAGCAAATAGATGTCAAGACAGCTTTCCTGATTGGAAGTCTTGAGGAAAACATCTATGTGAAGCAACCAGAGTAATTCATTGCAAAGTACTAATAGCATTTTGATAGTAAGCTTAAAATTGTCCAGCGATGGACTAAAGCAAGCTTTAAGATCGTGAAGCATCTGTTTTGATTAGGTAATCCAGTGGCATGGATTTAAATCAATGAGCGGATGAGTCTTGTGTGTTGTATAGAGTGACGAAAACGTGGTGGTGTTTCTTGTACTATACGTAGATAGTATCTTGCTCATTGGAGACAATGAAAGAGTATTATCGGGGGTATGGGTATGGTTTATAAAGCGGTAAAGATGAAGGACTTAAGAAAGGCAAAATACATCCTTTTGATCACGGTAATACGGATCACAAGAAAGGATGTTATGCTTATCTCAAGTTTCATAAAATGATACAGTCCATACTCGTTTAGCATGTAAATTTATCTAAGTGAATGTGTCTTTGAGACACAAGAAGAAGATAAAGTAGATGAAAGCGGTTCCTTATGCTTCGGCGAATAAGGAAGCTTAATCTAAAGAATGCTATGAACGAAGTTGGATATATGTGTTGCTGAACGCATGAACAGAAGGTATCAACGTAACCCGGAACAAGAATGATGAACTGTAGTAAGACATATATAAAGTGCCTGAGAAGGACTGTAAATTATATGTGGATTTACTAAACAGATTCACTGCTTCTTGTGGATTACGTAGATTCAGATTTTTTAGTCAGATTAGACGGCAGTAAATTCTCCTCAAAGGTTATGTGTTTAATCTTAGGAAGTAGAGTCATAATGTGGAGGAGTGTTATATCGAAATATATTTCAGACTTCGGACTCCATCATAGAAATATGATGAATTGGAGCCTATGAGGCAGCCAAAGTATCTATATAACTCTAGAGACTTCATGATGGACTTTGAAGTGTTTCTAAGTTTGTCCAAGGTAATCACAATTTACATTGATGATATTGGTGCAGTTGCAAACTTGAAGAAATCATAAGTCCATAAGGCAATTAAACACATGGAGCGCGAGTACCACCTGTTACGAGAAATCGTATGATGAGGGGAAGGTTGTTGTCGCCTAGATTGCATCGGATGATGACCTAGTAAACCATTTACAAGGACCTTAAGGCGAGAGCTTTTAATGGTCGTGTAAGTGGGAGTAGGAATCAGATGTATGGCAGAAGACATAACAGCATAGTCTTTTAGTATAAGTGGGAGATTGTTGGATTGTATACTAAAAGTCTAGCTTTAGTATGAACAATGTCATAACAATATTTGAAATGAGAATCATTGATCAAATGATTGCATCTTATAATTTATTTTATATGCATGATGCAATAGTCCATTTACTTTATACTGTAGATAATATGTTGTGCGACAATACGCGGAAGATCATATTATCGGTTTCCTTATAAAGTATAAACAGATGCTCACAACTGAGATAGACGGGGACTCTCTATCGGTATGGTTGTAGTGTGGTTTGGCATTAGCTTGTCTTGGCTATAGAATCACATTAGTGCACTTGTGTGTATTGAGAAGGACCGCCTGAGGTCGTTCTTCTTATACTGACTATATAGTAGAACTTGATCTCTGTTATTATGGAAGTTCGTGCTCTTAATCCCTATACAATAACCTCGACACGTAGGGCAGTATGTATTTCTTTGATTTATCAATGGGTGAGATTTATAAGTATTAAATCAACAAACTCGGTGAGTTGGGAAATAGTGCTGTATCTATGGTGTGCTGTTGATTGTAGAAGGAATCCATGTCCATTATAGGTTGATGATGTCCCCTTGAGGAGCTCATAAGGTTTATCATGTAAATCTTGCAAGTGGATTAATTTCCGGCATGATAATAAGGTTGAGTGGTACTACTCTCGGATGAGATATTAATTAATTTGAGTTGTCAGTAACTTAATTAATTAATGGACATTGTTTTTCTTAAACATGGGGAGACTATCGGGCTTATAATAAGAAGGAGCCCAGAACATAATTTTGGGATTGGACGGGTAGTGCAGTAATAATATTTTAGTGGACAATATTATTATTATTGGATTTAATTAAAAGCTTTGGGCTAAGCTTGGTTAATTAAATTCAATTGAGGCCCAGTCCAATTTCTGCTCCTGGTCCCTACTGTAGCCCAAGTATATAAGTCATCTCAGTTCCTGTTAAACCTAAGTCAGTGCCTCTTTTGACACACGGGAGAGAACAGAGAGCAGATTGAGAGAACTCTGGGGATTGTTGACCACCCAACACCAGAGTTGACTTTGGGACATATGGTAGAATATCAGAGGTGTTCTTCATTGCTGTTCATCCTCTACATCGATCCAGAAGTACGGTAATCACGTTTTATGCTTCCGCTGATTTTGTTTGCTTGTTTATCCTAACGAATCACGTTGATCCGCACGATCCAATTACCAACAGGTTCGACCTCAGGTTTGACCTCTTGAACAGGTCGAACCATGGATGACGAGGTCGAACCTACCTTTTGGACAAATGCTCTTCTTGGTTCGACCTGGGTTCGACTTGCTGGACAGGTCGAACCACCCTTGTATTGGTCGAACCAATCTTTTGGAAAACAGAGTACTCTGAACGAACTGGTTCGACCTCGGGTTCGACCTTCCAAGTAGATCGAACCATATCGACTCAGGTCGAACCACCCTACTGCATGATTTAAGACCTCGGGTTCGACCTTGGTTCGACCTGTTAGGCAGGTCGAACCTAGAATGATCTGGTCAAACCACCTCACTGGATGATTTTCAGCGTCGGTTCGACTTCCTCTGCTCGATTCGACCTCCAGGCTTTAGTCGAACCTACCCTGGCTTTGGTCGAACCACCCTTCTAAGCTTCCAAACTGAGTGTTCTTCAATCCTTACACACTTCAAACTTCAATACGAATCATTAGGTACTAACTAGAGCACAACCTCATCAAAAATTGTTCCACAAAATATTATTCATGAGTAACTCCGCAATCACTCAAAATACGAAACAACAAAAACACCACGGGACATTAGGCAAGTTGTAAAAAAAATCGTCACATCAAAATCGATTAAAATTTTAAATATGGCGCAAAAACCAATTCCCCTAACAAACATCACGAAGAAAAGATTATACTATCGGTACTTATCAAGGTAAGTACATCACACCCCCCCAAACTTAGTAAAAACTATAGTTGAAACTACGTTTGAAAAGAGATGTAATTGCCGATAAGTAAGCACTTCAAATATAAAAATTTCTTACTCACACAAAAGAAATAAAGCATTAAAACGGGAGGGAAAGCCCCCAACAGGCGCTCATGTTTAACGTCGGAGAGTCACGACAATACCAACTCAAATCAAGGTATCCACAAAGATGACACAAACATCATCCGGCGACCTATAATGCTTCAAGCGATGTCCATTTGCCGCAAAAATATCTCCATCCTTGTCAATGAGCTCAAAACTCCCCCCACCTAAGGCTCGATGAATCATGAACGGTCCCATCCACTTTGACTTCAACTTGCCTGCAAAAAGCTTTAAACGAGAGTTAAAGAGTAATACCTCGTCTCCTTGCTTGAACTCCTTATACGAGATCTTCGAATCATGCCACCTTTTAATCCTTTCCTTGTAAATCTCTGAATTCTTGTATGCACGACTCCGAAACTCATCCAAATGATTGATGTGAGTAATCCTCAACTCCTTCACATCCTTGAAAGTCAAGTTCAAGCTTCGCAAAGCTCAAAATGCTTTGTGTTGAATCTCTACAGGTAAGTGGCACGGCTTCCCATAGACAATCTGATACGGTGATATATCTAACATTGTCTTGTACGCGGTCCGGAACCCCCGCACGACATCATCGAGCTTCTAAGCCCAATCCTTTCTATTGGTTCCGACCACTTTCTCCAGAATCTGTTTGACTTGACGGTTAGAGACCTCCGCTTGCCCATTCGCTTGAGGATGATAGGGTGTAGTAACCCTATGCTTAACACCATACCCTTTAAGCACCTTCTCAAGAAATTTATTTACGAAATGAGTACCTCCATCACTAACAAGTGCTCTAGGGACTCCAAAACGGGCAAAGATATATTTTTTCAAGAAAGATATAGCAGTTTTCGAATCATTCAAGAGAGTAGGAATCGCTTCCACCCACTAAGAAACATAATCCACCGCAAGTAGAATGTAGATAAATCCATTAGATGGGGGAAAAGGCCCCATAAAATTGATCCCCCACACATCAAAAATCTCGACCACTATGCTCGGCTGAAGTGGCATCTCGTCTCTCCTACCGATGTTCCCCATGCGTTGACATCTATCGCAAGACGCCACATAGGTCTCACAATCCTTGAACAACGTAGGCCAATAAAGAGCGGACTGAAGTACCTTGGCTGCTGTCTTGTAAGCGCCGAAGTATCCCCCGTTAGGTTGTGCATGGCAAAACTCGAGAACACTCTTCATCTCCATCTCGGGCACACACCTACGGATGATAGAATCCGTGCAAATCTTGTACACAAACGGATCATACCATATGAAAGTCTCAACATCCCTTTTTAATTTAGCAAGTTGATATCGGTTGAGATACCTTGGAATTTCTCCCACAGCAATATAATTCACATAATCCGCATACCATGGATCAACACCCTGCGCAGCAACCACACACGCTTTCAAGTAAGTGAGATAAGGGCTTAGAGTATTTTGAGAAGTCTTTTATGAATCTCCTGTAAAAACCGGCTTGTCCAAGGAAGGACCGCACTCCTCTTTCATTGATCGGTGGTGGAAGCTTCTCAATTGCCACCACTTTAGCACGATCTACTTGCAATGGGCTTCCTTAATTATCCCACGCGTTTAGGCCTCGAAAAGACGGGTTTGGTAATTTCTCGAACATTGGTTCGACCTCAGCAAACAGGTCGAACCACTAAGCATAGGTCGAACCACAGGTCGAACCACCCTACTGGAAGCCCCAGGTGCTTGGTTCGACCAGCCCAACAGGTCGAACCAGAAGAAGATGAGCTTAACCGGAATTGAAACAGTGAATTTATCTGAAAATTGCAGCTCAATCATTCAAAGGAAGTTGCCGCAAAAGATGAAGGATCCGGGGAGCTTCACTATTCTATGTGAGATCGAAAAGGGGCCGACATGGCGAGCTTTGTGTGATCTAGGGGCAAGCATCAATTTAATGCCTTTGTCCATCTTTCAGAGGCTTGGTTTGGGGGAGCTTACCCCTACAACAGTGGTTCTCCAATTGGCGGATAGGTCGATGACGTTTCCAAAAGGTATAATTGAAGATGTTCTCGTCAAAGTGGAGAAGCTAGTCTTTCCTGTGGATTTTCTTGTGCTAGAAATGGAAGAAGACAAGGATAATATCTCTTTAATCTTGGGGAGACCTTTCCTTGCTACTGCTGGAGCAATGATTGATGTTCAGAAAGGAGAGCTTAGACTTCGAATGGACAAAGAAGAAGTTCTTTTCAACTTGGACAAAGCGATGAAGATGCCCATGGAGTCGCAGTGTTATAGTATTGACGTAGTGGAGGAGATTGTGAAAGAGGATATGTCTCTAATCCTGTCAAAGGATCCTCTTGAGACATGTTTGATGGAGTCTCTTACTTATCCCACTACGGAGCTTGACGGATTTTCCAACGAGGTATGTATTGACTTTCTTGAAAACTTACTTGCTTTGGGTGATGACAGGTTTGAATTGGAAAGAACTAAGGTGGAAGAAGTTAAGTGGACTAGGAAGTACTTGCCTTTGGATAACGAGAGCTCTCTGACGGAAGTGAGGAAAGAGGAGTTGAAACCTTTACCGGAACACTTGAAGTATGCCTTTCTTGGCGACAACGAAAAATACCTGGTAATTGTATCTTCTTCTCTTAATGAGGATCAACTTGAGGAGTTATTGAATGTTCTTAGGAAGTATAAATCTACGATTGGTTGGTCTCTTGAGGATTTGAAAGGAATAAGTCCTTCGTATTGCATGCATAGGATAAGATTGTTAGACGAGGCGAAGGTAAGTGTTCAGAATCAGCGGAGGGTTAATCCCGCGATTCAAGAGGTGATTAGGAAGCAAATCCTTACGTGGTTTAATGCTGGAATCATATATCCTATTAGTGATAGTCCCCATGTGAGTCCATTGCATGTAGTTGCTAAAAAAGGGAGTATGACTGTAGTAAAAGCTGAGGATGGAGAAGCGATAGCCACAAGGATCCCTACGGGATGGCGTACATGTGTTGATTATAGGAAGTTAAATGAGAACACATGTAAGGATCATTTTCCTTTTCCTTTCATGGATCAAATGTTAGATCGTCTTGCAGGGTATGAGTTTTATTATTTCTTGGATGGATACTCGGGGTACAACCAAATTATGATTACCCCCGAGGATCAAGAAAAGGCCACTTTTACTTGCCCCTACGGAACCTTTGCTTTTCGGAAAATGCCATTTGAGTTATGTAATGCGCATGCTACTTTTCAGAGATGCATGATGGCGATATTCGATGGGTTGATAGAGAAGATCATGGAGGTGTTCATGGATGATTTTTCTGTTTTTGGTTCCTCCTTTGATATTTGTTTGTCTAACATTGATGAGAGTGAAAATAAGCGTGTTTTAATATCCAATTTAACACCTTTTTGATTGATATTGTAGTCTTATATGAGCATAAATGTCTTATATTCGATATATGTGAGAATTATGTGCACTTGAGGTATTTTGTTGTGTTTTAGGTTGAAAAAGGATGAAAAGTACAAAGTTGGAGAAAATGTGCAATTTGTGCAAGAATGCTGAAAACGCACATCCAACTTTCATAATTATTTTGTATTGTTGTGGAGCCTAAAACTATTGATTTGATATATGGTTGGAAAGCCACTGAAGAGAGGGTTGTTTTGGCGTAAATAACACCATCATTGAAGTCCGAACGAGGAAGTTATGAGCAAAGTGGTGACGTCGCGCGAGCTGTGCCGAACAGAACTGATGTGCTATTTTACATGGCTTGTTACAGATTCAATTCTTGGAGTTTTTGTGATATCTTTATATTCAGAGAAATCCAAGGAAGAGAGGATCGCGTGAGCGCAAAAATCACTCAAATTGGATGTCAGACGAGGAAGTTATGCTCAGAATTGTGAAGTCGCGCAGCTATTGGCGAGAATTTCCGAATTTGTGCGTGTTTTTACACCACTCAGTGTGTGTCGCGAATTTTGCATCACATTGCATGTATTTTCGTGTTTTCCAAGAAAAAGCCCATCCAAGGTCCATAAGGAGAGCTCACAAGTATAAAAGGAGGTCTATGAAGCCACAAAATCATAATAGAGAACACAATACAAGAGAGGAGAAGAGAGGCCACAACCATACAACACCCCACAAGGGGGGATCACCCCCCATCCATCATCCACTTCCTTTCCTCCATCCATCCATCACTTTGAAGATTCGTTTGTGGAATCAAGAGGAGAACCAAGAGGACCCATCACTTTGAAGATTCGTTTGTGGAATCAAGAGGAGAACCAAGAGGAGGATTCAAGATGGAGAAGGGCATGAAGACGCCATATCAAGGGTTTATTCGTTTCCTAATTTATCTTGTATTTTCCGGACATTCGGGTAAGATCTATCCAACACCCATGATTGTTCTTCGAAACATCATGGGCTAGAGCCTTTTTGGTAGATCTAGGAGTTTTGATGGTTTTATGAATTAATTGATATTCTATGTGTAAACTCCGTACAACACTACTTGTGGATTTATTTTATATATAATTGTGCTTTCTTAATCCATATTCACGGTCGTTTTGTGCATCTTCAATTGATATATAGAGTCTGAATATATATCTTGGTTGTAGATTGAGTGCGTTCACCGCTGAACAGGATTCCATGTTATGATTCTAAGTGAGGGGACTCCGAAGCTTCATTAGAACTATCATATATGAATACTTATTAATTGAATTGAATTCGAATTATTAAGTAGGATAAAGAGGATAACTTTATAGTACCTATAAAGGGAGATCATATCGGGTTAGAGTACAAATCCTAGGGGGAAATAATTGATACTGATAGTACCTAGAAAGGGGGGGGGTGAAATTATATCTCTTGCCCGAGGTTATTCACACGTGTTACACGTATATTTACTTGTGTCTATAGAGTAGATTTGCATGGCTTAGTGATGCGTCCATATTCCACAAGGCAGAGTCGGATATCAACACATAAAAGGGAGATTAATGAGTGAAACTGGATTATCCTAGAGCTACCTATTCTCCTACTTGATCCACCTACGTATTCTTCGAGTGATAGTTTATTTTATTTGTTATTTAATTTAGTATTTTAGTTATAATCAAACATCAAACTCTTATTGCTTTGTCTTAATTAATAGTTTATTTTATTTGTTATTTAATTTAGTATTTTAGTTATAATCAAACATCAAACTCTTATTGCTTAGTCTTAATTAATTTAGATAATAATTTAATTGATAATACGCCGTCCCTTGGGTTCGATATTCACTTGGTCACCTTTCGAAACTACAATTGATATCCTTCATACTTGGGGATTAATTGTGTGTTGAGAAAACAACCATCAAGTTCTTGGCGCCGTTGTCGGGGACGGCTGTTATTATTAATTTTATTATTTCTAGTTGATTAAGATTTTTTTTTATTTGTGATTATTTATTTATATCTAACCTTGAATTTTTCCAAGTTATTTGTGCGCTTGAAAAAAGGAGAGGAAGGAAAGGAGCAAATAACACATTGAGCTGAACATTGCCGGAGCAAGGCAGAATCCGGATAATGTTTCCATTGGTGAAATTTTCACGAACTTTGGGAATGTCAACATGGGATTGATAGGAGCAAGGGGGGAAGATGATGATTTTGAGATAAATCCCGCTCTTATTAACATGGTAGAGAAGAATCCCTTTTCTGGAGGTTGTTTTGAAGATCCATATCAGCATCTCCGAAAATTTCTTGGTTATGCAAACACTCAGAAGGGAGCTGGAGCTAATGATAATGCTAGACTGATCGCCTTATTTAAGTTCTCTTTGATTGATAAGGCGGAAGCTTGGTATGAGACTCTTGATGCTACAGATTGCAATACATGGGACCAACTGCAGCAGAAGTTCTTGGAGAGATACATGCCACCCTCAAGGATCTTAAGGATGAGGCAAGAGATCACCCGATTTGTTATGAATCAAAGTGAAAAATTTGATGAGGCGTGGGATTGGTTTAAAGACATGCTTAGGAGGTGTCCACAGCATGGAATGTCTAAGGCTGAATACATAAGCATCTTCTACTATGGATTGGATTATGAGTCGCGTGTTTTTATTAATGCATCATCAGGAGGAGCGTTGTTATCAAAGACAGCACTTGAAGCAGAAAAGTTATTTGAAGACATCTCTATGAATTTATGTGACTGGCTAGTAGAGAGAGATAGAGGATCATATGTACTTGGCAAGGTGGCGCAGGTTGAACATCAAGTGGTGAAGCCGAATAGGGATGATGAGATCGTCTCTAGTCTAGCTAACATCAACAAGCTACTAGAGTTCCAGCAGAGGCAGATCACAGAGTTGACACAAAGGGGGTCTAATATGAAGCAGCAAGAAGTGAAGAGTGTTGAAGATACCTTCCATCGATACATGGCTGGGAATGATGCAAGGATTGATCATCTTGAGGATACCATGAATATTGATCGTGCAAATTTGTCTAAGCAGTTGAAGGATCTTACCTTGATGATGGGGCAGATGACCGCGAATGTGAATCAATTGACACAAACATTGGAGAATAATGCCATCACATTGAGGTCTGGAACACAGTACGAAGGACCGATGAGGCCGAAATAAAAAACGGACATATCCAGGCAGCGATTCGACCAACCAGCCTCTGGTTCGACCTGGCCTACAGGTCAAACCATACCGTGCGGAGCACTCTGTTTTTCCAGATTATCGGTTCGACCAAAGCAAGGGTGGTTCGACCTGTTCTGAAGGTCGAACTCACGTAGAACCTCAATGTCCGGAGCACCCTGTTTTGTCGCAACAACGGTTCGACCACGACGGACATGGTTTGACCAAACCATCTGGTCGAACCTTGGTCAAACTGGGAGGCAGAAATAGTACAGTAAGCCAGTTCGACCTGAGGAAAAGCGGTTCGACCTATCCTGAAGGTCGAACCCAGGTCGAACCACGACTTCAAAGTGAGAACAGCCTTCCAGATGATCGGTTCGACCACTACGTGCCTGGTTTGACCTCTCCAATAGGTCGAACTCAGGTCGAACCCGTCCGAAACATGCCTATTGTAGCGCTGAATGCTCCGCATGATATTGATGTTACTCCAGTACCATTACATGAGCAGAATACTGAGCTTACAATGGAGAAGAAGTGGGAAAGAGCAAAGAGGTTGAGAGCGGAGAAGCTTAGACTGCAGACGGATAATGAAGATGTGGTTTTCTCTCTTGATCATGCAATGAAGATGCCCATGGGGACTCAATCGTGAAAGAGCATTGATGTGGTTTCTAACTTGTTTAATTTTGATTTTTCTAAGACAGGTGATTCTGAATTTAAGTGGAAGGTTGACAAGGAGAAGTCTAGACAGCCATGGGAGCAAGGAAATTTCAATGATCATATTTTTGTGACCAAGAAAGGTGAGGTGTTGAGTGTAGACAAGAAGAGGGAAAGAAAGTACTTGAAGGTGAGGATGCGACAAGACCGTCCTGTGATCCAGTAGTTCAAAGTGGTAATCCGTCGTGACTCTCCGACATTAAACGTGAGCGCCTGTTGGGGGCTTTCCCTCCTGTTTTATTGCTTTATTTATTCATGTGAGTAAGAATTTTTTATATTTAAGGTGCTTACTAATCGGCAATTACATCTTTTTGCAAACTTAGTTTCAACTTACATTTTTACTAAGTTTGGGGGGGGTGTGATGTTCTTACCTCATTGAAGCACCAAGAGTATAATCTTTTCTTTGTAATGTTTGCTAGGGGAGTTTATTTTTTGCGGTATGTTGAAACTTTAATCGGTTTTGATGTGTCGATTTTTTACAATTTGCCTAGTGTTCTGTGGTGTTTCTAGTGTGTGGAGTCGATTAGATAGTCAATTGATTCTTTCTTATAGTTCTCCTATTTTATTATTATTGATGAATCTTGTGATGATGAGTGGGTTTGAGCTTTGATGATAGAAAAGGTAACTAGGTGGTAAGACAAGTTCTACATTGAGGCGTTGACTCGAGGAGCTCGTGCATACATGGAAGAAAAATCAGGTGCCCTCGTTCCCTTATTCTAATTTTTATGTGTACTTTAAATTCATGGAGTGAAAGGATTGAGTATATATTTTTGGTGATCCATGTGAGCTTAAATTGTTTAAATTGTGCTGAAATTCATATGCTCTTGAAATTGATGAAGGAAGTGTACTTGAGTTATATTGTGGTATGAAGTTCTATGTGTACTTGTGGGATATTACTTACCATGAAAGGTGCTTTGTTACTTGTTAAAAATCCATGTGAGATTTTGAGCCTCGTTGATCATGTTACATAATCACATGATATTTTTTTTCTGGTGAGTATCGTTCTTGTGTGTGTATTCTAGAACTTGCCTCTAGTCTTACTTGAGACTACATGTGTGTTAGATGATGGGAGATGATTTTAGGCCATCCTTGAAGTTATGAGTCACTTAGCCAAATAATTTCCTACCAAATAATTTTATATCCGTAGTTAGCCCCGTTGAGCCTAAAAGTCTTATTTCTTTGGCAACCTACGAAGATAGACACTTTGATATCCTTTTTGAGCCTTAAGCCTGAAATTGAGGAAAAGTCGAAAGAACCTGAAGTTAAGTTGAAAAAGTTGCAAAAAGCTAAGGCAGAAAGAGCTGAAAAAGAAAAAAGAGAGGAGTTTGAGAGGGATATTTGGGGCATTCCCAAGATAAAACATCCAATTCCATTTCCACAACAATTTTTGAAGAAAGGATTGGATGAAAAATTCAAGAAGTTTTTGGAGATGTTTAAGAAGATCCATATCAATATTCCTTTCGCAGAAGCTTTAGAAGAGATGCCCAACTATGCAAGGTTCTTGAAGGATATCATGTCTAAGAAGAGGAGTTTGACCGGAGATGAATCAGTGAATAAAATAGAGAGCTGCGGATCTGTGATACAAAAGAAACTTCCTACGAAGTTGAAAGATACAGGGAGCTTTACCATACCATGTGAAATTGGAAAAGGACAAGCTAAGAGAGCCTTATGTGATTTGGGGGCTAGCATTAATCTGATGCCTTATTCCGTATTCATTAAGCTTGGTTTGGGGGGAGCTAAAGTCGACATCTGTAGCATTACAGCTTGCTGATAGATCCCTGACATACCCACGGGGGATAGTTGAAGATGTCCTAGTGAAAGCGGGGAAGTTTATATTTCTAGTGGACTTCATTGTGCTAGACATGGAAGAAGAAGAAGATGACAAAGTTCATCTAATTTTTGGAAGGTCATTCCTTGCGACTGCAGGATCAAACATTGATGTAAAAAAGGGGGAACTGAAGTTGCAAGTTAATGATGAAGAAGTTGTCTTTTCACTTGAGAGAATTATGAAGTGGCCTACTGATATGCAAGAGTGTAGAAGCATCAAAGAAGTAGAGGGAGCTGCGGAGGAGAGCATGCCTTTGATTATGTCTAAGGATCCTTTGGAGAAAAGCCAAAGCAAACTCCTTGCTTTTCTTTCTACTGATTTTGATGACAGGTATGATGAGCTTTCTAATGGGTATATTGAATACTTACATAAATCTAATTGCAGGGATTTAGCAAGAAAGCTTAAGCCAACTACTGCGAGCCTCAAGGTTGCAAGCGCAAGAGAAACAACACCTTTAAAGGTGGCGGAGGATATAGTAGTTAATGTTGAGAAGAAGGATGTAGACAAAGGAAGAGGAGATGATGCCTACTTGAAGCCTCCTAATTTACCACCGGATACCCACAAATTTGAAAGTCATTTCTCTCTTTCTTTATTTTGTGATCAATTTTATCCTGACTTTGATATTGATGGTGATAGGAATGATTCTGAAATTGAATGGAAGATTAACAGGAATGAGATGAGAAATCTTGAGAAAAGAGATTCTACTGATCATATGGTACCTAAGAAAGGTAAGGTGGAGAGTGTGGATGATAAGAGGGGGAGAAAGTATTGGAAGGTGAAGATGAAAGAGGATCGCCCTCTTAATCAGTAGTTTACATATTCGACATTTCGTCGTGACTCTCTGACGTTAAACATGAGCGCTTGTTGGGGGCTTACCCTCCTGTTTTATTGCTTTAATATTTTTGTTTGGTGTAGGAGATTTTATTAGGTGCTTCTTCGCCTATGGTTTTCACTTTTTGCAAACTTAGTTTCTCACTTAGTTTGAACTAAGTTTGGGGGGTGGACGTGCTTCCCAATGTCTTGAAGCACCGAGGTAAGTTTTCTTCACTTGTGTGTGATGCTTGGAGGTTGATTTTTTTTAGAATTTTCGGAATTTATTTCGAAGGTTTGATTTTTTTTGCAATTATCCAAGTGTTTTGTTTTGTCATGTTTAGTTCTCCTAGTTTTGGTGTGATTAATTTTGATTGAATTTTTGAGTTCTCCTATGATTTTGCTGATGAATTCTGATTGGTGATGAGATGTGTTTGAGCTTTAATGATTATAAAGGATATCAGTGTAGAAGAAGAAGTGAGTTATATCTGAGGCCTACGCCTGACCGAGTTGGAGAACTTGAGGAGCTCGCAAGATGTGGTGGAGATCTAAATCAGGTTCTTTCGTTTCTTTATTTTAATTCTTATGTGATAGATTGTGTTGATTGTTGAGTAGTTGAGGTGTTATAGTGGGAGTTTCTGGGTGTGTGCTTATTATGATCTTATTTGTTAGATTTCTGCCAGAAATTCATATGCTCTTGAAATTGATGAAGGAAGTGTACTTAAATTATATTATGATATGAAGTTCTATGTGTACTTGTGAGATATTACTTACCGTGAAGAATGCTCTGTTACTTGAAAACACATGTGAGATTTTGAGCCTTTAGATCATGTACATAAACACATGATATTTCTTTCTGGTGAGTATCATTCTTATGTGTGTATTCTAGAACTTGCCTTTTGTCTTACTTGAGACCACATGTTATGTTAGATGATGGGAGATGATTTAAGACCATCCTTGATTATTATGAGTTACTTAGCCAAATAATTCCCTACCATATGATTGTTTATCCGTAGTTAACCCCTTTGAGCCTAAAAACCTCATTATTTGGCAACCTACGAGAAATAACCACTTTGAGTAATTCTTTTGAGCCTTGA
The DNA here is from genome assembly GCA_023678885.1 of Pogostemon cablin. NCBI lineage: Eukaryota > Viridiplantae > Streptophyta > Magnoliopsida > Lamiales > Lamiaceae > Pogostemon > Pogostemon cablin. Next base: position 21,359,719 of record CM042971.1, read on the forward strand.
TTGTCCGTCATGAAGGAGAATTAATGGCATTTCAAAGTGAGTTGATGGAGCTTGATAACAGCTTGGGAAGGAATGAAATTGGTATTGAAAAAGTGATTGATCTTAAGAATGCATCTAAAGAAAATCATGGAGTAGTGCTTAAATCTAGTATTCTATTGAAATAAATACCCTAGGGTAGTGCCCAAAACTGTACCCTATGGAGGATGCGTGAGGTAGTGCCCGAAACTGGTACCTCAAGAAAAGAAAAAAAAGGAAAAAAATGTATATGTTGTGCATGGAGAAAATTGAAGAGTTAAGGAGGATGATGTGCTTGAATTGAAGTGAGTAAGAAGAATGAAGATCATGATGGATCGCGACTTGATTGATCCGAGTTTTGAGTCACTTATCCATATATTTCTTACCTTATCCATAAGTATGATAAAGAGTATAATCTCATAGTACCTATAAAGGGAGATCAAATCAGGTTAGAGTACTAAGTGCACGGGAAATAATTGATTCTGATAGTACCTAGAAAGGGGGTGAATTATATCTCTTGCTCCGAGAAAATTCACACGTGTCATACGCATATTTACTTGTGTCTATAAAGTAGATTTACATGATCTAGTGATGCGTCCATATTCCACAAGGCAGAGTCGGACATCGATACACGAAAGTATGAATTAATAAGTGAAAATGGATGACCTGATGAACTACCTACTATCTTACTTGATCACAACATTTATCTCTTGTTCTTGTTATTTTATTTGTTATTTCAATTATTAGTTGTTACTTACTCTTCAAATCAAAACCATTATATTTTCCAACATAGTCATAATTTACTAGAACATAATTAAATTGATATTTATCCGTCCCATGGATTTGATATTTAACTTGGTCACCTTCGAAACTACAATTAATATCCTTCATACTTGGGGATTAAAATACCCCAATCTTGTCAAAATGCTATGTTGGGGTTCCGACACCGAATCCGACATCCAATATGAAATACCCCACCCTGTTGGAATGCTATGTCAGAGTACCGACACCGAATCTAACATTCAATGATGTCGGATTCGGTGTCGAAATTTCGACATAGTATTCCGATAGAGTGGGGGTATTTTGGTCCAAACATAGATAATTGGGTATGGAAGTTATATAATTTACTTTATGAATGACAATAATTTTTATCTATTTATTTTGGATATTTTTGACAATTGCCTCAATTATAAACCTATATTTATTCTATTTCAAATTGTAATAAAATTTGACAAATGTCATCGAGTACCTATTTTTAACAAAAATTTTCGTCTCTTTCTTCTTCAAAATAAACCTAATTATCACGACTATATAAGACCCAAAATGTTCCATATAGAACGTAAAACAACATTAATCTAAATATTAACTATTTTAAAGAGAGTGACTAGGGTAGGACCAGTCCTACACATATTTGGTGGAACTGAATCCTCTATTCCACTGTTAGAATGGATTATTTCTTAATGGGCCAAATTCGCACCCACTTATGCACAATCCACTTGCGGCTGCGGGCAATTCTTCTTTATCCTTCGAATTCATCATCTCCAATCTCGGCCATTGTTACTTCACCCCCGACGTCTATCGGTACCTCCACTAGATCCTCGCAGAGCACCAACAACATCTATAATTGAATATGCTATCTGAAGCATTCATTCCCAAGTGAAAAAGTGATTCGTCAAAACTGGGATTCTGACATTCTCTCCCTTCCAGACAAGATCAGTAAATGTGATGTTGGGCTTCTTTCATGGGTTGGAATTGACAATAAAAATCTTAAGAAAAATATCACTGAAATTCAGGAGATCATAGCCTTGAAAGCCTATACTATCACTCTTGATGTTAATGAACGTCTTACAGATCTTACCAATCAACTGGGGTTCTTACTAGAGCAAAACAGTATTTACTGGAAACAATGTGCAAAACATCATTGGCATAGAGAAGGAGATAAGAACACAAGTTTTTTCCATGGGCATGCAAATTGTTGGTGTTTTATTAATCACATATCATCTCTTCTTGATAAAAATGGGGTTATGCAACATTCCAAATGAGATATGGAATCCATCATCCAGGATTATTTTGGAGATATTTTTACCTCTTTCATGTCTTCTGAATTTGACATCCAGCAAACACTCACTCGCCTCAGAAATAGATTGGACACAGAGAAGAATGAATCACTCAAGCAAGTCTCCACTGAGGATGAAGTCCGTTCCGCCCTCAAATCCATGCACCCTTTAAATCTCCCGTCCTTGATGGTATGAGTCCTATATTTTTCAGAAATTTTTGCATGTTGTTGGCATTGATGTTAGCTTATTTGTCCTTAAATTTTTAAATGGCTCTCATCTTGATTCAAGTGTAAATCGCACTTTTATTGTTCTTATTCCAAAGTTCAAGGACCCTAAGCAAGTTTCTTAGTTCCACCCGATTAGTCTTTGTAACATTGTATATAAACTTGCCTCAAAATGCATTGCTAATCAAATTAGGAAAGTTCTCCCTTGTATTATTTCCGAATCGCAATCTACTTTTGTTCCTGGTAGGCTTATCACCGATAATGTCCTTGTTGCCTATGAAACTCATCATTTCATGAAATCTTGTGTTACTGGCAACAACCCCTTAATGTCAATTAAACTTGACATGAGTAAAGCATTTGATAGAATTGAATGGAACTTTGCATGTGCTACTCTTAGTTGCATGAACTTCCCTGATTACCTTGTGAATTTGATGCGTACTTGTATCTCCAAACCCTCTTACGATTTTATGCTTAATGGTAGTTCTTTTGGCTCGGTTACTCCTTATCGAGTACTAAGATAATGAGATCCTCTATCTCCTTACTTATTCATTCTTTGCTCGGAAGTTTTTTCTTGTATCTTACAGGATCTTCATGTCTGCAACAAAATCCAAGGAGTGAGAATTGCGAGATCTGCTCCTAGTGTTTCACATCTCTTTTTTGCTGATGACACTTTGTTATTTAAACATGCCTCTATTGAAGAGGCGAATCACTATGACTCTTTATGAGCAAGTGTTTGGCTAAAGAATCAACTATGATAAATTGGGGATCTTATTTAGTCCGAAACACCTGCCCAAATCTTTCTTCAGAAATCTGTGATATCTTGGGGATACCACGAGTTGATTATCACGGGAAATACCTTGGTATGCCATCTTCTATTGGAATGAAAAAAGTAGATATCTTTCAAGACATCAAAGATAGAGTTTGGAAACATATCTCTGGATGGAATTCCAAATCACCTTCGCGAGCTGGGAAAGAAATACTAATCAAATCTTTCATTCAAGCTATCCCAACATACTCGTTGTCTTGTTTCAAACTTCCTATCAGTGTGCTTGAAGACATTAACTCTATGACCTGAGCTTTTTGGTGGAATTCCAACAATAACTCTAAGAAGATAAACTGGGTTGCATGGTCAAAGATGACAACAAGCAAAGAATCAGGGGGTCTGGGATTCAAAGATCTTGAAGCTTTTAATCTAGCTCTCCTCTCAAAACAAGGATGGCGTCTGCTCAACTTCCCAAACTCGCTTATTGCCCGTGTTCTCAAAGTAAAATACTTTTCTAATACTCATTTCCTTGATGCTTGTTTGGGAAACCGACCCTCCTGTACTTGGAGAAGCATTCTTGAGGGATACAAGCTTTTATCTTCAGGCTGCCGCAGACAGATTAATTCACGAAACAACACACGTATCTTCCTAGATAAATGGGTTCCCTCGAGCACACCATCTTTGGTTGACAGATCTCACAGCCAACTGCCAATCAACTCTCAGTGTCATTCTAGTTGATCAAGATGTTCATTCTTGGAAGACTGATTTAGTTACTGCAAATTTCTCTGCAGATGATGCTGCTCGATTCTCTCTCTCCTAATTTGAAACTCCCTTGCAGCTGATTGATGGATATGGTCATTCATTTGGGTTCTTTCACGGTTAAATCTGCATATCATAGTTGCAGAAATCTATTGATTGAGCACAAGCCTCAGCTAGTACTGGTCCAAACCTAATCTGGAAGAAAATTTAGAAACTCGTAATTCCTCATCGCATCACTCATTTCCTATGGCATTGTTGCAATGGCACCCTCCCTATACAAGAATATCTCCAGCATCGGGAAATGGATCTCAATCCTTTATGTTACCTTTGTAAGGAAACTGATGGCACTGCTCGTCACCTGTTCTTCACATACCCCTTTGCTATTGAAACTTGGAAAATTTCTGGTCTTCTCAATGTTATACATGGCTGCTCTCAAGTTGTTGCATCACTTTGGTTCCATGACATCCTTCTGTCGGCTGAAAATGGGTTAGCATGTTTTTTTTGTGTTCTTTATTACTTTCTTTGGTCCGCAAGAAATAGGAATTTTTTTGAAGGCGTCTCCCAAGATCCTCATTCCATTGTGATGGCTGCCTCACGTCTTTTTGCTGAATATCAAGCTACTCATTTCTGGCCCGAAAGAGCCTCACCTTCTCTTTTTAAAGCATATTGGCAAAATCCCCACCAAATTAAAATTTCCGTATCTTCTTTAATGGTGTTATCTCAAATAGATTTATATGTGATTGCTGTGGTGTTTATGTATCTGATCAGGATGGAAAATTTATATTTGGGTTGAGTAAGAAATTCACAGTCATTCAAGATCCCGAAGTAGCGGAATTTTTGCTCTTCGTGAGAGCTTGTATGTTGCTAAACGGTTGGAGTTAACTTCTATTTCTTTCTTGGGAGATGATGAATGTATTATTCTTTATGCTTTAGGCCACCTTGAACCGAATGCACTATCTGCACCTATCCTTGCTGATATCCGTAGTATTCTTGAAGACTTCATTAGCCCGTGCATTTTTTGAATAAGTCGTTCAGAGAACCTCACTGCTCATGAATTTGCTTATTATGCTAAGAAGTCTCTCTCTTGTAATTACTCTTAGTCCGTTCCACCAAACTTTATCTTGTCAATCAGTGCTGGCTGATTCCAACTTTCTAATACAATTTATTTTAAATGTCAAAAATTTTTTTTTGACTTTGATAGGACGCTGATCAAAGACAACAACGATAGATAGGTCTTGACTATAATGGAAACTTTAAGAATTTTTAAGGTGGATTCATGATGCATTGTATATTCAGATTGTGGTAAAATTAATTTTAAAGGGTGATTAATTAATTTAAAATAGTGGTCTAATTAATTTTATAAAGTGATCTATCTAACTTACTGATGACATACAATTTTTTATTCACTATAAATTACTTTATTTTTAGAGTAACCCAATTTATTAAAAAGAGTAACTCAATAAATATAAAAGATTATTCACTATAAATTACTTTTTTAGAGCAACCCAATTTATTTCGCTATAAATTACTTTATTTTTAGAGCAACCCAATTTATAATAAAGATAACCCAATTAATAGAAAAGAGTAACCTAAAAGATTTTATTCACTATAAATTGGTTTATTTATAGAGTAACCCAATTTATTATAAAGAGTAACCCAATTATTAATAGAAAAGAGTAACCTAAAAGATTTTATTCACTATAAATTACTTTATTTTTAGGGTAACCCAATTTATTTTAAAGAGTAACCAATTAATCAAAAAGAGTAATCTAAAATATATTGACCAAGTAATTATGAGTTATTAAAATTCGTCAAAAAAGAAGTAATTAGATCACTCCTTTGAATTAATTAGATAATAATTATATTACTTTTTTAAAATTAATAGTAACCTATCAAACATAAGAATATTATAGGCAGAATTAGAATGTATGGGGATTATATTAGATATATTTGCAATTTCTCCTATCAAATTGGAGAACAACCTCTAATAATCTTCTCATAAAAAGAGTCAGTTGGACCTTCATTTTTAATACATCATCTCATTTAATCGATGGCTACGATTTAGAGAAATATGCTTTTTTTTATAAATGTTCTTCATAGATGTTTAAAAGAATTTATAAATTTTACTAGAATATTTACTCAATCACTAAGATATGTTATTTATATAAGGGTTTATTAATTATAGGTATGTGTATTTACAACCTAATTATTAATAAATACATTAATCTAATATAATTACTGCGGGATATATAATGATTTTTTTTCCTCCCAACATTACCCTTATTCACAACGTTTAATATTCAACGTTTATACAGAACAATAATTTCGTTGAACACTAATGTACACTATATCAAAACTAATATTCAACGTTTAATATTAGTGTACACTATTGTATACTAATATTCAACGTTTATATAGAACTAACCTTTCTTTTATCAATGTACACCGATGTACACTATTATTATACTTATCAATCGAGATTTTAGGAGAGAGAATTTAGGAAAAAATCATTTTCCTAATTCTCTCTGCGGTCACTTTATTTTATTCCTCCCTCTAAATGCACGCTGATGTAATATTTTGAAAGAAATGCGGTCACTTTATTTTATTCCTCCCTCTAAATGCACGCTGATGTAAAGATTTTGAAAGAAATAATTTAGAAAAAAATTGTTTTCCTAATTATCTCTGCGGTCTCTTTCTTTATTCCTCTCTCGTTGATGTACAGATTTTGAAAGAAATAATTTGGGGAAAAAAATCATCTTACTAATTATCTCTGTGGTCACTTTCTATTATTTCTCTCTCTAAATGCACGCCAATGTACATATTCGTCTTCGTTATTCTAATTGTGACTTCATTCTTCATTTTGTGACAAATTTTCGATTAATTAATCAAAATTCAGATATTTAGATTGATTAAGCACATTGTGCATAGTGTGTACAAATTAAAGTTGTATTCAATGACTCTATCTTTGATAATTATTTATCTCACCAAAATGTACACTGATGTATATTTATATAAATAGTTTATTCATTTTTTCTTTCCAAAAATTATTTATCTCAAATGAGCGTGATAGGCTTTTTCTGCGCACTATAATTAAATACTCAAGTGTAAGGATGTCAATTCTAGTAGCAAGTACCCAAGTTAAATTATCGATCCCGCTAAGACAGTTAATTATTTATTTACTATGAATTACTAATTAATCAGAATTGTGTAACCGATTTTCAAAGTGATTTTGTAATGAATTAATTATCTAAATTACTGAAAATATAAATAACTAAATTAATTAAAAGGCAATAAAAATAAAAGCAAGTTTCTAATCAAGAGATAACGAACAGTTCTAAGGTATCAGGTAGAGACCAATTAATTTGGGTTATTAAACTTACGATTGTTCATTCATGCAGTTTCACTGAAAATACACCACATATCCCTGTTATCCCACCGAATATGATTCGACTCAAAGCTAACAGTCTAATCTGGTTTAAATCCTAAGGTGCGCAAATATTACCAAGCATTATTCCTAGATACTAATCAAAGCAAGCAACAATACCTCCGGATGGTAAGCCCGACTAACAAGATATTTTCTGGAATTACTACAAGGTTCTATTCACTTCCTACTTGATTGTCTAATTGCATTGTTCCACTAAACTAATCAAGTATTTGATTAACCAGTTCATGAAATTAAAGTGCTTATAGCGGAGCTACTATAATCCCTAACAGATAGATAATACCAATCATGAACGCACACAAGCTAACACAATAATCCAAGCATTATAGCGGATGTCATGAATATATTATGAAGACGTTACGAAGCAGAAAAGCATGTCTTAATAAAATAAGTAAAATCAAAAGATCAACTGCATAAAATCCCAATCTTTGGTCTAAATCCCCAAATCAATTAAATCAATCCATCAAACCTTAGAACTGTATGTAAAATTAGCCCATGAGGTCACAAGCAACACTCATGGCTAAGCAATTCATACCAAAAATCAAAGTAAAAGGAAGGAAAAGATAGGAATTATGAAACCCTAGTGTAGACGTAGTCTTTCGTTCCTTCTCCGTCTCTCCAATTGCTCGATTCTCCCTCAATTAGCACTTGGAACCCTCTTGGAAGTGGATGGATGGTGAAATCAGGTTGTCAATCTGATATGGAAGAATTGGAGGTGTGAATTGATGATGAATTATGAATGGGTTCTCTCCAATTTGTGTTTTGATCTCCCTAATTGTTTCTAGGACTGATGCAGGGCTTTTTCGCAATCAAAACTGCTTCAGAATCGCGGTTTGAGGGTATATACACTGCTGCATCGAACAGGCCCCGTCTGGGCCCTGAACTGGGCCGCTCGGCACCTTGCTCGAGCCGAGCTCATGGCCGAGCGGCCCCCAAACATGCCGAGCATTATATGGGTGAAACGGGAACGTCATGTAGGCTCTGAGGGCACCCCACTCGGCTGGAAATTCGCAAAATAAGGGTTCCGCTCGAGCCGAGCGACCTCTCAAGCTGCGGAGATTGCGCTGCGCGATTTCACCGTTTTGAGCATAACTTCTTCATACGGACTCCAATTTGAATAATATTTGCGCTCACGCGTTTTTCTTTTCCTTAGCTTTCTATCCATATAAAGAAATCTCAGAAAATCTAACATTTGAATATGTAAAAAGTCATGCAAAGTGGCTGCTCGGTACCGCATGTGCGACGTTAGCACTTTGATCATAACTTTCTCGTTTGGAATCCAATTAGGGTGTTATTTACGTCAAAACGACTCTCTCTTCTGTGGCTTTCCAACTATATACCATATGATCAATTTTGACTTCTATAAGAATACACAAATTTGTGCAACATGGACTGTATTTTTCAGCATTTCTTCTCACTTTCACTCCTCATTCCAACTTTGAACTTTTGATCTTGTTTTACCCTTCAAAACTCAACAAAACACCGTAGTAGCATCTTAATTATGCAAGATATGAAAACCATGTCATTCTATACAAAATCATGGCCATATTCTATCAAAAATGGTGTAATGTGAGACCTAAAATACGTGAAATTCCACTCTCAACAAACCCCCAAACTTACCTGTTGCTCGTCCCGAGGCAATGACATATAAAACCAATAGAGTAATTGAGAGGAAATTTCACAACTTCAAATCCAAGAAAATATAACAATTCAAAAATCATACTTCAAATACTAAGACAACCATCCATCTAAGAACAAACAATTCAGATCAACTACTTCACTTTTTTGGAATGCTCATCCACCATTCTCACGGGTAGTATTTACGCTCATCGCTCAAGTGTGAGATATACACTTCAGGGTAAGGTGTTTTCACTCAAAGTCAATTCAAACACACGTGTAACCATATGCTTGACAATCATCTCAACTCTCGACTAAAGGGATAATTTCAACAATAGGATCACAAAGATCTTGCATTAGGTTGTAATGTTGGCTCTTTGGTAAAGGTAGGGAGTATATGGATAAGGTGACTCAATCACTAGTAGAGAATCAAAGAAGACTTACAGCTTTTCAACAAACAGCTTTACTTTCTTCTTTCTTCTTCATCGCTCTTCAATGCTTCTTACAATTTGATTCCTCCTTCACTTTTGAACACCACATCCTTACTTGAAATTTTTTTTCTTCTTCCCTCTTTTCTTTTCTCTTTTTTTTTTCTTTTTCAAATAAGGGTACCAGTTTCAGGCACTACCATTTTCATGGGGTAGCAGTTTCGGGCACTACCCCTTTATGCAACAATTTAACTACTCTTTTCAACAATTTTCATCACTTCCAACTTATTCTCCTTTTATGATACCAAATTGACTCCTTCAACTCTCTACTAGGTAGGGATTTTTAAAGGCTAACAAAGGGATCAATTGGCTAATCACGTAGGCTTCCACAAAAATAAGGCTTTTAGGCTCAAAAGGGTTAACTACGGATAATTTCAATAGGTAGGATAATAATTTGGCTAGTGACTAATAAATAACAAAGATGGCCTAAGATCATTTCCTATCGTTTAATTAAACATGTAGCTTCAAGCAAGATATAAAGCCAAGTTCTAGAATACGTGTGTATGAACGATACTCACACGAATAAACTAAATCATGCAACTTGTCATGATTTCAAAAGGCTCAAAATCTCACATGGCTGTAGGCATGAAAGAGCACTCCTAATAAAGTCACATAGCAAATCTTTCATGTACATAAGTAAACTTCAAGCATCTCAATATCAAAGCACAATATCAAATTGCTTCTCAAACAATCACACAAAAATACCATCAAGTGCCAAGAAAAATCAGAAAATCATCATAGAGAACCAAAAATCAACTATACCAACACTAGGATTAACACAAAAGAAATAAACACAAACAAAAACAACACGAAACCTGGAAAATCGCAAAAAAATCGAACCCTCAACATCATCAAATAAATTGAAAATATTAAAAATCCGCAAAAAATCGACCCTCCAAGCAACAACACAATGCAAAAAATTTACTTGGTACTACAAGACAAGGTATGTACGTAACCTCCCCCCAAACTTAGATCAAACAAAGTGAGAAACTAAGTTTGCAAAGAAGTATATACCGTAGTCGAGCAATACCTAATAAAATTATTACACCAACACAGACATAGAAAAGCAATTAAAACGGGAGGGACAGCCCCCAACAAACGCTCATGTTTAACGTCGGAGAGTCACGACGGGATACCTCTTTTTGCCTACGGGATCGGAGGACAGCTCTCTCGCATTCATACCTTATGGTACTTCTTTCCTCTCTTATTTACTTCACCAATCATCTCACCCTTCTTTGTCACTCCAACATGATCCTTTGAATTCTTTTCCTCCCATGATTGTCTTGAGTTCTTCTTGTCAATCCTCCACTCAATTGTAGGCTGACCCTGTGTAGCAAAACAAGGATCAAACAAGTTAGAATTTTCAACAATATGAGAATAAAAATCAGGAGGTATGTTCGGAGGCTTCAGATATGGATCATCCATCTTTACTGCAACTAAAAGATTATCAAATATCACATTAGAGTTAGTAGTAGGAAAAGTAAGAGATACGCCTGGTCCTGCGATCTCCTCTACCACTTCAACTCTCTTCCCTTCATACTTCACTTCCTTGGCAGCAGGCTTCATCTTTCCTTCAACAGTGGTCTTCTTATTCCAATTCACTATGTCAGCAGTAGTCTTCCTTTTCTGTTCATCCCTTGCATCACCTAATGCAAGTAACTTCTCAAGATAGTCAATACATGCATTATTGGACAAACTCTCGAACTCTGCATCAGAAAGGATAAAGTTCTCATCATGCTCTGTGTCCACTACATCCACAGACTTGCACTGCTGATGATCCGTGGGCCACTGCATCTCCTTATTCAAAGAAAAGACAATCTACTTATCATCAGCCCTAAGCCTCAACTCTCCTTTGAACACATCAATCAGAGCCCTTCCAGTTGCAAGGAATGGACGCCCCAAGATCAGAGGTGCACCATCCTTTTCATCCTCCATGTCAAGTACAAGGAAATCCACAGGAAAAGTCAAATTCGACACCTTCACTAGCACATCTTCAATCACTCCCTCGGGGTATGTCAACGATCGATCTGCTAACTGTAGGGCAACAGATGCAGGTTTCCACTCCCCTAAACCAAGCTTCTTGAATACTGATAAAGACATCAAATTTATACTGGCTCCTAAATCACACAGTGCTCTCTTAGATGGTTCTTTTCAAATCTCACAGGGAATGATGAAGCTCCCTGGATCCTTCAATTTTTCTGGAAGCTTTTCTGAATAATAGAGCTACAGTTCTCTGTCAAATTCACTGTCTCCACACTGTTAAGCTTCCTCTTTCTGGAGATAAGTTCCTTGATGAACCTTGAATAATGTGGCATCTCTTCCAATGCTTCCGAGAAAAGAATAGTGACTTGGACATCCCTCATGACATCAGCAAACTTACAAAACTTCTCATCAAGGCTTTTTTGACATGAATCTTTGAGGAAAAGGAATTGGTACCTTTGTAATTGGAAGTCCCAAACTGTCTTTCTCGAATACCTGTTCCGCTTATCTCAGTTTCTTCGCTCTCTGCCACTTTTTATCAGAAATTTCCAGATCAGATTGACTCTGTACAGAATTCGGACGCACAGAAAACCCTGGAGGGCAGCTCGCCAGCTCGCTCGGCTCGAGCGGAGGTCGAGCGGTGCCGAGCTGGGTCCCACCTGAACTGGAAGACACATCGGAACTAGCCAGAGTCCCGCTCGGCAGCATCTGAACCTGCTCGGCAGTCTGTTCGGGCTGAGCCGGTAGCCGAGCCGCGTCTAATCGGTTCTGCTCCATCCCTGTTTCGTACTGCTTCTGTTCTGCTTTATTCTGTACAAGTTCTGTGACGTCCTGCATCAGTTTTGGACCTTTACAATGCTTCTCGGATCTCAACGTGATCGCATTAACACTCTCCTTTGGCTTGATTTCCGTATCCGAAGGAAACTTTCCTTTCTGCAACTGCACTTGCTGCTGATTTACTATAGTGGAGATCTGCCCTATGTTATATGACAAATTCTTCAACTGCTTGTTCACTTCCTCATTCTGTTTGGTCATATTCGAGTCCATGAGAACAATGCAGTTATTGATCTTGTTTATGTCGGCATCATTCTTCTTCATGTATCTTGCTAACACATCGTCAATACTGGACTTCCCTTCTTCAGTCTTAGCGCCATGATCAAAATTAGGAGGATATGGAACTGCATTATTCGGATTTGAATAAGAGAAGTTCTCATGCCTCTGATTCTGCCAATTGCCTCCTTGATTATTATGACCTCCCCCTTGGATATTCCTCTGGTTCGAATTACCTTGAGGGTACCTATTTCCTTGCCAATTTTGAGGAGCTCTCGAACCCTGAAGACTCTGCCCCATAGCCCAATTAGCATCCTCGACCTCTTGAAGGTTCATCACCACATCATCACTTGCAGACCCTCGGTTGCCTCCCCCATTATTACCTGATATCAGAGTAATCAGGTTCTTATTCATCTGTTCCAATTGAGCGACAACCTTATCATTCTTATCAGCTTCAGAAAATTTCTCTTCAACCTTTGCAACTTTACCAAGTATATAAGTCTCTCGGATTCTCTCAGATGGCCAATCCCTTGAGTTCAAAGAGATATCATCAAATAATTTCTCTACGGCATTGGATGTTTTGCCAAAAATTGTTCCTCCCGCAGAAGCATCAACCAACACTCTAGATTCATTGTCAAGGCCATTATAGAAGACACTGATGAGTTGAGACTTTTTTAATCCATGCTGTGGGCATCTCCTCAACGCATCAGTAAACCTTTCCCAAGCCTCTCCAAACGACTCATCTCTCCGCTGCTTGAATTGATTGATCTCCTATTTCAGTAAAAGAACCTTTCCTAGTGGCATAAATCGATCCACGAACAACTGCTGCAACTCAGTCCAGTTTGAGCAACTGTCTCCCTTTAGCTTATCATACCACTCCCTTGCCTTATCAACCAATGAAAACTGAAAAAGCCTCATCTTCCATCTATCATTAGTAGCATCAGCAGCTTTCACTGTATCCATGTAGCTGTTGAAACGCTTAAGATGGCCATAGGGCTCATAAAAAATGCCTCCGGCAAAGGGATTTCTCTCCACCATGTTGATCAGGGCTGGCCTTATGTCGTTTGCTTCATTAGCTCGAATGGCTCCAACTACGCCTGATCCTCCCAGGTTGGTGGACTTAAAAGTTTCTCGGATGACGATGTCATCCTCATCGACTCTTTCTCCCATTGATGCTGTTTCAGGTTCTGTCTCAGATTCTGATTCAAACTCCGATTCAGCCTCATCTAGGATAACCTGATTCTCAATCTGCACTTCTTCTTCCTCTAAAATTGCTTTAGGAGGTGCTTTGGTATTCTTTGATTTTACTCTTCTTTTCCTCGCAGAAGCTTCAATTTCCGGATCAAATTCAAGATCTTGTGCTCTCGTCTTTGACCTAGTTTGCATGCAACTTCAAGAAAAATCCAAAGTAAAACAATTAAATCCCAAAGAAAATATTCTAATTAACTAAGTAATAAAAGAAAATAAATAATTAAAACTGTCCCCGGCACAACGGCGCCATAAACTTGATAGGCTTTTTCTGCGCACTATAATTAAATCCTCAAGTATAAGGATGTCAATTGTAGTAGCAAGTACCCAAGTTAAATTATCGATCCCGCTAAGACAGTTAATTATTTATTTACTATGAATTACTAATTAATCAGAATTGTGTAACCGATTTTCAAAGTGATTTTGTAATGAATTAATTATCTAAATTACTGAAAATATAAATAACTAAATTAATTAAAAGGCAATAAAAATAAAAGCAAGTTTCTAATCAAGAGATAACGAACAATTCTAAGGTATCAGGTAGAGACCAATTAATTTGGGTTATTAAACTTACGATTGTTCATTCATGCAGTTTCACTGAAAATACACCACATATCCCTGTTATCCTACTGAATATGATTCGATTCAAAGCTAACAGTCTAATCTGGTTTAAATCCTAAGGTGTGCAAATATTACCAAGCCTTATTCCTAGATACTAATCAAAGCAAGCAACAATATCTCCGGATGGTAAGCCCGACTAACAAGATATTTTCTGGAATTACTACAAGGTTCTATTCACTTCCTACTTGATTGTCTAATTGCATTGTTCCACTAAACTAATCAAGTATTTGATTAACCAGTTCATGAAATTAAAGTGCTTATAGCGGAGCTACTCTAATCCCTAACAGATAGACAATACCAATCATGAACGCACACAAGCTAACACAATAATCCAAGCATTATAGCGGATGTCATGAATATATTATGAGGACGTTACGAAGCAGAAAAGCATGTATTAATAAAATAAGTAAAATCAAAAGATCAACTGCATAAAATCCCAATCTTTGGTCTAAATCCCCAAATCAATTAAATCAATCCATCAAACCTTAGAACTGTATATAAATTTAGCCCATGAGGTCACAAGCAACACTCATGGCTAAGCAATTCATACCAAAAATCAAAGTAAAAGGAAGGAAAAGATAGGAATTATGAAATCCTAGTGTAGATGTAGTCTTTCGTTCCTTCTCCGTCTCTCCAATTGCTCGATTCTCCCTCAATTAGCACTTGGAACCCTCTTGGAAGTGGATTGATGGTGAAATCAGGTTGTCAATCTGATATGTAAGAATTGGAGGTGTGAATTGATGATGAATTATGGATGGGTTCTCTCCAATTTGTGTTTTGATCTCCCTAATTGTTTCTAGGACTGATGCAGGGCTTTTTCGCGATCAAAACTGCTTCAAAATCGCGATTTGAGGGTATATATACACTGCTGCATCGAACATGCCCCATCTGGGCCCTGAACTGGGCCGCTCGGCACCTTGCTCGAGCCGAGCTCATGGCCGAGCGGCCCCCAAACCTGCCGAGCATTATATGGGTGAAACGGAAACGTCGTGTAGGCTCTGAGTGTACCCCACTCGGCTGAAAATTCGCAAAATAAGGGTTCCGCTCGAGCCGAGCGACCTCTCGAGCTGCGGAGATTGCGCTGCGCGATTTCACCGTTTTGAGCATAACTTCTTCATACAGACTCCAATTTGAATAATTTTTGCGCTCACGCGTTCCTCTTTTCCTTGGCTTTCTATCATTATAAAGAACTCTCATAAAATCCAATATTTGAATATGTAAAAATTCATGCAAAGTGGCTGCTCGGTACAGCATGTGCGACGTTAGCACTTTGATCATAACTTTCTCGTTTGGAATCCAATTGGGGTGTTCTTTACGTCAAAACGACCCTATCTTCTGTGGCTTTCCAACTATATATCATATGATCAATTTGGACTTCTATAAGAATACAAAAATGTGTGCAACATGGACTGTATTTTTCAGCATTCCTTCTCACTTTCACTCCTCATTCCAACTTTGAACATTTGATCATGTTTTACCCTTCAAAACTCAACAAAACACCTTAGTAGCATCTTAATTATGCAAGATATGAAAACTATGTCATTCTATACAAAATCATGGTCACATTCTATCAAAAACGGTGTAATGTGAGACCTAAAATACATGAAATTCCACTCTTAACAGAGCGCACAGTGATGTATGTACATATAAATACTTAATCGTGTTTTTTTTATTTGATTCACACGTTGCACACTCATGTTCAGTAAGTATGGATAATATGAAAAAAAATTAAATTTTGTATTTGTGCGTAATTTTCTATAGGGAATGTATGAATTAGTGTTATCTAAATACGTTTTGTACTTAATAAATACCCTTTATATAACTCTAAACTAAAACCATAAAACTTATTTCATTTTAAAGAGTAGTCTAGCAATTATTAAGAATCAAATAGAATAATACAAATTTCACATTGAAAAAAAAAGGTATTCTTTTGTATTAATTAGATTACTGTTGAGAGTGAAAATAAGCGTGTTTTAGTGTCCAATTGAACACCTATTTGATTGATATTGTTGTTATATATTAGCACAAGTATCTATATTCGATATATATGAGAAAAAGGTGCACTTGAGGTGTTTTATTGTGTTTTAGGTGGAAAAAGGACCAAAAGTGCAAAGTTGGAGAAAATGTGCAATTTGTGCAAGAATACTGAAAAAATGCACGTCTAACTTTCATAATTATTTTGTATTTGTATGGAGCTCAAAACTGGTTAGTGTGATAAATGGTTAGAAATCCACTGAAGAAAGGGTCGTTTTGACATAAAGAACATCTGAATTGGAGATCGGACGAGGAAGTTATGAGCAAAGTGGTGACGTCGCGCAAGCTGTGCCGAACAGAATTGTAGTGCTACTTTCCATGGCATGTTACATATTCAATTCTTAGATTTTTTGTGAGTTATATATATATATAGAAAGACAAGGAAGATAGGATCGTGTGAGCACAAAAATTACTCAATTCAGAGATCGGATGTGAAAGTTATACTCGAAACGGAGAGACTGCGCAAATCGGTTCTACCTGCTTGAGGTCGAACCGAGGTCGAACCCGACGGAAAAAATGCCGGTTCGACCACGACATGCCGGTTCGACCTGTTGAGCTGGTCGAACCTAGCTCCTGATGCTTCTAGAAGGGTGGTTCGACCATGGTTCGACCTGTAGGGATTGGTTCGACCTGTTTGTGAGGTCGAACCGCGCTTCGAGAACTTACCAAATCCGTATTTTCGAGGCCTAAACACGTGTGATCACTTGAAAAGCTCATTCCAAGCCTAGGATACTTGATTACAAGTATAAAAGGAGGTCTATGCAGCCACAAAAGAGGAGGAACACAACAACAAGAGAGGAGAAGAGAGGCCACAACCATACTACACCCCACAAGGGGGGATCACCCCCCAACCATCATCCACTTCCTTTCCTCCATCCATCCATCACTTTGAAGATTCGTCTGTGGAATCAAGAGGAGAACCAAGAGGAGAATTCAAGATGGAGAAGGACGCGACGACGCCCACACCTAGGGTTTATTCGTTTCCTAATTTATCTTGTATTTTCTGGACATTCGGGTAAGATCTATCCAACCCCCATGTGTGTTTCCTACAATACCATGGGCTAGAGCCTTTTTGGTAGAACTAGGGTTGTGAAGGTTTTACGAATTGATTGAACTTCCATGTGTACACTCCGTATAACACTACTTGTGGATTTATTTTATATAAGATTGTGCTTTTTTAATCCATGCTTATAGTCGTTTTGTGCATCAATAATCGTTGTGTAGAGTCTGAATACATAATATGGTTATTGGTTGAGTGAGTTCACTGTTGAGCAGGGTTTTATATTATGATTCTAAGTGAGGGGACTTCAAAGCTTCATTAGAACTATCATATATGAATACTTATTAATTGAATTGAATTCGGGTTATTGAGTAGGATAAAGAGGATAACTTTATAGTACCTATAAAGGGAGATCATATCGGGTTAGAGTACCAATCCTAGGGGGAAATAATTGATACTGATAGTACCTAGAAAGGGGGGTGAAATTATATCTCTTGCTCCGAGGTTATTCACACGTGTTACACACATGTTTACTTGTATCTATAGAGTAGATATGTATGGTTTAGTGATGCGTCCATATTCCACAAGGCAGAGTCGGACACCAACACATGAAAGGAAGTGAAGTAGTAAAACTGGATTATTCTAGAGCTACCTATTCTCCTACTTGATCCACCTACGTATTCTTCGAGTGATATTTTATTTAATTTGTTATTTTAATTAATTGTTTATTAGTTAATCATTCAATCCTCAAACTATATTGCCACACTTGTCTTAATTAATTTAGTAAATAATTAAATTGATAATACGCCGTCCCTTGGGTTCGATATTCACTTGGTCGCTTGCTTAAGCTGCAATTGATATCCTTAATACTTGGGGATTAATTTTGCGTGCAAAGAAAACGCGCATCAATTACCTATAAAATAATTAGATTACTATTTGAAATTAAAATATATGAAAATAAGTAGATAAGAAAAAAAACTAATCAAAATGATACACATTTATATCCGCTTACTCGATCCCAATTCAAACCCCTGATAAGTCATATTTTAGTACGATTATTTGGTTATAATTCATGTTTATTTGATGGACTTATGTGCTAGTTGGGTGCTAAAACTGACTTAAATTGTCTTTTGGTAATTAGAGCTTTAATGTTATAAATTGATGTGGAAACAGGTTGTTTTGTGGAAGAAATTCGTTGCTGCCAGATGAGCTAACACTGAACCCTTCAGTGTCAGTGGAAACGAACGAAAATTCAGAATAAATAAGGAAAGTGGCAGCTGAAAATCTTCTCACACGTTTTCTCATGTTCCAGTGATTAATCAACCCAAGTCAGGCCCATATTTGGTGGAAGACACGGTAAAAAAAAGAATAGATCCTGAATATCTGGTGGAAGACACGGTAAAAAAAAAAAGAAGAGATCCTGGATATATTTTTGGAAGAAAGAAATAAGGAAAGAGATTAAGTAGAAAAATGAGGAGATATTATTTATTCTTGGAGGCTGCTACACACGGTAACACATAATATTCTTCAGCAGAATTGGCGTGAAGGAGCAGCGGTCTTCTCCCTCTTCAAGACAGATTTGGGCGTGAAGATTCAAGTTCATCGGACATCATCGGTTCTTTATTTTTAATTATATTTTTGTCATGAACATGCAGGGCTAATCCCCTTTTTTAGTTTAGGATTTCGTGAACCTCTCGTTGAACCTTAGATTAATTATTAAGGGTAGGTTTTTCATTAAATCTTTTGTGCAAGTTTATTCATGCTTTGATGTTCTTAATAGCTCTTTGATAATTAATTTAGCCTGATCAACTAGTTTAATTATTTAATTGCTTAATGCTATTTCATGAACTATGATCCGTAATTGTTGTAGGAATTAGATTAAGTAGCAAACAGAGATTATTCCCTCTAGGTGTAATAGGATATAGGTTGTATGATTTCTAGCCGGATTTCATAGCCTAGTAATTCTATGTTTAGAGTTTTAATGCATTTACTAGTTCGAATCCATAGGGTCACTCGTAAATAGTTCAATTTAGTGGTCGTACCCTAATTGATAAGCTTAAGAACATTCAGATTGATTGGTCGTACCGTAAATCTAGGGATTTGAGTTTGCACACTAGGCTAGATGTTTTATTCCTGTAATTAATTAATTTAGTAAACGGGAGGGGATCGTCATCCTAAACTAGGTTTGTCTCACTTGGTAAATTTTCTAATTAAAATTCGTCTACATACTTCGTTGTTGGAATTGAGTTAATTTATTCTCATCATTGTTATTTTCAGTTTGTCATCAAAACAAAACCCCCCCAATTTATTTTATTTGTTTTCAACACTTTAATTTAATTAAATTTTCATTATATTCTGTTGAATTCGACCCGTACTCGTTACTATACTAAGTATTAGAGTGAGTTGGAAATAAATTATATTTTGGTAGGCCAGCAATAGCTTACCAACCCCTTGTTTCCTCAAACTCTTTAATTTCACGGATATTAGGGTTAAGGAATTGGGCGAGATATATGCTCTTTAGTATATAAATTTCAGGCCGACTACGAATTCGATTGGGGAGTCTGGGAATCTGTACATGGAAAAAGTTGTTGTTTTGAATAATTTGGATGATGGGTTTGTGCTTTTGACAGTCCATGTATCTGGGATATTGGTTGTCTACCAATCGGGTGATGAGAAATGGAGGCTCATTGAGGATTTGTCTTTGCCGTCGCCTTATGATGATGTGATCTTAGGAAAGGTAAATCATATGCTGTCGACTACTTGGGCAAAATTGTTCTTGTTAGTACTGCGGATTTGAATGCGAGTCATATAGCAAATTACATCTTCGGTGGTGATAAGAAGTTTCTTGTGACGTGGCCTTAGTTTGGGTTTCCGATAGATTGTGACATGGCATTGGTTTTGGGGAGGGAATGGGATTTGAGAAGGAATCGGGTCAAAATTTGATTTATGCTTTGACCCAATATTAACTTATAATATCCGGTCCTATAGAATCTAAAAATAAGCTTGCTCTATACTAGGCATTGTCATTTTTAAAATAATGATAGTAATTTTGTTTGATTGTAAATTCACTGGGTGGCTAAGAGGCCGATTTTAATTGTTTCTCACAACCAATCACATGCCTAGCAAAGGATTAATACTATCTCCTTCAATGAATCACATTACAATCCTAGTTCTTTTTTTGCACCAAATGTATAAGGTGCAGCTGCTGTTTTTGAATGGAAATAATAATAATAATAATAATAATAATAATAATAATAATAATAATAAGGGTTAATTTCTAAAAAATTCACCACCTTATTGGGGATTTTTAAATCTATCACAACCTTTTATTTTTTTCAATTCAATACACGATTTGTTTAATATTTTCAATTATATCACGACATTTTATTTTTATCAATTCAATAAGCAATCTATTTAATATTTTCAATTCTATCACAACTTTTATTTTTTCATTTTGATACACCACTTATTTTATATTTTCATTTCAATTTATTATTATTATTATTATTATTATTATTATTATTATTATTATTATTATTATTAGGAAAAATTACTAATAGATACACACTTTTAACCTAAATTACTATGAGATACAAGGAATTAAAATAATTACTCTCACATACAAAATATTAAAATAAAATACCAAATATAACCTTATAATCTCATACACTTTTAAACCACCAACCCTACCCTTCACCCACCACCGACGTTGACCAGCCGTTGACTAGCGTTGACCGCCAGCCGAACATCCGTTGATCGGCGTTGGCCAGCCGTTGACCGGTGTTGACCGGCGGCCGAACATTCTTTGACCGGCGTTGACTGTCGGCCGGACAGCCGTTGACCGCCGCTGACCGCCGCCTCCTGCCGCCGGAATTTAAAATGTGCAAACAAAATGTGCAAAAACAAAATTATGCAAAGCAAATTGTGCAAAACCAAATTGTGCAAACAAATTGTGCAAATACATAGGGGTATTTACGGTATTACAATCATAATTGTGTAGTTATGAGTAATAGTAGTACTTTGAGTCATATAGTTTACAGCAATTATGCATTATTTTATGTATCCAATAGTAAATGACCCTTATTATTATTATTATTATTTAGTGTGGGTTAATAATAATGTGTTTTCATTTTGCATAATAAAACTGCAACAACCATTGTATTAAAACGTCCATAACTTATTATTATTATTATTATTATTATTATTATTATTATTATTATTATTATTATTATTATTATTATTATTATTATTATTATTATACTGGCAAAGGGCACACAATATTATTTTTTTTTAATTTTGTTTCGTTATTTTTATAACTTTATTTTTCAATATAATAAAGGTGTATATATATGAATTATAAAAATGGGCGAAATAAAAATTATGAGTTAATGAGGAAGTAATAATAAAAAAATTTAGTTAGTGTATATTAATTTTTTGTAAGAATATACTTTTAAAACCGATAAATCTATCACAACAATTAGTGCTAAAGAACTCACCAGTTATTTTATATTATTATTATTATTATTATTATTATTATTATTAAATAGATTGCGTATTGAATTGACAAAAATAAAAGTTCATGATAAAATTAAAAATATTAAATAGATCGTGTATTGAATTGACAAAAATAAAAAGTCATAATAAATTTGAAAATCCCCAATAAGGTGGTGAATTTTTTAGAAATTAACCCTAATAATAATGAGAATTTTATTATTATCCAATACAAATTATGCATTCATATTACTGTCATATACAATAGGGTGAAAATATTACTAGCACATACAATATATTAGAATGAGATACCCAATATATCCCTACAATTATAATCTCAATTGATCTTTTTTATAATAATTTCAATTTTTTTTCTCTTTCCTTTGCTCTTTCTTCATCTCTCCAGAAATCCTTTTCCTCCAAATTTCCTGCATTCAAATTTTCGGCGTCCTTCTAGCCAAACATGGTGAGGGTTTCTGGTGTACCCGGCTATACTCTCCAATGCAGTGCCATATTCTCCGTCGGGACCAAAATCTAAAATTCGATTAGCCTCTAACCCTTTATCTATTGGTTATGGTTCCTGTTTGCTCACTGCCTCTGTGTTTGGGAGGCGTCATGGTGACTCGGCGGGCGCCACACTCCTAGTGCGCCCATGGCGAGGCCTTTGCTCTAGCCGAGCCATTTTCTCACTGGCTTCTACAACTCATGCGGGATAGTGGGGGCACTGCTGGATCTATGGAAGTGTGAGACTCATTGCAACTCGCCTGTTTAGAAATGGGTACTTTGTACTCGCTGATTCCGGTGGCCTCTCAATCGAACCCACGACATTTGCTATTTTTCTATCTGAGCCCTTTCCCTTCTACAGAGGCCTGGTGTAGGAGACCACTTCAAGCACTTCGAAAAACAAGAATGTGAGAATACCATTTTGTACTATTAAAGAAACTCATCCATCATCTTCCAATAGGGATACCCCTTTACCCTTTTGGATGTTCTGTTGTTAAACTGCCTTAAGTCGGATCCATGTGAGGATGATCACACCTTGTTTGATCTATCAACCATTAGATTTAGTGTGGAATGACACGTTTCTAATATGGTTACGCAAGAATAAATCAAGTAAGAAGAATCTTATTTCAAGAAACATATCATCATATTCTTCCTCAAAATCAGACATCGAAGGTGGTGTTGGCATTTGATCATTTGGTTAACATGACCCGTTAGGGTTCCATATGCTTCTAATTCAGCGGAAGCCAGAAAACCAAAGAAATATATTACTTTTCACCAGGGTATGTTGAAGACGATGAATTCCACCAGCCTGTGCAGCCTCACCATTTTGGACATAACTCTCTCATCCGTGGCTTTCCGTCAGTATATCACACATCCTGTTCTGAAATCTGTATGATTTTATAAAAATCGTAGAAGGTAGCAGACAACAGCAGCAAACAACCTTCCAGTCTTCTGTTGTATTCCCAAGTTCAATCTCGACGTCGTATGGGCGACGATCCTCGAGATCTTCTCAATCTTCTGTTTTCTCACACTCCTCACAGTGATAGGCGTGATTAATCTCATAGATTAGGGTTTCTGGACAGTTGAGATGACTTATATATGGGCTACAGCAGGGACCAGGAGGAGAAATTAGAGTTGGCCGGGCCTCCATTGGGCTTAAGTATCCAAGCTTAACCCAAAGCTTATACTTAAGTCCAATAATAATAATATATACCACTAAAATATTATTACTGCACTACCGTTCTAATCCCATAATTACGTTATGGGCTCCTTCTTATTATGACCCCGTTATTCTCCCCATGTTTAAGATATACAATGTCCATTAATTAATTAAGTTACTGACAACTCCATTAATTAATATCTCATCCAAGAGTAGTACCACTCAACCTCATTATTATGCCAGAATAAATCCACCTGCAGGGTTTACATGATAATCCTTATGAGCTCCTCAAGGGACATCATCAACCTATGACGGACATGGATTCCTTCTACAATCAATAGCACACCATAGAGACAACACTACTTCCCAACTCACCGAGTTTGTTGATTTAATTACATGTAAATCTCACCCATTGATGAATCAAATATATACACACTGCCCTACGTGTCGAGGTTATTGTATTGGGATTAAGAGCACAAACATCCATAATAACTGAGATCAAGTTCTCATATAAGTCAGTATAAGTCGAACAATCTCAAATGGTCCCGCTCAATACACACAAAGTGCACTAATGTAATTCTATAGCCAAGACAAACTAATACCAAACCACACTATAACCATCCCGATAGAGAGTCTCCATCTATCTCAGTTGTGAGCATCTATTTATACTTTATAAGGAAATCGATAATATGATCTTTCGCGTGTTGTCGCACAACATATTATCTACAGTATAAAGTAAGTGGACTATTGCATCGTGCATATAAATAAATTATAAGACGCAGTCATTTGATCATATGATTCTCATTTCAAATAAATTGTTATAACATTGTTCATACTAAAGCTAGACTTTTAGTATACAATCCAACAGGTGGGATCATCTACTTGGGCATCCCTCTCAGTCTTTCTTAGTCTTGTTTACAATCGAACACATGATTAATGATATCTTAGTTTCACTCGCAGATCACATCATACTTGTTATTAGTTCCTGTTCATAATGTGTTTGTTCTGTTGCTTGAATTTCTGTGCTCTATGATGATCTATGGGCATGATCTGATTACTCTCCCCATCTATTATTTGTTCATTGCATTTTTTTTAAAATTTGTTTGTGCATGTAGTTCCATACAATGCCAACATTTGTTTCTCTCTCTCTTTTATGTCTTCATTTATTATTTGGTTGAGCTATACTTTGGCATCCATATTTTAGTCAAATTTTTTTTGTGTCTATGTCAAAATGTCTTTTATTATGCTATTGCTGCCTTCATACAGGCATTGGAGAATGTGAATTAAGAAAAATAAGAAAAGAAAAGAGTTAAGGTGAATGAGAAAATTAAAGTTAGTATTGACGTGGATACATGTGGAATGATAGCTGAGAAAGAAGGTATTACTAAATAAAATTAAGGATGGATGTGTTTGTTTGCTGCTCTACTTTTGGTCTTGGTTTTTTTGCCCTGGTTTGGCGTATTCAGAAATATTGTATTCAGACACTCAACTTATTGTATTCAGAAATATTGTATTCAGAAACTCAACTTCTTACCGACAAATCACGATCAATTTTTTCTCCGATACATTCAGAAATATGTATTAAGAAACCTGATTATTCTCAAATATTTTTAGAGATTTTTTGTATTTAAATATATTTTAAAGCTTTAAAATCAAAATTATCTCTATATCAATACATGAACACCATGAATATAACATTTAAACACAAATATTGGACCATAGTGAGAACACAATACTATATTTTTATTGATTACTAAACCCTGAACACAAATACTTGTGGGTTTCACTCACTTAAATCAAAGTCTTTTTGTATGATGTGAGTGAGAGAAAATTGATTATTAACTCTAAACATAAATATTCTGAACACTACGTACATAAATTTCTGAACACAAGAAGTTAAAGTCTTTTTGATCGGTGTGAGTGAGAGAAAATTGATTATTTAGCTCTATACATAAATATCCTGGACTAACTTCCATCGATTTTAGGGGGGAGAATCATGGGATGATTTTTCTCTTTCATATTAAAAATTAAATATTCTACTCTTTTAAATTATTTTTGAACACAATTAAATAAGGGTAAGAAGATGTTTCACTAATTACTACTGTATTGATTTTAAATATTTTTAATCTGGTGTATCTATTAGTAATTATGGTATATAAAATTACCTAATAGCAATGAACCCTAATAATAACAAGGGTTAATTATAATAAAATACATGACCTTTACTTATTTTCTAAATTTAATCACGAACTATTTTTTTTAACAAAAAAAAAATACATGACCTTCTCATTTTATGTCATTTTAATCACAAACTTTTCTTCTATCAATTAAATACACAAATTTAATTTATTCTCTTAATTTAGTCACGATTTTTTTATCCAATAAAATATATGTTTCTTTTTCACAATTTAATCACAATGTCTTTTATTAATTAAATGCATTCCTAATGTTAATTATGAATAAAAACCAATACACATTTAATATATTCAAAATTTAAAATATAATAATGTTTAAATTATAACCCATAAATTATATATATAATATAAAAGATTTATAAATGCATAATAAATGATTCTCATCCCATTTTTGTTGAAAACAAATTTGTTTAATTTTTTTTATTCATATTTAATTTTTGTTAGTTGATCGACACACCATTTTTTTTCCTTCGAAAATATACGTAATAACTATCACTCCCATTTTTTTGTCAAGAAAAAAAAAGTGTTTTATAAGTTTTAATATTTAATATTTAATTTATATATTTTATTTTAAATATTTAATATTTTATATTATTATTTATTAATTAAGATAGTCATATATTTTATTAATAGAAGAATTTGTAAATAAATTATAAAACACAAAGAAATATGTATTTAATTTAAAAGAATAAAAATTAAAATTCGTGATTAAATTGAGATATTACAAAAATATTGTGTATTTAATTGATAAAAATATAAATTCATGAAGAAATTGACAAAATAAAAGAAGGTCATGTATTTTTTTGATAAAAAAATAGTTCGTGATTAAATTGAAAAAATGAGAAAAGGTTGTGTATTTTAATGCAATAAACCCTGATAACAAAGAGTATGAGAGATAGGAGTAACTCGAGATTATTTACTCACTCCGTACCATAATAAGTTTTAGAGTTTCTGTCTTCGTCTACCCACAATAATTTTATCATTCAAAAAATAAAAAACATCACATCAATCTTATAACCTCAAAATACATCTTAATTTCAAGAAAAGTATCTCATGGAACGTCGAAAAGGAACTGCAGTGATCTTGAATAGGAATCCTTGCCCCCAATTTTTATGAAATACAAGATGCACATTGACAGTCAAGGGGATCACTGAAATGGAATGAAGCAGCTACTTTCGAAGTAACAGAATGAAAAGCAACGACTGGAGTGGGAGAGTCAGCAGTAAAGTGTCACCTTGACGTGGTGGAAGTCATCATATATAACACAGTTTACAAGAGTTTTAGACACACCGTGTCCCTATGTGAAAACAAGAATTTTATAAAATTCTTGTATTCACATGGGGACACGGGGCACAGGAGTTTTTGCCTTTATCTATTATCTAAGAACATCTCAAAAAGTAATTTCTCTTAACTTACGTGTAAATAAGTAAATGTGAAGATGAAAACGAGAGGGATAGTATAACTTTTTTAAACTCTGTATTTATAGTAAGGGTGAAGTATAATTTGGGATGGAGTAAGTATTATAATAGAAAATAAAAAATTTATTATTATACACCCCCTTTGTCCCTCAAATATTGTTATATTTTTTAATCAAATCGTCCCACAATTATTGTAACATTTCTTTTTTTGTACATGAGACCCACCATTAATATACTCCCTCCGTCCCCTTGATAAGTGTTTATTTTGCTATTTTGGTTCGTCCCAATACAAAGTGTCAATTTTCTTTTTGGGTTGATGTGACACACAATAATATTAGAAAAAGTTAAAATAATACACTAAATTCAATATACAAAATCTTTACCAACGCTTCAATATGTTTGTTATCATTTCTATACATTTGCACATTTTATGACTCTATTACCCCTCTCCCACATCCACCCACCCAAGTTGGGTCACGGTGTGGGTGACCCACATCGGCGGCGGTGACCGACGGTGGGTGTGGGTCAGGGTGTGGGTCACCCACAACGGTGGTCGGTGGTGGGTGTGGGTCACCCAAACGGATGGTGGCCAGCGGCAGTGGGTGTATGGGTTTACTTAGAAATTTTTTTTTAATTTTGGGAGAGGGGTATTATGGTCCTTTTAGGTAGGTTTTGGTTAAAAAAGATATAAGTTTTTTGAGTTATTGGTAATGATATTTGTATATGGAGAGTTGGGTATATTTGCATATTGGCACATAATATTATTATACTCAACTCACTACACATGGGGCCCATACTCAACACTAATCCAACAACTCACTACACATTAAAATATTATTTATCTCACCTCATTACACTTTAAAATATTATACTCCTTAATCCACGTGCAAAAAATAAACGGACACTTATCAAGGGGACGGAGGGAGTATCTACATAGGTCTCACACATAATATAATGCAACTACCCACTATATATTAAATTATTATATATCTCAACCTACTATAAATTAAAATATACTCTCTCCGTCCCATAATACCTTTAACACTTTCTACATTTAGACGTCCCACAATACTTTTCATACCCCATTTATAGTAAAAAAATACCATTATATCCTTCAATTACACAATAATTTCAAATGGCCCAACTGCATTAGGCCCACATTTAAGTTTAATTGTTGGATTTGGGCCAACTAATTACAATCTCAATCTAATTAATTTAACCCAACTACTCCTAACCCTAATCACCCCACACGTCTCTCACACTCATTTCTCACCTTTGATTTCAGATCTGGTGTCATCCATTCCTCTCTCTCGTCTCTTTCCGTGAACAAACCCTAGTATTTTCTCCAACGATCTGAACCTCATCGACTCAACCCTAAATCCTAACCCCCTCTTTTGCTCCTATCTTCTATCAATCTACCCCTCTCTTATGTAAATCTTACCTTCTCTTGAAAATACGATGTTGAATTCGAATCTAAATCCTTTTCTGTTCGATCAAACCAAATAACATTTCGTAAATGGAAGGACAACATGTTATCTATGGCTGGCGTATTTGCTTGATAAATTCTGTTATCATTGCTTCAAATATGCATGTTATGATGGTGTATAAATGGCCTCGGGATCTTATAAAAAAAATAGACATTGCTTGCAAAAATTTTATTTGGACATGTGATGTTTTAAAGCAACACCACTTTACAGTGGGGTGGAAGAGATTGTGCTGCCTGAAGGAAGATGGGATTTTGGGCATCAAATGTATGCGAACAGTTCTAAGGTATCAGGTATTGACCAATTAATTTGGGTTATTAGACTTACAATTGTTCATTCATGCAGTTTCACTGAAAATACACCATATATCCCTATTATCCCTCCGAATATGATTCGATTCAAAGCTAACAGTCTAATCTGGTTTAAATCCTATGGTGCGCAAATATTATCAAGCCTTATT
This sequence comes from Pogostemon cablin, assembly GCA_023678885.1. Classification (NCBI taxonomy): domain Eukaryota; kingdom Viridiplantae; phylum Streptophyta; class Magnoliopsida; order Lamiales; family Lamiaceae; genus Pogostemon; species Pogostemon cablin. Next base: position 21,388,728 of record CM042971.1, read on the forward strand.
CCTAGATACTAATCAAAGCAAGCAACAATACCTCCGGATGGTAAGCCCGACTAACAAAATATTTTCTGGAATTACTACAAGATTCTATTCACTTCCTACTTGATTGTCTAATTGCATTGTTCCACTAAACTAATCAAGTATTTGATTTACCAGTTCATGGAATTAAAGTGTTTATAGCGGAACTACTTCAATCCCTAATAGATAGACAATACCAATCATGAATGCACACAAGCTAACACAATAATCCAAGCATTATAGTGGATATCATGAATATACTATGAAGACATTACAAAGATGATAAGAAAGTCTGAATAAAATAAGTAAAATCAAAAGGTCAACTGCATAAAATCTCAATCTTTGGTCTAAAATCCAAATCAATTAAATCAATCCATCAAACCCTAGAACTGCATATAAAATTAGCCTATGAGGTCACAAGCAACACTCATGGCTAAGCAATTCATACCAAAAATCAAAGTAAAAGAAAGAAAAAGATAAGAATTATGAAACCCTAGCGTAAGCGCAGTCTTGCGTTCCTTCTCCATCTCTCCAATTGCTCGATTCTTCCTCAATTAGCACTTGGAACCCTCTTGAAAGTGGATGGATGGTGAAATCAGGTTGTCAATCTGATATGAAGGTGTTGGAGGTGTTAATTGATGATGAATTATGGATGGGTTCTCTCCAATTTGTATTTTGATCTCCCTAATTGTTTCTAGGACTGATGCAGGGCTTTTTTGCAATCAAAACTGCTTCAGAAACGCGATCTGAGGGTATATATACGCTGATATATCGAACAGGCCCCGTCTGGGCTCAAAATTGGGCCGCTCGGCACCCAGCTCGGCTCGAGCTAGGCCTGAACCCAGCCGAACGGCCTTCCATCTGGCTTGCCACGTCACTGGGGTCCCACCTGGACCCCACTCGGCACAATTTGACCCTGTTCGGCTACCAGCTTGGCTCGAGCGGCTCACCGAGCTGCTCCCGAGATGGGCCGTTCCGGGTCTATTTTGCTCCTCTTTCGATCCTGCCCTGTTTTACCCTGTTTCCTGCCTTCAAAACTCACAAAAATACCTTAATAGCTGATTAGCCATAACTTGTAGTCGGGTTAACCAATTCAAGAATTTATCGAACTACAGGGAGGTCGATTCTAGAGCTTAAACGAGATCACATTTGTTGCAATTTTATAGAGATTAAACATTAATGGGATTGGTTGTTTAAACAAGTAAATAACAATAACCAAAGCAAGCAAGCAAGCAATAATTAGCAAACAAGATAGATGGATGAAAAGTGGTTTTGCAAATTATGTAAAAGTGAGATCAACAATAATTAAGAAGTGAAATTCTAGGATACATGCATCAAATTCATATGAATCATGGGTATAAGACTAAGGGCCAACACTAAATTCACCTAAGCTCCCTCTCGAGATGGATAGGATATGAATCTCAATTAGCTCAACGGATTGGTTCTCACTCAAACAATTCCAACTAGTAACTAAGCTTGAAATGAGAGTCCCTTCACACAATTAATCAACCTCTCGATCAAAAAAATCACATGTTCTATCAAAGGGGTCTAAATTCTAAAGTATTTCTCAATCTCTTTAAAATTTATAATGCACATGAAGTGTTTGATGAAATGATTCACTCAATTATCCTAAGCACTAATTGATTTCTCAATCTAATCATATATTTAGAACAACTAAACACGCAAATCATCATAAACCTCAAGATCTCAAACATCAATGATAGAAAATTCATTTACCCAATCAACATCTGAATTCAAATACACAAATCCTAAAATTATCAAACAACTCTCATGTTGCTAATCTCACAAGGGAGATTAGCCTACCATATTCAAAAGGAAATCAACATAGACATTAAGATCCTTACAAAATATGATAAACAATAAGGTTTCACTACAAAGTATGGATGAAAACTCTCTTGAAGTGCTTCAATGGTGATCTCCTTCCTTCCCTTGCAATTCTCATCTCTTCCTTGCTTATTTTCCTCAATTGGATGAAGGTTTTGATGGTGGGATGATGGTAGATCCAATGGATGGTGAATAGATGAAGATGGTGGTGTAAAATGGGAGGAATGGTATGTGAGGTGTGTGGGGAAGCTCTGAATTTTGGATCTTATCAAAAATATTGAAGTATTGGGTATTTATACCCCTTGGGAAGCTTCTAGAAGAATTCTGATTTTTTACAGAATTTCACACAACACGAGTCGTGCTCTGCAACACGGCCATAAGGTGTCTGTGTTGGGTGAATTGATGCTGCCGCAAGGCCTCTCCTTACAGGGCCGTGTTACGCAACACGACTCGTGTGATGCAACACGGCTCGTGTGCTGTAACACGGGCACAGGGTGGTCATGTTGGTTGAATTGATGTCGGCACATAGCCACTTCTTACAGGGCCGTGTTACGTACACGGCCCGTGTTGGTGCATGCTCCTGTTTTTCACATTTTGTTTCGGCTCATTCTCCTTCGTTTCAACTCCGAATTGAGATCCATTTTTTCCTACATCTTCCTTATCATATCTAGCATTCAAAACACAAAACACTACCAAATAAAAATACAAAACACAACCAAATAACACATGAAATATGGATAAAATAATACAAAAACAGATATAAAAAGGCACTAAAATATAGGTGAAAATATCACTCATCACACCCCCAAACTTAAAGTGTTGTGCGTCCCCGCACAATGAAAATGATAAACCAAGGAGTGAGATTTTCACCTAGAAAAAGACTAAACGAACATAAGTAATAACACATCAATAGCAATAAGAACCACAACTTATGATAAGTCATCCTACAACATTAAAAACATGACATGAAGAATTAAATAGTTCAATCACAAGAGAACAAAGTGTAATATAATTCCTTTTTGTCCAAGCCTCACAATGGGATATTAATTTCACTCAACACTCTTTAAGGTAAGGTAAATCAACACTCATTAATCGATTGGCTCGACTCGCTATAAGCTTGCTCGCGGACTATGTTCACAAACCATCAAAATTTCAATTACTGATCAAAAAGGTCTTTCATTAAGGATGTAATGATAGGCTCTTTGGTAGGGTAGGAAGAATATAGGTAAAAGTGACTAATCAAGTGTAAGTAATCGAAGAGATGATCAACTTCCTCAACTTCTCCACTTTCTTTCTTCCTTTCTCAACTTTGGTAATCACAAGCACTAATCATCAACTTCCTTGAATTGAGCTTCTTTATAAATCGTCATGCTTCCTTCTTCGACTTTTAAATATTTGAGCATAGTATTATTACTTTACTCAATTTCTTATTTTGAGGTTGCATATTCACTCTTGTTTGTGCTCTTTTCATCCTTTTCTTACTTATTTACCATTTTTTTTCTTTTTCTTGCATAATTCTCATCAAACCTTTCTAAACCACATCTCCTCAATCACTCACACAAAAGGGTAATTATATAAGGCTCAAATGGGTGATCAAGGCTTGTAATGTGCTAAATTCACAATAAATAGGCTTTAAGGCTCAAAGTGGTTAACTAGGGATGATGTTCATAGTAGGGAAATATATGGCAATGACTATAATAATAAGGATGACCTTAGATCATTTCACTAATCTCACAAATTGGGCTCGTTCCTATAGTCATTGAGCAAGTTCTAGTTTATCAAACACAAACGATTCACTCATGAAGAAAAACCATGTATGCACGGTTGAGGCTCAAATTCTCACAAGCTTATGCATTGGACCTTAAGAAACTTATTACACCACATTCATATCAAAATTGAACAAGTTAAGTAAAACATGTCACAATTTGAAAGCGTAGAGATTCTTAATCATAACTTGTCATCACTTATCACAACAACATATCATCACTCGTTGTTCAAAAATGACTCACAACATCCCAAAAACAAACCACCAAACAACCCTAGACAAGAATATGAAAACACACAAAACATAAAATAAAGACACAACAAACAAGAAATAACCAAAAACACATAACATGCAAAAATAAAAATCACCATCAATAGAAAATGAAGCACACATTCATATCATCTATAACAATTAAGCTCACAATCATCCCATCTTTGATTGAAAAGGAAATCCTAAGTTACCAAAATAAACATCCCACAAACATAACACATAAAGTAGCATGCTAATCATATCAATTCAAATCAAAATATGTCAAGCAACTAAAATTGATAAGGTGTAGAGTACTCCCTCAATAGGCATTTGATAATGAAAGCGTTAGCTCCAAGCTCCATGATGCTTCCAATACCCTTCATTCATACTCAAAAACTCATACATCACCATTAGCTCAACAATTTCATTAAACATATGGATTAACATGCACTTCAACACAACCAATCATACCAAAATCCAACCAAAACTCATGAGAAAAATTTTAAATTGGGTCAATTTTACAAGAATCACACTCAAGTGTGAGTCACACCACACACTCTCCCCAAACTTAAATCGAACTAAGAGGTGAGACTTATGTTTGCAAAAATAAAAATAGTCGGACTTACCCTTGTAGTTTCATCAATGTTCTTCTTGTAGAGAAGCATACGCATCCACACGACTCAAGCTATGTTTACCATGCACTAGCCCCCCAAACTTAACTCGAGACAAGAGTCGAGAATTAAGTTTGCAACAAGTGGTGACATATCTACTCGAATCCATGAATCACTTCTCTTTTCTTCAATATTCTTTCTTCTCACGAGCTCAATCCACCTACAAGACCAAAATACAAACAACAAAACAATCAAAACATAAAAAGAATGGGTTGCCTCCCATTTAGCGCTAAGTTTAACGTCTTCAAGCCGGACAGAATTTTCACACTCATTGGACCAAATGTTGGTCCACCACACTTTCTCCTCGCATCCTCACTTTGAACATTTGCTTTGCCTTCTTCTTGTCAACAAGCTCCACTTCACCATTCTTGCTCACGAGCATCAAATCATCATCAAGGAGTGATTCTAGTGGACTTCCTCTTTCTCCTTTGTCAAGCTCCCAATCAAGCTCCGATGCTTTCATCCTACTACCATTATAAGAAGATAAGTTAGAATTTGACATTTTCATATAATCATGAAGAAATAAGTTTAAGTTGTCAAAGAGAATAGAGTCATGATCTAATAGATCATCCGGAGACTTCAAATGAGACTTAGTTCCTTTGTCTTTGTTGCATAAAAATGTGACACTCTTTCCTTTTGAGCTTAAGGACAACTATTCTTTTCCAACATCAATCTTTACTCTTCCGGTAGCTAGAAACGATCTTCCCAAAATGAGTGGAACTTTAGGATCCGCCTTCACTTCTAACACCATGAAATCAACCGGGAAAGTTAGCCCCTTCACTTTCACCTCTACGTCTTCAACAATCCCTAGTGGCTTCACAACTTCTCCATTTACTACTTCAAGATGGATAGTAGTAGGCTTTAGCTCTCCGATTTCAAGGCCTTTGAACGTGGCATGAGACATCACGTTGACGCTTGTCCCCAAATCACACAATGCATCGAGAGTGCCTTTTCCTTCAAAATCACATGGGATTATGAACTTTCCCGGATTACCAACCTTCGTAGGCCCCCCTTTTTGCATCGCTTCACTTGTTTCGGATGACTCTTTTTTCTTTTTCTCCTCATATTTCTTCTTAAGAGTCTTCACATATTCCTCAAACTCCTTTTTCTTCTCCTCCTTTACAAATATTTGTGGATAGGGAATAGGGAATTGAGTGATCGGAATACCCCAATAGTCACGTTTGTACTACTCTTCTTTGGCCTTCTCCTCCACTTTCTTTTCCTCTTGCACCCTTTTCTACTTAGGTATCCATTTAGGCTCCTTCTCTTCTTTCTTACTTACTTCTTCCATTTCTCCAACAACCTTGCTTTCCACTAACCCTTCTTCAACCTTTCGTTCCTCTTTCGTTTCAACAAACAAACATTGAGCTTTCGAATTCACTTCAGTTGTGGCCAGAAGCACTCAAAGAACTTGCAATTTGTCCAACATTGTACTCCAAAGCTTTAAACCTCTTTTCATTTAATTCTTTGGCTTTTTTCAATGCTTCATCTCGAGCTTTGTTTGATGCGATCAATTGTTCAAGTAGCTCATTAATTGATGCTCTTCCCTCATTGTTTGGTGCCTTAGCCCCCGTTGATATCCCGGAGGATAAGCAATCGCATTGCTCGGATTAGAGTAGGAAAAGTTACCTTGCCTTTGTTGTTTTTGTGGATATGAGCTTCCACTACTTTGACCATTGAAACCTCCTTGCCTTGGTGGATAGTTCCCTTGACTTTGGTTGAAATTACCTTGGGAATTATTTTGGTAATTCCCTTGGTAATTTCTTCCTTGAATGTATGACACATCCTCCACACGTGGCATGGAGTTGGTCCATTGTTCTCCATTTACAACATTTAGAGGTAGCACACCTTGATCGACTTGTACTCCTTCAACCATATTCACTCCTTGATTATTCACACTTTGATTCAAGTTCATTTGCCTCAACACTTCCGCCGCTATCACCTCAACACTTGGCGTTTGTGGCTCAACATTCACACTTTTGACATTAAATTGTTGCCCTTGATCAAAATTCTCAAAACCATAGCATCCATTTACCCTCTCCGATGGCCATTGATAGACATTTATAGCAATCTCATCAAAAATCCTTATAGCCCTTTCCGGAGTCACTCCAAATACGGATCCACCCGCCGAAGCATCAACAAGCACTCTTTACCCATTCATAATTCCTTGATAGAAAAATCCAACTTGTTGATTCTTCGGGAATCCATGTTGTGGACACTTGCGTAGCATATCCTTGAACCTTTCCCACGCTTCATAAAAGCTTTCTTGAGGCATTTGCTTGAATTGAGTGATCAAGCTCTTCATTTGAAGCATCTTAGAAGGTGGAAAATACTTATTCAAGAACATTTGGGCAAGTTCATCCATGTGTTGCATGTACCGGGAGTAATGGTGGATAACCATGTTCGAGCTCTATCCCTCAAAGAAAATGGAAACAACCTCATCTTGATACAATCTTCACTCACCCCATTCATCTTCATAGTGTTGACAATCTTCACAAATTGAGCTAGATGAGCATTAGAATCTTTATTTGGGGTTCCACTAAACTGTTGCTCTCTCACCATAGAAATCAAGCCCGCTTTAATTTCAAAGTTATTGGCATTGATTGGTGGAGCCATCATGTGTGGCACGGCCCTCGACATAAAGAAATCCTGAATCACCCTTTGATCATTTTGCATTCCATGTTGCACCGGAGGTGGTGGTGGTGGTACATAAGCTTGTTATGGAGGAGCATAAGCTTGTTGAAAGCCTTGTTGCCTAAGAACTTGTTGCACGGTTTGTTGAAGCAAAGCTTGGTTGTTGAAAACTTCATGATTTTGATAGGCTTGTTGAGGAAGATTTACATTGAATTGAGGTGCGTTGTCTTGCACGTTCACATTTTGTCCTCCTTCCCCATCATGCTCTATCTCGACACGATTATCTCCTTGAAAATTCTCCATTAACTCACTATTTTTGGTTTTGTTCTCCTTTCTCTTTCTCCTCAAAGTGTTTTCAAGCTCTAGATCAATTGGTTCAACTTGATTATCTTTCGACCTTGTTTGCATACACCTTCAAAATAAGAGAAATTAGAACTAGATTTTCAAAAGCAAATACAAGTAAACAAATAAAAAAAAAGTCTCTATTAAGATTACTCAAAAAGTTCTTTCTTCAAGCTACTAGCAACCGTTGCCTCCCCGGCAATGGCACCATTTGATTAGCCATAACTTGTAGTCGTGTTGACCAATTCAAGAATTTATCGAACCACAGGAAGGTCGATGCTAGAGCTTAAGCGAGATCATGTTTGTTGCAATTTTATAGAGACTAAACATCAATGGGATTGGTTGTTTAAACAAGTAAATAACAATAACCAAAGTAAGCAAGCAAGCAATGATTAGCAAACAAGATAGATGGATGAAAAGTGATTTTGCAAATTAAGTAAAAGTGAGATCAACAACAATTAAGAAGTGAAATTCTAGGATACATGCATCAAATTCATATGAACCATGGGTATAAGACTAAGGGCCAACACTAAATTCACCTAAGCTCCCTCTCGAGATGGATATGATATGAATCTCAATTAGCTCAACGGATTGGTTCTCACTCAAACAATTCCAACTAGGTACTAAGCTTGAAATGAGAGTCCCTTCACACAATTAATCAACCTCTCGATCAAACAAATCACATGTTCTATCAAAGGGTTCTAAATTCTAAAGGATTTCTCAATCTCTTTACAATTTATAATGCACATGAAGTGTTTGATGAAATGATTCACTCAATTATCCTAAGCACATAATTAATTTCTCAATCTAATCACATATTTAGAACAACTAAACACACAAATCATCATAAACCTCAAGATCTCAAACATCAATGATAGAAAATCCATTTACCCAATCAACATATGAATTCAAATACACAAATCCTAAAATTATCCAACAACTCTCATGTTGTTAATCTCACAAGGGAGATTAGCCTACCATATTCAAAAGGAAATCAACATAGACATTAAGATCCTTACAAAATATGATAAACAATTAGGTTTCACTACAAAGTATGGATGAAAACTCCCTTGAAGTGCTTCAATGGTGATCTCCTTCCTTCCCTTGCAATTCTCCTCTCTTCCTTGCTTCTTTTCCTCAATTGGATGAAGGTTTTGATGGTGGGATGATGGTTGATCCAATGGATGGTGAATGGATGAAGATGGTGGTGTAAAATGGGAGGAATGGTGTATGAGGTGTGTGGGGAAGCTCTGAATTTCGGATCATATCAAAAATATTGAAGTATTGGATATTTATACCCCTTGGGAAGCTTCTAGAAGAATTCTGATTTTTTTATAGAATTTCACACAACACGAGTCGTGTTCTGCAACATGACCATAAGGTGGCATGTTGGGTGAATTGATGCTGCCGCACGGCCTTTTCTTACAGGACCGTGTTACGCAACACGGCTCGTGTGATTCAACACGGGCACAGGGTGGTCGTGTTGGATGAATTGATGTCGGCACACGACCACTTCTTATAGGGCCGTGTTACGTACACAGCCCGTGTTGGTGCATGCTCCTGTTTTTCACATTTTGTTTTGGCTCGTTCTCCTTCGTTTCAACTCCGAATTGAGATCCACTTTTTCCTACATCTTCCTTATCATATCTAGCATCCAATAAAAAGTGAAAATCATAAGTTTAAGCTCATTCACACACATTTCAATAAAAATACAAAACACAACCAAATAACACATGAAATACAGATAAAATAATATGAAAACGGATATAAAAAGGCACTAAAATATAGGTGAAAATGTCACTCATCAATAGCCTCAAAATCGTGTAAATACTTAAACATACACAATTCCATGAAAAAATGATAAATTTCCTAAGCAAAACGGTGTAATGTGCACACATAAAATGCGTGAAATTCTACTCTCAACAGGCAGCTAATGAAGCATACTTGATGACGCTTTCGTGGGACTTCTTAGAAGGAAAATGGGCACTTTCATGTATTAAAGGTAGATGGTTTGATGGGGCAACTCCAAAGGGTAGATATATATATCTTCCTCTATTCGTGCAGCTTGTGTACGGCATATTCGGAGTGTTGGATTGTATACTAAAAGTCTAGCTTTTTGTATGAACAATGTTTAAACAATGAATTTGAAATGAGAATCAGATGATCAAATGATTGTGTCTTATAATTTATTTATATGCATGATGCAATAGTCCACTTACTTTATACTGTAGATAATATGTTGTGCAACAACACGCGGAAGATCATATTTTCGGTTTTCATATAAAGTATAAACAGATGCTTACAACTGAGATAAACGGGGACTCTCTATTGGGTTGGTTGTAGTGTGGTTTGGTATTAGCTTGTCTTGGCTATATAATCACATTAGTGCACTTTGTGTGTATTGAGCAGGACCGCTTGAGATCGTTCGACTTATACTGACTATATATGAGAACTTGATCTCAGCTATTATAGATGTCCGTGCTCTTAATCCCTATACAATAACCTAGACACGTAAGGCAGTATGTATTTCTTTGATTTATCAATGGGTGATATTTACATGTATTAGATCAACAAACTTGGTGAGTTGGGAAATAGTGTTGTCTCTATGGTGTGCTGTTGATTGTAGAAGGAATCCCTGTCCGATATAGGTTGATGATGTCCCCTTGAGGAGTTCATAAGGATTATCATGTAAACCCTACAGGTGGATTTATTCCAGCATGATAATGAGTTTGAGTGGTACTACTCTCGGATGAGATATTAATTAATGGAGTTGTCAGTAACTTAATTAATTAATGGGCATTGTATATCTTAAACATGGGGAGACTGTCGGGCTCATAATAAGAAGGAGCCCATAATGTAATTATGGGATTAGAACGGTAGTGCAGTAATAATACTTTAGTGGTATATATTATTATTATTATTGGACTTAAGTATAAGCTTTAGGCTAAGCTTGGATACTTAAGCCCAATGGAGGCCCAACTCTAATTTCTCCTCCTGGTCCCTGCTGTAGCCCATATATAAGTCATCTCAGCTGTTCTAACCCTAGAGAGACACGCCTAACATGTGAAGAGGGTAGACGGAATAGCATATTGAGAAGATCTCGGAGATCGTCGCCCACACGACGTCGAGATTGGACTTGAAAATACAACAGAAGATCAAGAGGTCATTTGCTGCTGTTGTCCACCAACTTGCACAGTTTTTATAAAATCGTACAGAAGTCAGAACTGGACGTGTGATATACTGACAGAAGGCCATAGAAGAGATGATCATTTTGGCACGTAGATCACTCGATTCCGAGATCGGATGAGAGAGTTATGCCAAAATGGTGAGGCTGCACAGGCTGCCGGCGAGAATCCATCTTCTTCAATATACCCTGGTGAAAGGTAATACCTTTATTTAATTTCTTGCTTCTGTTGAATTAGAAATGTATGGAACCCTAACGGTTCATGTTAACCAAATGATCTAACGCCAACACGAAGAATTATAGAGGATAAAATATGGGCGATTGGTTTTGATTCTAAAGTCCGATTTTGGCTGGATAATTGATTGGGTACCCCCATTGCAGACATGGTTGATATTCCGTTGGAGTATCGACATCATTTCAATCATGTTATTGAAGATTATCTTTGTGATGGGTTTTGGCATTTCACGGAGGTTTACGAGTACTTTCCCTCAAATTGTGGACTCCATCTTGGCCACACGTATGTCCCCTAATATGGAGGATTGCAGATTTTGGAGTAAATCAATTCAGGGGAAAATTACCTCCAAGGTCGCATATATGCATGTGCGGCAAAAATTTATTGAGCCAGTATGGGGCTCTTGGATTTGGTCTTCTTTTTATACTGCATAGGCGATCATTAACTATGTGGAAAGCTATTAAGGGGCTCTAATTACATGGAATGTGATAAGAGCTAAAGGTTTTAAAGGGCCATCGTGTTGCTATCTATGTAAAAGGGAGGAGGAGTCTCTGGATCATATTTTTTTATTGTCCTATATCTTTGGAGGTGTTGAAGAAGTTGCTGTCTGGTTTTTATTTTGGGTATAGGATTGATCTAGAGTAGCCCTTTGTGGGATTCTTGATTCAGGTGATGGAAATCTCGGAGAGTAAGCAAGTTAACTCTTTATGGTGACTTACTTTGGTTACTTACATATGGCTTATTTGGCAAGAGAGGAAAAATGCGATGCATAATGGCTATGAGCAACGTGACGGCGAGATTAAGGACAAGGCAGTTAGGTGCTCAGGCAAAACCACAGCATTATTTGTCTTAATCAGGGAGGGGAGCAATTTTGAGATGGGTGCTATGATCAATACAGTTGCTGATCTTTGCACTTTAAAATTTATTGGTATTGCTGGAAAACCTAGAAAAGCTCCAAAGGTTATTGTAGTTCGTTGGAGGCCGCTGCCTCCGAGTTGGGTAAAGGTTAATGCTGACGGATATGCTTCGGGTTTGCCAGGGAATATATCAAGTAGAGGGTTTCCTGTGGGATGTTTACTTGTGGATTTGGAGCGGGCTTTTCGATAGAAGCGGAGCTGGCAGTAGCGTGTCTTGCTATTGAGTTTGCTCATGATAGAGGGTGGAAGCAAGTTTGGTTAGAGTCAGACTCTATGTACGTTATTCACTCATTCACACACCCATCGCCTGTTATACCATGGAGGATGATTTCACGGTGGAGAAAGGAAAAAGAAATTATTCTTCAAATTTCCTTTATGGTTTCGCATATTTATGGAGAAGGAAATATTGTGGCTGATCTACTGGCTGAAGTTGGAGGGCCTCTCATGTGGTATAATCTCACACCTAGGGGTGGGGAAAAAAACCAAAAACTCGGTATGCCGAGCTCGTCGTACAGAAAAATAACAAAAAATATTGAAATTTAGGTATATCAAAATTTTCGGTACGGTATAGTCGCCGTACCGGAAAAATCAGTTCGGTATCGGTATGTACCGAATTAAAATTTCGATATTTTTGTACAACAAAAAAAATTATATATATTTTAGTTTTGTATTTATGATTTAATTTGTGGCCCAATGCTGCCTTTGTCAATATATTAATGAAGCCCAAATTTATTACCCAAGAGGGCCTAGCCTATTTATCATTAACAACATTTTAACCCTATCTACTAATACCAATTTCACTCTACAATTCCTAAATCATGATTCTTTCTTTGGCTTACAAGATCCGTTGCAATGGTTCTTCTTCCTAAATTACTTCACCACTTCACGTTGCCGCAGGGCCGCAATCATTATCTGTTTCTCTGTCCACCGTCTTCGTTTTTTACCAATTCTCTATTTCATATCTCCAAAACTCTAAATCCGTTGTGTTATTTCTTAATTTGAAAAGAAAAAGAAAATTTTCAATTAAAGTTGCTCTACACCTCTGTTTCTTCATTCGTACCTTCTTCTGTGTGGTCGCTCCGCATTCAACGACAGTGAGAATATTTCCATTCTTCAATTTCTGCTCATTCCTGCTTAAAAAAATATTAATTTGTTTGAATGCTTGGGTTTCTTCACATTGGTGCAGAGATTGCTAATTTATTGAATAAGTTAATTTTGAGCTTGATAAGCATAATTTATTTTTTTTAGAGATATATATAATATTGTTCTTAGTTTGCAATTGATATTTGTAGGAGTTAAAAGGCTAAGCTTGCGCTTCTCCATTGGTTTTCTTCTGCTGCTTTCATACCCAGATTGTGTGATGTTTCTAAAGAAATTTAATGAATGATTTATCTTTGAAAAAATAATGTTGATTTTAAGGTTTATTTTCTGTTGCAATTCGGTATGCCGATAATATTTGGCATGATTTGATATTTTAAATTTTCGACATGTAAAAAATTTTTGGCATTTCGGTATAACGCAGTATATACCAAAAAAATTAATACGTTCTAAATTACCGTTTGACAACGGTATATATTTTTAGATAACAAAATTTTGGTATACCGAAAATTGTATGCTGAAAATTCGGTATACCAAAATTTTGGTATATCGAAATTTCGGTATCGACATCGGTATGCAAAATAGCATGCCAAAAATTTCGGTACGGTATCGGTATTTTTGGTATGACGTATTTCCCCACTCCTACCCACACCGGATCATCTCAATAGCCACATGTTTAACGACATGAATAGTGAATACTACATATTTAGATAGAGCCCTGTTCTTTGTACTTTTTGAGATCTTTTTGTAATCTATTTCTGCTTTGTTTCCATTTTGACTTTAATAATATGGATCTATTCGCCAAAAAGTCTAAAATAATCATAAATTATGAAATTTAAATTTTATATAAATTTATTATAATTAAAAAATATTAACCATATAATTACAAAAAAAATATTAATTCCAACTAAAAAATTAAAATGATATATTATTAAAGTGAAATTCATGTCACATATAAATTAAGGGTCATTCTGGAGTGCACATGGTGCACCGGTGCACCCCCAAATTTATAGGTTAAAATGGTACATACAAGAAACTGTCAGATTACCGATGAAAATAATCCGTCGCTAAATACCGACGGATTAACAACAGATTACCGACGTTTTATTGATTTCATATGATTTATTTTTTAAAAAATCATCAATTAGAATTTTTGACAGTTTTTGTGACGGATTAGCGACGGATTTAATTCCGTCGGGAATTCCATCGTTATTTTTGAGTGATTATATTCCGGAAGATTACCGACGATAATTTTTCGTCGGTAAATATATAGAAATTTATTTAAAGAAAATTAATTTTTGTTTTTACATTACCGACGGATTTATTCCGTCGGTAAATATATCAATTTGAAAAAAATAATTTTAGTGTTTAATTTACCGATGGAATATATCCGTCGGTATATACGTCAAATTTTATATTAAAAAAAATAAATTTATAATTATTTTACAGACGGATTAAATCCATCAGTAATTTATTAAATTTTTTTTTAAATAAATAATTTTGAGTTTTAATTTACAGACAGATTAAATCCGTCGGTAAATATATCAAATTTTATTTTAAAAATTAATTTGTGTATTTAATTACCGACGGAATTTTCCCTCGCAAATATTTAAAATTTTATTTAAAGTCCCTAAAATAAAAAAACACGTTTTCTGTTAAAAATGTGAATAGTTATTTGCCTTTTTAACCCAAAATTTTCATACCAGTAAACTTAAGAATACAAAATGAAAAAAATCTAACATGTAAACCAAAATCGAAATGGTGAAGCCCTAGGTGCGTCGTCATCCAAATCGAAGAGCTCCTACCGATGAATCGAAGAACCCGTCACCACTTCTCATCGCCGCCTTACTCCCGATAGCCGCTCACAAGTTACCCGTTCCCGGTCGCGAGCTCTTTACGTATCGGATTCTCTCTCCCCGTAGTCAAGGTAAGCGATTCCCTCTTCTCCCCTCTCTCTATCTCTCGTTCTGATTTTGGTTTTTGGAAATTAGCTTCAGTTATTCCATTGCCGTCACTTTCACAGTCGTCATAGTAGCCATCTGTCTCCGACGTTGCCACTTGTCGCCGACAAAGAACCCTAAGCCATCTCCTTCCTGGCGACAAGGTAATAGATCTTAGGTTTTTTCTTCTTTATTTGTTGAATCAGTTTATTTATGTATTTATTTATTTTGGTTGTATGAGTTTTTTTAATTGAATTGGTGACTTCTGTTTGTTTTGTGTTTTAGATTTTATGTTTTAGGGTACTTCGAATGAAGATTTAATTTTGCTTTATGATTCGTTTTTCACTTGAATTTTGTTGCTTACCATTTGATTCATCTACTTGTTGTTTGCAATAATGTGGCTATCCTATATTTGCACCTTGCAAGTTATGATTGTCCTTATTTCTTTCATTGTTGATGTTCTACTTTGATGTGCTCGAAAGAAAAACATGTAGAAAATAAATAAGATATGAGTAAGATTCATTTTCAAAAGAAATTTATTAGCAAGTCTATAATTTTGTGGAGGCAAATTAACCGTTGATTTAAGGTATTGATGTTAGATCAGATGATGGTGATCGGGGTAGTAAATTGATCAAAGGATCCATTTTTGGCTGGAATATTCTTCCTGTTGATCAAGCTAATAAGGTATATTTATATATATATGTCATGAAATAAAATAATTAAGTATATATCTTAGTTTTGCTAGCTTGATTTCTTGACTCATTAATTTCTATTTAAGTAATGTACCAATAAAATACTGTTTGCTCAAATTTCTATTGATTTCTTGTTTATTGTTCTGTAAATCTGTTTTTCGTTAGTATAATCTTGTAAGAATTTATATTATGATGTGTTTTTCTTTAGTATAATCTTCTAAGAATTGATATTATGATGGTTATATTGTTTTACTTTCTTTGCTTAGGAGTTTTTTCAAAATTATCAATCTGGGGTTTATTATTATTATTTTCCTAATCAATTTGCACATGAAAAACGTACAACTATCGAATTCAAGTGAAATCATAAAGTTGTTTAAAATAATGTAATAAAATCACATTAAAATTTCCATGTTCTTTTAGGCTCTGAATTGAAAATCTATGTATTGGGATTACTGTATAATACATGCAATGGATATATTTCTCTAGTAAAGTATATGAATTGAAAATCTATTTATTGGGATTATTGTATAATACATGCAATGGATACATTTCCACACACACACACCTTTGCCCTTCTTAATTAATTAATGAGCTAAGTCTTTCATGGAAGTGTAAGTCTAACAGATTGAGTTTCGTAATACTGTCTAAAATTAATATTTTTTGGGAGAAAAAATAATATGTTGTTTGAGCCTTCTCATTGGCTGTTTGGCTGTGATATACACCAAGACTAATATTGATTTGAGCTGATAATTTGTTAGGTCTGTGATATACTTGAAGAAAAATCATTGTTGTCTAAGAGTGTAGATGGTGAAGGTGAACCCTGGATGGTTGCATCCTGGTTGAGAGATCATCTTCTCTCCCCCAAGGAAAAAAAGGATTCAACTCTTTGGAAAAAGGTACATCTCATAAACCGTGGCCACTTTTTTAAACAGGTTTTGTTGGTTCTTCTGAGGGAACCACTTGGCTATAAAATAATACTTACTGCTTAATATAAGATGATCTTTTGGGGATTCAAAAGTTTTCTGCATTAACATTATTTACCATATATAAATGAGTATTTATTATATCATATCTTATTCATGCCAAAGATATTATAGATTGGATTAGAGTTGAATTTCTATTTTGTGGTTATATTTTGAATTAATTTTGATTTCCTCTTTTGTGAAGCAAAAATCATGTTTGCCAATATATACTTTTAACTCATGAGATGTTTATGTAAATAAAGAAAAGAATATATACTCACTTCACTCCCTTTTAACTTCTATTTTTTTTATGTAAATAAAGAAAATATATACTTTTATTACTTTATTAATTTTATTTAGAGTAAATTAATCCTTTAATTAGAAAAATATATATTATGTATATTAATTATATATAGTTAAATGACAATTTCGAAATTAAAATAAAGTATAAAGGTATTGTGTTGGATGATTTTCTTTTTAATTTTTTGATCGTTCATTAAGTATTGAGAAAAATAAAAATAGAAAAAAAAACCATAATATTGATCTCATTAAGTGTATCTTAGATAAATTAAAATTTGATTAGAAATATGATTATGGTTAATTTTTAATTACAACGTTAAAACTTGTTATTCTTGATTTTTCTAAAATTGTGTATTTATGTTGATTCTGTTGTAAATTTATTTAGACGTCAAATTTCAAAGCTTGAAGTGCCAAAGTATATATTAAATATCAAAGAGGTACGCATAAATTTTCTAACTAAACTTTTTTTACCATATATGATTTATGTCCTTAATTTCAGATTATATCTTTTTTTTAATGTGAATTTGGGTTTTTCAATATTAATTATTTTTTAATAAAAATAGATAATACTTGAATTTACACTAATCTATATTTGGATTTGCTTTGATTTGTATTAAATTTAGGATAATACTTGTGTGATAGTTTTGTATTCTATGTATGTTCCTTAACTTAGGAAAAATAACAAAACTAATATTTTATTACTGCATGAAATCACAATAATTATGAATACACAGACTTGATTGCACAATGGAGTCAACTCGTTTGTGGATGTACAATCGCATGAGAAATGGGGGTTTGACTTGTGAATTTTTGAAAGGGCTTGATGAATTCATTGAATTTGCAACTAGTCAACATGAGTGGAAGGATGGTGAAAAAATTAAGTGCCCATGCATTAAAAGAAAATGTCGAAACAAAGGCTTTTTACCTATTGACGTAGTAAAAGGACATCTAGTGAAAAATGGATTCATTTCTAATTATTTTGAGTGGGTTTTCCATGGTGAGCGATGGTCGAGAGATGACATGGAGATAGATGTTGATGGATAAATTCCTTCATCTCATCATAAAATTAATGAGGAAGAATATAGTCCATACCATGAAATGGTCATGGATGCGGCTGGACCAGCTTTTAATGCTGAAAACGTTGATGAAGAGAATCCTAATCCAGAAGCTCAAAAATTCTTTGACATGCTTGAAGCAGCAGACCAGGACTTGTGGCCCAGATGTAGTCATTCACAATTATCATTCATTTCTCGACTTATGAACATGAAATCAGAGAATCACATGATCGAGAAGTTGTTTAATGAGGTTGTCGGATTAGTAAAAGAGTTAGCACCTGAAGAAAACTCTGTTCCTGACGACTTCTACAAGTGCAAGAAATTGCTACGGGGAATGGGCTTACCAGTGCAAAAGATTGATTGTTGTCCTAAGAATTGCATGATTTATTGGCGAGCAGATGAGGAGTTGGCTTGTTGCAAGTTCTGTAAGGAACCTCGATATGATAAAAAAATGTAACCCGCAAGATTATGTATTATTTTCCTTTGGCTCTGCATTTACAAAGATTGTATGCCTCTAAAGCTACGACTAATGAGATGAGGTGGCATGCTAATCATGACAAGGATCAGGACATGGAACATCCATCCGACTCGGAGGCATGGAAACAATTGAACGATAGGTTTCTTGTGTTTGTAGCTGAAAGTAGAAATGCAAAATTGGATCTTTGCACTGATGATTTTCAGTCATTTGGTCAATCAGGGCAGCAATACTCATCTTGGCCAGTTATACTTACGCCTTACAATCTGCCTCCATCCATGTGTATGAAGGAACAACACATGTTTCTTACTGTGTTGGTTCCCGGGCCACAGAATCCAAAGGAGAAATTGAATGTTTTTCTTCAACCCCTTATACATGAGTTGATAGAATTATGGGAAGTTGGAGTGGAAACTTATGATGTCTCCAAGAAAAAAAATTTCATGATGAGAGTAGTAATTTTATGGACAATAAGTGATTTTCCAGCTTATTCAATGTTGTGTGGATGGAGTACTGCAGGAAGATTAGCATGCCCTTATTACATACACCATTCAGAAGCCTTTACCCTTAAGTGTAGTGGGAAGCAATCATGGTTTGACAATCATAGAAAGTTTTTAGTGAATGATCACACATGGCGGAGAAATAAAGCTTGGTTCCTCAAAAATAGAACTGTTTTCACCGAGGCTCCTCCAATTAGAACGGGACACGAGATCTTAGCTGAGATAGAATATCTAGGTTTAAAAAGGTGACTGAACCAGGTGGTTGTGAAGTCAATGAATCGCTTAAAAATTTGGGTTGGAGAAAGAAGTGTATATTCTGGGATTTGCCATATTGGGGTGATTTATTGATTCGACATAACTTGGGCGTAATGCACATTGAAAAAAATATGTTCGACAATATATTCAATACTGTGGTGAATGTTCAAGGAAAGACAAAAGATACTCGTAAATCAAGAGATGAGTTAAATGATTACTGTCGACATCCTGAGTAAAAGAAGAATGAAGAGACAGGAAATTTTCCAAAGGCATGTTATGTTCTTAACAAAAAACAAAAGGAAGTTTTGTTTGAGTGGATCAAAGAGCTGAGATTTCCTGATGGTTATGTCTCAAACATGAGTAGATGTGTGGATAAGAAAAAATTGAGAATGTTTGGTATGAAAAGCCATGATTGCCACATATTCATGCAGCGATTGCTCCCAATGGCATTTCAGGATTTACTCCCACAGCATGTTTGGAAAGCTATCACTGAATTAAGCTTGTTCTTCAAAGACTTAACTTCTACAACCATCAAGGAAGAAGACATGGAACGTTTGCATAAGGATATTCCAGTGATATTATGTAAGCTTGAACGTATCTTTCCACCGAGTTTTTTTGATTCAATAGAGCATCTACCAGTTCATTTGGCTTATGAGGTAAAGATAGCCGGTCCAGTTCAGTACAGATGGATGTACCCTTTTGAGAGATACCATCGAAAGTTGAAGAACAATGTAAGAAATAAAGCAAAGGTTGAAGGTTCGATTTGCAATGCTTATTTAGTAGAGGAAGCATCATCATTCTGTTCTTATTATTTTGAGGATCATGTGATGACAAGACACAATAAGACTCCTCGAAATGATGATGGTTGTGGAGATTTTGTCGTGGGTAACAGTGAATGTCTTTCTATATTTCAACTGTCCAGTCGTGCATTTGGAAAGGCAAAGAAAAGATATCTAGATGATGTGGAGTTTCGAGCAGCACACTCATATGTATTACAGAATTGTGAAGAAGTTAAGCCTTATATAGAGTAAGTTTTATCACTTGTTAATACAAGTAATAACATTATTATTATGCTCAACTCTTAATATATTTCATTGTTAATGACCGCACCTATTGTTTTTGAAGTGTTTACACGACTGAGTTGCATCATAGTCAACCAATCATGTCAGTTGGCGAGATTGATTCAAGGATAGCAAGTGAATTTGCAACTTGGTTCAAATATCATGTAAG
The DNA here is from genome assembly GCA_023678885.1 of Pogostemon cablin. Classification (NCBI taxonomy): domain Eukaryota; kingdom Viridiplantae; phylum Streptophyta; class Magnoliopsida; order Lamiales; family Lamiaceae; genus Pogostemon; species Pogostemon cablin. The sequence continues at coordinate 21,409,086 of CM042971.1, forward strand.
AGTAAATTCCCTAAATTTATATGTTCTGCATATTGTAAGATTCTTGCAATACATAATTTAAAAATCTCCTTACAACGACTAATATTATTAGGTACTCAACCTTCCAATCATTCATAGTAAAATGATTAGAGATCTCTCAAATGGCCCATCTCGCAAAGTTAACATATATCATGGATATTATGTGAATGGCTAAAAATTCCACACTGTTCGATATGGAGCTTCTAAATCAACATCAAGTAGTGGGGTCTGCATAAAAGGAACAAATTACCTTACAGATGAGAGTGACTATTATGGGATGTTGGATGAGGTAGTTGAATTAGATTATCCTGGTTTACCTGCTAAAAAGGTTGTGCTTTTCAAGTGCGAGTGGTTTGACCCATCACCTTTGGGAACAAGAATTCATCCAGAATATAAACTTGTTGAGATTAACCACAAAAGGACGTTCAGTCAATATGAGCCATTTGTATTGGCAATTCAAGCGTTCCAAATGTATTATTGTACATATCCAATTGAGAAGAAAAAAAGAGTGATTGGTGGCCAGTTTGTAAAGTAAAGTCAAAGTTGCACGTTGCAAAAATGTCCAAAAGTATCTTAGATTCTATTCCTCCTCCATTTCAAGAGGATTTCATAGATGAGCCAAACAATGTGCAATCAGATGATGGTCCGTCAGGTTTAAACGATGAGAGTGGTGCATTCATGGAAATCATTGATGAGGAAGATGATATCGATGAAGAGTTGCAATCTGAAAATAGTTTTAAAATTTTGAATAATTCAGAAAAAAACTCTTGACACCGATTTTTGAGATGTATTTCACAAACTATATAAGATACTTGTATAAAGGCTTTTGTGAGTTTCTTCTTCTTCTTCTTTTTATTTGTACTTTACAATATTTAATATACTTTATAGCTTGAAAAATTGGATATATTACAATTTTTTCGGTTGCAGATGACAGGTGGATGTACTGATGGACTTATTGGTGGCCATAGTCGGGGTAGATGAGGTGGACGTAGTGCATCTTCGGCTGCACCATCAATTTCAGCTGGTCCATCAACCTCAGCTCCACCTCCCATACCATCTGCACCATCAACCTCAGCTCCACTTTCCATACCATCTGCACCATCAACCTCAACTCCACCTACTATACCATCTGCACCAGCACAATCAACATCATCTGCTGTAGAGAATTCTCAAACTACGACTAAAAAGCAAGAAGTAGAGATCATTAAGGGAAGGTAATTCTTCCTTATAATTCTTATAGTAGGTGTAATTATAAATTATGTTGTGTAACCATGATTTGCTTAATTTGTAGTTTACAGCCTGGTCATAAACTATCCCACATGTTTAGAGAAATAGTTTTAGGTCGGGTTGAAAAAGGAGCAACTCGTTGGAAGAAGATATCTGCGGAGACCAAACGTATATATTTTGAGGAGTTTAAGGTATGCATTAAAAAGTTTAGAGTTCTATTTTGATATGATATTAATCTTTTATTTAATTTATGTAGAAAAAATGTGTGTGGAGCGAAGACATCGATGCACTAGTTCCGGACAAATGGGACTTTTTATGTGCTCGTCGTTATGGTGACATTGTCCACGACTGGAAGAAAATATGGAAAGATAAGGATGAAAAACCAGAATATATGACTGATGAGACTTGGGCTAGCTTTATTGCTCATTGGCAAGATCCAAAAGAGATAGCAAAGGCTGAACAGAATAAAAAAAATCATCGAAGCGAGCTGGCAGGAGAGGGTACTGGTATTTCTTGCCACAAAGGAGGTTCAGCAGGAGCTTGTGAATTTGCTGAAAAGTTTGTGAGTTTCTATCTCTTATTCAGCTATCTTTTTTGAATATGTATTGTGTTAATTAATCTTTTTAATGGTTGGGCTAAAATTGATGGCAAGAAATACCAGTATGATATATATATGTTTAATTTTTTGTAGATTGTGTTGGTATACAAATATGTTTAATTTGTTTTCTTTGTTAATAAGGCCAAAAACCATAAAAAGGAAGCCAATGAGTATGACATCTTTTTAAACTTCCACCCTCCGGATGAAAATGGAAAGTACGCCTATCCAATAGCTGAAAATGTGGCTGTAAGTATAATATTTTGTGTTTTTTAAGTATTTATGATTTTAAGTAAAATGATAAATCTATAATATTTGATTAATAATTCATTATTAACCATGTAAATTCACAGAACGCAATCCAACAAAAAAAAAGGTGAACTGAGTCAAATGCCTGATGCTCCTGAGATTAATATGGGAGATATCTTCCGTTAAACTGTTGCACCGAAAAAAGATCGCATCTTCGACATTGGTAATTTGGGAGAAGGATATTCAAGCAGTCAATCCAGTGTTACTCAAAGTGTCTGTTCAAAATCAGAGTACAAGAGACAGTTAGATGAAAAAATCTTGGAGGTGCGTACTGAGATGCAAGCAGAAATTCAAGTGCTTCAAGCCCAAGTGCAACAACTTATGGAAATGATGCGAGGTGGAAGTACAATGGCTTTTCCTTATGGTGGTGGATCTACATCTGGTGTCGGTCATAATAATGTTGATATTGATACTGATGCTGATGACGATATTGATGTTGATGACGAGGTTGATGCTGATTTGGGAGACTTGTGATCATGTTTATTTTATTAGATGTTTTGTGTCAAGGATTGAGTAGAATTTGATATTTTGTGTCGAATTTGGATAATCAATTTTAAATTGTCGAGATTGTTGAATTTAAATCTTATATTGGATTGTGTTTTGAAGATTTAATTAATTAGAATTTTATATTATTTAACAGGTATTAATATTAATTTTAAAATATAAAATTCAAATATATACATAAATTTGCGACGGAAATTTTTGTCGGTAACTGAAATATGTAATTTGAGAAACTAATATTACCGATGGAAAATTTCGTCGCAAAATTTGTGACAGATTATTTTTGTCGGTAATTACCGACGAAATCGCCGATGCATTACCGTTAGTAATCTAACTTTCATATGATTTCTCTTTTCTTAATTTGCGACGGAAATTTCCGTTGGCGAATTGCCGACAGATAAATTCATCGCTAATTTGCAGCACCGACGAATTTAATTTGCATGACTACCGACGGAAAATTCTATTTACCGACGTCCTCAATCCGTCGGTAATTACCGACGGAATGTAATTTCTGTCGGTAATAAATTACCGACCATGATTTTAACGACGGATCAATTTCCGTCAGTAATCCGTCGGTAACCTCATTACCGATGGATTTTTCAAGTATTACCGACGGAAATTTCCATCGCTAATCCGAGAGTTTTTTGTAGTGGTAGTGGGTTGGTTTTTTTTTAAAAAAAATCAATTATTTTATATTATTTTATGGTGGAGATTGAATTAGAAACTAATTTAATGGTTAAAATTGTCTAGGTGCACCGGTGCAGCAGATGTACCCTAGTCGAACTCATTAATTAATGCATTAATCTTTAATTATTTAAACGAAGGTTTTTTGTCTCCTACGTGTCAGCTTTTCCTTAATTCAAGGCTGACTTGGCACCCTAATATTTTTTACTATTTCTTTTTCTTTTTTTCTTTATTTAAAATAAAAACTCGGTGCTTAAATCATTATATGGGATATTTCAGGTCCTCCATTGTAATTAGAAAATAATTACACAACTGTCTCAAACCCTAATTTCATTTGGTATTTTTCAGCGCTGTGGCGGTTCAAATCCTTATACACCTGAAGATTGATCTTTCCTTACGATTGATGATTCGAAAATTAGGTACTAGAAACTATTTCTTTTACTTTTTTTTAATTTTTTTGGAATTTGAATTTCCCATTCCAGTGAACGAAATGCTTTATTTGCTGGTCTTAATATTTCAAAATCTTTACTTGTGTTAATCTTTTCTCAATTTAATGGTCTCAATGTTTCAGAATCTTTAATTTTGTGTTAATCTTATCTCATGCCGCTTTCTCTGTCTATGGATTTCATTCTCAGATCGATAATACATCCATATTTGGTACCGTTCCACTATATGGGCTAGCCAGGTATGTTTGAATTCCTATCTTATTAGTCATCGTTGAAGTTTTTATATGTTTAATTCACTATTATTAGTCATCTTATCAATGTATGGTGTTGTACGCGATCAACATTCTTATAACCACACCTGATTGAAATTTTTCCTTGACTTTATGACATTGTTATCAAGAACCATAGTTGATAAACTAATTGCAGATATATATATGCATGTGGTTTCCAATGTTTGATTGATGGAATTGGTGGAAGAGGAATGGAAATAAGCTTCAGCGGGTTTCCTAACATATCCCACTCTTAATTAAAAGTATGATTTGTATCCCTCTTCTAGTGCTATTAAATTGGCTGTGTTTTGGCCTATGCATATCTTGAAATGTTGTAGGACAACATCTCTCCATTTGTATTTGGGAATTTCCTAATCAACTATGTATGCAACTGTTAAATAAATCTCCAAACAAATTAAAAAATATTTAGTGTAATAGTCCTACATGATGAGACTTGATGAGATGGCATGCATAGTATATGCTAATGATTATGAGATGAAAGAAATTGTTTTTAAAAGGGAGTATTATTTAGTAAAAGGTAATAATTTATTGCTGCGTAACTATATTATGTATCGGTGGGCAAAATGGGGTGTTGTTTGTTGGATTTTTTCTCTAAATTTGTGTTAAAACTCTTTGCAATTGCAGCCTAAAGACTGTGATGATCAGGGGGATGGTGAGTGGATTGCTCCAACAATTCCCAACCCAGAGTACAAGGGCCCTTGGAAGCCAAAGGTTTTGTAACAGTTCACACATTGACTAAATTCTTTTGTTTGTCATTCTCAACTAATTCTTATTTCCTGTTAGTTGAGCATTTGTCTCTCTCTAATTTCTTCTCTCTCTTAAAATAGTGAGTAATTAAATTCACTCTTAAGTAGCCACTGCAAATTAACTTTCTTTCCACTCAGATCATTACAATGCATTTTTCTTTATGTTTCGGATGATTTTGTTTGGATTGATTATAATTAATTGCTTTGAAAATATATATTCTTTTTAAGTCATGAGTTATCAATCGATGTTGATTACGTGAAGAATTGATTTCCTATTTCTATTGTATTAGAGGGAGGTGGAAATTATAAACCTTCAATAAATGCATTTTAGTTTTCATACTTTAAATAAAACGAACAATGTCTTTCTTGACTATAATCATATTCATGGGATAATTGATAAGTTTTAATTAAATTTTTATGCTTCCCCTATTTCAAGGTTTGGGGTTAAGTGTTAGGGAGATTTTTGAATTGTTAGGGCATTATTTATTGTTATGGCATTATTTATTGATGTATTGATTATAATTACTTACTTTTAATATGGGCAAAATAGTTAAATTTGCGGATATTATTCATTAGGACTAATTCTTTATTTTTTTTACTATTTTTTTAAAGTGTGTCAATAATCATAATTTTATTTTTCCTCTTAACATACTTTTGTAAGTTTTGAATTAATTTCTTGAATGCTGCTAATTTTTGCAAGAAAGTTCACAATTAGAAACTGGAATGCTGCCAATTTTTGTCTCTATCTTGAAGTATATGCTTTCCAAAAAAATCTGCAGTGTGCAGACACCATGAGGAAATAACATTTGAATTCTTATTATAATTATTCATATACAGGTTACAATAACCTGTTAAACCCAAGGTATAATAACATGTTAAGTGTTCTTAATAGGCAACAGAAAACAGTTTTTTTATTAAATCTAATGCATGGTTGATAGGGTAGTGATTATCTATGACAATCATTCATACATGTCAATTGTATAAGGTGTGCAAACCATTAACCATCTTATTGATATAATGAGGTTGAATAAGATTTATTCTATTAATTTAAAGTTGTGATGTGTATTATATGTGATTGGTCGTTTATAGTTGGGATGACCAATTAAAGAATTTATCGAACCCAAGGGAATTTAGGATTCGTGGCCTTCAAGTTATAGTCTCGTATTAGTTAGGGACGACGAAAAGGGAGAGATAAAAAGTATGAAAAGAAACTAATTACAATATTTTTGAAATTTTCAATGCAAAGAAAGTTTTCATGATGCACTTTAAATGAATCAATCATGTAACACATCTAATTGTCTCCCAATTTAAGCTTTCATAGTAAGAGCGATCACAAATTCCACCTAAACTCTCTCTCGAGATGAAGAGGATGTATGCATTTACAAAGACCCCAAAATAGCACATAGGATCGATACCATAGCGAACACCTCCCAATAGGTACTAATTACACGTACGAGTTCCCTAAAAGGTACTAAATCATAGGTAATATTTCCTTTCAAGGTACTATGAATTCACTAAGGTTGTGTTCCCCTCACTAGATTAATTGACCTCTCGATCTAACCTCTCTAGTGTCCACTTATGTAGTTCTAAACATGAGAGGTCGTCTCCAACTCTTCCCATATTAATCCACATAACCCACATGATGAAATAATTCAATTAATTCCTAAGACACATAATTGAACTCTCGTTCTAACCACATGCACCAGATAACTAACCACACAAATCAAACATATAGATTAAGCAATTAAGCATCCATAAATGAAACTAATCAAAGCTGGATCACAATTTAAATAATATCACAAATTAATCCATAATCTAAACATCACTTAAACATCCAACATATAAATTAAAAAGATAATAAGTAGGATTAGATTTCACCGAATGAAGTTTTTGCATCCACCAAGCTCATCATTTTCTTGGTGTCCCCACCTTCTTGAAAAACAATAAATTCTTAATCTAGAAAAATATTTAAAACTACGGATCCCTCGCCCCAAAAGGAGGAGGGATCTCAACTATGGAGGTCTTACTTAAAAGCATTCTCAACTATTGAATCTTGAAAATGATTCAATTTAATGAAATTTAAATGGGTAAAGAATTGATCCATGGTGGCTTTCATGGAAGAGGGTATTTATAGTAGTAAGGATGAGAGAAATTTGAGTGAGTTTCCAATGTGGGATAAGTGGGTTTATGTAATGGTAGAGTGAGAGGAATTTGTGGTAAGTAATCAATGTGGGATAATTTAGCTCATGGAACCAAAAATGAGATTTATAACAAATTTTCATTTGGCCCGTTCTTCCTCGTTTCAACTCCAAATCGAGCTTCATTTTCTCCCACATCTTTATCTTCACTTGTAGAATCCATTTTATCAAAATCACCCATTTTTTTTGCAAAAAAAACAAAAATACCTTTCTCCAAATAATCAAACAATTAATAGTATTTTCATTAAAATCATGCTCAATTATTGAATTAAAGCCACAAAAATCCACTTAAAATCTAGGTGAATTTCACACCGATCAATATGCTGCTTTTGATTTAAATTGTCTGGAGTTTTATGTCTTCATAAATAAAAATACACTTTGGCATATTATTTAGAGTTTTATTTTTATATTGATTTTGCAAACCATTAACAATCTTATTGATAAAAGTGATAATGTGGGACCACTAACTTCCACTACCACAGTTCTGTCATTTCTTAACTATACAAAGCTCTCTATTTTAACTCTTTTTCTGTCATTTCTTAACTATACAAAGCTCTCTATTTTAACTCTTACTCTAATGTTGGGGAATAGTAGACCTTTTATTAGCTCAGGAGCATTAGGCTTCTAAAACTGATTAGTTCTCATGTCATGTAACATATTTGAATTCATTTGTCTGCTCTATCTTAAATCACATCTTGAAGCTTAATGTATATTCAACTATAATTGACATGTTTATCCTCTAATCATTTTCAGAGGAAATCTCTATTGAAGGTTATTAAGGAGACTGTATTATTTCATCTTACGGAAAAATGCCCACCTCACGTGAGAAATTTTTCCAATTCTACTATTAAATCGTCTGTTACATCCCCTCTTTTAGTTCTTTCTAATTGAGGAACTGTGTTCTTTATGGTTTCATGTTCAAGTTATTGGCTTGCTCTGCAGAACTCCCCAAAAAGGGAAAAGACATTGGTTATTTCAGAGCGAGAATGGCACAAAGTTTCATCTCCCATTGGCTAATTTAAATGATATAGCTAATCAAGCTAATGATATTTTGGAGTTGCGTTTGTCAAAGATGTAATACTCTTCCTCTTTGATTTGTCCATTACCATTCTTTTGATAACTACTTATTTCCTTTAAAAATAAGTGGACACTATTGCTGACTAGGATGAATATGAGATTGAGCATTACTGTTATCATGGAATAATCAGTGTAAACAAATGATTTCTGATGCTAAAGTTATGATGCTTTTAATTACTTAATGATTTTTTTCAAACAAAGTGAATTAAAGATCATGTTCTCGATCTATTCGAGATTATTTATATCAATTCAATTACTCCCTCCATCCCATAAACAAATTCACACTTTCTATTTTTGTCCGTCCCATAAACAAGTTTACACCCCCAAATAAGGAAATACACACAAATCAATAACCCTACAGCACACTTTAATTTCAAAATTGTCACCCCTTTACAACTCACATAACTTACTTTATAATTTATTTATTATTTTAAAAATACAAAACTACCCCAAAAAGCAACTTTTTCTTAAACTCCGTATCTAAAGTAACCGTGAACTTGTTTATGGGATGGAGGTAGTATTAGTTAACAAGTCATTAATAGTTTTAATTAGATGTTTTGGTCAGTGCACATAATCGTGAGACGGAGGTAGTAGTAATTATATTATGAAAATATTGGTACATCAGTGTCTATCTATATCCTTTAAACTTAATGCTTTCAAATGTTTGCATATTATTTTTAATTATCTTTTGGTACATCAGGGGGGGCATATAATAATTTCATTCAAGAATTATATTTGTATACCCTTGCAATATAATGATTTTCCCTTTTTTCCAATATTTTGCAACTTAAAATTCATTATAAATAACGTAACTTCACGAGCAGAAACCTTACATTAAGTTTTTATTTGACTAATAATTTTGAAATTTTGTATTGTATTGATTCTCACAAATAAATTTGTATATACGATAGGCAAAATATTATGTGAACGGATTTTAAAGGATGGGCAAAATATTATGTGCACGGATTTTATAGTGTACGTACACATTCAATTCATACACACCTATTTAACATAAATATATAGTACTCCTATATACTCCCTCCGTCCCCTTGAAAGATATCGATTGACTTTTTACACGTGGATTAAGGAGTATAATAATTTAATGTATAGTAAGGTGAGAGAAATAATATGTAAATGGTGTAGTGAGTAATTGTATTAGTATTGAGTGTGGGGTCATGTGTAGTAGTGGTTGTAGGTCACATCAATCCAAAAAGGAAAATGAATACTTTGCCTATCTAAAAATACTACAGTATATCCTTTAAAATCAACAAAGTTAGTCAAAAAGAAAAACTTTCTTAAACAACGTGATACAATATACATGAAGCGTTTTGTGGGACAAATGAAATAATAAATTTATTAAGAAATACATATATTATATTACTACAAAATAAAACTAACAAACAAAAAATAAATATTATATATTGTGATAAATTATTTATGGCAAAGACTTGTGTGAGACCGTCTCACGTAAGCCCTTACGTGATATCGGTGAAAAGTAATAACTTTCATAATGAAAAGTGATATTAAATTAATGAAAAGTGATAATACAATTTTATGAACAATTTATAGTGTAAATAAAAGTGATAATATTTTATAGCGAAAGTAACAACTATTTTAAAAAGTGTAAAATGGTCTCACGTAAAACGGTCTACGCAAGACCTACCCATTATTTATTGTGATAAAATTAATTAATAATCACTTTTGTATTAATTCTTTTTATATTTAATTAATATACTCTCCCTCCGTACCAAAACAAAGTATACATTTATCTTTTTGGTAGATGAGGCTCATACAAAATATTACTTTAATACAATTACCCACTACACATAAAAATATAATTTATCTCACTTCAATGCACATTAAAATATTATACAACTTAATTTACATGAAAAAAATAAATGTATACATTATTTTGAAAGGGAGTATATTTTAATAAAATAAAAACTTAATGAGCCTACGTAGCACATGTGTTACATGAATCTAAAGACATCTAATTCACCGATTTAAAAAAAAATAACAATTAAATATTTGACATTGGCATATTTGACTAATTATCAATGAATATATTAATTTTAAATCAATATATAAATCAATAAAAGAAAAATTACATTTATATATTATATATAAATAATTAGCATTTTATTTTAAAATACATAAATTTATATAAATAAATAAATATTATAATTAACGTAAAAACAACAATTTAAATATAAAGAATAAGTAATTATATGGTAATATAATTCTTTCCGTGAATCTTAATATATATATATATATATATATATATATATATATATATATATATATATATATATATATATATATAAAGCACAATTAGTTCATTTTTGAAAATTATGAAGTTTCTCTCTGATCCTAATATTTAAAATAATCGTAAATTATAAAATTCAAAGTTTTAAATAAAACGATTATAATTAAAAAAAAATTAATCACATAATTACAATAAATATATTAATTCCAATTAAAAATTTAAAATATATTATTAAAGTTGAATTCATTTCTAATAATTATTTTAAAATCAAAATACAACAAAAAAAATTAAATGATATTGTTTAATAAAAATTGATATTAAATATATTATTTGAATAATAAATTTTTTTAAAATGATTTAATATTTTAAAATATGTATATACAAATAATAATATTGCTAATTTAAATAATATTTTAGCATGAGGGTTTATCATTTATCGTTAGGGTTCTTTCCCAGTGTAGAATTACAATTTTACTATTTGGTTTTTGGTATAATCTTACCCAGTGGTTTATGACATACTGTACCCCGAGGGTTTACTATTTATTAGTAGGGTATATGTTGAGAGTGAAAATTCACGTAATTTGAACCCTGATTTCTGTGAGAATTATGTACGATTTGGTCTTAAATCGAGGCGAATCGGGTTATGTATGGAAAAGTCACGAATCAGGTGCTACTGAGGGTGTTTGAGCATAATTTCGCAAGAAAACAGGTTAGAAGTGCTCAGAATCAAAAGACACGAGTTTTGAGGCCCCGTTCGACCAAACATGGAGCCGTTCGACCAGGACCATTCTGGTCGAACAGTGGTCGAATGGCTTGATATTGAGATTCAGTGCACAGGCGTGTTGTTTGACTGTCGTTCGACCTCAACGGAGTTGTTCGACCAAACCTACCCTGGTCGAACGGCTTCGCGTTAGTCCAGATCTGTACGGTTTTACACCTCAGTGCGTATATCTACGTGTTTTCGTTGAAAAGCCAAGTAAAGGTCCATTGGGAGAGTCTCAAGTATAAAAGGAACACAATTAATATCCAAGAGAGATACCGTAGACACCACATCCATTCTACACAACATCCAAACCCTACCTTCGTCACAGAGGAGCTGTAGAGATTCGTCTGTCGAATCAAGTAGAGAACTAAGAGGAAGATTCAAGACGGAGAGAGAAGCGACGACTCCCGCGTCTAGGGTAATATCATGGGCTAGAACCGCTTTGGTAGTTCTGGGGTTTATGAAGGTTTAACAAGTTAATTGAACTTTCGTGTATATCCTCCGTAAAATACTACTTATAGTTTATTTTATATATGATTGTGCATTTTAATCCATATTAATGGTCGTTTTGTTCATCTTCAACTGTTATATAGAGTCTGAATATATATATTGGTTGTTGATTGAGTACGTTCGCCGCTGAATAGGATTTCATGTTATGATTCTAAGTGAAGGGACTTCGGAGCTTCATTAGAACTATCATATATTAATACTTGTTAATTAAATTAAATTCGGTTTAATAAGTAGGATAAAGAGGTTAAGTTTATAATACCTATAAAGGGATATTTTATCGGGTTAAAGTACCAAACGGCCGAGGAAATAATTGATTGTGATAGTACCTAGAAAGGGAGGTAAAGTTATATCTCTTGCTTCAAGGTTATTCACACGTGTTACACGCATATTTCCTTATGTCTATAGAGTATATATGCATGATTTAGTGATGCGTCCATATTCCACAAGGCAGAGTCGGATAATATACATGAAAGGAAGATTAATGAGTGAAATTGGATGATTCTAGAGCTACCTATTCTCTTACTTGATCACTTTCATATTCTCTATGCTTGTTTATTTTAATTGCTATTTTTAATTATTTGTTTAGTAGTTTAATAATCATTCCAACTTTTATTGCCAACTTAGAGTCTTAATTAATTTAGTTGATAATTAAATTAATAATATTCCGTCCTTTGGGTTTATCTAAACTACAATAATATCCTTCATACTTGGGGATTAATTGTGTAAAGAAAATGCTCAACAAGTTTCTGGCGCCGTTGCTGGGAATGGCATATATTATCAGTTTATTATTTCTAATTTAATCGTGACTATTCCATACTTGTTTTTTTATTTTCTAACTTTGAATTCTTCTTAGGTGTATGTACACTAGATCGAATGGAGCTAATCTATAGCCTTATCATCAGGAAACTGGAGCATCAGCTAGGAAAAGGAAAGGAAAGAAGAAATAGAATAAGAACTTGGAAACAACAGATACTCTTGATCTAGGAGTTGAAGTTGAAGAGCCAAACTTGGAAGTGACTGAAGCTGAATTTAAGGTAGAAACAGAAGTAGTCGACATGGCCGACGAGAGGCCAAATCCGGATAATGGTGCAATCCGCGAGATTTTCAAAAACGACGGGGGTGGCAACTTGGGGCTTTTAGGAGCGAGAAGGGCGCAGGAAATCATGAGGATGTGAGGAGAATTATGCTATTTAAATTCCCGCATACTGAAAGAGCGAGAGACTTGTATGACACTCTTAATTCTGCAGAGTGCACTACATGGGAATAACTGAAGTTGAAATTCTTGGAGAGATACATGCCACCTTCAAAGGTGCTCAAAATAAAATAAGACATCAATCAGTTTAGTTTCAATCAAGGTAAAAAGTTTCACGAAGCTTAGGACAGATTCAAGGACAAGCTTAGAAGGTGTCCTAGCATGGATTGTCAAAAGCTCATTACATCAGTATCTTCTATAATGGGTTGAATTGTGATTCACGTGTTCTACTAGATGTTTCATCAAGTGGAGCATTACTTGCGAAGACACCCGTTGAGGCTGAAAAGCTCTTTGAGGATATTTTGATGAATTCAAGAGATTGGCCTACTGATAGAGTGAGAGGCACCTATGTATTTGGCAAGGTAGCACAGGTTGAGCATACAGTGTTGAAGACGAATAGGGATGATGAGATCGTCTCTAATTTGACTAATACCAACAATCTACTAGAATCTCAGTAGAAGCAGATTACAGAGTTTGCTCAGCGAGTACCAGCGATGTAGCAGCAGGATTGCGGTGATGAGAGATCTATCCAAGAGGAGTTAGAAGAGGCGAACTATGCCATGGGTCAAAGTATTCAAGGAACGAGTTTCCAAAATCAAGGAAACAGGAATTACCAAGGGAACTTCAACAATCGTGGTCCCCCGAGTAATTATCAAAATCAAAGAAGGCCTGAATTTTCATGGAGTAATCTGAATGCAGCTATACAGCCTCCTATTACTGTTCAGCAGAAGCAGATTACAGAGTTTGCTCAGCGAGTACCAGCGATGCAGCAGCAGGATTGTGGTGATGAGAGATCTCCAAGAGAAGGTAGAAGAGGCGAACTATTCCATGGGTCAAGGTATTCAAGGAAGGAGGTTCCAAAATCAAGAAAACAGGAATTACCGAGGGAACTTCAACAATCGTGGTCCCCCGGGTAATTATCAAAATTAAAGGGGGCCTGAATTTTCATGGAGTAATCCGAATGAAGCTATATAGCCTCCTATTAATGTTGATCCTAGTGCTAAGATCAAGAAGGAAAACTTGGTTTTGGGGATACGATGAACATGTATATGACTAGGAATAATGCAAGGGTAGATCGACTTGAAGCAAAATTTGATTCCAACCATGAGGAGTTGTCTAAGCAGATGACGTACCTGATGTTGTTGATGTGGCAGATGGCCGGGAACGTTAAAAGCTCCTATCTTAAAGCATAACGAACCCGAGAAAAGCCATCACATTGTGGTTAGGAACATAATACGATGGTCAGATGATGCCAACAGTAAAAATGGAGCAGGAATGTCCCCATTTGACCAAGCTAACTGGTCGAACGGTGGTCGAACAACCTAGTTCAGAACTGAAAAAACACGACAGTGATACAGGTATGCCGTTTGACCAAAATCACTCCGATTCGACCAAAAATTTTAGTCGAATGGAGATCGAACGGCCTATTTTTGGACTGCGTGATGCTATTCCGTGTACAGATACCTTGTTCGACCAAAACTAGTCCCGTTCAACCAAAATTTTTGGTCAAACAGAGGTTGAACAACCTTCATCGGGATTGTACGATGCTACTCCGTGTACAGGGACCTTGTTCGACCAAGATCTAAACTGTTCAACCAAAAATTCATGTCAAACGGAGGTCGAATGGCCCCCGTTGACTTCTAGTTCTGCACAAAACAACTTATCTGATGTTCAAAACAGTCCAATACCATCACAAGAGTAGAATACTGAGCTTATAGTTGAAAAGAAGTTGGAAAGAGCAAAGAGATTGAGAGCAGAGAAGGATAAATGAAGGAGGCTGAACGAGATGAGTAGGGAATCCCAAAGACCAAGATACCTCCTCCGTTTCCTTTGAGGTTAGTGAAGAAGGGATTGGAATAGAAGTTCAAGAGTTTCCAAGATATCATGAACAAGATAAGCTTGAACATTCCTTTCGCCGAAGCAATCATGGAGATGCCCTACAATGCCCGTTTCCTGAAGGATATCATATTGGAGAAGAGGAGCTTGAATGGAATTGAAAGTGTTAATCTATCTGAGAACTGCAGCTCGATCATTCAGAGAAAGCTTCCAGCAAAGTTGAAGGATCCAAAAAACTTAACAATTTTATGTGAGATAGGAAAGGGGCCGGCACAACGAGCCTTGTGTGATCTTGGGGCAAGCATTAATTTGATGCCATTGTCCATATTTAAAAAGCTTGATTTAGGGGAGTTAATTCCCATGACAGTTGTTCTACAATTGGCGGATAGGTCCATGAACTTTGCGAAGGGTGTACTTGTGAAAGTAAAGAAGCTGGTCTTTCCCGTGGATTTTCTTGTGTTGGAGATGGAAGATGAAAAGAATAATGTCCCTCTCATCTAAAGGAGACCTTTACCTTCCACATCTGGAGCTATGATAGATGTACAAAATGGTGAGCTGAGACTGCGAATGGATAAAGAAGAGATGTTATTCAACCTCGACAAAGTAATAAAGATGCCTATGGAGATGCAATGCAACAACATCGATGTGGTGGAAGAGATCGTGAAAGAAGATATGTCTTTGATCCTGTCTAAGGATCCATTGGAGACATGCTTAGCGGAGTCTCTTACTTTTCCCACCACGGTGCTCGATGAGCTTTCTAATGAGGTATGTCTTGAATTCCTTGAAAATTTACTTGCTTTGGGTGATGATAGATATGAACTTTGAACCACAATTGAAGAGGTCAAGTGGACTAGAAAGTACTTGCCATTGGATATAGAGAGCACAACTGGTAAGGATGAAAATAATGCGAAGTTGAAACCACTGTCGGAGCACTTGAAGTACGCCTATCTAGGTGATGATGAAACTTTTCCGGTAATTGTATCTTCTTCCCTTATTGATGATCAACTTGATGAGTTATTGGATGTGCTTAGAAAGTATAAGCCTGCTATTGGTTGGTCTCTTGATGATTTGAAAGGTATTAATCCATCATATTGAATGCATAGGATAAGGTTGCTAGATGAGTCTAAGGGTTGTATACAAAGTCAACGGAGGGTTAACCTCGCCATTTAGGAAGTGATTAGAAAGGAAATTTTAAAGTGGTTAGATGCAGGAATTATTTATCCAATTAGTGATAGTCACCATGTGAGTCCATTGCATGTTGTTGCTAAAAATGGGGGCATGAATATTGTGAAGTCTGATGATGGAGAGACATTAGCCACTAGGTTTCCTATGGGGTGGCGTGTGTGTATGGATTATAGGAAACTAAATGAAAATGCATGCAAGGACCACTTACCCTTTCTTTCATGGATCAAATGTTAGACCGTCTTGCGGGGTATGATTTTTATTATTTCTCGGATGGATACTGGGTTATAATCAAATCATGATTGCACCTGAGGATCAAGAAAAGACAACTTTTACTTGCCCCTATGGGACCTTCTCTTTTAGGAAGATGCCTTTTGGATTATGCAATGCACATGCTACCTTTCAAAGATGCATGATGGCAATATTTGACGGTTTGATAGAGAAAATCATGGAGGTGTTTATTAATGATTTTTCTATATTTGGTTCCTCCTTTGATATTTGTTTGTCTAACCTATCTGTTGTTTTGAAGAGATGTCAAGAAACTAATCTTGTCTTGAATTGGGAGAAGTGTCACTTCATGGTAAGAGATGGGATTGTTTTAGGGCATCATGTTTCAGCCAAAGGATTGCAGGTTGATCGTGCTAAGGTGGTGGCCATTGAGAAGCTTCCACCACCTACTAATGATAGAAGAGTGAGTTCCTTCCTTGTATACGCCGGATTCTAGAAGATTCATCAAAGACTTCTCAAAATACTCAAAGCCTCTGTCTCACTTACTTGAAAAGGATGTGCCTTTTAACTTTGATGAAGAATGTTTGATTGCTTTTTAGGTTTTGAAGGAGGCACTTATCACTGCACCTATCTTAATCACACCGGATTGGCCTCAGTCGTTTGTACTTATGTGTGATGCAAGTGATTTAGCACTTGGAGTGGTGCTAGGGCAGTTGAGAGATAAGAAATTCTATGCGAGTAAGACTTTTGATACAGTCTAAAAGAACTACACTGTCACCAAAAAAGAGTTTCTAGCTATGGTGTTTGCATTCAACAAGTTTCGTCAGTATTTTATGGGAATGAAAACTATGGTGTACACTGATCACTCAGCGATCCGGTACTTAATGGAGAAGAAGGAAGCTAAGCTAAGGATAATAAGATGGATTCTTCTTCTGCAAGAGTTTGATATGAAGATCCGAGATAAGAAATGAACTGAAAATGTATTGGTGGATCACCTATCAAGGTTGGAGACAAGGTAGCATTGTGATAACTCTTTTGAATACACTGAAGAGATGTTCCTTGATGAAAAGATCATGCCGGTGTTTGCTGAAGGAGCAGAGAAGGCTTGTGTGGTCGCTGCTTAAGGAATGAATCCATGGTACGCTGATTATTTTAATTACATTTTATCAGGTGAAATTCCTAAAGGTCTCAATAGGTACCAACTTGCGAAGTTTAAAAGAGATGTTGAGACCTTCATATGGTATGATCTGCTTGTCTACAAGATTTGCACGGATTCTATTATCTGTAAGTGTGTGCCCGAGATGGAAATGGAGAGCGTGCTCGACTTTTGCCATGCACAACCTAACGGGGGGTACTTCAGAGCCCAAAAGACTGCAGCGAAGATACTTCAATCTGCTCTTTATTGGCCTACCTTGTTTAAAGATTATGAGTCCTATGTGGCGATATGTGATAGATGTCAAAGGATGGGAAACATAAGTAGAAGGGATGAGATGCCACTTCAGCTAAGATTGTTTTAGAGATCTTCGATGTATGGGGAATCGATTTTAAGGGGCCTTTTCCCCCCATCTAATGGATTTCTCTACATCCTTCTAGCTGTTGATTATATTTCTAAGTGGGTGGAAGCAATTTCGAATCACTTGAATGATGCTAGAACTGTGTTTTCTTTCTTGAAGAAGCACATCTTTGCCCGCTATGGAGTTCCTAGAGTACTTGTGAGTGATGGAGGTACTCACTTTGTCAATAAGTTGATAGAAAATGGTATAAAGGATTATGGTGTTATGCATAGGGTGACCACGCCCTATCATCATCAAGCTAATGGGCAAGTAGAAGTCTCCAACCGCCAAGTAAAGCAAATTCTAGAGAAGGTAGTTGGAACCAATAGATGAGATTGGGCTATGAAGCTTGATGATACTTTATTGGGGTTTCGAACTGCATATAAGATTGTGCTAGACATGTCACCTTATCAGATTATCTATGGGAATCCGTGCCACTTACCCGTAGAGGTCCAACATAAGTCTTTTTGGGCAGTAAGAAATTTGAACTTGTCTCTTGAGGAGCAAAAGGATTTGAGGATTACTATTTATCAATCAATTGGATGAGTTCTGAGATAGAGCTTTCAAGAACTCTGTGATCTACAAGGAGAGGATGAAGAAGTGGCATGACTCGAAGATCACATTCAAGGAGTTCAAGTAAGGAGATGAGGTGTTACTCTTTAACTCTCGTTTAAAGCTTTTTGCAGGAAAATTGAAATCGAAGTGGACGAGACCGTTCATTATCCATAGAGCCTGCGCAGGGGGGAGTTTTGATATCATTGATAAAGACGGAGACATCATCGTGGTGAAGGGGCATCTTTTGAAGCATTTTAAGTCGCCGATGAAGCTCGCATTGTCTTTGTGGACACCTTACATTAAGTTTGTTCTGTCGTGACTCTCCGACGTTAAACATAAGTGCCTTTAGGGGTCTTTCCCTTTCATTTTATTGCTTTATTTCTTTTGTGTGAGTAAGAAATTTTTATATTCAAGGTGATTACGTATCGGCAATTACATCTCTTTGCAAACTTAATTTTGACTTATGTTTTTACTAAGTTTGGGGGTGTGTGATGTACTTACCTCATCTTAGAACCAAGAGTATAATATTTTCTTTGTAACGTTTGTTAGGTGGGGAGTCCCCTCACTTGGAATCATAACATGGAATCCTGTTCAGCGGTGAACGTACTCAATCAACAACCAAGATATATATTTAGACTCTATATAACAGTTGAAGATGCACAAAATGACCGTGAATATGGATTAAAACGCACAATCATATATAAAATAAACCACAAGTAGTGTTGTACAGAGGATATACACGGAAGTTCAATTAACTTGTAAAACATTAATAAACCCTAGAACTACCAAAGCGGTTCTAGCCCATGATGTTATAAAGAACAATCATGGTATTTGGATAGATCTTACCCATAAGTCTGGAAAATTACAAGATAAATTAAGAAGCGAATAAAACCCTAGATGCAGGAGTCATCACGTCTCTCTTCGTCTTGAATCTTCCTCTTAGTTCTCCGCTAGATTCGATAGATGAATCTCTACAGCTCCTCCAGATGAAAGTAGGGTTTAGATATTGTGTAGAATGGACGTGGTGTCTACGGGTATCTCTCTTGGATGTTAATTGTGTTCATTTTATACTTGAGACTCTCCTAATGAACTTTTATTGGGCTTTTTCGACGAAAACATCCAGATTCATGCACTGGGGTGTAAAATCATACCGATCTGGACTCGCACGATGCCGTTCGACCAGGGTAGGTTTGGTCGGACAACTCGGCTGAGGTCGAAGGCGGTCGAAAAACATGCATGTGCATTGAATCTCAATATCAAGCCGTTCAACCACTATTCTACCAGAATAGTCCTGGTCGAACGGCTCCCTGTTTTATCGAATGGGATCTTGAAACTCGTATCTTCCGATCCTGAACACTTCTAACTTGTTTTCCTGCAAAATTATGCTCAAACAACCTCAGTAGCACCTGATTCGTGACTTTTCCATACATATCCTGATTCGCCTTGATTTAAGACCAAATTGTACATAATTCTCATAGAAATCAGAGCTCAAATTACGTGAACTTTCACTCTCAACAAACCTCCAAACTTACATGTTGCTCGTCCTGGGGCAACGAAATACAAAACAAGAGGCAAGAGAGTGTGAAATTTACAAGTTCAACAAAACATGCACAACCTATACTAACATACACAATCCTATAAATTCAAAACAAGTATCACTTATATCATACCTTTCATTCATGCATAAATATTAATCAATCACAATACTCATCGGAGTGCTCAAGTCATCTAGCTCACTAGGATAGTGTTTACTCTCGCACTCAAGTATAAAATATATGCAATTAAAGGGTTAGTATATACGCTCATAATCAATTCACATATCCACGTAACTATAAGCTTGGCAAGGGTCTCAACCATCAACTCATAATTGTTTCAATACTAGGATTACAAAGGACTTGCTTTTGGGTTGTAATGTTGGCTCTTTGGTAAAGGTAGGAGAATATGAATAAAGTGACTAATTCACTAGAAGAGAATTACCTTGGAGCTTTGCTTTTCATCAAATAGCTTCTATCTTTTTCTCCGTCTTCATTCTCATGATCCTTTTGATTCTTCTTTTCTCCTTCTTCACTTGGAGGTAACATTCTTCTTCTTTTTACACAAGGATACCAATTTCGGGCACCACCCTTCACAATAGATGGGGTACCAGTTTTGAGCACTACCCCCAAATAAGATTTAACCATGAATTTTTCTTTCACTTTTACTTTCACTTCACTAATCTTTACTTCCTTTTCTTTTATTCTTCACTAGCCACTTATTCACCTTAACTCTCTACCTGCAAATAGGGTATTTAAGGCTCAAGTAAAACGTTAATAAGAGGCTTTTTATTAAAGGCTTGCCAAGAAAAAAGCTTAAAGACTTGATGGAGCTTTCAATGATATACACATGAAAAGGGAAGGTAAAATTTGACTAAGTGGCTCAATAAAACAATAATACCCTAACATCATGTCCTAATATTTAACAATAATAAATCTCAAGTAAGACTCCAAGCCAAGTTCTAGAATACGAACATATGAACGATACTCACAAAAATAAACTATCATGCATTGATGTAGCATGATTTCATACGGCTCAAAATTCTCACATGGGTAATAGACTTCCTAAGCACTCTTCAAAGCATGTAATCGAAATCAATCTCTACATGAACTTCAAGTAATCAAATAAAACGATACATGCCCATCAACAAAATTAACATGCATCAAATACAAGTACAACGTGCTTGTCAAAAAGTCAACATCTTTATCAACCAATCCAATCAAACAATCCAAAACAAATCTATCAATCCAAATCCATCACCCTCCATATCAGTATCAAGTACAAATCATGCACATATGAATCACTCTCAATATACCAATACAAACCACCCACACAATAACTCAACCTATAAAGAGAAAAATAGAAGGGAGGTGAGAGGAAATAGACAAAGACAAAAACCTGGCGTACCATCTACTGCTGAGGAGCATCATTATCACTATCCTCCATGCGCCATAAATCAAAGTCTCTCTGAAGCACCCTAAGCCTTATATCCACCTCTCTATAGTTAGCATCCAATGCATTGTACCTCAAGTTGAGTGCAGCGTAGTTGTTATTCACTAAAGCAAGCTGGTGGTTGGTCTCTTGCTGGTTGTTGTTCAAGGTGACGAAGCGCTCGTTCGTCAACCTAAACCGCTCCTGATAGAATTGATCCTGAGACCTCCAAAAATCATACTGTTGCTGCTGCATTGGTTGTGGCTGCTGTGGTGTCTAGTGCTGTGGCGGCTGTGGATGCATGGGAGGAACTCCCATCTCCAGATGCTCAAAAGGCATCTCTCCATGCATCTCAGGAAACAGATTATCAAACTATTGCTGCTCATACTGTGGCTCTACCTTCTCCTCCTCCTCAGGCTCTTACTAGAATCATATTTACATCCAAGTAGATCCCATTGATATACATCGAAGCCAACATCCTCCAATCTCCATTACCGATACAAGTATCGGAGATCGCCTTGTGTGGAGGAGTATTTATCAGGAGGTTCGTGGTGATCTAGACGGTGGTAAGATCAACAAGAGAGAAATGAAACATAAAGCACACTGGATTCTTCCCACGAATAAACATCCAAGCATCATCCTTCCTTTGAGCCAAACCCATCCTCATACACGCTGCCATAATCAAGTCGGGATTATCTCAAATCGGTCGGTATCTAGACAATTTATACCAAAATTCTCCGCTATCGAAGTGATCAACCCTCCAATGTTGATTCGCTGAAACGAGTGTGTGGTAGGATTATGTAAATACTAAAATAGGTATGCTCCAATATTGAAATGAATCATGCTAATTCATCATACACCACATAACATACAGCACCCCTCGTGGCATGTGATAGGGGTTTTCTCAACACACAAATTAATCCTCAAGTATAAGGATATCAATTGTAGTCGCGAAGATGACCAAGTTACAATATCGAACCCACGGGATGGATAAATATCAATTTTGTTATCTTCTAGTATATTTTAGACTATGTTGGTAATTGTAAAGGTTTAATGGATAATAACTTCTAATAGAAATAACAAAAGAAATAGCAAGAGTAGAGAAAAGTGAGTTGTGATCAATAAGAATGATAGGTAGTTCGTCGGGTCATCCAGTTTCACTAGCAATTTGTATTTTCATTGATGGTGTCCGACTCTGCCCTGTGGTTTGTGGACGCTTCACTAGACCATGCAGTTTACTCTATAGACACAAGTAAATATGCGCTTGACACGTGTGAATAACATCGGAGCAAGAGATATGCTTCACCCTCCTTTCTAGGTACTATCATAATCAATTATCTTCTACGTCTAGAATCTAACCCAATTTGATCTCCCTTTTTAGGTACTATAAAGTTATACTCTTCATCCTATTCATCAACCCGAATTTAATTCAATTCATGAATATTCATATAAGACAGTTCTAATAATAATTCGGAATCCCTTCACGTAGAATTATAATAATAAACCCTGCTCAGTAGTGAACGCACTCAATCAATAACCATGTTATGTATACAGACTCTACACAATGATGATTGATGCACAAAACGACTATGAGTATGGATTAAATATGCAATCTTATATAAAATAAACCACAGGTAGTGTTGTACGGAGTTTTACACACGAAACACGAATTACATCATGAAACTTTCATAACCCTAGAACTACCAAGGTGGTTCTAGCCCATGATTGATCTAGGAACAATCATGGTTAGATTGATCATTCTCACTTGAACCTTCAGCGAACCTCTGTCACAGCCCTCCGGATGGATCACCACCTCTACTCTTGTCTCTCCTACGATTTACGATCAAAAAGCTCTCTTTATTCTCTGTATGAGCCTCCATTTATACTTGTCATCACGTCTCTAGGGCTTGGAATAGGCTTTCAAGTGATCTCACGCATTTCGGCCTCGAAAATCCGGATAAGGTAAGTTCTCGCACACAGGTTCGACCACGTCAAGCAGGTCGAACCCCTAGCCACAGGTCGAACCCCACTACTGGAAGAATTCTGCACAGGTTCGACCTTCTAGACAGGTCGAACCACTTAGGCCTTGGTCGAACCCCAGGTCGAACCTCAGCACTGGACAACTCCCACTCCCGATTCGACCAACTGGCAAGTCGAACCCAAACGTCGTGGTCGAATCCTCCTTCTTACAAATTGGTTCGACCATGGTTCGACCTGATGGCCAGGTCGAACCAACTGAGTCGTGGTCGAATCCATCTCTGTACGTTCAGCAACGTTGGTTCGACCTGCTGGAGAGGTCGAACCCTCCTCTAGCCAGGTCGAACCCACCTATTTCTTGGGCGGTTCGCATGGCTTCGACTCCGTCTCTTCGATTCTTGGCTCTTTCACTCCGTTTTTGCTAAGAAAACACTCAAATAGCTCCACTAACACCTGATTCATGCTAATTCACAATATATATAGGTTTTCACCTATTTCCACATCAAAACTCTCCAAAACTAGCACAAAACATAGCGCCAAACTTGTGAATTTACACACTTATCAGCATGCAACAGCCCTCTGATCGGGCAAACAACATATTTCCTAAGATCCGATCCATGTAGGCAATCACCGGGTTACGAATAAAAGCAACCCTTGAAGAGTTGGACATGAAGTCCCCTTGCTCTCCTGTGGTGGACCTCCAGAAGACATGTGGGTTGAAATCCTCATGTTCCTCTCGTTCTATTCCGTCCGGACATTCAAAAATCTCATTGAACTCATTAGCACACAGCATTCTCTATTCTCCCCCAAGCTGAAAGAATATCGAGTATGGAAAGAGACCATCTCCACGGTCGCACTCCAACGTGCACAACATCTCTGTAGTAATGTGAAAATAGGTATCCCTCTTCAAGTCCATCAACTGACTAATCCCAACTTAGTTGAATATCCACCTTATGTCATTAATTATTCCCATGTCCACCATAGCCCTATCCTCCTGGTATCTAGTCCGTGTGTAATCTTCTCTGAAATTGCACCCTTAATCCGCAGATCAAAATTAGCGGGCAACCTCTTATCTTGCTTCAACTTCTTGGTGGTCTCACCCTTTCGAGGTGTCCTAGTCTCCTTCCTCTTGGAACTAGTGGTAGCTATTCCTTTACCTACAAAGATTGTATTTCAATACACAACAAAGGCAAGAAAATAAGTAGCCAACCTAGGACTAGTTCTAGCATAGATCCTACTCAAGACTTCAAATCCATATGCATAAAACCAACTCATGAATCAACTTCTCCATAACTTCACATGTATAACAACATCAAATTTTAATCCACAAATACATTCCATCATAGATAAATTAAACTCAAAAATCCTAAGTCATAACCAAGAGTTCACTTTGCTTCAACATCAATACCAGCATGATTCATAATGAATCAAAAATCCAATACTTAAGCATAATTCATAGCATGCATCAATTTTACTCATTCAATTACTTATCACCTTCACACAAAATCAACAAGCTCATGCATAAATTCAATAATTAAACTCAAGCCCGTGACATATGCATCATCAATTTCACATAAAAACATCAATCCAACGTACAATCAGACCCATGCAAATGTTGGCGTTCGATCATTTGGTTAACGTGAACCGTGGGTTCTATGCAAACTATATCAGCGGAAGCAAGAATAAAGATTTGCATTACCTTTCACCATGGTATGTTGAAGAAGAGTGATTCTCACAGGCAGCATGCTCTACCTCACGTTCCTCAACCAATCTCCGATTTGAGTGATCTTTATGCCAAAACGATACTCTCTTCCGTGGCTTTCCAACGGTGTATCACACAACCAGTTTTGAGTTCCACATGAATACAAAATAATCGTGGAAGTTGACGATCAGGTTGCTGAAAACAACCTCTTAAACTTCTATTTTATTCCCAAGTCCAATCTTGACGTCGTGTGGTCGACGATCTTCAAGATCCTCTCAATCTACTGTTCTTATTGGTGTTCGATCATTTGAATAGCGTGAACTGTTAGGGTTCCATGCATTTCTAATTCAGAGAAAGCAATAAATCAGAAACGTATTACCTTTCACCAGGGTGTGTTGAAGATGAACAGTTGCAGAGAACAACCTCTTGATCTTCTGTTGTATTCCCGAAGTCCAATCCTGACATCGTGTGGGAGACGATCTTCAGGATCTTCTCAATCTGCTCCTATTCCTTTTCTCACGTCAAAAGTGGTGCAGACTTAGGGTTCCAGGAGGAGAAATTAGAGTTGGGCCTCCATTGGGTTTAAGTATCCAAGTTTAGCCCAAAACTTATACTTAATTCCAATAATAATAATATAATCTACTAAAATATTATTACTGCACTACCGTTCTAATCCCATAATTACATTATGGGCTCATTCTTATTATGAGCCCGACAGTCTTCCCATGTTTAAGATATACAATGCCCATTAATTAATTAAGATACTGACAACTCAAATTAATTAATATCTCATCCGAGAGTAGTACCACTGATTAGCCATAACTTGTAGTCAGGTTGACCAATTCAAGAATTTATCGAACCACAGAGAGGACGGTGCTAGAGCCTAAGCGATATCACGTTCTTCACAATTTTATAGAAACTAGTCATTGTTGGGCAATTGGATCGTGTGGTCCAAACGTGATCGTTAGGATTTCAAGGCAAACAAATCAGCGGAAGCATAATTAAACCGTTTACCGTACTTCTGGGTTGATGTAGAGGATGAACCGTTACAGAGAACCACCTTTCAATCTTCTGCTGTATATCCCAAGTCGAATCCTGCTGTTGTGTGGGCAACAATCTGCAGGATTCTCCCAATCTGCTTCTTTCCCTCACTCACGTCAAAAGAGGCGCAGTAACTTTGGTTTCCAGAAGCTGAGATGACTATATATATTGGGCTACAGCAGGGACCAGGAGGAGAAATTGGGCTGGGCCTCAATTGAATTTTAATTAACCAAGCTTAGCCCAAAGCTTTTAATTAAATCCAATAATAATAATATAGTCCACTAAAATATTATTACTGCACTACCCGTCCAATCCCAAATTATGTTCTGGGCTCCTTCTTATTATAAGCCCGATGGTCTCCCCATGTTTAAGATATACAATGTCCATTAATTAATTAAGTTACTGACAACTCAAATTAATTAATATCTCATCCGAGAGTAGTACCACTCAACCTTATTATCATGCCGGAAATTAATCCACTTGCAAGATTTACATGATAAACCTTATGAGCTCCTCAAGGGGACATCATCAACCTATGACGGACATGGATTCCTTCTACAATCAACAGCACACCATAGATACAGCACTACTTCCCAACTCACCGAGTTTGTTGATTTAATACTTATAAATCTCACCCATTGATGAATCAAAGAAATACATACTGCCCTACGTGTCGAGGTTATTGTATAGGGATTAAGAGCACGGACTTCCATAATAACAGAGATCAAGTTCTTCTATAAGTCAGTATAAGCCGAACGATCTCAGGCGGCCCTGCTCAATACACACAAGTGCACTAATGTGATTCTATAGCCAAGACAAGCTAATACCGAACCACACTACAACCATACCGATAGAGAGTCCCCGTCTATCTCGGTTGTGAGCATCTGTTTATACTTTATAAGGAAACCGATAATATGATCTTCCGCGTGTTGTCGCACAACATATTATCTACAGAATAAAGTAAATGAACTATCGCATCATTCATATAATTAAATTACAAGATGCAATCATTTGATCAATGATTCTCATTTCAAATAAATTGTTATAACATTGTTCATACTAAAGCTAGACTTTTAGTATACAATCCAACAATCTCCCACTTATACTAAAAGACTATGCTGTCATGTTTTCTGCCATACATCTGATTCTCTCTTCCACTACATGACCATTAAAAGCTCTCGCCTTAAGGTCCTTGTAAATGGATTTACTAGGTCATCATCCGATGCAATCTAGTCGACAACAACCTTCCCCTCATCATACGATTTCTCGTAACAGGTGGTACTGGCGCTCCATGTGTTTAATTGCCTTATGGACTCGTGATTCCTTCAAGTTTGCAACTGCACCAATATCAGCAATATAAATTGTGATAATCTTGGGCAAACTTAGAAACACTTCAAAGTCCATCATGAAGTCTCTAGAGTCATATAGATACTTTGGTTGCCTCATAGGCTCCAATTTATCATCTTTCCATGATGGAGTCCGGAGTCTGAAATATATTTCTATATAACACTCCTCCACATTATGACTCTACTTCCTAAAATTTAACACATAACCTTTGAGGAGAATTTACTGCCGTCCAATCTGACTAAAAATCCGAATCTACGTAATCCACAAGAAGCAGTGAATCTGTCCAGTAAGTGTATATATGATAACCAGTCCTTCTCAGGCACTTCATATATATCTTACCACAGTTCATCATTCTTGTTCCGGGTTACGTTGATACCCACTGTTCATGCATTCAGCAAAACAAATATCCAATCTCGTTCATAGCATTCTTTAGATTAAGCTTCCTTATTTGCCGAAGCATAAGGAACCGCTTCATCTCCTTTATCTTCATTTATGTCTCAAGACACATCCAATAAGATAAATTCACATGCTAAACGAGTATGGATTGTATCATTTATGAAACTTGAGATAAGCATAACATCCTTTCATATGATCCGTATTACCGTGATCAAAAGGATATATTTTACTTTTCTTAAGTCCTTCATATCATACTACTTTCTTAATCATACCCATACGCCCGATAATACTCTTTCATTGTCTCCAATGAGCAAGATACTATCTACGTATAGTACAAGAATTACCACCATGTTTCCGTCACTCTTTACAATACACAAGATACATCCGCTCATTGAATAAATCCATATCTATGGATTTCCTTTTCAAAACAGATGTTTCACAATCTCAAAGCTTGGTTTAGTTCATTGATGGACACCTATAAGCTTACTATTAAAATGCACTTAGCCCTTTGCAATGAATTATTTTGATTGCTCCACATAGATGTTTTCCTCAAGACTTCCAATCAGGAAAGCTGTCTTGACATCTATTTGCTGTTCCTCATAATTCAATATGAGCAGCAAAATTCAAAAGAATCCGGATCAACTAAGAATAGCTACAAGCGAACAGGTTTTCTCATAATCGAACCATTTCTTTCTGAGTACACCTTTTCGCAACAAGCTTTGCTTCCAAGGTTTTCACCTTACCGTATGATCCTCTTTTATTTCATCATTCATTACAACTTACTAAGATTCCGCATTTTAATCTTGTAGTGCTAAGTCGTATCCGTGGGATAATACCATATTTACTAGGGACCAAGTCTCACGACTCTCCCAAAATATATATTTTACGAGTTGTCGAACAACCCTCCCACTACGACAAGGTACTACATGTAATTGTGTATCAGATGTGACACGCGTTGCAGTTTACCTTGTGGCATATCCTCTTGTACACTTGGTACTTATACTTAGTGTTTTCTCTCTCATTTCCTTTAGAACAACTTTTACATTGGTTTGTGACTTATTACATAGTCCTTTTCCAAAAATCTAGTGTTTGTGTTAACAATCACTCTTCGATCTTTTGGGCTAAATAAATCACCCTCTATTTTTCTAGGATGTCCCATAAACAGACAAATGTTATACGAATTACTGTTTCTAGGGCTTATCCATAAAATGAATTTATTCATTTTTAATAATTCTTCATCTATCTAATCATTACTATAAGAGATTATACCTTCTATTCACCACACCATTCCACTGGGGAATGTCCGGTGTTGCCATCTTGAGATTTAATCTCAACTTCTGATTAATAGCTCCTAACTATCCTAAGAGGTATTTACCACCACGGTTAAACCGTAATGACTACCTCTTGCCTGGATAATATTAGGTCCGCTTGAATCAGAATGAACTTATTCCAACATATATATCTTTGGCTCTACACTCCACAGCTTTGAAAAGGCAGTTAATCATTTTTACTTTCAAGCAGGACTCGCAAGTTTGATAGTTTCCACTTCAGATAAACTTTACGGTCCATCGGCTATCAACTTTTGAATCCTACTCAAGTAAAATGAATTAGTCTTAGACGCCAAATGTATGTTTAGTTCATCTCCGAAGGTTCCTTTCTCTTACTAATATTAGAAGATGCATTATTAATTACTATTTCTTGCATCTGTGGGATGAACATGATTCAAGAGTATAATTATTATCCACCAACGTACTATAACGGATTATACCCCCATTCCTCATCATTATGACCATGTCATATAAATGAAATGAAGTATCCATCCGTTAATGCATAGAAACCGAAATTAAATTCTTTCCATGAAAACGCACGTAAAGATAATTTCTCATAATCAATCATTTATTCCTATCATAAGATAGATAAATAACTCCCACTGCAATAGCCACTACCTTCGTAGTTTTACCCATGTCATAACTATCTTATCCTCACTTAGTAATAAACATTTAGTGATTCCAGTATCTACACACTTCGTGTTAATAGATGCCATCACTAATCATATTTAAACAACTAGTGAATAAGATATTAAACTTGTTCACTTTATGATGAAAATGGCTTTCCTTTGCCACATGTTTTGTCAGAAGTCTCCCACCATATACATCCTCTAGTATTTCAGGTAGAACTTTCTCAAAACATCAAGGCTAAACATGGAGAATAAAATTGATCTAGGTTTCCCTTTCAATTTATACTCCAAGCTTTTCCAATTCATTCATCAAATTCTATCATGATCTTGCGCCTTTTAAATTACTCAAGTATCTGAAGAGTTACATGAGTTCATCATATTTCTATGATCCTCTCATCTCTTCACTAAAGACTTTAATAGGCATCATGAGCCGTCCTTTGAGAGAACACATGTATTTTCTTAAGCAGTAAATTTCAAAATTAAGATTCTTTTCTAATCAGTTAATTTGGACAAGTAAATATAATTTCTTTTAGTTAACAATTAGTGAGACTAAAACTATTCGAAATACAGAGAATCACGATTAAATTTACTGATCAAAACTTCGAATTTTATCCTTTTATATTGTTTCCCTCAAAACAATATAAAATAAAATTCACCGACATCTCAAGCACCGTGAGTCTGCAAGCCACGTTAGTGTGGACGTTTACAAACCCGAACATTTACAAGAGAAGGTTTTACCCATTAATTTCATTTGTCAACCTAACTTTATGATAAAATAATTAATAGTCGGTTACTCTTTAGCCATGCAAATAATAGCAGTGACTCCGTTGGGGAGGATACTAATTATTTACACCTAAGTGTACACCATTATTTGATCCCAAGTCCACTGCGCGAGCTTATGTGCCTTACAGTTGGAGAAGTACACACGCGCTCGGGTAGCTTCCTACAATCATCAATTATAAGTTTGTGCCAGTGTACCGCACACAAACTCATCCGTTAGGGAGGAAGGCCTATGCCAACACGCAAGTTTATGTGCCACATTACAAACAATAATTATTTATGAAGTCTGTACCAGTGATCCGTGAATAAACTCATCCGTTAGGGAGGAAGGCCTATGCCAACACGCAAGTTTACTCACATCACTTACAAACCAATAATGGAGGCCGCGGGAATTTATTACCAATCTCCTCTCCCACTTAGTTATTTAACACCGAGGGTTTTAAACATGCATATAATATTTCATAAATAAAATATTCATCTTAGCATGCTTCTATTAACAGCAATTTAAATAAATAAATCACATAGAACATGCCTTTCATATATAACAATTAATTGTCAAGCTAAAACAATTAAATCAGTTATATATCATAATTAATTGCATAAAATATTGGATCAATTAAATAGGCCCAGCTGACCCAAACTTTATTAGCATAAAATGAGCAACCCATTAATAAAATAACTAAGCCCATTTACCCTGCCAATATCTGCATTAAGGTCTAGCCCAATATTTAAACCAGGCCCAACATTAACCCACAATTAATTAAAATCAGGATTAGCCCAGCAGCCCATTACCATTTAATTAAATTTTGGGCCCAGCAGCCCAAAACCATTTAATTAAAAATGAGCAGCCCACAATCTTAATTACTGAAATGGGCCCTAAAATGAAACAATCAGCCGATCCAGCCCTTCAGTATTTTAATTAAAAAAAAAGGGCAAAGGCCAAAAACATAAAACAGGCCCAGCAGAGACACCTCATACATCAAGCCAGCAGGCCCATTAACCATTAATTAAAATTGATGGAGCAGCCAACAAGAAAGAAATGGCCCAGAAGCAATTTTTAAAAATTTGGGCCCAACAGACCCTAGCCCAAACACCAATTAATACAATAATTCAAAAAATTGGGCCCTGTCTGGAAAGCCCAAATCAACAAAAGATGCCCTAATCTCCTGCCAGCCGCTAACAGGGATCCAACCGGAGTGAAGCACCGGCGCCGCAGCTCTCGGCAATCACGCCGTCAGCCCGCCGGTATCGCTGGGTCAGTAGAGTGCTGTCGCCAATTTCCTCCGATCCGCTACACCTCAGTGCTGCCAGTCGCCAGCGCCGCACGGCGAAATCCCGAGTCGACCCGCTGAAAGCCACCGTCGACTTGCCCACAGCCCACCTGCGTCGGAAACCGCAACCTAGCGCCGCTGCAGCCGGAAGTCACTCTCCAGCCCAATCATCAAAGCAGTGCTGACAGCCGCTGCATTCGCCGGCAGTCGCGCCAGCCACCCAGAGTCGGGCCTCCAGCGTCGCACGGCCATCCAACAAGCCCGCCTTCAACAGCGCCGCCTCGAAACCGGGATCGGATAGGATTCTATCAGATCCCTTCTGTCCTGAACTCCGAGCGATAAGCTCGGAACCGGCTGTCCAGATCAGTAGTGATGCCGTCGTTCCCCGCCGTGAAACGTCTGGGAGATTTACCGCCGTCTGGGATCTGTTCCGCCACAGCCAGCCTTCACCGAGCAGTCGCCACGGCTTCATTTTCAAGCCTCCACGCGCCGTCGGCTGACTCCTGCCTTCCAGTCATCACGCGCCGACACCACACACGGGATTACCATCAGCCTTGTCGTCCGACAGTCTTCGACACGCCGCCGGTGTAGCCGGCCTCTCACCGTTCAACGTGCAAATGTGTGTGTGCGTGATAGAAAGCAGAAAGCAGATAGGGTTTTTCTCGATGTGTGTGTTATGTGTCCATTAATTAACAGACAATTATCAATCACACATTCCAATACTCATGCCATGTTGAAAAACAATAACAGTATAAAACCCCCGAGATCATCTACAGATTATTTCTCATAAACAAATAATCCCTTTTAAACATGCTATTAATCATACCAGAAACACAAATAGCACATTAACCCCTTAACGTGTCACGTTTCACCACGAAACCAACGCTCTGATACCAATTGTTGGGCAATTGGATCGTGTGGTCCAAACGTGATCGTTAGGATTTCAAGGCAAACAAATCAGCGGAAGCATAATTAAACCGTTTACCATACTTCTGGGTTGATGTAGAGGATGAACCGTTACAGAGAACCACCTCTCAATCTTCTGCTGTATATCCCAAGTCGAATCCTGCTGTTGTGTGGGCAACAATCTGCAGGATTCTCCCAATCTGCTTCTTTCCCTCACTCACGTCAAAAGAGGCGCAGTAACTTTGGTTTCCAGAAGCTGAGATGACTATATATATTGGGCTACAGCAGGGACCAGGAGGAGAAATTGGGCTGGGCCTCAATTGAATTTTAATTAACCAAGCTTTGCCCAAAGCTTTTAATTAAATCCAATAATAATAATATAGTCCACTAAAATATTATTACTGCACTACCCGTCCAATCCCAAATTATTTTCTGGGCTCCTTCTTATTATAAGCCCCATGGTCTCCCCATGTTTAAGATATACAATGTCCATTAATTAATTAAGTTACTGACAACTCAAATTAATTAATATCTCATCCGAGAGTAGTACCACTCAACCTTATTATCATGCCGGAAATTAATCCACTTGCAAGATTTACATGATAAACCTTATGAGCTCCTCAAGGGGACATCATCAACCTATGACGGACATGGATTCCTTCTACAATCAACAGCACACCATAGATACAGCACTACTTCCCAACTCACCGAGTTTGTTGATTTAATACTTATAAATCTCACCCATTGATGAATCAAAGAAATACATACTGCCCTACGTGTCGAGGTTATTGTATAAGGATTAAGAGCACGGACTTCCATAATAACAGAGATCAAGTTCTTCTATAAGTCAGTATAAGCCGAACGATCTCAGGCGGTCCTGCTCAATACACACAAGTGCACTAATGTGATTCTATAGGCAAGACAAGCTAATACCGAACCACACTACAACCATACCGATAGAGAGTCCCCGTCTATCTCGGTTGTGAGCATCTGTTTATACTTTATAAGGAAACTGATAATATGATCTTCCGCATGTTGTCGCACAACATATTATCTACAGAATAAAGTAAATGGACTATCGCATCATTCATATAATTAAATTACAAGATGCAATCATTTGATCAATGATTCTCATTTCAAATAAATTGTTATAACATTGTTCATACTAAAGCTAGACTTTTAGTATACAATCCAACAGTCATCAATATGTTGGATTGTTGACAAGGAAATAACAAGTAATTAAATCAACAATGAGGACAAGCAAACAAATTAAATGAAGGTTGTTTTTCCAAATTAAGCAAAGGTAAGATTAACAACACTTAAGAAGCGGTAATTCATAGATTCATGCATTAAACTCATGTGCATCAGTGGTCATGACTAAGGGCCAACACGAAAATCACCTAAGCTTCCTCTCGGAATGGGTAGGATAGAGATCATTTTCACAATCTTAAAAAGTTCCAAGGTTGGTTCTCAATTAAACAATTCCAACTAGGTACTAAGTTCAATTAAGAATCCCTTCACATGCTCTATTGACTTCTCAATCTAATAAATTATGTGTTCTATCCATGAGTTCTAAACAATAAAGGATTTCTCAATCTCTTCACAATTTATAATGGACATGAAGTGTTTGATAAAATGATTCACTCAACTACACCAAACATATTAAGGATTTCTCAATCTCATCACATATCTAGCATAATCAAATACACAATTCATCATAAACCTCAAGATATCAATAGATCAAAGATAGAAAGTCAAATCCCAATTCAACACATGAATCTGATTACATGAATCCACAAATTATCCAACAACTTCCATGTTGCTAATCTCACAAGGGAGATTAGCCTACAATCTTCATAAGATCCTCAACATAAACATTCAAATTCTTACAAATCATTGCAAACTAAAGGGTAAACACTAAATTGAGATGAAAACTCCCTTGGAATGGCTTCCAATTGAATCTCCTTCCTTCCTTTGGTGATCTCCCACTCTTCCTTGCTTCTTCCCTTGAATTTGGAATGGTGGTATGGTGGAAAGATGATCAAAGATGAAAATGGATGATGGAAGTTTGAGAGAAAAGGTGTAAAATGAAGGGAATTGTGTGTGATGTGTGTGGGCAGCTCAATTTTCATAGGGTGGATCATCAAAATGTTCAATGGAGTGGTATTTATACCCCCATGGGCCTTCTAGAAGGAATCTGGAAATTTCAGCAACTTTGGCACCAACACGCCCGTGTTCTGCAGCACGCCCCGAGTCGTGTCTAAGGTTTTTGGTCAACGTGAACTTCAAGCAGCGCATGGGTCGTGTGCTGCACACGGCCACAGGGTTGGCCGTGTTGTGCATTCTGGCATCCGCACACGGCCAACAGCACAGGCCCGTGTGCGGAACTCGGGACGTGTACGCTACATGGCCCGTGTTCTTGCACACGGCTGGCCGTGTTGTGTGGTCTTTTCTTCCTATTTCTCCCGACTCCGTATTTGCTCCATTTTTCACCTGATTCATCATTTATAAGTTTATTCACACACAAATTCAAAAAAACACGTAACACCACCAATAACGACTCAAAATACGGATAAAACTAGACAAAAATAAATATAAAAAGACACTAAAAATTAGATGAAATTAACCATAATCACACCCCCAAACTTGAAGTGTTGTTCGTCCCCGAACAATGAAAGATAAAGAACAATGGACAATCTCATCTAGGAAAAACTCCCTTTTTCACAAGTCACAACATAAACATAGTACTAAAGACTACAACTCATGCTAAGGCATCCTACAATATTAGAGTCACAACATGATAAATTAACAAGTTCAATTAGAATAGGATCAAATATAATATAGTCCTTTCTAGTCCTATTCTCTCGTAGGGTAACAATTTTACTCAACTCTCTTTAGAAAAGGTCATTCACACTCATTGATCAATTAGCCAGACTCGTTTCATACTTGCTCGTAAATTAAATTCCAGAGCTTCCGTCAATGATCAAAAAGGACTTTCATTAAGGATGTAATATTAGGCTATTTGGTATGGTAGGGAAGATTTGGATAATAGTGACTAAACAAGTGTAAATAATCAAAGAGGTAGCTACTTTCTTTTATTATTCCACTTTTCTTCCTTCTTTTCTCGTCTTTGATACTTGTAAGCACTACTCATCACTTTCCTTGGACTTTTGAGCTTTTTATGATTCATGCCTCTTTTCTTGACTTGTTAAGTACATGAGTATATTATTGTTTGCTCATTTTTCTTGTTTTTGATGCACGATCGTTCTGCTTTTTGCTCTTTTCATCCTTTTTCTATCTTACCTATCCAGGTTTAGGGCCTGGGAACTACCATTGAAAAACAAACTCTCTACTGAAAGAAAGAACCAGAATGCTATCACAATTTTCTCTTTTTCTCTTTATCTCATCAAATCTTTTTAATCCACACCTCCTTGATTACTCACACAAAAGGTATATATCTAAGGCTTACATGGGTAATCATGGCTTGTAATGTGCTATATTCACAATAAAAAGGCTTTAAGGCTCAACCATGGTTAATTAGGGATGATGTTCATGGTAGGAAAATATTTGGCTATGACTATTCATAAAAGGATGGCCTAAGATCATATCATCAATTTCCACACATTGGGCCCATTCCTCTAGTCTTCGAGCAAGTATTCACTTATCCAACATAATCGATTCTCTCATGAAAGAATCACCCGTGGAGGCACGGTGTAGGCTCAAATACTTACTAGTTTTTTTGTAATTAGACTATAGAGGACTTATTACGCTTAATCCATTTCATAATTGAACATATTAAATAGATAATGTCATAGTTCCAAAATGTAGAGATTCTTACTCATAAATTGTCATCACTCATTACCAATTCACATTACTACTCATGATCATAACTTACACATCCCCTAAACAAACCACCAAAGCTCTCCTAACACGCACAAAAATAAAAATAACAACACCTCAACACAAAAGACTAACAAACACAAACAAGATAACAAAAGAAATAAAACATCCAAATCATCATCAACCTCAAAAGTATCCATCCCACCTTAATTGAAAATAAAAGCAAACTAAAAAAAAACTAAATAAACATCCCAACACAAACAATAAAAGTATCAAATCCATCAAATGTCTACTTATTCCAAAAGTATCTAAATAAGTGGCGAGCACTAAAAGTACTCCCTCAGTTATCCGGGTTCGGATGAGGAGGCGGAGCTATTGGTCCCCAAGGGATATGAGCACGAGGTGTGGATGGGAATTGGAAATTAAACATCAGTGTGAGCATCTCATTCATGTTGTTCGATTACCTCCGAAGATTCTCTTCATAATACTCCAGCCTTCTTTGCCCTGCATGGATTTCCTTAATCTGCTCTCCTTGCCTCAACTGCTCCTCTCTGATCTCTCTTATCTGGTTTCCATGTAGAGTCTGAGCTTGTCTAATTCCTCTAATCTCTTCATCTATGAAGTTCCATCTTGCATTTGGTATTCCTCCTTCTTGTTGTTGTGGACCCTCTTCTTCTTCAAAGTTTGGATTTTCTGGGGCTTACTCCTCGAATTTAACTTGTTGTTCTTGGTTGCCTTCTTCCTCCCCTTTTTCCATAGCTACAGGTTCCGCTCTCAACTGCTCCAGCTCCCTATTCTCCACAGCCCTTATTTGCCTCAACACTGCTTCCATTCCTTCTCTATTATTCCGATAAAATTTCCTCACTACGGTAGAGTGTTGAGCACTTGCCATTGCAAAGTTAGCATTGGTCCTCCTGGTGTAAACTGTGGTGAGCTCAGAAGCGGGTAGAGAAAATGGAGCTCCCTTCTATTGTCTCAAACAATAAGTCTGTCCCACCAATGATAGAAACTCCATTCTTATAAGCTGCTGATAGTTGAGCCCCTCAGCTATCATTGTAATTATTCCTCCAATCATCACTCCCTGAGGTGACTTCCTCTTCGCTACTCTCTCAGCATGCTGAACGAAATATGCAGCCATGTTCAACTCGAGCTCATGGTACAAGCAGTGCATAATGTACAACTGCTTTTCCCCCACAGACCCTCCTTCATACCTTTCTAACACTGTGTTTGACACTATCTTTTCTAAGTACCTCATCATCGGATTTCTGATGGCTGTCCCTTTTGAGGCACTTGGGATGTAATCAGGCAACTCCGTTCCATCATTCACCAGTTTACTCCACCAATTCTGTTGATTAAATCTTCCACCTCCATAGAAATGATTGTGGAACTCGAATGATGGACATCCCATGTATCCATTTAGAGTGTCTAAGGTCACTCTTGATCTCCACTGATTGTTCAATTGGAATGAGATCGAGAGTGGATAGCCATTCCTATTCTTTCTCACTTGAAGGGTGCTCAAAAACTCTGCTGTCAAACATTGATAGGTGGGGGGCCTTTTATCAAAAAATTCTTCCATGTTTCACAGTCTGAATATCCTCCTTAAATCTGTCTCTATTCCCACTCCTGTCATCGTTTTAGTGTTCTGAAACCTTGTTGGTTTAATCTTTAGAAAGATAGATTGCCACCTCAAGACATACATCTCCCATCCTTCCTCGAATTCCACGCCAAAATAATCAGGGTGTATCCCATCTTCCATCAACTGGGCATCTAAGTTAGACAGTTCTGCATTGGTCTCCACAATAATGAAGTCTTCATTACGTTGTCGATTCCTTCTTTCAGCCATCTGCACTACTCACAGTTTTAAATCAAATCCAAGTTTATGCTAACAAAATTTAATGTAGAATCATCACTAGTTATTCAACTTAGTGTTAATCCTGTTACACATTCATGCCTTAATTCTAAACTTGTTCAAGTCCCATGTTCAAATCATGAAAGAATTGTAACACACTTTAAGTCATCCTACATATTCCATCATACAAGATTATTTCTCAAGCAATCAAGAATTTGACCAATTTACTCCAATCCACTAAGCTCAACAATTAACAATGTTTCTTGTTCATGCAAACTTAAAAATTATCCTCAAAACTCACTTAAGCATTTCATCGAACACTTGGTATGCACACTTTTTCAATAAGAATTTTCAACAAATTTAACAAGGTTTTATGCCCAATTCCTCAACATGTAAGCAATATTATACCAATGTACATAACATAGAAACATTATCAATCAATCAATTCCATTTCATGAACTCACCAATCAATCATTCACAAATTTCCACATTACACCCAATATGAACCCTAATTATTAGACAATTCAACTCAATTCAACATATAGACAGAATCATTCGTGTCTCACAATCATTTCATGTTTCAATTATGCTATCATTCAATCCCCATACACGAATTCACACATATGAACATTTCAATTGAAAACTAGGGTTCAAGAGGACATACCTTGGATTTGGAACAAGAATTTGGTGAATTTGTGCTTGGAATTAAAGAAGAGAACCTTAAATCTAACAATCTTACCACTCTATGATGTTTTCGGATGAATTTGGGGTGGGGGTGATGTTACAGATAAAAATGGATGAGTGAAGAATGGGGATGCTTCGACTGACTGCGCGTTTTTAAATCTGACTCAGGACATGACACGCCCCGTGTGCTGAAACACGCCTCGAGTTCTAGCATAGACACGGGCCGTGTGTAGGACTCGACCTTGATTTGGCCGAGATCTGCTTTTTGGCATCTGCATACGGCCAATAGCACAGGGCCGTGTGCAGAACACGCCCCATTTTCTGGACCTCAACAAGCCCCGTGTGCTGGACTCGGCCTGAATTTGGCCGAGTTGTGCCTTCAAGCAGCAGCACACGGCCAAACTTCTCAGGGCCGTGTGCTGCACATGGCTCGTGTCCTGTCTTACCCTGTTCTTCAAATTTGAATTTCAAGATGCTTCCACATGCTCCCTATGTATGCTCAAAACTCATTCACATCATTAGTTCAACAATTTGCATTAAAATAAATGGATTATGACACTCAAACACCACCAACAACATTCAAAACATACCGAACTCATGAGAAAAAATTCA
Source organism: Pogostemon cablin (assembly GCA_023678885.1). Taxonomy (NCBI): domain Eukaryota; kingdom Viridiplantae; phylum Streptophyta; class Magnoliopsida; order Lamiales; family Lamiaceae; genus Pogostemon; species Pogostemon cablin. The sequence continues at coordinate 21,448,648 of CM042971.1, forward strand.
AGACATAAGTAATTCAACAAGTATATCATACTACACTATATCCCCCCAAACTTATTTCGAAATACAAATTTCGATGTAAGTTTGCAAAAGTGGTAAGATATACCGTATTTTATCCATGAATCACTTCTTGTAACCGTAAGACATCTTCTTCTCATGAGCACCATCCACCTACAAGATCAAAAATGCAAAATAACAAAAAGAAATATGTACAACCTAAACTACGAAAGGATACGGATCTCAAGAAGAGAAAGTGTGAACATATACCAACTCCCTTTGAGAGGAAGAATGGTAATGTTTCACTCTATGACCATTGACAATAAATGAACTCCTATCCGATCCTTCAAGCTTTAATGACCCATCATCTCTTACTTCTATCACCAAGTATGGACCAGTCCATTTCGAACGGAGTTTCCCGGGAAACAGTTTCAATCTTTAATTGAACAAAAGCACCTTATCCCCGATATAAACTCCTTTGCTTTGATTCTTTCATCATGCCATCTTTTGAGTTTCTCCTTTACAATTCTTGAGTTTGAATATGCTTCTTCACGAAATTCCTCGAGCTCAACCAATTGGAGACATCTCTTCTTTCCGGATTCTTTCTACTCAAGATTTAGCTTCTTTAATGCCCACAAAGCTTTATGTTCTAACTCAACCGGAAGGTGGCATGCTTTTCCATAGACTAGTTTATACGGAGAAAATCCAAGAGCGGTCTTGTAAGCCGTTTGATAAGCCCAAAGTGCATCGTCTAGCTTAGAAGACCAATCCTTTCTATGCCCCTTGACTATCTTATCAAGCACAAGCTTCACTTGCCTATTTGATACTTCCGCCAAACCATTTGTTTGCGGATGATAAGGTGTTGAAACCTTGTGCTTCACTCCATACCCCATTAAAAGCTTCTCAATGATCTTGTTGATGAAATGGGATCCTTGGTCACTAATGATTGCTTTTGGCACTCCAAATCTTGCAAAAATATTCTTCTTTAAGAAAGCCTTGACCACTAAAGCATCATTTGTCCTTGTGGGGATTGCTTCGACCCATTTAGACATATAATCTACCGCAAGCAAAATGTAAAGATAGCCATTGGAAGGTGGAAATGATCCCATGAAGTCCATCCCCATACATCAAACACTTCAACTTCAAAAATGTTCCTCATAGGCATCTCATCTCATTGCCCTATACTTCCAATCCTTTGACACTGGTCACATCCCTTGATATACTCCTTGCAATCCTTAAACAAAGTTGGCCAAAACAATCCCGATTGTAGGATCTTAGCTCCTGTCTTTTAGAATCCAAAATGTCCTCCACATGGTGAGCTATGGCACATCTCCATCACACTTACATTTTCTTCTTCCGGGATGCACCTCTATATGATGCCATCCGGACAGTTTTTGAACAACAAAGGATCATCCCACAAATATTCTTTCACATCATGGTAGAACTTCTTCCTTTTTGACTCAGTGAGATAGTCCGGCTTGAGACCGCAAGCTAAATAGTTTACCAAATCCGCGTACCACGGTCTTCCGGTCTCACATAATGTGTACATCCTTTGAAAATATACTTGAAGTATCTCTTCGTCCGGGAATACATCATTGATGAGCTCCATGGTTTCTTTTTCATCAATATTCTCCAACCGTGACAAGTGGTCGGCTATGACATTTTTGACTCCCTTCTTGTCACGTATCTCCACATCGAATTCCTGCAACAAAAGCACCCAATGAATTAGTCTTGGTTTAACATCCTTCTTACTCATCAAATATCTAATGGCGGCATGATCCGTGTAAATAATGGTTTTCGTTCCAACTAGGTATGGATGAAATTTTTCAAAAGCATAGACTACGGATAAAAACTCTTTTTCTGTTGTGGTGTAATTCTTTTGATTGGCATTGAACGTCTTGGGTGCATAATAGATAGCTCAAAATTTCTTCTCTCTCACTTGTCCAAGCACTACTCCCAATGCATTGTCGCTTGCATCACAATGGAGTTCAAATGACTTGCTCCAATCGGGGGAGACAAGTATTGGTGAAGAAATCAAAGCTTCTTTTAACACCCTAAAAGCATCAAGACATTCAACATTAAATTCGAATGGAGCATCTTTCTCAAGAAATTTACACAAATGTTTGGCTATGTTAGAAAAATCCATTATAAAACGTCGATAGAACCCGGCGTGCCCAAGAAACGATCTAACCCCTTTTCATGTGTTGGTGGGGGAAGATGTTCAATGGCTACCACCTTCGCCTTATCAACTCTCAAACCTTTTTCCGAAATATGATGTCCAAGTACGATACTCTCTTGAACCATAAAATGACATTTTTTCCAATTCAAGACTAGGTTCGTATCTTAACATCACTGCAAAACCATAGAAAGATTAGCCAAGCATTTATCAAATGACGACCCAAACACTGAAAAATCATCCATGAACACTTCCATCACATTTTTAATTAATCTCCCAAAGATAGCCATCATGCAACGTTGAAAGGTGGCGGGAGCATTGCACAACCCAAAAGGCAATTTGATCCTCGGGGGCTATCATGATTTGGTTATACCCCGAGTAACCATCTAGAAAATAATAATACTTGTATCCCGCCAACCATTCAAGCATTTGATCAATAAAAGGCAAAGGAAAATGATCTTTATGAGTATTTTCATTAAGCTTCCTATAATCACAACAAACTCTCCACCCCATTTTCACCCTTGTTGCAAGTTCTTCATCAAATTCCATTTTAACAATGGTTAATCCCCCTTTCTTAGCCACAACATGCAAAGGACTTACATGAGGACTATCACTTATGGCATAAACAATTCTAGCATCCAACCATTTCAAAACCTCTTTCCTAACAACCTCTTGCATAATAGGATTCAAACGACGTTGAGGTTGTATACATGATTTGTTCTCATCAATCAACCTAATGCGATGCATACAAATAGTAGGACTAATACCTTTCAAACCATCAAGACTCCACCCTATAGCACTTTTATGAGTTCTAAGCACTCTCAACAATTTATCAAGCTCTAATGATGAAAGGGATGATGATACAATTACCGGAAAAGTGTTATTATCCCCCAAGTACGCGTACATAAGGTGATCGGGCAATGGCTTTAATTCTTCCTTTCCTTTATCAACTTTTGAATCTTCATTCTCTACCTCCAATGGAAGATATTCCCTCTTTCCATAGTACATCAACTTGGCTTCCTCTTCTTGCATTTCCCTACAAGCATTCAAATCATGTAAACAATCATTTATATCATTATCTTCAAAGCAATGAAAAGAAAAGTTAGAGTTTAAAGATAAAGTAAGAGAGTGGCTGCTTGTCTCAAGAGGATCTTTAGATAAGATGAATGGTAGATTCTCTTCAACAACTTCATCAATCATGTTGATCCTTCTACATTCTTCCTCATTTGGATACCTCATAGCACTCCTCAAAGAGAATACCACCTCTTCTTCATTGACTCTCAACTTCAACTCCCCTTTTTGTACATCAATTAAAGCTCTTCCCGTTGCCAAAAATGGACGCCCCAAAATCAATGGAACATTTGCATCCTCGTCCATATCAAGCACTACAAAATCAACCGGGAATATGAACTTTCTCACTTTAACTAACACATCCTCCACTATTCCTCTAGGGTAAGTCAAATATCTATCCGCGAGTTGCAATGTAACGGATGTAGGTTTCACTTCCCCTATACCAAGTTTCTTGAAAATGGACATAGGCATCAAGTTGATACTTGCCCCAAGATCACAAAGAGCTTTATGAACTTCACTCTTGCCCATTTCGCATAGTATTATGAAACTCCCCGAATCTTTGAGCTTTGGAGGCAACTTCTTTTGAATTATTGCGATACACTCCTCCGTCAAATTAACGGTTTCATTCTCCACCAAGCTCCTCTTTCTTGCCATTATATCCTTCAAAAACTTAGCATAGTGAGGCATTTGTCTCAAAGCATCCGCAAACGGTATGTTGATATGGATTTTCTTAAAAATCTCCAAAAACTTTGCAAATTTTTCATCCAACCCTTTTTTTAAGAATCGATGTGGAAATGGAATAGGTATTTGGGTTTTTGGAATTCCCCAACTATCCCTTTCCACTTCAATGTCTTCCTCTTTCTTTTTCAATGCCTTAGTTCCCTCCCATTTCTTTTCAACACTTTTTGGCTCAACCACATCTGTTTCCTTGTTCTCTTGTGCTTCAACTTCACTTTCCTCCACAAGCTCTTCTTCAACCAAATTTTTATCAATCTCCTTCTCTTCCACCTTTTCATCCTTCATGGGTAGAGAAGGTCCCTCATAATTCATTCCACTCCTCAAGGTAATTGCCTTGCATTGTTCCTTCGGATTCACAATGGTGGTAGAAGGAAATTTTCCTTTCTCACTTGTGCTCAACGAACTCGCAATTTGACCAACCGATTGCTCCAAGGCTTTGAATCTTTTATCATTAGCTTCATCAATCTTTCTTCTTGTCTCCTCTTGAGCTTTGTCCAATGCTTCTCGAGCTTTATCCGATGCTTTTTGAGCTTTGTTTGATGCCAACAATTGTTCAAGTAGCTCATCAATTGATGCTCTTCCCTTGTTGTTCGGTGCCTTAGCTCCCGGTTGATACCCCGGAGGATAAGCAACCTCATTGTTCGGGTTGGAATAAGACAAGTTATCTTGCATCCTTGGTTGTTGAGGGTATGAGCTTCCACTAGCTTGATTGTTATAACTTCTTTGCCTCGGCGGATAATTTTCTTGGTTATGGTTGAAATTACCTTGGTATTTGTTTTGATAGTTATCTTGATAATTTCTTCCTTGCAAGTATTGTACATCCTCCACCTTTGGCACATGCATAGCCCATTGTTCCCTACTGACACCATTTGGAAGTATTAACCCTTGCTCTACTTGACTCTCCATCTTGCTAACTCTTTGATTCATACCTTGATTTAGATTCATCTATTTCATTATCTCAGCTGCTATTATCTCCACACTTGGCATATTTTGCTCCACACTAGCACTTTTCACACTACACTGTTGTACTTGATCGTAGTTCTCAAATCCATAATATCCGCTCACTCTCTTCGATGGCCATTGATAGACATTGGTAGCAATCTCATCAAATATCCATAAAGCGCTTTCCGGAGTAACTCCAAGAACTGATCCACCTGCCGATGCATCAACAAGTACCCTTTGGCCATTCATCAATCCTTGGTAGAAAAATCCCACTTGTTGGTTCTCTGGGAATCCATGTTGTGGACACTTGCACAACATATCTTTAAACCGTTCCCATGCTTCATAGAAGCTTTCTTGAGGCTTTTGTTAGAATTGAGTAATTAAACTCTTCATTTGAAGCGTCTTAGAAGGTGGGAAGTATTTATTCAAAAACATTTGTACAAGCTCCTCCCAAGTGTTGCATGTTCCCGGAGTGATAGTAGATAGCCATGTTCGAGCACGATCCCTCAATGAAAATGGAAACAGCCTCATCTTGATACAATCCTCACTTACTCCTTTCATCTTCACGGTGTTTGCAATCTCAATGAATTGAGCTAGATGAGCATTAGGATCTTCATTTGGGGTTCCACCAAATTTTTTCTCTCTCACAAACGAAATCAAGCTCATCTTAAATTCAAAGTTATTAGCATGGATTGGTGGCCCCATCATTTGTGGTATTGCTCTTGGCATGAAGAAGTCCCGGATCACACTTTGATCATTGTGAATTCCATGTTGCACCGGAGGTGGTGGTACATATGCTTGTTGTGGAGGAACATAAGCTTGTTGAAAGCCTTGTTGAATCATAGCTTGTTACACCATTTGTTGAATCAAAGCTTGATTATTAAACTCTCCAAATTGTTGGTAAGCTTGTTGATGAAGATTGACATTGGCTTGATCTTGCATATTTTGCACTCCGCCTCCATCATTCCTAACATTACCACGTTCATCTTGATTGTTTTCCATTTGGTCCTTCTTTTTGGTTATGTTCTCCTTTCTCTTTCTCCTCAAAGTGTTTTCAAGCTCTTGGTCAATTGGTTCAACTTGTTTCCCTTGTGACCTTATTTGCATATACCTTTAAAAGAAGAGAAGTTAGAACAAGATTTTCCAAAAACAAATACAAGTAAGCAAATAAACAATAAAAGAAATGTCTCTATTAAGATTACTCCGAACGTTCCTTCTTTAAGCAACTAGCAACCATTACCTCCCCGGCAACGGCGCCATTTGATTAGCTATAACTTATAGTTGGGTTGACAAATTCAAGAATTTATCGAACCACAGAGAGGACGGTGCTAGAGCCTAAGCGATATCACGTTCTTCGCAATTTTATAGAAACTAGTCATCAATAGGTTGGATTGTTGACAAGGAAATAACAAGAAATTAAATCAACAATGAGGACAAGCAAACAAATTAAATGAAGGTTTTTTTCCAAATTAAGAAAAGGTGAGATTAACAACACTTAAGAAGCGGTAATTCATAGATTCATGCATTAAACTCATGTGCATCAGTGGTCATGACTAAGGGCCAACACGAAAATCACCTAAGCTTCCTCTCGGAATGGGTAGGATAGAGATCATTTTCACAATCTTAAAAAGTTCCAAGGTTGGTTCTCAATTAAACAATTCCAACTAGGTACTAAGTTCAATTAAGAATCCCTTCACATGCTCTATTGACTTCTCAATCTAATAAATTATGTGTTCTATCCATGGGTTCTAAATAATAAAGGATTTCTCAATCTCTTCACAATTTATAATGGACATGAAGTGTTTGATAAAATGATTCACTCAACTACACCAAACATATTAAGGATTTCTCAATCTCATCACATATCTAGCATAATCAAATACACAATTCATCATAAACCTCAAGATATCAATAGATCAAAGATAGAAAGTCAAATCCCAATTCAACACATGAATCTAATTACATGAATCCACAAATTATCCAACAACTTCCATGTTGTCAATCTCACAAGGGAGATTAGCCTAAAATCTTCATAAGATCCTCCACATAAACATTCAAATTCTTACAAATCATTGCAAACTAAAGGGTAAACACTAAATTGAGATGAAAACTCCCTTGGAATGGCTTTCAATTGAATCTCCTTCCTTCCTTTGGTGATCTCCCACTCTTCCTTGCTTCTTCCCTTGAATTTGGAATGGTGGTATGGTGTAAAGATGATCAAAGATGAAAATGGATGATGGAAGTTTGAGAGAAAAGGTGTAAAATGAAGGGAATTGTGTGTGATGTGTGTGGGCAGCTCAATTTTTGTAGGGTGGATCATCAAAATGTTCAATGGAGTAGTATTTATACCCCCATGGGCCTTCTAGAAGGAATCTAGAAATTTCAGCAACTTTGGCACCAACACGCCCCGTGTTCTGCAGCACGCCCCGAGTCGCGTCTAGGGTTTTTGGTCAACGTGAACTTCAAGCAGCGCATGGGTCGTGCACTGCACACGGCCACAGGGGTGGCCGTGTTGTGCATTCTGGCATCCGCACACGGCCATCAGCATAGGCCCGTGCACGGAACTCGGGCCGTGTATGTGACACGGCCCGTGTTCCTGCACACGGCTGGCCGTGTTGTGCGGTCTTTTCTCCCTTTTTTTTCCGACTCCGTATTTGCTCCATTTTTCACCTGATTCATCATTTATAAGTTCATTCACACACAAATTTCAAAAAACACGTAACACCACCAATAACGACTCAAAATACGGATAAAACTAGATAAAAATAAACGTAAAAAGACACTAAAAACTAGATGAAATTAACCATAATCAACCACTCAACCTCATTATCATGCCGGAATTAATCCACTTGCAAGATTTACATGATAATCCTTATGAGCTCCTCAAGGGGACATCATCAACCTAAATAGGACACGGATTCCTTCTATAATCAACATCACACCATAGAGACAACACTACTTCCTAACTCATCAAGTTTGTTGATTTAATTACATGTAAATCTCACCCATTGATGAATCAAAGAAATACATACTGCCTTACGTGTCGAGGTTATTGTATAGGGATTAAGAGCACGAACATCCATAATAACTGAAATCAAGTTCTCCTATATAGATAGTACAAGTCGAACGATCTCAATCGGTCCTACTCAATACACACAAAGTGCACTAATGTGATTCTATAGTCAAGAAAAACTAATATCAAATCACACTACAACCATCCCGATAGATAGTCCCTGTCTATCTTGATTGTGATCACCTGTTTATACTTTATAAGGGAATCGATAATATGATCTTCCGCGTGTTGTCGCACAACATATTATCTACAGTATAAAGTAAATGGACTTTTACACAAACATATAAATAAATTATAATATGCAAAACGTTTGATCATATGATTCTCATTTCAAATAAATTGTTAAAACATTGTTTCATACAAAAGCCAGACTTTTAGTACACAATCTAACAATCTCCCACTTATACTAAAAGACTACGCTACCATATCTGCTGACACGCATCTAATCCCCATTCCTTCTACATGCCCATCAAACGCTTTTGCTAGAAGGCTCTTAGTAAAAGGATCAGCTAGGTTATCCTCCGATGCAATCTTAGCGACAACGACATCCCCTCTTTTAACGATGTCTCGTATCAGGTGGTACTTGTGCTCAATATGTTTACTCCCCTTATGGGCTCGTGGTTCCTTCGAGTTTGCTACTGCACCACTATTATCACAATAAATTGTTATCACTTTGGGCAAACCAGGAATCACATCCAAGTCCATTAAGAAGTTCTTAAGACATACTGCTTCTTTAGCTGCCTCAGAGGCTGCTACATATTCAGCTTCCATGGTGGAGTCCGCAACGCATTTCTGCTTTACACTCCTCCATATTATGGCTCCTCTTCCAAGAGTAAACATATATCTCGAGGTGGATTTACTAGCATCCCTATCTGACTGGAAATCCGAATCAGTATAACCCAACGCTAACAAAGTATCTACTCAGTAAACCAGCACATAATCCCTAGTCCTTCGCAGGTACTTCAAAATATGCTTTACCGCAGTCTAATTCCCTTGTCCTAGATTACTTTGATACCTACTGACCATGCCCACGGCATAACAGATATCCGGCCTTGTACATAGCATAGCATACATGAGGCTTTCTACTGCCAGAGCATAAGGAACCAGCTTCATCTCCTCTATTTCCTGTTGTGTTTTTAGGCACATTCCTTAGACAGAGGTATTCCATGTCTGAAAGGTAGAAAACCTTTCTTAGAATCTTGCATGCTAAAACGAGCTAGGATTGTATCAATGTATAAGCTAGGGATAAGCACAAAATTCTTTTCTTGCGATCCTTTATTAATTTGATCCCAAGAATATGTTCGGCTTCTCCTAAGTCCTTCATCTCAAACTGCTTGGAAAGCCATACTCGTACGCCCGACAATACCTTTACATTGTTTCCAATGAGAAGAATATCATCCACGTAGAGTACAAGAAATACCACTACATTTCTGTCACACTTCTCGTACACACATGATTCATCCGGAAATTGAATAAATCCATATGACTGGATCATTTCATCAAAATGGATGTTCCATGATCTTGAAGCTTGTTTCAATCCATAAATGGACCTATTAAGTGTACACACAAGATGCTCTTCTCCCTTTGAAATGAATCCCTCTGGCTGCTTCATATAGATGTTTTCCTCAAGACTTCCATTTAGGAAAGCTGTCTTGACATCCATTTTCCATACCTCATAATCCGTATAAGTGGCAATAGACACAAGAATCCGAATTGACTTAAGCTTGGCCACAGACGAGAAGGTTTCCTCATAATCAATTCCTTCTTTCTGAGTATATCTTTTAGCAACAAGCCTTGCTTTAAAGGTTTCCACCTTACCATCAGATCCTCTTTTTCTTTTATAGACCCACTTGCACCCAATAGCTTTTATACCATCGGGTGATTCTACAAGCTCCCAGACTTGATTAGAATATATGGATTCTATTTCAGATTTCATTGCATTTTCCCATGATTGAGCATCTTTATCTTGCAGTGCCTCGTTGTAATTCCATGGGTCAATTTCATGTTCACCAGGGACCAAGTCAGAAGACTCTCCCAATCCCATGAATCTATCCGGTTGTCTCACAACCCTCCTACTATGACGAGGCTCCACAGGTAATTATGAATTAGGTGTGACATGCGGTGCAGTGTCCTGTGGTATATCCTCTTGTACAGTTGATATAATGTTTGGTGTTCCCTCTCTTACTTCATTTAGAATAATTTTACTCATGGGTTTGTGGTTCATTATATAATTCTCTTCCAAAAATCTAGCGTTCGTGCTTACAATCACCTTTTGGTCTTTTGGATTATTAAACAAAACACCCTTCGTTCCTTTAGGATATCCTACAAATAGACAAACTTCCGTACGAGATTCTAACTTATCAGTATCCGTCTTCAACACATGTGCTGGAGCACCCCAAATCTGAAAATATTTCAGACTAGGCTTTTGCTTAGTCCATAATTCAATGGGTGTGGAAGCTACCGATTTAGAAGGCACTAAGTTAAGAATGTAAGCCGCTATTTCTAAGGCGTATCCCCAAAACAAATTAGGTAATTCCGAATAACTCATCATTGATCATACCATTTCATAAGAGGATTTCTTCTTTCCGCTACACTATTCTGCTGGGGTGTGCCCAGTGCAGACAATTGGGATTCAATCCCTTCCTCTGACAAATAATTCCTAAACTCTCCCAAAAGGTATTCGCCACCACGATCAGATCGCAGTGTCTTGATATAATTTCTAAGTTACTTTTCCATATCAACCTTGTACTCTTTGAATTTATTAAAGCACTTAGACTTGCGGTGCAACAAATAAATATATTCGTATCTAGAATAATTATCAATAAAAGTGACGAAGTATTCATAACCACCTCTTGTCTGGATAGACATAGGACCTCATAAATCAGAATGAACCAATTCCAACAGATCCTTGGCTCTATACCCCTCTGCCTTGAAAGGCCTTTTTGTCATTTTTCCTTCCAAGAAAGATTCGCAAGTTGGATAATTTTCCACTACTAATGAACTTAGAGGTCCATCAGCTATCAACCTTTGAATCCTACTCAAGTTAATATGACCTAGTCTTAGATGCCAAAGATATGTTTGGTTCATTTTCGAAGGTTCTTTTCTCTTATTAATAGATGTATCTTTCAATTCAATTTGTTGCACTGTGGGGAGATTGTATTAAGAGTGTACAAATTATCTATCAATGCACCATCACAGATAACAATTCTATCTTTCTTTATAACAACCTTGTCATTAAAAGAAATAGAATATCCATCCATAAACAATTTAGAAACCTAAATTAAATTCTTTCTAAAATGAGGTACATAAAGATAATTCCTCAAAACAAGAGTTTTATTCTTATTGAAAAATAAATAGACATCTTCCCGGCTGCTTGCATTTGAAGCACTTGCCTTTAGGCTTCTTGACTGCACCACTCTTTGCGTTCACTTGGTTCACCGGTGCTGAATTTCCTTGCTTCTTCTTATTCCTACCGCCTTTCGACCTAGGATAAGTAGCATTTTCAGCAACACGAACCTGAGGAGCACGATGAACAGTTCTTTCGCTGCCACAAGTTCTGTCAGAAGTTCCGCCAATGTGTACAAATATTTGTTCATACCGTAGTTCAGGCGAAACTTCTCAAAACTCCTAGGCAAGCTTTGGAGTATGATATCGACTTGGGTTTCCACATCGATTTCAGCTCCAAGAACCTCCAACTCATTGAGTTGGCCCATCATCCTAAAGACAGGATCCCTTACGGAAGTGCCCTCAGCCATTTTGGTGTTCATCAGTATAGACATGCCCTTCGACCTAGCAGGACGACTCTGATGCCCAAAGAGTTCCATAAGATTATGCATCATATCATAGGCGGTGCTCATAGCTTGATGCTGAGTTTGAAGCACATTTGACACAGAAGCCAAAATATAGCACTTAGCCATCCTATCAACTTTGAGCCACCTATTATAAGCAACTCTTTGCTCTTCGGTAGTGTCATCAGTAGGTTTCGGAGGACATTCCTCAGTGAGTACAAAGATATAATCTTCAGCAGTTAAAACAATGTCCATATTCCATTCCAGTCAACATAATTAGTGCCAGTAAGTTTATGCTCTTTAAGTATAACAGAAAGTGAGTTGAGTGTCATTTGAAAATCCTGAGAATCATAAATAAATATACAAATCAAACACTTCGAATTTATCAATTTATATTGATTCCCTCAAAATAATATAAAATAAAATTCACCAACATCTCAAGCACCGTGAATTTGCATGCCACGTTAGTATGGACGTATACAAACCCCAAACATTTACAAGAGAAGATTTTACCCATTAATTTCATTTGTCAACCTAACTTTATGACAAAATAATTAATAGTCGGTTCCTCTTTAGCCATGCAAATAACAGCAGTGACTCTGTTGGGGAGAATACTTAATATTTACACCTAAGTGTGCACTATTATTTGATCCCAAGTTCATTGAGCAAGCTTATATGCCTTACAGTTGGAGAAGTACATACGCGCTTGGATAACTTCCTACGATCATCATAAAGAAGTTTGTACTAGTGATCCATGAATAAATCCATCCGTCATGGAGGAAGGCTATTATCAATACGCAGGTTTACTCACATCACTTACAAACCAATAATGGAGGCCGTGGGAATTATTTATCAATCCCCTCTCCCACTTAGTTATTTAAACACCGAGGGTTTTTAACATGCATATAATATTCCAATAATAATATAAACATCCTAGCATCCTTCTATTAATATGCAATTTAAATCAGTAAATCACATAGAACATGCTCACATATATAACCATAATCATCAAATTAAAATAATTAATGCAGTTATATATCACGAATTAAACGCAGAAAATGTTGAATTACAAAAATGAGCTCGGCTGGCCCATAGGCAATAACTGCACAATTTGTGTAGCCCATTATCCACAAATCATGCCCGTCAAAACTGCCCGTTTACACCCAGCCGCGTCTTGCATTTACATGCCAAGCATTCGCTGGCACGACTTGGTGCCCGCTGCTGTCGGTGATTGTGTCGTCAGCCCACTGGAATCGTGTCGTCAGCCCACCTTCCGTGCCCATCTACACGCTGGAAAACTCCAGTCTGCAGCGCCAACCAACATCGATTTGTTCGGAGACCGCCATGAATCCACCGGAATATTTTCAGACCCGTTCTAAACTGGCAAGACTCCATCGAGACTGCCTAAGACTTGATTGAAAGATTCACCATCAACGTGCCAGGAAAACACCGGCAAAATACGCCTGCACCTATCCTCTCTGGCCTCCTAAGATACAGTCGCTACCCCACCAGCCACAACATCATCATCCTGCTCAGCCGCCCAAGCCTTGTCGTTGCTCACTGTCATCCGTGCCGATCATAAAACAATGGCAGACTCGATCAAAGGAGGTTTCAGACCCGCCCTGGTGGTGGAAGGACTCGCCCAGAATCTGCCTTGGGCTCGACCAGAAGCCCTTCAGACCCGCCCCGGAAACAGCCTTTGACTCGCCCGGAAGCAGCATGTGACTCTTCCGGAACCCACTGTATTTCGTCACGAATCTTGTAGGTCATCTACCAGCGCCGCCTTCATGATCATTGATTGGGGTTTTCTCAACACACAAATTAATCCTCAAGTATAAGGATATCAATTGTAGTCGCGAAGATGACCAAGTTACAATATCGAACCCAAGGGATGGTTAAATATCAATTTTGTTATCTTCTAGTATATTTTAGACTATGTTTGGTAATTGTAAAGGTTTAATGGATAATAACTTCTAATCAAAATAGCAAAAAGAAATAGCAAGAGTAGAGAAAAGTGAGTTGTGATCAATAAGAATAATAGGTAGTTCGTCGGGTCATCCTGTTTCACTAGCAATTCGTATTTTCATGTGATGGTGTCCGACTCTGTCCTGTGGTTTGTGGATGCATCACTAGACCATGCAAGTTTACTCTATAGACACAAGTAAATATGCGCTTGACACGTGTGAATACCCTCGGAGCAAGAGATATACTTCACCCCCCTTTCTAGGTACTATCATAATCAAATATCTTCTACGTCTAGAATCTAACCCGATTTGATCTCCCTTTTTAGGTACTATAAAGTTATACTCTTCATCATATTCATCAACCCGAATTTAATTCAATTCATGAATATTCATATAAGACGGTTCTAATAAGACTTCGGAATCCCTTCACTTAGAATTATAACAATAAATCCTGCTCAGTAGTGAACGCACTCAACCAATAACCATGTTATGTATTCAGACTCTACACAATGATCATTGATGCACAAAACGACTATGAGTATGGATTAAATATGCAATCTTATATAAAACAAACCACAGGTAGTGTTGTACGGAGTTTTACACACGAAATACGAATTACATCATGAAACTTTCATAACCCTAGAACTACCAAGGTGGTTCTAGCCCATGATTGATCTAGGAACAATCATGGTTAGATTGATCATTCTTACTTGAACCTTCGGCGAACCTCTGTCACAGCCCTCCGGATGGATCACCACCTCTACTCTTGTCTCTCTTATGATTGATGATCAAAAGCTCTCTTCATTCTCTGTATGCGCCTCCTTTTATACTTGTAATCACGTCTCTAGGGCTTGGAATGGGCTTTCTAAGTGATCTCACGCGTTTCGGCCTCAAAAATCCGGATAAGGTAAGTTCTCGCGCATAGGTTCGACCACGTCAAACAGGTCGAACAACTGGCCACAGGTCGAACCCCAGGTCGAACCCCGCTACTGGAAGAATTCTGCACAGGTTCGACCTTCTGGACAGGTAGAACCACTTAGGCCTTGGTCGAACCCCAGGTCGAACCTCATCACTGGATAACTCCCGCTCCCGATTCGACCAACTGGCAAGTCGAACTAGAATGTCGTGGTCGAATCCTCTTTTCCGCGAACTGGTTCGACCACGGTTTGACCTGATGGACAGGTCGAACCACTTGAGTCGTGGTCGAATCCATCTCTGCAAGCTCAGCAACGTTGATTCGACCTGCTGGAGAGGTCGAACCCTCCTCCAACCAGGTCGAACCCACCTAATTCTTGGGCGGTTCGCGTGGCTTCGAGTCTGTCTCTTCAATTCTTGGCTCTTTCACTCCGTTTTTGCTCAGAAACCACTCAAATAGCTCCACTAACACCTGATTCATGCTAATTCGCAATATATATAGGTTTTCCACCTATTTCCACATCAAAACTCTCCAAAACTAGCACAAAACATAGCGCCAAACTTGTGAATTTACACACTCATCAAACCCCCAAACTTGCATGTTGCTCATCCCGAGGCAACCAATTTAAACCACAGGAGTCGTGTATAATTCAACAAGATCAAGTACAACACATATTACATATGCCACTTCATTGAATCAAACAAAAATTACTTGCATCATATATTTCACTCATATAAAATCAATCCAATCACACACCATTCGGAGTACTAAGTAATCTCGCTGACAAGATAATTCTTTACTCTCTTTCGCTCGTGCGTGAGGCACTATAGGCTAGTATAAACACTCATATCAATTCATATTCACGCGTAACCATAAGCTTGGCAAAGGCCTCAAAAATCAACTTACATTAGATTAATACTAGGATCACAAAGGACTTGTTTTTAGGTTGTAATGTTGGCTCTTTGGAAAGGGTAGGAAAATTTGGTCATAGTGACTTAAGACACTAGTAGAGAGTTACCTTGGAGGTTGTTGATTTCTCATTCGGCTTCATATTCTCCTCCAATTCTTCTCTTGCACTTGCAATTTTCAATTTTCCTTCTCTTCCTTGTATTAACATCATTCTTCTTTTGATCGCTCGGGTACCAGTTTTAGGCACTACCCTTCTCGAATATCGTTCGGCTACTTCTTAAAAACTTCAAGCCCCATGTATAAACAATTCAGGGTACCAATTTTAGGCACTACCCCTAACAAAATTTAACCATGCACTTTTCTTACTAAACCTCATTCCATCTTCCCTTTTCTTCTTCCACACTTATTCACCTTACTCTCTCTACCAATGAATAGGGTATTTTCAAAGCTCAAATAAGGTAATTAAGGCTCTTATATTTGGCTTGCCAAAGAAAAAGCTTTTAAAAGGCTCAAACAGGGCTACCAAAGATTTATAAAATCATTAGGAAAGGTAAAATTTGGCTAAGTGACTCAATTAATCAAAAATGGCCTAAGATCATGTCCTAATATTTCATCAATTGTAAGTTTCACACAAGACTCCAAGCCAAGTTCTAGAATACGTTCATACGAATGATTCTCTCAAAAATAAACTATCATGATTAATCATGATAAAGGCTCAAATCCTCACATAGGTAATCAATTCCTAATACTCCTCATAGCACATAATCAAAATAAATTCCTCATGAATTCCATATACTTAACAAATTATTCATGCTCTTTCAAATGAAAATAAACACGTAAACACATGAATGCACAGAATCAATAATCCATATACAAAACAATGATACAAGATCAACTATCTCAAGTACATGCCACTCACACATGAATCACACCCCAATCTGTAAAAATAAAAAGAAGAATGGGAGATAAGATGACTTGGAAAAGCCAAAAGAAAACCTGAAACTACTCCCTAGGAGCATCATCATCCTCATCATCATCGTCATCCTCATCCATCCTATTTTCCACAGCTCGGCACAGACTGGTAATGTGCTTATCCATCATATCCACTCGACTACTCACTCTACCAACACGCTCCTCCAAGGCAGAGTACCTTTCATTCAGCGTGGCATAGTTGGCGTTAGCGAGCGCGAGCTGCCTGTTCGTCTCCTGTTGTGCAGCTACTACTGCGACCAGCTGCTCATGAATCAAGCGAAGCTGCTCCCGGGTACCTGGAACTGCTCGCCGCTGCTGCGGTACCAGAACATGCTGAGACGCATTATGCTGCTCTCCTTCCGGAATCTCCATCTCTGGCTGCTCATCTACCTGATCCTCCTCTTCAGGCTGTTGTGGCTGAGGTGGACGGAACTCTCCTTGATCAACGATCTGCTGTAACTCAGCCATCCTCCCCTCAGCACACATCTGCGCTACCGCTCTCCAATCACCACCCGACTTCACTGCCACGGATAAGGCGGTATGTCCAAGAGAATTCATTAACTTATTCCGTGCTTCCCGAATAGTTGTCAAGTTGCTCACGTCGAAGGGGAACATAAATTCGAAAGGCTTGAGACCCTTCGTGAAAAACCAATCTCCATTTCTAAAATGGGCAAATCCTCCCTTCGCGCACGTGCTCATCATCAAATCGGGTTCTCCCTCTACTGGTGTAAAGCCGGTGAGATCCAAGTTGTAATGCTCAGCCACGATCGTCAATAACCCTCCAATATTCACCTTTTGAAATCCAATGGTCTTGAATCGATTCAGCTGCGCAATAAAATAAGCTCCAACATTGAACTTCACCCCATTTAGCATACACCACAGGGCGTAAAGCTCTCCTCTAGACACAACGCTCCCCTCCGAGCGGGCGAATAACGTGTTGCTCAGGACGCGGTCCATGTACCTCAAGACTGGGTTCTTTATTGTGGAAGCACGAGCATGTCTGGTCTTATAATCACGAATCTCCCCGGTGATCTCCCTCTAAAACCATTTTGCACTGAATGCAGCATTTTCTAAATGAGGGATCTCCAAAGGCGTCTCAAACAGCTCATTGAAATCCTCAGACGTCCATCTCCTACTCACTCCGCCAAGCTGAAACGTACACTGATAAGGGTAACCAAGCGGGTCCTTTTCCATCTCAAACGAGCAAACTACTTCCGCTGTAACATGGAAGTACGTCGGCCTCTTCAACTCCATGAATCTTCGGATCCCTACTTGATCAAACATCCAGAATATATCATCCCCTATTCTCATTATCCTCATCGCTTCATCATCTTAGTATCGAGTGCGAGCTATCTTGTCTGAAACTTCTTCCCACTTCTCTTTGATCTCATCCCAATCTTGCATCTGAATCTTGAAGTTCTTGGGTAAACGATCTTGTAGCCTCAGTTTCCTTGTCACTTTGTCCAAATTCGAAGGCCTGTCATGCCTCTTCTTCGATCTTTCCTCCTCTGCCTTTCCTTTTCCTTTACTTGATCCTTGTCCCTTTCCTGAAAACAAATACTCCAATCCAACCAACAAGACAAGAAAGCAAGTATTTTACTAGCACATCACATACTCTACTCAAGACTTCAAGCATCAATGCATATTCACACAAACTATCATTTCCACACCACTTGCTTATTCAACATGCTCAAAAAATCTTCAATCACACCTTCTTTAATCATCAAAACATAACCAACAAGCATGCATTAAGCAATTCAAGCAATTCAACCAAAAATTCAACATGTTTCTCTCAATGAACTACTTCAATTTCATCAATTTCAAACCAAATCAACATGCTCATTCTATGATATGTTCTATCCTTGATTAATCCACATAAAAATTCAAGTTCTATCAATAATCAAACAACCAAAAACCAAGAAACAAGAATTCATATGAAACAAATCACAATATCAACATTCACCATGAAATTCAACCATACTCAACATCAATCCTCTTATTCACATCGAATTTCTTACCTAAACCTTCAATCCTAGAGTAATTGAGTTGGAAAAACATACCTTTTGACTTGCCCATGGTGAACAACCGATCGAGAACACACAACAACCAAAAATCGCGATTTTAGCCCTAACTCGCGATGAAATCCGCCCAAATCCATGACCGAATCGAAAATTCAAGGTGTAGTGTTGTGTAATCGGTGTGAAATCAAGTGTAATTGAAGAATTTGTGCAAGGGTGTAGAGGTTCGAAGAGGGTTCGAGGTTTGGTGTTTTGAAAAAGTGATCGAACCCCTCTGAAAAATCGAACTAAAATCGCGTACCTGGCTTGGTTCGACCTCAGGTTTGACCTCCTGAACAGGTCGAACCATGGATGACGAGATCGAACCTCTCTTCTGAACAAATGATCTTCTTGGTTCGACCTGGTGTTCGACTTGCTGATCAGGTCGAACCATCCTTGAATTGGTCGAACCCCTCTTCTGGAAAACAGAGTGCTTTGAACTGACTGGTTCGACCTTAGGTTCGACCTTCTGATCAGGTCGAACCACTATGGCTTAGGTCGAACCTCCTCTCTGGACAACTTTTGACGCCGGTTCGACTTCCTCTGCTTTTTTTCGACCTCTGGCACTGGTCGAACCACTCCAAGTGTTGGTCGAACCATACTCCTGATTTTCAAAACTGAGTGTTCTTCATTCACTACAAACTTCAAGCTTCAACACAACTTCATTAGGTACAATCTAGAGCACAACTTCAGAAATTATTCCACATAACATCATTCATGAGTAACTCCGTAAAAGAAAACACAACCAAAAACCACTGAACATTAGGCAAGTTGTAAAAAATCGTCACATCAAAATCGATTAAAATTTCAATATGGCCACAAAAACCAACTCCCCTAACAAACAATACAAAGAAAAGATTATACTCTTAATGCTTCAATGAGGTAATAACATCACACACACCCCCCAAACTTAGTAAAAACGTAAGTCGAAACTAAGTTTGAAAAGAGATGTAATTGCCGATTAGTAAGCATCTTAAATATAAAAATTTCTTACGCACACAAAAGAAATAAAGCAATAAAACGAAAGAGTAAGCTCTCAACAAGCGCTCATATTTAACGTCGGAGAGTCACGACGGTACCAAATCAGATCAAGGTATCATCAAAAATGATGCACGCATCATCCGGCGACCTATAATGCTTCAACCGATGCCCATTAGCCTCGATAACGTCTCCATCTTTGTCAATAAGTTCAAAACTCCCCCCTCCTAAGGCTCGATGAATCATGAACGGTCCCGTCCACTTAGACTTCAACTTGCCTGCAAAAAGCTTCAAACGAGAGTTAAAAAGTAGTACCTCATCTCCTTGCTTGAACTCCTTGTATGAGATCTTAGAATCATGCCACCTTTTCATTCTTTCCTTATAAATTTCTGAATTCTTGTAAGCACGACTCCTAAACGCATCCAATTGATTCATGTGAGTTATCCTCAACTCCTTCACATCCTTAAGAGTTAAGTTCAAGAGTCGCAAAGCCCAAAATGCTTTGTGTTGAATCTCTACAGGTAAGTGGCACGGCTTCCCATAGACAATTTGATACGGTGACATATCTAACACCGTCTTGTAAGCGGTTTGGAACCCCCATAACACATCATCGAGCTTCATAACCCAATTCTTTCTATTAGTTCCTACCACTTTCTCCAGAATCTGTTTGACTTGACGGTTGGAGACCTCTGCTTGCCCATTCGCTTGCGGATGATAGGGTGTAGTAACCCTATACTTAACACCATAATCCTTAAGCACCTTCTCAAGAAATTTATTGACGAAGTGGGAACCTCCATTACTAACTAGTGCTCTAGGAACTCCATAATAGGCAAAAATATGCTTCTTCAAGAAAGATAGAACAATTTTCGAGTCATTTACATGAGTAGGAATCGCTTCCACCCACTTTGAAATATAATCCACCGCAAGAAGAATGTAGAGAAATCCATTCGACGGGGGAAAAGGCCCCATAAAATCGATCCCCCATACATCAAATATCTCCACAACTATGCTAGGCTGCATTGGCATCTCATCTCTCCTACCTATATTTCCCATGCGCTGACATCTATCGCAAGACGCCACATAGCTCTCACTATCTCTAAACAATGTAGGCCAATAAAGAGCGGATTGAAGTACCTTAGCTGCAGTCTTTTGCGCTCCGAAATGCCCCCCATTTTGTTGTGCATGATAGAACTCAAGCACACTCTCCATTTCCATCTCGGGTACACATCTTCGGACAATAGAATCTGTACATATCTTGTAAACAAATGGATCATACCATATAAATGTCTCAACTTCCCTCCGAAATTTCGCAAGTTGATATCGGTTGAGATCCCTTGGAATTTCTCCAATGACAATGTAATTAACATAATCCGCGTACCATGGATCCATACCTTGCGCTGCGACTACACACGCTCGCTCAGTTCCTTCAACAGCCACAACCATGATCTTCTCATCAGGGAACATTTCTTCAATATACTCAAAAGAATTATCACAATGCTCTCTAGTCTCCAACCTTGACAAGTGATCTGCCAACACATTTTCTATTCCTTTCTTATCCCGAATCTCCATGTCAAACTCCTGAAGTAGTAGAATCCACCTTATAATCCGAGGCTTCGTCTCCTTCTTCTCCATCAAATACCGAATCGCTGAATGATCCGTATACACAATGGTCTTCATGCCAACCAAATACTGATGAAACTTATCGAATGCATACACAAAAGCTAAAAACTCCTTTACAGTCACCGTGTAATTCTTCTGTGCCGCATCGAAAGTCTTACTCGCGTAGTAAATGGCGCAGAACTTCTTCTCCCTTAGCTGCCCGAGCACCACACCCAGTGCTACATCACTTGCATCACACATAAGTACAAACGGTTGAGTCCAATCCGGTGTGATCAAGATAGGGGCAGTAATAAGCGCCTCCTTCAAAACTTGAAAAGCTGTTAGACACTCATCATTAAACACAAAAGGAATATCCTTTTCAAGTAAATGAGATAAGGGCTTAGAGTATTTGAAGAAGTCTTTTATGAATCTCCTGTAAAAACCAGCGTGTCCAAGGAAGGACCGCACTCCTCTTTCATTTGTCGGTGGTGGAAGCTTCTCAATTGCCACCACTTTAGCACGATCTACCTGTAATCCCTTGGCGGAAACATGATGCCCAAGAACAATCCCATCCTTCACCATGAAGTGGCACTTCTCCCAATTCAAGACAAGATTAGTTTCTTGACACCTCTTCAAAACAATAGCATGGTTAGACAAACAAATATCAAAAGATGAACCAAAGACTGAAAAATCATCCATGAATACTTCCATGATCTTCTCTATCAAACCATCAAAAATCGCCATCATGCATCTCTGAAAAGTAGCAGGCGCATTACACAATCCAAACGGCAACTTCCTAAAAGCAAAGGTCCCGTAGGGGCAAGTAAAAGTGGTCTTTTCTTGATCCTTAGGAGCAATCATGCTTTGGTTGTACCCCGAGTATCCATCCAAGAAACAATAAAACTCATACCCTGCAAGACGATCCAACATTTGATCCAAAAAAGGAAGAGGAAAATGGTCCTTACACGTGTTCTCATTTAATTTCCTATAATCCACACATGTACGCCATCCCGTAGGAATCCTCGTGGCTATAGCTTCTCCATCCTCAGCTTTCACTACAGTCATGCCCCCCTTTTTAGCAACTACATGCAATGGACTCACATGGGGACTATCACTAATAGGATATATAATTCCAGCATCAACAACGTAAGGATTTGCTTCCTTATCACCTCTTGAATTGCGGGATTCACCCTACGCTGATTTTGAACACTCGCCTTGGCTTCATCCAACAACCTAATTCGATGCATACAATACGAAGGACTAATGCCTTTCAAATCATCAAGAGATCACCCTATTGCAGACTTGTACTTCCTTAAGACATCTAATAACTCCTCAAGTTGATCCTCATTAAGGAAAGAAGATACAATTACCGGATATTGTGCATTATCACCAAGAAAAGAGTACTTCAAGTGTTCCGGCAATGGTTTCAACTCCTCTTTTCTTTCTTCCACTGGAGTGCTTTCGTTATCCAAAGGCAAGTACTTCCTGGTCCATTTGACTTCTTCCACCTTATTTCTTTCCAATGCAAACCTGTCATCATCCAAAGCAAGTAAGTTTTCAAGAAAATCAATACATACCTCGTTAGAAAGTCCGTCAAGCTCCGTAGTGGGATAAGTAAGAGACTCCATCAAACATGTCTCAAGAGGATCCTTTGACAAGATCAGAGACATATCCTCCTTCACAATCTCCTCCACCACGTCAATACTATAACACTGGGACTCCATTGGCATCTTCATTGCTTTGTCCAAGTTGAAAAGTATTTCTTCTTTGTCCATTCGCAACTTCAGTTCTCCCTTCCGAACATCTATCATAGCTCCAGCCGTAGCAAGGAATGGCCTCCCCAAGATTAAAGGAACATTATCCTTGTCATCATTCATTTCTAATACAAGGAAATCCACGGGAAAGACTAGCTTCTCCACCTTTACAAGAACATCTTCAACAATACCTTTCGGAAACGTCATTGATCTATCCGCCAATTGGAGAGCAACAGTTGTCGGAGTCAACTCCCCCAAACCAAGCTTCTGAAAGATGGACAACGGCATCAAATTGATGCTTGCCCCTAGATCGCACAAAGCTCGCCGTACTGGCCCTTTCCCGATCTCACATAGAATAGTAAAGCTCCCCGGATCTTTCATCTTTGGTGGCAACTTCTTTTGAATAATTGAGCTACAATTCTCAGATAAGTTTACCGTTTCAACTCCGGTTAAGCTTCGCTTCTTCATCAATATATCTTTAAGGAATCGAGAATAATATGGCATCTCCATGATTGCCTCTGAAAAAGGGATGTTCAAGCTAATCTTGTTCATTATCTCTGAAAACTTCTTGAACTTCTCTTCCAACCCCTTCTTCACTAGCTTGTAGGAAAACGGTGGAGGTATCTTTGTTTTGGGAATCCCCCATTCATCACGATCAACCTTCTCCGCTTTCTCCTTTTCTGCTCTTAATCGCTTAGCTCTTTCCCACTTTTTCTCAGCTATTATGTCTGTACTTTGCTCATTCTGTACCACTGGAGTTGCATCAACATCAAAAGGAACATCAGGTGCATCAATCAAAACATCTTTGTGAGGTTCGACTAGGGTTCGACCAGTTTGGGAGGTCGAACCAGGGATGTATTGGTCGAACCTCTCTCCTGGAAGACTGATCTCATTCTGCTCCGGAGGTTCGACTTGGGTTCGACCAGCATTGGAGGTCGAACCTTTGCCCCCGAGGTCGAACCGCTTCACTGTATAATCTTTATCCTCCGGTTCGACCTGGGTTCAACCTGAAGAGTTGGTCGAACCATTTCGATCTTGGTCGAACCGCTCCTGTGTTAAAACAGAGTGCTCTTGCTGATGAGGTTCGACCATGGTTCGACATGTATGCCAGGTCGAACCCTCTGAGTGTTGGTCGAACCGTTCCTGTGTCAAAACAGAGTGCTCTTGCCGATGAGGTTCGACCATGGTTAGACCTGTATGCCAGGTCGAACCCTCTGAATTTTGGTCGAACCGAGGCTTAGAAAATTCCAACTTTGATTCTGGCCTCATTGGTCCCTCGTACTGCGTTCCCGACCTCAGTGTGATGGCATTACACGACTTCGGATTCTCTATACTCTGAGACGGAAACTTCCCTTTTCCTACAGTTTGCGTCAATGTGTTCACATTCTCTGCAATTGTACCTATCAACAACGTGAGATCCTTCACTTGAGTGGACAAATCTCTATGGTGATCATCAATCTTTTTCTCAAGTTTTGCCTCAAGGCGGTTCACTCTTTCATCATTCTTTACCATGTACCGGTTCACAGTATCCTCAAAACTAGGCTTCCCTTCTTCCACCTTTTCTCCCGGATCAACACCCATCGGAAGTTGCACTGCATTGTTCGTATTGCTCTATGAAAATTCAGGCCTCCTTGGTTGCTGTTGATAACTACCAGAGGGACCACGATTATTAAAGTTTCCTCGATAGTTCCCTTGGTAATTCCAGTTTCCTTGATTTGGGTACCTCGTTCCTTGAATACTTTGACCCATGGCATAATTTGCTTCCTCCAATTCTTCTTGGATGGTTCCATTATTCATCATCTCTTGCTGCATGATTGGCACTCGTTGAGATATCTCGCTGATATGCTTCTGTTGAGACTCAAGTAGCTTGTTAATATTGGACAAGCTCGAAACGATCTCATCCTCTCTCTTTGTTTTCACCATTGCTTGTTCAACCTGAGCTACCTTTCCAAGAACATACGTACCTCTAACTCTATCAGTAGGCTAATCCCTCGAATTCATCGATATGTCTTCAAACAATCTCTCGGCCTCAACGGATGACTTTGTAAGCAATGCTCCATTAGAAGAAGCATCAAGTAGCACTCTTGATTCACAGTCCAATCCATTATAGAATATACTGATATATTGGGCTTTAGATAACCCATGTTGAGGGCACTTCCTTAGCATGTCCTTGAATCTATCCCACGCTTCATGAAATTTCTCACCTCCACTGATAGCAAATTGGTTAATATCTTGCTTCATCTTAAATACCTTCGAAGGTGGCATATACCTTTCCAAGAACCTTAACTTCAATTGCTCCCACGTGGTGCACTCAGCTGCGTTAATAGTATCGTACCAATCCCTCGCCTTTTCAGTAAGCGAGAATTTAAACAAAAGGATCTTCCTAGCATCTTCATGTTCTCCTACGTCTTTTTGAGTACTTGCATAGCCCAAGAACTTGTTCAGATGCTGCTGCGGATCCTCGAAAGACCCTCCTGAAAAAGAGTTTCTTTCGATCATGCTAATAAGAGCGGGATGAAGATCGAACGCTGTGTTAGTTCCCCTTGCTCCTAAAAGCTCATAATTTCCAGCCCCATTATTTCTGAAAACCTCTCGGATGGCTAGATTATCCGGATTCGCTGCCATGTTGACTGCTTCTACTTCCAAATTAACTTCAGTTGTAGCCTCAATCGTCTGCGAAATCTGCTCGTCAACCTCGACTCCAAAATTCAGAGCTTCAGTTGGGTCAATTATCTTTGCCTTGCTCTTTTTCTTCTCCTTCTTTCTTGATGATGCTCCAATCTCAGGATTATACGGTTCAAGATTACCTTTCTTTGATCTTGTGAGCATACACCTAAAACGAATAAGAAAGAAAACAACAAAACAAGGTAAATAGTCCTAATAAACTAGAAATAATACAAAAAAGATATTTTACGCCGTCCCCGGCAACGGCGCCAAGAACTTGATTGGGGTTTTCTCAACACACAAATTAATCCTCAAGTATAAGGATATCAATTGTAGTCGCGAAGATGATCAAGTTACAATATCGAACCCAAGGGACGGTTAAATATCAATTTTGTTATCTTCTAGTATATTTTAGACTATGTTTGGTAATTGTAAAGGTTTAATGGATAATAACTTCTAATCAAAATAGCAAAAAGAAATAGCAAGAGTAGAGAAAAGTGAGTTGTGATCAATAAGAATAATAGGTAGTTCATCGGGTCATCCAGTTTCACTAGCAATTCGTATTTTCATGTGATGGTGTCCGACTCTACCCTGTGGTTTGTGGACGCATCACTAGACCATGCAAGTTTACTCTATAGACACAAGTAAATATGCACTTGACATGTGTGAATACCCTCGGAGCAAGAGATATACTTCACCCCCCTTTCTAGGTACTATCATAATCAATTATCTTCTACGTCTAGAATCTAACCCGATTTGATCTCCCTTTTTAGGTACTATAAAGTTATACTCTTCATCCTATTCATCAACCCGAATTTAATTCAATACATGAATATTCATATAAGACGGTTCTAATAAGACTTCGGAATCCCTTCACTTAGAATTATAACAATAAACCCTGCTCAGTAGTGAACGCACTCAACCAATAACCATGTTATGTATTCAGACTCTACACAACGATCATTGATGCACAAAACGACTATGAGTATGGATTAAATATGCAATCTTATATAAAATAAAACACAGGTAGTGTTGTACGGAATTTTACACACGAAATACGAATTACATCATGAAACTTTCATAACCCTAGAACTACCAAGGTGGTTCTAGCCCATGATTGATCTAGGAACAAACATGGTTAGATTGATCATTCTTACTTGAACCTTCGGCGAACCTCTGTCACAGCCCTCCGGATGGATCACCACCTCTACTCTTGTCTCTCTTATGATTGATGATCAAAAGCTCTCTTCATTCTCTGTATGAGCCTCCTTTTATACTTGTAATCACGTCTCTAGGGCTTGGAATGGGCTTTCTAAGTGATCTCACGCGTTTCGGCCTCGAAAATCCGGATAAGGTAAGTTCTCGCGCATAGGTTCGACCACGTCAAACAGGTCGAACAACTGGCCACAGGTCGAAACCCAGGTCGAACCCCGCTACTGGAAGAATTCTGCACAGGTTCGACCTTCTGGACAGGTCGAACCACTTAGGCCTTGGTCGAACCCCAGGTCGAACCTCATCACTGGACAACTCCCGCTCCCGATTCGACCAACTGGCAAGTCGAACTAGAATGTCGTGGTCGAATCCTCTTTTCCGCGAACTGGTTCGACCACGGTTCGACCTGATGGACAGGTCGAACCACTTGAGTCGTGGTCGAATCCATCTCTGCAAGCTCAACAACGTTGATTCGACCTGCTGGAGAGGTCGAACCCTCCTCCAACCAGGTCGAACCCACCTAATTCTTGGGCGGTTCGCGTGGCTTTGACTCCGTCTCTTCGATTCTTGGCTCTTTCACTCCGTTTTTGCTCAGAAACCACTCAAATAGCTCCACTAACACCTGATTCATGCTAATTCACAATATATATAGGTTTTCCACCTATTTCCACATCAAAACTCTCCAAAACTAGCACAAAACATAGCGCCAAACTTGTGAATTTACACACTCATCAATCATCACCGCTGGCCCGTCGATGCCATTCATGTATCGTCCCGTCGCCAGTCAACGATAGCCATAGACTTCGAGTGGTACAGCAGTCTGCTGACACCAATCGCTCAGGCCGCCGCCTGCACACAACGATTGTCATGCCATCATCTTTCCACGGTCGCCTGAACCCTTGTCGAAGCCTGCATCTGCGACTGGCTGCATCATGGTGATCATCCAGTGCCACTCGTCGTCTCCACCGTGGGCTTTCACCGGTAGTGGCGTGCAGGCCCACCTGTCATGCCTCTGTTCGGCGCTTTCTTCATCCAGCCCAGCCTCGCCAAGGTCCTTCAATTTCTGTCGCTTGCCTCACACGTCAGCCGTGCACCATCCAGAAACATTTACCGATTTACACCATCACCAAATAGTCATGTGTGTGTGATGTCCAGGTGTAACAAAACAACAATATCTTTCGATGGAAACACATAGAGTTTCACGTGTAATTGAAAATTACAAATGCTAATCCTCATGCTATTCCACACGATAATTAAATTACTATAACACATAAACCCTAGCCTAACGTGTCATGTTTCTCCATAAAACCGAAGCTCTGATATCAATTGTTGGCATTCGATCATTTGGTTAGCGTGAACCGTTAGGGTTCCATGCGTTTCCAATCCAACAGAAGCAATAAATCAGAAATGTATTACCTTTCACCAGGGTGTGTTGAAGATGAACAACCGTAGAGAACAATCTCTTAATCTTCTGCTGTATTTCCGAAGTCTAATCCTGACATCGTGTGGGCAACGTCATCAGGATCTTCTCAATCTGCTCCTATTCCTTTTCTCACATCAAAAGTGGCGCAGACTTAGGGTTCCAGGAAGCTGAGATGACCTATATATGGGCTACAGCAGAGACCAGGAGGAAAAATTAGAGTTGGGCCTCCATTGGGTTGAAGTATCCAAGTTTAGCCCAAAACTTATACTTAATTCCAATAATAATAATATAGTCTACTAAAATATTATTACTGCACTACCGTTCTAATTCCATAATTACGTTATGGGCTCCTTCTTATTATGAGCCCGACAGTCTCCCCATGTTTAAGATATACAATGTTCATTAATTAATTAAGTTACTGACAACTCAAATTAATTAATATCTCATCCGAGAGTAGTACCACTCAACCTCAATATTATGCCAAAATTAATCCACTTGCAAGATTTACATGATAATCCTTATGAGCTCCTCAAGGGGACATCATCAACCTAAATAGGACACGGATTCCTTCTACAATCAACAACACACCATAGAGACAGCACTACTTCCCAACTCATCGAGTTTGTTGATTTAATTACATGTAAATCTCATCCATTGACGAATCAAAGATATACATACTGCCTAACGTGTTGAGGTTATTGTATATGGATTAAGAGCTCGAACATCCATAATAACTGAAATCAAGTTCTCCTATATAGACCGTATAAGTCGAACGATCTCAAGTGGTCCAGCTCAATACACACAAAGCGCACTAATGTGATTCTATGGTCAAGACAAACTAATACCAAATCACACTACAACCATCCCGATAGATAGTCCCCGTCTATCTCGGTTGTGAGTATCTGTTTATACTTTATAAGGAAACCGATAATATGATCTTCCGCGTGTTGTCGCACAACATATTATCTACATTATAAAGTAAATGGACTTTTGCACAAACATATAAATAAATTATAATACGCCAAACGTTTGATCATATGATTCTCATTTCAAATAAATTGTTAAAACATTGTTTCATACAAAAGCCAGGCTTTTAGTATACAATCTAACAGTTCTCTCTCCTACTCATGGTTAGGGTGATCAATTAGGGTTTCCGGACAGTTGAGATGACTTATATATAGGCTACAGCAGGGACTAGGAGGATAAATTAGAGTCGGGCTTCCATTGGACTTAAGTATCCAAGTTTAGCCCAAAACTTATACTTAAGTCCAATAATAATAATACATACCACTAAAATATTATTACTGCACTGCCACTCCAATCCCAAATTACGTTATGGGCTCCTTCTTATTATGAGCCCGACAGTCTTCCCGTGTTTAAGATATACAATGCCCATTAATTAATTAAGTTACTGACAACTCCATTAATTAATATCTCATTCGGGAGTAGTTCCACTCAACCTCTTTATCATGCCGGAATAAATCCTCCTGCAGGGTTTACATGATAATCCTTATGAACTCCTCAAGGGGGCATCATCAACCTATTTTATCGGACATGGTTTCCTTCTACAATCAATAGCACACCATAAAAACAACACTATTACCCAACTCACTGAGTTTGTAGATTTAATTACATGTAAATCCCATCCATTGATGATTCAAAGAAATACATATTGCCTTACGTGTTGAGGTTATTGTATAAGGATTAAGAGCACGAACATCCATAATAACTGAGATCAAGTTCTCCTATATGGTCAGTATAAGTTGAACAATCTCAAGCGGTCCTGTTCAATACACACAAAGTGCACTAATGTGATTCTATAGTCAAGACAAACTAATATCAAATCACACTACAACCATCCCGATAGAAAGCCCCCGTCTATATTGGTTGTGAGCATCTGTTTATATTTTATTAGAAAACCGATAATATAATCTCCGTGTGTTGCCGCACAACATATTATCTACAGTATAAAGTAAATAGACTATTGTATCAGACATATAAATAAATTATAAGACGCAATCATTTGATCAATGATTCTCATTTCAAATATTGTTAAAATATTTTTCATACTAAAGCTAGACTTTTAGTATAAAATCCAACAATCTCCTACTTATACTAAAAGACTATGATGTCATGTCTTCTGCCATACATCTGATTTCCACTCCCACTACACATCCATCTAAAGCTTTCGCTTTAAAGTCCTTGTAAAAGGATTTACTAGGTTATCATCCGATGCAATCTTGACGACAACAACTTTCCCCTCATCATACGATTTCTCGTAACAAGTGGTACTCGCGCTCTATGTGTTTAATTGCTTATGGGCTCATGATTCCTTCAAGTTTGCAACTGCACCATTATTATCACAATAAATTGTGATACCCTTGAGCAAACTTAGAAACCACATCCAAGTCTATCACGAAGTTACTAGAGACATAAGGATACTTTGGTTGCCTCAGAGAGTCAAATTTATCATCTTTCCATGGTGGAGTCTGAAATATATTTCTATATGACACTCCTCCACATTATGACTCTACTTCCTAAAATTAAACACATAACCTTTGAGGTTGATTTACTGCCATCCTACCTGACTTGAAAAATTCAAATCTACGTAATCCACAAGAAGCAGTGAATCTATCCGGTAAGCATACATATAATTTCCAGTCCTTCTCAGGCACTTTAAATACGTCTTACTGCAGTTCATCATTCTTGTTCTGGGTTACGTTGATACCGACTATGCATGCATTCAGCAAAACATATATCCATTCTTGTGCATAGCATTCCTTAGATTAAGCTTCCTTATTCGCCGAAGCATAAGGAACCGCTTTCATCATCCTTTATCTTCTTTTGTGTCTTAAGATATTTATCCTTAGGTAAAGTCACATGCTAAAACGAGTAAGGATTATATCATTTCATGAAGCTTAAGATGAGCACAACATCATTTTTTGTGATCTGTATCACCATGATCATAAGAATATATTTTGCTTATCTAAGTCCTTCATTTCATACTACTTTATGAACCATATCCATACGCCCGAAAATACTCTTTCATTGTCTCCAATGAGCAAGATACTATCTTTTTACAGTACAAGAAATACCACCACATTTCCGTCACTCTTTTTCAATACACAAGACCCATTCGAGCATTGATTAAATCCATGTTACCAGATTTCCTTATCAAAATAGATGTTCCAAGATCTTGAAGTTGCTTTAGTCCATCGATGGACAATTTTAAACTTACACTCAAAATACTCGTAGCTCTTTGCAATGAATCACTCAGGTTACTTCACATAGATGTTTCCTCAAGACTTCCAATTACGAAAGCTGTCTTGACATCTATTTGTTTTATCTCATTATTCAATATGAGCAGCAATAAATAAAAGAATCCGGATCGACTAAAACTTTGCTACCGGCAAAAAAGGTTTCCTCATACTCGAACTCACCCTTCTTTCTGAGTGTTATCTTTACGCAACAAGCCTTGTTTCAAAGTATCACCTTACCGTCTCATCCTCTTTTATTTTGTAGAACCACGTCCAATGGCTTCCACACCATTTCGAGATTCTACAAGCATCCAGATCTAATTTAGAATTCATAGATTCTATTTCAGAAATCATTGCATTTTGCTAAGATTTCGTATTTCTATCTTGTAGTACTTCGTTATACCTATGGGCCGATTTCATGTTTACTACGGACCAAGTCTCACGACTCTCTCTAAACATAAATCTTTCAGGATGTAGAACAACACTCCCACTACAACAAAGCACTGCACGCAATTGTGTATCAGACGTATCACACGTTGCAGTTTCCTTGTGGTATAGCCTCTTGTACAATTGGTACTATACTTTATGTTTTCTCTCTCACATCCTTTAGAACAATTTATACATGAGTTTGTGATTTATTACATAGTCATTTTCCAAAAATCTTAGTATTTGTGTTAACAATCACTATTTGATCTTTTGGACTATCAAATAAAACACCCTTCATTTTTCTAGGATATCCCACAAGCAGACAAACATCCTTACAACATGTTGTTTCTAAGGCATACCCATAAAATAAATTTAGTAATTCCAAATAACTCATCATCTATCTAACCATTCCCATAAGAGTCCTATACCTTCAATTCGCCACTCCAGTCGGCTGGGGTTAGCATGGTGTTGACAACTTGGAATTCAAGCCCAACCTCTGATAAATAGATCTTAAACTATCCTAAGAAGTACTTGATATACTTTCGATGACCCTTCACCACATGAGCCATGCACTTTTGAATTAATCATAGTACTCAGATTTGCAGTGCATCAAAATTATATCTAACCACCTCTGACAAGGATAATCTTAGGACCTGATGTGCGTTTTCTTTGCATGCAAAATTAATCCCCAAGTATTAAGGATATCAATTGCAGCTTAAGCAAACAACCAAGTGAATATCGAACCCAAAGAACGGCGTATTATCAATTTAATTATCATCTAAATTAATTAAGACAATTATAGCAATTTACTTTGAGGTTTAGAATTATTAATCTACTAAACAATTAATTGAAATAACAAATAAAATAAAAGCACTTAGAAGAATTCGAAAGTGACTCAAGAGATAGAATAGGTAGCCCTAGAGTAATTCGGTTTCACTTATTAATTTTCCTTTCGTGTGTTGATGTCCGACTCTGCCTTGTGGAATATGGACACATCACTAAACCATGCATATCTACTCTATAGACACAAGTAAACATGCGTGTAACACGTGTGAATAACCTCGGAGTAAGAGATATAATTCCACCCCCTTTTCTAGGTACTATCAGTATCAATTATTTCCCTGGCCAATTGGTACTCTAACCCGATATGATCTCCCTTTATAGATACTATAAAATTATCCTCTTTATCCTACTTAATAACCCGAATTCAATTCAATTAATAAGTATTCATATATGATTGTTCTAACGAAGCTTCGGAGTCCCCTTACTTAGAATCATAATATGGAATCCTGCTCAGCAGTGAACGCACTCAATCAATAACCAAGATATGTATTCAAACTCTACATAACAGCTAATGATGCACAAAACGACCGTGAGTATGAATTAAAAAGGCACAATCCTATATAAAATAAATCCACAAGTAGTGTTGTACGGAGTTTACACACGAAAGTTCAATTAATTGGTAAAAACCTTCACAACCCTAGTTCTACCAAAAATGCTCTAACCCATGATGTTACGAAGAACAATCATGGGGGTTGGATAGATCATACCCATATGTTTGAAAAATACAAGATAAATTAGGAAACGAAGGAAACCCTAGATGTGGGAGTCGTCGCGTCCTTCTCCATCTTGAATCCTCCTCTTGGTTCTCCTCTTGATTCCACAGACGAATCTTCAAAGTGATGGATGGATGGAGGAAAGGATGTGGATAATGGTTGGGGGTGAACCCCCTTGTGGGGTGTAGTATATTGTTGTGGTTCTCTTCCAATCCAATCTCTTGTATTGTCTCCTCTTGGTGTGATCTATATCCCCTTTTATACTTGTAAGCTCTCCTTATAGACCTAGAATGGGCTTTTTCTTAGAAAGCACGAAAATTCATGAACAGGGGGTAAAAATCCCGATTTTGCACTTGTTCAGGCTTGGGGTTCGACCACGACACTTGGTTGAACCGCTCATGTCGTGGTCAAACTCTGGTCGAACTGCAATGCGCAGTCTCACCGTTTCGCGTATAACTTCCACATCCGAGCTCCGATTTGAGTAATTCTTACGCTCACGCGATCCTCTCTTCCTTGGCTTTTTATCCATACAAAGAAATCTCAAAAACTCCAAGAATTGAAAGTGTAAAAAGCCATGGAATGTGACACAGCCGTTCTGTTCGGTCGTTTGAATCCGATTGAGGTGTTCTTTACGCCAAAACGATCCTCTTTTCAGTGGC
This sequence comes from Pogostemon cablin, assembly GCA_023678885.1. Taxonomy (NCBI): domain Eukaryota; kingdom Viridiplantae; phylum Streptophyta; class Magnoliopsida; order Lamiales; family Lamiaceae; genus Pogostemon; species Pogostemon cablin. The sequence continues at coordinate 21,482,776 of CM042971.1, forward strand.
TTTCCAACCATGTATCACAGCCCCAGTTTTAATCTCCACACAAATACAGAAAAATTGCACAAGTTGGACGTGCATTTTTCAGCATTCATTGCACAAGTTGCACCTTTTCTCCAACTTTGCACTTTTGATCCTTTTTCCATCTAAAACACAATAAAACACCTCAAGTGCATCTTTTTCTCACATATATTGAATATAAGACACTTGTGCTAATATATAATAATAATATCAATCAAAAAGGTGTTCGATTGGACACTAAAATAGAGCATCCTGAACAGTGGCGTTCGACCTGAGTTCGACCTGTTTTTGGTCGAACCGACCCTTTGCTTCTTCCGAATGTCGCCCAGGTGCCCTGTTCGACCTCCATGAGGTGATTCAACCTGTTGGCTTGGTCGAATCGTGCTCCTGGAGCTTCAAAATTCATTTCCGGCTTCATCGGTCCCTCGTACTTCCTTCCAGACCTCAACGTGATGGCTTTATTCTCCAATTTTTGTGTCAATTGATTCACATTCGCGGCCATCTGCCCCGTAATCAAGGTAAGGTCCTTCAACTGCTTAGATAAATCTACATGATCAATATTCATGGTATCCTCAAGACAATCAATCCTTGCATCATTCTCATCCATGTATCGATTGAAGGTATCTTCAACACTCTTCACTTTGTGCTGCTTCATACTAGGCCCCCTTTGTGTCAAATCTGTAGTATGCCTCTGCTAGGACTCTAGTAGCTTGTTGATGTTAGCTAAAATAGACACGATCTCATCATCCCTATTTGACTTCACCACTTGATGTTCAGCCTGCGCTACCTTACCAAGTACATATGATCCTCTTACTCTTTCTGTAGGCCAGTCATGTGAATTCATATAGATGTCTTTAAACAACTTTTCTGCTTCAAGTGCTGTCTTAGATAACAGCGCTTCTCCTGAGGATGCATCAATAAAAATACGCGACTCACAATTCAATCCATAGTAGAAGATACTTATGTAATGAGCTTTAGACATTTCATGCTGTGGGCACCTCCTAAGCATGTCTTTAAACCTATCCCACGCCTCATAAAATTTCTCACCCTGATTCATAACAAATTTGGTGATCTCTTGCTTCATTCTTAAGATCCTTGAGGGTGGCATGTATGTCTCTAAGAACTTCTGCTGCAGTTGGTCCCATGTAGTGCAGCCGGTTGCATCAAGAGTCTCATACCAAGCTTCTACCTTATCAATCAAAGAGAACTTGAATAAGGCGATCCGTCTAGCATTATCATTAGCTCCAGCACCCTTCTAAGTGTTTGCATAACCAAGAAATCTTTTGAGGTGCTGATATGGATCTTTAAAACAACCTCCAGAAAAGGGATTCTTCTCCACCATGTTAATAAGAGCGGGATGTATCTCAAAATCATCATCTTTCCCCTTGCTCCTATCAACCCCATGTTACCAATTCTATAATTCGTGAAAATTTCACGTATGGCAACATTATCCGGATTCTATCTTGCTTCGGCTATATTTAGCTCAATGTGTTATTCTTCCTTTCCTTCATTTCCTTCCTTTCCTTCCTTTCCTTTTCCTAGTGCACAAGTACCTCAGAAAAATTTAAGGTTAGATAGAAAAAAATAATCACGAATTGAAGTCTTAATCAAACTAGAAATAATAAACTAATAATAACAGCCGTCCCCGGCAACGGCACCAAGAACTTGATGCGCGTTTTCTTTACACGCAAAATTAATCCCCAAGTATTAAGGATATCAATTGCAGCTTAAGCAAGCGACCAAGTGAATATCGAACCCAAAGGACGACGTATTGTCAATTTAATTATTATCTAAATTAATTAAGACGATTATAGCAATTTAGTTTGAGGTTTAGAATTATTAATCTACTAAACAATTAATTGAAATAAAAAATAAAATAAAAGCACTTAGAAGAATTCGAAAGTGACTCAAGAGATAGAATAGGTAGCCCTAGAGTAATCCGGTTTCACTCATTAATTTCCCTTTCGTGTGTTGATGTCCGACTCTGTCTTGTGGAACATGGACACATCACTAAACCATGCATATCTACTCTATAGATACAAGTAAACATGCGTGTAACACATATGAATAACCTCGGAGCAAGAGATATAATTCCACCTCCCTTTCTAGGTACTATCAGCATCAATTATTTTCCTGGTCAATTGGTACTCTAACCCGATATGATCTCCCTTTATAGGTACTATAAAATTATCCTCTTTATCCTACTTAATAACCCACCCGAATTCAATTAAATTAATAAGTATTCATATATGATAGTTCTAATGAAGCTTCGGAGTCCTCTCACTTAGAATCATAACATGGAATCCTGCTCAGCAGTGAACGCACTCAATCAATAACCAAGATATGTATTCAGACTCTACATAACAGTTAATGATGCACAAAACGACCGTGAGTATGAATTAAAAAGGCACAATCCTATATAAAATAAATCCACAAGTAGTGTTGTACGGAGTTTACACACGAAAGTTCAATTAATTGGTAAAAACCTTCACAACCCTAGTTCTACCAAAAAGGCTCTAGCCCATGATGTTACGAAGAACAATCATGGCGGTTGGATAGATCTTACCCATATGTCCGGAAAATACAAGATAAATTAGGAAACGAAGGAAACCCTAGATGTAGGAGTCGTCACGTCCTTCTCCATCTTGAATCCTCCTCTTGGTTCTCCTCTTGATTCCACAGACGAATCTTCAAAGAGATGGATGGATGGAGGAAAGGATGTGGATGATGGTTGGGGGGTGAACCCCCTTGTGGGATATAGTACTGTGTTGTGGTTCTCTTCCAATCCAATCTCTTGTATTGTCTCCTCTTGGTGTGATCTACATCCCCTTTTATACTTGTAAGCTCTCCTTAAGGACCTAGGATGAGTTTTTTCTTGGAAAGCAAGAAAATTCATGAACAGGGGGTAAAAATCCCGATTTTACGGTTTTTCAGGCTTCGGGTTCAACCACGACACTTGGTCGAACCGCTCATGTCGTGGTCAAACTCTGGCGAACTGTAGTGTGCAGTCTTACCGTTTCGTGTATAACTTCCACATCCGAGCTCCGATTTGAGTGATTCTTACGCTTACGCGATCCTCTCTTCCTTGGCTTTTTATCTATATAAAGAATCTCAGAAACTCCAAGAATTGAAATTGTAACAAGCCATGGAATGTGACACAGCTATTTTATTCGGCACAGCTCGCGCGACGTCACCATTTTGAACATAACTCTCTCGTTTGGAATCCTATTGAGGTGTTCTTTACGCCAAAACGATCCTCTTTTCAGTGGCTTTCTAACCATGGATCACAACACCAGTTTTGATCTCCACACAAACACAAAAAAATTGCACAAGTTTGACATGTGTTTTTAAGCATTCATTGCACAAGTTGCACCTTTTCTCCAACTTTGCACTTTTGATCCTTTTTCCACCAAAAACACAATAAAACAACTCAAGTGCACCTTTTTTCATATATATTGAATATAAGACACTTGTGCTAATATATGACAACAATATCAATCAAAAAGGTGTTCAATTGGACACAAAACACACTAATTTCCACTCTCATCAGGACCGCATAAATCAGAATGAACCTATTCAAACATATCTTTGGCTCTACACCCCTTTGCTGAAAAGGCAATCATGACCTAGTTTCAGATACCAAAAGGTATGTTTGGTTCATATCCGAAGGTTCCTTTCTCTTATTAGATAAGAAGACGCATTATCATTACTATTTGTTGCATCCGTGGGATAATCATGATTTAAGAGTGTCCAAATTGTCCACCAACATACTACAACAGATTATAGCTCCATCCTTCATTATAATAACCATGTCATTTAAATGCAGTAGAGTATCCATTCGTAAATGCATAGAAACTGAAATGAAATTCTTTCTATGAAAATGTACGTAAAGATAATTTCTCAAAATCAAACGTTTATTCCTATCATAAAATAAATAAACAACTCTCACTGCAACAGCCACTACTTTCGTAGCTTACCCATGTACTCAATTATCTCATCATCACTCAGTTACAAGCCTTTTAGTGATTCCGGTATCTACAACAACGTGTCAGTAGATGCCATCACTAATCATGCTTCATCAACTAGTGAATGAGATACTAACCTTTTTCACATCTTGATGAAAATTGATTTCCTTCGCCACTTGTTTTGTCAGAAGTTTCCCACCAAATACAGCCTCTTGTAATTCATGTGGAACTTGCTCAAAACATCTAGGCAAACTATGGAGAATAAATTAATCTAGGTTTCCCCTTCAATTTCTACTCTAAGTATTTCCAATTCATTCATCAAATTAACCATGACCTCTTGCCTTTCTAACTTACTCAAGTATCTGAAGAATCGCATGAGAATGAACATCATATTTCTATGAAACTCTCATCTCTCCATTGGAATCTTAAATAGATACTAGAGGATATCTTTAGTGAGAACACATATGTTTTCCTAAACAGTAAGATCGAAATCAAGATTCTTTTCTAATCATCTAATTTTGGACCAGTAAATATATTTTCTCTTAGTTAACAATAAGTGGAACAAACTATTCGAAAATACTGAGAATCACGTAAATAAATACACCGATCAAATCCTTCGAATTTATTCATTTATATTGATTACCTCAAAACAATATAAAAATAGAATTCACAGACATCTCAAGCACCGTAAGTCTGCATACCACGTTAGTGTGGACGTATACAAACCCGAACATTTACAAGAGAATATTTTACCCATTAATTTCATTCATCAACCTAACTTCATGACAAAATAATTAATTGTCGGTTCCATTTTAGCCATGCAAATAAGGATACTTATTATTTACACCTAAGTGTACACCATTATTTGATCCCAAGTCCATTGCACAAGCTTATTCTACAAGAAATTTGGGTTTTACCCACTCATCATATGTGTGGGCAAAATCTATTTTTGTGTGGGTATTGCATTTTACCCACACATAAAAAAAAGTGTAAACATGTGTCACTATAATTGTGTTGATAAATGTTTTTACTTGCACATATAAATTGTGTAGGTAAATCTTTATCTTTTATCCACACATACATGTGTGGAAAAATATTTTCCTTATGTGTGATTATTTTGTGAGAAAATATATAAAGAAATGTATATGGTGAGCGAATATATCGTCTTTTTATTTTTTATTTTATATATCTTATCTATTTTTGTTCCTTGTAAGATTCGAACCCTTACCTATGCACACGTGAAAGGAAGATTTAGCTATTTGGCTATATAAATATTTTACTTAATTTTTTTTATAAATATATATATATATATGTATAGATAGGATATGTTTCCAAAATAAGTTATTTTATCTAAATATTATTATAATTTAATAATATTTTTCAAGAAATATATTTGTTAATTTGTATTTCCTATTAATTATTTTCTTTTCGTCAAATACAGTATCATATTGTCACATGAGATTTTTTTTAGCCACACATAAATTTTATGTGTAGCTATATAATATACTATTAGTCACACAATTTTAATATCTGTGATCATGTGTGAGTATTCTTAATATCTAAAATAATCCGTAAAATTAAAATATCAAATTTTGTTTTTAGTGATATATTTTAAGTGTCACAATTAAGTTGTTACATTACCCACACATAAAATATTATGTGTCACAATTTAGCCACACATCTCATGTGTGGGCATTTTATGTGTGGGTATTGGTCAAATTTCTTGTAGTATATGTGTCTTACAGTTGGAGAAGTGCACACGCTCTCGGATAACTTCCTAAAATCATCATAAAGAAGTTTGTACCAATGATCCATGAATAAACTCATCTGTTGTAGAGGAAGGTTATTGCAAACGCGCAAGTTTACTCACATCACTTACAAACCAATAATGGAGGCCGCGGGAATTATTTACCAATCCCCTCTCCCACTTAGTTATTTAACACAGAGGGTTTTTACATGCATATAAAATTCAAGAATAAAATACGCAACCTAGCATGCTCCTATTACACCAAATAAGGCAGTAAATCCTAGAGAATCATGCATACATATATAATAATAATCAGATAATTAAATCAATTATAAACATTTATATATCAGCGAATTCTATTGTTCGCCCCCAAGCAGAAATATCGACAAAGACTTCCAGATTATCAAATTTTCAAAAATTTTCAAATTATCAAATTTTTAAAACTATCGATATCGACCGTCGATATCGTCCATATTATCAAAATCATCGATATCGACCAGATTATCAAATTTTCAAAAAACTTCCAGATTATCAAAATTTCAAAACTATCGATATCTACCATCTATATCGTCCAGATTATCGAAATCATCGATATCGACCAGATTATCAACATCGTCGATATCGATCAGATTATCGAAATCATCGATATCGATCAGATTATCGAAATCATCGATATCGACAAGCAACCATATATAACAATAATAGACAATTAAATCAATTATGGCAGATATATATCACGAATTAAATCGCCACTTAAATTAATAAGTCTTGTCCGACACTCCACATATTGAACTGATGCTTACGCAACAAGCAGGATTACATGTGCCCTAAGTCATTCATCATCACGGGCTGCCTTGATTCGGAACACGTCGAACAAAAAACAAACTCGTCTGCCTACACAACACGTCGGTACAACTCGTGCCACGCACCAGCACGAGTCGTGTCGTTCCTTATTTAGCCGCATGCACCCGCTTTCGCTGGACATCTGTCGGCACGAATCATGCCGGAAGCCAGCACTAGTCGTGCTAAATGCCACGGCTATCGTTCGTTGCTTCCATGCGCCATGCTCCACACCCACACGACTCGTGTCGTGAAGAGGCACAACGCGTGTTGTGTACTTTGCAACTTCCATGCTAGTCTTGCCATGGCCAGACACGATTCGTGCTACCCAGCCACCATCACTCCCGCACGCTTCGTGTCGCGTCAGCCATCTCCACCCAGCATCATGTCTCGCTAGTCGTGTCTTCCGCGTCTGGCAGTCGTGCTGGTCAAGCCCGCCTATCGCCTCTGCAGCCGGCACGTCTCGTGCTGACACCAACGTCGACCAGTGCCGCTCATACCCCACCTGTCCAGTGCGCTGCTGATCGCAAGAGGTTCCGCCAGGCGGCATGACTTGTGCAACCACCCGGCACGACTCGTGCTGACTTTCGCCGGTGGTCGGCCGTCGCCGCCATGTGCCGCCACCTACGCCGCCCGTCGGAGATAATCATACCAATGTATCTGGATAGAGTATTCAATAAGAAATAATAACTTTCTAAACCCTAGTCCACGTTTGGCACATAAACCCTAGTCTAATGTGTCACGCTTCACCACAAATCGAAGCTCTGATACCAATTGTTAACGTTCAATCGTTTGGTTAACGTGAACCATTAGGGTTTCATACAAACTATATCAGCGAAAGCAAGAATAAAGATTTACATTACCTTTCACCAGGGTATGTTGAAGAAGAGTGATTATCGCCGGCAGCATGCGCAACCTCACGAATTTGGGTATGACTTCCTCATCCAATCTCTGATTTGAGTGATCTTTGCGCTAAAACGATCCTCTCTTCCGTGGCTTTCCAACATTGTATCACACAACCAGTTTAGAGTTCCACACGAATACAAAATAATCATGAAAGTTGACGATCAGGTTGCTGAAAACAACCTCTTGATCTTCTGTTGTATTCCCAAGTCCAATCTTGACGTCGTGTAGGCGACGATCTTCAAGATCCTCTCAATCTGCTGTTCTCTCCCCTACTCACGGTTAGGTGTGATCAATTAGGGCTTTCGGACAGTTGGGATGACTTATATATAGGCTACAGCATGGACCAGGAGGGAAAATTAGAGTCGGGCCTCCATTGGGCTTAAGTATCCAAGTTTAGCCCAAAACTTATACTTAAGTCCAATAATAATAATACATACCACTAAAATATTATTACTACACTGCCACTCCAATCCCAAATTACGTTATGCGCTCCTTATTATGAGCCCGACAGTCTCCCCATGTTTAAGATATACAATGCCCATTAACTAATTAAGTTACTGACAACTCCATTAATTAATATCTCATCCGAGAGTAGTATCACTCAACCTCATTATCCACGACACCAAAAACGCTGATAGACATCGGTTAAAAACCGATGTCTATTTCACCAAGCAGCCGATGTTGAAGCCCACGATGTTAAAAGTGGGCGCTGATAGACATCGATTTTAGCCGATGTCTTTTCCTTTATATAGACATCGGTTAAAAATCGATGGCTTTTTGTCGAAAGACATCGGTTTCACATTTTGACATCGGTTATCGATCGATGTATTTTAATGGAAAGACATCGGCTGTCACACAAAAGACATCGATTATTAACCGATGTCTTTTAACGAAAATACATCGGTGATGATACTTTATACATCGCCTATTTACTGATGTCTTAATACTAATCGATATCGGTTGGGTAGTTAGACATCGGTTAAAAACCGATGTCGTTTCTCAGAAAAGACATTTGTTTTAAACATTACACATCGATTTATTTATAATGCCTATCCACGTAAAGACATCGGTTAGCACACATATCACATCGCTTTTCCACTGATGTCTTTTCTTAAATAGACATCGGTTTTCACACAAAAGACATCGGTGTTTTAATACTTTTAGACATCAGTTTGTAAGCGATGTCTTATTATACAATATCTGCTATATATATTTCATAACTAACCAATCATCCAATCACAAATAAATTTAAACATGGCCAAATCATCTAAATCTCAAATACATTGAAAATTTTCCAAATCATCCAATCTCAAATAAATTAAAACATTTCCAAATCATCAAATCCCAAGTACATTAAACATATCCAATCATCCATTCCTAAATACATTAAAAATCTCCGAAATATGTCCAAATCATTCATTTTCAATTCTATATGCACTATGCAAAATCAGCCTAGAATTACCATGTAGGCACCGAATCAATATCACCAATGCTTCTCGAACAAATACTTGGAACAAATTGCACTGATTTTTGGAAACTTGACATCCTGCCATGCCAAAACATCTTGTAAGAAAATACAAGATACCAAAATTAAAGAAATAAATTCATCAACAATGATTTGCATGCTTTGCTTGATTAATGACAGTAAAAACCTAGCACAAAAAACTGTTCCTGGACAACACTAATTATTAATTACTCCAGCCCAACAACATAATTCTCATATCATCATCCACTAGTTACAATCTTAATTAATATAATATCATGCCATAACGATCACTATTGTCATCCATTAGGTTAATATAATATTATACCTTAAAGATCACTACTGAATATTTTGATTGCCATTTATTACCTTACGTACTCAAACCATGTTTTTCAGTACACATTCAGCCCATTCTGCTCACACTTCATCAATTTCAGCATCAGTGTAAGTGTCTTGAATGAACTATAATATATAAATACCAAACACAAATATTATTCAATCATAACCAATTTATCAACACAACGATCTGACTTACCAATTATTGAATTGAGTTGATATCTAATTTTAGATCAGACTCCAATATTTGTTTCACGTATTGCATTACAAAAAAACCACATCTGACTTCATCTCGTTAGTTTGGAGCCTATATTAAAAACATAAAATTAACAAATTAAACTATTAAGAATTTAAAATTAAGCCGACAAACCGCTTATTGTTGTACCTTAATTACTTTCCATGTAGTATATTTTCTCTTCTTCTTTGCATCTGTGCTTGCATTAAAATATAAAGGCTTCTCTGCATCCTCAAGTAGTTTCTTCAATTTATCAGGATTTTCACTCTCATCATAGGCATCGTGCACCATATCATCAAGGGGTTCATCAGGAAAGTCCTCATGTTCAGCCTGATCAACCTGATCACTATCATTATCCCTAGCAAACACACCAGAAGTTTGTTCTCCATGCCATATCCATGTTGTGTATGTCAAATCCGTACCATTAGTTAACAAATGTGCCCTTATGACGTCTATATCACCTCTCCTTAGTTTTCCACACTTTGAACAAGGACACGATATGACACTAGAACCGACATTGTCCTTTGCAAATTGCAAGAAATTGTCTACTCCTTTATTGTACTCAATTGATAATCGATCTTTATGAACCCATGTTTTATCCATTTTGTTGATGTCAGTTCTACTTAACCTGGGCTACAATGAATTAGTGGTAGATATCGGTAAACCTTGCGACAATTAGAGGAGGTAGGGCCAATCACATGGAACGACTATATATTTTTTCTCAAAAATATATATGAATTAAAGTTATTAAATATTGAATATAGTGCTTCATATATTCCATCCTAGCTAATTAAAAACATCATTTTATTCTCTCTCTTGTACTGCTACTTATCCATACCATACATACATTTGTTGTATGAGAGAAAGAATATGAAAATAGTACAAATATTAGAAAAAAGATATTCATTTCATTGGGCAAGTAAACAGCCATTTACAACTTTATTTGGTATCCATAAACTTGGAATATTCAGCTTACGTATTCAGATATGTTTCCACTTTTGTTAACATTTGTTATGTTCCCATATAAACAAAATATGCAAAACCATCTCACATTATTTGAAACCCTAATATAATTAAACCAAATTACATCTTTTAATAAAAAATGCAAGCGAAATACTTTCAAGAAATTAAAACAAGGGTTTTATAAACATTTGGAATAATTTGATTTTTCAAGTGTTTTACATATTTTGTTTATATTCTTTCTTTTACTAATATGAATGGGAATTTTGATTATATGTGTCCAGTTACAATTATTTTATTTCAATCTAATATAAATTTGAATTTAACTTATGTCTCTTGATAAAGCAAGTTAAGAAGATTTGAGCGCTTTTGTTATTGGTTGGGGTGGGTTTTATTGGCTGTAAATTGATTGTATGATTAGAAATTAGGTGCCAAGAGAATGGAAATGGAACCTGGGAAGTTATTCATTGGTGAGATTTCTAATTACTTCAAAGACAATTAGGTGTGGTCGATGCTTGAAGCAAACACATAATGAATCTTTATAGAGTGATCTCAAGTTTAAACTTCAAACAGAAGTATTAGCTTTTTATAAATACTAATGAAGGAAACATAAAGAAGTTCATCTTGACCTTAAACAATTGATATGGTGAACTACTAAAGTACAGTTCAGTACAAAATTACTTCGATATTAATCCAAACATCAAAAAATACTTTTGACTTCTTTAAATCCAACAATTTTACCAAATACCAGCGGGCTTGGATTTGTATGCTGAATTTGAAACGAAAATTGACTTTATAGTAATCTCAAGATAAGATCAATCAATTTAAACTTCAAACAGAGCTAGAAAATATTTAAACATAACCATTGCCAGAACATAAAATGTTGTTAATAAATAATTGGGCATCACACACACACAAGATAAAGGGAGAAAAAAAAGCTTATCAGACATGAGGTAATTAATTCTATATGAATTACACCACAAAAAAGCTTCAATGGCTCATATTTTCATAGAATTTCAAACTAAAACATCCGAAGTGATTCCTCAACAGCACACAGAAAGAAAAATAGCAAAATTCAGTCGTAGAAATCTAAGGGGAGAGCGAATTTACCTCTTTATGGTCTTCTTTACAAGCAGCGGAACAAGTCGGCGTCGTCGTCGGCGTGGCCGAACGGCTAGAAACGGAGCATGACTCTGTACAGAGCTTTCAGTGGGTTGACTCACCGGGCAGAACGATCACCAGTTGCGCAAGACGTCGAGAGTCAAGTGATTCTGGTGCAGGACGCCCGGCGCGACGGCGATGAGCGGTCGGAGAGGATGTTTTTGAACGCGGCAGACGACGGCGGGGAGTAAAATTCCTAAACTAGACGACGAAAAACAGCAAAATTCCTAGAGGCTGGACGGATGACGGCTAGTGTATTTCTAGAGGCTGGACGACGAAAAATAGCAAAATTCCTAAACTAGACGATGTTGCTGAAGTTCAAATCGAAGGTAGTGGAGGCTGCCATACTGAATAAGCAAATAGAGGCGCTGGTTGCCCCTTTTTTCTTGGCGGGATAATGAAATGATTTGGGGGAAAACTTTTTAGGGTTTGTTTTTTTAAGATAATATTATTTTTTCCAATAAATGTAACAAAAGTAAATTGGCATTGCTGGTTAAGCCTTGTGAATGCAATTCTAGAGAGTCAAGTTCGAATCCGGGTAAAAATTTTTAATTTTAATTTAAAAAGACATCGGAAAAATGACATCGGTTTTAAAGGAGCCGATGTCTATTATTGAATAAACATCACCCAAAAGACATCGGTTTTTAAAATCGATGTCTATCAGCAGATTTTATTTAGAGGTACGAATAGACATCGCAAGAAAAGACATCGGTTATTAAAAACCGATGTCTATCAGCGTATTTTTTATTCCGAATAGACATCGCTTTAAGGACATCGGTTAATAAAAAACCGATGTCTATCAGCACATTTTCTTTGAAAATCGATGTCTATCAGCGTTTTCTCACACTGATAGACATCGGTTTAGGAAAAGACATCGGTTTTACATGAAAAGACATCGGTTTTATGGTAAACCGATGTCTATTTGGTGATGTCTATCAGCGTTTTTGGTGTAGTGATCATGCCGGAATAAATCCACCTACAGGGTTTACATGATAATCCTTATGATCTCCTCCAGGGGACATCATCAACCTATTTTATCGGACACAGTTTACTTCTACAATCAACGACACACCATAGATACAACGCTATTTCCCAACTCACCGAGTTTGTTGATTTAATTACATGTAAATCTCACCCATTGATGAATCAAATAAATACATACTGCCTTACGTGTCGAGGTTATTGTATAAGGATTAAGAGCACGAGCATCTATAATAATTGAGATCAAGTTCTCCTATATAGTCAGTATAAGTTGAGCGATCTATAGCGGTCCTGCTCAATACACACAAAGTGCACTAATGTGATTCTATAGTCAAGATAAACTAATATCAAATCACACTGCAACAATCCCAATAGAGAGTCCCCGTCTATCTCGATTGTGAACATTTGTTTATACTTTATAAGGAAATCGATAATATGATCTCCGCGTGTTGTCGCACAACATATTATCTACAGTATAAAATAAATGGACAATTGCATCGGACATATAAATAAATTATAAGATGCAATCATTTGATCAATGATTGTCATTTCAAATATTGTTAAAACATTGTTCATACTAAAGCTAGACTTTTAGTATACAATCCAACAGCAAATTCATATGAAATTCAACAAGAACACCTAATTACCACTCTGAATCCTAACGAAGAACATGTTCAATTAACTTACCCATAAATAATAAAGCATTGAATCTTCGAATCCAAGGGTAAAGATTCAAGAAAACATACCTTTATCTCCGGTCATGGATATGTTGAAAAACGTGACAAAAATCCCAATTTTTTAAGAAAATCCTAGTTTTTGAACTTGAATCTCCCCAAAAAGTGATGTGGAATGATGGAATAATGTGTAATTAGGGTAGAAAAGAGTGTAATCGGAGTTTGGAGTGAATATCTTACTATTCGGGATGAGTGTTCAAAGAGAGGTGGCGAAGAAATGGTCGAACAGGCGCTGAAACCGCTATAAATTGCGATTTTGGACCCCCGTTTAACTCGAACAACATGGTCGAACAAGGCCAGTTGTGGTCGAACGGACCCCCTGTAAAAAAAATTGCTCACTGCTCACCGTTCGACCATCGTTCGACCAAGATGGTCTTGGTTGAACAACATTGATTTGGTCAAACGGCACCTCTATATACTGAATACACTTATCGATCTCCGTTCAACCTTTGTTTGACCATAATGACTTGGTAGAACAACCATAGATATGGTCGAATGGCCTGTCTGTTCAATGAATGGACTTCAGGAAGCTTGTTCGATCATTGTTCGACCAAGATGATGTGGTCGAACAACTATGGTTCTGGTTGAACGGCCTCCTGTAGCTCCATTTTATTATTTTCTTCATTCCCTGAAAAATTCAGACTCAAATATGAACATTAGATACCAAAACAAACAAAACGATAGCTAGAGAACCAAAATTCAGACTCAATAAATCAAGTAAACGACTCCGCACACTAAACAAACAAATAAAACACCACTGAACATTAGGCGAATTGTAAAAAAATCGACATATCAACACCGGTTAAAATATTAATATGTAAATATAAGATTGTGAATTCATCAACAAAATTAATAATTTATGGGAATGGAATAATAATTTTGGGTGGGATTACTAATGATTTTGGGTGAAATTAGTAAAATTAATTGGATATGACTAGTGTGGGAGTATGCTTAGGAGTAAGGTTACAATAGGAATTTTACTACCAATGTTTTTAAAAATTGGGTGCTCTTAGCAATATTTCGGGTGGCAATAGTGTCGCCCTTTAGTAAAATGACTAACACTATTAAACCCTATTATCCAACCTACCCCTCCCCACCCCTACCCACATAAAAAACAGTTAATGTTTTATCTATCCATCCCCTTCCTCCTTCCCCCTACCACACCCCAACTCACCCACCCCACCCCCCAAATTCCACAATTCTTTTTTAATAAAATTTTAGATTTTAATATATAATATAATAGAATTTTCATTATTTTTTATTTATCATAAATAAAATTCTATTTATTGTTGTATTATGGATTAATTTGAAAATCCTTTCATAAACCCATAATTTATCAAAATAATGATATTCAAATTAATTGATTTAAACTCCATGCAATTTAAAATCCACTAATTTTCAAGCCCAATAAATAACTTAATCCAAACACAACCTAATGCCATTTTAATTGACCTTGGGTATACTTAATCTATCACAAGAAGTAATAGAATAGAACTATGATCATGGATGTGTATATATGCAGACAATTGAGATAAAAATAAACTAGCTTCAATTTTATAAAGAATACATCAATTCAATTTGTATCCTACTAGGGAAGGGTTTTTGAACATCACCAATGACACATGAGTTGGGTAAAAAGCCTAATATATCCCTTCCACTGCACAATTTAAATACGTAAAAGATGAATAAGTCTCTAGTTCCCAAACAACATTACTCATCATTGAAATTTAGATATGGAGCCTAAAGAGACTAAAAATGTACCAATATTATAACATATTGTCATCTCTAGTAAGTTAGTCATCACAGAATTGTAACTGCTACCTTTGAGAAAATGAGAATGTTGCATTTAATTGAAGTTTCATAAAAGGAAACATATGAATGTAAGCCACAATCTTGTATCAGTATGGACTGAAACATGCTAGTTTCTATTAACCTTTCAATTCTTCCTTAAACACTACCCTTAAACACTTTGTATATCCCAAGTCATACACTCTAACCATGGCATCAAAACCACCAAACCAATCAAAGCATTCTCCGACAAATGAGTAACTGTATGTAGCAACTCCCTTTTCAGTACTCCGAGCTCCTCCGCCGATGAGCAACCATCCAAACAAACACAAACGCATGTCCAACTTCAACACCTGTCCAATCCGAACCTAATCCAATGATAAATATTTGTCATATCATTATTGGATGATGTCTTTTAGTATTAATATAATAAACATTTAAGTTCAATGAAGAAAATAATTTTAGTCTTCATTCAATACCTAATCCGATAATAAGTTTTGACATTCTTTAAATAATCTTTAAGGAAGGAGATAAATAGCAGTTCTACTTGGAGAATCATCCTATTGTAAAATTGTACCACGCATCATACAACCGGATCATAACTCAACTTCAAGGTGATATATCAAGGCAATTCCTTTTCAAGTATGATCATTTCATGATTCTAGTTACTCCTTTTAACTCTAAGTGTGAATCTAATGATTCCAAGATTATCATACTGAAGATAAACTGCCATGAAGTAGAGAATAGTGATCCTTCCTACAGAATGTCAGTTCCACCTGAAAATCGCATGTCCCTTCAAGCTTTTAATTGCGACGAAGATTCAGGACTGGTGCTCTCTACAGATGCAAAGCCAAGACTAAAATGGACTATGGACCTACACAAAAGGTTCATCGAAGCAGTGAACTAATTGGGCGGAGCATAAAGTAAGCATGCATATATATACTTCAAGAAATCCATTCTCCTGAATTTGGTTGATTTTATCATACATTACATTTCAGAAGTTACACCAAAATAAGTATTAAAACTAATGGGCATCCAAAGATTAACCTTATACCACTTAAAAAGTCATCTTCAGTTATATGCTCTGAATTAGAGAACATCATTCTAGAGTTCATATCAAAAGAAATACACAATTAAAACCATATTTTTTCCATGTAGAAGTACAGGCTAAGTAAGAACCAATGGTGGGAGCAACAAAGCTTGTAAAAAATCCTATAATGTATAAAAACCATATTTTTATGCAGTATTATATCTAAGTCAAAGGACATTTGACAGTCTCGTATGTTTCAATAGAGATAATTAAAAACTCAAAAAATAAAGACCGAATAGAGTAAAAAATCTTGGGACGAATACACAAAAATATGGGCCGAATTAGGGATGGCAATTGGTAGGGTAGGGTATGGGTATGGCAAACCCAATTACTACCCTATACCCTACCCTCCCTATCCATACCCTATCATATTACCCTAAAATAGAGCTTCGGGTAGGGTACGGGTATATCCATCGGGTATACGGATAATTCACGGGTAAACGGGTACCGCAATGTTAGTAGATTTTGCGGATAATTCGCGATACCCGAATCCACCCGACCCTACCCGACCCAACCCAACCCAATTTTTTTAACTATAATCCACAAAAAAATAATCATAATACATAAATAAATAACCTAAAATAAAACATGAAAATTAGAAAACAAAGTCAATAACAATAACGTCTAAGTCCATGTGCATTAACAAGAAAACATTATAAATTCATAATTAATCAAATAAAATCATAAAACAAACATCATAATTTACGGTAGAACATGCATAAAATAATATACATGTTATCCATTTAAATATTCCAAGAAAATATAATAATATATAATCTCATAATTTAGATATTATATTTTTTGTATATGTTTAATTTATTTATATTACTCAATCAAACGTTAAATAATACAATAAAAATATTTAGACTATTTACAGTTAATGTGTAAATTGTGAAGGCAAAGAGACTTTTATGATAAAATTTTTAATAAAAATTAATAACTTATTATGAAAACGTAAAGCATATTATGGTTTCTCCGCGAAACGGTCTCAAACAAGACAGTTCATTTCTTAAATAGCTATTACTACTTTGTATCAAAGATATTAATATTATTTTTCATTAAAAATATTATTACCTTTTATTTATACATATAGATTATTCATAATATAATTCACCGAACTACTATCATTTTTATTAATTCGAATACCATTTTTTGTTAAAATATTAAAAAAATAATTATAATTCTTAAAAATAATTATAAATAATACATAATATTATAACATAGAACCAGATTTATTATAATTCTTAAAAATTATTAATATTTATATTAGGACAAGAATATAAATTTTAATTAAAAATATTAAACATATTATAATAAATAAATATTAAACACATCATAAATTTTACATCAACAATATTATTATACTAAAAATGAAATATAACATTTAGACATTTAATTAAATATATAATACTATTATTATTATTATTATTATTATATATATATATATATATACACATTCAGGTAATTTTTGGGTCTGGTACGGGTCGGGTTCGAGTAAATATCAGGAACCCGTACCCTACCCTTACTCGCAAAGTTCTCCTTCGAGTTCGGGTACTACCTGATCTGTTACCCGATTTTACCCAATTTTTCTATACCCGCTACGTGGGTACCCGTCGGGTAACCCCGACCCTACGGGTAAAATTGACATTCCTAGGTCGAATAGACAAAAAATTTACTAAATAGAGATCATTAAAAATTCAAAAAACATAGACCGAATAGACTAAAAAATCTTGGGACGAATACATAAAAATTAGGCTGAATAGACAAAAAAAAACAGGGTCGAATAAATATTTATAATTTTCTAAAAAAAATAACAAAACAAAAAATTTATGGGTTGAATAAAACAAGAAGAAAATTGTGTCTAAAATTGGATCACCAACAATAGATAAGGGTATATTTGGAATGAATAGTACAAAGTGGGTAGAAAAATGTAATTACTTTTGAGTGGATAGAAAAAATGTAATTTATATGAAAGTGGTTATTTTGACACATTATCACTTTTTAAAAGTAGGGCAAAATTGATGTCCCAATTTTCAAATAGGGCATTCTGACTTGTGTCCCATTTTTTTTTTTTTTTTGAAATGCATCATAATACCCACTTTCAAATTTGTTACATTTATTTTGGCCACATACTTTAAAAAAAATTATTCTACCCACTTTTATTAGTTATGATCCAAATACCCCTCCACTTGGTCCCACAAGTCACATGGGGGAGAACATAATACATCACTTTTTGACTCACATTAGAGATACACATCACTTTTTGACTTCACAGTACATACATACTTGATAAGTGAATAGGTTGTCTCATATGTGGTGACTTGTTGCATTAATATTTGCTCATTTATATAACTTTATTATTTTAAAAAATGATTTTTTCAATGTTTACTGATTTTTTTTATAAAAAAAACGTAGACCGAATAGATAAAATAGAATGGATCGAATAGAAAAAAATATGGGACGAATAGACAAAAAGTACGCCGAATAAAGTTAAAACTACTGTAAATGAATTTTTTCGATATTAAGTTTACGTAGACAGAATAAAAGAAATAGAATTAGCCGAATAGAGAAAAATATGAGACGAATAGACAAAAAGTATGCCGAATAGAGTTAAAATTATTATAAATGATTTTTTTCGACATTAAGTTTACGTAGACCAAATAAACAAAAATAGGATGTGCCGAATAGAATAAATATGGGACGAAAAAGACAAAACGTAGGACGAATAGAGTTAAAATTGCTATAATAAATTTTTTCGACATTAAGTTTACGTAGACCGAATAGAAAAAAATAAAATGGGCTGAATAGAGAAAAATAAGGGACGAATACACAAAAAGGAGGCCGAATAGAGTTAAAGTTGTTGGAAAAAAATTTTTGACTTTAAGTATACATAGATCAAAAAGACGAAAATAGGATGGTCTAATAGAAAAAAATGTGGGACGAAGAGACAAAACGTAGGACGAATAGAGTTAAAACTATTGTAAATGAATTTTTTCGACGTTAAGTTTTCGTAGGCCGAATAAACAAAAATAGAATGAGCCGAATAGAGAAAAATATGGGACAAATAGACAAAACATAGGCCGAATAGAGTTAAAACTGTTGTAAATAAATTTTTTCGACGTTAAGTTTACGTAGAGCGAATAAACGAAAATAGAATGGGCCAAGTAAAGAAAATTTTGTGCCGAATAGACAAAACGTAGGCCGAATATAGTTAAAACTGTTGTAAATATATTTTATCAGAGTTAAGTTTACGTAGACCGAATAGACAAAAATAGAATGTGCCAAATAAAGAAAATTTTATGCCGAATAGACAAAACTTAGGCCGAATTAAGTTAAAATTGTTGTAAATGAATTTTGTGATATTAAATTAATGTAGACCGAATAGACAAATATATGATGGACCGAATAGAGAAAATTGTGGGCCGAATAGACAAAACGTAGGCCGAATAGAGTTAAAACTCTTGTAAATAATTTTTTTTCGAAATTAAATTTACATAGACCGAATAGACAATAATAAGATGGTCCGATTAGAGAAAATGTGGATCGAATAGACAAGTTTTAGGTCGAATAGACCTATTGTAAATGAACATATGTAGTATTTTTATAATTTCTATTTTTTTTAAATTTATGATTTAGGGATTGAGACAGAGAAATGTGAAAAAGGAAGGAGGAAGGTTGTGGTCCAACAAATGTTCTGTAACTTTTTGAATATTTACTTACAACATTTAATTTACACACACCTACAATTAATTAAGTAAAAAAGAAAAGGTCATGTCATGGCCTATTCCCTATCTATTAGAGAATAAAATATATTATCGGTAAAAGTCAAACATTATACAAGGGTATTTTTGGAAAGTGACAATAATTTTGGGTATTTTTTATGTTTTATTATTTTAGTGGCAAAAATAAATGTAAGCCATATGAGATTGATTATTTTTTATTTTATCCCTTTTTTCATCTCACAACTTTTACATTAATTGTTTACTGGGTTGTACTTTTTTTAAAGGTTTGTCAGTCATGATTTGATTGTTTATGGGTTTGTGATAGATTGTAATTTTTTTAATTATAATAATAAATTTAGTTAGTGGGGTTTTTAATTATAATAATAATAAAATTTATAAATATAATGAATTTTGCAATATGAGATTGGTCATTTTTTTTATTTTGTCCCTTTTTTTTACCTCACAACTTTTACATTAATTACTTACTGGGTTGTGCATTTTTTTTAAGGTTTGTCAGTCATGATTTGATTACTTATGGGTTTGTGATTGTTATAGTTTTTTTAATTCTAATAATAAATTTAGTTCGTGGTTTTTTAATTATAATAATAATAAATTTAATAAGGGATAGTTAATACTAGGTACATTGGAATTTCCTTAATTACTATGAAATACAAACATACAAAAATATTACTACTAACTACATAAATATATAGTGATATTCTAATATTACCCTTACAATGTGCTGCACATAAATGTTTGTGTACATCAAAAGTTATGTGAAGTATAAAAGTGTGTGCAATAAAAAAAATGTGTGCAGCAAAAAGGTGTGGTGGTCTGGCGGAGGTCCGGCGACCAGCCAGAGGCAGTCTGGCGGCGGCGGCAGTCCTGTGGTGGTCCGACGGTGGGTGAGAATTTGGGGTTTGTGGTTTAAAAGTGTATGGGTTTAGGGTTATATTTGGTATTTAAGTTTAATATTTTGTATGTGAGAGTAATTTTTTTAAATCAATGTATCTCACAGTAATTATGGGTACAAAATGTGTACCTATGAGTAATTTTTTCATTTTATAAATATAATAAATTTTGAAAAATTCAAATACTGAATTTTTAATTATAAAATTTTTTAATTATCGGGAAATTTGTAGGTGAATTATGTTGGTTCTGTGTCTATATGATTACAATATGGGTGTCAGAATACATGGATCCGCGTCGATGTGATTTCATATCTTTTTCATGGCTATCAACCAAGTAACAATAAATCATTTTGAGTTCATTTTATATTCATATTGATTTCTCTCCAATTTTTAGTTAGAATTTATTAGAAAAATTCTAATTACAACCACTTTACAGTATAGTGAATAGGTGAGGTTTAATTCTAAACATAGGTTTTATTTTTAACTAGCACTAGCTCTCAGATTGATAAGAAAGTACATATTTATATATTTTAAATTATTTGTTTTTGGAATTGAAATTCAGATTCAAGGTTATTTAATCAATTTATTTGGATGGCTTAAATGTCACTCAACTTTTACTCGGATTTAGATTTTCTATGCTACTTTAGTGTGACATTTTTTGTGTCACTACATTGGATAAATGACACATAAGAAAATTGAGGGACACTTTAACTATACCTTAAGTCAACTTATAAATCTTTAAATATAAGGAATTTACTCACCCCCGTCACGTGTTATTCTATAAGGAAATGTTACACCAAAGTGTCACATGACATCCTAGCATCTCACTACACACACCCTATAATTTCACACACATTATCCTTTACTTTTACATATTGTTTAGACATAAAAATTAAAATCTATATTACTTAAATACCCAAATAAAGATATATTTAAATTTATTAAATCCAACTAATTTCAAATTTACAATTATTAAGACATACGTTGCACGTCGTCAGCGGATCTGGATCTTCTGTGACACTTTGGTATGACATCTTTTGTGTCACTCCGTTGGATGAGTGACACGTAAGAGAGAGAAGGAAAACTATATCCTAAGTCAATCAGTCAACCTTTGGGGCAGGGATTGGATTTCTCCACTCCAACACGTGTCATTCCATAAGCAGGTGTTACAGGAGATGTCACACCAATGTGTCACAAAACATCCCGTGCCGTCGCGAGCATATTATATTTTGTGATGTGATATTATTTTTTTTCATAAATTATAATTGAAAAGTGTATTAGTTGCACGTAGCATCGTTTGTAATGTGATTTTTTGTTATAAACTATAGTTTAAAAAAATAATGTATTTTTTAAAGTAAATTATCTGTATGCAAATTGTTAATTAATATTTTTATCATGTTGGGGTAATTTTAAAAGTTCAGGATGGTTATTATGCATAAGATGATATTTCAAAATCTGAGTACATAAACGGGTGTGTCTTTCTGTGATTAATAATCAGAGTATCCTCTAGAAGATGATTAAGATGTAGATAGGAGGCAACGTGCTTAAAAGGGATAATAATTAAATTTTGAGAAAGGCGTAACAATGACATATATAAATTCACATAGGGAAGATAATTAAAGTTTGAGTAAGATATAACAATGAGATATCTAAACTCAACATAATTAATTTGATCAATAGAAATAATGTTATGCTTTGTTATCTCATTCTCTTTGAAGTAGTAAGTTTACATGTAACTTCAGCGAAGACATGTCTCCGCTATATCATCCTCCAGTTCCCCACCACCAACTCTTCCCTGCCGCCTATTCTCTCCTACACCACTTTGCAGTCGATCCCTTCACCAAGTCCTATTCGGCCTCTACTAAACTATTACTTCCCAAATCAAGAAAAAAACATCAACGCTTTATCAATCAAATTGATGAGAGTGGAAATTCATGTACTTTTTAATCTAATTTGATACCTCTTTGAGTGTTTAATTACTATTATTTGCACAAATCTTTATACTTTGAATTATTATCGACTAAAAGGTGCATGAGAGGTATTTTGTTGTATTTTGATAGGAAAAAGGATCAAGAACGCAAAGTTGGAATAAAGGATGAATTCGAGCTACTTGCAAGCAAACAAACGTCCACTTTCCATAATTTTTCTGTATCATTATGGTAGTCCAAATTGGTCATATGACATGGTTGGAAAGCTACAGAAGAGAATATTATTTTGACTCAAGAAACACCTCAATCTGATTTTAAACGATGAAGTTATGATCAAGACGATGACGTCGTGCAAGTTGTTTCTACTCAGCACGATGGTGCCACTTTTCAGAACTTTTTCTACCTTCAAATGTTAGATTTTCTATGTGTTCTTTTATTAGTAGAAACCTAAGAAAGAGAGGATTGTGTGAGCGCAAGAATCACTCGAATCGCAGGCCAGATGAATTCTATGGAGTCGCACAGATTCTCGAAGCACGCATGGCATCGCGCGTGGGGACGAGCGCGGAGCAGTTTTCTTGCTCGTTTTCCACCGTGTAACACTGCCCATTGCCGTGCGTGTCATCCTTTGCTGAGTGAAGTCCGTGGACGCCCGATTCCAGCCGTGCGCGAAGAACACGATGCCGTGTGAAGGGATGGCAATGGGTAGGGTAGGGTACGGGTATGGCAAATCCACATGCTACTCTATACCCTACCCTCCCTACCCATACCCTACCCTTTTACCCTAAAATAGAGCTTCGAGTAGGGTACGGGTATACCCATCGGGTATACGGGTAATCTGCCGGTAAACAGATACCCGCAATCTTAGTATATTTTGCGAATAATATGCGGATACCCGAATCCACCCGACCCTACCCGACCCAACACAACCCATTTTTTTAAAACTATAATCCACCAAAAAATAATTATAATACATAAATGAATAACCTAAAATAAAATATTCAAATTAGAAATAAAGTCAACAACAATAACGTCTAAGTCCGTTGACAAGAAAACATCATAAATTCATAGTTAATTAATCAAATAAATTCATAAAATTAACATCATATCCCAACAATTGCTTCCAAGTCCTTGGTTTAAGTATGAAAATTTCAAAGTCTTGCATCTCCTTTTCGCCACCAAGATATCTCAATTTGAATATTATTTTTTTTGTTAAAATATTAAAAAAATAATTATAATTCTTAAAAATAATTATAAATAACACATAATATTATAACATAGAACAAGATTTATTATAATTCTTAAAAATTATTTATATTTATACCAGGACAAGAATATAAATTTTAGTTAAAAATATTAAACATATTATAATAAATAAATATTTAATACATCATAAATTTTTCATCAACAATATTATTATACTAAAAGAAATATTAGATTTAGACATTTAATTAAATATATAATACTATTATATATATATATATATACACATTCCGGTAATTTTCATATTGGGTACGGGTCGGGTACTGGTAAATATAAGGGAACCCGTACCCTACCCTTACCCGCACAGTTTTTCTTCGGATTCGGGTACTACCCGGCCCGTTACTCGATTTTTCTATATCCGCTATGTGGGTACCCGTCGGGTAACCCGACCCGACGTGTAAAATTACCAACCCTAGCCGTGTGACTGCCATGTCATGTACATACGCTGCGCATTCGTCCGCAGCCGTGTGAGAGTCGTGTGAAGGCGTACGATGCCGTGTGGCCCAATCCTTGCACGCCACGTCAATTATTTTGGCCCAGGCCCAATCAAGTATAAAAGCTTAGTCTGATTTCAATAATCGAACAGACCTAAAATTCACGCCTCATACCTCATGACATACAGTACCCCAATTTCCTCTATTATTCTCCACCTTCCATCCATCCACCGGAGAAACGATCGGAGTTGCTACTTGGATCGGAGACGGAGATTCCGACGGAGATCGTA
The DNA here is from genome assembly GCA_023678885.1 of Pogostemon cablin. Classification (NCBI taxonomy): domain Eukaryota; kingdom Viridiplantae; phylum Streptophyta; class Magnoliopsida; order Lamiales; family Lamiaceae; genus Pogostemon; species Pogostemon cablin. Next base: position 21,507,562 of record CM042971.1, read on the forward strand.
ATTGAAGAGACGGAGTCCTCCAAAAAGGGTTTTTTATCTTTAATTATTTTTTTTTGTTATTTTAGAACAATGGTTAGGGTTCTTTGTTATTTTAGAACAATGGTTAGGGTTTATTACATCTTTGTGATTTGCCTCGTAAATCCATGGGCTAAGCTTCTTTGTTGGTAATGTTAGGGCGCTAAGACAGATTTGACTATGTGATTTGATTGCCCTAGACTTGGATTTACTACTCTGCAGATTGTTTATTTCCTTATTGAAGAGGATATTTTGAGACTTCATATTATTGTGTTTTTGTTTTGATTCTTTTAATTATTCTTGATGGTATCACTGATTGATAGTTAATAGGATTCTCTATTTCTGCATAATAATTATTGTTTCCTGTGACAGTCATATGGGATTGGCCTATAATACCTAAGAGTGTTAGACAATCAATTTGGAATATTAATTATCTGGTAAAACATCATTATTAGGTAATTGGTAAAGAGACAAAAGGGGTTAATAATCGCGTACCTTGAAAGGGAAGTCTAGTACTCTAGCCTTTAATGGAATTTAGCATGAAGTACCTATAGAGGGAGAGAGAGTTAATTTCTTATTGATCCTAGGATTTTCAGGTCATTATAAGTGTTAGATCCTACCCGATCAAGGTGATTTAACTAGGCTTAGTGATCCTCTTATAAACGTCTGTAGGTTATTAACTTGAGTCTAGATAAATTAGTCACATAGTTAAGTTGTTAGCCCGAGCATTACCAATTCTCCATTCTTGAATTCTAAATCGTTTCTCTTGTGTGGTTTATTTTTATTTGCTTAGTTTAATTATTTTAATTCAGTTTTATTAGTTTAATTAATCATTCCTTAAAAAACCCCTGAATTTGTCTTGCAATTGAATTATCATTAATAGAAGTACTTGCTAAGTTTATAATTATCTCATGATAATTATCTCATGAGAATGATATTCACTTGGTCACGCGCACTACAATCGATCCCTTACACTTGAGGGTGAAATAAAATAGCGATCAAGTTCTTGGCGCCGCCTGCCGGGGATGGTTTATAGATTTAAATTTAATTTTATAGTGATTTATTTACTTGTAGGACGTTAAATTTTACTTGCTTTTATTTATTTTAATTTATTTTTGATCCAAACAATTCTGATCTTTTGAGTTAGAATAGGTGTATGATCACTAGGTCGAGTGGACGAGCAATCGAACCATTAAACCTTGAACTTGAAGCACTTGTTAGAGAGAACAGAAGGAAGAAAAAGCAGCCAGCTACACCTATTCCTAGTCCAGAGTCGGATAGTTATCCCTCGTCAGAAGAAGAGTTACTAGCGGAAGTTGAACAACTTTCACAGCAACTTGAGGGATCTGACTTGGCTGAAGAAACTGAGACTAGAGAGATGGCTGATGATGAGCGGGCCCCGACCCCTATGCGGGACCAGTATAAACTGAAGCACACTACTAATGCTGGGTTGAATGGACCTGCGATCACAGCAGAGAGTTTTGAGTTACCTTTTGGATTGATCCGAATGGTAGATAGACAGCAGTTTAGTGGGAATCCTTTGGAGAATCCTAGTGAGCATCTGCAGTTATTTGATGAATATGCTAGGACTCAGAAGCACAGGAATGTTCTAGAGGATGTTATCAGGATACGACTTTTCCCATTCTCACTTACGGGGAAAGCCAAGGAGTGGTACAACAACCTTCCTCAAGGATGTTGTACTAATTGGGAGCAACTAGCAGATAGGTTTCTAAATAAATACTTCGTTCCCTCTATCCAAGAGTTTCTTGATTAAGAAAAAGATCACACAATTCAAACAAGGATCCTTAGAGAGTTTCTATGAGGCATGGGAGAGGTTCAAAGAGTTGTTGCGTAGTTGTCTCAAACACGGATTTTCAAAGGATACTTACTTATGCTTCTTCTATCAAGGCCAAAGAAGAGATTCAAGAGTGTTGGTGGACGCGACAGTAGGTGGATCGACATTTAAGCAGTCTGCTGAGGCAGCGGAAGAGATATATGAGGAGATGGATGTAAACACATATGATTGGCTGGCAGAAAGAGCTGATGGAGATGGTTTGATTAGCCATTTTGTAGTAGGGATGACTAATTAAAATAATTTATCAAACCACAGGGAGGTAGGTACTAGTGCTTTAGCGATCTCACGTTTCTTGTAATTTTATAGAGACGAATCATTAATAGAGTGGTTGTTCAACGAGTAAAAAGAAGTAATCAAAGCAAGCAAACAAGCAATGGTAAAAAAACAAGAAGGATGGATGAAAAGTGGTTTTTCAAATTGATTAAAAGTGAGATTAACAACAATCAAGAAGTGGTAATTTTAGGAATTATGCATCAAATTCATATGGTCATGGGCAATGATTAAGGGTCAACACTAAATTCACCAAAACTCCCTCTCGAGATGGATAGGATATGAGTCACAATTAGCTCAATGGATTGGTTCTCACTCAAACAATTTCAACTAGGTACTAAGCTTGAAATGAGAGTCCCTTCACACAATTAATCAACCTCTCGATCAAACCAATCACATGTTCTATCAAATGGATCTAAATTCTAAAGGATTTCTCAATCTCTTTACAATTTATAATGCACATGAAGTGTTTGATGAAATGATTCACTCAATTATCCTAAGCATATAATTGATTTCTCAATCTAATCACATATTTAGAACAAATAGACACACAAACCATTATAAACCTCAAGATCTCAAACATCAATGATAGAAAATCCATTTACCCAATCAACATATGAATTTAAATACACAAATCCTAAAATTATCCAACAACTCTCATGTTGCTAATCTCACAAGGGAGATTAGCCTACCATATTCAAAAGGAAATCAACATAGACATTAAGATCCTTACAAAACATGATGAACAATAAGGTTTCAATACAAAAGTTGGATGAAAACTCCCTTGGATGCCTCCAATGGTGATCTTCTTCTTCCCCTTGTAATTCTCCTCTCTTCGTTGCTTCTTTTCCTCAAATGGATGGTGATTTTGATGATGGGATGAAGGTAGATGATATGGATGAAGATGATGGTGTGAAATGGAGGAAATAGTGTGTGAGGTGTGTAAAACAGTAAAAACCCTTGATAAACTTGTGCAAATGTTGAAATTGGGGGTATTTATACCCCCTTGGAAAATCTAGAAATCGCCCTTCAATTTTGCCACTATTGCAAGAAAACACGATCGTGTTTTCTTGTATCTGCCCATGTTTTTATGCAAATTGCGATTTTCAACCCGGAACGTAATTTTTTACCCAAGTGCAAGAAAACACGGGCGTGTTTTCCTGCATATGCTCATGTTTTCTTGCAAAATTTTAGCTCTCTGTACATTTCTTCATTCGGCAAGAAAACACGGTCATGACATAAAAACACGATCGTGTTTTTACATCCTGTTGACCATTTTTTTTATTTTTTTCACCGTTTCAGCTCCCGTCTCTATTTTTGCTCTGTTTTCACCTATTTTTCTACGTTTAAGCTCATTCTCACACATTTTCATAAAAATACAAAACACAGCTAAATAGTACACAAATAAGGATAAAATAATACAAAAACACACATAAAAATGCATTAAAATCTAGGTGAAAATATCACTCATCACACCCCCAAACTTAAAGTGTTGTTCGTCCCCTAACAACGAAAATGATAAACCAATGGGTGAGATTTTCACCTAGGAAAAGACTAAATGAACACACATAATAACACATCAATAGCAATAAGAACCACAATGTATGATAAGTCATCCTACAACATTAAACTCATAACATGAGAATTTATCAAGTTCAATCAAAAGAAAACAAAGTGTAATATAGTCCCTCTTTGTCCAAGCCTCACAATGGGATATCAATTTCACTCAACACTCTTTAAAGTAGGGTAAATCAACACTCATTAACCGATTGGCTCGACTCGCTATAAGTTTGCTCGTAGACTACATTCACAAACCGCCAAAGTTTCAATCAATGATCAAAAAGGTCTTTCATTAAGGAAGTAATGATAAGCTCTTTGATATGATAGGAAGAATATGGTAATAGTGACTAAACAAGTGTAAGTAATCGAAGAGATGGCCAATTTCTTCAACTTCTCCACTTTTCTTTCTTCATTTCTTGTCTTTAATGTTCACAAGCACTAATCATCAACTTTTCTTGGATTGAACTTCTTTCAATGCATGCTTCCTTCTTCGATTTTTTAAGTGCTTGAGCATATTATTATTGCTTTGCTTATTTTCTTGTTTTGAAGTTGCATGTTCATTCTTGTTTTTACACTTTTCATCCTTTTTCTTACTTGTTTACCATTTCCTTTCTTTGTTTTGCTTTCTCATCAAACTTTTCTAGCTACCATCTCCTCAATTACCCACATAAAGGGTATATATATATAAGGCTTAAGTGGGTGATCATGGCTTGTAATGTGCTAAATTCACAAGAAAAAGGCTTAAAGGCTCAAAGTGGTTGACTAGGGATGATGTTTATGGTATGGAAATATATGGCAATGACTATAAATAACAAGGATGACCTTAGATCATATCATTAACCTCCACTAATCGGGCTCGTTCCTATAGTCCTTGAGCAAGTTCTAGCTTATCAAGCACAATCGATCCACTCATGAAAAGAAATACCATGTATGCATGGTTGAGGCTCAACTACTCACAAGTTTATGCATTGGACCTTAAGGAACTTATTACACCATATTCGTCTCAAAATTGAACAAGTTAAGTAAAACATGTCACAATTCGAAAGTGTACAGATTCTTAATCATAACTTGTCATCACTTACTATCACAACATATCATCACTCACATTCAAAAATAGCTCACGACATTCCAAAAACAAACCACCAAAACAATCCCTAAACAAGAATAAAAATACACACAAAGCACAAAAGAAAAGACTAGACAAACAAGAAACAACCAAAAATACATAACATGCAAAAACAACAAAACCATCCATCATTAGAAATTTAAGCAAACATTCATATCATTCATGACAATTAAGCTCACAAACATCCCATCCTTGATTGAAAAGAAAATCCTAAATTACGAAACTAAATTTCCCACAAATAAAAAAAATGAAGCAACATGCTAATCATATCAATTCAAATCAAATCAAATTATGTTAAACACATAGAAGTGGTAGGGTGTAGAATGAACTCCCTCAATAAGTATTTGGTAGTAGAAGTTGTTATCTCCGAGCTCAATCGTGCTTCCGATACCCTTCATACATGCTTAACAAAATCATTAGCTCAACAATTTCATTAAAAATATGGACTATCATGCTGTAACAACAAATATTGTATTTATAATAAAATAAATACAAGAGAATTACAATAATAATCCAGAAGGATTAAACTTGAAAATTAAGGAAACAATCTCTATCTATCCTCTGATTCTTCTCTCGAACCAATTTGGACTTTGACTTTACCGCATTGATCGCGTTGACTGTGTGTTTTGAGTCGGATCTTCAGTTGAAGCTTGTCCGAACTTGGATTTGGGACTTTAAAACGTTTATCCAGAGGTGTTGAGCCTTTGCTTGGATTAAACTGCCTTATGTGAAGAACACTCGATCAGGGGGCTTAGCACCTTAATCCCGGGTCGCATGCTGTTCTTGGCGCGAAGAACACCGAAGAACTTGGTATATGAAGAATGCTTGATTTGGGGGGCTCCGCACCTTAATCCCGAATCGTTTGCCATTCTTGACTTAAAGATGCTTGAAGATCTTGAGGAGCGTTGCTCGTGTTTCAATCTCTTCAGAGCATTTATATCTTCAAGTCTTTGAATGTGTGTCTGGAATGAATGGAGGAGAACTCCTTATATAGATGAAGTATGAGGATGTCCCATAAATAACTAGCAGTCTGATTGGTCCGTTTTGACCTAATTATGCGGGCTTGGGCCTTTTACTTTCTTAGGCTTTAAGTCAGACTTATTTGACTGGATCTTATCCAATTATAAATTATTTACTCATTTATTTTAGGAATTTATTTATTTAAATCCCTTAATAAATAAATAATTAATTGATAATTATTGCATTAATTTGCCACATATTTTCCTTAATAGGCAATAAAATTCAAGTGCCTACAAATGCCCCCTCGCATTTTGTTCACGGACACCTTTGTGTTGAGGTGAACAAATTGCGACAATCAATTTCTTGATCAACGTGATTGAATTTTACTACTTGCCTCTCCTAACCTGAATTATGACTGAACTTAGCAGAGTGCTAAGTTGCCTACGTACCTCTTCAAAGAGGATCAAGTCAAAACGTAGTTCAAGAGACATTATTTGATTTGAATGGGGGGTGCCGTACACATTTTATACTCATGCGGGCCAGGAGTAACATGCAGTTTAGGCTAGTGCGTTGAGGAGCGTTGAACTTGAATTTGCTGACAGTTTATACTCATGTCAATGAGTCTTGAATTTGAACTTGTAGACAGTTTATACTCGTGTCAAGGAGCCTTGTGTGGACATTTTTCACTCATGTCGAGGAGCTTTGTGTGTAGAGAGTTTATTCTCTTCCCAAGGAGATTTGACTTGATGTGTAGATAGTTTATACTCATATCAAGGAGCCTTGTGTGTAGATAGTTTAAACTCGTATCAAGGAGTATTGTATGGACATTTTTAGCTCGTGCCGAGGAGCGTAACATGTAGAGAGTTTCGTCTCTTCTCAAGGAGATTTAATTTGAGTTAGACAGTTTAAGCTCGTATCAAGGAGCATAATGCAGACAGTTTTAGCTCGTGTCGAGGAGCTTTGACTTAAGAATTTTAGATAGTTTAAGCTCATATCAAGGAGCGTATCTTGTAGTAGTTTTAACTCATATCAAGGAGCGTGACTTGTAGATAGTTTTAGCTAATATCAAGGAGCATAACTTGTGGGACTTGAGAGTTTTTAGATAGTTTAAGCTCGTATCAAGGAGCGTAATGCAGACAGTTTTCACTCATGTCAAGGAGCATGATTTGATTTATCAACAGTTCATTGCCCCCAATCTAGGGATGCATTATTTTTTCTTACTTCAACTTCATTTCTATTAATTTTTATAGAAATTGCAGCCTTTGCTTGTGGTTCCCCTTCCAAGGGCTCATCGAAGGACATGTATTCAAACTCGTAAGAGTCTTGAATAGAGGACCATTTGATGTTATTTGATGTCAGGCTTAACTCCATGTCGTGAGCTCTTGAAGCCAACTCTTCAAAAGTTTTAGGCCGAATTCCTTGGAGTATATAGCTAAGATTCCATTGCATCCCTTGAATGCACATTTCAATAGCTAAAGTTTCTGACAGCTTTTCTTTACAATTGAGGCTTAGGCTTCTCCATCTGTTGATGTAGTTGATGACATATTCTTTATCACTTTGATGAGTATTTGTTAGCTCCATCATGCTAACAATTCTTCGTGTGCTATAGAATTGATTGAGGAATACCTTTTCCATTTGCCCCCAACTATCAATGGAGTTAGGTTCTAAGTCGATGTACCAATAGAAGGCATTTTCTTTTAGAGATCGAACAAATTATCTCATCATGTGATCTTGATAGATCCCATCATTATTGCATGTCTCGATGAAATACGCCACATGTTGTCTTGGATTGCCTTTGCCATCGAATTGTTGAAACTTGGGAGGTTGGTAGTCAGTTGTCAATCCTCTTTGTATATGGCTTGACGTAGGTTGAAGAAGATTTGGAGCTCCCTTCAAACTTATTATTTATCGTCTCCAACACGATGTTCTTTAATTGGTTGATAGGAAGCATTCTGTCAGTTGAAACTTGTATCGTATCCTCAACTGGCTTTTCTTCAGATAGATGATGCTTCGTTGAGTCTTCCTCCCCGTGTTCATCCTCAACTTGTTTCTCATTTGGATGATTTGTCTCCACATTCTCCATTTTCTTCATAAGTATAGAGATCTTTACGTCTTGAGCTTCCATATGCTTCGTGAGTCCTTCAATGGCTCTCATCATACTTACTAGTTGTTCCTCAATGGTCATAGCATTTGTTGCCACCACTGCAGCTGCAGTTTAGGTAGATGATGAGCTTGGTATTGAGTGAGGAGTTGAGTAGGTAGAATCATCTTCACTATTTTTGTCTCCGTGTAATGGATTGTTAAGAGCAATCCCAACCACATGGTTTGTCTCTGAGGAGGCTTCAGACATACTTCTTGTAACGAGTTCAGCATTTTCAATTTGCAACTCTTGAGGCTTTGATGCAGTTTGCCTTCGTATCGCAATCTTTAGCGGAGTCATAACTTGCGTCTTCGCAGCTTGTAGCTCTAAAGGCTTTGAGGTAGATGACCTTTTTATCGCGATCCTAAGAGGAATCATACTTTGTATCTTCGAGCTTGTTGAGAGAAGAGATGAGAGGTAGAGACTGTTCCACTGGGCGTGCCAAAATTTGTAACAACAAATATTGTATTTATAATAAATAAATACAAGAGAATTACAATAATAATCCAGAAGGATTAAACTTGAAAATTAAGGAAACAATCTCTATCTATCCTCTGATTCTTCTCTCGAACCAATTTGGACTTTGACTTTGACTTTGATTTGACCGCATTGATCGCGTTGAATGTGTGTTTTGAGTTGGATCTTCAGTTGAAGCTTGTTCGAACTCGGATTTGGGACTTTGAAACGTTTATCTAGAGGCGTCGAGCCTTTTTTTGGATTAAACGTGCCTTATATGAAGAACACTCGATCAGGGGGCTTAGCAACTTAATCCCGGGTCGTATGCTGTTCTTGGCGCGAAGAATACCGAAGAACTTGGTATATGAAGAATGCTTGATTTGGGGGGCTCCGCACCTTAATCCCGAATCGTTTACCGTTCTTGACTTAAAGATGCTTGAAGATCTTGAGGAGCGTTGCTCGTGTTTCAATCTCTTCAGAGCGTTTGTATCTTCAAGTCTTTGAATGTGTGTCTGGAATGAATGGAAGAGAACTCCTTATATAGATGAAGTATGAGGATGTCCCATAAATAACTCGTAGTCTGATTGGTCCGTTTTGACCTAATTATGCGGGCTTGGGTCTTTCACTTTCTTAGGCTTTAAGTCAGACTTATTTGACTAGATCTTATCTAATTATAAATTATTTACTCATTTATTTTAAGAATTTATTTATTTAAATCCCTTAATAAATAAATAATTAATTGATAATTGTTGCATTAATTTGCCACATATTTTCCTTAACAGGCAATAAAATTCAAGTGCCTACACATGCATTTCAACACAACCAATCATACCAAAATTCAAACCAATACTCATGAGAAAAATTCAAAATTAGCCTAAAAATACGAAAAGTATATGCCTTCAAAAGAAAAAGTATGTCACACCACACCATATTCCCCCAAACTTAAATTGAAACAAGAGTTTCGAATTAAGTTTGCAAAAAGTGGTGTGACAAACTTACACACTTCAATTCAAGCACCCTTCGTATATTCAAAACTCCTTCTTCTCACAAGCACAATCCACCTACAAGGCCAAAAATGCAAAACAAAAGAAATATTTACAATCTTAAACTACTAAAAGGATACAGTCTTTCAAGATGTGAAGGTATCCACATATACCAACTCCCTTTGAGAGGGAGAATGGTAATGCTTCATCCTTTGACCATTAACCACAAAAGCACTTCCATCTAATCCTTCAAGCTTCAAGGAACCATCATCTCTAGCCTCAATCACCAAGTATGGCCCGGTCCATTTGGAATGAAGTTTTCCGAAAAACAACTTAAGTCATGAATTGAACAATAGAACCTTATCCCCCGGAATAAACTCCCTCGTTTTTATCCTTTCATCGTGCCATCTTTTGAGCTTCTCCTTCAAAATCCTTGAGCTTGAATAAGCTTCTTCTCTAAACTCTTCTAATTCAACCAATTGGAGGCACCTTTTCTTTCCGGATTCTTTCTCATCAAAGTTCAACTTTCGAAGGGCCCATAGTGTGTTATGCTCCAACTCCACGGGTAAATGGCATGCCTTCCCATAAATAAGCTTGTACAGAGAAAAATCTAGGGCGGTCTTGTATGCCGTTCGATAAGCCCAAAGGGCATCGTCAAGCTTAGAAGACCAATCCTTTCGATTTTTACTGATCGTCTTCTCAAGTACAAGCTTCACTTGCCTATTTGACACCTCTGCCAAGCTATTTGTTTGAGGATGGTAAGGTGTAGAAACCTTATGCTTCACTCCATAGCCATTCAAGCGCTTCTCAATAAGCTTGTTGATGAAGTAAGATTCACCATCACTAATCATGGCCTATGGCACCCCAAATCTAGCAAAGATGTTCTTCTTTAAGAAAGCCTTGACCACTAGAGCATCATTTTTCCTTGTCGGGATTGCTTCCACCCTTTTAGACACATAATCCACCGCAAGCAATATGTAAAGGTAACCATTGGAAGGCGGAAAAGGGCCCATGAAGTCCATCCCCCATACATCAAACACCTCAACTTCAAAAATGTTCCTCATGGGCATTTCATCTTTCAATCTTTGAACAAAGTTGGCCAAAACAACCCCAATTGTAGGATCTTTGCTCCCGTCTTTTGAAATCCAAAGTGTCCTCCACATGGTTAACTATGACACATCTCCATGACACTTAACTTCTCCTCCTCTGGGATACACCTCCTTATGATTCCATCCGGACAATTCTTAAACAAAAGAGGATCATCTCATAAATACTCCTTGACATCATGATAGAACTTCTTCCTTTGAGATTTGGTGAGATGATCCGGCTTGAGGCCACAAGCTAAATAATTTACAAAATCTGCATACCACGGCCTCCCGATCTCACACAAAGTATACATCCTTTGAAAATCAACTTGAAGGATCTCTTCATCTGGAAATACATCCTTAATGAACTCCATGGTTCCCTCTTCATCAATATTTTCCAAATATGACAAGTGGTCGGCTATGACATTTTCAACCCCCTTCTTGTCACGTATCTCCACATCGAACTCCTGCAACAAAGAACCCAACGAATTAGTCTAAGTTTAGCATCTTTCTTACTCATCAAATACCTAATGGCGGCATGACCCGTATAAATAATGGTTTTCGTGCCAACTAGGTATGGACGAAATTTTTCAAAAGCATAAACCACGGATAAGAACTCTTTTTCCATTGTAGTGTAATTCTTTTGATTTGTATTGAACATCTTTGATGCATAGTAGATCGCTCGAAACTTTCTCTCCCTAACTTGACCAAGCACCACTCCCAATGCATTATCACTTGCATCACAATGGAGCTCAAAAGGCTTACTCCAATCGGGAGAGATGAGGATTGGAGATGAAATTAAAGCTTCCTTGAGCACCCTAAAAGCATCAAGACATTCATCATTAAATTCAAACGGAGCATCTTTTTCAAGCAATTTACACAAAGGTTTAGCTATGTTAGAAAAATCCTTTATAAAATATCGATAGAACTCGGCGTGGCCAAGGAACGATCTAACTCCTTTTTCATTCTTATGTAGGGGAAGATGTTCAATGGCTACAACCTTCGCCCTATCAACTCTCAAACCTTTCTCCGATATATGATGCCCAAGTACGATACCCTCTTGAACCATAAAATGGCATTTTTCCAATTCAAGACTAGGTTCGTATCTTGACATCACTGCAACACCATAGAAAGATTAGCCAAGTATTTATCAAATGAAGACCCAAACACGGAAAAATCGTCTATAAACACTTCCATCACATTTTCAATCAATCCCCCAAAGATGGCCATCATACAACGTTGAAAGGTAGCGGGGGCATTGCACAACCCAAAAGGCAACTTATAAAAAGCAAATGTGTCATACGGACAAGTAAAAGTTGTTTTCTCTTGATCCTCAGGGGCTATCATGATTTGGTTGTACCCCGAGTAATCATCTAGAAAACAATAATACTTGTATCCCGCCAACCTATCAAGCATTTGATCAATAAAAGACAAAGAGAAATGATCTTTATGAGTGTTTTCATTAAGCTTCCTATAATCACAACAAACTCTCCACCCCATTTTCACCCTTGTAGCAAGTTCCTCATCAAATTCCATTTTAACAATGGTTAATCGCCCTTTCTTAACCAAAACATGCAAATGACTTACATGAGGACTATCACTTATGGCATAAACAATTCTAGCATCCAACCATTTCAAAACTTCTTTCCTAACAACTCTTGCATAATGGGGTTCAAACGACATTGAGGTTGTATGCATGTTTTACTCTCATCAATCAATCTAATATGATGCATACAAATAGTGGGACTTATGCCTTTCAAATCATCAAGACTCCACCCTATAGCACTTTTATGATCTCTAAGCACCCTCAACAATTTATCAAGCTCTAGAGGTGAAAAGGATGATGATACAATTACCGAAAAGGTTTTGTTGTCCCCCAAGTATGCATACATAAGGTGATCGGGTAATGGATTCAATTCTTCTTTTCCCTTTTCAACCTTTGACTCTTCACCTTCAACTTCTAATGGAAGATACTCCCTCTTTTCATAGTACATCATTTTGGCTTCATCTTCTTGCATTTCTCTACAAGCATTCAAATCATGTAAGCAATCATTTATATCATCATCTTCTAAGCAATATAAAGAAGTAGTAGAATTTAAAGATAAAGTAAGAGAATGGCTTATGCTTGTCTCAAGAGGATCTTTGGATAGGAAAAATGGCAAGTTCTTTTGAACAGTCTCATCAATTAATTCAATCCTTCTACATTCTTCTTTCTCATCCGGATGCCTCATAACATTTCTCAAGGAAAACACAACTTCTTCTTCATTCACCCTCAAAATCAATTCCCCATTATGCACATCAATTAAAGCCCTTCCCGTGGCCAAGAATGGACGCCCCAAAATCAATGGAACATTTGCATCCTCGTCCATGTCAAGCACTACAAAATTCACTGGGAATATGAACTTTCCAACTTTAACTAACACATCCTCAACTACTCCCTTAGGATAAGTCAAAGACCTATCCGCAAGTTGCAATGTAACGGACGTAGGCTTTACTTCCCCTATACCAAGTTTCTTAAAGATAGCATAGGCATCAAATTGATACTAGCCCTAAGATCATAAAGAGCTTTATGAACTTCACTCTTACCCATCTCACATGGTATGACTAAACTCCCCGGATCTTTGAGCTTTGGAGGCAACTTCTTTTGAATTATGGCACTACACTCCTCCGTCAAGTTTACGGTCTCATTCTCCACTAAGCTCCTTTTTCTTGTCATGATGTCTTTCAAAAACTAGGCATAATGAGGCATTTGTCTCAAAGCATCCGCAAAGGGTATATTGATGTGGATTTTCTTGAAGATCTCCAAAAACTTTGCAAACTTTTCATCAAGGCCCTTCTTCAAGAATCTATATGGAAAAGAAATAGGCACTTGAGTTTTTGGTATGCCCCAACTATCCCTTTCCAACACTTCTTCCTCTTTCTTTTTCATTATTTTGGTTCTTTGCCATTTCTTTTCAACAACTTCCGACTCAACTACATCTGTTCATCATTTTCTTTAGTTTCAACTTCACCTTCTTCCAGAAACTCTTCCTCAACCAAGTTTTACTCAACCTCCTTCTCTTCTAACTTCTCATTTTCCATAGGCATAGAAGGTCCCTCATAGTTTGTTCCACTCTTCAAAGTGATTTCCTTGCATTGCTCTTTTGGATTGACAACGGTGGTAGAAGGAAATTTTCTTTTTTCATTCGCACTCAATGAACTAGCAATTTGACCAACCGAGTGCTCCAAGGCTTTGAACCTTCTATTGTTAGCTTCATCAATCTTTCTTCTTGTCTCATCTTGAGCTTTGTTCGATGCAATCAACTTTTCAATGAGTTCTTTGGTGGTTGTCTTCCCTTCATTATTTGGCGCTTTAGCTCCCGGATGATACCCCGGGGGATAAGTAACCTCATTGCTCGGGTTTGAATAAGAGAAGTTATCTTGTCTTCTTTGTTGTTGTGGGTATGAGCTTCCACTTACTTGACTATTGAAGCCTCCTTGCCTTGGTGGATAGTTTCCTTGGTTGTGGGTGAAATTACCTTGGTAATTGTTTTGATAGTTACCTTGGTAATTCCTTCCTTGCATGTATTGCACATCTTCTACACGAGGCATTGTCATAGCCCATTGTTCCCCACTAACACTATTCGGAGGAAGAACACCTTGACCAATTTGCCCTTCAACCATATTAACTCCTTGATTATTCACAACTTGGTTCAATCTCAATACTTGGCATACTTGGTTCCACACTAGCACTCTTCACACTAAATTGTTGTCCTTGATCGAAACTCTCAAACCCATAGCATCCACAACTCTCTCCGATGGCCATTGGTAGATATTTGTAGCAATCTCATCAAAAATCCTTATAGCTCTTTCCGGAGTCACTCCAAGTACGGATCCACCTGCCGAAGCATCAACAAGCACTCTTTGACCATTTACCAAACCTTGGTAGAAAAACCCCACTTGTTGATTTTTTGGAAAGCCATGTTGTGGACACTTGCGTAGCATATCCTAAAACCGTTCCCACGCTTCATAAAAGCTCTCTTGAGGCATTTGCTTGAATTGGGTAATCAAGCTCTTCATTTGAAGTGTCTTAGAAGGCGGAAAGTATTTGTTCAAGAACATTTATGTAAGCTCATCCCATGTGTTGCACGTACCGGGAGTAATTGTAGATAACCATGTTCGAGCACGATCTCTCAGTGAAAATGGAAACAACCTCATCTTAATACAATCCTCGCTCACCCCATTCATCTTCACGGTGTTGGCAATCTCAATAAATTGAGCAAGATGAGCATTGAGATCTTCATTCGGCGTTCCACTAAATTGTTGTTCTCTCACCATAGAAATCAAGCCCGCTTTAAATTCAAAGTTGTTGGCATTGATTGGTGGACCCATCATTTGTAGCATTGCCCTTGGCATGAAGAAATCCCGGATCACCCTTGGATCTACTTGAGGCCCTCGATGCACCGGAGGTGGTGGTGGAGGTGCATAAGCATGTTGAAAACCTTGTTGGAGCATGGCATGTTGCACCATTTGTTGAAGCAAAGCTTGATTGTTAAGACCTCCAAAATTTTGATGAGCTTGTTGAGGAGGATTAACATTGACTTGGGGTGCTTGTGTGTTGTCTTGCACATTTTGCACTCCGTCTCTATCATTCCTAACATCAACCAGTTCATCTTGATTGTTCTCCATTTGATTACTCTTTTTGGTTTTGTTCTCCTTTCTCCTTCTTCGAAAAGTGTGTTCAATTTCTAAATCAATAGGTTCAACTTGTTTCCCTTTTGACCTTGTTTGCATGCACCTTCAAAATAACAGAAGTTAGAACAAAATTTTCAAAAGCAAATACAAATAAACAAAATAAAAATATCTCTAGTAAGATTACTCAAAACGATCCTTCTTCAAGCTATTAGCAACCGTTGCCTCCTCGACAGCGGTGCCATTTGATTAGCCATTTTATAGTAGGAATGACCAATTAAAATAATTTATCGAACCACAGGGAGGTAGGTACTAGTGCTTAAGCGATCTCACGTTTCTTGATATTTTATAGAGATGAATCATCAATAGAGTGGTCGCTCAACGAGTAAAAAGAAATAATCAAAGCAAGCAAGCAAACAATGATAAAAAAAACAAGATGGATGGATGAAAAGTGGTTTTCCAAATTGATAAAAAGTGAGATTAACAACAATCAAGAAGTGGTAATTCTAGGAATTATGCATCAAATTCATATGGTCATGGGCAATGATTAAGGGCCAACACTAAATTCACCTAAACTCCCTATAGAGATGGATAGGATATGAGTCTCAATTAGCTCAACGGATTGGTTCTCACTCAAACAATTCCAACTAGGTACTAAGCTTGAAATGAGAGTCCCTTCACACAATTAATCAACCTCTCGATCAAACCAATCACATGTTTTATCAAAGGGAACTAAATTCTAAAGGATTTTTCAATCTCTTTACAATTTATAATGCACATGAAGTATTTGATGAAATGATTCACTCAATTATCCTAAGCATATAATTGATTTATCAATCTAATCACATATTTAGAACAACTAAACACACAAACCATCATAAACCTCAAGATCTCAAACATCAATGATAGAAAATCCATTTACTCAATCAACATATGAATTTAAATACACAAATCCAAAAATTATCCAACAACTCTCATGTTGCTAATCTCACAAGGGAGATTAGCCTATCATATTCAAAAGGAAATCAACATAGACATTAAGATCCTTACAAAACATGATGAACAATAAGGTTTCAATATAAAAGTTGGATGAAAACCCCCTTGGATGCCTCCAATGGTGATCTTTTTCTTTCTCTTGTAATTCTCCTCTCTTCCTTGCTTCTTTTCCTCAAATGGATAGTGATTTTGATTGTGGGATGAAGGTAGATGATATGAATGAAGAATGGATGAAGATGATGGTGTTAAATGGAGGAAATGGTATGAAAGGTGTGTGAAACAGTGAAAACCCTTGATAAACTTGTGCAAATGTTGAAATTGGGGGTATTTATACCCCCTTGGAAAATTTGGAAATCGCACTTCAATTTTGCCACTATTGCAAGAAAACACGATCGTGTTTTCTTACATCTACCCGTATTTTTATGCAAATTGCGATTTTTCAGCCCGGAACGCGATTTTTCACCCAAGTGCAAGAAAACACGGGCGTGATTTCCTGCATATGCCCGTGTTTTCTTGAAAAATTTTAGCTCTCTGTACATTTCTTCATTCTACAAAAAACCCGGTCATGACATAAAAACACGACCGTGTTTTTACGTCATGTTGACCATTTTTTGATTTTCTTCACTGTTTCAGCTCCCGTCTCCGTTTTTGCTCTGTTTTCACTTGTTTTTCATACGTTTAAGCTCATTCTCACACATTTCCATAAAAACACAAAACACAGCCAAATGGTACACAAATACGGATAAAATAATATGAAAATACACATAAAAAGACACTAAAATTTAGGTGAAAATATCACTCATCACGCTTCTTTTGATAAAGTAGCGAAAATAGAAATACAAGCCGAAAATAGTAAAGTGTCAGCCCTCTATGATCGATTAGATGAACTTAATAATAATATGGATCGCCTCGCTAAAGGGAACAAAGAGGGGGTAACTAAAGCTGGAGATGAGGAAGAATTCGAGGAGTCATATTATGCTATGTTTCAAGGAGGAGATAATAAAAACAGACAGAATTTCAGACCGAACAATCAGTTTGGGGGGTGGAGTGACCAAGGGAACAACCATCAATTTCAGCAAGGTTGGAACCAAAGAAATTCAAACTTCAACAACCAGAGAAGGGATGAGAATCTGTCTTACTTAAATCCTAATAGCGCAGTTGCACCACCTCCGGGAATTGATCCAGCTCAGAAACCTGCTGAAGGGAGATCATCAATAGAAGATAAGATGGATTTGATGCTTAAAATGATGGTCACAAACCAAGAGACAGCTGAGAAGAAGCAGAAAGAAACAGACCATGCTATTAGTCAGTTGAACGCTGCAGTAGGAAAGTTGCAACAACAAGGTAAATTTCCCACACAGACGGAGTTGAATCCGAGAGAGAGCCGCATGGCTATTACTTTGAGAAGTAGTACACAGTATGAGAAAATGAGGATGTCGGATGCTAGTCAGCATGCAAAAAAATAGTCTGGGAGCATGCTAGACGAGAATCGAGCGTACCCGCTTGACAACAAGCATATATCGGACTACTACCATGCGCACTCACATGTTGACGAGCGTCCGGAGATGGCTGATCAATTCACTCCCGGCAGTTATCGGACACCATCACACGAAGTCATGTGTGCACATTGGATTGATGAAGCAGCATCTGAAAGCTCACACGGTGAGTGCCGAGTGCAATCACCCAATGCCGAGTGGTCATCGGGTGATCATCGTGCGAAGTGGGCCGCCACTGAGCAATGGAATAGGGTGCCAGGTAGCTACCGAGCACAATCACACAGAGCCGTGCGTGATGAAATAATATCTGAAAGCTCACACGGCTTGAATCGTGTGCAATCACCTGATGAGCCAGTGCTGAGCCTCACGCACGGCAGATCACACAGTGTCATGCGCGCTCACCCCCAGCGAGCAATAACGCTCGATATCTACTGTGTGACCCTGATGTCATGCCCGGCGATTCTCTTCCTCAACATGGTGATACTCTAGATTCAGAAAAAGAAGCAGACCAGCCTGTCATACTTGAGAAAAGTCGCAAAAAGCAAAAAGAGAAAGAAAAGAAAGAGAGAAGGGTAAAGAATATAAGTGTGATTACTGGGGAATTCATATTACTCCTTATCCTCTTCCTTTTCCACAACAATTTGTAAAAGAAGAGAAGAAAGAAGAGTTCAAGAAGTACATTGCATTTTTAAGATCAAAGTATGAGGCATGGAAGAAGAAAAAAGAGTCTGAACAACCTTCTAAAAAGTTGAGTGATCCGGGGGAATTCATAATCCCTTGTGAGATTGAAGAGAAAATGGAAATGAATGCACTGTGTGATTTGGGATCTACTGTGAACATCATGCCTAATGCAGTTTTTGAGGAGCTTGAAGGAGAAGAGTTGAAACCAACATCTAGGCAATTTCATACTGCAAGTGGTGATATAATAAAACCCTTAGAGTTGTTGAGAATGTTGTGGTGGAAGTGGAGAAGATGGCTTTCCCGACTGATTTTATGATTATTGAAAAAGTGGTGGATCCTGCAGTTCCGCTAATTCTAGGAAGACCATTCCTAGTGACGAGAAGAGCCAAGATTGACTTGCAAGAAGGAACAATCTCGTTGAACTCTAAAGAAAAAGTTATCGCATTTAAATTTTGCAAAGGAAAGAGAGATGATCCTTATTTAAAAATTCCACCAGTCCCTCCGGATATCTTTAACTCTCATCTTTATGCCTATCATGATACTAATTCTTATCTTTCTGATTATCTTGACTTCGATAGGAAAGACGCATATGAAGATGGAGATCCAGATGAGCTGATCCTTGTGAGCATGAAAGGTGAGATAATGTGGATGGATCGGAAGATGGTGAAACAACACTTTAAAGTGAGGATGAAAGATGAAGAAGAAGTGTTGATGCATGAGTTAGAACATCTCTGAATCTGCATTTTTTCGAGCTCTTCGACGTTAAACAAGAGCGCTTGGTGGGAGGCAATCCACCATTTTATTGCTTTTATTTTATTTTGTTCGTTTTTTCTATGCTAGGTGAATTATACTCAAGGTGCGTGTTTATACTTAAGGTAATAACATCCTTTTAAACTTAGATTCAATTAACGTTTTCATCTAAGTTTGGGGGGTGTGATGTTCTTCCCTTGTTCCATCCGCACCCAGGTATGTTTACTCCGTATTATTTTAGTGTCTTTGTGCTTGGAGGTCGATTTTTTTTAGAATTTTAAATTTTATTCGATCTTTCGAATTTTTTTGCGACTATCCAAGTGTCTTGTGTGTTTTTGTTCATTTTTATTTATCCTTTGGTGCTGTGTTATCGATTTTTTGTCTATTCGATATTTTTATCTCTCATGTGATGATAAGTTTTGTGTTTGAGCTTTATTGATTGAGAAGGTATTAAAGGTGATGAAGTGAACTTGCAAGATGTGAAGGAGATTGAAATCAGGTTACTTCGTTTCTTATTCTAAATTTTTCTGTGAGTTTTGAATTCTTATGAGTAAGGAGCATGAGCTTTAAATTCTGTGACCTGAATTTCATGGGGATCTAAGAGCTGTTATTTTTCTGCCTAAAATGTTGATTATGATTGATAAGGGGAACATGCTTCAATTCTTAAGTACTTGAAGTTCTTGATATGCTTGTTATGATGTATGCATAGCCTTGAAGAGTGCTCGTTCATTCTATGAAAAAGCCAAGTGAGATTGAGCCTTTAAATCATGTTACATGATGATGCATGATATTTTTATTCTTGAGCGTATCGTTCTTGTGCGTGTATTCTAGAACTTGTCTTGAGCCTCCTTGAATATTCGAGAATAGTCTAGTGAATTATGGAAATGATATTAGGCCATCTTTAATTTTTAGCCCATATTTTCCATACACTTTACCTGAATTCATTAAATCCTTAGTTAGCCTTGAAAAATCCATTCTTTGAATAGCCCGCTGAGCTTAATCAGTATTTGATTTTTCCTTGTGTTACTTGGATCAATTGAATAATTGTTGAAGTGGTTAGAAGAAGAATGTGAATATGTTGGAGTTGAAAAGGATGATGAAGAAAGAAGAAGAAAAAGGATATAAAAATCCTAATGAGTTGTGAAAAAGAAAAGAAATGGAAAAAGAATGAGTTGAAAAGGAAATTAAATGGAGAGAAAAAAATATTGGTGGGGTAGTGCACAAATCTAGTACCCCTGATACTAAAAGTAAAGAAGAAAAATAATTATCTTATTATTGTGGTTGAAGGAAGAATTGAAAATTTTGGAGTTGAGGAGAAGTTGTGCTGCAATGAAAGTGATGATGAAGAATGAAAGATCACGATAGATGACCACTTGATTGATCCGAATTTGAGTCACTTATCCATATATTTCCTATCTTGTCCAAAGAGCCTACATTACAACCAAATAAAAGACCTTTTTTATTCATGATTTGCTAGCTACAAGTAAAAGGATAGTTGAGACAATAGACAAGCTTACGGTTACGCATACACTTGAATTGAATTTGAGAGCACATATATATAACCCAAAATTGTACACTTTATACACCATGAGCGTGAGATTTACATTATATATATATCATGTGAGAATAGGTGGATTAAGCACTTGAATTGGTGAAGTAATTATCTTTATTTGCATGTTTTGAATGAATTGATGCTTTTGAATTTGAAGTTATGTGAATGGAGTTAAGATTAATTACATCTATGGAGGCTTAGTTGATATTATGATCCTTGCCTTTGAACATGACTTTCCATCTCATTATTCTCTTGATTTGTCGTTTCGTTGTTCGAGGACGAACAACAACTTATGTTTGGGGGGTTTGATGAGAGTGGAAATTCATGTACTTTTTAGTCCAATTTGATACCTCTTTGAGTGTTTAATTACTATTATTTGCAAAAATCTTTATACTTTGAATTATTATCGACTAAAAGGTGCATGAGATATATTTTGTTGTGTTTTGATAAGAAAAATGATCAAGAACGCAAAGTTGGAATGAAGAATAAATTCGAGCTACTTGCAAGCAAACAAACGTCCACTTTCCATAATTTTTATGTATCTTTGTGATGGTCCAAATTAGTCATATGATATATGGTTGGAAAGCTACAGAAGATAAGATCATTTTGGCTCAATAAACACCTCAATCAGATTTCAAACGAGGAAGTTATGATCAAGACGGTGACATCGCGCAAGCTGTTCCTGCTCAGCACAATGGTGCCAGTTTTCAGGACTTTTTCTACCTTCAAATGTTAGAGTTTTTATGTGTTCTTTATATAAATAGAAAGTCAAGAAAGAGAGGATTGCGTGAGTACTAGAATCACTCGAATCGGAGGCCGGATCAAAAAGTTATGCTCAAAACCGTGAAGTCGCGCAGACTGTCGAAGCACGCACCGGTGCGTGTGGGGGCGAGTGCAGAGCAGTTTTCTTGCTTGTTTTCCCCTTTGTAACACTGCCTATTGTCTTGCGTGTCATCCTTTGCTGAGTGAAGTCCGTGGACACCCGATTCCAGCCGTTCGTGAAGAACACGATGCCGTGTGTCTGCCGTCCCATGTACAAACGCGTGTGCATTCATCCGCAGCCGTGTGAGAGACGTGTGAAGGCATACGATGCCGTGTGGCCCAATCCTTGCACGCCACGTCAATTATTTTGGCCTAGGCCCAATGATGTATAAAAGCTTAGTCTAATTCCAATAATCGAACATACCTGAAATTCACGCCTGATACCTCACAACATACATCATGACATACAATACCCTAATTTCTTCTATTATTTACCACCTTCCATCCATCCACTGGAGAGACAATCGGAGTTGCTACTTGGATCGGAGATGGAGATTGACGGATATCGTAATTAAAGAGACAGAGTCCTCCAAAAAGGGTTTTTTATCTTTAATTATTTTTCTTTGTTATTTTAGAACAATGGTTAGGGTTTATTACATCTTTGTGATTTGCCCTCGTAAATCCATGAGCTAAGCTTCTTTGTTGGTAATGTTAGGGTGCTAAAACAGATTTGACTATATGATTTGATTGCCCTAGACTTAGATTTACTACTCTGCAAATTGTTTATTTCCTTATTGAAGATGATATTTTGAGACTTCATATTATTGTGTTTTTAGATTTGATTCCTTTAATTATTCTTGACGATATCACTTATTGATAGTTAATAGGATTCTCTATTTCTGCATAATAATTGTTGTTTCCTGTGACAGTCTTAGGGGATTGACCTATAATACCTAAGAGTATTAGACAATCAATTTGGAATATTAATTACCTGGTAAAACATCATTATTAGGTAATTGGTAAAGAGACAAAAGTGGTTAATAATCGCGTACCTAGAAAGGGAAGTCTAGTGCTCTAACCTTTAATGGAATTTAGCATAAAGTACCTATAGAGGAAGAGAGAGTTAATTTCTTATTGATCCTAGAATTTTCAACTCATTATAAGTGTTAGATCCTATCCGATCAATGTGATTTAACTAGGCTTAGTTATCCTCTTATAAACGTCTGCAAGTAATTAATTTGAGTCTAGATAAATTAGTCACATAGTTAAGCTGTTAGCCCGAGCATTACCAATTCTCCATTCTTGAATTCTAAATCGTTTCTCTTGTGTGATTTATTTTTATTTGCTTAGTTTAATTATTTTAATTCAGTTTTATTAGTTTAATTAATCATTCTTTAAAAAACCCCGAATTTGTCTTGCAATTGAATTATCACGAATAGAAGTACTTGTTAAGTTTTTAACTATCTCGTGGGAACGATATTCACTTGGTCACGCGCACTACGATCGATCCCTTACACTTGAGGGTGAAAGAAAATAGCGATCACAAACAACATAGGTTTCTTTTCAATATTGCTTATGGAGATCGATTATGATATGATTCTTTCTCTTCTCCCCTTGGCCTTTCTTTCTCTCATTCCCCTATCCTTCTCCTCTTTCCTCTTCCTATCTTTCCTCGGACGCCTTCTGCACTCCTCCTCCTCATATGAAGATTTTGATTCGAATCGTAAGAGTCACCATGTAATCAGACGATGTATAAAAATTTATATCCCTCGATCTTCTTCTCTTTGAAATGTTATTAAAAATTGTTGTCCCTTGATCCCTCATTCATGGAAAGAAAAAATGTTATTATAAGCCACATCTAACTCTTCTTGAACAGATGAGTTAAGCTAATCAAATCAATAGTAGAAACATGGCAAGAAATACGTAAGAAAGTGACAATTAATTCACAGTCAAGCACCATATTCAAGGTTTCAAGTAAAGAGATCCATTAACAACCATAAAATTTTATGACATTATGAAAAAGAGATTTATTGCATCACAGCATTTTCAAGAAAATGTAGTAATAAGTTAGGTTTATTTAAAGTATATTGGGTCTGAAACATGTCTTTTATAGAGTTAGCATGCATAGATTAGAATGAGACTATCAATGTACAAACGACATGTATCGCACAAAGAGAAAGAGGAGTAGCAAGAATGTGATGGGCAGTATTGTGATGAAATCAAGATCACAACAATAATCTTGAAACAATTTCAGCATTTCCAGTATGATGAGAGAAGAAAACCAATGTCATATATTTAGTAGTGGGTAAAAAGGAAGAAAAGAAGCCATATATGTTAATAATGTGTCCCAACAATTTGTCTTCATCGAACAATATCTACCACAACGGAAAGACCCTAGATAAAAAGAATGAAAAAGATTGAAAAATAGTTAAGGTATAGTGACAACAAATCAGAGGAGATAATTGTATCTTGATCAATCAATACTCATACATCATGAAAATTTTATAACTTTATCCAACAAAAGGTTGAAGAAATGAAACTTGCAGTCAATACTACAGCCCCTTGACTTATAATTAATTCAGCACCAGTTAACTATTTCATTCATCAAAAGAGAAAGAGTGAAAGTGTGGAGGTATCGGGGAGACGAAGTTGATCCATTGATATTTAATGGATGGAAATTCAATTGGATCTTAGAGGTCAGAATATCATTTTGCAATTAAGCAATTGAGGAGGTGATGATATACCGAATTTCAAGTGTACACAAAATTAATTACTCCATATAAATTAAATGTACAATAAATTATTAAACAGAATTTCAAGTGTGCACAAAATTAATTAATACTCCCTCCGTCCGCTTCAAATGTATTAATTTCCTCTATTTAGTAAAAAAAAGTACGCAATATGACCCACCACTTCCCTCTAATACAACTACCTACTTTATCTATAATAATAATACTCATTAATCCACGTACAAAAAGCAAATAAAGACCTTAGAACTGTCCACGTGCAAAAAGCAAACGGTTACCTTTGAAGCGGACGGATGGAGTATATAAATTAAATGTATAATAAATTATTAAAATATACAATAAGTTTATAGAGGTAAATAGAGAAAAAGTAAAAGGATAAAATAGGAAGAAAATATTTCTCAAACTCTTCCTACTTTTAATATATTATGATATGATATACATACCATACTATTAATTTATATTTTTAATTTATCACTCATTTTTCACACATATATGATATACCATTACTTTATTTTTTTTCTACCTAAAATAACTACAATACCCTCTAAAGCCAACAAATTTGGTCAAAAAGAGTATCTTTTCTTAAACAACGTGATATAGTATACGGGAAGGGTGGTCCAGAATGGGGGAGTACAATTTAGTAAAATTACTAACACTATTAGATATGGAGTCTAAAGAGACCAAAAAAGTACCAATATTATAGCACTACTGTCATCTCTAGTAAGTTAGTCACAAAATTGTAACTGTTACCTTTGAGAAAATGAGAATGTTGCATTCAATTGAAATTTCATAAAAGGAAACAGATGAATATAAGGCACAATCTTGTATCATTATGGACTAAAACATGCTAGTTTATGTTAACCTTTCAATTTTTCCTCTGTATGGAATAAATGAAACATATGGACATACTTCTTCAAGCTCATTAAATGACCCTAAAAATCATCCTAAACTTCATTCTATAAGATTTTCACTAGCAAATTCCATATCTTTGAACATAGAGTACCTTCTCCGAAGAAATCTCATGCTCGCCATGGAAAACCACTACCCTTAAACACTCTGTATATCCCAAGTCATACACTCTAACCATGGCATCAAAAACCACCAAACCAATCAAATCGTTCTCCGACAAATGAGTAATTGTACGCAGCAACTCCCTTTTCAGTACTCCGAGCTCCTCCGCCGATGAGCAACCATCCACAACAAACACAAACGCAGGTCCAACTCCAACTCCTGTCCAATCCGAACCTAATCCAATAATAAACATTTGTCATATCATTATTGGATGATGTCTTTTAGTATGAATATAATAAACATTTAAGTTTAATGAAGAAAATAATTTTATATTCTTCATTCAATACCTAATCTGATAATAAGTTATGACATTCTTTAAATAATATTTAAGGAAGGAGATAAAAAGCAGTTCTACCTGGAGAATCATCCGATTGTAAAACTGTACCACACATCATACAACCGGATCACAACTCAGCTTCAAGGTGATATATCAAGGCAAATCCTTTTCAGGTATGATCATTTCTTGATTCTAGTTACTCCCTTTAACTCTAAGTGTGAATCTAAGTGTGAATCTAATTATTCAAACTTTATCATACTGAAGACAAACTACCACAAGTAGAGAAAAGTGATCCTTCCTACAAAATATCAATTCCGCCTGAACAGTGCTTGTTCCTTCAAGCTTTGAATTGCGATGGAGATTCAGGACTAGTGCTGTCTACAGATGCTAAGCCAAGACTAAAATGGATAATGGACCTACACAAACCGTTCATCGAAGCAGTGAACCAATTGGGCGGAGTAGAAACTAAGCATGCGTATATATACTTCAAGAAATCCATTCTCCTGAATTTGGCTGATTTTGTCATATATTACATTTCAAAAGCTACACCAAAATCAGTGTTGAAACTAATGGGCATCCAAGGATTAACCTTATACCACTTGAAGAGTCATTTTCAAGTATATACTATGAATTAGAGAACATCATTCTAGAGTTCATATCAATAGAAATACACAATTAAAACCTTATTGTTTTTATGCAGAAGTACAGGCTAAGTAAGAACCTCCATGGACAAGATAATGGTGGGAGCAAGAAAGCTTGTAAGAAATCCTATAATGTACAAAAACCATATTTTTATGCAGTATTATATCTAAGTCAAAGGGCATTAGACAGTCTCGCATGTTTCGATAGAAGTACCTACCAAGGACTTGCTTTCTCATACCAAAATTTAGAAGTAGCAAATTCAAGAATTCAGAGCTAAACCTAGTGTTACTCTGTCATAGATAGACCCTACCCCATTTCATCTATGTTGGGTTAATTGTAGGATCGTAGAGTTGGAAAAGTAAACATTTTATTAGGGGCTACATTAGAAGGATTAGTCATGTATATGGTGAATCGGTGAGTCGGTGGTGGATATCTCTAGTTGACAGATTAACTATAATAATCTAGGAGATGATTAGTGGCACCACTGCCACTCTAGACTAGTTGGTCATATACTATAAATATAGGAAGGATGTGTGTGATGTAGTGTGGCAATATGAGAGTCCCAAGTGAGAGATAAATGTGTGAAAATAGTGAAAAATCAAAGTAGATAAAACATAGTAGTTAGAGTTCTGTCTTGAGTGCGAGTATTGTATAAATTCTTGTTGAGCCTTAATAAAATAGTCACTTTCCCAACACATCGATCCTACAATCAACCCAACAATCTCCAGTAAAGCAGTCATACACCCCCACCCCTACCTCCAAAGGCACCCCTTATGAAACCCCAGCTTTCCCATACCTCAACCCCATATCAGCATAGCACTCCCCACCACCATTCTCCATCTCACAGTTATTTCTACTCATAAAGTTGAGCATTTCATCCCTCTCACTGATTTTCCTCCTCAAATCTTCAATACTGGCCTTGTAATCAGCTTCCACACCATTGAAGTCTTCAACTTTGGTCTTTAAATATGCAATTTCATCATTGCACTCATCGATCTACTACAACAACCTCTTCTTTGCCAGCTGCCAAGCATGTCTGTGGCTAGCAAAGATTTTAACAATTCTGGCATTTGCTTTTGAGTCTTCTTTCCTTGTGGAGAGAATCTCATGAAATTGCTCCTCAACTTGCATAAGCTTAAAGAAGAGAGCTTCATTCTCGTTTTGAAATGTTGAGAGTAGTGAGATGGAGTTTCTGGGCTAACCCGTTGAGAAGAGAATTACTTTAGGCATGTGACACCTAACATGCCAATGGGATGAAAAAAAACAGGCCCATATAGCCCATGATTTGTAGGATAAAAAACAGGCCCGTATAGCCCATCATTTGTGGATAAAAATTAGGGCATTCATCAAATACTTTTGGGTTTTAGCTAGACAAGTGAGTAGCTGTAGGGCAACACAAGCAGCTGTTCATACCTCTTCTCGTTGAGGTTTGCGTAATTTCTATTCCGTTTCTACTATGATTCTTCAACTCTTTTCTGAATTTTTGGCATCGTTTGTGGATAAAAATTAGGGCATTCATCAAATACTTTTGGATTTTTGCTAAGCAGGGGAGTTACTGTAGAGCAACACAAGCAGTTGTTCTTACCTCTTCTCGTTGAGGTTTGCGTAATTTCTGTTTCGTTTCTACTATGATTCTTCAGCTTTTTCCTTAATAGACAAAAGAAAATGTCAAATATATATAAAATGGGTTGAATAGAGATTTTGTGGGCTGAAAAAAAATTTGGGGACGAATAGATAAAAAATAGGCCGAAGAGAGATGTATTATATTCTCGTCAACATATTTTAAAAATCCAAAAAATATAGGCCGAATAGAGTAAAAATTTTGGACCGAATAGACAAAATATAGACTGAATAGAGATCATCAAAAACCAAAAAATATAGACCGAATAGACTAAAAAAACTTGGGACGAATAAACAAAATATAGCCAAATGGCAAAAAATTGGTTGAATAGAGATCATTAAAAACTCAAAAAATATAGACCGAATAGACTAAAAATTTTGGGACGAATACATAAAAATTAGGCTAAATAGACAAAAAATAGGGTCGAATAAAGATTTATAAATTTCTAAAAAAATTACAAAATAAAATTTTAGGGTTGAATAAAACAAGAAGAAAATTGTGTCTAAAATTGGATCATAGACAATAGATAAGGGTATTTTTGGAATGAACTGTACAAAGCAGGTAAAAAAATGTAATTAATTTTGAGTGGGTAGAAAAAATATAATTTATATGTCCCTTTTTTTTTTGAAAATGCATCATAATATCCACTTTCAAATTTGTTACATTTATTTTGGCCACCTACTTAAAAATAATTATTCTACCCACTTTTATTGGTTATGATCCATATACCCCTCCACTTGGTCCCACAAGTCACATGGGAGAGAATATAATACATCACTTTTTGATTCACATTAGAGAGATACATCACTTTTTGACTCACAGTATATACATACTTGATAAGTGAGAAGGTTGTCTCACATGTGGTGACTTGTTGCATTAATATTTTATCATTTATATTACTTTATTATTTTAAAAAAATAAAAATTTCAATATTTATTGATTGAAAAAAACGTAGACCAAATAGACAAAATAGAATGGATGGAATAGAGAAAAATATGGGTGTAGGCCGAATTGAGTTAAAACTGTTGTAAATGAATTTTTTCGACATTAAGTTTACGTAGACCGAATAGAAAAATAGAATGGGCAGAATAGAGAAAAATATGGGACGAATAGACAAAAAGTATGCCGAATAGAGTTAAAATTATTGTAAATGATTTTTTTGACATTAAGTTTATGTAGACCGAATAGATAAAAATAGGATGGGCCGAATAGAAAAAAATGTAGGACGAATAGACAAAACGTAGGACGAATAGAGATGAGACGAATAAAGAAATATGTGGGACTAATAGCCAAAACGTATGCCAAATAGAGTTAAAACTGTTGTAAATGAATAATTCGACGTTAAATTTACGTAGACCGAATAAAATAAAATAGAATGGGCTAAATATAGAAAATTTTATGCCGAATAGACAAAACGTGGGCCGAATAGAGTTAAAATTATTGTAAATGAATTTTTTTCCACGTCAAGTTTACGTAGACCGAATAGAAAAAAAATAGAATTGGCCAAATAAGAAAATTTTGTGCTGAATAGACAAAACGTAGGAAGAATAGAGTTAAAACTATTGTAAATGAATTTTGCGACATTAAATTTACGTAGATCGAATAGACAAAAATATGATGGGCCGAATAGAGAAAAATATGGGCCAAATAGACAAAACATATGCCGAATAGAGTTAAAACTCTTATAAATGAATTTTTTCGAAATTAAGTTTACGTAGACCGAATAAAAAAAAATATGATGGGATGATTAGAGAAAATGTGGACCGAATAGACAACTTTTAGGTCGAATAGAATTAAAGACTGCTGTAAATGAACATATGTAGTTTTTTCGTAATTTTTTTTTAAAATTTATGATTTAGAGTTTGAGAGAGAGAAAGGTGAAAAATGAAGGAGGAGGGTTGTGGTCCAAAAAACGTTCTGTAACTTTTGAATATTTACCCACAACATTTAATTTTCACCCACCTACAATTAATTAAGTGAAAAAGGAAAGGTCGTGTCATACCTCATTCCCTATCAATCAGAGAATGAAATATATTATCCGTAAAAGTTATTATACAAGGATATTTTAGGAAAGTGACAATATTTTTGGGTATTTTTGATGTTTTAATATTTGAGAGGAAAAAAAATGTAAGCTATATGAGATTGGTTATTTTTTATTTTGTCCCTTTTTTTTCATCTCACAACTTTTACATTAATTACTTTTTGAGTTGTACTTTTTTTTAAGGTTTGTCAGTGATGATTTGATTGTTTATGGATTTGTGATTGTTTATAATTTTTTTAATTATAATAATAAATTTAAGTAGTGGGTTTATTAATTATTATAATAATAATAAAATTTATAAATACAATGAATTTTGTAAAATTCAATTATTGAATTTTTAATTATAAAATTTTTTAATTACCAGGAAAGCTGTATGTGAATTATGTTCCGTGTCTATATGATTACAATATGGGTCAAAATACATGGATCTGCGTCGATCTGATTTCATATCTTTTTCACGACTATCAATCAGGTAATAATAAATCATTTTGAGTTCATTTCATATTTATATTGATTTCTCTCTAATTTTTAGTTAGAATTTATTAAAAAAATTCTAATTACAATCAATTTATAGTGGATGGGTGAGGTTTCTAATTACAATCAATATATATATATATATATATATATATATATATATATATATATATATATATATATATATATATATATATATATATATATATATATATCTTAAATTGTTTGTTTTGGGGATTGAAATTCAGATTCAAGGTTATTTAATCCACTTATTTGGATGGCATAAATGTCACTCAACTTTTACTCGGGTTTAGATTTTCTGTGCTATTTTGATGTGACATTTTTTGTGTCATTACATTGGATAAATGACACATAGGAAAATTGAGGGACATTTTAACTATACCTTAAGTCAACCTATAAATCTTTAAGTGTAAGGAATTTACTCACTCCCGCTACGTGTTATTCTATAAGGAGATGTTACACAAAAGTGGCACATGACATCCTACCATCTCACTACACACCCCCTATAATTTCACACACATTATCCTTTACTTTTAAATATTGTTTAGACATAAAAATTAAAATATATCTTACTTAAATACCCAAATAAAGATAGATTGTCGATCTAGTGTTCGTTTCAATTGTAAAATTACGATTTTACCCTATGATTTTTGGTATACTCATACCCAATAGTTTATGGCATAATATTTTCCAAGAGTTTACTGATGAGAGTGAAAATAAGCGTGGTTTAGTATCCAATTTAACACCTTTTTATGGAAATTATCGTTATATATTAGCATAAGTGTCTTATATTTAGTATATTTGATAAAAATGTGTATTTGAGGTGTTTTATTATGTTTTAGGTGAAAAAAATGATCAAAAGTGCAAAGTTGGAGGAATGCTGAAAAACTCAAGCTCAATTTCCATAATTTTTTGTATTTGTGTGGAGCTCAAAGTTGGTGGTGTGATACATTTTTGGAAAGCTACGGAAGATAGGATCATTTTGGCATAAAAATCGCTCAAATCGGAGTTTGGACGAAAAAGTTATGCTCAAAATCGTGATGTCGCGCAGCTACCGGTGAGAATTTCCGAAAATTTTCGAAAATTAGCTCATCTTTCCTATTTTTTGGAGCACAATTAATCTTTTTATCACATAATCCTCCATGATTCACCCATATCTTTTATTTTCTTATTTAATTCCCTTCTCACACCTATATATATTTTACATCATTATTCATATGAAAAAGGTCTCAATCATCCTACACCCCACAAGGGGATTACCCCCCACACCACCATCCTCATCCATCCCTTCCTCCATCCATCCATCACTGTGAAGATTTGTCGGTTGAATCAAGAGGAGAACCAAGAAGAGGATCAAGACGGAGAAGGATGCGACGACGACCACATCTATGATTTTTATCGTTTCTTAATTTATCTTATATTTTCCAGACATATGGGTAAGATCTATTCAACACCCATGATTGTTCTTCGCAACATCATGGGCTAGAGCCTTTTTGGTAGATTTAGGGTTTTGAAGGTTTTTATAAATTAATTGAACTTTCGTGTGTATACTCCGTACAATACTACTTGTGAAATTATTTTATATATGATTATGCATTTTTAATCTATATTCACGGTCGTTTTATGCATCATTAACTGTTATACAGAGTTTGAATATATATCTTGGTTATTGATTGAGCGTGTTCACTGTTGAATAGGATTCTATGTTATGATTCTAAGTGAGGGGACTCCGAAGCTTCATTAGAACTGTCATATATGAATGTTTATTAATTAAATTATTCGGGTTAATAAGCAGGATAAAGAGGTTAATTTTATAATACCTATAAAGGGATATCATATCGAGTTAGAGTACCAATCCTAGGAAAAAATAATTGATACTGATAGTACCTAAAAAGGGGGGTGAAATTATATCTCTTGCTCCAAGGTTATTCACACGTATTACACGCATATTTACTTGTGTCTATAGAATAGATTTGAATGGCTTAGTGATGCGTCCATATTCCACAAGGCAGAGTCAGACATTGATACATGAAAGGGAGATTAATGAGTGAAACTGGAATATCCTATGGTTACCTATTCTCCATTCTTGAGTCACTTTTGAATTCTTCTAAGTGCTTTTATTTTAATTGGTATTTTAATTAATTTGTTAGTAGATTGATAATTAAATCCTCAAAATTAATTGTCACTTGTCTTAATTAACTTAGTTAATAATTAAATTGATAATACGTCGTCCTTTGGGTTTGATATTTAACTTGTTCACTTGCTTAAGCTGCAATTGATATCCTTAATACTTGGGGATTAATTTTGCGTGCAGAGAAAACGTCCATCATTTACCATTTATCAATACAGAAATACTTGTGTAAATTGGGTTCATGGTGTAAACTATGTGGTCCCTTCCAATCTTATATACCTGATAGGGGTTTTCTCAACACACAAATTAATCCTCAAGTATAAGGATATCAATTGTAGTCGCGAAGATGACCAAGTTACAATATCGAACCCAAGGGACGGTTAAATATCAATTTCGTTATCTTCTAGTATATTTTAGACTATGTTTGGTAATTGTAAAGGTTTAATGGATAATAACTTCTAATCAAAATAGCAAAAAGAAATAGCAAGAGTAGAGAAAAGTGAGTTGTGATCAATAAGAATAATAGGTAGTTCATCGGGTCATCCAGTTTCACTAGCAATTCGTATTTTCATGTGATGGTGTCCGACTCTGCCCTGTGGTTTGTGGACGCATCACTAGACCATGCAAGTTTACTCTATAGACACAAGTAAATATGCGCTTGACACGTGTGAATACCCTCGGAGCAAGAGATATACTTCACCCCCCCTTTCTAGGTACTATCATAATCAATTATCTTCTACGTCTAGAATCTAACCCGATTTGATCTCCCTTTTTAGGTACTATAAAGTTATACTCTTCATCCTATTCATCAACCCGAATTTAATTCAATTCATGAATATTCATTTAAGACGGTTCTAATAAGACTTCGGAATTCCTTCACTTAGAATTATAACAATAAACCCTGCTCAGTAGTGAACGCACTCAACCAATAACCATGTTATGTATTCAGACTCTACACAACGATCATTGATGCACAAAACGACTATGAGTATGGATTAAATATGCAATCTTATATAAAACAAACCACAGGTAGTGTTGTACGGAGTTTTACACACGAAATACGAATTACATCATGAAACTTTCATAACCTTAGAACTACCAAGGTGGTTCTAGCCCATGATTGATCTAGGAATAATCATGGTTAGATTGATCATTCTTACTTGAACCTTCAGCGAACCTCTGTCACAGCCCTCCGGATGGATCACCACCTCTACTCTTGTCTCTCTTATGATTGATGATCAAAAGCTCTCTTCATTCTCTGTATGAGCCTCCTTTTATACTTGTAATCACGTCTCTAGGGCTTGGAATGAGCTTTCTAAGTGATCTCACGCGTTTCGGCCTCAAAAATCCGGATAAGGTAAGTTCTCGCGCATAGGTTCGACCACGTCAAACAGGTCGAACAACTGGCCACAGGTCGAACCCCAGGTCGAACCCCGCTACTGGAAGAATTCTGCACAGGTTCGACCTTCTGGACAGGTCGAACCACTTAAGCCTTGGTCGAACCCCAGGTCGAACCTCATCACTGGACAACTCTCGCTCCCGATTCGACCAGCTGGCAAGTCGAACTAGAATGTCGTGGTCGAATCCTCTTTTCCGCGAACTGGTTCGACCACGGTTCGACCTGATGGACAGGTCGAACCACTGGAGTCGTGGTCGAATCCATCTCTGCAAGCTCAGCAACGTTGGTTCGACCTGCTGGAGAGGTCGAACCCTCCTCCAACCAGGTCGAACCCACCTAATTCTTGGGCGGTTCGCGTGACTTTGACTCCGTCTCTTCGATTCTTGGCTCTTTCACTCCGTTTTTGCTCAGAAACCACTCAAATAGCTCCACTAACACCTGATTCATGCTAATTCACAATATATATAGGTTTTCCACCTATTTCCACATCAAAACTCTCCAAAACTAGCACAAAACATAGCGTTAAATTTGTGAATTTACACACTCATCAAACCCCCAAACTTGCATGTTGCTCGTCCCGAGGCAACCAATTTAAACCACAGGAGTCGTGTATAATTCAACAAGATCAAGTACAACACATATTACACATGTCACTTCATTGAATCAAACAAGAATTACTTGCATCATATATTTCACTCATATAAAATCAATCCAATCACACACCATTCGGAGTACTAAGTAACCTCGCTAACAAGATAAGTCTTTACTCTCTTTCGCTCGTGCGTGAGGCACTATAGGCTAGTATAAACACTCATATCAATTCATATTCACGCGTAACCATAAGCTTGGCAAAGGTCTCAAAAATCAACTTACATTAGATTAATACTAGGATCACAAAGGACTTGTTTCTAGGTTGTAATGTTGGCTCTTTGGAAAGGGTAGGAAAATTTGGTCATAGTGACTTAAGACACTAGTAGAGAGTTACCTTGGAGGTTCTTGATTTCTCATTCAGCTTCATATTCTCCTCCAATTCTACTCTTGCACTTGCAATTTTCAATTTTCCTTCTCTTCCTTGCATCAACATCATTCTTCTTTTGATTGCTCGGGTACCAGCTTTAGGCACTACCCTTCTCGAACATCGTTCGGCTGCTTCTTAAAAACTTCAAGCCCCATGTATAAACAATTCGGGGTACCAATTTCAGGTACTACCCCTAACAAGATTTAACCAGATTTAACCATGCACTTTTCTTACTAAACCTCATTCCATCTTCCTTTTCTTCTTCCACACTTATTCACCTTACTCTCTATACCAATGAATAGGGTATTTTCAAAGCTCAAATAAGGTAATTAAGGCTCTTATATTTGGCTTGCCAAATAAAAAGCTTTTAAAAGGCTCAAACAGGGCTACCAAAGATTTATAAAATCATTAGGAAAGGTAAAATTTGGCTAAGTGACTCAATTAATCAAAAATGGCCTAAGATCATGTCCTACTATTTCATCAATTGTAAGTTTCACACAAGACTCCAAGCCAAATTCTAGAATACGTTCATACGAATGATTATCTCAAAAATAAACTATCATGATTAATCATGATAAAGGCTCAAATCCTCACATAGGTAATCAATTCCTAATACTCCTCATAGCACATAATCAAAATCAATTCCTCATGAATTCCATATACTTAACAAATTATTCATGCTCTTTCAAATGAAAATAAACACGTAAACACATAAATGCACAGAATCAATAACCCATATACAAAACAATGATACAAGATCAACTATCAAGTACATGCCACTCACACATGAATCACACCCCAGTCTGTAAAAATAAAAAGAAGAATGGGAGATAAGATGAATCGGAGAAGCCAAAAGAAAACCTGAAACTAATCCCTAAGAGCATCATCATCCTCATCATCATCGTCATCCTCATCCATCCTATTTTCCACAGCTCGGCACAGACTGGTAATGTGCTTATCCATCATATCCACTCGACTACTCACTCTACCAACACGCTCCTCCAAGGCAGAATACCTTTCGTTCAGCGTGGCGTAGTTGGCGTTAGCGAGCGCGAGCTGCCTGTTCGTCTCCTGCTGTGCAGCTACTACTGCGATCAACTGCTCATGAATCAAGCGAAGCTGCTCTCGAGTACCTGGAACTGCTCGCCGCTGCTGCGGTACCGGAGCATGCTGAGGCGCATCATGCTGCTCTTCTTCTGGAATCTCCATCTCCGGCTGCTCATCTACCTGATCATCCTCTTCAGGCTGCTGTGGCTGAGGTGGACGGAACTCTCCTTGATCAACGATCTGCTTTAACTCAGCCATCCTCCCCTCAGCACACATCTGCGCTACTGCTCTCCAATCACCACCCGACTTCACTGCCACGGATAAGGCGGTATGTCCAAGAGAATTCATTAACTTAATCCATGCTTCCCGAACAGTTGTCAAGTTGCTCACGTCGAAGGGGAACATAAATTCAAAAGGCTTGAGACCCCTCGTGAAAAACCAATCTCCATTTCTAAAATGGGCAAATCCTCCCTTCGCGCACGTGCTCATCATCAAATCGGGTTCTCCCTCTACTGGTGTTATGCCGGTGAGATCCAAGTTGTAATGCTCAGCCACAATCGTCAATAACCCTCCAATATTCACCTTTTGAAATCCAATGGTCTTGAATCGATTCAGCTGCGCAATAAAATAAGCTCCAACATTGAACTTCACCCCATTTAGCATACACCACAGGGCGTAAAGCTCTCCTCTAGACACAACGCTCCCCTCCGAGCGGGCGAATAACGTGTTGCTCAGGACGCGGTCCATGTACCTCAAGACTGGGTTCTTTATTGTGGAAGCACGAGCATGTCTGGTCTTATAATCACGAATCTCCCCGGTGATCTCCCTCCAAAACCGTTTTGCACTGAATGCAGCATTTTCTAAACGAGGGATCTCCAAAGGCGTCTCAAACAGCTCATTGAAATCCTCAGACGTCCATCTCCTGCTCACTCCGCCAAGCTGAAACGTACACTGATAAGGGTAACCAAGCGGGTCCTTCTCCATCTCAAACGAGCAAACTACTTCCGCTGTAACATGGAAGTACGTCGGCCTCTTCAACTCCATGAATCTTCGGATCCCTACTTGATCAAACATCCAGAATATATCATCCCCTATTCTCATTATCCTCATCGCTTCATCATCTTGGTATCGAGTGCGAGCTATCTTGTCTGAAACTTCTTCCCACTTCTCTTTGATCTCATCCCAATCTTGCATCTGAATCTTGAAGTTTTCGGGTAAACGATCTTGTAGCCTCAGTTTCCTTGTCACTTTGTCCAAATTCGAAGGCCTGTCATGCCTCTTCTTCGATCTTTCCTCCTCAGCCTTTCCTTTACCTTTACTTGATCCTTGTCCCTTTCCTGAAAACAAATACTTCAATCCAACCAACAAGACAAGAAAGCAAGTATTTTACTAGCACATCACATACTCTACTCAAGACTTCAAGCATCAATCCAAATTCACACAAACTATCACTTCCACACCACTTGCTTATTCAACATGCTCAAAACATCTTCAATCACACCTTCTTTAATCATCAAAACATAACCAACAAGCATGCATTAAGCAATTCAAGCAATTCAATCGAAAATTCAACATGTTTCTCTCAATGAACTACTTCAATTTCATCAATTTCAAACCAAATCAACATGCTCATTCTATGATATGTTCTATCCTTGATTAATCCACATAAAAATTCAAGTTCTATCAATAATCAAACAAC
This sequence comes from Pogostemon cablin, assembly GCA_023678885.1. Lineage (NCBI taxonomy): Eukaryota > Viridiplantae > Streptophyta > Magnoliopsida > Lamiales > Lamiaceae > Pogostemon > Pogostemon cablin. The sequence goes on from CM042971.1 coordinate 21,545,108, forward strand.
CAAAAACCAAGAATTCATATGAAACAAGTCACAATATCAACATTCACCATGAAATTCAACCATACTCAACATCAATCCTCTTATTCACATCGAATTTCTTACCTAAACCTTCAATCCTAGAGTAATTGAGTTGGGAAAATATACCTTTTGACTTGCCCATGGTGAACAACCGATCGAGAACACACAACAATCAAAAATCGTGATTTCAGCCCTAACTCGCGACGAAATCCGCCCAAATCCGCGACCGAATCGAAAATTCAAGGTGTAATGTTGTGTAATCGGTGTGAAATCAAGTGTAATTGAAGAATTTGTGCAAGGGTGTAGATGTTCGAAGAGGGTTCGAGGTTTGGTGTTTTGAAAAAGTGATCGAACCCCTCTGAAAAATCGAACTTAAATCGCGTACCTGGCTTGGTTCGACCTCAGGTTCGACCTCCTGAACAGGTCGAACCATGGATGACGAGGTCAAACCTCTCTTCTGGACAAATGATCTTCTTGGTTTGACCTGGGGTTTGACTTGCTGAACAGGTCGAACCATCCTTGAATTGGTCGAACCCCTCTTCTGGAAAACAGAGTGCTTTGAACGACTGGTTCGACCTTCTAATCAGGTCGAACCTCTATGGCTTAGGTCGAACCTCCTCTCTGGACAACTTTCGACGCCGGTTCGACTTCCTCTGCTTTTGTTCGACCTACGGCACTGGTCGAACCACTCCGAGTGTTGGTCGAACCATACTCCTGATTTTCAAACTGAGTGTTCTTCATTCACTACACACTTCAAGCTTCAACACAACTTCATTAGGTACAATCTAGAGAACAACTTCAAAAATTGTTCCACATAACATCATTCATGAGTAACTCCATAAAAGAAAACACAACCAAAAACCACTGAACATTAGGCAAGTTGTAAAAAATCATCACATCAAAATCGATTAAAATTTCAATATGGCCGCAAAAACCAACTCCCCTAACAAACAATACAAAGAAAAGAAACCAACTCCCCTAACAAACAATACAAAGAAAAGATTATACTCTTAATGCGTCAATGAGGTAATAACATCACACCCCCCCCCAAACTTAGTAAAAACGTAAGTCGAAACTAAGTTTGAAAAGAGATGTAATTGCCGATTAGTAAGCATCTTAAATATAAAAATTTCTTACGCACACAAAAGAAATAAAGCAATAAAACGGAAGAGTAAGCTCTCAACAAGCGCTCATATTTAACGTCGGAGAGTCACGACGGTACCAAATTAGATCAAGGTATCCTCAAAAATGACACACGCATCATCCGGCGACCTATAATGCTTCAACCGATGCCCATTCGCCGCGATAACGTCTCCATCTTTGTCAATAAGCTCAAAACTTCCCCCTTCTAAGGCTCGATGAATCATGAACGGACCCGTCCACTTAGACTTCAACTTGCCTGCAAAAAGCTTCAAACGAGAGTTAAAAAGTAGTACCTCATCTCCTTGCTTGAACTCCTTGTATGAGATCTTAGAATCATGCCACCTCTTCATTCTTTCCTTATAAATCTCTGAATTCTTGTAAGCACGACTCCTAAACTCATCCAATTGATTCATGTGAGTTATCCTCAACTCCTTCACATCCTTAAGGGTCAAGTTCAAGTGTCGCAAAGCCCAAAACGTTTTGTGTTGAATCTCTACAGGTAAGTGGCATGGCTTCCCATAGACAATTTGATACGGTGACATATCTAACACCGTCTTGTAAGCGGTTCGGAACCCCCATAACACATCATCGAGCTTCATAGCCCAATCCTTTCTATTAGTTCCTACCACTTTCTCCAGAATCTGTTTGACTTGATGGTTGGAGACCTCTGCTTGCCCATACGCTTGCGGATGATAGGGTGTAGTAACCCTATGCTTAACACCATAATCCTTAAGTACCTTCTCAAGAAATTTATTGACGAAGTGGGAACCTCCATCACTAACTAGTGCTCTAGGAACTCCATAACGGGCAAAAATATGCTTCTTCAAGAAAGATAGAACAATTTTCGAGTCATTTACACGAGTAGGAATCGCTTCCACCCACTTCGAAACATAATCCACCGCAAGAAGAATGTAGAGAAACCCATTCGACGGGGGAAAAGGCCCCATAAAATCGATCCCCCATACATCAAATATCTCCACAACTATGCTAGGCTGCATTGACATCTCATCTCTCCTACCTATATTTCCCATGCGCTGACATCTATCGCAAGACGCCACATAGCTCTCACTATTTCTAAACAATGTAGGCCAATAAAGAGCGGATTGAAGTACCTTAGCTGCAGTCTTTTGCGCTCCGAAATGCCCCCCATTTGGTTGTGCATGGCAGAACTCAAGCACACTTTCCATTTCCATCTCGGGTACACATCTTCGGACAATAGAATCTGTACATATCTTGTAAACAAACGGATCATACCATATAAATGTCTCAACTTCCCTCCGAAATTTCGCAAGTTGATATCGGTTGAGATCCCTTGGAATTTCTCCAATGACAATGTAATTAACATAATCCGTGTACCAAGGATCCATACCTTGCGCTGCAACCACACACGCTCGCTCAGTTCCTTCAACAGCCACAGCCATGATCTTCTCATCAGGGAACATCTCTTCAATATACTCAAAAGAATTATCACAATGCTCCCTAGTCTCCAACCTTGACAAGTGATCTGCCAACACATTTTCTGTTCCTTTCTTATCCCGAATCTCCATGTCAAACTCCTGAAGTAGTAGAATCCACCTTATAATCCTAGGCTTTGTCTCCTTCTTCTCCATCAAATACCGAATCGCTGAATGATCCGTATACACAATCGTCTTCATGCCAACCAAATACTGACGAAACTTATCAAATGCATACACAACAGCTAAAAACTCCTTTTCAGTCACCGTGTAATTCTTCTGTGCCGCATCGAAAGTCTTACTCGCGTAGTAAATGGCGCAGAACCGTTTACGTGTATAAGTGACATCCCGCTCTTATTACAAGTTCTAAGACAGGTGATTCTGAATTTAAGTAGAAGATTGACAAGGAGGAGTCTAGACAGCCATGGGAGGAAGGAAATTTCAATGATCATATTTTTGTGTCCAAGAAAGGTGAGCTGTTGAGTGTAGACAAGAAGAGGGAAAGAAAGTACTTGAAGGTGAGGATGCGACAAGACGGTCCTCCGACCAAGTAGTCTACAAAGCGGTAATCCATCGTGACTCTCCGACGTTAAACATGAGCGCCTGTTTGGGGCTTGCCTTTCTATTTTATTGCTTTATTTCTTTCGTGTGAGTAAGAAATTTTTATATTTAAGGTGCTTATTATTCGGCAATTACATCTTTGCAAACTTAGTTTCAACTTACGTTTTTACTAAGTTTGGGGGGGGTGTGATGTACTTACCTCATTGAAGCACCAAGAATATAATCTTTTCTTTGTAATGTTTGCTAGGGGAGTTGATTTTTTGCGGTATATTGAAACTTTAATCGGTTTTGATGTGTCAATTTTTTTTGCAATTTGCCTAGTGTTCAGTGGTGTTTCTAGTATGTGGAGTCGATTAGATAGTCAATTAATTCTTTCTTATAGTTCTCCTATTTTATTATTGATGAATCTGTGATGATGAGTTTGTTTGAGCTTTGATGATAGAAAAAGGTCAAAGAGTGGCAAGACGAGTTCTACATTGAAGCTTTGACTCGAGGAGCTCGTGCGTACGTTGAAGAAAAATCAGGTGCCCTCGTTCCCTTATTCTAATTTTTATATGTGCTTTTAATTCATGGAGTGGAAGGATTAAGTTTAAGGTGGTGATCCATGTGAGCTTATATGTTTAAAATTGTCTTTGAAATTCATATGCCTTTGAAATTGATGAAGGAAGTGTACTTGAGTTATATTGTGATATGAAGTTCTATGTGTACTTGTGGGATATTGCTTACCATAAAAAGTGCTCTGTTACTTGTTAAAATCCATGTGAGATTTTGAGCCTTGTTGATCATGTTACATAATCACATGATATTTCTTTCTGGTGAGTATCGTTCTTGTGCGTGTATTCTAGAACTTGCCACTTGTCTTACTTGAAACTACATGTGTGTTAGATGATGGGAGATGATCTAAGGCCATCCTTGAATTTATAAGTCACTTAGCCAAATAATTCCCTACCAAATAATTATATATCCGTAGTTAGCCCCGTTGAGCCTAAAAGCCTTATTTCTTTGGCAACCTACGAAGATAGCCACTTTGATATCCTATTTGAGCCTTAAATTCCTATATTTAGTGGAGAATTAAATGCTGTCAAAGTGTGTTAATGGTGCTTGATAACAATTTGGGAAGGAATGAAATTGGTGTTGAAATTAATAGTGATGGATTATGATAATGCATCTAAGGAGAAGCATGGAGTAGTGCTTAAATCTAGTACTCCATGGAATCAAAAACCCTAGGGTAGTGCTTAGATCTAGTACCCTATGGAGGATGCGTGAGGTAGTGCCCGAAACTGGTACCTCGAGAGAAAAAGGATGTGCTGGAAGACAAGGAAAAGTATGTTGAGCTTGAAGGAAAGGAGAGAAAAGAAAATTAGAAGAGCATGAAGCTGGATAGCCTTGAAGTGTAAAAATCTGCAGTACATAAGATCTCTGGTTTTAATTCTCTACTAATTGAGTCACTTTAACCATATGTTTCCTACCCTAACCAAAGAGCCAACATTACATCCAAAAGAAAAGTCTTTTTTGATCCCATTGTCGAATCATACTTTTTAGTGGTGGAGAGTTTGAGACGTTTGGCAAGCTTATGGTTACGCATGCACTTGAATTGAATCTGAGCGTAAACACCTTATCCCATAAGTGTACATCTTTTATACTTGAGTGCGAGTGATATATACTTCCCGTGAGAACATGTTGATGGAGCATTTGAATTGGTGGTGATTGTCTTAACTTGTATGCTACGAATTGATTATTACATGTAATAAGAGTTGCATGACCTAAGTTGAGGACAATTGTATTTTGAAGAGGGGTATTTGTCATAGTCCTTGTTTCCCTGCTAATTTTCTTACTCTCTCTCTCTCTTTATTTTTATTTTGTTGCCTCGGGACGAGCAACGGGTAAGTTTGGGGGATTGATGAGAGTGAAAATAAGCGTGTTTTAGTGTCCAATTTAACACCTTTTTGATTGATATTCTTATCATATATTAGCACAATGGTCTTATATTCATTATATGTGAGAAAAAGGTGCACGTGAGGTGTTTTATTGTGTTTTAGGTGGAAAAAGGGATCAAAAGTGCAAAGTTGGAAAAAAGGTGCAATTTGTGCAAGAATGCTGAAAATGCATGTCCAACTTTCGTAATTATTCTGTGTTGATGTGGAGCTCTGAACGGGAAGTGTGATATATGGTTGGAAAGACACTGAAGATAGGGTCGTTTTGGCGTAAAGAACATCCCATTCGGAGTCCGAACGAAGAAGTTATGAGCAAAGTGGTGACGCCGCGCGAGCTGTGCCGAACATAATTGCAGTGCTATTTTCCATGACCTGTTACATATTCAATTCTTGGATTTTTTATAATTTCTTTATAAGGATAGAAAGCCAAGGAAGAGAGGATCGCGTGAGCATAAAAATCACTCAATTCGGAGGTCGGATGTGAAAGTTATACGCGAAACGGAGAGACTGCGCAAATCGGTTCGACCTGATTGAGGTCGAACCGAGGTCGAACCCGACGGAAAAAAGACCGATTCGACCACGACATTTCGATTCGACCTGGAATCTGGTCGAATCGACTACTTGGGACATCCAGAAGGGTGGTTCGACCATGGTTCGACCTGTAGGGATTTGTTCGACCTGTTTGGGAGGTCGAACCACGCTTCGGGACTTACCAAATCCGTATTTTCGAGGCCTAAACGCGTGTGATCACTTGAAAAGCCCATTCCAAGCCCTAGAGACGTGATTACAAGTATAAAAGGAGGCTCATGCAGTCAAGAAAGACGTTCAATAATAGAGGAACACAATACAAGAGAGGAGAAGAGAGGCCACAACCATACAACACCCCACAAGGGGGGATCACCCCCCATCCATCATCCACTTCCTTTCCTCCATCCATCCATCACTTTGAAGATTCTTTTGTGGAATCAAGAGGAGAACCAAGAGGAGGATTCAAGATGGAGAAGGGCATGAAGACGCCATATCAAGGGTTTATTCGTTTTCTAATTTATCTTGTATTTTTCGGACATCCGGATAAGATCTATCCAACACCCATGATTGTTCTTCGAAACATCATGGGCTAGAGCCTTTTTGGTAGATCTAGGAGTTTTGATGGTTTTATGAATTAATTGATCTTCTATGTGTAAACTCCGTACAACACTACTTGTGGATTTATTTTATATATGATTGTGCTTTCTTAATCCATATTCACGGTCGTTTTGTGCATCTTCAATTGGTATATAGAGTCTGAATATGTATCTTGGTTGTAGATTGAGTGCGTTCACCGCTGAACAGGATTCCATGTTATGATTCTAAGTGAGGGGACTCCGAAGCTTCATTAGAACTATCATATATGAATACTTGTTAATTGAATTGAATTTGGATTAATAAGTAGGATAAAAAGTATAACTTCATAGTACCTATAAAGGGAGATCATATCGGGTTAGAGTACCAATCCTAGGGGGAAATAATTGATATTGATAGTACCTAGAAAGGGGGTGAAATTATATCTCTTGCTCCGAGGTTATTCACACGTGTTACACGCATGTTTACTTGTGTCTATAGAGTAGATATGCATGGTTTTGTGATGCGTCCATATTCCACAAGGTAGAGTCAGACATTGACACATGGAAGAGAAGTTAATGAGTAAAACTGGATTATCCTAGAGCTACCTATTCTCCTACTTGATCCACTTTCGTATTCTTCAAGTGATGTTTATTTTATTTGTTATTTTAATTACTTGTTTATTAGTTTAATCATCCTAAACCTCAAACTAAATTGCCAACTTGTCTTAATTAATTTAGATAATAATTAAATTGATAATACGCCGTCCTTTGGGTTCGATATTCACTTGGTCGCTTGCTTAAGCTGCAATTGATATCCTTAATACTTGGGGATTAATTTTGCGTGCAAAGAAAACGCGCATCAAGTTCTTGGTACCGTTGCCGGGGATTGTATCTTCTTCTTAGGAAACGGTGATAGGGCTTAAGAAAACCCCTATCAAGTTCTTGTAAATTGATGAGTGATGCGTCCATATTCCACAAGGCAGAGTCGGACATCGACACATGGAAGAGAAGTTACGTAGTGAAACTGGATTATCCTAGAGCTACCTATTCTCCTACTTGATCCACTTTCGTATTCTTCGAGTGATATTTTATATTATTTGTTATTTTAATTACTTGCTTAGTAGATTAATAATTCCATACCTCAAACTTTATTATCACTTGTCTTAATTAATTTAGATAATAATTAAATTGATAATACGCCGTCCTATGGCGTCTTCATGCCCTTCTCCATCTTGAATCCTCCTCTTGGTTCTCCTCTTGATTCCACAAAAGAATCTTCAAAGTGATGGATGGATGGAGGAAAGGAAGTGGATGATGGATGGGGGGTGGTCCCCCCTTGTGGGGTGTTGTATAGTTGTGGCCTCTCTTCTCCTCTCTTGTATTGTGTTCTTCTATTATTGGACTGCCTAGACCTCCTTTTATACTTGTAATCACGTCTCCTAGGTTTGGAATGGGCTTTTCAAGTGATCACACGCGTTTAGGCCTCGAAAATACGAATTTGGTAAGTTCTCAAAGCGTGGTTCGACCTCCCAAACAGGTCGAACAAACCCCTACAGGTCGAACCATGGTCGAACCACCCTTCTGGATGTCCCAGGTAGTCGATTCGACCAGATTCCAGGTCGAATCGAAATGTCGTGGTCGAATCGGTCGTTTTTCCATTGGGTTCGACCTCGGTTCGACCTCAATCAGGTCGAACCAATTTGCGCAGTCTCTCCGTTTCGCGTATAACTTTCACATCCGACCTCCGAATTAAATGATATTTGCGCTCACGCGATCCTCTCTTCCTTGGATTTCTATCCATATAAAGAAATCACAAAAACTACAAGAATTGAATATGTAACAGGCCATGGAATGTAGCACTACAATTCTGTTCGGCACAGCTCGCGCGGCGTCACCACTTTGCTCATAACTTCCTCGTTCGGACTCCGAATGGGATGTTCTTTACGCCAAAATGATCCTATCTTCAGTGGCTTTCCAACCATGTATTGCACTTCCAGTTCAAAGCTCCACATCAACACAGAATAATTATGAAAGTTGGACGTGCATTTTCAGCATTCTTGCACAAATTGCACCTTTTCTCCAACTTTGCACTTTTGATCCTTTTTCCACCTAAAACACAACAAAACACCTCAAGTGCACCTTTTTCTCACATATAATGAATATAAGACCATTGTGCTAATATAAGACTACAATATCAATCAAAAAGGTGTTAAATTGGATATTAAAACGAGCTTATTTTCACTCTCATCAAACCCCCAAACTTACCCGTTGCTCGTCCCGAGGCAACAAAATAAAGATAAAGAGAAAGAGTAAGAAAATTAGCGGGGAAACAAGGACTATGACCAATATCCCATTCAAAATACAATTGTCATCAACTTAGGTCATGCAACTCTTATCACATGTAATAATCAATGCATAGCATACAAGTTAAGACAATCACCACCAATTCAAATGCTCCATCAACATGTTCTCACGGAAGTATATATATGATCTTTCACTCAAGTGTAAAATATGTACACTTATGGGTTAAACTGTTTACGCTCAAATTCAATTCAAGTGAATACGTAACCATAAGCTTGCCTATTGTCTCAACTCTCCTTTTACTTGTAGCTAGTAAATCATGGATCAAAAAGGTTTTTTATTAGGTTGTAATGTAGGCTCTTTTGAATAGGTGGGAAATATATGGATAAGTGACTCAAAACTCGGATCAATCAAGCTGCAGTCTCTCTCGATCTTTCATTCTTTCTCATCACTACAATTAAGCACAATACTCTTCCATCTTTCTCCTTCAAGCACAACATATTTTTTTTCCAACAATTTCTTGCTTTTCAACTCCATCATTCTCCTTTTCTTCACCTTTTTTCTTTTCTTTATTTTTCTTTCAAGGTACCAGTTTCGGGCACTACCTCTTACATCCTCCATAGGGTACTAGATTTAAGCACTACCCTAGGGTATTTGATTTCATGGAGTACTAGAATTGAGCACTACTCCATGAATTTCTTTTTCATCCTTAAGACTTTTTTTTCATTATCCTTATCATCCCTCAAATCACCACTCTCTTCAATTAAGCTTTATTGGCTATCAAAAGAATGGATTTAATAAGGCTCAAATGGGCTGACTAGGGATTTAATGAATTCAGGTAAAGTATATGGGAAAATATGGGTTAAATATCAAAGATGGCCTAATATCATTTCCATAATCCACTAGACTAATCTTGAATATTCAAGGAGACTCAAGGCAAGTTCTAGAATACACGCACAAGAACGATACTCACCAGAAAGAAATATATCATGTGATTATGTACATGATCATAAGGCTCAAATTCTCACATGGGTTTTTAACAAGTAATAGAGCAATTTTCATGGTAAGCAATATCCCACAAGTACACATAGAATTTCATACCACAATATAACTCAAGTACACTTCCTTCATCAATTTCAAGAGCATATGAATTTCAAATATAAGCTCATATGGATCACCAAAAATATAAACTCAATCCTTCACTCCATGAATTAAAAGCACATATAGAAATTAGAAAAAGGAAACGAGGAGGGCACCTGATTTTTCTTCAACGTACGCACGAGCTCCTCGAGTCAAAGCCTAAATGTAGAACTCGTCTTGCCACCTAGTTTCCCTTTTCTATCATCAAAGCTCAAACAAACTCATCATCACAGGACTCATCAATAATAAAATAGGAGAACTATAAGAAAGAATTAATTGACTATGTAATCGACTCCACACACTAGAAACACCACTGAACACTAGGCAAATTGCAAAAAATCAACACATCAAAACCGATTAAAGTTTCAATATACCACAAAAAATCAACTCCCCTAGCAAACATTACAAAGAAAAGATTATATTCTTAGTGCTTTAATGAGGTAAGTACATCACACCCCCCCAAACTTAGTAAAAACGTAAGTCGAAACTAAGTTTGAAAAGAGATGTAATTACCGATTAGTAAGCACCTTAAATATAAAAATTTCTTACTCACACGAAAGAAATAAAGCAATAAAACGGAAAGGAAAGCCCCAAACAGACGCTCATGTTTAACGTCGGAGAGTCACGACGATAGAGGACGGTCTTCTCACATCCTCACCTTCAAATACTTTCTTTCCCTCTTCTTGTCTACACTCAACACCTCACCTTTCTTGGTCACAAAAATATGATCATTGAAATTTCCTTCCTCCCATGGCTGTCTAGACACCCCCTTGTCAATCTTCCACTTAAATTCAGAATCACCTGTCTTAGAAAAATCAAGATTAAACAAGTTAGAAACCATATCAATGCTCTTGCACGATTGAGTCTCCATGGGCATCTTCATTGCATGATCAAGAGAGAAAACCACATCTTCATTATCCATTCGCAGTTTAAGTTTTCCTTCCTTAACATCTATCATAGCTCCAGCTATGGCAAGGAACGGTCGTCCCAAAATAAGGGGAATATCACCCTTATCATCTTCCATGTCAAGTACAAGAAAATTCACGAAAAAAACTAACTTATCCACTCTCACTAAAACATCTTCAATTAAACCCTTCGGACAAGTCATGGATCTATCCGCCAATTGAAGAGCAATATTCGTGGATTTAAGATCCCCCAAACCAAGCCTTTTAAATATGGCAAAGGCATCAAGTTAACGCTTGTCCCCAAATCACACAAGGCTTTATGTGCCGTCCCTTTTCCAATGTCACAAAGAATGGTGAAGCTTCCCGGATCCTTTAACTTTGCAGGTAGCTTCCTTTGAAGGATCGAGCTGCAATTCTCTAATAGGTTCACCGTCTCCACTCTGTTCAAGCTTCTCTTCTTTGATATAATATTCTTAAGGAATCGGGCATAATATGGCATCTCCATGATTGCTTCAGAGAAAGGAATGTTTAAGCTTACTTTGCTCATGACATCGTGAAACCTCTTGAACTTTTCTTCCAATCCCTTCTCGGCCAATCTCGAAGGAAACGGAGGAGGTATCTTGGTGTTTGGTCTTCTCCATTCATCACGTTCAACCTCCTTCGCTTTATCCTTCTTGGCTCTCAATCTCTTTGCTTCTTCCCACTTCTTCTCCATTGTAAGCTCAGTATTATGTCCTTGGGATGGCATGGGAGTAGCATCAACATCATGCGGAGTATTCGGCGCTGAAAACGGTGCATTTTGGCAGGGTTCGACCTGGATTCGACCAATGGCACAGGTCGAATTGGGTACGTCGTGGTCGAATCGAGCACCTGGAAGTCCATTCTCACCTTGCATGTTGGATTCGACCTGGATTCGACCAGGGGTACTGGTCGAATCGATTATGTCGTGGTCGAATCGAGCTGCTGACGAAATAGAGTACTTCGGAGGGTGCGGTTCGACCTCGGTTCGAGCTGTTGTGCTGGTCGAACCGAAATGCCCCAGGTCGAATTGACCTTCTGTAAGATTTTTGGTCACCGATTTGACCTGGGTTCGACCTGATGGCCTGGTCGAACCGGTAGCATCGTGGTCGAATTGAGGCTTTGTGAAAACAGAGTGCTCCAGATGGGGGTGGTTCGACCTGGGTTCGACAAGATGGCCTGGTTGAATCGATGCCCACCAGGTCGAACCGAGTGCCTGCTGCTCTTGAAACACTTCCAGAAGCCCAGTTCGATCTTCCCTGCACGCTTCGACCTGTGGGACAGGTTGAATCACATTGTTTTTGGTCGAATCCGCTTGCTTTCACCTCAAACTTTGACTCCGGCTTCATTACTCCCTCGTATGGTGTTCCAAACCTTAACGTAATGGCTTTATTTTCCAATTTTTGTGTTAAGTGATTCACGTTCGTGATCATCTGCCCTATAATCAAAGTAAGCTCCTTCATCTGCTTAGATAAATCTGCATGATCAACATTCATGGTATCCTCAAGATGATCAATCCTTGCATCATTCTCAGCCATGTATCGATGGAAGGTATCTTCAACACTCTTCACTTCTTGCTGCTGCCTACTAGGCCCCCTTTGTGTCAACTCTGTGATTTGCCTATGCTGGGACTCTAGTAGCTTGTTGATGTTAGCTAGACTAGAGATGATCTCATCATCCCTATTCGGCTTCACTTGATATTCAACCTGCGCTACCTCGCCAAGTATATATGATCCTCTATCTCTCTCTACAGGCCAGTCACGTGAATTCATAGAGATGTCTTCGAATAACTTTTCCGCTTCAAGTGCTGTCTTAGATAACAGCGCTCCTCCTGATGATGCATCAATAAAAATACGCGACTCACAATTCAATCCATAGTAGAAGATGCTTATGTATTCAGCCTTAGACATTCCATGTTGTGGGCACCTCCTGAGCATCTCTTTAAACCTATCCCACGCCTCATAAAATTTCTCACCCTGATTCATAACAAATCGGGTGATCTCTTGCTTCATTCTTAAGATCCTTGAGGGTAGCATGTATCTCTCCAAGAACTTCTGCTGCAGTTCGTCCCATGTAGTGCAATCTGTGGCATTAAGAGTTTCATACCAAGCTTCCACCTTATCAATCAAAGAGAACTTGAATAAGGCGATCCGCCTAGCATTATCATTCGCTCCACTGCCCTTTTGAGTGTTTGCATAACCAAGAAATCTTCGGAGATGTTGATATGGATCTTCAAAACAACCTCCAGAAAAGGGATTCTTCTCCACCATGTTAATAAGAGCGGGATGTATCTCAAAATCATCATCTTCCCCCCTTGCTCCTATCAACCCCATGTTACCAATTTCATAGTTCGTGAAAATTTTACGTATGGCAATATTATCCGGATTCTGCCTTGCTCCGGCCATGTTTAGCTCAATGTGTTAATCCTTCTTTTCCTTCCTTTCCTTTTCCTAGTGCACAAGTACCTCAGAAAAATTCAAGGTTAGATAGAAAATAAATAATCACAAATAAAAGAAAAAATTTCTTAATCAAACTAGAAATAATAAACTAATAATAACAGCCGTCCCCGGCAACGGCGCCAAGAACTTGATAGGGGTTTTCTCAACACACAAATTAATCCTCAAGTATAAGGATATCAATTGTAGTCGCGAAGATGACCAAGTTACAATATCGAACCCAAGGGACGGTTAAATATCAATTTCGTTATCTTCTAGTATATTTTAGACTATGTTTGGTAATTTTAAAGGTTTAATGGATAATAACTTCTAATCAAAATAGCAAAAAGAAATAGCAAGAGTAGAGAAAAGTGAGTTGTGATCAATAAGAATAATAGGTAGTTCGTCGGGTCATCCAGTTTCACTAGCAATTCGTATTTTCATATGATGGTGTCCGACTCTGCCCTGTGGTTTGTGGACGCATCACTAGACCATGCAAGTTTACTCTATAGACACAAGTAAATATGCGCTTGACACGTGTGAATACCCTCGGAGCAAGAGATATACTTCACCCCCCTTTCTAGGTACTATCATAATCAATTATCTTCTACGTCTAGAATCTAACCCGATTTGATCTCCCTTTTTAGGTACTATAAAGTTATACTCTTCATCCTATTCATCAACCCGAATTTAATTCAATTCATGAATATTCATATAAGACGGTTCTAATAAGACTTCGGAATCCCTTCACTTAGAATTATAACAATAAACCCTGCTCAGTAGTGAACGCACTCAACCAATAATCATATTATGTATTCAGACTCTACACAACGATCATTGATGCACAAAACGACTATGAGTATGGATTAAATATGCAATCTTATATAAAACAAACCACAGGTAGTGTTGTACGGAGTTTTACACACGAAATACGAATTACATCATGAAACTTTCATAACCCTAGAACTACCAAGGTGGTTCTAGCCCATGATTGATCTAGGAACAATCATGGTTAGATTGATCATTCTTACTTGAACCTTCAGCGAACCTCTGTCACAGCCCTCCGGATGATCACCACCTCTACTCTTGTCTCTCTTATGATTGATGATCAAAAGCTCCCTTCATTCTCTGTATGAGCCTTCTTTTATACTTGTAATCACGTCTCTAGGGCTTGGAATGGGCTTTCTAAGTGATCTCACGCGTTTCGGCCTCAAAAATACGGATTTGGTAAGTTCCCGAAGCGTGGTTTCATATGAATGTTGATAATGCAGATTTATCTAAGCAGATGAAGGAGCTTACTTTGATTATGGGGCAGATGACCGCGAATGTGAATCAATTGAAACAAGAATTGGAGAATAAAGCCATCACGTTAAAGTTTGGAACACAGTACGAGGGAGCAATGAAGCCGGAGTCGAAGTTTGAGGCGAAAGCAAGCGGATTCGACCAAAAACAATGTGATTCGACCTGTCCCACAGGTCGAAGCGTGCGACCAGTTTGGGAGGTCGAACCAGGATAGAATTGGTCGAACCTCTCTCCTGGAAGACTGATCTCATTCTGCTCCGGAGGTTCGACTTGGGTTCGACCAGCATTGGAGGTCGAACCATTGCCCCCGAGGTCGAACCTCTTCACTGTATGATCTCTATCATCCGGTTCGACCTGGGTTCGACCTGAAGAGTTGGTTGAACCATTTTGATCGTGGTCGAACCGCTTCACTGCATAATCTCTATCCTTCGGTTCGACCTGGGTTCGACCTGAAGAGTTGGTCGAACCATGTCGATCGTGGTCGAACCGTTCCTGCGACAAAACAGAGTGCTTTTGTTGATGAGGTTCGACCATGGTTCGACCTGTATGCCAGGTCGAACCCTCTGAGTGTTGGTCGAACCGTTCCTGTGTCAAAACAGAGTGCTTTTGTTGATGAGGTTCGACCATGGTTCGACCTGTATGCCAGGTCGAACCCTCTGAATTTTGGTCGAACCGAGGCTTAGAAAATTCCAACTTTGATTCTGGCCTCATCGGTCCCTCGTACTGCGTTCCCAACCTCAGTGTGATGGCATTACACGACTTCGGATTCTCTATACTCTGAGACGGAAACTTTCCTTTTCCTACAGTTTGAGTCAATGTGTTCACATTCTCTGTAATTGTACCCATCAACAACGTGAGATCCTTCACTTGAGTGGATAAATCTCTGTGGTGATCATCAATCTTTTTCTCAAGTTTCGCCTCAAGGCGGTTCACTCTTTCATCATTCTTTACCATGTACCGGTTCACAGTATCCTCGAACCCAGGCTTCCCTTCTTCCACCTTTTCTCCCGGATCAACACCCATCGGAAGTTGTACTGCATTGTTCGTATTGCTCCATGAAAATTCAGGCCTCCTTGGTTGCTGTTGATAACTACTAGAGGGACCACGATTATTAAAGTTCCCTCGATAGTTCACTTGGTAGTTCCGGTTTCCTTGATTTGGGTACTTCGTTCCTTGAATACTCTGACCCATGGCATAATTTGCTTCCTCCAATTCTTCTTGGATGGTTCCATTATTCATCATCTCTTGCTGCATGATTGGCACTCGTTGAGATATCTCGCTGATCTGCTTCTGTTGAGACTCAAGTAGCTTGTTGATATTGGACAAGCTCGAAACGATCTCATCCTCTCTCTTTATTTTCACCATTGCTTGTTCAACCTGAGCTACCTTTCCAAGAACATACGTACCTCTAACTCTATCAGTAGGCCAATCCCTCGAATTCATCGATATGTCTTCAAACAATCTCTCGGCCTCAACGGATGACTTTGTAAGCAATGCTCCATTAGAAGAAGCATCAAGTAGCACTCTTGATTCACAGTCCAATCCATTATAGAATATACTGATATATTGGGCTTTAGATAACCCATGTTGAGGACACTTCCTGAGCATGTCCTTGAATCTATCCCACGCTTCATGAAATTTCTCACCTCCACTGATAGCAAATTGATTAATATCTTGCTTCATCTTAAACACCTTCGAAGGTGGCATATACCTTTCCAAGAACCTTAACTTCAATTGCTCCCACGTGGTGCACTCAGCTGCATTAATAGTATCGTACCAATCCCTCGCCTTTTCAGTAAGCGAGAATTTGAACAAAAGGATCTTTCTTGCATCTTCATATTCTCCTACGTCTTTTTGAGTACTTGCATAGCCCAAGAACTTGTTCAGATGCTGCTGCGGATCCTCGAAAGACCCTCCTGAAAAAGAGTTTCTTTCGATCATGCTAATAAGAGCGGGATAAAGATCGAACGCTGTGTTAGTTCCCCTTGCTCCTAAAAGCTCATAATTTCTAGCCCCATTATTTCTGAAAACCTCTCGGATGGCTAGATTATCTGGATTCGCTGCCATGTTGACTGCTTCTACTTCCAAATTAGCTTCAGTTGTAGCCTCAATCGTTTGCGAAATCTGCTCGTCAAAATTCAGAGCTTCAGTTGGGTCAACTGTCTTTACCTTGCTCTTTTTCTTCTTCTTCTTTCTTGATGATGCTCCAATCTCAGGATTATACGGTTCAAGATTACCTTTCTTTGATCTTGTGAGCATACACCTAAAACGAATAAGAAAGAAAAGAACAAAACAAGGTAAATAGTCCTAATAAACTAGAAATAATACAAAAAAGATATTTTACGCCGTCCCCGGCAGTGGCGCCAAGAACATGATAGGGGTTTTCTCAACACACAAATTAATCCTCAAGTATAAGGATATCAATTGTAGTCGCGAAGATGACCAAGTTACAATATCGAACCCAAGGGACGGTTAAATATCAATTTTGTTATCTTCTAGTATATTTTAGACTATGTTTGGTAATTATAAAGGTTTAATGGATAATAACTTCTAATCAAAATAGCAAAAAGAAATAGCAAGAGTAGAGAAAAGTGAGTTGTGATCAATAAGAATAATAGGTAGTTCGTCGGGTCATCCAGTTTCACTAGCAATTCGTATTTTCATGTGATGGTGTCCAACTCTGCCCTGTGGTTTGTGGACGCATCACTAGACCATGCAAGTTTACTCTATAGACACAAGTAAATATGCGCTTGACACGTGTGAATACCCTCGGAGCAAGAGATATACTTCACCCCCCTTTCTAGGTACTATCATAATCAATTATCTTCTACGTCTAGAATCTAACCCGATTTAATCTCCCTTTTTAGGTACTATAAAGTTATACTCTTCATCCTATTCATCAACCCGAATTTAATTCAATTCATGAATATTCATATAAGACGGTTCTAATAAGACTTCGGAATCCCTTCACTTAGAATTATAACAATAAACCCTGCTCAGTAGTGAACGCACTCAACCAATAACCATGTTATGTATTCAGACTCTACACAATGATTATTGATGTACAAAACGACTATGAGTATGGATTAAATATGCAATCTTATATAAAACAAACCACAGGTAGTGTTGTACGGAGTTTTACACACGAAATACGAATTACATCATGAAACTTTCATAACCCTAGAACTACCAAGGTGGTTCTAGCCCATGATTGATCTAGGAACAATCATGGTTAGATTGATCATTCTTACTTGAACCTTTAGCGAACCTCTGTCACAGCCCTCCGGATGGATCACCACCTCTACTCTTGTCTCTCTTATGATTGATGATCAAAAGCTCTCTTCATTCTCTGTATGAGCCTCCTTTTATACTTGTAATCACGTCTCTAGGGCTTGGAATGGGCTTTCTAAGTGATCTCACGCGTTTCGGCCTCGAAAATCCGGATAAGGTAAGTTCTCGCGCATAGGTTCGACCACGTCAAACAGGTCGAACAACTGGCCACAGTTCGAACCCCAGGTCGAACCCCGCTACTGGAAGAATTCTGCACAGGTTCGACCTTCTGGACAGGTCGAACCACTTAAGCCTTGGTCGAACCCCAGGTCAAACCTCATCACTGGACAACTCTCGCTCCCGATTCGACCAGCTGGCAAGTCGAACTAGAATGTCGTGGTCGAATCCTCTTTTCCGCGAACTGGTTCGACCACGGTTCGACCTGATGGACAGGTCGAACCACTGGAGTCGTGGTCGAATCCATCTCTGCAAGCTCAGCAACGTTGGTTCGACCTGCTGGAGAGGTTGAACCCTCCTCCAACCAGGTTGAACCCACCTAATTCTTGGGCGGTTCGCGTGGCTTCGACTCCGTCTCTTCGATTCTTGGCTCTTTCGCTCCGTTTTTGCTCAGAAACCACTCAAATAGCTCCACTAACACCTGATTCATGCTAATTCACAATATATATAGGTTTTCCACCTATTTCCACATCAAAACTCTCCAAAACTAGCACAAAACATAGCGCTAAACTTGTGAATTTACACACTCATCAATACCCTATGTATTGTTAGGGTGTTTAAATTAGGAGGGATTATAGGGTTTATGATGTAAACCCGATTTACAAGAGACTAACTCTTATCGATAGGGTATAACATTTGTTCCAAGGGTAAAATTACATTTTACCTCTGTGGTTTTTTTATGTACTCTTACCCAATGGTTTATGGTATAATATTTTTAGAAGGTTTACCATTTATCGGTAGGGTATAGTGTTCATTCCATTTGTAAAATTACAACTCTACCCTTATGGTTTAAGGTACCAAGGTTATATTTTATATTCGAATAAACCAAGATTATTTGTATTCGAATAAGGCGTGGTTATAACTCAAACATATATAAATTCAAATAAAAATATATAATTTTTTTAAAATGATTAACATAAAAATATCAACTTAAAAATCAAAGGTAAATAATTGTATTATATTTTCTACCGTGCGATGCACGATACAGGTAAAAAGGTAATTTTATCTGCCTACAAATTAGAAGCGACGGTGTAAAAGGTAAAAAATAATGCATCTTAGAATTAGTTTTGTTAAGAGAATATGACATAGTGTAAAGTTACATTTTTCTAACAAAGATTTATTAATAAATTGTGTTATTGAATAAGTTTTGGAATAATTAAAAAATTATACTCCCTTCTCCACTCGCAAGATTGCTATTTTTTTTTGAACGTGTGTTAAGGAGTATTATTATTTAATGTATAGTGGGTAGTTGTATTAATAAGGTGTATGAGTCCTATATTTTAGTTGTGTTAATGATATTAGTGATGTGTGTGAGTCTCTCATATGTTTAAAAAAGAAAATAAGAAACTTTAGAGTTGACGCTCAAAATTGAAAGATGAAATCCTTACTGACGGACGAAGATAGTACATATCACAACCTCAAAGTTCCAAATAACAAGTCAAGTATAATTCTAAAATTTTAAATAAAGTACGAATAGTATTGTGATAACCTAATCCCGTGCAATGCACGGGTAAAAAAATCCTTAATTCCTTTTTAATATATATAGTTACGCTAATTAACCAATTAACATGCAACAAAATTGTTAAAATTTACAAAAAATATAATTATTATTGTCATAACGTATATTAATTAAGTTATATATTGTACTTTCCATTATTAATTGTTCTAATTAGAGATGACGAACATTCAATTTTCTCTCTCTGTATTTCAATTTTCTCTCCCTCGATTCATAGTCTTTCTCAATCAATTGAATGTTGATGACGCTTAATATCTCTCTCAATTTTTTTCAATTCTCTCTTTCTCTCTCTCTCTCAATTTTCTCGCTTGTGTCTCTCTCCCTCTCTCAATTTTCTCACTGATATTGAATGTTGATAGTTGATTGATTAATTAAAATTTGTATATTTTATTAATGAAAAAATTTGTGACCAAATTTTGAAATATAAAAAATCATGTAATTTAAAAGAAAAAAATCATGATTAAATTGAGAAAATACAAAAAAATTGTGTTTAATTGATAATAAAGAAAAAATTTGTGATTAAATTGAGACAAAATGGAAAGATAATGTATTTTCTTGATTAAAAAAAAGTTTGTGATTAAATTTAAAAAAGAGAAATGGTCATGTATCTTAACGTAATAAACCCTTTTACTTATTAAGTTTTAAAATTTATTTTGCATAATAAATATTTGATTTATAATTTTATGGCTATGAAGTCACGTGAGATGATCACATGCAAGACTTACCAAATAATTAATACCCATATGGGTGCAGCATGCACTGAATGCACAGGATATCAACTAGTCTTTAAAATTCGATGGTTTTGAAATGACAAAATCTTGCATGTATCTGGGCACTCCGTTCGCTAAAATCCTATTTTAGTTTTTAGTATTAAAAATTACTCATTATAAATTTATATCCTTGATTTAAAAAATAATATTATTTTTTTAATGAAAGTTTAATTTTTTTCCAACGATTTTTAAAGCAATACTCTTGTTAATGAGTACTTCCTCTGTCCCGTGTTAAGATTTACGTTTTTCATTTTGGATTGTCCCAAATTAAGATTTACATTTATTTTTTTATCAAGTTGAACCCATACAAAATAATTAATTATTTCATGTAGGACCCACACACAATACTAATACTGTTGAGAGGTAGACGCTTGCATCCGTTAAGTTGGTTGAGATCCATAGACGATATTGTGGAGATCATATATTGTCCATATATATCATATATGATATTATCCATATATATCATATATTGGAGGATATATATGGGTTAAGTTTTATTCTTTAGTGTGTTTCACAAAATCATTCATATATTCCCACAAGATTAGGGTTTATATGAGATCTAAGTTTATTCTTCATCATCGTTGTAATCTTCATCAATAAGATATTCTTCTTCCTTACGAGTGGACGTAGAAAATTTGTCGAACCACTATAAACCATAGTGTGTATGTTTTATTTTCTTCTTTGATCGATTCGCAACAATTGGCGCCGTCTGTGGGAAAGGGAAAAGGGATGATCAAAGAAAGAAGGAGAGAGAAATTGTGGTAAAGAAGGTAGAAACGAGAAAAAGAAAAGTGGGAAAAACACTCTTCACGTTTCTGAGAGAGTCCAAGAGCACATAAATATTATAGAGGTCATATTCGGAGTTTCAACCATCAGATCAAGGTGAAACTTTTTTCAGAACGATTGAATCTTATTTAAATACATTCTGAATGGTGGAGATCGTGTTTGGAGCTATGTGTTGACCAGAATATGCCAAAAATAGAAGTCAAGTTTTTGGGCAATTAAGTTCTGTACAGCCGTGGTTAAAGGGTCATTTCTCACAAACCAACCATTGGATCGAGCTATAATTTGAACAACACGTCCAGGACTTATAGAAGTTTATTCTGGATGGTGAAGATCGGGTTCTAAAGTTCCAAGAATTATGAACACTGAACAGAAGTTGGTGTTGGTGTTGTTGGGTTGACGAAGGATTTCTGAGTGAAGATGAAGAAATGGATGATCAAGAAATAAGGCAACTCTTGTAGATCAGCAAGAGGGATAGGGCGGCGTTCTTAGGGCGGCGCTTCGAAGAGATGTTGCTACTCAAGGTGGAGTAGTAATGCAGAAGAGAATTTCTGTTCCCTTTTAAAAACAGTTGAGGAGTTTACTGGACTCGTTGAAAACAGTTGAGGAGTTTGTTGTATTTGGTAAAAATAGTTGAGGAGTTTACTGCACTCGTTAAAAAGTGGATGAGTTTTGCTGCTCTCTAAAGGCAGTGTGAGGAGTTTGATGCACTCGTTAAAACAGTGGATAAGGGTAGCTGTACCGTAAAGCAGCAGGTGGTGGCTGCACCATAAAGCAGCAGGTGGGAGAAGCAAGAGCCTTGGTGTGGTAATGTAAGGTCTAAGGTGGAGTATTGTTGAGAGTTAGACGCTTGCATCCGTTAAGTTGGCTAAGATCTATAGACGATATTGTGGAGATCATATATTGTCCATGTATATCATACTCCCTCCGTCCTATTGAAACATACGCGCTTCCTTTATAAATTAATTTACATATGAAGCACGTACGTTTCAATGGACGGAAGGAATATATGATATTATCCATATATATCATATATTGGAGTATATATATGGGTTAAGTTTTATTCTTTAGTATGGTTCACAGAATCATCCATATATTCCCACAAGATTAGGGTTTATATGACATCAAGTTTATTCTTCATCATCGTTGTAATCTTTATCAGTAAGATATTCTTCTCCCTTAAGAGTGGACGTAGGCAATTTGCCGAACCACTATAAACGATTGTGTTTATCGTTTTTCTTTTCTTTCTTTGATCGATTCACAACAAATACAATTACACACTTTACATTAAATATTATTTCTCTCACCTCACTACACATTAAAATATTGATAAACACTAGGGTGGAACATGCTTTTTTTCCCTAAATTTAGGACCGCTGCACCCCACCACCACCCCTCACCCTATTCCATTTCCAATAGATTACCCAGTTTAGGATTCCAGTTGGCCGTTTAATTCGCTGTTTTTTCGTCTTTTTCTATTTTTTTTAATTTTAAGTTTAAAAAAATTTAAATTTAGGATTTAGGGTATATTTTATCCCTAGAATTTAGGGTATAATTATAATTTCACCCGTGTGGTTTAGGGTATAATTGTAATTTTACTCTTGTGGTTTATGATATAATTTATCCCTAAAGTTTAGGATTTAGGGTATAATTGTAATTTTATCATTGTGGTTTAGGGTATAATTTTACCTTAGGGTTTAGGGTATAATCGTAATTTCACCCTTGTGGTTTGTGGTATATTTTACTCCTAGGATTTATGGTATAATTGTAATTTAACCATTGTGGTTTATGGTATATTTTACGGGTTTATAATTTAGGGTATAATTGTAATTTTACCCTTGTGGTTTAGAGTATATTTACTCTTAGGATTTTAGGTATAATATTCATTTAAGTATAGTAAATTTAAAAAGTAAAAATAAAAACAACATTAATAAAGAGGATAAATAAATTTATTAAAAATGGTGGAGATCATTAATAAAGAAAGAGAAATTAATTAGGAAGAGGTGGGGAGCACAAGTTCCACCAATTCATTTGGTGGAACCGGTTCCACACAAGTTACTTTCTAAAATATTATATCTTTAAATCTACGTGCAATATTATATATCTTAATTTACGTGAAAAATAAAGGTAAAAGTTAATACTCGACCGATAACACCATTTGTTTGGGAGTGAGGCTCTTGTGCCTCCGGGGACACCGTGCCCCTTTGCAATTTCTGTGCCCCTTTGCAATGTAAACCCCTAGCAATACATAAGTTTAAATAGAATATGAAGGGGGAAAATTGTGTTTATATGGGGACACAGCGTGTCTCCGGAGATGCAGAAACTTTTGTCTTGTTTTGGTTGCACGTGAGATAAAATTTTTAAAATAAAATATTGTATTTCTTAATCTACGTGCAATATTATATCTGTTAATTTACCTATAAAAAGAAACATAAAAGTTAATGCGGACGGTTTTTTTTAAAACAAAATCTTACCATGAACACCATTTATTTTGGTTGCACGTGAGACCAAATTTTCGAAAGGGTGAGACTCCAGTGCGTCCGGGCGCACGGAAAACATTCCGTGCGCCTTTACAATTTTCATACTCTTTACAATTTAAATTCCTAGCAATACATAGGTTTAAAATGGTGTACCCCACCATTAGGGGCCCCCACCGTCCCTGCCCTGGGGATTGGTGGAGGAGGTAAATCGCAGGATGTGCCTCAAGTGGCTTATAGGGAGGGCTCACTGTCAATACATAGGTTTAAATATGATTGGAGGGGAGGGTTGTGTTCACATGGGAAAACGGAACATCTCTCCGTGTCCCCGGACGCACAGGAGCTTTTGCCTTTTCGAAATACACTCCATCGAACCAATTTTCCGAAAGAGTGCATTCGGTTTGCGGTAATGGCATACTGAAACCCAGAAGAGGCCGGGTACTATTCGTTGACTTGTTTCCTTTGGACTTGGGACCCATTACTGAGATGGGTCATCCAAACGACGCCGTAATTAGAATCCTTCGCCGGAATCTGCTGATATTGAGGAACGAAACCGGCTTTCAATGGCTGATCGGCTCCCCCTTCTTGCCTTCTCTCACCATCGTCTCCACCCTCCGCTGCCTCCACACTCTTCCTTCCAGTCCACTCTCTCCTGATCTACCTAAGGAACCTGGTAAATTGACACTTCCACGCCCAATTTTGGATTGAAATTACTTTCTTCCAATCACTTGTTGCTTCGTAATTGGTTTTAGTTTTCGTGCATTATATTGTTATTGTTGCGTTTTTTTTTTTGTTTTTTGGTTCAATTTTTTAGGCTAAATTAGATGCCCAGACTGCTTTGATAAATCATATGTCCCGACGTGTATAATCACTGAATTTTTTTAAGATCGATTTGGAACGGTGTGAAACTATTTACGTTTTAAATTTTGGCGCTGTTCACATATTAGGTGATTGCATGGATAAATGTTTCTTCTTTGGTTATAATTCTTGGCAATTAGAGCAAAGTGAAATTGAGCATGACAGCGCGTGGTAACTGTGCTAGCCTGTTGTGGATTATTGGGTAAATATAATTTAAAATTGAACAATAGATTTGGTGATGGCTAATGCCCAATGGGGGTTGTTACTGTACTTAGTTGTATGACATTAAAGTTTAAACACAATCCCAAATATTTTTTTCATATGTGATTATTTTTGTCTGACAGACGAAATCAGAAGCCTACTCTTGAGGGGTTTTGAAGTAATCGGGGCGTTGATTGTTCACAATAAGAATGACGTGAAGATAGAAAAAGTTGTTGGTGATGCAATTTCAGCGGTTAGAAATTTTAGGAAAGCCCACTATGGTAATGCTAGTGATGATCGGGTGTTGATTGGAGCAGCTTTGGAGCTGAACAATGGCAGCAGTGAGCGTGATCTGCAGTTTTTCGTATCAAGAACTGGCAATTCATATAATATAGATAAAGTGGGCTCTGTTATTTATGAAGATCAGCCTGAGAAGGAAGTGTGGAAGAATGGTTGTATAGTAAGGTGCGAACTTCCTCTGAAGTTGCCTCTATATTATGCTTTGGACAATCCTAAAGGTGAATTTATATCCCTTTCTTTTTCGGTGACTTCCTCTCTCCCTCCCTATTTTTTCTTGTTACTTCATGAGTTGTCAATTGATTGTTAAATTACTTACTGCAATTATTAGCTTTTTAGTTATGTTGATAAATTGCACTTAAGTGGTAACTTTATTGTAATTCAAATGTATAAAATTTATCCATTTTTTGACATTGAAATCTTTTAAGTGTTTCCATTTTTTCATATTGAAACCTGACAAAAGTTACACGGCCGTGCTGTTTAATTTGGCCCTAAAACATTTAAATGAGATCATGTGAACAAATATGAAGTACTGTGTCATTTAGAGGCAACTGAAAAGAAATTATTTTCTTCTGTTTTTCAATATGCTCGAACATTCATAAAAATTGTAAAACTATGGTTATCGTTATTGCTTGTACGTGTAATAAGAGAGTGGGACATGACATGGCATTAATTATCTTGTTGATATTCTTTGAATTTCAAACATAAGTCGTCTTTTTCATATTCATCTAGAGTTTCTCCTGCAACTTATCATTTTTTCTTGCTGAGTGGCTGCATTATATTTATTTTCTAGAAGTGGAAGGTGCATATGAACTAGCTATCAAAGGTGTGGAAAGAAAACTTAGAGATCCACAAGTTGCATACATCATTGAGACTCAGAATACATCCTTCTCTGGCGGACCTGAGCCTGTCATTCTTCATGGAACAGAGTTGGATCCGCCAGCTGAGGAACTTCCAGAAAATGCAGTTGTACTTGAAACAGCTGAAGAGTCCCGTATTAGGTCTCGCACATGTTCATACTTTTTCTCAGAAACGAGGGATATTACTTTGTTTAACTCTGTGGAGGAGGTAACATGACATTTTCTTGATGTCAATTTTACTTTATCTTTGATAATTTCACTGTTTATGAGCATCTATTAACTTCTTTTTTTTTTTTCCCCCTTTTGGCTTTAGGATGCAGATAAGATTCTCGTCAGCATCATGTTTAATAGATCAAAGAGTAATTTACAACCTTCTGCACCAATAGCTGAATATTATCCAGGTATAATAATTGCAGTTACATTGTTTTCTTGTGATTTTTAGGTGCATTAAAGGGCAGAATATCACTGATCTTTTTTATCCTGATTTCACTCAATGAGTCAATGTTTTGGCCTTTAGAATCCTTCTTAATTTTTTCTTAACAATCTTATTTTCAGCTTTGGGAGAAGCTAAACTGTTGGTTATAAATCATAAACTAGAAGTGTTATCCTACGCTACTAAGGATCTATTGTTGACGCATATGGTTTCAAAGTTAATCATCCCTGGATTACTTGATCAGCTAAGCTCATTAAAGAACAAGATCTTGCCAAATCTCATAAAGCAGTATCCGCAGGTTAGATGATCATATTCTTCTAATCAGATATAATGAAGTATTACACACTTATTCTCTAAAAACAGCCGTTGAAACTTCATTCAATGGATGCCATATTGGATTTTATATTAACCTAATAAACATAGAGAAATCAGATATGGTGTTTATTTTTTATGTACACTTATTCTCTAAAAACAGCCGTTGAAACTTCATTCAATGGATGCCATATTGGATTTTATATTAACCTAATAAACATAGAGAAATCCGATATGGTGTTTATTTTTTATGTACCCATCTCATTCTCACACGCAAATAGGTTCACCTTTTACTGGAAATCAGTGCGTAATTCTCGTTTACTAAGATACCATATGAAACATTCTCATTTATGATATGAATGTATTAGCAGGTAGCTGCTCCATTTGGGAATACTTGAGGTTTCCATGTATGTTTTCCCTTTTTAATGAAAAACCTCTGTTATTTCTGCAGCTACAGCCATACCACTTCGTTCCTTCCGGCTTCTTACATCCCATCACTATTATATATGAGCTTAGCTATGGGGAGACAGAAATGAAGCAAGGTAGTCGATAATTTAAATTTATCAACCATTGTGGCCAGTATAATTTTATACTTATCATAAATATTCCAATTAGGAAATCAAATATCAAAGTCATGTCATATAGGGGTTTTTGCTTTACTATCCATGAAGGATTGCAAAAACATAATATCTTGCCTTTTTACCCGTTACCGGAAAGATGCTGTTTGAGTCATTATAAGAATGTTCTGGTCTAATAATTGCTATTTTAGCATAAGCTGAATGCTAAGGTGGATCACTTCGAATTGGATCATCAGATCCGGGTCGACAGAGAACTTCTATGGATTGAGCCATTTAAGACTTCCATTTTGCACTATAGCCCTAAGTTGGGCCTAAACATCGTGTTAGTTACTCTGTTAATGAGACCAGAAAATATTACTTAGCACTCCATGTGGTATTCATATGCTAGTGATCTAATGTCAATATAATCATAAAATAAATACTTGCATCATTTGCTTCATTCTATACTGGGTTTGATAATACTGCTTGTCGACTTCCTTGATTTTTGCAGTTGAACTTCGAAGATCCCTTCACTTGAGACTTGGGTTACCTTTTGATCGCCCTCTTTTGAGGATTGCTAATGCAATAAAATTTTCTTCGATGAAGGATAGTGCTAGGGACAAACCAAATCCAAAGGGTAATGATAAAATTTCATATAGACATTCCAATCTTATTTTTGCATTTTTTTGTATTTGTTTTACTGTTGATTCATTGTTTACTTTAGGCTCCTCTTTGCTCAGAGATGTTCATCACGGTATTCCGAGCAGCGGAGGTACTTTATTATCTTGAACCTTACACGTTGAATATGCTTTTCCACTTCTTACATAGTCATGTATTTTTTTCTCATTACTTTGTGCTGATGTACCACAATCATAATTATTGTGCAGTGTCTGGTGGACATGTCTCTCTAATTCAAGGTTCTTATGAGTATCATCATTACCTCCAAGATGGATTTGATGATTCGGTAACACAATTTTCTCTTGCAAGTTACTACTTTATGCGACAAAAAAAAAATGGAATGGAATTTCAATGCTTATGCTTGTTCTCCTCAATAAATCTTCCTTTGGACTTCATATCATATATCTCCTAATTCTATGCATTCTTTTTTTTTTTTAAGAAGCAATCAATAGTTCATCACTACTTGGCTTCTGAAATTGAGTAATATTTAAGTAGTTAAGTCATAATATTGTATGATCACGGAACTTCTCTACCTTTGAGTTTGAGGAATTTTTTCCCCACCTCGTAAGCAAAGAATCTTTCTACCCAAAATCATGATTAAGACAAAACGTCCAAATTAATTAAATGCCAAACGTCCAAATTAATTAAATGCCAAACGTCCAAATCAATCTAATCTACTTTATGTTTAGCTTTCAGATAGTCTTCTAGAGAAAAATAAATTAGATTGAAGCTAACATGTTTTTAATATGAAAATGTGAAAATTATGAGAGAAACCTTGAGGTATTTAGGATATAATACCTCAATTTATGGTAGAAAACTAAGATTTTTTTATTAAGTGGGTACAAAATTATGTTCCTTATAAAATTTTGGTATTTTTAGGAAAATTTTCCTGGTTAAATTTATCTCTAGTTAATTATGAACTTTTGTCTTTTACAACTATAATTAGACATGTAATATGCAGGCTTCATTGAACTATAAAGATTTCTTGGATTACTAGTCTGGTTATCGTACTTGCTACCATTTACAGTATTAGTTAATGTTGCAGGGCTGGGGTTGTGCTTACAGATCTCTGCAAACTATCATTTCATTGTTCCGGAAGCAACACTATACATCCATTGATGTCCCTTCACACAGGTACTTTCTTTATGGAGTTTACAAAGTGCATCATAAGGTCGTTCCTCTTCTATGTCAAACTTTAGGTTCAAGGGAAAGCATATTCTCAATTAAAATTTCCTTTTGAATTTTCCTCGTTTTGAGACTATCCCGCGAATTGTTAAAAACTGAGTATTTCTTAGTGACTTGTGATATTGATTGATATCTACATCTTGGAGACTAATAGAGAATCTTTTTTTTCGCCGAATTTTTTCTTTAGCTTTGTATCATTCTATAAAATCCGCTCACAAGATACAGTTGCATGTTTTAGAGAAATACAGCAGTCACTGGTTGAGATTGGTGATAAGGACCCTTCATTCATTGGATCTCGCGAATGGATCGGGGCCATTGAGTTGAGTTTTGTTTTGGACAAGCTACTCGGGGTAAGTGCTCATCTTCTGCTTTTTTCTTCGTTTGGCATTCGAAGAATAGTGAATGCAGAAATGTGTGTTGACCATTCAACCACATCTTTTTATATTTTCTGACCTCACACCTGTCTATTTCATCATTGGACTGGTTTGATTAGCTTACATTTTTCCTTTTCTATTTTAGTATGGACTATGGACTGCTAATGAGTATTTCTTTTCTAGAAATCCAACCAAATAAAAGTCTTGAACTTTAACAGGTAAGTTGCAAAGTAATTAATGTAAGGTCCGGATCAGAGCTCCCAGAGAAATGTCGGGAACTTGCACTGCATTTTGAGACACAAGGAACTCCCATCATGATCGGTTAGGAATTCATTTAATTTTTGTTTTTCTCCCAAGCTTGAGCCTTTTGTCACAAGTTGCTATATAATCGTCAAAGAACATAGGATACCCATACTTCATTTTGTATTTACAGGTGGAGGGGTTCTAGCATATACGCTTTTGGGGGTTGATTACAACGAAACAAGTGGAGATTGCGCGTTTCTTATACTGGACCCTCACTACACAGGAAACGAGGACCTTAAGAAGATAGTAAACGGTGGGTGGTGTGGATGGAAAAAAGCTGTTGATAGCAAGGGAAAACATTTCTTCTTGCATGATAAATTCTATAATCTCTTGCTTCCCCAAAGGCCTAACATGGTTTAATCACCGTTTAGTTTAGAGTTATAATTTTTGAAGTGACCTACTGTTGTTTCTATCGATTTTGAGCCAGGGAAGTGAGCTTTTTTGATTGTGCAATGAAAGAAAATCCAAGGGGAATGTATTAAATAGATTCATATTTCAATGATATGTTCTCTCAAATTAAAGTATAATATACAATCAATGAATATGATTATCGTACAATGATTTTCCATAACAATATAGTGAATGGTGACTCCAAACACTTCCTTCTTGCTTGGAAAAGGGTTTCTATTCACCAAGGAAGACTTGAAAAAGAGTGCTCTTTGAGTCTTGCTAGATTGGCAACCCATCACACGACTATCAAAATCCAACCTGCGGTGAATCCCATGAAACAAAGACGAAGCGCTTATCCTTTAAGAAGAAACAAAGACAAAATACTTATCCTCTTCGATTAAGGGTTTTTATCGTTGTGCTAGATTTTAATATTTATGGTTGCTGTTGATCCGTCCAGATTGGTCAAGCGTCTTCAGTCAGTTTGCTAAGGGGGGTATTCCCTTGTTTTCTCTAACATTAAGAATTTTTTGGTTTTTGAGATGAGAAAGGAGCACTTGAATTTCTAAAATCCTCACAACTCAGTTTCATATGCAAGTGTCTCATGCAAGAGTTTGTCAAAGATAATAAATCATTCGTAAGTTTGCTTGTGGCTGTTTCTTCAACAGAAATCTCAGTAGGTCTTAACTTTCCTTCGGTGTAAGAATGTTTTGTGTTCGTTTGGAGGTCTCATGGACTTGTTTACTGATGTGAATTTTACTTTTTAAAACAGTCCCTTCCGCAACACAAGTTCATGGAGAACCAAAAGTCTTTCTTATATGTGTAGCTTGGATCCTCTTCTCCTCTCTCTCCACCCAACCTCGTACACCTTGGCTTTGCTTTAGAGATTTTGACAAGTTTCTGGTCTCTAATGAATTTGACAGTCAATTCCTGTGCGTTGTGGCAGATGAACGCCTTTTGTGAATCCCTTAACCTATGTGGACTTTCTAATCTAGGCTAAGGTAAGAAATACACCTGGTAAAGCTTATCTTTTACTCAAAGCGCCTGTTTAGATTAGTTTACATCAACTTATTTTGGAAAGATCTCTCTTCCCTTGGACAAAAATCTCACATTCAGACTTTTTTTTAAATCATGTCTACATTCAAATTCAGTTCAACAACATTCAATTTTGACAAAGCAGATTGGCACGTTGGTCAGCCTTTTTGCTTTGAGGCCCTTTTGTTTCCAAAGCCTAACTATCAAGAGATCACTTATGCATTTGTAGATAGATAAGATATATAAATGTGGTGTGATGTATCAGCTAGACTTCAAATTCAGATGTAGGCACTAAATTTAACCAAGGGATGCAATCATTTGTACATTTGTGAGGTAAACACTTGGGAGTTTAATCTATCTAACACAGCCGCCACAGCAGCGAAATCAACATCAAATCCATAACTCTGACCTGCATACAACATGTAGAGGTATTCTCTGGACGATGCTGGCGGAGGCAATATATCTGTGATTCCAGGGAAGTCATCAGACGGAGATGAAGGCAGATCTTTCTTTCTCGAATAGTAGACATCGGCTAACAGAAGCCATATCAGATCAGGGTCCATAGATGCTAGCCCTACAAGGGCATCAACACAAGCTTCTTGAAGGCCTTTGACTCCGCTACATACCATCCCGATCACAATGCCACTGGCCTTTTTTAATACGGCCTCCAGTGATGGGGAGCTTCTTTTGTTTCGAGCTATGTCTGAAATCATGTTAAGTAGTGATATCTGGACTTTTAGGTTGGATATCTCAGAAGGTGAATCATCAGAAGACGTAGAGCTCTTTCTGTAAGGGAGCTGTAAGGGGGTTCGTTCTTCCTTGGTGATACGTTTCTGCTGAAATGGTGAAGAGCTAAGAAGTCTCCAGATATGGATGCCATCGTTATGAAAACGACGCGAAAAGAACTCTCCCCCACATATTTGCACTACCATGCTGATAGTGTGGGTGCATTTCTGGATGACCTGAGTAGCAGATTTGGAGAGGATTTAAACAACACTTCTATTATATCAGAACAAGCCCCTCTTAGAAAAAGAGAAAGAAAAGATATACACTTTCTGTTATTACTTGGGTTACAAACACCACCCTCAATTGGTGCAGTTTACACTGAAATAAGGGTTTTTGGTTATTAGGCTAAACTTCATTGTTGGTTTTTGTCATTATTCCAAGAAATTATATAAGTTAACTTGGAGAAAGCAATGAAGCCCCCAACTACATCGAAAAATATGAGATCTTGACACATGCATCATCCATAATCCAGAAGTATTCTTATCAAACAAGGCTAAGATTTTTTCGTGCTTGAAATCATTTATAGCACTCCACAGTATCGGACATATAGCCAGAGCAAAAGTGACATGGTTTATGTAGCTGGTTCATATATGCAATAATACCAGCAAAATAAGAAAGACTACTGACCAATGGATTTTTATTTCGAAGGCATGTAATCAAGTAAGGCCAAATTTTATTCATTGCAGGAAGTAATCGATTCTCCCCAGTTTCATCCTCCGCAGCACCCAGAGTGTCAAGAAGATTGCATAATGAACATGACTGAATGGCTTGTTCAATTGCCACTTTCGTCTCACTTTCATGCTTGTATGCTAACTCCACTTTGGCAAGTACCATAATACCATCCTATAAGAAAATTTAATGAAAAAAATTAGTAGCGTGCGAAGATGGCATAGGTTATATAAACACAAGGCACGGTAACAACAAACTAAGCTTCATCCCATTTACATTATGTGGGTCATATATCGCCATCATTATCCAGATGTATTTTCATTTATATTTGAATATAACATTTTTTTACTACTTTATTTCCATTCCTTCTTAAGCTTGCTTGTTCCCGAACCTCTCATTACTTGAGCAATAAATCTCTATTTTGTAAATAGAGCGCTAGACCATCTACAGTTCTCCTTTACACGTCTAAACCATGTTAAGAATGTTTTTTCAGATGCTCTAATCTATTGGGGCTACCCCCACTTTTTTTATTTTTTTAATAATCTAAACATAAGCTGTCAGTTTATAAAATCACACAGTGACTTCAAATAAATCTGTTATGATATCCCACCTTGATTCCACAAGAGTGTGGAAGGGCATACAAGTGTAGGTCAACTCTTTACCTTTAGCCATGGTTTCTTGCTAAGTTAGACTCCTAAACTTTATATGCCAACAATTTTGTCCAATCTGCCGGATTTGGGCGGGCTGCCCTTACCTTTGACCATGGTTCATGGTTAAGTCAGGCCTCCTAGACTATATGCCTAACACAATATTTAAAGGAAATACGATAAAAAAATAAACCACCATTAAAATTTGTTAGAATCTCATTTATGAATAAGCTGACATATATAATTTCTATGGTTAATATCCATTTCTCTAATAATTGATTAGGCCGCTCCATCTGAGTTAATCTTTATTGCATTGAGAATGCAGAAAGCTTAACTACCAAAAATAAATGTTGGAATTATATTATGAATATTCCTCAAATGTTTTTTGAGCCGATGCCATTTTTCTTTTACACATTCTTGATCATCTCCAACTTTCAACAGACAAAAGAATTCACAAAGCAGGAATATTTAAGTGAATTTTCAGATAAGATTTTGCATCAGATTTGGAAGATTAAGAACAACTTCAGTTGAATGAGTAATGATCGAAAGAAAAAACCTTTGGTGATACCTAAAGAAACCTATTGTTATTTTTCTCATAAAATAGTCATATGATCAATCTGAAAATCTGATCACTGTTAAAGTTTTACCTCAATCACATCCAATGATTTCAAGCATGATGCTGCATCAGCTGAAGCAACTAATGGAGTAGCAGCAATTAGACATGACCTTGCAATGGATCCAATTATGCGCCGATATCGTTTGGAATCAGTAAACTTAAATATAACAGACTTCCATTCGTCTTCCATGTCAGGTTCAATTCCTTAAACAAATGAGACAAGGATCATCAGCATTGTCCATCAATAACAAACAAAGCATTTATCCCATTATGTGGCATCAGCTATATGGATCATATCTTGTCATTCTTTATGGTCCAGACATCTGAGCTCTCATTCATGTACGAGTACAACATCTCATTTTCAATAATGACTTCCCAACCTTGTTAGGTCTTCTTCCCAAAGATTGACACAGTTTTCTTAAACATGGAATAGTAAGTGTGAAGGCTCATTGGGACGTAGGGAGTAGTTAATAAAGGCGCAAGGCGCACCGAGGCCTTTTATTGCTTGAGACGCGGGTACTAAATATCAATTCAAAATAAAATAAAGAGTGAGACTTGTCACTTGTGCGCACAAGTTAAACGGATCTAGTATCCGTTACCCGACCCAAGAACTTTAATATATTTGCATAGTATGATACTTTATCCTATATTTGTAGATACTTATGGTCATACTCTACAGATAGTCAGATACCTTTGCATTATGATACAATCCATACCACATAAGAGTACAACTCTACCCTATATTTGTTGATACTTTATAGTCATAATGCCAATAACTTTGCAGAGTGAATGCTTTGCAAAATTCACTTATACTTTATAATATTACTTTATCCTAAACCTATGAATACTTTGTAGTCTTATTACCAATTCTTTATACTGGGTCTGGATTCGGATCGAATCTAGGTAGGACTGGAACTAGTTGAACAAATACTAGATCCATATAATTGGTAAACACAAATTTGTGTAAAATAAATGAAGAAATGTTATCAAGGCTGATATTTTCTTTCTTTTATTTTTCAATTAAGTATTAAAAAATCGTAGTGTATATAAATATTGGTTTAAGAAACAAAATTTGGAGTAATCATTTCCTACAAAGTACAAACAACAGTATTTCTCATTATTGTTTATTGGGAAATGGAAATTCTACGTATTTTGTGCATATTCTTACAAATCAATTGTTTTAGTATAAACTCAGGGAAATTATTGTTTCTTAATTCTTGAGACTTTCAATACATTTATAGATTAATATCAAGAAATATATTGCAAAGATTCTTATTACATGTTTTTGGAAATGTATCATATATTGTCATCATCTAAAAATAAGTACTTCACACAATTAAAGATCTTAATTACTCCATAATATTTAATGTAATTTCTTACCAATTAAATTGTTCTTTTTCTCTGAAGTCCTTTATCAAATTCACATCAAGTGATAATTAGTTTTTTTTGATAATCACACAATACAATTTTCATAACATGTCATAAGAATGTATAAATAAGCTAATAATATTAATGGCAAGCTTGTAAATGATTGGATACCTACAATATAAAGGTCCAAAACTGTTCCTCAAACTCACGAGACTTCTAATATATTATAGATAGATCATAGATGATTACATGGGTTATAACAGTATCAAGTACTTACCAGAGTTAGAATTCTCTATCTCCAAGGTATTGTTGGCGTTTGATCTAGTCTCTCCTGTTTTCCTCTCTGAACTCAAAATTTTAAAATTGACATCCTTCTTGTACGATTCTGCTTGATTGGGAAGCTGCAAAGCCTCATGTTTGGAGGCTTTGACTATTTCTGCTACTGCCTAAACAAACAAAACAGTAACTTATACAATCAACTAAAGATCTTCGTAAACTATCAACAGAGAGGCTATTTCTATTAAAACGAATCCTGATATGGTTAAGGAAACAGTAACTTATACAATTAACTAAAGATCTTTGCAACTATCAATGAAGAGGATATCTCCATTATAACAAATCCTGATTTAATTATATCAGTTCATTTATTAATACAATATAAATAATTTACTAAAATGATACTAGTATAGCTTTCTAAAGACTGTTCCAGAAACAAAATAAGATTATATTTTACAAACTAAAACAGAAGTACAAAAGACCCTAGTAGACCCAGCATATGACAGCACAGAGACCTCCCCTTAGCGTTGGGAAATTTATTGCTTAAAGTAATGAACCAGAACACTAAGAACAACATTAATACATAAAGTGCTTCGCGAAGATGACCTTTAAAAAGGGGAGAGTTAAATCCGGATGGCGATGCCTCCCAAGAATTTCAAGTTCCACAGAGACTGCTCTCATCTGTACAAATTCTCTGCATTAGTTACCAGAGTTGCTGAGAAAGATCCAAAAGCAGTATGACTCATTGATGCAACAACCATGACATTGTAAAAACAGGATTTTAAATGTATACCGGCTCCTCTAATAATGGAAATATTTTGTGAGCTGTTCCAACATAAGAGAGCATGGTAGAAAGCACATTAGGCACATGAGGATTAGCATCTAAGTGGCGCAGTTGCCTACACACGGAATCGATTATATAATCAGAGTTCTCTAACACCAAGTGACCCACCTGAAATAAAATTTAAATGGTTAGGGTTATAGATCCAAATGCTCTAATTGAAAGAATTCCATACCAATACTCACAGTCGGACAGTTCTGTGTAGCAGAGATAACATGTAAAACAGAATCAGCTGCCCTTCTAACTTGGAAATTTGAGCAAATAACATTTTCAAGCAACATATAGAGTGAAGAGTGAAGAAATCCACATGAAGAAAATTCTTTGCCAAGGCAGGTATTAAATACACCTATTCCTTCAATAATGACCTGTTACCCAAATAAATAAATAAATAAATAAATAAGCGCAACCCAAAGTAGTAATGATAATAATAAGTTCTATGAATTGAAAAAAATTGCCTTTGCACATGCACATTGATATATTCAAGAGAAAAGAAAAATATTTTTTTAAGGTCACAGAACCTGGTGCAGGATTGCATTGTCATTGAACACATGTAAGCTTAAGTTTCCATCAACTCCAAATTGTTGAGGAGAGGCTGAGTGCTCGAGTGGAAGATCCCAGATTTCAGGTGATAAATATTCATGTAAAACATTACCAATGCAATCAATCAAGTGATTCCTTGCACCAATATTATGATACATCTTCTGAATACAGTCTTCTAGCAAAGTAAGCCCATGTCCACAAGGTTTGCCAATACCTTCTCCATAAACATCGGTTTCCTGTCGTAGACCAAAATTGAACATTCTGTTGAAAGATTTAGTGGCCGGATCTGAAAGCCCAAATATCATTTCATTCAAAATGCATGCAGCAGTACTAGCTTGTCGGACCAACTGCCCTGAAACAGTTCTTTTATACCATGATTCCCAGCTTTCCTTATGGAGTTCTTTCATTCGCAAATCAGAAATCAGCTTAAGCAAGTGTCCCAGGAGAATATCAACTAAACCAGCATAAGAACCTGCACTTCGAGAGTCTGAAAAAAGTGACCTTAAATAAGTGTCAATATTTAATTTAATTAATGAAAATATAATTTAGCAAAAACTAGGTAAAGAATCAAACCTGTGAACATGAATAGGCTGACTAGTCGCAGAATTCCTGAAAGAGTCTGGTACAGCTTCTGACTACCAACATTAACAAACCAAGGGGGCATGCTGAGCAGCTCATTTTCATTCTCTACATGTTTATAAAGATCCAAACTCTTCCTATTTTGAGAAAAAAGAAACTGAGAATTTTCAGTACTGGTAATCGCCTGGATCTCAGATATTGAATGCATGAAGCCGGATGATTTTGATCTTGCTGCCGCAAGCTTGTTAAGTGAACCAGCAACTACAGAATTCTGATTCAAACATGAGGTGAATACATCCACGAAACGAGCAACAGTCACCTAAGAGAAGTCAACTAACATGAGTCTATGAGATAGCTAAAGCTAAAGTCATTTAAAATATGAAAAACATATTATGCTTGTGTTAAGATAACTTTTTCAGAAAGACCAAAAAAACTTAGGCTTGCTGGAAGCAATATCAAGAGTATTGGAAAGTTTTAAATCATATCGTTATGGATGCCTTCACATTAGTCTAGTGCAATAAGGCTAGATGAACATATGGATGTAGAACTGATGCAGAACTAATATAGATAAATGGAATAGCAAAAAGAAGTACACAATGCACAATAAATAACATTAAACATGCCCATTACATATGATAGGAGAATTACGAATTACATTTATGAGTTTAAAAATGCTGCTATCAGAAATATCTGTTGATCATGGTGCACCGTGATTTCAATGTAGAAAGTAGATTTAGTGAACTTCAATCTTGAATGCAAATAATTAGATTTTCAGTATTACACTTTATATCCTTCTCAAGTTATCTAAACAAATTAGCATGAAGTGTTATTTTCTACACTTGATTTTGTATCACACAGTTCTAGAAGTAGTCTAATTAGAAAAGAGACTATTTAAATATCATGTGAATCAGTACAGTAGACCTACTTAAATACCTTGTCTGGCATTAGCTCCAAAAAAAGTAAAGTATTAACATAATATTAAGGCATAAAAAAAGAACAATCAACTGTATAAATCCAGGGTATATCAATTTCTGAAAATTTTAAATGAAGAAGGCATAGACACTTGACACATCGAAAATGAAGCCTGAAGTGAGCTACATAATTGTATATTTATCATTCTTCATACATTTAAAATCCGAAGGGGAAGGGTCAATAAAGGAATAATTGGAAAGTTAAAATTAGCTAGCTTTCTTATTCAACAAACTTGGAAGCTGCTTATGATAAAGATGTCTCCATATAGGTATGCTTTACTATTCTTCTTTTTTTAATTTATTTTTTATGAGAAACTTATCCATGGAACTACTATAGATGCTAGAAAAGAATCTAAGACAGTAATCATACTGGAGAAACAAGAAGGTAGTCCACGACAAGTCTTGGGCCACAGAAGTACGTAACAGTAAGTAACTTTTGGGCATGCGATAGTGCCAGCAACTCCTCATTACCCAGGACCATTTGAGGAAGCTTTTCAAGTAATCTAAAAATACACACGACAAAGTTAGTCTTCCAAAGGGGTCAAGATAACGTGTGCACATTACGGGGAAAAATTCACCTGCTAAAAAGCTCAGCAATGTCATGTTCATTTTGATGCTTTCCTTTGGATGAAACCAAAAGTCTAAAGAATGCCTGGGCTTCTGAAGACACATCTTCAGCATCATCACATGCCAAAACACACAAAATTTCCTACATTCAACCAGATCACATGTATTAATTTCATAGCTACTACTAACGAAAAGGAAATTGACATTATTTATTTTCTTACGAGGATGATTCAAAGAGAGGCTATCATAAATTATTATATTTTAAAGGCATCTTATAGAGACATTCATAAGATCTTTAGAACATATTCTATTTTAAAGAGACTAATTTGCAAAAAAGGATCGATGCTTTTCAACCATGACGCAAAGATCCAAAAAGTTACGTATCTACGACTAGGTTTTTATGGCTTGAAAGGAACAATTATTATAGTTAAATGATGTTTTTCAACCTGAAAGCATCATTTTCATTGTCACAAAGATCCCCCAGGTTTAAAATTTTCTTGGGCAAAACAAATTTTGGAGTACAAAGATGTCATACAAATCCCTCGTGGTCTGCAGTCTGCACTATGGAGAAGGTAAATGGAGATTCAAAAAAGACACCTCAATATCAAACCAAATTAAATATTAGTTTTTGCCTTTTGGTCATTTTTACATCAAATGAACACTTAAAGGTAAAGGCACATCATGAAAGCCAAAGGTAAATCATGCAAGCCAAAGCCAACTGAAAAATATGTCACGTGTAGCATTATGATATCCAGCTTACCAACAGCATCAACTTGCTTTCTTTCAACGTGTAATTGCATTTGCATAACAGAGCCCGAACAGAAGCCAAAACCCCTTGTCTCACCTTTTTGCTTGGATGAACACAAAGCTGCAAGATCATAAAAGGAAAATGATTTTTAAATAGGTGCATGTGCATTGTGCAGGCAACGAAGAATAGTACAAGCTACAGAAATGATAGTCAGTAAAACATACATGTGGAAACGTTGCAGACAAAAGTTTATTAACATGAGCAGTAGTATTTGTTAACCAATCCACCGTTCGCTTTACACGCAGTGACCCAACTTTCATGTCAGCTTTGACCTGCATATCATCTTCCCTAGACATTATACTTCCTTCCTCTACAGAATCAGTCGAATCTCTGGCATCATTCTGCACTATATTTTTTACAGGAAGGCGGCGGAGGTCTTCCAGGAATGATGCAAGAGGTTTCTGTTTACTTGAACAGGAGCCAGAACTTTCATCAACTTCAACACCACAAATAGATGTAGAGACACCATCCTCGAGAACTATAACGAGATATTCAACCAGCCCTCTAACTGCTTGATCCAAGGCTGTTGTACTTCCAGCGGCCCCACTAATCATTGTTCTTGATGTGTGCAATATTTTCCCAAGCTGACTGACAACACCTGGCAAATAAAAAGCCAAAGCATCTGCAATACCAACCTGCACTTTCACATAAAATACGATAAATATGTCTCCTTCAATATTTTCACATATGAAAATCTGTCTTCCTGACTCCTGTTGCTTGTAGAAAATGAACAGACTCGCTTTCCTTCTTACCAATGCTTACGATTACATATCAATGACTAGAAATAAAATGCACTACACTTTAATCAGGAGTAGAAAGATATATCATAAAGATAATTCTCAAAACCATGGTTCCCATCAGCACATAATTTAATTCTTAAAATCCCACAGTTCATGCACTTACGGAAAATAGTATTATTTCTTAGAATAATCAGAATACCTTTGCAACAAGCACTCGAAATGTGACCAAGGCTTCAACTCGAATCTTCGAGCTGCCTCTATGACCTCGAGTAGCCTCAATACCTGCAGCCTTCAAATAGACATCAAGTTAGACATTCTGAAGAATATTTTATATGGAACAAAGGACAATTTCTTAAACAAAATTTCCCATGGAAGGAAACCCATCTAAGAAGTAAGAAGATATAAACATGCC
Organism: Pogostemon cablin; assembly: GCA_023678885.1. NCBI lineage: Eukaryota > Viridiplantae > Streptophyta > Magnoliopsida > Lamiales > Lamiaceae > Pogostemon > Pogostemon cablin. Next base: position 21,585,775 of record CM042971.1, read on the forward strand.
TTGAGCATTAGTGACAGCCAGTGTCCAATTGCAGCAGAGGCAGGCTCAGATTGAAGAAATGCTAGTGAACATTCTTTTGAGACTGAATTACATTTTGAGACTTTAGGAACAGGAAACTGCAGCTCCTTTTCAGATGGAAGAACCATATCAGCTACTTGTTTGCATGGACAAGAATCATCAGAACAAGGACGCAAATTAAGTAGCACAGCCCTGAAACATCTTATTACTCCTTCACGGAACTCTTCTGAAGCTTCCAGTGGTGAAAGCATAGCTCCATACGTCAATTTTTTCAGTGTAACAGCCATCTGTACCATATAAGAATTATAATATAACATAAGTTATAACACACAGCACAAACATATTTATATAAAGAGTGGCATGAAAAGATAAATACAATTGAGTTCCTAGATAAATATAAATTATATCTTAGTCAAGAAACCAATATTCACCTCAGTGCTCAACTTCCAGCAACAAGCTGAAGTTAATCATTAACATAAAAGAGTCCTAGCTTTTATTCTAAGCCAAAATTTCAAACCAAATTTTCTTTGATTCATGCAGGCCACTTTTAAAGATTAAATTTTGGAAGTTTAGGGTGCATTAGATTGGATGCAATTACGTGTTTTGTAAAGTCAACATTAGCTACTTTGTCATGATATCTCCTCTCATTAACCCCCACTTCCTAAAAACCCCCTCTACAGCCAGTAAGTATGCTGTTAGTCTGAGAAACTTTCATTTGGATACAGATACATAAACATAAACCTGAGTTGCTTGATGATAAATCATATAGACCTTCTTCTTCATTATTATAGGATTAAAGGAACATCCATGTCCTTGGTGCAAAATATTGCAAACTGAGTTTGAAGTAAAGTTAAAGAAGATAGCCAGATATGCATATTATGAGAACATGAAGAAATTCAAAATTAACATCTAAAGAATCGAAATGAATATCACCTATAACATAGACATCAAATAAAATGGCATTTTCAGCTTTGAGTACCTGGTCAACTGATCCTAGATGACACTTCTTCAGGACTTCTTCCAGGCAGAGAACTACACCTTCCGCCACAGGGTCGCAAACTTTATTTTCCATCTCTATAGTGTTAGATACAAGAAAATTATCTTTGGACTTCAATGTTGTGGAAGATCTACAATTCACTGATGCATCGTATAGGAGCAGCAATGGGAACAAAGTATAGCTGAAAAACACAATAAGCAACAGGATTTTAAGAAATCTACATTATATAAAAAGGGGAAGTAATGGAGTTCGCAGAGAGAATTGACCTTGAGCATTCATTTCCAGCATGTGTTTGCAAAAAAAGTGAAATTTTATTAAATGTAAAAAACTTCATAAAATCACACACACCATTATATCATCACTCGATAATTTTCGAATTTTAGGATAATATGAATCAAGTTCAATCCAAAAACCAACGAAAAAGATGGAACAATCTAGGTTGTGTATCACTTTGGAAAAATATTATCCTGGTGATTGCAAATGACCGATATAATATTTTTATTGAAGACATACAAATACCATTGATCTTGCTGTAATTTATCAAGACTCAACTTCCCAATTGAGATAATTATAAGAACATCTACAGACTTGCTAGGATTGTCCAACTAATATCTGATTGATGTTAAGAATAACCACAAAGGTCTTCTGAAATCTTGAACAAAGTACTAAGGGCCACTTGACATATTAGTACAAAATTTGGCCCCTAATTCTTTTAAATTCATCCAAATTCGAGGGAGAAAACAGAATATAAATTTTGGTTCCAGACAATAAAAATATCTCAAGAAAATCGCATAAGACCAGAATTTTAAAGTAGATAACTGAAAAAATCAGCACCCAACAATCCCCAAGTAAAATTTTGAGAATGAAAACTCATATCTCAATAACCATTAACCAGCAATAAAGACTCACCAGACAGACAATCAAGAAACCAATTTCAGAAACTAAAGGAGAAAGGAAGAGAAAGAGGCATACTCCAAAAATGGCTGAAGAGACTGAGGGGAGGATCGTTGGAGTAAGTGAAGGAGTTGAGGAAGGAAGGAATGAGTTCTCTTGGAATTCTGAAGGAGGTCCAGCAGCTGTATGCAGTACTGTTTCAGTTCAAAGAAAAGGGCGCTATTCATGGTATCGTCTTCTCCAGTTTCATCAGCAATTGCGCATGAATTTCCGTTGAATCGTTGGCTTTCCTCCATGGCTGTAGCTTACAAAATGCGGAGCGCAGAGAGAGATTCAGGGAAAATCATTGTGTTTGCCCACTAGAGTTTTCTTCATTTGCTCATCTTTCATGAAAAAATAAAAAAAAAAACAAAAAAAAAATTGAGAAAAACTATGGGCTGGGCCTGAATAAAGAGATAATTTATGGGCCTTAGAATTTGATGTCAATATAATTAATGGACAGCCTGTTGTATGATTGGGCTGGGCCTCAAGGCTATTACCAGAAAGTATTCAATTCAACCCAAAGGAAGACCCAAGTCCCTTGCTGGTGCCGCCTCTTTCGACGCTTTTCATTCTCTCTTTCTTTTCTATTCACCAGTCCAGATATCTCAGAGATTCTTTTACTAGATGAAGGGTGTCTGAATCTAGTTCCATATGTTTAAGGTAATTTTTTTTTTTTACATTTTATACTCTTCACATTGTTTTTGTTGGGATTTACTGGACGTTTTTGTATTCTTTTAATATTGTGAGAATTATATTAGTACGGTGAGTTTTGTGTCGGTATTTCATAGAATAATCAGTTTTGTTGAGATTACTGTTTTCGTTCTTGTGTTCTTTTTTTATTTCATATACTGGGATTTATAGAAAATGCTTTCTTCTGTGTTTTGTATCGATATTCCTTTCATGCATGTTTCGGAGAATGTGAACTCTCTTATGTATTTGTATCAGTGTTGTGATGGTATGTCATTATTCTTTCTTTCATGATTCGAGCCATAGCTATCTCTCAGTGTCCACCAGTAAGCCGCACTAAATTTTTTTTTAGTTCAATAGTTTGATGTTTAATGCTATTTTGGTAAACTTGTAAATTACACATGGTTTAGTTCTCTATATTGTTTTCCTAGTGTCATGACTTAGTGCATCTTTGTTGCGGGGGAGGAATTCATGGGCAGTGTTGATGCATTACGGGATAAAGCTAAATTTTCAGTGTGGTCATGGTTGATTTGCTTTACTCGTCTGCTCGTATCAAGCCTTACCAGCTAGCGTATCTTCTAATACTAATTAAATTCATTGTTTACTGTATCAGTTGAATCCCTATTTGTTTATTTACTTATTTCAGGTTTCATTTTCTTAGTAGTCAGTTCATACTGTCGAGCAATAATGACTTGAATTCTCTCTTCCATCAGCACAATTCTGATTATCCTCTTTTTCATTAGATCTATGCGTGTATAGGTTGCAATTCTGCCAAGTTTGGACATCTTTATGCATCTGCACCTACCCAACCTGTAAATTGGCACCTTTACTGTTTGGTAGTGTTTTCTTGTGAATTTTTTGTTCTTTATTATCATTATAATAGAGGGTTCATATTTTTCTTTATCTCCTTGGAGTAACAACTTAATTTTTCTTTAAAGTTTAAAATAAAGTATGTGTGTTTATCCTTCTTTTTAAGAATAGATGCTCACATTGACCAGAATCGACGACGAATAGATTTTTTTTTTTTTTTTTTTTTTGTGATGGTATGCCATTTTTCTTTCTTTTATGATTTGAGTCTTAGCTGTCTTCTAGTTGCCACCAATAAGCTTTGCTGAATTTTCTATGGTTTCTCAGTTTGATCTGTAATGCTATTTGGCTCAATCTGTGGATTATACATGGTGTAGTTCTCTATATTGTTTTCCTACTGTCATGGCTTAGTGCATTTTTGTTGCAGTAGATTGAAAAAGGTGTTCCATGCTCATTGCTTATTATTATTATTAGTATTCGTATTGGTATCATATCTATATTCATAGCGGCTTTCTTATTTTGTTTGATTACTATATCCATAGCTGCTTTCTTATTTATTTGATTACTATATCCATAGCTGCTTTCTTATTTTGCTCGATTACCTTGTTCCATTGAGTTAGCATGTGGTCTTTTAGGCTAAGAATACTATTACTAATCTTTCATGCTAACATGCATCATTCCATCATTTCAATTTTTTTAGCCAATTAGGTATAAGTTCTCATTATATTTCATTGGATTGGATGCCTAACCAATACCTTAACCCCGTTGTAATTTATTCCCAAATGTGATGCTACATTTCTCTATAGTTAACATATACTATAGGAATAATACACCTTGCATTGCACTGGCATAAATGTGTGATGATTAATTTTTAAAATTTTATATAGGATTTTTAGTCAACTATTTGGAATTTTTTTTTCATTAGACTGATACAAAGTGACTCTAAATCAAATTTAATCATAATACTTATTTTTGACTGGGTTTGTTATTTTTCATTAATAACAAACACAAACACATAAGCATGTAAACTCATAATAAATTGTGCAATTTATTTTTAAAAGAGGAAGTATTATTAGATGGTGCCTCTGTTTTGCTTAAAGTTACATGTGCAGCTCTTTGTTTGCTTCTTCATTGCTTCTATGTACACTAATGAGTTGCTCATGGCATAATTGGTTCACACAGAATTTGCGTTGTTTTGGCCTTTGTTGCTTTAACTCAATCTGTGTTGTCTGTCTTTTGCCTCACACCAACTGAGTTGATCTACCATTTGAATGTTCTTCAGTGGCCTGTTTTCTGCTGTTCTTGGAGTAATTTTTACGTATTCTTTTTCACTGTTGACATCGACATGCATCTGCTCCACCACCTTTGATTCTTTGATCAGTCCTCAATTGCTTGGCAAAGGTTTTGCTAATCCTACACCCTTCGAAAACCCATGGGGCGGGAGATGTAAATAGTTACCTTTCTGACCCTCATTTCCCGCCGGAAAACACCTCCGGCTTTCGCTCTTTTCTCCACAGCCGCTACATCATCTTCTAAACTCCACTCTAAATACTCATTTGTAACCCCACCGTCTCTCCACCCGCTGCCACCCAATAAAAACACCAATTTATATAACAAACCCAAATTTCAAGCCCGGAGACCACCCTACCGCCCCCCATCGTCCCTCGACCGGTTTCTCCCGCCGATTAGGTCCGACCTTCCATTTGACTTCCGCTTCAGCTTCACTGAGAGCAACACAAAAGTCAGGCCTATTGGGCTGAGGGGCCCCAAGTATTCCCCTTTCAGCCCGGATCGTCTAGACCTGGTATGGACTGGAGTTTGTGCTCCGGCTGTGGACCCGAAAGTGAGATCTACTGGAGTTGATGGTGAGTTGGAGGATAAGATGATAGAGATGAGAGGGAGAGTTCAGGGCGAGCCCTTGACTAATGCTGAAAGGAAGGCTCTTGTTGAGAGGTGTCAAAGGCCTAAAACCAAGATGCAGATCAATTTGGGTGTGTTTCATTCTCCAGTTCTTAAAATTTTTATTTTTATGCAATTATGCCTTGTCTCTCTTCGCGTATTTGTTGAAATTTGATTACATTTAAGCTAATTTATTCTCCCTTCCGTTATCCTCTTCTGTGAAAAGTGGAATGATTGTTGTGAGGGTTGATCAACTTGAAGCTGCATTGTAATCATGGGGTTTGGAAATTGGATGAACTTTTAATGGATGTGATTCAAGTGGTGTTGGCATTTGATGAACTTTATTCCTGAGCTTGCTTGTAAAACTTAACTTACAGAATAGCTGAATCGCAGTTATTCAAAATTACTTTTATTACGTTTTGAGGACAAGAATCGAATTATTTTGGCTGTCATCTTGTATTTGAGCGTGCTTTCATGTTTTCGATTATAGGGAGGGATGGTTTAACGCACAACATGCTGGATGTTATTCATAAGCATTGGAAACGTGTGGAGGCTGTCAGGATAAAATGTATGGGAGTGCCTACTGTTGATATGAAAAATATATGCACTCAGTTAGAGGTATCTTCTTGACGTTTTATCCTTTTTTTTTTGTATCATATCGCTGGATGAGAAGCGTTGTTTGTTGAATTCACTTCATTTTTATAAAAAACATTTCCTTAGTTTACCTTTGAAGAAAAATCTTTTAACTTGTTTGTAGACATTGCTTACATTTTTTTCTGTTAAAAGCATCTAAAATGTGTGTATCCCAGTATAAAACATTTGGAAATATCATCCATAGACATGGTGGCCGACTCATACTTTATAGAGGTAGGCATTATAAGCCAAGCAGATGGCCTGAGATACCATTAATGTTGTGGAAGCCTCAAGAGCCAGTGTACCCTAGGCTTATAAAAACGACAATCGATGGCTTAAGCATTGAGGAAACCAAGGAGATGAGAAAAAGAGGTTTATCTGTCTCTGCCTTGACAAAACTCGGTAAAATTTCATTTTACTATCTCTTTAGGGACAGAGTCTGTGTGATCTCTTTATAATGTATGAATCACTACTGCAGCTAAAAATGGCTACTATGGTAGTCTTGTACCCATGGTTCGCGATGCTTTTCTTTGCGATGAGCTGGTTCGGATAGACTGTAACGGCCTCCCAATAAGTGACTATAAGAGAATAGGGTGCAAACTGAGGGTAATTTTTTCTTGTTGAATGAAAATGAAAGTGTCTCATCTCATTAGTTACTGTTTTTGGAAGAGTATGTGCAAATCTATCTGGAAAATTTGTGCTGACAATGCTACTTAGTCAAATAAATATCCGAACATTTCTAATTATGTCCCAAACACATGCTATGCTGTATTGTATGTTGATTAATTACTTATGATAGGATGATTTTCCGTAAGCTAGCTTCCACAATAAATCTCGTGGCCTTTTGTTGATTGACTTCAAATTGTTTATTCTGTGAAACTGTTTTCTTGAAGCTAAACTAGTGCTGTAATTGTTATGCTGGTGCAGGACCTTGTTCCTTGTTTCCTCGTCACGTTTGAGAAGGAGCAGGTTGTCGTGTGGAGGGGCCAAAATTATAAGCCCACGGAGGGCGGTTACTTCCTTGCAGATAGCGAATCATTTGACGATCTAAATGATGCAGATGAAAACTTTAGCACAGATGAGCAGGAGCAGGGCACAACCGATTTTGATTCTGGTAGTTCTGATGAAGACTAATCTACGGAACCATGCTTGTTGTCCTCAAATCACGATTTCCCTAGTTTGACAATGGGACATTAGGTAACGTTCGGTAGTGTAATACACATGCCTTGCTTTAACATTCTTCGTTCGATTTAAAAAAACGTATTTTTATATGCACTCTTTCTGTACAAATCTCTGAACATGGGCACAGGTGGAGAAAATAGATCCACGAAAACATGGATCCTTCGTTATTAAAGCCCTCACATTCACATGTTTGCTGAAATAATCAGATTGCTCACGTGGTCTGTGTGGGTAGATGATGAAGAGGAGAAGACTAATGTAAATATAACCAAGGTTAACAAATTGTTGGAGTTGAGGAAGGAAGAGAATGAAAGTATAATTTCTGGTTCTGCGTATGTATCAAGATTGAGAGCTCAGCATATTAAGATGAACCCAGGTACAGATTGGGCAAAACCTGATTTCCGTGGAAAAGATTGTAGTTCTGAAGACGAGGATTCAGAGAAAGAAAGTGGGGTGGTGTTAGCTAATGGTTTTGAAGATCCTGAATTTGCTGGTGATATCCTTGGGACAAATTATTCAGAGGAGCATGAAGTTATTACCTAGACTCTCGAATATTCAAGATTTTTTTATGCTAATAAGAAGGATCCGTCCTATGGTCCCATCAATTCTGTTCAGTTCCACAAGAATGCAAAGCTGCTCCTTGTTGGCGGGTTGGATAGAACATTAAAATTCTTTCAACTTGATGGAAAAAAGAACGAGACAATACAGAGCAGCTTCCTTGAGGATTGTCCAATTCGAAAGGCTGCTTTCTTACCTGATGGATCTCAGGCCATCATATCAGGTAGAAGAAAGTTTGCTTATAGCTTTGATTTAGTCAAAGCCACTAAGCCAGCATGGATAAAATAGGCCCATTTACAGGAAGGGACGAGAAGAGCCTGGAAGCCTTTGAAGTTAGCCCTGATTCTAGAACTATTGCCTTTATTGGGAATAAAGGGTGTATCTTGTTAGTGACATCAAAGACGAAAGAATTGATTGGAACACTGAAAATGAATGGAACCGTTAGATCAATGGCGTTCTCTAAAGATGGGTAGAAATTGCTGAGCTCTGGTTGGGATGGGCAAATCTACCACTGGGAACTAAGAACAAGGTCTTTTTTACACAAAGGTGCAGATGAAGGTTGTTTGAATGGCATAACTCTCTGTGTTTCTCCTATTGGTGACATATTTGCAGCTGGTTCGGACAGTGGGATTGTGAATGTTTATAGTGGAGATGAATTCCTCCGAGGGAAGAGGAAACCACTAAAAGTTGTGGAGAATCTAACCACAAAGGTGGATTTCATGAAATTCAACACTGATGCTCAAGTTCTGCAATCGGTTCTTGGATGAAGAAGGATAGCATGAAGTTGATTCACGTCCCGTCTTTAACTGTTTACTCGAACTGGCCTCCCCCTAACCAGGATCTGACGTGTATGTATTTTGGCCCTCATGGAGGTTTTATGGCAATGGGAAATGCTGCTGGAAAAGTGCTGCTATACAAGCTCCATCACTATCATCAGGCATAAAAGGTATTTGGACTAAACCTTTAAGTATATGCTCTTTGGCCTAGGGGTATCCACAATCTTTTCTTACCTAGTTTTCATATTTTAATTTTATTAGTGATACGTATAAGTCTCATATGTCTAAAAAGAAAATAGATACATTAATAGTGAACGACCCAAAATAGTAAAATTAGAGTATTATTATTAACATTTTATTATAAAAGTTATCACTTTTTATCCGTGGGACTGTTTCATCTTTGTCTAATTTAAAAAATTGTGTGATAACATATCCCAAAATTATATTAATAAAATCGATAATTATATATATATATATATATATATATATATATATATATATATATATATATAATGGGTATTCCGTATAAGTCCTAAATAAATTTATGAAACACTTAAACCTTAAATATAATTTTGTATATTTTTCTCAATTGTTTTTGTGTTAAAATGTTGTCATGTTGGCGGAGCCCAATAAAAACACAATAATGAGCAGCATTTTAATAATTCAGCAAGCCCAAATTAAAAGTATAAATTATTGAAAACGTTCACTAATTTTTAGCTTAAATAATTGAAGTATAAATGTATAATTCATCCTTACGACAAAAACAATTAGGTACACAATCAGTCAATCACCTGCTCTGTTACTGGAGAGGCAAAAAAAATGATAGAGAAAACAGACCAAAAGTTTCAAACTTTACCATTACAACAACACAATAATCACATAATTAATGTTTTAGAAATGCTGTGCACCCGGGACATCAACTATATGAGAGGCTAATCAATTACGAGTGGAATTTGCGGTAAGAAGCGTAAGAGCACATTCCGTGCACCTTTGCAATTTACATGCTCCTTTGCAATTTAAATCCCTAGCAATACGTAGGTTTAAATGGTATTGGAGGGGGAGAGTTGTGCTCACATGGGGACACGGAGTATTCCTCCGTGTCCCCGGGAGCGCAGGAGCTTTTGCCTTAGTCCAACTGTTTAGCTTAGGCATAGCATGTTCTTCTTACTTGACTCTCTTATGTTGTTCTAAGGAGGCTTCCCAACACACATGTGATAGCCTATTGATTCAGTGGTTGAGACTCTAATTTCAGTCTATTATTATACGATAGCTAGTTACTGATTAAGCTAGTTTTTAAGGATATGTTATCGGTAATCAACCACTTCCATTAATACAATTATCTACTAAACATAAAATAATGATACTTTTTAATCACCTTAAAAAAAAGTAAACGGATAAATTGACAGAGTATTTCATAAACCATACTCCCTCCGTCCCACACAGAGGGTCATTTTTTTTTCCATTTTGGTCGTCCCACCCAAAGATTTCATTTTCCTTTTTTACAGACATGGGACCCACACACATCCACTAATACAATTAAAATATGGACCCACACTTTCACTAATACAACTATCTACTACTCATTAAATAATAACACCCCTTAATTCACGTGCAAAAAGCAAATACTACCATTTGGGTGGGACGAAAGGAGCGTAACAAATTTGATAATACAAAAGTGTTTAACCATTTGAAGTCTAGAATTCGTTTTAAGAATGGAAGTCGAGAATTTGGAGTTGGCTAGCGATGAAAAATGAGTGACATATGAAGTATTTGTTTAAAAAATGGGGTAGAAATCCTAGAATGTTTGATAATTTAATAGGTTTTCTCTTGTACTTTGTATTCTTTTTAAGATATTTATACCTCTGAAATAAATATATATATTATCTTTTCTGTAAAAAAGAAAAAAAGTGTTCAGCCATTTCACATGCAAGCTTTCTACGGCAAATTTGACCCAACATTCCTAACAGGCGACAATGACGTGGTTAGTGGCAATTGGCATTATGGTGTTGTATATTGAAAAGACCGTAATACCCTACCTCATATGTCTAATTATTGAAAAGTTGATATTTTGAATAGAGCGCCATCGAAGAGGAGAGCACTGGCTTGGCTGCATTCTTATCGTTTCCAGTGACATTTGTACTCCTCACTAGCCATTGAATTTAAAATCTTTATGCGATATATTGGAATTAGGAGGACCACTTATATGACCCACAGGTGACTCCTCACATGAAGGAGTGTATATTATGGAGTACGCACCCCCCTCCCTCATGTGAGGGGGTCATCCGTGATCACGGGCCACACAAGAATAACCCTGAAATTAAAATTTGTTTGATTATACATCCTAAATTCATTATATAGAGATAAAGAAAAATCATTTTTTTACTTACTTTTGAAATAGTGTAGTACTTTTGAATAATAAATAAATAATAAAGTATATTATGTGCATTAAAAAGATAATGACAAAGTTGAAATTGTCGTATATTCCGCATTAGAGAGATACTCTCTCAGTCTCAACTTCAAATTCACACTTTCCGTTTTGGTGGTCGATCTACATTCAACTTCACACTTTCATAAAAAGAAAAGACAACTAATTAATATCCCCCTAACATACTTTAATTTCAAATTTAGTTTCACCTTTTTAACGCATAATAACATACATTATTATTTATTTATTATCCAAAAATACCATACTACCCACAAAAGTAAGTCTAAAAGTGATTTTTTTAAACTCTGTATCTACAGTAAGTGTGAAGATAAATTTGAGACAGAGAGAGTATTAGTTAGGTGTTTTTTCCTTTTATGAAAATGTAAAGTTAAATTTGAGACGGATCAAAATGAAAAGTGTGAAGTTGAAGTTGGGACGAAGGGAGTATTAATTTTTTATTATTGTAGGAAGAAATTAAATTGATAAGGAATATTAATACCCTTTTATAATTAGACATGCACAAAATAACCGGAACCGCCCAAAATGGAATCGAAATCGGATATATTTCGGTTCGATTCCGGTTTCTCATTTCTTGGAATCGAAACCGGCGGTTCCGGTTCCAAACCGGCGGTTCCACCTATTTTTTTATTTGCGTTGTGAGTTTAAAAAAAAGAAAACCGAAACCGCCGGTTCCAAAACCGAACCAAAATTGCCCTAGGATCGGTTTAGTTTCGATTCCACATTTTTGAGAACCGGAACTGGCGTATGCATGTCTATTTATAATATTAACACGTAAATATTTAGTATGACATTACAGAGTATGATAAAATATCATATGAAAAGTTTAAAAGAATATAACTATAAACCCCCTCCCTCCATTTCAAATATATACATTTTGCCATTTTAATTTATTGCGATAGGTATATTTCTCTTTTTAATAAATAAGATTTATATACAATAATTAATATATTATTAGAAACAACATTAATACAACTATTTACTATATATATTAAAATATTATATTTCTCACTTATCTATATATTAAATATTATATCATTTAATTTACATGAAAAAATAAATGTCCCCTTTTAGGGGATGGAGGGAGTAGTTTGAAAGAAAATGTATTAAAGACCGAATATTATGCATAAATGAAATTGAGAGTTTTATTAGAATGCATCTGTGGCACCGGTGCATACGGATGATTTCAACGTTAGATTAATTTTTAAATTAATCTTTATCATTAAATTAAATACAATTACTAAAAATTAAATAAAATAAATATTCACTACTATTCTATTTAAATCTATCCATTTTAGGATGCACGGTGCACCATAAAATCACTCTTTAATTAAATATTAAATTTAAATTTAAGTTGCAAACCTAGAAAGGTTTTTGTTTTAATCTTTAAGTCTTAACATAAGCAAACGGTTGCCGTCCAAATAATAAATTAAATCCACATTTAAAATAAATATATCAACATACCTATATGTTCTTTTCAATGTAGTTTCTACTATATTCTCATTATAAGATATAGTTTTTATAGACACTTGAATTTTATTGCCTAATATGTGGTAAATTGCATACTAAAAATTAATTAGTTATTTATTTATTAAGGAATTTAAATAAATTATTTCCTAAAATAAATGAGTAAATAATTGATAATTTGGCAGATCTAGTCAGATAAGCCAAAATCAAGCAAACTTGCAAATTAAAGATGTTAAAGCTCAATCCTTGGATGTGATCAAATCAAATCATGATCAAATTTGGAATCAAATCAAGATCAAATTTGATATCAAATCAAATCTGACTCAACCAATAAGATCAAAGCCCAAGCCTACAAAATCAGGCCAAATCAAGATCAACCAATCAGATTGCAAGTTATAGATGAAAGATTTCTTATCCTTCACCTACATAAGCTAATAACACAAGCCACGCTCCTTCAAGATCTTTACGATCCGGGATCAAGGTGCTAAGCCCCTAGATCAAGCGGTCTTTAAGTCAACAGCCTCCGGTCAGAGCCCCTCCAATCCGGCGTTCTTCAAGTCAACAGCCTCTGGTCAGAGATCAAGGTTTTAAACCTCTACGATCCGGTGTTATTCAAGAACAACCTCCTGTCAAATATCAAGGTTCTAAACCCCTCCGATCCGAAATTATTCAACCCAAGTTCTTCAGTGTTCTTCGCGGAGTGAACGATGTTATACACATTCAAAAATGTTCTTCGCATGAAGCTCTCAAGTCAACGTTCAATTCGAACAAAGGCTCAAGCCTCCGGATCAACGTCACAAGACTTCAAATCTGAGTTCAGACAAGCTTCATCTGAAGATCCGGCTCAACACACACAGTCAACAAAAAAGTCAGGTCAAAGTCAAAGCTAAGGTCAATTTGGTTCAAGAGAAGAATCAAAGGATTGATTAAAGACTGTAACTCGTTTACATAATCTTCTAAATTAAAAATTCATTTGGATTATCTTTGTTCCCTTTTTGTGTTTATTTTATCGTAAATACAAAATTTATTGTTACAAATTTTGGCTCGCCCAGTAGGACAGTCTCTAACTTTTATCTCTTCTCTCTTCAAGCTTGATGATACAAAGTATGACTCCTCTAAGGATCGCGATAAAAATGTCATCTACCTCAAGCCTTTAGAGCAACAGGCTGTGAAGACTCAAGTGATGACTCCACTAAAGATTGCGATACGAAGGCCTACTGCATCAAAGCCTCAAGAGTTGCAAACTAAAAAGGTTGAAATCATTAAAAGAAGTATGCCCGAAGGCTCTTATGGGGGTCACTTTCAATTAGCCATTGCACGACAACAAGGATGGTGAAACTGATTCTGTCTACTCAACTCCTTACTCAATGGCAAGCTCACCATCTGCCTCAACTGCAAGCGCAGTGATGACGACGAGTGCTATAACCATTGAAGAACACATTGCATGTATGATGAGAGCCAATGAAGGACTCGCCAAACACATAAAAGCTCAAGACTTAAAAATCTCCAAACTTACAAGTCGTGCAAATGGAATACAGGTTAAGGATGAACATTAAGAGGACTCCACAAAACATCATGTATTGGAAAAAAAGCCAATTGAGGACAAAATACAAGCTTCAGTTGATGAAATACTTCCTCTCGACTAACTAAAGGCCATCGTGTTTGAGACAATAAAAGATAAGTTCGAAGGGAGCTCCAAATCTTCTTCAACCTACGTCAAGCCATGTACAAAGAGAATTAACAACTTGAGGATGCCAACTAACTACCAACCTCCCAAGTTTCAACAGTTTGACTGCAAAGGCAACCCACGAAAGCACGTGGCACTTTATTTAGACGTGCAATGATGCCGGTACTTATGGAAATCACATGGTTAGGCAATTCGTCCGATATCTAAAGGGAAATACCTTCGATTGGTACATCAACTTGGAAGCTAACTCCATTGATAGTTGGGGAAAATGCAACAAGAATTCCTCAACCGTTTCTATAGCACTCGAAGAACTGTTAATATGATGGAGCTAACAAATACTCGTCAAAGCAATGATGAATATGTAATCTGACTACATCAATAGATGGAGGAGCCTAAGCCTCAATTGCAAAGAAAAACTATAAGGAACTTCAGTTATTTAAATGTATATTCAAGGAACGCAGGGGAATCTTCGCTACATATTCCAAGAAATTTGGCCTAAAACTTTTGAAGAGTTGGCTACAAGAGATCACGATATGGAGTTGAGTTTACATCAAATAACATTGAATGGCCCTCTATTCAAGACTCTTATGAGTTTGAAGACATGTCTTTCGATGAGCCCGTGGATGAGGAACTGCAAATAAAAAAAACGGTGTCCATAAAAATTCATAGAAAAGCAGCGCATCCCAAAGATAGAGGGCAATGAATTGATAAATCAAGACAAAGCTACTTGACATGAGCGAAAATTATCTGCATAATGCTCTATGATATGAGCTTAAAATATCTAAAATCTTTCAAGTCTACATTACGCTCCTTGATACGAGCTTAAACTATCTAACACAAATCAAATTCAACGTTCTTTTACACGAGCTAAAACTGTCTACACAATACTCCTTGATATGATTTAAACTATCTAAAATCCTCAAGTTACGCTCCTTCATATGAGCTAAAACTATCTACAAGTCACGCTTCTTGATATGAGTTAAAACTATCCAAAACCTCTCAAGTTAATCTTCTTGATACGAACGAAAACTATCTACATGACGCACCTTGATACGAGATTAAATTATATGAAATCTGTCAAGTCTACATTATCCTCCTTGATAAGAGCTAAAACTATCTGAAATCCCCACATGTTATTCTCCTCGGCATGAGCGAAAACTGTCTACACAATGCTCCTCGACATGAGCAAAAACTGTCTACATTACGCTCTTTGATATGAGTTAAAACTATCTAAAATCCCCACATGTTATGCTTCTCGACATGAATGAAAACTGTCCACACAGTGCTCCTCGACAAGAGCAAAAACTATGCACACAAAGCTCATTGCCACGAGTATAAAATGTCAATAAATTCAAGTTCAACGCTGATGATGAAGACGTCTCTAGTTTGGCTAATATCAACAAACTACTAGAGTCTCAGGAGAAGTAGATTACAGAGTTGTAGTACGAGAGCGCCAGTTATTTTTTTTGTCTTTGTCTGTTTCCTCTCACCTCCCTTCTATTTTTCTTTTAACAGGTTGAGTCTTATGTGTGTGAGTGACATGTATTGGTGTATTTGAGTTTGATTCATGTGTGAGTGACCTGTACTAGTTGGATTTGGATTGATTGTACTTGTTCTTGATTGTTAGTGTTGGATTGGATTGTTATTGGGATGTTGACTCTTGAACAAGCATGTTACATTTGTACTTAATACATGATAATTTCGTTGATGAGTTGAATGTATGATCTTACTGATTACTAGTAGTTCATGTAGAGATTGATTTTAATTGCATGCTTTGAAGGGTGTTTAGGGAGTCTATTACCCATGTGAGAATTTGAGCCTATTGAGATCATGCTACATCAACGCTTGATAGTTTATTCTTGTGAGCATCGTTTATATGTTCGTATTCTAGAACTTGGCTTGGAGTCTTACTTGAAGTTTATGATTGATAGATATTAGGACATGATTTTAGGCCATTATTGTTTTATTGAGCCACTTAGCCAAATTTTACCTTCCCTTATTATATTAAAATTATTGGAAGCCCCGTTGAGCCTTAAAGCATTTTCTTTGGCAAGCCTTTGATTAAAAGCCTCCTATTTACCTTTGACTTGAGCCTCAAATGTAACACCCTGAAACCTATACACCAATTTCGTTACTCTCGGGACCTGGTGTAGTGAATTTAAGATGTTACCTAGGTAAATTTTTATTTGTAGACTTTTGAAAAGAGTTCCCAATTTTTGGATTTGTCTTTCATGAAATATATATATATACATATATATATATATATATATATATAGTTGATGACACACGTGAGAGGATTCATAATGAATTATAAAAAAATCTATCTTTTTTTTTACTTTTAGATAGTCTTATTATATAATCCAAGCTATCGTACTTTTGCCCGTGGGAGAGTAGACCCCTTGTCCCGTCACAGCTTCCGCTACGAATTTATCCTGAAAAGTTTTAATAAATGGGGGTGAGACTTATAAACTCGGTGGATGACTAGTAAGTTGATATATACATTGGATAATAATTTCTTAATAGAATCATATCTTCTTCATTTCTTTAACCCGGAGGTTCTGTTCTTTATGACTCGTCAGTCATATGCTATCTATAATATATCGGTATGCCTCGCTAAGGCTTCATGACTTTGAATGTCATTTTAAATCTTTATCTGTGGCTCGAGAGCCCATAAACACAATGACAAGTGTATGTCTCATAATGGTATAACGTTAGTCATTTACAAAATGATACCTTCTAAGTGGGTTTGGTCACTAACGTTAGTATCCTCCTGAATGACAATGTACATAAACACGATAATGCTTCATGGCATGTAAATAAATCTGTATTAAGTGTATATCCAATAACATAACATTCATCTTACTTACTGACAGTGTCACCCACTTTGGCTCTTAAACAGTTTAGGAATAAAGTAGAGAAAGTGATTTGAAGCCTTCGAGATTTAACTGTACTGCACCTTCAAGAATAATATAAAAACCCGATCGTAAGAACAAACATTATTAAATACTATGCTCTCTTACCTAATGGTTGAGTAATGATGGGAAAGAAAATTTTTGAAGTTCGTATATAAAACCCTCTTCTTTATTTATTTTTATTATTATTATTTTTTTCTTGACAAACTTTTGCAAAGATATATATATGTGTGTGTGTGTGTGTGTAGGAATTTATCACTACACTATTTAAAGTTTCCTCATGTAACTTATTAGTACTAATATAATTGAGAAAGATATGTGGTAAACATTACCTTCTTCCCTTCCCTCTTTTTTTTTTAAATAAGTCGTGCGAGAGAAAATATCTATATATTTATAAAGAAACGTAGAAATATGAAAAGATGTTGTAGCAATTTTAAGATAACTGAAAAGAACGGTTTCTCATGTTGGGAAAATATTTTAGACAAAGTGATAGAGAAAAGGTTGAGATTGAGTGAAAAGGGTATGAGTGGGTTAGGGGAAGAAAATAAGCGAAGGCAGGGCGCTCTGCAAAGTATATCGGGGTTTTTATAGAAAAAAGTGAGAATATAATTCCTCCGTGGTAACTAACATGTCGTGTATGGAAAGTAAAGTGAAAGAGTTACGAAATTTACTACGACTATGTCAGCATAAATGACATCACGTGGATTGACTAAAAATTTCTTATGTACCAGCACGTGGTTTTCCACGTAATTAATTTTAATATATATATATATATATATATATATATATATATATATATATATATATATATATATATATATATATATATATATATATATATATTGTGTGCATGCATATATCAATATTCATGTATTTATATTAGATATAAAAATATCCAAATTTCTCTCCCCATTTTTTTTCTTTTTTTTATATCTATACATTATTTTTATTATTATTGTTATTCTTATTATTAATACGAATATACGTAAATCAGGTGCGGTTGTGCAGTTAAATCAAGATGTCCAGCTACTTTTTCCCTGAAAAAAAAAGAAAGATAACTCACAATAAAGTAATTTGATGTATATACACTTGTGTATCATGTTCATGTATATATAATTAATTTTTTTATTATTTTTTAAAATTTTGGGCATTACAATCCACCCACCTTAAGAAATTTCGTCCCCAAAATTCAACTTAATTACTGTCTTAGCTAAGTGTGGATATTTAGTTAGAATCTCCTCTTCACTTTCCCACGTGGCTTCATCTCTCCCATGCCTATCCATTGGATTAAAACAAGTGGTATTTCTCGATTTCTGAGTTTTTACCTTCTCCTTCCTAGCTACGATTGTAATGGGCACTTCCTCATAAGTCATATCCGGATGAATATCCATTTTTTTAAAATTTATAGCATGGTCAAGATTTTCCATGTATTCTGAATCATGGAGACATGGAAGACATCATGTATCATAGACAATTATGGGGGAAAGGCCAATCGGTATGCCACATCACCAATTTTTTCAATGATCTCAAATGGGCTAATGTAGCGTGGCCTCAGCTTCCCTTTCAACTCGAATCGTAATATACCCTTGAATTGTGATACTCGCAGAAAAACTGTCACCAGTTTCAAAATGTAAATCCTTTCGGCGTTTATCAGCATACGATTTTTGACGATCCTGTGCTGCCTTAATTCTCTCCCGTTTATTAGACACCACTTTTACAGATTCCTCCACGAGTTCAGGACCTAGATCCTACTTCATCCCAACACATTGGCATACGACACATTTTTCCGTACAATGCTTCAAATGGAGCCATTCCAATAGTGGCTTGAAAACTATTATTGTATGCAAATTCCACCAAAGGAAGGTGTTTTCCAATTTCCTTCTAAATCTAAGGCGCAAGCCCTTAGCATATCTTTTAGGGTTTGTATAGTTCTTTCAAATTGACCATGTGTTTGAGGATGATATGCGGTATTAAATTTGAGTTTCGTTCTCATAGCCCTCTGCAGACTTTTCCAAAACCTAGACGTAAAGCGTGGGTCGCGAACCAAAATTACAGACTCTGGTACCCCATGTAATTTGACAATTTCATTTACGTATAGTTGAGCAAGTTGAGCATAAAATGAGATGTCTTAGTAAGTCGATCAATAATGACCCAAATGGTGTCATGATTTTCTTTGTCTTAGGTAAACTAGACACAAAATCCATGGTGATGTGCTCTCATTTCCACTCTGGTATCTCTAATTGATTTAGTAGGCCTGCAGGTCATTGACGGTCTGCCTTAACTTGATGGAAAGTCAGACATTGCCTGACGAACTGTGCAATTGATCGTTTCATTCCTCTCCACCAGAAATTTTTTCTCAAATCCCTATAAATCTTTGTTTCTCCTAGATGCATGTTGAAGGAAGTGCAATGGCTTCCTCGAGGATCTCCTTCTGTAACTCCTTATTGGGCACGCAAAGTCTATTTTCGAACATTAAAATCTTATCTGGAGTTACAACAAAATCTTTAATGTTTCCCTTGGCGAGTTCATCCTTCATTTTATTAAGGAATTTATCTTCCCCTTGAGCTGTTTTAATCCTTTCGTACAAGGTTGGTTGTATCGTTAAGGTAGTGATGAAAGCGGCAGCATAACATGATCTTGCAAAATTTAACTTCATCTTGGAGATTTCTTCATTTACAGGTTCATCTGTTGTCGGTGTGGGCATTCAATATACATCACCTTTCCGACTCAAAGCATCCGCTACTACATTTGCTTTACCAGGGTGGCAGTGGATAGTACAGTCGTAGTTCTTCACAAGTTCGAGCCATCGCCTTTCCCTCATGTTGAGTTCCTTTTGGGTGAAGAAATACTTCAAACTTTTGTGATCAGTATAAATTTCACATCTCCCTCCATATAAGTAATGACGCCATATCTTTAACGCATGAACCACAATGGCCAACTCTAGATCATGAGTTGGGTAATTTAGCTCATGTGGTTTCAATTGTCTCGAGGCATAGGCAACCACTCTACCTCTCTGCATCAGCGCGCATCCTAGGTCAAATTTTGATGCGTCTGTATAAATTAAAAATTCCTTAACCCATCTGGAATAATTAAAACTGGTGCTGAAATCAATTTTTGTTTTAACTCCTGAAAACTCTTTTCACATGAAGGAGTCCATGAAAACTTCCCATCCTTCTTGGTGAGTTGGGTTAAGGGTTAGGCAATACGGAAGAAGTCCTGGATGAATCTATGGTAGTAACCTGCTAATCCAAGAAAACTTCGTGTTTCCTTAACATTCGTCGTGGTTTTCCAGTTTTGTATTGTGTCTACCTTTGCAGGGTCAACTTTGATACCTTTTTAAGATATGATATGTCCCAAGAAGAAGACACAATCAATCCAAAACTCGCACTTGCTAAATTTGGCATACAATTTCTCTCGTCTCATCGTTTCTAAAACCATTTTAAGGTGCTCTTCATGTTGCTTCATATCACTTGAGTATATGAGTATGCCATTAATAATTACGATTACGAATTTGTCAAGATACTGATGAAATACTCTATTCATAAGGTCCATGAACACATTTAGGGCATTGGTCACTCCAAAAGGCATCACGGTGAACTCGTAATGGCCATACCGCATCCTAAAAGCGGTTTTTGGTATATCCTCCTTTTTTACTCTCAATTGATGATAGCCAGACCTTAAGTCAATTTTGGAAAATACACTGGAATCTCTTAATTGATCGAACAGATCTTCTATTCTTGGTAGCGGATACTTATTCTTTATTGTCAACTTGTTTAATTCACGATAATCAATACACTTTCTTAAAGTTTCATCCTTCTTTTTTACAAAAAGCATTGGTGCTCCCCATGGTGACGCACTTGGTTGGATGAAATTTTTGTCCAAGAGTTCTTGTAGTTGTTCTTTCAATTCTTGCAATTCTCTTGGTGCCATTCTATATGAGGCCTTTGATATAGGAGTGGCTCCTGGTACTACTTCGATGGTGAACTCTACTTGACGGTCTAGAGGGATTCCTGGTAATTCGTCCTGAAAGACGTCCAGATAATCTTTTACAATCGTCACTTTATGGGTAGGTATATTTCTCCTTCTTCCTTTGTTAATCTCACAAGGAAGCCTTGACATCCCTTTTGTTGAAGCATTTTTATGGCTTTGATTGCAGATATAAAATAAGGCTTTGGACAGGGCTTGGTTCCACAAAAGGTGAAACGATCCCCATTTTCCCTAGTTAAATCTATTTCTTGTTATGTACACCGTATTGTGGCATTGTACTTACTAAGCCAATCTAAGCCTTAAATTATGTCGAAATCTTTCATTTTGAGAACGTGGAGATTGGCTTCTAGTTCATGACCTCCCAAGTCCACCTTGACACCCTTTATTAGGTTCTTTACCTTCAGCGTATCCCCGAAGGTATACTCACGTTTAGTGTTTCTTTCTCTGTACTCATTATTCCCAAGAAGTTTTTAAAATTTTTTGATATAAACGAGAGTGTCGCCCCCGTATCAAATAATACATGCCCCAGTACGTTGTGTACTTGTAACATACCTGCCAAGGTTTCATTTGTGTCGGGTGTTCTTCTTCTTCTGCAGCCATAACATTTATTTTTGCCTTTCCCTTGTCTCCTTATCTTTGAGTATTGTTGGTTGGGGGTCCCAGCAAAAAATTGCCTATGGGTTCCCTTGATGGAGTGCTTGTCATTGATGGCTTCCCAACATTCGTCATGGGGCAGTGGAAGGCCCAGTGTCCTGGCTGAAGGCAACACTACCATATATCCCTTCCCGCTAAACATTCTCCGGTGTGGGGTTTGTGGCAGGTAGGACACAAAAGGATCATAGATGGTCTGGGTTCCTTGGGACTCAAATGGTTCCTTTTTGGAGGTAAGGCTTGTTTAATTTTCTAATTAGATTGGAACTTTCTTTTTGCCACATGGTCATGGACTTTCTGTGGGTACTCCAGTCCTTGACTAATGGAAACAATCAAGGCTCTTTCGAAAACTTCATGGAAAGCAGGTAGTTTTAAACCTGCAATGATTCATCCAATTTCTGGTTGGAGTCTCCTCTCAAAATGTCTCGCCTTCTTTTCATCTGTATTAACAATGTGGGCATCATACTTTGATAAGTGGTTAAACCTCTGCTCATATTCGGTTACTGAGAGGGTTCCTTGTCGTAGGTTTACGAACTCCAGCTCCTTTTGATCACGTAATGCTTGAGGGAAGTACCGATCTAGTACAACCTTTAAATCTATCCTAGATGAGAGCATGCTTTTCTTCAAGGTCAAGCGTGCGTTCGTACGCTTCCCACCATTGAGCGGCGTCTTCAGCAAGTTGAAATCTGGAACATGAAACTTTTTGTGGTTCGGTGAGTTCCATAGGTTCATAGATGCATTCAACTTCTGAAATTCATTTCTCTGCAACAACTGGTCCATCTTTCCCCTTAAATCGAGAAGGTTGAAGTCGTTGGAATTATTCGACTACCTCGTTTGTCCGTGCGATATTTTGAGGGACACGAACTTGAATAGGTGTGATTTGTTGTTGAATGTAGTTCTGAAAAGTGGTGAAGAATTCTCGAGCTATATCTAAAGTCGTGTTTGGAGGTGTTTGTTGTTCCAATTCCACAGAGCCTTCTGAAGAAATTCGATTTCCTTGTGTTCCTATTGGGTCCATCCCTTATGACTGAACGAAGAAAAAAACATATTTATATATACACACACTACGAATAAATTCTTGAACGCAAGATCTATTTATTATATATATATATATATATATATATTATTTATTTTAATAGGCGGTAAGAAAAAAAATATACTACCACGCTGCACATGTCCTTAATCATACATTCATAATAAGATCCTTAAACAAGTTTTTCTTTGTTAGACATCGATAGGATTTATGCTCATTGAAACTAAATTGAGCATTAATCGTTTGAGACTCTCTTGTTTCGTCAACTGGTTAGACCTACTATAAAGGTTCATAAATATGCATTAATACTAATATCCCAATCTAAAACTTTTTCTAAAAATACCCAGGGAATGGGTTGCTTGGTTCGCCGTCGTGCCCTAACCTTGGGACAATCCAGTCGTCATGTCCTTCTATATCATTATTGAATCATGGTAGCGGAAGAGACCCGTCCATATGGTTTCCCATAAGGGACGACCCAGCATCGTTAGTAAACTCTTCCACCCAACCCATAGGATCTATTTCTGCAGGTCCTCCGCTTATCCTAACTCCTTCTATGATCATCCTAATTTTTTCTTTAGCGTCTCTAGCTCTTGCCCTGTGTTCGGTAGCTTGTCTTGCTGTAGAGTCAGCCAGATGTCGAAGCTGTTGGGTTGTTGGTCCAGTTCCACAGCATGAGCCTCATGATTGGCAGCCTCTGACAACCATGTCTTTGCCTTGACTTGGTTGTCTAGAGTATTGATTTTTGTTATTTTCACCTAGATTTTAGTTTTTTTATATTTATTTTATATTATTTTATTCGTATTTATGTACTATTTGGTTGTGTTTTGTGGTTTTATTGAAATGTGTGAGAATGAGCATAAACGTATGAAAAATATATAGAAACGGAGTCGAGAGCCAAAATGAAAGAAGAAGAACAGGGGCAGCGCCTACACGGCTAGTGTGCTTACACATGAGCCATGTTCGTGCAGTGCCTACACGACCAGTGTGTGGAACACGGCCTTGTAAGTTAGGTCGTGCACTTGCACCTGCAACACCTACACGACCATGGCATGGCCGTGTGCGGAACATGAGCCGTGTGCACGCACACGAGTCGTGTCCGTGCAAAAAACTAGAAATATATCAGCAACCTTCTAGAAGCTCCCAAGGGGTATAAATACCCCCAATTTCAATATTTAAGGCAGAATTCGAATGGTTTTTGATGGGCACACGCATCACACACCATTTCCTTCATTTTACACCATCCTTTTAATCTATTCTTCATCCATCCATCTACACTTGATCCTCTCCATCAAATCCACCATCCAAGTGATAAAGGAAGCATGGGGAAGTGAAGATTACAAGAAGAAGAAGGAGATCTCCATTGAAACACTTCAGAGGAGGAATCTAATTCTAATTTTTGTGAACTTCTTTATAGTTTTGTCATGGAATTTGTAGATACAATTGTCTATGTTTTTTTCTCTAAGACTATGATAGGCTAATCTCATTTGTGAGATTAGCTCCATAATTGGTGGTTGGATAATTTAGTTTTTATGCAATTGAATTTTAATCTTAATTGGGCATTTATGTTATTTCTATCATTGATGTTAATTGCTTGATGTATATGGTTGATTTGTGTGATTAATTTTCATGGGCATGTGATTAGATTGAGAAATCAATTATGTGTTTAAGATAGTTCATTGAATCATTTCATCATACACTTCATGTGCATTAATTTAGAATGAGATAGAGATATCTTTCTAGATTTAGAACCTTTTGATAGAACATTTGATTAGCTTAATCGAGAGATTAGTTGATTAGATGAGGGGACCCAAACCATTAGTGAATTCATAGTACCTTAAAAGAGAATATTGCCTATGATTTAGTACCTAATTAGGGAGCTCGTAGAGTAATTAGTACCTAGTGGGAGGTGTTCACTTTGGTCTTGATCCTATAAGCTTTTGAGAGCATTATTGAGGGCCTACATCCTATCCATCTCGAGAGAGAGTTTAGGTAAAATTAGTGATCACTCCTATGCTATGCCCATGATAGATTATAATTAATCACATGATTACTTTATTTTCTATGCCATGATTGTTGCTAATCTCATCCTTGCATAATTTGGAACCCATTTATTCTTGTATTTCTTTTATTCTTGTTTCTTGCATTAGTTTAATTGCATTTATTTGAAATCTATTCATCTCATTCGGTCGTCTTTATAAAATTACGATAAACTTGAGATCGCTTAAACTCTAGCATGTTTCT
This sequence comes from Pogostemon cablin, assembly GCA_023678885.1. Taxonomy (NCBI): domain Eukaryota; kingdom Viridiplantae; phylum Streptophyta; class Magnoliopsida; order Lamiales; family Lamiaceae; genus Pogostemon; species Pogostemon cablin. The sequence goes on from CM042971.1 coordinate 21,610,686, forward strand.
CCCTTGGGTTAGATAAATTTTTTAATTGGTCATCCTGACTATTAACGACCAATCAAATGGCACCATTGCCAGGGAGGTAACGGTCGCTTGTAGTTTGACAAAAGATTGTGTAGAGTGGTCTTAATAAGGATATTTTTTATTTTTTGTATCTTATATTTGCTTTAGAAAATTTTGCTCTAATTTTTCTTTCTTTTATAGGTGCACACCTTGAGAAGGAGGAAGAAGGAGAGCAAGCCAAAAAATATGAGTTACATGAATATTATTCGAAATATGGTGAATAGTGGTGCTCTTCCCTCTATGAATGCACAAGGAAATAGAAATTTTCAAGGATTTCAAATGCTAAATTTTGAGCCAAACTTGCAACCGGATTTTGGAGTACAAGTTCCTAATATGCAATTCCAACAACAAGGTTATGAAGATTTTGGAGTTTCTTATCACATGCATCAACAAGTATACCCTCAAGGTGTGGAAGACGTTTTTCAAGGAAATTTTTATAGAAATCAAGAAGGAAATCAACCACAACTATGGGGAGATTTTCAAGACTACAACACCTCTTATTACAATCAAAATGACCACAAAGAAAGGCTTAGAGAAGAGTTGTTTGAAAAGATTATAGCATACATTGAACATAAGAGGAAGTCTAATAAAACGTGGATGGATCGAATCGAAAATTGGTGTGAAATGGTGACAAATACAATCGTAGCATTCGGTGCTAGGGTGAATTCAATTGAGCACCAAGTTAGTCAAGTCGTGTCCAACATGGAGAGACTTCAAGAAGAAACCAACAAACCTTCTATTTCCGGAACAAAGAACGAATGCATGGCTATTAAAGATAGAAAAGAGGATAGTTTGGGGGTTGATGAGGCTTTGAAGGAAAAGAGAGAAAGAGTTCCTAAGTGGGTGAAAGCAAAGGAGTTGAAAGAAGAGTTAAAGGGGTAATTCAAAAGATTTGTCGAGTCTCTCGAAGTGATGGTTGAGAAAGTAAAGCTTCGAAATCAAGAAGAGACTCATGCACTTATAAAAGAAAAGAAACCTCCAGAAACTAAGATCATGGACTCTACTCCACATAAGCAAAAACCGTCTCATTCTATTGAAATTTCAAACTCTCTTAAGAATTTTCATGATTTCATTGATAAAAATTTATTTGTTGAAAATTATAGAAAAAGGATTGCAAGAGGGCACCAACACTTGTCAATGCCCGATTTCTTACTAGGGGATGTGGTTTAAGTTCAAAATTCATCTAGAGCCCGAATCCTTGTGAAGAACGCCTTCGGAGAACAATTGCTTGAATTATTTAACAAGAAAGGAAATGTTTTAGTGGTTGAGCGTGAGAGCACAAGGTACTACTTCAAGAAAAAACCTATGACAGTGCCTAAGGACTATTCTAGACCACCATGAGCTCGCCAATATCGTCTGGCTTGAAGACGTTAAATTTAGCGATAGATGGGAGGCAATCCATCATTATCTTTATTGCTTTATTTCTTGTTTTTAATAAGGATTGTGGATTTGATTTTGTTTTGCAATTTTGGTATGTAGGTTGATTGTGCTCGTGAGGAAGATGCGTATTGGAGACACGAGAAGTGTTTGATCTCAAGTGTATAGGTATGTCTCACCACTTTTTGCAAACTTAATTCTCAACTCTTGTTTCGATTTAAGTTTGTATGGTGTGACATACATGTTTTGTTAGTAGGCATATGCTTCTCCTATTTTTGGGGTAATCTAAAAATTTTCTCATAAGTTTTGGTATGATTTTGATACGATTAGTTGTGTTGAAGTGCATGATAGTTCTTATTTTTATTACAATTATTGAGCTAATGGTTTTGATGAGTTGTTGAGCATAAATGAAGTGTAGTGGAAACACAAATTGAGCCCAGAAATCAAGTCGAGATTCGTTGTGCATGCAATCCGAAAGCCCGTGCCAACCATTTCTACTACAAAATGCCTTTTAAGGGAGTTCACTTTACATCTCATCACTTCTATATGCTTAGCATGACTTGCTTGATTTGGATTGTTGTTGATTAGCACGCTACTTTATTTGTTATGTTGTGGGAGGTTTACTTTCTAATTTAGGATTTCAATTTTCAATTAAAGAGGGGATATTGTTGAGCTTAATTGATTATGGATGCTATGAATGTGTTCTTCATTTTCTAATGATGGATGGAAATATTTTTTTGCATGTTTTGTGTTTTTGTATTGTTTCTTGTTTGGTGAGTCTTTAATTGTATGTTTTTTGTGTTTTCTAATTTTTGTGTAGGGATTGTTTGGTGGTTTGTTTTAGGGATGTCGTGAGTCATTTTTGAATGTGAGTGATGACATGTTGTTGTGATAAGTGATGACAAATTGTGATTAAGAATCTCTATGCTTTGAAATTGTGACATGTTTTATTTAACTTGTTCAATTTAGAGATGAATATGGTGTAATAAGTTTCTTAATGTCCAAGCAAAAGCTTATGAGAATTTGAGCCTCAACCGTGCATACATGGTATTTCTTCATGAGTGGATCGGTTGCGTTTGATAAACTAGAACTTGCTCAAGGACTACAGTAACAAGCCCGATTAGTAGAGATTAGTGAGATGATCTTAGGCAATCCTTGTTATTCGTAGTCATTGCCATATATTTCCTTACCTTGAACATCATCCCTAGTCAACCACTTTGAGCCTTAAATCCTATTTATTGTGATATAAACAAATTACAAGCCTTGATTACCCACGTAAGTTGTATATATTTACCATTTTGTGTGAGTGAGTAAGAAGATGTGGTTTGAAAAAGTTTGATAAGAAAGCAAAAGAATAAAGGAAATGGTAATAAGCAAGAGAAATGATGAAAATAGCACAAGCAAGAATGAACATGCAACTTTAAAACAAAAGAATGAGAAAAGTAGCAAAATGCTCAAGGAAATCATAAACATTAAAGAAATGAAGCATGCATCTAAAGAAGCTCAATCTAAGGAAAGTTGATGATTAGTGCTTGTGAGCAATATAGATTAGAAAAGAAGAAAGATAAGTGAAGAAGTTGATCATCTCTTCAATTACTTACACTTGATTAGTCACTATTACCCATATTCTTCCTACCCCAACCAAAGAGTATATCATTACATCCTTAATTAAAGACCTTTTTTATCATTGATTGAAACTTTGGTGGTTTGTGAATGAGTCCGCGAGCAAGCTTTAGTGAGTCGAGCCAATCAGTTGATAGAGTATTGAGTGAAATTGATATCCGATGTGAGGCTTGGACCAAAAGGGATTATATTACTCTATATTCTCTTTTAATTAAACTTGTTAATTTCTCATGATATGAATTTAATGTTGTAGGATGACTTAGCATAGTTGGTAGTTCTTATTGCTATTGATGTGTTATTGCTTATGTTCGTTAGGACTTTTTTTAGGTAAATATCCCCCCTCTTGTTTATCATTTTCGTTGCTTGGGGACGAGCAATACTTTAAGTTTGGGGGTGTGATTGTCGCTATTTTCACCTAGATTTTAGTGTCTTTTTATATCTGTTTTCATATTATTTTCTCCATATTTATGTACTATTTAGTTGTGTTTTGTGTTCTATTGAAATGTGTGAGATTGAGTTTAAACGTATGAAAAATAGTTGAAAACGGAGTCGAGAGCCAAAACGAAAGAAGAAGAACAAGGGAAGCGCCTACACGATCAGTGTGCTTGCACACGAGCCATGTTCGTGTTGCACCTACACGACCAGTGTGCGAAACACGGCCCTATAAGTTAGGTCGTGCGCTAGTATTTGTAACACCTACATGACCATGGCATGACCGTGTGTGGAACACGAGCCATGTGCACGCACACGGGTCGTGTTAGTGCAAAAAATCAAAAAAATATCAGCCACCTTCTAGAAGCTCCCAAGGGGTATAAATACCCTCAATTTCAACATTTGAATCAGAATTCAAAGGGTTTTTGCTGGACACACCATTTCCTTCATTTTACACAATCTTTTTCATTCATTCATCTACACTTGATCCTCTCCATCAAATCCGCCATCTAAGTGATCAAGGAAGCAAGGGGGAGTAAAGATTACAAGAAGAAGAAGGTGTTTCAAAGGGGAAATCTAATTCTAATTTTATTGAACTTCTTTATAGTTTTGTCATGGAATTTGTAGATACAATTGTCTATGTTGTTTTCTCTAAGACTATGATAGACTAATCTCCTTTGTGAGATTTGCTCCATGATTGGTGGTTGGATAATTTAGTTTTTATGCAATTAGATTTTAATCTTAATTGGGCATTTGTGTTATTTTAATCATTAATGCTAATTGCTTGATGTATATGGTTGATTTCTGTGATTAATTGTCATGGGCATGTGATTAGATTGATATATCAATTATGTGTTTAGGATAGTTCATTGAACATTTCATTATACACTTCATGTGCATTAATTTAGAATGAGATAGAGATATCCTTCTAGAATTAGTTACCTTTGATATAACATTTGATTAGCTTAATCGAGAGATTAGTTGATAAGATGAGGGGACCCAAACCATTAATGAATTCATAGTACCTTAAAAGAGAATATGGCCTATGATTTAGTACCTAATTAGGGAACTCGTAGAGTAATTAGTACTTAGTGGGAGGTGTTCACTTTGGTCTCGATCTTATGAGCTTTTGGGAACCTTATTGAGGGTCTACATCCTATCCATCTTCAGAGAGAGTTTAGGTGGAATTAGTGATCGCTCCTATGCCATGTCCATGATAGATTATACTCAATTGCATGAATACTTTATTATCTATGCCATGATTATTGTTAATCTCATCATTTCTTCATTTGGAACCCATTAATTATTCATTTCTTTTATTCTTGTTTCTTGCATTAGTTTAATTGCATTTTTTTGCAAGCTATCCATCCCATTTTGTTGTCCTTATAAAATCACGATAAACTTGAGATCGCTAAAAATCTAGCACGTTCCTCCTTTGGGTTCGATAAATTCTTTAATTGGTCATCCCGACTATTTACGACCAATCAAATATTCCTTACAACTCTTACAACTTAATTAACATATTTTGGATAGTTGATCCATGAACCCCATATTGAGTAGGTGGTAGCCATCATATCAAATAGCGACTGGGTAATCGTCCTCCAACATGAAAGTGTGTTTTTCCTAAAATGTTCTGTAGCCTCCCACCAACAATCCTGGTATCCTTGTTCTATTGCGATATCTCTAAGCCCTGCCAATTTGAGGAAAAAGTCTAAGATGTCTTCATCTGGGGCTTGTCGACGTTCCTTATAGTTTACCCAGGCCTGAACAGGTGGTTGGTCAAAGTTTGGTGCTATTGGGTCCATCCTATAATTCATAAAAATGTAAATTTAGTGAGAAAAACAAAATAATAATTTCCACCCTCTCTTATAAATTATTTATACTCCTCAGAAATTATATTGTGTGTGGGTAAAAATATATATATAGATATATATTAATATATTTTGGATAATTTACAAAGAAATATAGACATAAAATACCTGTTAGATCACAATTAGCTGCGAGGAAGAAGGAGTGCATTATCTTGATTAGAAATATAGACATAAAATACCTGTTAGCTCCTCTTAGCTTGAGTTTTCGTGAGTTCCGTGAGCAGATTTCCATATTCGTCGTTGATCAGGAAGAAGGAGTGCATTATCTTGATCATTATAATCATCTCTATTCTCCAAGAGTTGTAAGGGGAAATTAGGGTTGTGTAAGGAGTTTGCATCCATGATGAATACTATATGTTAATTGGTGGCAAAAAAGGGGATAGTCTAGTAAATCTATATGTTGATGACCCTAAGTTTCAGTCATTTGTGGGACTCTCTTTTCTTACCTTTTATATGGCATTTGGGATTCACTGGAATATGGGGTAGAACATGAAATTCTCTCTCTTATTATGGCGCTCTCTTTCCCTTCTCTCTTGGGAGAGAAATGAAATATGGAATGAGGAGAGAGAAAGAGAGGGGATAAGGGAAATGGAAATGACTAGTGAGTGCAACAACAAACACAATGAGTGGGAATTGTATGGGTAGTAGGCTTGGGCAAATTAAGCAAAATCACTTTCTGTATCAAAAACTTTCTCTCACTAATTCCTTTTATTATTTCAAATAAAATATATCTACTTTAGAGTATATGCTAATACTATTTAAAATTTGTAGAGCTAACTTTATCAAATAGAGAGGATTTTTAACTTTAAATAACTATATTTTTATTATGCTCCAACAAGCTATTTATATTTTCATTTCCAATATATATTTATATGACATATTTCTCTTTTAATTTAGTAAAAATTGTTTAACTTAAGAAAAATAGACAAAGAAGTAAATAACATTCAATATAATTAAAGTGTGGGTCCCTTCCTCTCCTTTGTTCAAATTGTACTCACTTATATGTATAAATAAATTTTTTTTTCTCTCTCTCTCTCTCTCCTTTTTTTTTAAAAAAAACTTCACTTTGATACCAATCTTTAACACCCCGAATCCTATACACCAATTTCGTAACTCTCGGGACCTGATGTAGTGAATTTAAGATGTTACCAAGGTAAATTTCTTTTTTTTTGTAGACTTTTGAAAAGAGTTCCCAATTTTTGATTTTTGTCTTTCATGAAAACACACACACACACACACACACACACACACACACACACACACACACATATATATATATATATATATATATATATATATATATATCAAGTTGATAATACATGTGAGAGGAAATGTTCATAATGAATTACAAAAAAAAATCTCTCTTTTTATTTTTTATTTTTTCTTTTAGATAGTTTTATTATATAATCCAAGCTATCGCACTTTTGCCCATGAGAGAGTAGGCCCCTTGTCCCGTCACAGCTTACGCTAAAGGGGGGTGAGACTTATAACCTCAGTGGATGACTAGTAAGTTAATATATACATTGGATAATAATTTCTTTATAGAATCATATCCTCTTCATTTCTTTAACCGGAGGTTCTGTTCTTTATGACTCGTCAGTCATATGCTATCTACAATATATCGGTAAGCCACGCTAAAGCTTCGTGACTTTGAATGTTATTTTAAATCTTTATCTGTGGCTCGAGAGCCCATAAACACAATGAAAAGTGTATGTCTCATAATGGTATAACGTTAGTCATTTAAAAATAGATACTTTCTAAGTGGGTTTGGTCACTAACGTTAGTATCCTTCTGAATGACAACGTACATCAACACGATAATACTCCATGGCATGTAAATAAATATGTATTAAGTGTATTCATCTTACTTACAGACAGTGTCACCCACCTTGACTCTTAAAGAGTTTAGGAATAAAGTAGAGAAAGTGATTTGGAGCCTTCGAGATTTAACTGCACTGCACTTTCAAGGATAATATAAAAGCCCGATCGTAAGAACAAACTATATTAAATACTATGCTTTCTTACCTAATGGTAGAGTAATGATGGGAAAGAAAAAATTTTGAAGTTCGTATATAAACCCTCTTCTTTATTATTATTATTTATTTATTTATTTATTTTTCTTGACAAACTTTTGCAAATATATAAATATATATATATATATATATATATATATATATATATATATATATATATATATATATATATATATATATATATATAATTTTTTTTTACATATATTTTACATATATGTGTGTAGAAATTTATCACTACACTATTTATAAGCTTCCTCATGTAACTTATTAGTACTAAGAAAATTTGAGAAAGATATGTGGTAAGCATTATCTTTTATTTGAATAAGTCGTGCGAGAGAAAATATCTATATCTTTATAAGGAAAAGTAAAAATATGAAAAGACGTTGTAGCAAGTTTAAGATAACTGAAAAGAACGGTTTCTCAAGTTGGAAAAATATTTTACAAAAAGTGATAGAGAAAAGGTTGAGATTGAGTGAAAGGGAAGGAATGGATTGGGGGAAGAAAATAAGCGAAGGTAGGGCACTCTGCAAAGTATATCGGGTTTTTACAGGAAAAGGTGAGAATAAAATTCATCTGTGGTAACTAACATGTCGTGTATGGAAAGGAAAGCGAAAGAGTTACGAAATTTACTATGACTGTCGTCAGCGTAAATGACGTCACGTGGATTGACTAAAAATATCTTATGTGTCAGCACATGGTTTTTCACGTGTATATATATATATATATATATATATATATATATATATATATATATATATATATATATATATATCAATATTCATGTATTTATATTAGTATATAAAAATATCCAAATCGCTTCTCCTCCCATTTTTTTCTTTTTTTATATCTATATATTATTTTTATTTTTATTCTTATTATTAATACGAATATACGTAAATCAGGTGTGGTTGTGCAGTTAAATCAAGATGTCATGCTACTTTTTTCCTGAAAAAAAAGAAAGATAACTCACAATAAAATAATTTGATGTATATACACTTGTGTATCATGTACATATAATTTTTTTTTTAAATTTTGGGCATTACATCAAATACCCAATTTACTAGTAGTGAGTTGATGTGAATATGTTGCTAGTGAAGAATAAAAAGCAAAAAGATAAAAAGGTGGTAAAAGTGAAAGCGAAGAGAAAAATTTATGGTTAAATTTTGTTTGGGATTAATGCCCGAAACTGATACCCCGTCTGTTGTGAAGAGTAATGCCTGAAACTGGTACCCCGTCTGTTATGATGGGTAGTATCTGAAACTGGTACCCTTGTGTAAATAGACTAAAGATGTTGCCTCCAAGTGAAGAAGGAGAAGAGAAGAATCAAAAGTCATGAGAATAAAGATGGAGAAAAAGAATGAAGCTGTTTGATGAAAAATATAGGTCCAAGGAAATTTCTCTACTAGTGAATTAGTCACTTTGCCTATATTCTCCTTCCTTTACCAAAGAGCCAATATTACAACCCAAAAGCAAGTCCTTTGTGATATAGTATTAAAACAATTATGAGTTGATGGTTGAGACCCTTGCCAAACTTATGGTTACGCGGATGTATGAATTGATTATAAGCATATATACTAACCGTTTAAGTGTACATCTTTTACACTTGAGTGCGAGAGTAAACACTATCCTAGTGAGCTAGATGACTTGAGCACTCCGATATGTATTGTAATTAAATGATATTTGTGCATGAATGAAAGGTATGATGTGAGTGATATATGTTTCAAGTTAATAAGATTGCATGTGTTGTAATAGGTTGTGCATGTTTTATTGACCTTGTGGAATTCACACTCTCTTTCCTCTTATTTAGTATTTCGTTGCCTCAGGACGAGCAACATGTAAGTTTGAGGGTTTGATGAGAGTGAAAATTCATGTAATTTGAGCTCTGATTTATGTGAAAATTGTATACGATTTGATTTTAAATCGAGACGAATCGTGATGTGTATAGAAAAGTCATAAATCAGGTGCTATTGAGGTTGTTTGAGCTTATTTTCGCAGAAAAACATGTCGGAAGTGCTCAGAATCTGAAAGGGGAGATTTAGAGGGGAGGTTTGACCAAGGAGGATTCCGTTCGACCAAGCCATTTTGGTCGAACAATGGTCGAACTACGTGTTAGAGGTCATTCAGTGCACATGTGGTCCATTCGACCAGAACCATATTGTTCGGCCAAGACTGTTTCGGTCGAACGATTGTGTGGAGTTCCAAATCCGTATGATTTTACACCCTCAGTGCGTGTATCTGTATATTTTCATTGAAAAGGATCATTAAAGGTACATTGGAAGAGTTTGAAGCAGTGATTAGAAAACCGGACCGGAGTTAAAACCGGTGAAGGCAAAGGTTCGAGATTCAACCGATCGGACCGGTTCAACCGGAAAATTAAAATTTATATATTTTTAATTATATTTTAAAATAATTATTTAAAAATTAATATAATAAATAAAATTTTAAATTACTATGAAGAATGTGTGCCCAGCACATTGCCCAGCCCTCAGGCCCAAATTCCTACCTAACATAGGCCCTAATATTAAAATTAAACATTCATTTTTTAATTATATATATGAAAATAAAGTCATAAAATTAGGGTTTTTATCGAGTTCAATCACTCACTGCGCCGATCTGCTCATTCTTCCCCAGCCCTCTTCTTCTTCTTTTTTTTAATCGGATTCCCCAGCTTTCTTCTAACTATCTCTCTACAATTCTCCCTAACCCTCTCTCCCCCTCTCTTAGTCTCCCTTAGCAAACGCCCCTCTCAATTCATCACTAGAAGTGCATAGAAGACCGATTAACTCTATTGGTTTCCTCATCCTACCATTACTAATCACTTTATCCACACATTTGCTTATATTTTCAATAGTTTCTGGAAGCAGATCAACCTCCCCCTGGAAGCAGCATTACATAGTTGTTAAGATGCGAATCAAATGTATGTATTAAGACTTGATTATGTGGAGAGGAGACACTAGTCTGCTGCTGCTTCTTGGTCCATAAAAGTTTGCTACAATGATTTAAATTTTAAAGGTCTGTGGATGGATTCCCTCAAGAGTGACCTCATTTTTTATCATTTTTTATTATTCTTCTATGTAAGAATGATTAATTGTAGGGAGGATTGGGTGCATTGATTTCTAAATGTTGAGGTTGAGTTTTTCCCTCACGATTTTAATTTGTTAATGTTATTACATATTTATGTCATTATTAAAAAAAAAAAAAGAAAGAGACCGGCGATTCCCTGGTCATCCGGTTCATCCGATTTTCCCGATGCAAACCAGTTCGATTCGGGTTTTTCCAGTTTAATGCAGATAACAATTTTATATGCCTTTTTGGACCGGTTTACTGGCCGGTTCCCGATTGGACCGGTTGAACCGGCCGGTCCGGTCCGATTTTCAGATCACTAGTTTGAAGTATAAAAGGAAGACACTTAACATCCAAGGAAAAAAATCACATCCACCCTACATCAAATCCAAACACTACCATCATCCGGAGGAGCTGTAGAGATTCATCGATCGAATCAAGTGGAGAACTAGAGGAAGATTCAAGATGGAGAAGGACGCAACGACGCCTGCATCTAGGGTTTTATTCGTTTCCTAATTTATCTTGTAATTTTCCAAGACTTATAGGTAAGATCTATCCAAACCCCATGATTGTTCTTTGCATCATCATGGGCTAGAACCGTTCGATAGTTCTTTTACAAGTTAATTGAACTCTAGTGTGTATCCTCCGTACAACACTACTTGTGAATTTATTTTATATATGATTGCACGTTTTTAATTTATATTCATAGTTGTTTTGTGCATCTTCAACTATTATATAGAGTCTGAATATATATTTTGGTTGTTGATTGAGTGCGTTCACCGCTGAACAGGATTTCATGTTATGATTCTAAGTGAGGGGACTCCGAAACTTTATTAAAACTATCATATATGAATACTTATTAATTGAATTGAATTCGGGTTAATAAGCAGGATAAATGGGTTAATTTTATAGTACCTATAAAAGGAGATTATATTGGGTTAGAGTACCAATACGGCCGGGGAAATAATTGATACTGATATTACCTTGAAAGGAGGGTGAAATTATATCTCTTGCTCCAAGGTAATTCACACGTGTTATATGCATGTTTACTTGTGTCTATAGAGTAGATATGCATGACTTAGTGATGCATCCATATTCTATAAGGTTGAGTCGGACAATATACATGAGAGGGAAATTAATTAGTAAAACTAGATTGTTCTAGTGCTACCTATTCTCTCACTTGATACATTTTCGTTATTCTTTACTACTTGCTTATTTTATTTGTTCTTTAAATTACTTGTTTAGTAGATTAATAATTATTTCAAAACCTTATTGCCAATTTAAAGTCTTAATTAATTAGTTTATAATTTAATTAATAATATTCTGTCCTTTGGGTTCGATAAATAACTTGGTCTCTTATCTAAGCAACAATAACATCCTTCATACTTGGAGGATTAATTGTGTGTAAAGAAAATGCTCAACAAGTTTGTAGCGCCGTTGCCGGGGATGATGAGTTTCTGTTGCTCAACAAGATATGGTGGAATCATAGAGGATTATGTGATAAGAAAGTTAATTGTGCTCCAAGGAATTAGGAAATGTAGGCTAATTATCAAAAATTTTCGCAAATTCTCGTCGACAGCTACGCGACCTCACGATTTTGAGCATAACTTCCTCGTCCGAACTCTGATTTGAGCGACTCTTGAGCCAAAACTTTCCTCTCTTTCGTGGCTTTCCAACCATGCATCACACCACCAGTTTTGAGTTCCACACAAACACAGAAAAATCACGCAATGTGAACGTGCGTTTTTCAACATTCTTCTAACTTTGCACTTTTAATTCTTTTTCCACCTAAAATACAATAAAACACCTCAAATACACATTTTTTTCACACACATTGAATATAAGACACTTGTGCTAATATATGACAACAATTCCTATAAAAAAAGGTGTTAAATTGGACACTAAAATACGCTAATTTTCACTCTCATCACATGACGCACGAGCTTAAACTGCATGACGCTCCTGGCCTGCATGAGCATAAACTGTGTATGGCAGCCCACATCCAAATCAAATCATGTCCTTTTGAACTACGTTATGACTTGATCTTTTTCAAAGAGATATGTAGGCAGCTTAGCACTCTGCTAAGTTCAGTCATAATTCAGGCTATTCGTATCAAGTTGGTGAGTCAAGCAATAAAATTCAATCATATTGATCAAGAATGAAGTATCGCAATTTATTCACTTCAACACAAAGGCGTTTGTGAAAAAAATGCAAAGGGGCATTTGTTGACACTTGAATTTTATTTCCTATTAAATGAAAATATGGGCTAAATTACATATTAGAAATTAATTAATTAATTATTTAATAATAATTAATTAATTAATTTCTAATATGTAATTTGGCCCATTATTAAAAATTAATTAATTATTTATTTAATAATAATTAATTAATTAATTTTTAATATGTAATTTAGCCCATATTTTCATTTAATAGGAAATAAAATTCAAGTGTATACAGTTTCTACTTTCGACTTCATTTTCATTAAAAAAAATGACGTGTTAAATTTGATGAGAAGTTTTTTACGTCAATTGTTATCTCGACATGCATCCTCATAGCCGAAAATTGACGTGTCAATTTCAATTTATTAAATTAAGTTTAGTTATTTTAAATAAAAAATAATACCTCTATGCTAAAAATATTTTCACTGCAAGCACGTGAAGAAAATTATTATTTTAAAAGTATTTTGCTATTTTTTAAAAAATAGTGTTGATAAAATAAGTTTTATTAGGTAGAGATAATATTTTTTAGAAAATTTGTAAGAGAAAGATTAATTATTTTGAACTTTCAGCCATTTTAAAAATAGAAAAACTTTCATGAACAAAATTAGAAAATGTGAAAATTTGTATTTGACAAATGTAGTATCTAATACTTGATGTAAATCAGTCTCTCGTTCAAAAGTATAAAAATAAAAATAAATAAATACTCTCCCTCTCTAAAATACTTTCCACACTTTCAATTTTGATATTTCTCTAAATAATTTGCATACATGATAGCATTAATAATCTAAAGATATATATGACAATTTCGCTGATGTGGATAACTTATTCTGCCTAGTTGGTTACATGGCAATGGCATCATTAGATTAATCTAAGCTTCTTTAATTTTTTTTCCTTGCGTTTTATTTTTAACGTTATTTTTATCAGTTTTTCCTTGCGTTCTTTTTTTGATGTTATTTCCTTGTGTTTTATTTTTATTTCTGACATTATTGCACTTTCTTCAGTTGTCCACGTTTTCATTTATTTCTTTAATCTTTCTCCCTCCACTCCAACCCTAACCGATCTTTTCTCTCACACAAACATGAAGAGAGAAAACTCACTCTCTTTTCCACCACGCCATCTTTTCTCTCTCAAATCACCGTCATCTCTTACCACTTGACATCATATCTGTCGACGAGGTCCAGAGCACTCTATTTCCGTAGCTGCGAAGATGGCCAAGATGTCGTTTCTTTGTTGGAGATGGTGGATCTGTCGTTTTATTGCCATGGTTGTGTGGTGGAATGGGATTTTTTGCCTCTCTTGGGCTATTAGCCGTGTGAAACGACAAAGCTTCTAAAATACCATTTGTAAGTCAAATTTCTAGATTATGTTTTTCATTTTAATAATCCAGTGGTAAGGTTAGAGTTGGTATTTCGTGTTTTTTTATTTCCGTATCTGCAATGTTTTGTGGCACATATGATGAAGATTCAGTGTTTATTAGTGTTTAAATAGTTTGTATCTATGCATTTGTTTTTTGTTCTTCAACTACTTTTCAAGTTTGAATATTAGTGTCATTAAGGGTTGCATGGTTATTTTTATTACTTGGTGTTGTACCCTACTAAATACCATCAGCCTATTTTTCAATGATATTTCTTAAATGTGGTTTGAGTTTCCTGTTAAATTGATCTTTGCTTGGGAATAATTCAATGATAATCAACCTATTTTTCAATGTTATATCTCTTGGGCTATTGCATGTTGTGAAGGTGTATTTTGGGGAGGTGTATTTTGGGAAGTTGTATTTTCTAGAAAAATATCAAAATAAATATAATTGACATCATTATGACTAATTATAACCTAAACATGATTATAGGTTATAATCAATTTTTTTTCTAAATAATAACATTAAATATGATAATCCCTAGCATTATTAATTATCTCCCATTAGAATTGTTTTTTAACCTTGATTTGAAAATAATTATTTCTTACCATGTGATGATATATTAATATCATCATTATATAACAGAAAATATGGTAATAATTGTTTTTTAGGGGTATTGTAGTATTTTTAGGTAATAAATAAATTATAAAGTATGTTATGTATGTTAGGTGTGAGTGATATTTTTGAAATTAGGATAACTTTTAAGGTTGTTAGTTAATGTGAAGTTTTCTTTTTTGGGTGATGAAGATAAGTGTGGGACGGACAAGTGTGAAGATAAGTGTGGGACGGAGGGAATATTAGGTTTTGATATTAATTGCTAATGACTAATTATCTACCACCACTATTGCTTATTTCACTTCATTGTTTAAGAATAATAAGTGTTGGATATGGTAATAACTCATATTAGGTCTTGATATTAATTGCTAATGACTAATTATCTACCATCACTAGTGATTGCTTATTTCACTCATTATTTAAGAAATAATAAATGTTGGTATCCATGTGTTTTGGGAAGGTGTATTTTCTAGAAATATAAAATAAATTTAATTGACATCATTATAACTAATTATTACCTAAACATGATTATAGGTTATCATTTAAATGGTTGGATAATAAATTTTATTTTAATAATATTAAAGATGATAATTCTTGATTGCTTATTACCATAAATCATGATTGCTAATTATTTTTCATTAGGATTTCTTATAATTATTTCTTACCTTGTGATGATATATTAATCTCATGTAATAGAAAATATGGTAATAACTCATATTAGGTTTTGATATTAATTGCTAATAACTAATTATCTACCATCTCTATTGCTTATTTCACTTCATTATTTAATAATAATAAGTGTTTGTAACCATCACAGAAGATTATATTCATGATCGAGTGGTTTGTTTATATTGAATTATTTATCTTAATAACACGTTGATTATCCATTAATAACTTCTTCTTCTTCTTCTTCTTCTTCTTCTTCTTTCTAAAAGATTTGTCATACTGTATCATGAGCATGTTGGGTTCAACTAACAAATTTGTTGATTTGTATATACCCCAACGGAAAGAAATTATATTGGTTAAATATGAGTGTTTCACAATTCCAATTCCTATCAAGACATGCTTTACTGAAGGGTGGAAATTAATAGTTCCACAAATTGGCATTTCAGCTGGAGATCTATTAATTTTCAAGTTCTTGGGCATCAATCTACTCTTTCATTTTTTAGTTGAAAAGCTTTCAAAATGTACGCATATAAATTATCCCATCGTAGTATCTTCTGACGATGGATCTTCCAACAATGATAATTCTAACAATGATGAAGAAGATTCAACAAATTCTCTAATTGCTGAAATAAACAACTACTTATAGAATTATATTTAGGACGATTAAAATTTTCTCATATTTTGCTCTTATTTATTATAAATTTGGTGTTTCATCCTAAAAATCTAATTTAATTTTAAATTTCAATTATTCATTATTTGCTAATTTTAAGTTATTATTATGTTATTTATTATCAAATTAATCTCATATTAATTTTTCAAGTAATAATGAAAGTAATTAAATTATTGTATCCAATTAAGGCAAAATTTAAATAATTGCTTATAAATGTATAACTATATACTTATATTATTAAATAAATAAATTGGGAATATTACTACTAGGTACAAAAAAATCCTTAATTACTATGAGATACAAACATACAAAAGTATTACTACTAACTACAAAAATATATAGTGATATTACAACATTACCCCTACAATGTGCTGCACATAAATGCTGTGTGCAGCAAAAGTTCGTGTGCATCAAAAGTGTATGCAGTAAAAAGTGTGTGCAGTAAAAAAAATGTGTGCAGCAAAAAAGTGGGGTGGTCCGGCGGTGGTCCGGCGGCGGCAGAATTCCGGCGACCGGCCTATAGCAGCGGCGGTCCGGCGGAGCTCCGCGCTACCGGCAGGCGATGGTCCGATAGAATTTCGGCGGCCGGCAGCGCTGTCCAGCAGTGGTCCCGCGACCGTCCGACTACGGTGATGACGGTCCGGCGGTGGTCCGGTGGTGGTAAGGCGGTGGGTGAGGGTTTAGGATTTGTGGTTTAAGTGTATGGATTTGGAGTTATATTTGGTATTTTACTTTAATATTTTGTATGTGAGAGTAATTATTTTAAACTAATATATCTAGTAGTAATTAGGGGTACAAAGTGTGTACCTATTAGTAATTAAGGAAGGATTACTACTAGGTACAAAAAAAACTCTTAATTACTATGAGATACAAATATACAAAATATTACTACTAACTACAAAAAGTTATAGTGATATTACAATATTACCCTACAATGTGTTGCGCATAAATGTTGAGTGCAGCAAAAGTTCGTGTGCAGCAAAAACGTGTGCTGTAAAAAAAGTATGTGCAATAAAAAAAAAGTGTGTGCAGCAAAAAAGTGGGGTGGTCCGGCGGTGGTCCGGCGACCGGCTGCCGGAGCTCCTGCGGCGGCAGAATTCCGGCGATCGGCCGGCAGCGGCGGCGGCAGTCCGACAGAATTCCGGCCGGCGGCCGGTGGTCAGGCGGAATCCGGCGATTGCCCGGCGGTGGTCCGGCAGAATTTCGGCGGCCGGCCGCGCGGTTCGGTGGTGGTCCGGCATCCGGCGGCGACGGCGGTGGTCCGTTGGTGGTCCGACGGTGGGTGAGGGTTTAGGGTTTGTGGTTTAAGTGTATGTGTTTGGGGTTATATCTGGTATTTTACTTTAATATTTTGTATGTGAGAATAATTATTTTAAATCAATGTATCTAGTAGTAATTAGGGGTACAAAGTGTGTACCTATTAGTAATTATTCCAATTAAATGTAATATAATTTATATACATCAAATTAAATATAATAATTCAATTTTAATATTAAATTTATAATTTTATTATTTTTTCAACTTCTATAATTATTTATAATTATTGAGCAATTATATTAAAACTAGTATACTACCATTTTAAGATTTATGTATTATCTTATAATATTAACTTTTAATTAATAATAATTTATTAATTTATTATTTTATTTATAAACATTTAAATATGATTCTTATTTTTTTATATATGAAAAATATAAATGAGAATATATAATAATACTTATTTTAATATAATTTCTCAATAATTATAAATAATTATAGAAGTCGAAAAATTATTTAATTTTATTATTTTTTTCGAATTCTATAATTATTTATAATTATTGAGAAATTATATTAAAATAAGTATTATTATATATTCTCATTTATATTTTTCATTTATAATTATAATTTTAAGGGTCACTTACTATAAAATACATACATGAAATAATGCATTATTTCTATTGACTCAAAGAACTAATACTCATAACTACATAATCTATGATTGTGATACCATAAATATCCTTATGTGTTTGCACAATTTTGTTTTGCACAATTTCTTTCGCACAAATTTTTTTGCACATTTTTTTTTCACAATGATTTTGCATAATTTTTTTTCCACATTTATTCTTTATAATTTTGTTTTGCACAATTTATTTTGCACAATTTTGTTTTACACAATTTGTTTGTAGGGGAAGAAGAATCAGGAATCAAGATCATCAATTTATTTATTTTAATTAAAAATGCACAATTTTACTTCTCTATATATTAAAACATGTAAGGTAACAGAGCTTAAACAAAAATTCCACAATTAAACCAAAACCATGCCAAGCCAAACCATGATACAGATAAATTATCAACAATTTGACATCTACAAAAGCTAAAAATAAAAAACATGGAAAAACCAGATTTAAGCCGCCATATTCCATTTCAATTTTGATTCCAATCCAAGCACAATCAATTTCGTGACACATACCAGTGAAATTTAGCCAATATGTATACTGTATTTACCATCTCAGAAATTAAAATTTTACAGTGAGCTGCTTCAACGCTATTCTCAAAATCAGTATCAAAATTTTAGGAAAAGAATAAATAACGCCAGAGAAATCTTAATGGATATTAAATAGCACCTCTACATAGAATTTAGCAAGAACCTTCATGTGCTGTAGATGAATGTGGATATGCTTTTATTTCCGTCATTAGAGACATCTAACAGGCCCTTCATTCTCTCTAATCACCGTATGCTTAATCAAACCCCCATTAATAATCTCTCTAACAAATGAAGCTACGACAATCGATTTGACAGGAGTAGCCACCAACACATCTAACAAAGAAGGGCGCACAACGAAACTGAGCATGATGGACGGAACTGTAGCGAGATGAAAACTGCTCAAGGCAGTGAAGACAAAGACGCATGAAGAAAGGCGTTGCTAGTTTCGACAGCCAGGGGCCGCCATAGAGATTGCATACAAATCTCCAGCAGCGAAATTATCACGAGTTGGCCGCCAATAAGGTTTAGGAGAAGTCCGTACGAACGCGACCAAGAATCAGCCGGCGGCTGTGAAGTAGAGGATCCCTAAGTCAGATCTGGAATGGGGGCCGCTAAAGGAGGACGGCGCGGTAGATCTGGAACACTAGACCCTAAGTAGCGCCGTGAGTTCTGGAAAGGGCCGGTACGACCAAACACAAAAAGTTTTCGGAGGAGAATCTGGTGAGGAAAATATTGTTAGCTGCGGAGGACGAGTCGGCAGATGAGGAGGAAGGGGTGAGCGCTGGCGGCAGAGAATAGTGGTCACCGTGAAATTTGGAGATTTTTAGGGAATATGTTTGGTCAGGGATAATTTAGAGATATCACTGTGAAATTTTGTACCGAACCGTTATTTTTAATTTTCAATGTAGTTGGATGTAATTACCCTTAAAAGTGTTTATCCCACAGTAATAAACCCTAAATTTAATAATTTAATAATATAAGTATATAGTTATTATACATTTATAAGCAACTATTTAAATTTGGCCTTAATTGGATACAATAATTTAATTACTTTCATTATTACTTGAAAAATTAATATGAGATTAATTTGATAATAAATAAAACAATAATAACTTAAAATTGGAAAATAATTAATATAATTGGAATTTAAAATTAAATTAGATTTTCAGGATGAAACACCAAATTTATAATAATTAAGAGCAAAATACAAGAAAAATTCAATCATCCTAAATATAATTCTGTTAGTAGTTGTTTATTTCAGCAATTAGAGAATCTGTCGTATCTTCTTCATCATTGTTAGAATTATCACTGTTGGAATAACAATCGTCAGAAGATACTACGATGGGATAATCTATATGAGTACCTTTTGAAAGTTTTTCAACCGAAAAACGAAAGAGTAGATTGATGCCCAAGAACTTAAAAATAAATTAATCTCTAGCTGAAATGCCAATTTGTGGAACTATTAATTTCCATCCTGCAGTAAAGCATGTCTTGATAGGAATTAAAATTCCGGGACCCTCATATTTTACCAATATAAGTTTTTTCAATTGGGGTATATACAAATCAACAAATTTGTTAGTTGAACCCAATATGCTCATGATACAGTATGACAGATCCTTTAGAAAAAAAGAAGAAGAAGAAGAAGTTAGTAATGGATAATCAACGTGTTATTAAGATAAATAATTCAATATAAACAAACCACTCGATCATGAATATAATCTTATGTGATGGTTATCAACCTTATTATTATTAAATAATGAAGTGAAATAAGCAATAGTAATGATAGATAATTAGTTATTATCAATTAATATCAAAACATAATATGAGTTATTACCATATTTTCTGTTACATGAGATTAATATGGTAAGAAATAATTATAAGAAATCCTAATGGAAAATAATTAGCAATAATGAAATTGTCATCTTTAATGTAAATGGCAACCTAATGTTTAGGTAATAATTAGTCATAATGATGTCAATTAAATTTATTTTATTTTTTTAGAAAATACACCTTCCCAAAATACATGGATACCCGCACTAATTATTCTTAAATAATGAAGTGAAATAAGCAATAGTGATGGTAGATAATTAGTCATTAGCAATTAATATCAAAACCAAATATGAGTTATTACCATATTTTAAGCAAGATGGTATATAATTAGTCATTAGCAATTAATATCAAAACCTAATATGAGTTATTACCATATTTTCTGTTATATAATGATGAGATTAATATATCATCACATGGTAAGAAATAATTATTTTCAAATCAAAGTGAAAAAAACAATTCTAATGGAAGATTTTAATAATTCAATAATAGTAATAAGCAATCAGGGATTATCATATTTAATGTTATTATTTAGAAAAAATGTAATTATAACTTATAATCATGTTTAGGTTATAATTAGTCATAATGTCAATTATATATATTTTGATATTTTTCTATAAAATACAACTTCCCAAAATACACCTCCCCAAAATACACCTTCACAACATGCAATAGCCCAAGAGATATATCATTGAAAAACAGGCTGATTATCATTGTATTATCCCAAAACAACGATCAATTTAACAGGAAACTCAAACCACATTTAAGAAATATAATTGAAAAACAGGTTGATGGTATTTAGTAGGGTGCAACACCAAGTAATAAAAATAACCATGCAATCCTTAATGAGCACTAATATTCAAACTTGAAAAGTAGTTGAAGAACATAAAACAAATGCACAAATACAAACTATATAAACACTAATAAACATTGAATCTTCATCATATGTGCCACAGCACATTGCAGATACGAAAATAAAAAACGCGGAATACCAACTCTAACCTTACCACTGGATTAAAATGAAAAACAGAATCTAGGAATTTGACTTACAAATGGTATTTTAGAAGTCATGTCGTTTCACATGGCTAATAGCCCAAGAGAGGCGAAAAATCTCATCCCACCACATAACCACGACAATGAAACGACAGATCCACCATTTCAAACAAAGAAACAACATCTTGGCCATCTTCGCAGCTGCGGAAATAGAGCTCTCTGGACATCGTCGATAGATGTGATGTCAAGTGGCAAGAGATGGCGGCGATTTGAGAGAGAAAAGATGGCGTGGTGGAAAAGAGAGTGAGTTTATCTATTTTCATGTTGGTGTGAGAGAAGATCGGTTAGGGTTGGGGTGGAGGGAGAAAGATAAAAAAAATAAATGAATAAATTATTATTAAAACACAAGGAAATAATGTCAAAAAAAGAACGCAAGAAAAAATTGATTTAAATAACGTTAAAAATAAAACGCAAGAAAAAAAATTTAAGAAGGAAATAGCTTAGATTGATATCATGATGCCATGTCACCAACTAAGCAGGATAGGCTATCCACATTTGCGACAGAAAAATGTCGTATAAATGTTTTTAGATACGTATTATTATATAATCTCATTTATATTTTTCATATATATAAAAAAAATAAGAATCAGATTTAAATGCTAATAAATAAAATAATAAATTAATAAATTATTATTAATTAAATGTTAATATTATAAGATTATACATAAAACTCAAAATCATAGTATTATTCCGGTGCATCTCACGGTTCAATACTAGTTTGCATATATATATATATATATGATAACATTAGGATTTATTGTTTATTCTTAATGTTAAGAGTATTTAAAGGTATATATAATTTTCTTTCCAATTCTTAAATAATTAGGATTTATTATACATCTTAAGTCTAGCTTATTTATTTATTATCTTAAAAAACCAAATTAAATTTTATCTAAATTTTAATTTATAATTTCTCCGGAAGAATACTACTGCCTTCGTTCTTAGTATTTTAGTATTTTTACCCATTTTCATAGGCGCGAAGACTAAAAGGTACTCCGTCCGTCCCGAACAAAGGTTCCCATTTCCTTTTTGCGCGAAGATTAAAACTTATTATTATTTTATGTGTAGTGGGTAGTTGTATTAGTAGTGAGTGGTGTGCCATATGTGGGCTCCTTTTACTAAAAGGGAAAGAATGAGGACCTTTGATTGAGACACTCAATATATTAAAATGGGGACCTTTCGGTGGGATGGAGAGAATATTTTTTTTTAAATATATAATGTAAGGAAAGTAGGGATAAATTGATAATTTTAAGAGAAAAAGTAAATAAAATTGTTGAGAATGATGAATAAGTATAAAAAAATGAATAAAACTTTTGGGATTAAATGAATAAAAAGTTGGTAATATGTAAAAATATGTGGAACGACTCAAAATAGAAAGCAGGTAAAAAATAAGTAGAATGGAGGAGAACAAAAATTTTGTGCACACTACTTACATGAGGGTGATTCTGTGATACATCTGGTGCACCGATACACCTCAATATTTAATAATAGGTTTAAAATAGGTTAGTGGGTAGTTTTTTTTTAAAATAAAATTAATTATATTATCTTATCTTATCTTATTAAATGGTGAAAATTAAATTAAAAATTAATGTAACGATTATGATCGTTCAGATACACCGGTGCACCAAGTGTACCCTAATTAAACCCCATACACGATATAGTATATATAAATGATTATAAATAAATAATTTTTTTTTTTTTTTGAAAAGAAATAAATTAGCATGTGATGTCTGTAATGGTTAAATATGATATGGGACCCTTAGAAAAAGCAAATTGCTTTAATAATTGATCTCATTCAAAAAAAATAATAAAGATTGGTTAAATCTGATCTGGGACTGGGACCCTTTGAAAAAGAAAATTACTTTAATAATTGATCTCATTCATAAAAATAGAACTCCAACAAGCTTTTCTAATGATAGACAAGAAAAATATAAGTCTCTCAAACCTCATTGCACTCATCGTTCTTTCCTTTGTTGGCTAAGCTGCACAGTTCATCGCAGGTAATATATGATATTACAAAAATGTTGTATGTAATATATATGCTATTTAATTATTTAATGGATTATTGTTTTTAATTCTTTCTTCTTTAGTATCTTTCACATTTTCATTATTATATTATGCCATTTGCATATCCTTTGAATCTGATAGACTGATGTATGCTATCTTTAACATCTCTTTTGGACAAATCTTCAAAGTATTTTGGCAAAACTTCAACTAGCTCTTTTTTCACTACTAGAAAAATGAGCTTTAATGACATTTATATGTGTAGTGTAAGAATGATTAATAATATATTTTACCTATTAATACATTTCTATAAAATGTCTTCTATTCTAATGTATTATTAGGTCATGTGCTATTAATACATTTTTTCATTGTCATTATACATTAGTTTAGACTACACATATTATTTAAATATTAATTTAACAATAATAATAACTAAAAAAATAAATAGATTAATTAATTTAAAAATAAATAAATTGTTTCCACCCAGATTCGAACACATGATATTGTCATTATACATTAGTTTAGACTACACTTATTATTTAAATATTAATTTAACAATAATAATAACTAAAAAAATAAATAGATTAATTAATTTAAAAATAAATAAATTGTTTCCACCCAGATTCGAACACATGATGGAGGAGGAATTTGACTTTGCATGTAGGCTTGTAACCAATTGATCTAAATATAAACTTATTAATTTTTGTTTCAAAGTTTGTACAAATACAAAAGTTTCACTTTGCTATTAATTTTTTTAAATTTACCCGTTAAATATTTTTAATAATTTAATTAATTAAGATTAAAATTAATTAAATATTTTTTAAGATTACCTTTTGTAATATAAAGTTTATATTAATAAAATCTTAATACTGCTTGCAGACTCTTGTAAGTATTTTTAGTTCTTATTTAAATTTTGTATTTATAATTTTATTTTAAGCATGTTCATGTTTAGCCTCATAGGCTAAATTATTTATGTGTTGATTCATGACTATCTGTAATGTTAACATGGTAACAATATGATTTTTGTTTAGGTAACACTGTTATGATTCTCTAGGTTTGATTACTGTTATTAACTGGCCTTATTTCATGATTATTGCTTAAATATGTTGCTCCTGTTTGTCTATCTCAGCCGATTGATAGGCGTTCTAAGGACATTTTGGAGATTTTTATTTAAGTATAATTTGCTTAATAAGATGCCGGTTAGTTATTTAATCTGTAAAATCCTTATGAGAATTCATGTCTAGTCGATCCTTTCAAAGATGGTATCAAAGCCTTGGTAATTTTTATAGATATGTCTTGGATCAACACATAGTCAATCATGAATAATATCATGAATCTGATTAATAAGAGTAATAGTATTAAGAATAGTAAGAATGAAGAATATGATATGCCTAAGAATTTAGATTTACTTAATAAGTGGACAATACCTAAAATTGAACCCAGATTAATATACAAATTGGGTACATTTGAAAAAATAGGATTTATTCAGGTAGTCAAGACTACTGAAGAATCAATTTCATTAGATAATAATGAAATGATTATTAAGTTATTATCTGATAAGGATATTAATAGATACAGAGATAATTACAATTTCCTTCATATAGGATTGGTTCAGATTGCTTTTAAACCTTTAACCTTGAAAGGTTTACCAGAAAGCTTCATAGCAGCTTTAAAAGATGGTAGAAATCTTAATTGGAGACAATCTTTAATGGGTATTATTACACTCTGGTAATTCCATAACTCTACTTAGGAAAGTATCTTTATACCACCTAAAATCAGAGAGTGTTCTACATCATAGATTCTGTAATAATGTTCTAATAGTATCACTATTATCACTAAATCTTCCTGTAAAATGTTCAATTACATTTACTGCTAATGTATATACCGCAATTTCAAGAATTTTATCTTCTTCTTGCTTTGTAGCATTTAAAATATTATCTCTATCATGTGGATTTAAATAATTATCCCACCAACCTTTAAGTTGGCCTGTAAATCCAGCTATTATCATTGCTGCAATAGTTTTATCAGTATTTTGACTATTCTTACATATTGTAGAATACATTAACATTCTATGAACAGTATTATAAATCTGCTTATTAGAATATCCATCAATATTCCACTCATAAATCTTATTACCAGAATAACTGATATCAATAGTATCAGTGTATTCTTCATGTAATACATCCATAGGAGTAGGCCTATTATAATAGAACTTACTTTGAATGGGTCTATCTGCCCATTTATTATGGAGTTTATTTATTTGATCTTGAAAAACCTTTTTATATTCTGGGTTTTCTATCAAATTATCATCCAACTCTTTATCCAGAGTTCTTATACTAAGTTTATCAAACTTTTCTTCAAGATATTTTTCCAACTCATATAATGGTTGAGTTTTAAAATTAGAAATTATTGGGGGAGGTTGAAAACTAGAAAATATTTCCTTTTTTATAGGAACATTAGAAATTTCTGATGTAGAAGCTTTTTCTTTATTTTCAACAACTTCTTTTCCCTTATCAAGAGATTTGTTATTAATTTTAGTAATAATCAAATCCAATTTATCATTGATAGATTGAATTTGTTCACCCATTATTACTAACGATAAATTAGTATAATTCTGACCTTTAAACATATTATTAATATGTTTACATGTAACTTGAAGTGTATCATCTTCAATTAATTTAGCAAATGCTAAGAAATTTAAATCATTAATTTTAAATGGTTGCTGTGGGGGATATCTTCCTGAAACCACTGAACCATTTTGCAAAGTATAATTTCTTTCCAAAATAAGAATATAATTCTTAACATATGTTTCTATAAACCATGCTGCAAATGGTATTATCATATTTTTCTTTTCACAAGTTTTATAAAACTCATTTTGAAATTTACTAATTTCATTATTAGTAAAATTATCAAAAAACCAATCTCTGAAAGGTGTATAACCTTCACTCTTAAATTCTTCCGAAATAATCTTTCTGACTTTAGAACCAGGACTGAAATCTATTATTTCTTCAAAATCCATAAATTATATAGATTCATACATTTCCGACATTGTCGGTTCCATCCTATTGGATTCTTTAATGATATTGTTTCTATTTTTATATAATTTTTTTATCTCAGGATTTAATCCTATTACAGATTCCATCTCATCTGTATATTTTTCATCTTCTATTTGAGATGTAGAAGTTCTAATTTCTCTTAATTGAGAAGTAGAAGCTCTGGGTGTTTCCACCATATAATCAATTGGAGAAATATAATTTCTCATTGAAATGCTTTTTGTATTTTATTGGGTTCAAACTGTATATTAACAGTTCCTTCTGAACTCTGTATAATATTTAAAATATTATTATGATCCTGTACTTGTGTTTGAACTGGTAAAGCTTGTTCAATTTTCCAATTTTCTGAAAATTCTATTTCTTCCCATCTAATAGGTCTTCGAGTCATAATATTAGACCTGTTGAAATTAGTTTCAATAATAATAGTCTCATTTTTGTAATCCATCATTTTACAATGAGGATTTAATGTGACTAATGGTTTATAATATATCCTATAACAGACACAAATAGTCTCTGTTCCAGGAAGATAATTATATCCATTAGTTTTAACATTTAATGTTAATGCATCAAGTATAATCTGGTTAGAAATATTTTTTGCAAGTATAAAACTTTGCGAAATGCACTTATTATAAATGCATACATAAGCTTTAGGAATCTTATATTCTATTTGGAGTTTATCACCACCAGCATGCCATAAAGTATGACTTGTTTTATGAAAATATCTAGTAGGAATTAATCCTTCCTGAATAACATTTAAATCTGCTCCACTATCAACAAGAGCAATAAATGATTTTGTATAAAGATTATCAATCAACAATGATATTTTTATATACCATTTTTGAGATATAATTGTCTCAATAGTAGATAAAAAATTATCTTTTTCTATTGTAGGCAAATTATTCTGAATATCTGATTGAATAGTAATATTTTTTCCTTTAATATCATTCTCTAATATAGATATTCTAGATTCTTGAATAAAATTTTCATTTTTCAAGAATTTTATTTCTTCTTTCAAATTATTAATCTCTTTGTAAATATCTGGTAGAGATATATCTCTTTGACTTTGATGTTTCATTTTTAATTGGTTCATAACATCTGACATATTATAAGTTTTATTCTTATTTAGAATATTATTTATTTTTTCTTCTTCTTTATTAGAAGTAGAGGTTGAGGCATTTCCCAATTCATCAATTATTTTAGTCCTTAATAAAGGATCTTTTATTAGTTTTAGTAACTCAAAAATATTTTGAGAATTCAAAACATTAATACTCATATTAGAGAATTGCGACATTATTTTATAAAATTCAGATTGATTATTATCAATATTATTTATTTCTTTAGGACATTTTAATCCCTCTCTACAAGGTTCACATTCCTCTGATTCAGAGAATTCTTCATTTTCTAAATTTCTTACAATTTCTTCTTCTGATTCAGAAGTAGTAGAAATTTCTGATACTGACTCCTCAGATTCAGATTTTTCTATTAAAGATTGTATTATGATATTTTTTATATCATCAGGAATTTCTAAATTAGAAATTCTTTTTCTTGTCCAACAAAATTCATTAGTATGACCTTTTCTTTTACATATCGTACAATATCTTTTCTGATTCTTATTGAATCTTTTCATGTATGCTTTCTTTTGGAATTCATTTTTCCTTTGGAAATTTTCTTCTCTTATTTTCTTTTTTCTTTCAATCTGTTTAGGAGAATGTCTCATTTGTTTAGATTTATAAATCTTTTCTTTTTTACTTTTACTGGATGAAGGATTATCCAATCCAAATTGTTGACAAAATTCTCCCAATTGTTTCTTCTCCAAGAAACTTTGTCTTTTTAATTGTTGATTTAACTTTATTTCACTACATAAAGCCAATCCTTCTTGAATACAAGTGTCTATTAGAGCACCATATGTAAATTTTTCATAAGGAATTGTAATATCATTTCCCTTTATAATTTTTCTTATTCTTTCAGCGAATAAGCTTGGTAATCCATCAACAAATTTGGATTTCCAATGAGTATTATTACACTCTGGTAATTCCATAACTCTGCTTAGGAAAGTATTTTTATACCACCTAAAATCAGAGAGTGTTATACATCGTAGATTCTGTAATAATGTTCTAATAGTATCACTATTATCACTAAATCTTCCAGTAAAATGTTCAATTACATTTACTGCTAATGTATATACCGCAATTTCAAGAATTTTATCTTCTTCTTGTTGGCAATTGGATCGTGTGGTTCAAACGTGATCGTTAGGATAAACAGGCAAACAATCAGCGGAAGCAATAAAAACGTTTACCTGACTTCTGGGTCGATGTAGAGGATGAACAGCAGTGTAGAACACCTCTGCCGTATGTCCCAAAGTCAACTCTGGTGTTGGGTGGTCAACAATCCCCAGAGTTCTCTCATTCTGCTCTCTGTTTTCTCCCGTGTGTCAAAAGAGGCACAAACTTAGGTTTAACAGGAACTGAGATGACTTATATACATGGGCTACAGCAGGGACCAGGAGGAGAAATTGGGCTGGGCCTCAATTGAATTTAATTAACCAAGCTTAGCCCAAAGCTTTTAATTAAATCCAATAATAATAATATAGTCCACTAAAATATTATTACTGCACTACCCGTCCAATCCCAAAATTATATTCTGGGCTCCTTCTTATTATAAGCCCGATGGTCTCCCCATGTTTAAGAAAAACAATGTCCATTAATTAATTAAGTTACTGACAACTCAAATTAATTAATATCTCAACCGAGAGTAGTACCACTCAACCTTATTATCATGCCGAAAATTAATCCACTTGCAAGATTTACATGATAAACCTTATGAGCTCCTCAAGGGGACATCATCAACCTATGACGGACATGAATTCCTTCTACAATCAACAACACACCATAGATACAGCACTACTTCACAACTCACCGAGTTTGTTGATTTAATACTTATAAATCTCACCCATTGATGAATCAAAGAAATACATACTGCCCTACGTGTCGAGGTTATTGTATAGGGATTAAGAGTACGAACTTCCATAATAACAGAGATCAAGTTCTTCTATAAGTCAGTATAAGTCGAACGATCTCAGGCGATCCTGCTCAATACACACAAGTGCACTAATGTGATTCTATAGCCAAGACAAGCTAATACCAAACCACACTACAACCATACCGATAGAGAGTCCCCGTCTATCTCAGTTGTGAGCATCTGTCTATACTTTATAAGAAAACCGATAATATGATCTTCTGCGTGTTGTCGCACAACATATTATCTACAGTATAAAGTAAATGGACTATTGCATCATGCATATAAAATAAATTATAAGATGCAATCATTTGATCAATGATTCTCATTTCAAATATTGTTGTAACATTGTTCATACTAAAGCTAGACTTTTAGTATACAATCCAACAATCTCCCACTTATACTAAAAGACTATGCTGTCATGTCTTCTGCCATACATCTGATTCCTACTCCCACTTACACGACCATTAAAAGCTCTCTCCTTAAGGTCATTGTAAATGGTTTACTAGGTCATCATCCGATGCAATCTAGGCGACAACAACCTTCCCCTCATCATACGATTTCTCGTAACAGGTGGTACTCGCGCTCCATGTGTTTAATTGCCTTATGGACTTGTGATTTCTTCAAGTTTGCAACTGCACCAATATCATCAATGTAAATTGTGATTACCTTGGGCAAACTTAGAAACACTTCAAAGTCCATCATGAAGTCTCTAGAGTCATATAGATACTTTGGCTGCCTCATAGGCTCCAATTCATCATCTTTCCATGATGGAGTCCGGAGTCTGAAATATATTTCTATATAACACTCCTCCACATTATGACTCTACTTCCTAAGATTAAACACATAACCTTTGAGGAGAATTTACTGCCGTCCAATCTGACTAAAAAAATCTAAATCTACGTAATCCACAAGAAGCAGTGAATCTGTTTAGTAAATCCACATATAATTTTCAGTCCTTCTCAGACACTTTATATATGTCTTACCACAGTTCATCATTCTTGTTCCGGGTTATGTTGATACCCACTGTTCATGCATCCAGCAAAACAGATATCCAACATCGTTCATAGCATTCCTTAGATTAAGCTTCCTTATTCGCCGAAGCATAAGGAACCGCTTTCATCCTCTTTATCTTCTTCTTGTGTCTCAAAGACACATTCACTCAGATAAATTTACATGCTAAATGAGTATGGACTGTATCATTATATGAAACTTGAGATAAGCATAATATCCTTTCTTGTGATCCGTATTACCGTGATCAAAAGGATATATTTTGCCTTTCTTAAGTCCTTCATCTCTATCGCTTTATTAACCGTACCCATACGCCCGATAATACTCTTTCATTGTCTCCAATGAGTAAGATACTATCTACGTATAGTACAAGAAATACCACCACGTTTCCGTCACTCTTTACAACACACAAGACTCATCCGCTCATTGATTTAAATCCATGCCACTGGATTACCTAATCAAAATAGATGCTTCACTATCTTAAAGCTTGCTTTAGTTCATCGCTGAACAATTTTAAGCTTACTATCAAAATGCTATTAGTACTTTGCAATGAATCACTCTGGTTGCTTCACATAGAAGTTTTCCTCAAGACTTCCAATCAGGAAAGCTGTCTTGACATCTATTTGTTGTTCCTCATAATTCAATATGAGCAGCAATAAATAAAAGAATCCGGATCAATATAAGCGTAGCTACCAGCGGATATGTTCCCTCATAATCGAACCATTTCTTTCTGAGTACATCTTTTCGCAACAAGCTTTGCTTCCAAGGTTTTCACCTTTCCATATGATCCTATTTTATTTCCTTTTGACCACTTGCAATGGCTTTTACACCATTTAGTGGTCCTTCAAGCTCCAGACTTAATTTAGAATCCGTAGATTCTATCTCAACATACATTGCAACTTACTAAGATTCCGCATTTTAATCTTGTAGTGCTACGTCGTATCCGTGGGATAATACCATGTTCACTAGGGATCAAGTCTCACGACTCTCCCAAATCATATATTTATGGGTTGTCATACAACCCTCCCACTACGACAAGGCACTACATGTAATTGTGTATCAGACGTGACACGCGTTGCAGTTTACCTTGTGGTATATCCTCTTGTACACTTGGTACTTATACTTAGTGTTTTCCTCCCACTTCCTTTAGAACAACTTATACATGGGTTTGTGATTTATTACATAGTCCTTTTCCAAAAATCTATTTATTGAGTTAACAATTATCCTTCGATCTTTTGGACTAAATAAATCACCCTCCATTTTTCTAGGATATCCCATATACAGACAAACGTTTCACAAATTACTGTATCTAGGGCATATCCATAAAATGAATTTAATTATTTCAAATAATTCATCATCTATCTAATCATTACCATAAGAGGCTTATTCCTTCTTTCCATCACACCATTCAGTTGGGGCATGCCCGGTGTAATCAACTTGAGATTTAATCTCAACTTCTGATCAATATCTCCTAACTATCCCAAGAGGTATTCGCCATCATGATTGAATCGTAATGACTTAATATATTTTCCATGACGCTTCACTGTACCAGCCTTACAATTCTTGAATTAATCAAAGAACTTAGACATGCAGTGCATCATATAAATATATTGGTTTCCAGAATAATCTTCGAATATTCATAACCATCTCTCGCCTAGAAAATATTAGGTTCGCTTGAATCAGAATGAACTAATTCCAACATATATATCTTTGGCTCTACACCCCACAACCTTGAAAAGGCAGTTAATCAATTTTACTTCCAAGCAAGACTCGCAAGTTCGATAGTTTTCACTTCAGATAAACCTTACGGTCTATCGGCTATCAACTTTTGAATCCTACTCAAGTAAAATGAATTAGTCATAGACGCCAAATGTATGTTTAGTTCATTTTTGAAGGTTCCTTTCTCTTACTAATATTAGAAGATGGATTATTTAATTACTATTTATTGCATCTGTGGGATGTGCATGATTCAAGAGTATCCAAATTATCTACCAACGTACTTTAACGGATTATAGCCTCATTCCTCATTTCTATGACCATGTCATTTAAATGAAATGAAGTATCCATCCGTTAATACATAGAAACTGAAATTAAATTCTTTCTATGAAACGTACGTAAAGACAATTTCTCATAATCAATCGTTTATTCTTATCATGAGATAAATAAACAACTCCCACTGCAATAGCCACTATCTTTGTAGTTTTACCCATGTTATTAACAATCTTATCCTTACTCAGTGATAAACATTTAGTGATTCCAGTATCTACATACTTCGTATCAGTAGATGCCATCACTAATCATGTTTAAACCATTAGTAAATGAGATATTAAATTTGTTCACATCATGATGAAAATTGGCTTTCTTTTGCCACATGTTTTGTTAGAAGTTTCCCACCATTTACAACCTTTCGTATTTCAGGTAGAACTTGCACAAAACATCCAGGCAAATTGTGAAGAATAAATTGATTTAGGTTTACCTTTCAATTTCTATTCCAAGCTCTTCCAATTCATTCATCAATTCAACCATGATCTTCTGCCTTTTAATTTACTCTAGTATCCGAAGAGTTACATGAGACCATCATATTTCTATGAACCTCTCATCTCTTCACTAGAGACTTTAATAGGCATCATGAGACGTCCTTTGTGAGAATACACATGTATTTTCTTAAGCAGTAATTTTCAAAACCAAGATTCTTTTCTAATCAATTAATTTGGACGAGTAAATATAATTTGTTTTAGTTAAAATAAGTGAAATAAAACCATTCGAAATTCAGAGAATCACAAATAAATATTCCGATCAAATCTTCGAATTTTATCCTTTTATATTATTTCCCTCAAAACAATATAAAAATAAAATTCACCGACATCTCAAGCACCGTGAGTCTGCAAGCCACGTTAGGGTGGACGTTTACAAACCCGAACATTTACAAGAGAAGGTTTTACCCATTAATTTCATTTGTCAACCTAACTTTATGACAAAATAATTAATAGTCGGTTCCTCTTTAGCCATGTAAATAATAGCAGTGACTCCGTTGGGGAGGATACTAATTATTCACATCTAAGTGTACACCATTATTTGATCCCAAGTCCGCTGCCCAAGCTTATGTGCCTTACTGTTAGAGAAGTACACACGCGCTTAGATAACTTTCTACAATCATTAATTATATAAGTTTGTACTCGTGAACCGCATATAAGCTCATCCGTTAGGGAGGAAGGCACTATAGCCGACGCGTAAGTCCATATGCATCACATTACAAACAATAATTATTTAAAGAAGTTTGTACCAGTGATCCGTGAATAAACTCATCCGTTAGGGAGGAAGGCTCTATTGCCAACGCGCAAGTTTACTCACATCACTTACAAACCAATAATGGAGGCCGCGGGAATAAATTACCAATCCCCTCTCCCACTTAGTTATTTAATTTTCGAAGGTTTTTAACATGCATATAATATTCCAGAATAAAATATACAACTAAGACATGCTTCTATTAACAACAATTTAAATAAATAAATCACATAGAACATGCCTTACACATATACAACAATAATTGACAATTAAATCAATTAATCAGTTATATAACATAATTAATTGTATAAATAGTGGATCAATTAATTTGGGCCCAAGAGCAACAAATAAGCACAAAATGAACAGCAGATTAAATAATTAATCAAGCTCATTATCCATGGCCCATAATCTTAACCCAAAATTAAATTAAGTCCACCAAGCCCACTAGCACAAAATTAGTCCATTAATAAAATTAATTTGTCATGCTTGGCCTATTACCCACAATTAATTAAAATAAATTAGTCCAGCAGACCATATCCATTTTAATTAAATTTGGGCCAACAGCCCAAAACCAAATTAAAATTGAGCAGCCCATTGGCCTAGCAGCCCAACACATATTTTAATTAAATTGGACCCCTAAGCCCAACAACCAAATTAAAATAAATTGAGCAAAGACCCAACAACACAACAAGCCCAACTGCTCAGCCCAACAGCTCATGAAAATAATAAATTGAGCCCATGACCACAAATCAAGCCCAACAAGGCAGCCCATATCCAAGAGAAATCCATCAGCTGCCCTAGAAAGATGCAGCCGCAATCCTCTTTCCACACACCGGCCCTGTCCGGCACGGTGGAACTGAAGACGTGAAGGAAGCACCGCACGACACGGTCCCGGCTGCTCTCGGCGATGATGCCGTCAGCCCACCAGAGTCGTGCCTTCTGCCCCTTGCCGTGATGCGACGCCATCAGAGCCGCCTAGCGACAACGAAGCAGCCGCGCTCGAAGTCACGCCGGACGTCTGCAGCTTCCCATAAGTGCGTCGCGCCGGGCAACGACAATGCCACTGCCACAGCAAGTTCTCCCAGCCGCCGGCAGCATCAAACCGCAGAGCTGTCCAAACGGCCCATCTGGAAGCAGCCATGAATCCGCCTCCGCATAAGCCGAAGCCGCTCCTGGTGTCATCACTGACTCTGCCGGAAAGAAGATGACTCGCTCGGAAGCTGCTGGGCGCGATCGGAGTTCGCCTGGCACCGTCAAGGCCCGACAGTTCTGCCACGATCCCACCAGCGAACGACACCTGCAATCTCATCCGTCAGCCGCATTCGTATCAAGCCTCGCCTTTGTCTTGAAACTGCAGCCTTCGACACTGACCAGTCATCGCCAAGGCTGCCGATCGCTGGCCTGCCTTTCTACACGGCCGATGAGAACAGAAAAGGGAGCAGTCTGACTTATTCTTCATCGCTATCGTACTTCTGTGTAGCTTCTGGGACCCACACGCGATTCTGGGTAGAGGTCGTGTACCGATCTCGCTCGATCGTTCCAGCCATCAAGAACAGAAGAGGGGAGCAGTGCGATCAATAGCAAATAGGAATCCAGGATGTGTATACGTTGTACCCAGTAATTAGGAATTAACTTACAATCACACATCCCAAAAAACATATAATGGTGAAAAACAATAATAGTTCAGAACTCATGTGATTATATCCAGATTATTTGACATAATCAAATAATCACTTTTAAACATGCTATCAATCTAAACATTAACACACGAAAGGCATAAACCCAATCTAACATCTCACATTTCACCACGAAACCAACGCTCTGATACCAATTGTTGGCTATTGGATCGTGTGGTTCAAACGTGATCGTTAGGATAAACAGGCAAACAATCAGCGGAAGCAATAAAAATGTTTACCTGACTTCTGGGTCGATGTAGAGGATGAACAGCAGTGTAGAACACCTCTGCCGTATGTCCCAAAGTCAACTCTGGTGTTGGGTGGTCAACAATCCCCAGAGTTCTCTCATTCTGCTCTCTGTTTTCTCCCGTGTGTCAAAAGAGGCACAAACTTATGTTTAACAGGAACTGAGATGACTTATATACATGGGCTACAGCAGGGACCAGGAGGAGAAATTGGGCTGGGCCTCAATTGAATTTAATTAACCAAGCTTAGCCCAAAGCTTTTAATTAAATCCAATAATAATAATATAGTCCACTAAAATATTATTACTGCACTACCCGTCCAATCCCAAAATTATGTTCTGGGCTCCTTCTTATTATAAGCCCGATGGTCTCCCCATGTTTAAGAAAAACAATGTCCATTAATTAATTAAGTTACTGACAACTCAAATTAATTAATATCTCAACCGAGAGTAGTACCACTCAACCTTATTATCATGCCGAAAATTAATCCACTTGCAAGATTTACATGATAAACTTTATGAGCTCCTCAAGGGGACATCATCAACCTATGACGGACATGGATTCCTTCTACAATCAACAGCACACCATAGATACAGCACTACTTCCCAACTCACCGAGTTTGTTGATTTAATACTTATAAATCTCACCCATTGATGAATCAAAGAAATACATACTGCCCTACGTGTCGAGGTTATTGTATAGGGATTAAGAGTACGAACTTCCATAATAACAGAGATCAAGTTCTTCTATAAGTCAGTATAAGTCGAACGATCTCAGGCGGTCCTGCTCAATACACATAAGTGCACTAATGTGATTCTATAGCCAAGACAAGCTAATACCAAACCACACTACAACCATACCGATAGAGAGTCCCCGTCTATCTCAGTTGTGAGCATCTGTCTATACTTTATAAGGAAACCGATAATATGATCTTCTGCGTGTTGTCGCACAACATATTATCTACAGTATAAAGTAAATGGACTATTGCATCATGCATATAAAAGAAATTATAAGATGCAATCATTTGATCAATGATTCTCATTTCAAATATTGTTTTAACATTGTTCATACTAAAGCTAGACTTTTAGTATACAATCCAACACTTCTTGCTTTGTAGCATTTAAAATATTATCTCTATCATGTGGATTTAAATAATTATCCCACCAACCTTTAAGTTGGCCTGTAAATCCAGCTATTATCATTGCTGCAATAGTTTTATCAGTATTTTGACTATTCTTACATATTGTAGAATACATTAACATTCTATGAACAGTATTATAAATCTGTTTATTAGAATATCCATCAATATTCCACTCATAAATCTTATTACCAGAATAACTGATATCAATAGTATCAGTGTATTCTTCATGTAATACATCCATAGGAATAGGTCTATTATAATAGAACTTACTTTGAATGGGTCTATCTGCCCATTTATTATGGAGTTTATTTATTTGATCTTGAAAAACCTTTTTATATTCTGGGTTTTCTATCAAATTATCATCCAACTCTTTATCCAGAGTTCTTATACTAAGTTTATCAAACTTTTCTTCAAGATATTTTTCTAACTCATATAATGGTTGAGTTTTAAAATTAGAAATTATTGGGGGAGGTTGAAAACTAGGAAATATTTCCTTTTTTATAGGAACATTAGAAACTTCTGATGTAGAAGCTTTTTCTTTATTTTCAACAACTTCTTTTCCCTTATCAAGAGATTTGTTATTAATTTTAGTAATAATCAAATCCAATTTATCATTAATAGATTGAATTTGTTCACCCATTATTACTAACGATAAATTAGTATAATTCTGACCTTTAAACATATTATTAATATGTTTACATGTAACTTGAAGTGTATCATCTTCAATTAATTTAGCAAATGCTAAGAAATTTAAATCATTAATTTTAAATGGTTGCTGTGGGGGATATCTTCCTGAAACCACTGAACCATTTTGCAAAGTATAATTTCTTTCCAAAATAAGAATATAATTCTTAACATATGTTTCTATAAACCATGCTGCAAATGGTATTATCATATTTTTCTTTTCACAAGTTTTATAAAACTCATTTTGAAATTTAATAATTTCATTATTAGTAAAATTATAAAAAACCAATCTCTGAAAGGTGTATAACCTTCCCTCTTAAATTCTTCCGAAATAATCTTTCTGGCTTTAGAACCAGGACTGAAATCTATTATTTCTTCAAAATCCATAAATTATATAGATTCATACATTTCCGACATTGTAGGTTCCATCCTATTGGATTTTTAATGATATTGTTTCTATTTTTATATAATTTTTTTATCTCAGGATTTAATCCTATTACAGATTCCATCTCATCTGTATATTTTTCATCTTCTATTTGAGATGTAGAAGTTCTATTTTCTCTTAATTGAGAAGTAGAAGCTCTGGGTGTTTCCACCATAAATCAATTGGAGAAATATAATTTCTCATTGAAATGCTTTTTTGTATTTTATTGGGTTCAAACTGTATATTAACAGTTCCTTCTGAACTCTGTATAATATTTAAAATATTATTATGATCCTGTACTTGTGTTTGAACTGGTACAGCTTGTTCAATTTTCCAATTTTCTGGAAATTCTATTTCTTCCCATCTAATAGGTCTTCGAGTCATAATATTAGACCTGTTGAAATTAGTTTCAATAATAATAGTCTCATTTTTGTAATCCATCATTTTACAATGAGGATTTAATGTGACTAATGGTTTATAATATATCCTATAACAGACACAAATAGTCTCTGTTCCAGGAAGATAATTATATCCATTAGTTTTAACATTTAATGTTAATGCATCAAGTATATTAACATCAGATAATGATAATTATAAATTAGGATAAACATTAAAATATACTGGACCATTGGTCAAACTGGATTGTATAATACCCATTAAAGATTGTCTCCAATTAAGATTTCTACCATCTCTTAAAGCAGCTATGAAGCTTTCTGGTAAACCTTTCAAGGTTAAAGGTTTAAAAGCAATCTGAACCAATCCTATATGAAGGAAATTGTAATTATCTCTGTATCTATTAATATCCTTATCAGATAATAACTTAATAATCATTTCATTATTATCTAATGAAATTGATTCTTCAGTAGTCTTGACTACCTGAAGAAATCCTATTTTTTCAAATGTACCCAATTTGTATATTAATCTGGGTTCAATTTTAGGTATTGTCCACTTATTAAGTAAATCTAAATTCTTAGGCATATCATATTCTTCATTCTTACTATTCTTAATACTATTACTCTTATTAATCAGATTCATGATATTATTCATGATTGACTATGTGTTGATCCAAGACATATCTATAAAAATTACCAAGGCTCTGATACCATCTTTGAAAGGATCGACTAGACATGAATTCTCATAAGGATTTTACAGATTAAATAACTAACCGACATCTTATTAAGCAAATTATACTTAAATAAAAATCTCCAAAATGTCCTTAGAACGCCTATCAATCGGCTGAGATAGACAAACAGGAGCAACATATTTAAGCAATAATCATGAAATAAGGACAGTTAATAACAGTAATCAAACCTAGAGAATCATAACAGTGTTACCTAAACAAAAATCATATTGTTACCATGTTAACATTACAGATAGTCATGAATCAACACATAAATAGTTTAGCCTATGAGGCTAAACATGAACATGCTTAAAATAAAATTATAAATACAAAATTTAAATAAGAACTAAAAATACTTACAAGAGTCTGCAAGCAGTATTAAGATTTTATTAATATAAACTTTATATTACAAAAGGAAGGGGGTGCTCAACTCATGAGCTACAAGCTTTGATCAGAGAGAAAAGGGGATTTCTGATCGATAACTAACTAAATGAATTCCTCTGTCTATTTATAGAAGAGGAAAACGCGTTTTTACACAGTGAAAAGCCGAAATTTTCGGCATACACAGCAACATTATACAAAAATTCAAAAAGTTCTACAGTAAATTACTGTAAATAAATAGTGACCTGTCCGGCTGCTATACTGTTTGTAAACAGTATATTGTCTGTTGATGGCGTAAGCAATGACGTCATTCTGATTGAGACATATTTTTCTCCTGATTTTCTTGAAGAAGAAGATCCTTCTTTTCCTGGTGCAAATTCTATCAAGTTATCATTTAATGAATCAAATATATCATCTATATTGACTTCATTAAGATCTTCATTAGGATCTTGAGCATCTTGCATTTCTTCAGATGCTACTGAGTCTTCTTTATCTTTTTTAAATTGGGATATTAGACTCTTTTTCATTTCCTTGACATATGCAGCTATCATCTGCTCAGGAGTCAAATTTTCAGATCTCATTTTTGCCTTGTTTATGATATAATCAAAAGGCGAAGATGTTTGAGTATTTTCCAATTGCTCTTCATATGAACAAACTTGTTTCTCTATTAGAGAAAATGTTTCATCTCCATTCATTCTTCCAGTAAGGGGATCAATCTCCACTAATTTTTCCCAGAACTTTACATGGTAAGTTCTGTATAAACAGGGGATACCGGTTTTGGTATGACCAAATTCTGGTTTCCATTTTAGTATCCATGGAATTGAAAATTCTATAAAAAAGTAACAAGAAGCTATTCCTTCTATTACAATTTTTGAATTTTGTCTCTCTATCATTTTGGGAGATACATCTACCCATTTTATAAAACAATCTCGGGTATCTCCTAGCAATATTTCTGGTATAGGACCATAGCAATTACACCAATGAATAAACCAATTTGGTATTTCAAAGCTATAAACTTTAGAACATATTTTTATAAACCATGTATGATGTTTTTTATCATTTTCATAGTTTAAAAATTTCTCAAAACCATCACAGTAGTCCCAATAATTATATTTAAAGACTACCTTTGTAGTATCATATTGCATTGATTTTTCTCTCAGGGGAGAAATTCCCCATTCTTCCATAGATATAATCTTTTTTATTAAAACCTTGCTGAAGCTATAAACTTCATCATTATTTCCAGAAGTAAAATGTTTAACATCACAACTTCCACTTTTTATTAATATTTGTTCATAATATGCCCGAGACTTATATGTTCTCATCTCATTTGAACCATTGTCCAAATATCTGTTCATCAGAAACCATGGATCCTCACTCCATTTGAGATCCTTGTCTTCTAATTTGAAGATTATTTCTTCATGCTCTTTTCTGAAATATTTTTCATTAAAATCAATATTTGCTACTATATTAGCAAAGGTAGTATTACTCCTTTCAGTATCCATATCCTCAAATTCTTGTGACAAATTTTTGTTCACAAGTTTTCTTTTCCCATGTTGAGATATAATCTCAGGGGATTTTCCTTTGTCTTTAGGAGTATTAGGGGTATAACCCCCACTCCTGCCTCCTCTTCCCTTCCATGGAGAGGAAGATCCGCTACCCCGTTTCATTCCTGCCATTAAAATATTCACGAGTTAGAAAATCTGGAAGATTATTATCTTCTCCTTTTTTATAAATAATATTAAAATCAAAAGGGGCTAAATGAGCCTGCCATCTAGCAAACATATGCTTAGAAACATCATGTTTAAAGTCTTTATTAAACATAAATTTAGCTGCATTACAATCAGTAACAATAGTAAATTTCTGATTATATAAATCATCTTGAAAATTTAATGCACATTTTACTATAGCAAGAATTTCTTTAGCAACCGTAGCATAATTCTTTTGTGCATTATTCCATTTTCCCGAATGGAATCTAATTAAATGCATTTGTTTATTATCTGGATTTTTCTGGGTAAGAATTCCCCCAAATCCTATATCAAAATCATCAGTTTCTATAAACTTTTCCCAATTAGGGTTGCTAATCATTAAACATGGTAATGATTTAACATTATTCTTAATATTCTTGACTGCACTTGTATGACTATCATTCCAAAGCTTAGGATTCTTTTTTAATCTATCATATAAGATAGCTGTATCTTTTACCAAATTATGATAATAAGGAGCAATATAATTGAGGCTTCCTAAGAATCTTTGTAACTGAGTCTTTTCAGTTATTATATCTGGAAATTTCTCAGCAAAATCTATACTTCTATTTATAGGTTTCAATAAAATGTCCTAGAAATTTTATTCTAGTCTGAAATAAATCCATTTTCGGTTTAGATATAACTAGACCATTTTGTTTTATTAAACATTTAAAGATATGCAAAT
The DNA here is from genome assembly GCA_023678885.1 of Pogostemon cablin. NCBI lineage: Eukaryota > Viridiplantae > Streptophyta > Magnoliopsida > Lamiales > Lamiaceae > Pogostemon > Pogostemon cablin. Next base: position 21,652,475 of record CM042971.1, read on the forward strand.
GCTTAAAATGCATTTCAATAGTCTTTGAATAAATCAAAATATCATCAATATAGACAATTATAAACTCACTATATGGAGTAAATATATCATTCATTATCTTCTGAAATTTAGAAGGAGCATTTTTAAGCCCAAATGGCATAACATTCCATTCATAATGTCCAATTGGAACGTTAAATGCTGTTTTATATCTATCAGATTTATTAATCTGAATTTGCCAATATCCTGACTTTAAATCAAATTTTGAAAATATTAGACTATCATAAAGTCTATCTAATAAATCCTTTTTATTTGGAATTGGATGTCTAATCCATTTTAAAACTTTATTAAGAGGTTTATAATTTATTACCAATCTAGGAACACCTCTTTCAATCTCAGAATGTTTATTAACATAAAATGCAGTACATGACCATGGCGATTGAGAATGACTTATTAGTCCTTTTTGTAATAAAGATTCAATTTCTTTTTTACATAATTCTAAAATTTCGAATTCATTTGACAAGGTCTAGCCTTTGTCGGAATATTCCTTTCATTAAAATCTTCCTCATAAGGAAGAGATATAATATGTTTTTTTCTATCCCAAAAAGCATTGGGATGATCATTACATATATCTAATGAAATGTTATTTTTCAAAATACTAATTTTATCATATAATTTAGGATTCTTTAATTGTTCATCAATAGTAACAATATTAATCTCTTGTTTTAAAAATCCTATCTGACTTTGTTTAGCCTTAATAATATCATAAAGACTATGCAATTTTTTAGCAATTGGTTCCACAATAAATTCAAGGAAAATATCTTTACCTTGAAAAGTACCTATAATCCCTTTATTATCAGTATTTTTTATGGGATAAATATTATTTAAAAATGGTGTACCAAGTATAATCTGGTTAGAAATATTTTTTGCAAGTATAAAACTTTGTGAAATGCACTTATTATTAATGCATACATAAGCTTTATGAATCTTATATTCTATTTGGAGTTTATCACCACCAGCATGCCATAAAGTATGACTTGTTTTATGAAAATATCTAGTAGGAATTAATCCTTCCTGAATAACATTTAAATCTGCTCCACTATCAACAAGAGCAATAAATGATTTTGTATAAAGATTATCAATCAACAATGATATTTTTATATACCATTTTTGAGATATAATTGTCTCAATAGTAGATAAAAAATTATCTTTTTCTATTGTAGGCAAATTATTCTGAATATCTGATTAAATAGTAATATTTTTTCCTTTAATATCATTCTCTAATCTAGATATTCTAGATTCTTGAATAAAATTTTCATTTTTCAAGAATTTTATTTCTTCTTTCAAATTATTAATCTCTTTGTAAATATCTGGTAGAGATATATCTCTTTGACTTTGATGTTTCATTTTTAATTGGTTCATAACCTCTGACATATTATAAGTTTTATTCTTATTTAGAATATTATTTATTTTTTCTTCTTCTTTATTAGAAGTAGAGGTTGAGGCATTTCCCAATTCATCAATTATTTTAGTCCTTAATAAAGGATCTTTTATTAGTTTTAGTAACTCAAAAATATTTTGAGAATTCAAAACATTAAGGACTAAAATAATGTCGCAATTCTCTAATATGAGTATTAATGTTTTGAATTCTCAAAATATTTTTGAGTTACTAAAACTAATAAAAGATCCTTTATTAAGGACTAAAATAATTGATGAATTGGGAAATGCCTCAACCTCTACTTCTAATAAAGAAGAAGAAAAAATAAATAATATTCTAAATAAGAATAAAACTTATAATATGTCAGAGGTTATGAACCAATTAAAAATGAAACATCAAAGTCAAAGAGATATATCTCTACCAGATATTTACAAAGAGATTAATAATTTGAAAGAAGAAATAAAATTCTTGAAAAATGAAAATTTTATTCAAGAATCTAGAATATCTAGATTAGAGAATGATATTAAAGGAAAAAATATTACTATTCAATCAGATATTCAGAATAATTTGCCTACAATAGAAAAAGATAATTTTTTATCTACTATTGAGACAATTATATCTCAAAAATGGTATATAAAAATATCATTGTTGATTGATAATCTTTATACAAAATCATTTATTGCTCTTGTTGATAGTGGAGCAGATTTAAATGTTATTCATGAAGGATTAATTCCTACTAGATATTTTCATAAAACAAGTCATACTTTATGGCATGCTGGTGGTGATAAACTCCAAATAGAATATAAGATTCCTAAAGCTTATGTATGCATTAATAATAAGTGCATTTCGCAAAGTTTTATACTTGCAAAATATATTTCTAACCAGATTATACTTGGTACACCATTTTTAAATAATATTTATCCCATAAAAAATATTGATAATAAAGGGATTATAGGTACTTTTCAAGGTAAAGATATTTTCCTTGAATTTATTGTGGAACCAATTGCTAAAAAATTGCATAGTCTTTATGATAATATTAAGGCTAAACAAAGTCAGATAGGATTTTTAAAACAAGAGATTAATATTGTTACTATTGATGAACAATTAAAGAATCCTAAATTACAGGATAAAATTAGTATTTTGAAAAATAACTTTTCATTAGATATATGTAATGACCATCCCAATGCTTTTGGGATAGAGAAAAACATATTATATCTCTTCCTTATGAGGAAGATTTTAATGAAAGGAATATTCCGACAAAGGCTAGACCTTGTCAAATGAATTCGAAATATTTAGAATTATGTAAAAAAGAAATTGAATCTTTATTACAAAAAGGACTAATAAGTCATTCTCAATCGCCGTGGTCATGTACTGCATTTTATGTTAATAAACATTCTGAGATTGAAAGAGGTGTTCCAAGATTGGTAATAAATTATAAACCTCTTAATAAAGTTTTAAAATGGATTAGACATCCAATTCCAAATAAAAAGGATTTATTAGATAGACTTTATGATAGTCTAATATTTTCAAAATTTGATTTAAAGTCAGGATATTGGCAAATTCAGATTAATAAATCTGATAGATATAAAACAGCATTTAACGTTCCAATTGGACATTATGAATGGAATGTTATGCCATTTGGGCTTAAAAATGCTCCTTCTGAATTTCAGAAGATAATGAATGATATATTTACTCCATATAGTGAGTTTATAATTGTCTATATTGATGATATTTTGATTTATTCAAAGACTATTGAAATGCATTTTAAGCATTTGCATATCTTTAAATGTTTAATAAAACAAAATGGTATAGTTATATCTAAACCGAAAATGGATTTATTTCAGACTAGAATAAAATTTCTAGGACATTTTATTGAAAAAGGAAATATAATTCCTATAAATAGAAGTATAGATTTTGCTGAGAAATTTCCAGATATAATAACTGAAAAGACTCAGTTACAAAGATTCTTAGGAAGCCTCAATTATATTGCTCCTTATTATCATAATTTGGTAAAAGATACAACTATCTTATATGATAGATTAAAAAAGAATCCTAAGCCTTGGAATGAGAGTCATACAAGTGTAGTCAAGAATATTAAGAATAATGTTAAATCATTACCATGTTTAATGATTAACAACCCTAATTGGGAAAAGTTTATAGAAACTGATGCTTCTGATATAGGATTTGGGGGAATTCTTACCCAGAAAAATCCAGATAATAAACAAATGCATTTAATTAGATTCCATTCGGGAAAATGGAATAATGCACAAAAGAATTATGCTACGGTTGCTAAAGAAATTCTTGCTATAGTAAAATGTGTATTAAAATTTCAAGATGATTTATATAATCAGAAATTTACTATTGTTACTAATTGTAATGCAGCTAAATTTATGTTTAATAAAGACTTTAAACATGATGTTTCTAAGCAAATGTTTGCTAGATGGCAGGCTCATTTAGCCCCTTTTGATTTTAATATTATTTATAAAAAAGGAGAAGATAATAATCTTCCAGATTTTCTAACCCGTGAATATTTTAATGGCAGGAATGAAACGGGGTAGAGGATCTTCATCTCCATGGAGGGGAAGAGGAGGCAGGAGTGGGGGTTATACCCCTAATACTCCTAAAGACAAAGGAAAATCCCCTGAGATTATATCTCAACATGGGAAAAGAAAACTTGTGAACAAAAATTTGTCACAAGAATTTGAGGATATGGATACTGAAAGGAGTAATACTACCTTTGCTAATATAGTGGCAAATATTGATTTTAATGAAAAATATTTCAGAAAAGAGCATGAAGAAATAATCTTCAAATTAGAAGACAAGGATCTCAAATGGAGTGAGGATCCATGGTTTCTGATGAACAGATATTTGGACAATGGTTCAAATGAGATGAGAACATATAAGTCTCGGGCATATTATGAACAAATATTAATAAAAAGTGGAAGTTGTGATGTTAAACATTTTACTTATGGAAATAATGATGAAGTTTATAGCTTCAGCAAGGTTTTAATAAAAAAGATTATATCTATGGAAGAATGGGGAATTTCTCCCCTAAGAGAAAAATCAATGCAACATGATACTACAAAGGTAGTCTTTAAATATAATTATTGGGACTACTGTGATGCTTTTGAGAAATTTTTAAACTATGAAAATGATAAAAAACATCATACATGGTTTATAAAAATATGTTCTAAAGTTTATAGCTTTGAAATACCAAATTGGTTTATTCATTGGTGTAATTGCTATGGTCCTATACCAGAAATATTGACAGGAGATACCCGAGATTGTTTTATAAAATGGGTAGATGTATCTCCCAAAATGATAGAGAGATAAAATTCAAAAATTGTAATAGAAGGAATAGCTTCTTGTTACTTTTTTATAGAATTTTCAATTCCATGGATACTAAAATGGAAACCAGAATTTGGTCATACCAAAACAGGTATCCCCTATTTATACAGAACTTACCATGTAAAGTTCTGGGAAAAATTAGTGGAGATTGATCCCCTTACTGGAAGAATGAATAGAGATGAAACATTTTCTCTAATAGAGAAACAAGTTTGTTCATATGAAGAGCAATTGGAAAATACTCAAACATCTTCGCCTTTTGATTATATCATAAACAAGGTAAAAATGAGATCTGAAAATTTGACTCCTGAGCAGATGATAGCTGCATATGTCAAGGAAATGAAAAAGAGTCTAATATCCCAATTTAAAAAAGATAAAGAAGACTCAGTAGCATCTGAAGAAATGAAAGATGCTCAAGATCCGAATGAAGATCTTAATGAAGTCAATATAGATGATATATTTGATTCATTAAATGATACCTTGATAGAAAAATTTGCACCAGGAAAAGAAGGATCTTCTTCTTCAAGAAAATCGGGAGAAAAATAGGTCTCAATCAGAATGACGTCATTGCTTACGCCATCAACAGACAATATATTGTTTACAAACAGTATAGCAGCCGGACAGGTCACTATTTATTTACAGTAATTTACTGTAGAACTTTTTGAATTTTTGTATAATGTTGCTGTGTATGCCGAAAATTTTGGCTTTTCACTGTGTAAAAACGTGTTTTCCTCTTCTATAAATAGACAGAGGAATTCATTTAGTTAGGTATCGATCAGAAATCCCCTTTTCTATCTGATCAAAGCTTGTAGCTCATGAGTTGAGCACCCCCTTCCTTTTGTAATATAAAGTTTATATTAATAAAATCTTAATACTGCTTGCAGACTCTTGTAAGTATTTTTAGTTCTTATTTAAATTTTGTATTTATAATTTTATTTTAAGCATGTTCATGTTTAGCCTCATAGGCTAAACTATTTATGTGTTGATTCATGACTATCTGTAATGTTAACATGGTAAAAATATGATTTTTGTTTAGGTAACACTGTTATGATTCTCTAGGTTTGATTACTGTTATTAACTGGCCTTATTTCATGATTATTGCTTAAATATGTTGCTCCTGTTTGTCTATCTCAGTCGATTGATAGGCGTTCTAAGGACATTTTGGAGATTTTTATTTAAGTATAATTTGCTTAATAAGATGCCGATTAGTTATTTAATCTGTAAAATCCTTATGAGAATTCATGTCTAGTCGATCCTTTCAAAGATGGTATCCATGTAAACAGTAAATAGCAGTTATGGATTAACACATATCTGTTTATGATGTTATTAATATGGTAATTTGAAGATTAAGATCATAATGAATTATAATCTTATAAGGTTAGACTTGATAGATAGGCCTTGTATTCAGATTACTCTTAAAATATGTAGGCACTAGTCTGTAAGTCCCGCTTTAGCCAACGATGTAGGCGTTTAGGGCATGCTTAGGTGCGTTTTATTTTAAGAATAATTTGATATTAAGTTGCTAGTCTTTATTTAAGTCTGTAAAGTTCCTTATTAGATTTTATAAAAAATTTTGATCTTGATTAAAGGGTTCCCATTTTAAAGAAGATTTCGAGCAGATCTTCTTTAAAATGGGAACCCTTTAATCAAGATCAAAATTTTTTATAAAATCTAATAAGGAACTTTACAGACTTAAATAAAGACTAGCAACTTAATATCAAATTATTCTTAAAATAAAACGCACCTAAGCATGCCCTAAACGCCTACATCATTGGCTAAAGCGGGACTTACAGACTATTGTCTACATATTTTAAGAGTAATCTGAATACAAGGCCTGTCTATCAAGTCTAACCTTATAAGTGTTGGATTGTATACTAAAAGTCTAGGTTTTTGTATGAACAATGTTTAAACAATTAATTTGAAATGAGAATCATATGATCAAATGATTGCGTCTTATAATTTATTTATATGCATGATGCAATAGTCCACTTACTTTATACTGTAGATAATATGTTGTGCGACAACACGCGGAAGATCATATTATCGGTTTCCTTATAAAGTATAAACAGATGCTCACAACCGAGATAGACGGGGACTCTCTATCGGGATGGTTGTAGTGTGGTTTGGTATTAGCTTGTCTTGGCTATAGAATCACTCTAGTGCACTTATGTGTATTGAGCAGGACCACCTGAGATCGTTCAACTTATACTGACTTATAGAAGAACTTGATCTCTGTTATTATGGATGTTCGTGCTCTTAATCCCTATACAATAACCTCGACACGTAGGGCAGTATATATTTCTTTGATTCATCAATGGGTGAGATTTAGATGCAATTAAATCAATAAACTCGGTGAGTTGGGAAATAGTGCTGTATCTATGGTGTGCTGTTGATTGTAGAAGGAATCCGTGTCCGTCATAGGTTGATGATGTCCCCTTGAGGAGCTCATAAGGATTATCATGTAAACCCTGCAGGTGGAATTTATTCCGGCATGATAATGAGGTTGAGTGGTACTACTCTTGGATGAGATATTAATTAATTGAGTTGTCAGTAACTTAAATTAATTAATGGACATTGTATATCTTAAACATGGGGAGACTAACGGGCTCATAATAAGAAGGAGCCCAAAACGTAATTTTGGGATTGGTACGGTAGTGCAGTAATAATATTTTAGTGGAATATATTATTATTATTGGACTTAAGTATAAGCTTTGGGCTAAGCTTGGATACTTAAGCCCAATGGAGGCCCAACCCAATTTCTCCTCCTGGTCCCTGCTGTAGCCCATGTATATAAGTCACCTCAGCTTATCTGGAACCCTAATCTAATTCATTATTCACGTGTGATGAGGGTTGAACAGCAGATTGAGGAGATCTCGTAGATCGTCGCCCACACGACGTCGAGATCGACTTGGGACATACAGCAGAAGACCGGAAGGTCGTTTGCTGCTGCAGTTCGTCATGTTACAAAATTCATATAAAATCGTACAGTTCTCCGATTTTGGTGTATTATATACTGACGGAAAGCCGTCGAAGAGAGGATCGTCTGAGCGCAAAGACCACTCAATTCCGACATCAGAAGAGGAACTTATGGCTATTCTCATGGAACTGCGCAGTCTGCCAGCGAGAATTCAACATCTACATCAACCCTTGGTGAAAGGTAATGCGTTTCATGTTTACTTGCTTCCGATGCTTGTTAGAAATACATGGAACCCTAACGGGTCACGTTAACCAAACGATCGAATGCCCACAATAAGATTATAATTCATTATGATCTTAATCTTCAAATTACCATATTAATAACATCATAAACAGATACTCCCTCCGTCCCACACTAATGCTTACGCTTCCTTTGTAAATTACAAAGGAAGCGTAAGCATTGGTGTGGGACGGAGGGAGTATGTTATTATAACCATGTAAACAGTAAATAGCAGTTATGGATTAACACATATTGGTTTAGCCTATAAGGCTAAACATGAACATAATTAAAATTAATTAAACAATAAAAATTAAAACTGTAATTAATTAAAATACTTACAATATATTATTGCTTCTCCAGTAATATTACAAACTTTATTTTACAAAATGTAAAGAAAATGCTCAACACATGAGCTGCTAGTTAATGATAGAGAAGGGAGTATTCTGATCGATGCCTAAGAAATGAAAACTGCAAGCCTATATATACAAAATGAAAACGCGTCCCAACAGTAGAAAACGCGTGAATGAACAGTAAAAAGCCAAAATTTTCAGCCTGCACAGTATTATCCCTGTAGATGAACAGTATCCTGTCTGGCTGCTTTACTATTGATGAACAGTATCCTGTCTGGTTATGACGTAAGCCATGACATCATATCCACTGTTTTTGACGTATGCAATGACATCATCTTTCTTTCTGACTTATTTTCCTGAATTCATTGATTTATCTGAAGATTTTTCTTCTTCTGATAGCAATTTTTCTACCAATGTGTCAGTCATTGCTGCAAATATATCATCTATATTCATCTCATTTGGATCTTGTGCATCTTGCATATAATCAGAGGTTATAGATCCACTTTTTGTTTCTTTATTAAAATGAGACAATAAATCTCTTTGTACCTCAGCAAGGTAAGAAGATATCATCTGCTTTTGAGTCAGATTTTCTGACTTCATTTTTTATTTCTTTATTATAAAATCAAATGGAGAAGGAGATTGTATTAATCTCTTTTGTTGTTCATATTCTGAAACTTTACTTTCTATCAGACAGAAAGTTTCATCTCCTCTTATTTTTTGGGTCGTTGGATCAATTTCCAGCATTTTATCCCAAAATTTTACATGAAATGTCCTATGAAGACAAGGCATTCCAATATTATTATATCCAAATTCTGGTGTCCATTTGACAATCCAAGGTATCGAAAATTCAATAAAGAAGAAACAAGATGCTATTCCTTCTATAAAGAGATTTGACTCTTGTTCTTTTAGAAATTTGGGAAACATCTACCCATCAATCAAAAACTTCTTTGATATGTTCTGGAAGAATATTTGGTGATGCACCAAAATAATGAAACCAGTTAATGAACCAGTAAGGAATACTTTTGTTATAAACATTTTAGCAAACTTTGACAAACCATGTATGTTTATGTTTGTCATTTTCATAAAACATGACCATTTTAAATGAATCAATGTAATCCCAGTAATTATATCTCATTACTGCCTTAGTGTCATTATTAGTCACTTCTTTTTCTCTGAATGGTGAAATACCCCATTCTTTTAAGGATATAACCCTTTTTATAATGATTTTGCTAAAGTTATAAACTTTAGGATTGTTCCCATGAAAGTGTTGGATATCACAAGAACCACTTTGCATAAGAATGTGTTCATAATATCCTCTTAATTTATAAGTCTTGAAGGGGATACTATTATTATCAATGTATCTTTCCATCAAATCCCATGGATTATCAATCCAGTCCATATCTTCTTTTTCTAAGAGAAATATGATTTCTCTACTTTCTTTCTTATAGAATCCCACATCAGATTCCTCTTTTTCCACTATTTTGGAATAGGTAGGTATTTCAGCCTATTTATCATCTCCAGTATTACTTGATGATAATTCACCAACCTTTTTAGATTTTAACCATGCTTCATATTCAGCATAGTCTCCTTGTAACATATTCATTGTTACAAGCTTTTTATTCCCTTGTTGAAGTATAACTTCAGGAACTTTGTTCTTTCCTCTTCCTGTTTGAGAAGTATTTGAGGAATATGATCCTCTTCCTCCAGAATAATTTTGGTTTGGAGGTCTTAATCCTCTTCCACCTCTTCCCCTATAAGAGGAAGATCCTCTGCCTCTATCGCTCATATCTGCAATAATAAACAGAAAATTATGAGAAATATTCTCTAGTTAAAAAATCTGGAAGATTATTATCTTCTCCTTTTTTATAAACAATATCAAAATCAAATGGGGCTAAATGAGCCTGCCATCTTGCAAACATTTGTTTTGAAACATCATGTTTGAAATCTTTATTAAACATAAATTTAGGTGCATTACAATCTGTAATAACAGTAAATTTTTGATTATATAAATCATCTTGAAATTTTAAAACACATTTAACAATAGCAAGAATCTCTTTAGCTATTGTTGCATAATTCTTCTGAGCATTGTTCCATTTCCCCGAATAAAATCTAACTAAATGTTTCTGTTTATTAACAGGGTCTATTTGGGTGAGTATGCCACCATATCCTATATCAGAAGCATCTGTTTCTATAAATTTATCCCAATTTGGATTACTAATCATTAAACATGGTAATGATTTAACCTTAAATTTAATCTTTTTGACTGCATCTGTATGACTATTAGTCCAAACCTTAGGGTTTTTCTTTAATCTATCATATAAGATAGCTGTATCCCTAGCCAAATTATGATAATAAGGAGCAATATAATTAAGACTCCCTAAAAATCTTTGTAATTGAGTTTTATCTATTATTACATCAGGAAACTTATCAGCAAAATCTATGCTTCTATTAATAGGAATAATATTTCCTTTTTCTATATTATGGCCTAAAAATCTGATTTTCGTCTGGAATATCTCCATTTTTGGTTTTGATATTACTAAACCATTTTGAACAACAATTTGCTTAAATATACGCAAATGTTTAAAATGTATTTCTATTGATTTAGAAAACACAAGAATATCATCAATATAAACGATAATAAACTCACTATAAGGAGTAAAAATATCATTCATAATCTTCTGAAATTCAGAAGGAGCATTCTTCAATCCAAATGGCATAACATTCCATTCATAATGACCTATTGGTACATTAAAAGCAGTTTTATATCTGTCAGATTTATTAATCTGAATTTGCCAATAACCAGATTTTAAATCAAATTTAGAGAATATGAGACTATCATATAATCTATCAAGCAAATCCTTTTTATTAGGAATGGGATGTCTAATCCATTTTAACACCTTATTAAGGGGTTTATAATTAATAACGAGTCTATGAACTCCTCTTTCTCTTTCAGAATGTTTATTAACATAAAAAGCAGTACATGACCAAGGCGACTGAGAAAGGCTTATTAAACCCTTTTGTAATAAGGAGTCAATTTCCTTTTTACATAACTCTAGATATTCTGAGTTCATTTGACATGGTCTAGCTTTTGATTTGATACAGTCTCCTTCTCCATTTGATTTTATAATAAAGAAATCAAAAATGAAGTCAGAAAATCTGACTCAAAAGCAGATGATATCTTCTTACCTTGCTGAGGTACAAAGAGATTTATTGTCTCATTTTAATAAAGAAACAAAAAGTGGATCTATAACCTCTGATTATATGCAAGATGCACAAGATCCAAATGAGATGAATATAGATGATATATTTGCTGCAATGACTGACACATTGGTAGAAAAATTGCTATCAGAAGAAGAAAAATCTTCAGATAAATCAATGAATTCAGGAAAATAAGTCAGAAAGAAAGATGACGTCATTTCTTACGTCAAAAACAGTGGATATGATGTCATGGCTTACGTCATAACCAGACAGGATACTGTTCATCAACAGTAAAACAGCCAGACAGGATACTGTTCATCTACAGGGATAATACTGTGCAGGCCGAAAATTTTGGCTTTTTACTGTTCATTCACGCATTTTCTACTGTTGGGACGCGTTTTCATTTTGTATATATAGGCTTGCAGTTTTCATTTCTTAGGCATCGATCAGAATACTCCCTTCTCTGATCATTAACTAGCAGCTCATGTGATGAGCATTTTCTTTACATTTTGTAAAATAAAGTTTGTAATATTACTGGAGAAGCAATAATATATTGTAAGTATTTTAATTATTTATAGTTTTAATTTTTATTATTTAATTAATTTTAATTATGTTCATGTTTAGCCTTATAGGCTAAACCAATATGTGTTAATCCATAACTGCTATTTACTGTTTACATGGTTATAATAACATATCTGTTTATGATGTTATTAATATGGTAATTTGAAGATTAAGATCATAATGAATTATAATCTTATAAGGTTAGACTTGATAGACAGGCCTTGTATTCAAATTACTCTTAAAATATGTAGACACTAGTCTGTAAGTCCCGCTTTAGCCAATGATGTAGGCGTTTAGGGCATGCTTAGGTGCGTTTTATTTTAAGAATAATTTGATATTAAGTTGCTAGTCTTCATTTAAGTCTGTAAAGTTCCTTATTAGATTTTATAAAAAAATTTGATCTTGAATAAAGGGTTCCCATTTTAAAGAAGATCCTGAGCTTAAAATTAATTAAATATTTTTTAAGATTATAATTACTATTATACATTATATTTCATAATTTTACTACTAACAATAAAAAATAGTTCAGTTTTTATTAATTTTTTATCTATACTATTTATTTTAATTAATCATCTACGTGAGGATCGACTGATAACAATTCTAATGAGGATATTACAGATTAAATAACTAACCGGCATCTTATTAATCAAATTACACTTAAATAACAATCTCCAAAAACGTCCTAAAACGCCTATTAATCGGCTAAACTGGACAAACAGGAGAAACATATCTAGGCAGTAATTATAAAATAAGGCCAGTTAATACAAGTAATCATACCTTTAGAATCATATCAGTTTTATCTCAACATAAATCATATTATTACCATGTTAATATAACAGATTGTCTTTTCAATTGCTGATTTAGCTTTATTTCATTACATAAAGCCAATCCTTCTTGAATACAAGTGTCTATTAGAGCTCCATATGTAAATTTTTCATAAGGAATGGTAATATTATTACCTTTTATAGTTTTTCTTATTCTTTCAGCAAATAAGCTTGGTAATCCATCAACAAATTTGGATTTCCAATGAGTATTATTACACTCTGGTAATTCCATAACTCTGCATAGGAAGGTATCTTTATACCACCTAAAGTCAGAAAGTGTTCTACATCGTAGATTCTGTAATAAAGTTCTAATAGTATCACTATTATCACTAAATCTTCCTGTAAAATGTTCAATTACATTTACTGCTAATGTATACACCGCAGTTTCAAAGGTTTTACCTTCTTCTTGCTTTGTAACATTTAGAATATTATCTCTATCATGTGAATTTAAATAGTTATCCCACCAACCTTTAAGTTGGCCAGTAAATCCAGCTATTATCATGGCTGCAATAGTCTTATCATTATTCTGACTATTTTTACATATTGTGGAATACATCAACATTCTATGAACAGTATTATACATCTGTTTATTAGAATATCCATCAATATTCCATTCATAAATTTTATTACCAGAATAACTGATATCAATAGTATCAGTGTATTCTTCATGTAATACATCCATTGGAGTAGGTCTATTATAATAGAACTTACTCTGTATAGGTTTATCAGCCCATTTATTATTAAGTTTATTAATCTGATCCTGCATAACCTCTTTATAATCTGAGTTTTCTATAAAATTATTATCCAACTCTCTATCCAGAGTTCTTATACTTAGTTTATTAAACTTTTCTTCAAGATATTTTTCCAACTTATATAATGGTTGGGTTTTAAAATCAGAAATTATTGGAGGAGGTTGAAAACTAGGAAATATTTCCTTTTTTATAGGAACTTCTGATGTAGAAGTTTCTTCCTCATTTTCCACAATCTCTTTTCCCTTATCAAGAGATTTTTTATTAATTTTAGTGATAATCAAATCCAATTTATCATGTATAGATTGAATTTGTTCACCTATTATTACTAAAAATAAATTAGTATAATTTTGGTTTTTAAACATATTATTAATATGTTTACATGTAACCTGAAGTGTATCATCTTCAATTAATTTAGCAAATGCTAAGAAATTTAAATTATCAATCTTAAATGGTTGTTGTGGAGAATATATTCCTGAAACCATCGAACCATTTTGTAAATTATAATTTCTTTCTAAAATAAGAATATAATTCTTAACATGAGTTTCTATAAACCATGCTGCAAATGGTATTATTATATTTTTTTCTTTGCAAGTTTTATAAAACTCATCTTGAAATTTACTAATTTCATTATTAGTAAAATTATCGAAAAACCAGTCTCTGAAAGGTGTATAACCTTTACTCTTAAATTCTTCAGAAATTATTTTTCTGGCTTTAGAACCAGGACTGAAATCTATTATTTCTTTGCAATCCATAAATTATATAGAAAAATCATTTCCGACATTGTCGGTTCCATTGTATCCGTTTCTCTGACAATATTATTTTTATTTATATATAATTTCTTTATTTCAGGATTTAATACTGTTACAGATTCCATCTCATCTGTATATATTTCATCTCTTAATTGAGATGTAGAGGCTCTATTTTCTCTTAATTGAGAAGTAGAAGCTCTAGGGGTTTCAACCCTATAATCAATTGGAGAAATATAATTTCTCATTGAAATACTTTTCTGAATCTTATTTGATTCAAATTGTATATTAACAGATCCTTCTGAACTTTGTATTATATTCAATATATTATTATGATCTTGCACCTGTGTTTGAACTGGTACAGCCTGTTCAATTTTCCAATTTTCTGGAAACTCTATTTCTTCCCATTTAATGGGTTCGGGTCATGATATTAGACCTATTAAAATTAGTTTCAATAATAATAGACTCATTTTTATTATCCATCATTTTACAATGATGATTTAATGTGACTAATGGTTTATAATATATCCTATACCAGATACAAATAGTCTCTGTTCTAATTTGTATCTGTTATAGGAAGATAATTATAGCCATTTGTTTTAACATTTAATGTTAATGTATCTAAAACATTAATATCGGATAATGATAATTATAAATTCGGATATACATTAAAGTATACTGGACCATTGGTCAAACTGGATTGTATAATACCCATTAAAGATTGTCTCCAATTAAGATTTCTGCCATCTCTTAAAGCTGCTATAAAGCTTTCTGGTAACCCTTTTAAGGTTAATTGTTTGAATGCAATTTGTACTAATCCTATATGAAGGAAATTGTATTCATTTCTATATTTATTAATATCCTTATCTGATAATAATTTAATGATCATCTCATTATTATCTAACGAAATAGATTCCTCAGTAGTTTTAACTACCTGAAGTAATCCTAATTTCTCAAAAGTACCCAATTTATAAATTAACCTGGGTTCAATTTTAGGAATTGTCCACTTATTAAGCAGATCCAAATTCTTAGGCATATCATATTCTTCATTCTTACTATTCTTAATATTATTATTCTTATTAATCAAGTTCATGATATTATTCATGAGAAAATATATGTTGATCCAAGATACCATCTACGTGAGGATCGACTAATAAAAACTCTAATGAGGATATTACAGATTAAATAACTAACCGGCATCTTATTAATCAAGTTACACTTAAATAACAATCTCTAAAAACATCCAAAAACGCCTATTAATCGGCTAAACTGACAAACAGGAGAAACATATCTAGGCAGTAATTATAAAATAAGGCCAGTTAATACAAGTAATCATACCTTTAGAATCATATCAATTTTATCTCAACATAAATCATATTATTACCATGTTAATATAACAGATAGTCATGAATCAACACATAAATAGTTTAGCCTATTAGGCTAAACATGAACATGATTAAATAAATACAAGATATTAAATAAGAACTAGAAATACTTACAATAATCTGCAAGCAGTACTAAAATTTTATTTATACAAACTTTATATTACAAAAGGAAGGGGTGCTCAACTCATGAGCTACAAACTTTGATCAGAGAGAAGAGGGGATTTCTGATCGATGCCTCAGCAAATGAATTTCTCTGCCAATTTATACAAGAGGAAAACACGTAGATAAACAGTAAAAAGCCTAAAATTTCGGCTTGAACAGTACAAATTTACAGAATTTTCAAAAAGTGCACAGTAAAAGTGCTACAGTAATCTACTGTTGGGGCCGATTTTTCAAAAGATCTACAGTGAGTTACTGTAGATGAATAGTAACTTGTCCGGCTGCTATACTGTTTATAAACAGTATTTTGTCTGATGATGACGTGAGCAGTGACGTCACCTTGATTTGGACTTATTTTTCTCCCGACTTTCTTGAGGAAGGTAAGAACTTTTCTATTAGGGTATCATTTAATGAGTCGAAGATATCATCTATGCAGACTTCATTAAGATCTTCATTGGGATCTTGTGCATCTTGCATATCCTCAGATGCTACAGATTCTTCTTTTTTAAATTGAGAAATTAAACTCTTCTTCATTTCTTCTACATATGCAGCTATCATCTGTTGTGGAGTTAAATTCTCTGATTTCATTTTTGCCTTGTTAATAATATAATCAAAAGGCGATGAGGATTGAGCAGCTTTATATTGCTCTTCATATAATGCAATTTGATTCTCTATCAGAGAAAATGTTTCATCACCATGTACCTTATTGGTATTAGAATCAATCTCCAGCAATTTTTCCCAGAACTTTGCATGATAAGTTCTGTATAAACAGGGGATACCTGTTTTGGTATAACCATATTCAGGTTTCCATTTTAATATCCATGGAACTGAAAATTCAATAAAAAAAGTAACAAGAGGCTATTCCTTCTATTACAATTTTAGAATTTTGTCTTTCTATCATTTTAGGAGATACATCCACCCATTTTATAAAATTATCTTTGATGTCTCCTGGTAATATTTCTGGTACAGGACCAAAACAATAACACCAATGGATAAACCAATTTGGTATTTCAGAGTTATAAACTTTAGAACAAATTTTTATAAACCATGTATGATGTTTTTTATCATTCTCATAGTTTAAAATTTTTTCAAAAGCATCACAATAGTCCCAATAATTGTATTTAAAGATTGCTTTTGTTTTTTCATTTTGAATTGATTTTTCTCTTGAGGGTGAAATTCTCCATTCTTCCATATAAATAATTTTTCTTATCAAAACTTTGCTGAAATTATAAATTTCATCATTACCTCCAGAAGTGAAATGTTTAAAATCACAACTTCCACTCTGAATGAGTATTTGTTCATAATAAGAACGAGACTTATAAGTTCTCATTTCATTTGAACCATTGTCCAAATATATATTCATTAGAAACCATGGATCCTCACTCCATTTTAGATCCCTATCTTCTAATTTAAAAATTATCTATTCATGCTCTTTTCGGATATAACCCAAATTATTAAATTCATTATTTCCCACAATATTAGCAAAAGTGGAAATATTAGGAGTATTACTCCCTTCAGTCTCAATTTCTTCAAATTCTTGTGACAAATTTTTGTTCACAAGCTTCCTTTTCCCCTGCTGAGCTATTATCTCAGGGGATTTTCCTTTATCTCTTTGATTAGGAGTGTTAGGGGTATAACCCCAACTCCTTCCACCTCTTCCCCTCCATGGAGAGGAAGATCCGCTACCCCGTTTCATTCCTGCAATTAAAATATTCACGGGTTAGAAAATCTGGAAGATTATTATCTTCTCCTTTTTAATAAATAATATTGAAATCAAAAGGGGCTAAATGAGCCTGCCATCTAGCAAACATTTGCTTAGAAACATCATGTTTAAAATCTTTATTAAACATAAATTTAGCTGCACTACAATCAGTAACAATAGTAAATTTCTGATTATATAAATCATCTTGAAATTTTAAAACACATTTTACAATTGCAAGAATCTCTTTAGCAACTGTAGCATAATTCTTTTGAGCATTATTCCATTTTCCAGAATGGAATCTAATCAAATGTATTTGCTTATTATCTGGATTTTTCAGGGTAAGAATTCCCCCAAATCCTATATCAGAAGCATCAGTTTCTATAAAATTTTCCCAATTAGGATTGCTAATCATTAAGCATGGTAATGTTTTAACATTATTCTTAATTTTCTTAACTGAATTAGTATGATTATCAGTCCAAGGTTTAGGATTCTTTTTTAATCTATCATATAAGATAGCCGTATCTTTAAATAGATTATGATAATAAGGAGCAATATAATTCAAACTCCCTAAAAATCTTTGTAACTGAGTTTTATCAGTTATTATATCTGAAAATTTTTCTGCAAAATCTATACTTCTATTAATAGGAATTATATTTCCTCTTTCAATAAAATGTCCTAGAAATTTTATTCTAGTTTGAAATAGATCCATTTTTGGTTGAGATATTACTAGATCATTTTGTTTAATCAAAGATTTAAAAATATGTAAATGCTTAAAATGCATTTCAATTGTCTTTGAATAAATCAAAATATCATCAATATAAACAATTATAAACTCACTATAAGGAGTAAATATGTCATTCATTATCTTCTGAAATTCAGAAGGAGCATTTTTAAGCCCAAACGGCATTACATTCCATTCATAATGGCCAATTGGAACATTAAATGTTGTTTTATATCTATCAAATTTATTAATTTGAATTTGCCAATATCATGACTTCAAATCAAATTTTGAAAATATTAGACCATCATAAAGTCTATCTAATAAATCCTTTTTATTAGGGATTGGATGTCTAATCCATTTTAAAACTTTATTAAGAGGTTTATAATTTATTACCAATCTTGGGACACCTCTTTCAATCTCAGAATGTTTATTAACATAGAATGCAGTACATGACCACGGTGATTGAGAATGACTTATTAGTCCTTTTTGTAATAGAGATTCTATTTCTTTTTTACATAATTCCAAATATTCTAAATTCATTTGACAAGGTCTAGCCTTTGTCGGAATATTCTTTTCATCAAAATCTTCCTCATATGGAAGTGATATAATATGTTTTTTTCTATTCCAAAAAGCATTGGGATGATCATTACATATTTCCAATGAAAATTCATTTTTCAAAATGCTAATTTTATCCTGTAATTTAGGATTTTTTAATTGTTCATTAATAGTAACTATATTAATTTCTTGTTTCAAAAATCCTATTTGATTTTGTTTAGCCTTTATATTATCATAAAGACTATGTAATGTTTTTGCAATTGGTTCAACAATAAATTCAAGGAAAATATCATTCCCTTGAAAAGTTCCAATAATCCCTTTATTATCAATATTTTTTATGGGATAAATATTATTTAAAAATGGTGTACCTAGTATAATCTGGTTAGAAATATTTTTTGCAAGTATAAAACTTTGCGAAATGCACTTATTATCAATGCATACATAAGCTTTAGGAATCTTATATTTTATCTGGAGTTTATCACCACCAGCATGCCATAAAGTATGACTTGTTTTATGAAAATATCTAGTAGGAATTAATCCTTCCTGAATAACATTTAAATCTGCTCCACTATCAACAAGAGCAATAAATGATTTTGTATAAAGATTATCAATTAATAATGATATTTTTATATACCATTTTTGAGATATAACTATCTCAATAGTAGATAGAAAATTATCTTTTTCTATTATAGGCAAATTATTCTGAATATCTTGTTGAATAGTATTTTTCCCATTAATATTATTCTCTAATCTAGATATTCTAGATTCTTGAATAAAATTTTCATTTTTCAAGAATTTTTTTTCTTCTTTCAGATTATCAATCTCTTTGTAAATATCTGGTAGAGATATATCTCTTTGACTCTGATGTTTCATTTTTAATTGGTTCATAACCTCTGACATATTATAAGATTTATTCTTATTCAGAATATTGTTTATTTTTTCTTCTTCTTTATTAAAAGTAGATGTCGAAGCATTTTCTCCATTCTCTAATTCATCAATTATTTTAGTCCTTAATAAAGGATCTTTTATCAATTTTACTAACTCAAAGATATTTTGAGAGTCCAAAACATTAATACTCATATTAGAGAATTGAGACATTATTTTATAAAATTCAGATTGACTATTATCAATATTATTTATTTCTTTAGGACATATTATTCCTTCTTTACAATGTTCACATTCCTCTGATTCAGAGAATTCTTCATTATCTAAATTTCTTACAATTTCTTCTTCTAATTCAGAAGTAATATTAATTTCTGATTCTGATTCCTCAGTTTCAGATTTTTCTATTAAAGACTGTATTATTATATTTTTTATATCATCAGGAATTTCTAAATTAGAAATTCTTTTTCTTTGTCCAACAATATTCATTGGTATAACCTTTTCTTTTACATATTGTACAATATCTTTTCTGAT
Organism: Pogostemon cablin; assembly: GCA_023678885.1. NCBI lineage: Eukaryota > Viridiplantae > Streptophyta > Magnoliopsida > Lamiales > Lamiaceae > Pogostemon > Pogostemon cablin. The sequence goes on from CM042971.1 coordinate 21,672,799, forward strand.
TCTTATTGAATCTTTTAATATATGCTTTCTTTTGGAATTCATTTTTCCTTTGGAAATTTTCTTCCCTTCTTTTCTTTTTTCTTTCAATATGTTTAGGAGAATGTCTCCTATGTTTAGATTTATAAATCTTTTCTTTTTTACTTTTACTGGATGAATGATTGTCCAGTCCAAATTGTTGACAAAATTCTCCCAATTGTTTTTTTCTCCATGAAACTTTGTCTTTTTAATTGCTGATTTAGCTTTATTTCATTACATAAAGCCAATCCTTCTTGAATACAAGTGTCTATTAGAGCTCCATATGTAAATTTTTTATAAGGAATGGTAATATTATTACCTTTTATAGTTTTTCTTATTCTTTCAGCAAATAAGCTTGGTAATCCATCAACAAATTTGGATTTCCAATGAGTATTATTACACTCTGGTAATTCCATAACTCTGCATAGGAAGGTATCTTTATACCACCTAAAGTCAGAAAGTGTTCTACATCATAGATTCTGTAATAAAGTTCTAATAGTATCACTATTATCACTAAATCTTCCTGTAAAATGTTTAATTACATTTACTGCTAATGTATACACCGCAGTTTCAAAGGTTTTACCTTCTTCTAGCTTTGTAGCATTTAGAATATTATCTCTATCATGTGGATTTAAATAATTATCCCACCAACCTTTAAGTTGGCTAGTAAATCCAGCTATTATCATGGCTGCAATAGTCTTATCATTATTCTGACTATTTTTACATATTGTGGAATACATTAACATTCTATGAACAGTATTATATATCTGTTTATTAGAATATCCATCAATATTCCATTCATAAATTTTATTACCAGAATAACTGATATCAATAGTATCAGTGTATTCTTCATGTAATACATCCATTGGAGTAGGTCTATTATAATAGAACTTACTCTGTATAGGTTTATCAGCCCATTTATTATTAAGTTTATTAATCTGATCCTGCACAACCTCTTTATAATCTGAGTTTTCTATAAAATTATTATCCAACTCTCTATCCAGAGTTCTTATACTTATTTTATTAAACTTTTCTTCAAGATATTTTTCCAACTTATATAATGGTTGGGTTTTAAAATCAGAAATTATTGGAGGAGGTTGAAAACTAGGAAATATTTCCTTTTTTATAGGAACTTCTGATGTAGAAGTTTCTTCCTTATTTTCCACAATCTCTTTTCCCTTATCAAGAGATTTTTTATTAATTTTAGTGATAATCAAATCCAATTTATCATGTATAGATTTAATTTGTTCACCTATTATTACTAAAAATAAATTAGTATAATTTTGGTTTTTAAACATATTATTAATATGTTTACATGTAACCTGAAGTGTATCATCTTCAATTAATTTAGCAAATGCTAAGAAATTTAAATTATCAATCTTAAATGGTTGTTGTGGAGGATATATTCCTGAAACCACCGAACCATTTTGTAAATTAAAATTTCTTTCTAAAATAAGAATATAATTCTTAACATGAGTTTCTATAAACCATGCTGCAAATATATTATTATATTTTTTTCTTTGCAAGTTTTATAAAACTCATCTTGAAATTTACTAATTTCATTATTAGTAAAATTATCGAAAAACCAGTCTCTGAAAGGTGTATAACCTTTACTCTTAAATTCTTCAGAAATTATTTTTCTGGCATTAGAACCAGGACTGAAATCTATTATTTCTTTACAATCCATAAATTATATAGAATAATTCATTTCCGACATTGTCGGTTCCATTCTATCCGTTTCTCTGACAATATTGTTTTTATTTATATATAATTTCTTTATTTCAGGATTTAATCCTGTTACAAATTCCATCTCATCTGTATATATATTTCATCTCTTAATTGAGATGTAGAGGCTCTATTTTCTCTTAATTGAGAAGTGGAAGCTCCAGGGGTTTCAACCCTATAATCAATTGGAGAAATATAATTTCTCATTGAAATACTTTTCTGAATCTTATTTGATTCAAATTGTATATTAACAGATCCTTCTGAACTTTGTATTATATTCAATATATTATTATGATCTTGCACCTGTGTTTGAACTGATACAGCCTGTTCAATTTTTCAATTTTCTGGAAACTCTATTTCTTCCCATTTAATGGGTCTTCGGGTCATGATATTAGACCTATTAAAATTAGTTTCAATAATAATAGTCTCATTTTTATTATCCATCATTTTACAATGAGGATTTAATGTGACTAATGGTTTATAATATATCCTATAACAGACACAAATAGTCTCTGTTCCAGGAAGATAATTATAGCCATTTGTTTAACATTTAATGTTAATGCATCTAAAACATTAATATCGGATAATGATAATTGTAAATTCGGATATACATTAAAGTATACTGGACCATTGGTCAAACTGGATTGTATAATACCCATTAAAGATTGTCTCCAATTAAGATTTCTGCCATCTCTGAAAGTTGCTATAAAGCTTTCTGGTAACCCTTTTAAGGTTAATGGTTTGAATGCAATTTGTATTAATCCTATATGAAGGAAATTGTATTCATTTCTATATTTATTAATATCCTTATCTGATAATAATTTAATGATCATCTCATTATTATCTAACGAAATAGATTCCTCAGTAGTTTTAACTACCTGAAGTAATCCTAATTTCTCAAAAGTACCCAATTTATATATTAACCTGTGTTCAATTTTAGGAATTGTCCACTTATTAAGCAGATCCAAATTCTTAGGCATATCATATTCTTCATTCGTACTATTCTTAATATTATTATTCTTATTAATCAAGTTCATGATATTATTCATGAGAAAATATGTGTTGATCCAAGATCTATCTTTAAATATTACCATGGCTCCGATACCATCTACGTGAGGATCGACTGATAACAATTCTAAAGAGGATATTACAGATTAAATAACTAACCGACATCTTATTAATCAAATTACACTTAAATAACAATCTCCAAAAATGTCCTAAAACGCCTATTAATCGGCTAAACTGGACAAATAGGAGAAACATATCTAGGCAGTAATTATAAAATAAGGCCAGTTAATACAAGTAATCATACCTTTAGAATCATATCAGTTTTATCTCAACATAAATCATATTATTACCATGTTAATATAACAGATAGTCATGAATCAACACATAAATAGTTTAGCCTATTAGGCTAAACATGAACATGACTAAATAAATACAAGATATTAAATAAGAACTAGAAATACTTACAATAATCTGCAAGCAGTACTAAAATTTTATTTATACAAACTTTATATTACAAAAGGAAGGGGTGCTCAACTCATGAGCTACAAACTTTGATCAGAGAGAAGAGGGGATTTCTGATCGATGCCTCACCAAATGAATTCCTCTGCCAATTTATACAAGAGAAAAACACGTAGATAAACAGTAAAAAGCCTAAAATTTCGGCTTGAACAGTACAAATTTACAGAATTTTCAAAAAGTGCACAGTAAAAGTGCTACAGTAATCTACTGTTGGGACCGATTTTTCAAAAGATCTACAGTGAGTTACTGTAGATGAATAGTAACTTGTCCGGCTGCTATACTATTTATAAACAGTATTTTGTCTGATGATGACGTGAGCAGAGACGTCACCTTGATTTGGACTTATTTTTCTCCCGATTTTCTTGAGGAAGTTAAGAACTTTTCTATTAGGGTATCATTTAATGAGTCGAAGATATCATCTATGCAGACTTCATTAAGATCTTCATTGGGATCTTGTGCATCTTGCATATCCTCAGATGCTACAGATTCTTCTTTTTTAAATTGAGAAATTAAACTCTTCTTCATTTCTTCTACATATGCAGCTATCATCTGTTGTGGAGTTAAATTCTCTGATTTCATTTTTGCCTTGTTAATAATATAATCAAAAGGCGATGAGGATTGAGCAGCTTTATATTGCTCTTCATATAATGCAATTTGATTCTCTATCAGAGAAAATGTTTCATCACCATGTACCTTTTTGGTATTAGAATCAATCTCCAGCAATTTTTCCCAGAACTTTACATGATAAGTTCTGTATAAACAGGGGATACCTGTTTTGGTATAACCATATTCAGGTTTCCATTTTAATATCCATGGAACTGAAAATTTAATAAAAAAAAGTAACAAGAGGCTATTCCTTCTATTACAATTTTAGAATTTTGTCTTTCTATCATTTTAGGAGATACATCCACCCATTTTATAAAATTATCTTTGATGTCTCCTGGTAATATTTCTGGTACAGGACCAAAACAATAACACCAATGGATAAACCAATTTGGTATTTCAGAGTTATAAACTTTAGAACAAATTTTTATAAATCATGTATGATGTTTTTTATCATTCTCATAGTTTAAAAATTTTTCAAAAGCATCACAATAGTCCCAATAATTGTATTTAAAGACTGCTTTTGTTTTTTCATTTTGAATTGATTTTTCTCTTAAGGGTGAAATTACCCATTCTTCCATAGAAATAATTTTTCTTATCAAAACTTTGCTGAAATTATAAATTTCATCATTACCTCCAGAAGTGAAATGTTTAAAATCACAACTTCCACTCTGAATGAGTATTTGTTCATAATAAGAACGAGACTTATAAGTTCTCATTTCATTTGAACCATTGTCCAAATATATATTCATTAGAAACCATGGATCCTCACTCCATTTTAGATCCCTATCTTCTAATTTAAAAATTATCTATTCATGCTCTTTTCGGATATAACCCAAATTATTAAATTCATTATTTCCCACAATATTAGCAAAAGTGGAAATATTAGGAGTATTACTCCCTTCAGTCTCCATTTCTTCAAATTCTTGTGACAAATTTTTGTTCACAAGCTTCCTTTTCCCCTGCTGAGCTATTATCTCAGGGGATTTTCCTTTATCTCTTTGATTAGGAGTGTTAGGGGTTTAACCCCAACTCCTTCCACCTCTTCCCCTCCATGGAGAGGAAGATCCGCTACCCCGTTTCATTCCTGCAATTAAAATATTCACGGGTTAGAAAATCTGGAAGATTATTATCTTCTCCTTTTTAATAAATAATATTGAAATCAAAAGGGGCTAAATGAGCCTGCCATCTAGCAAACATTTACTTAGAAACATCATGTTTAAAATCTTTATTAAACATAAATTTATCTGCACTACAATCAGTAACAATAGTAAATTTCTGATTATATAAATCATCTTGAAATTTTAAAACACATTTTACAATTGCAAGAATCTCTTTAGCAACTGTAGCATAATTCTTTTGAGCATTATTCCATTTTCCAGATTGGAATCTAATCAAATGTATTTGTTTATTATCTGGATTTTTCTGGGTAAGAATTCCCCCAAATCCTATATCAGAAGCATCAGTTTCTATAAAATTTTCCCAATTAGGATTGCTAATAATTAAGCATGGTAATGTTTTAACATTATTCTTAATTTTCTTAACTGCATTAGTATGATTATCAGTCCAAGGTTTAGGATTCTCTTTTAATCTATCATATAAGATAGCCGTATCTTTAACTAGATTATGATAATAAGGAGCAATATAATTCAAACTCCCTAAAAATCTTTGTAACTGAGTTTTATCAGTTATTATATCTGGAAATTTTTCAGCAAAATCTATACTTCTATTAATAGGAATTATATTTCCTTTTTCAATAAAATGTCCTAGAAATTTTATTCTAGTTTGAAATAGATCCATTTTTGGTTTAGATATTACTAGACCATTTTGTTTAATCAAAGATTTAAAAATATGTAAATGCTTAAAATGCATTTCAATTGTCTTTGAATAAATCAAAATATCATCAATATAAACAATTATAAACTCACTATAAGGAGTAAATATGTCATTCATTATCTTCTGAAATTCAGAAGGAGCATTTTTAAGCCCAAACGGCATTACTTTCCATTCATAATGGCCAATTGGAACATTAAATGTTGTTTTATATCTATCAGATTTATTAATTTGAATTTGCCAGTATCCTGACTTCAAATCAAATTTTGAAAATATTAGACCATCATAAAGTCTATCTAATAAATCCTTTTTATTAGGGATTAGATGTCTAATCCATTTTAAAACTTTATTAAGAGGTTTATAATTTATTACCAATCTTGGGACACCTCTTTCAATCTCAGAATGTTTATTAACATTGAATGCAGTACATGACCATGGTGATTGAGAATGACTTATTAGTCCTTTTTTTAATAGAGATTCTATTTATTTTTTACATAATTCCAAATATTCTAAATTCATTTGACAAGGTCTAGCCTTTGTCGGAATATTCTTTTCATCAAAATCTTCCTCATATGGAAGTGATATAATATGTTTTTTTCTATTCCAAAAAGCATTGGGATGATCATTGCATATTTCCAATGAAAATTCATTTTTCAAAATGCTAATTTTATCCTGTAATTTAGGATTTTTAATTGTTCATTAATAGTAACTATATTAATTTCTCGTTTCAAAAATCCTATTTGATTTAGTTTAGCCTTTATATTATCATAAAGACTATGTAATTTTTTAGCAATTGGTTCAACAATAAATTCAAGGAAAATATCATTCCCTTGAAAAGTTCCAATAATCCCTTTATTATCATTATTTTTATGGGATAAATATTATTTAAAAATGGTGTACCTAGTATAATCTGGTTAGAAATATTTTTTGCAAGTATAAAACTTTGCGAAATGCACTTATTATCAATGCATTCATAAGCTTTAGGAATCTTATATTTTATCTGGAGTTTATCACCACCAGCATGCCATAAAGTATGACTTGTTTTATGAAAATATCTAGTAGGAATTAATCCTTCCTGAATAACATTTAAATCTGCTCCACTATCAACAAGAGCAATAAATGATTTTGTATAAAGATTATCAATTAATAATGATATTTTTATATACCATTTTTTAGATATAACTGTCTCAATAATAGATAGAAAATTATATTTTTCTATTATAGGCAAATTATTCTGAATATCTTGTTGAATAATATTTTTCCCATTAATATTATTCTCTAATCTAGATATTCTAGATTCTTGACTAAAATTTTCATTTTTCAAGAATTTTATTTCTTCTTTCAGATTATCAATCTCTTTGTAAATATCTGGTAGAGATATATCTCTTTGACTCTAGTGTTTCATTTTTAATTGGTCCATAACCTCTGACATATTATAAGATTTATTCTTATTAAGAATATTGTTTATTTTTTCTTCTTCTTTATTAAAAGTAGATGTCGAAGCATTTTCTCCATTCTCTAATTCATCAATTATTTTAGTCCTTAATAAAGGATCTTTTATCAATTTTAGTAACTCAAAGATATTTTGAGAGTCCAAAACATTAATACTCATATTAGAGAATTGAGACATTATTTTATAAAATTCAGATTGATTATTATCAATATTATTTATTTCTTTAGGACATATTATTCCTTCTTTACAATGTTCACATTCCTCTGATTCAGAGAATTCTTCATTATCTAAATTTCTTACAATTTCTTCTTCTGATTCAGAAGTAATATTAATTTCTGATTCTGATTCCTCAGTTTCAGATTTTCCTATTAAGGACTGTATTATTATATTTTTTATATCATTAGGAATTTCTAAATCAGAAATTCTTTTCTTTGTCCAACAATATTCATTGGTATGACCTTTTCTTTTACATATTGTACAATATCTTTTCTGATTCTTATTGAATCTTTTAATATATGCTTTCTTTTCGAATTCATTTTTCCTTTGAAAATTTTCTTCCCTTCTTTTCTTTTTTCTTTCAATATGTTTAGGAGAATGTCTCCTATGTTTAGATTTATAAATCTTTTCTTTTTTACTTTTACTGGATGAAGGATTTTCCAGTCCAAATTGTTGACAATATTCTCCCAATTGTTTTTTCTCCATGAAACTTTGTCTTTTCAATTGCTGATTTAGCTTTATTTCATTACATAAAGCCAATCCTTCTTGAATACAAGTGTCTATTAGAGCTCCATATGTAAATTTTTCATAAGGAATGGTAATATTATTACCTTTTATAGTTTTTCTTATTCTTTCAGCAAATAAGCTTGGTAATCCATCAACAAATTTGGATTTCCAATGAGTATTATTACACTCTGGTAATTCCATAACTCTGCATAGGAAGGTATCTTTATACCACCTAAAGTCAGAAAGTGTTCTACATCGTAGATTCTGTAATAAAGTTCTAATAGTATCACTATTATCACTAAATCTTCCTGTAAAATGTTCAATTACATTTACTGCTAATGTATACACCGCAGTTTCAAAGGTTTTACCTTCTTCTTGCTTTGTAGCATTTAGAATATTATCTCTATCATGTGGATTTAAATAATTATCCCACCAACCTTTAAGTTGGCCAGTAAATCCAGCTATTATTATGGCTGCAATAGTCTTATCATTATTCTGACTATTTTTACATATTGTGGAATACATTAACATTCTATGAACAGTATTATATATCTGTTTATTAGAATATCCATCAATATTCCATTCATAAATTTTATTACCAGAATAACTGATATCAATAGTATCAATGTATTCTTCATGTAATACATCCATTGGAGTAGGTCTATTATAATAGAACTTACTCTGTATAGGTTTATCAGCCCATTTATTATTAAGTTTATTAATCTGATCCTGCACAACCTCTTTATAATCTGAGTTTTCTATAAAATTATTATCCAACTCTATATCCAGAGTTCTTATACTTATTTTATTAAACTTTTCTTCAAGATATTTTTCCAACTTATATAATGGTTGGGTTTTAAAATCAGAAATTATTGGAGGAGGTTGAAAACTAGGAAATATTTCCTTTTTTATAGGAACTTCTGATGTAGAAGTTTCTTCCTTATTTTCCACAATCTCTTTTCCCTTATCAAGAGATTTTTTATTAATTTTAGTGATAATCAAATCCAATTTATCATGTATAGATTGAATTTGTTCACCTATTATTACTAAAAATAAATTAGTATAATTTTGGTTTTTAAACATATTATTAATATGTTTACATGTAACCTGAAGTGTATCATCTTCAATTAATTTAGCAAATGCTAAGAAATTTAAATTATCAATCTTAAATGGTTGTTGTGGAGGATATATTCCTGAAACCACCGAACCATTTTGTAAATTATAATTTCTTTCTAAAATAAGAATATAATTCTTAACATGAGTTTCTATAAACCATGCTGCAAATGGTATATATTATATTTTTTTCTTTACAAGTTTTATAAAACTCATCTTGAAATTTACTAATTTCATTATTAGTAAAATTATCGAAAAACCAGTCTCTGAAAGGTGTATAACCTTTACTCTTAAATTCTTCAGAAATTGTTTTTCTGGCTTTAGAACCAGGACTGAAATCTATTATTTCTTTACAATCCATAAATTATATAGAATAATTCATTTCCGACATTGTCGGTTCCATTCTATCCGTTTCTCTGACAATATTGTTTTTATTTATATGTAATTTCTTTATTTCAGGATTTAATCCTGTTACAGATTCCATCTCATCTGTATATATTTCATCTCTTAATTGAGATGTAGAGGCTCTATTTTCTCTTAATTGAGAAGTAGAAGCTCTAGGGGTTTCAACCCTATAATCAATTGGAGAAATATAATTTCTCATTGAAATACTTTTCTGAATCTTATTTGATTCAAATTGTATATTAACAGATCCTTCTGAACTTTGTATTATATTCAATATATTATTATGATCTTGCACCTGTGTTTGAACTGGTACAGCCTGTTCAATTTTCCAATTTTCTGGAAACTCTATTTCTTCCCATTTAATGGGTCTTCGGGTCATGATATTAGACCTATTAAAATTAGTTTCAATAATAATAGTCTCATTTTGTTATCCATCATTTTACAATGAGGATTTAATGTGACTAATGGTTTATAATATATCCTATAACAGACACAAACAGTCTCTATTCCAGGAAGATAATTATAGCCATTTGTTTTAACATTTAATGTTAATGCATCTAAAACATTAATATCGGATAATGATAATTGTAAATTCGGATATACATTAAAGTATACTGGACCATTGGTCAAACTGGAATGTATAATACCCATTAAAGATTGTCTCCAATTAAGATTTCTGCCATCTCTTAAAGCTTCTATAAAGCTTTCTGGTAACCCTTTTAAGGTTAATGGTTTGAATGCAATTTGTACTAATCCTATATGAAGGAAATTGTATTCATTTCTATATTTATTAATATCCTTATCTGATAATAATTTAATGATCATCTCATTATTATCTAATGAAATAGATTCCTCAGTAGTTTTAACTACCTGAAGTAATCCTAATTTCTCTAAAGTACCCAATTTATGTATTAACCTGGGTTCAATTTTAGGAATTGTCCACTTATTAAGCAGATTCAAATTCTTTGGCATATCATATTCTTCATTCTTACTATCTTATTTTAATTATTTAAATAATTTTATGATTTATACGTTAAAAATTTTACGCAAATATAGTTCAATTAATTTTAATTATATATAATTTTTTATTAATTTATTATTATTATGGTATAATTATATTATACTTTAAATATGTTAATCCTGTCTATAAGTCCCAGTTGTTAGCCATTTGAATGGCGTTTTAATGGGCATGTTTGGATATTTGTATTTAAGTATAATTCAGTTATTAGGTTGCCGGTTTATTTTAATCTGTAAACGGACCTTAGGACATTCTCAGAAGCGATCCTGTCGTAGATGGTATCAGAGCCATGGTAGTCATAATTAGTATGTTATGGATCAACACATATTTCGTCATGAATTTCATGAATATTGTTAATAAGAATAATAATATTAAGAATATTAGAAAAGAGGAATATGATATTCCAGATAATTTAGATCTGCTTAATAAGTGGACGATCCCTAAAATTGAACCTAAGTTGATATATCAATTGGGAAGATTAGAAAAATTTGGAATGAAACAAGTAGTTAAAACTACTGAGGAATCTGTATCATTAGATAATAATGAAATGATATTAAAATTATTATCTGAAAATGATATAAGTACTTATAGAAAGACTCATAAATTCCTTCATATAGGATTAGTGCAAATTGCATTCAAACCTTTAACATTAAAGGGACTACCAGAAAGCTTTATAGCAACTTTAAGGGATGGTAGAAATTTGAATTGGAAACAATCTTTGATGGGTATTATACAATCTAGATTGACCAATGGTCCAGTGTATTTTGATGTTTATCCGAATTTGCAATTATCTTGTTAAGGATAAGAGAAGAATTTGCTTCTGTTACAAGAAATATTCCGGTAAGAAAATTGTATATTAGTAAGAATAATATTGTTAAGGATTCAAATACTCGTTATACGAATGAGTTAGAACCGATAATGTCGGAAATGGAATTTTCAATTTAATGGATTTAAGTGAAAAAATAGATTTCAGTCCTGGATCTAAAGCCAGAAAAATTATTTCTGAAGAATTCAAAAGTAAAGGTTATGAACCTTTTAGAAAATGGTTCTTTGAGAATTTTGCTCAAAGTGAAATAATAAATTTCCAAAATGAATTTTATAAAACATGCCAAGAAAAGAATATGTTAATTCCTTTTGCAGCATGGTTTATGAATACATATGTTAAGAATTATATTTCTATTTTGGAAAGAAATTATAATTTACAAAATGGTAAAGTTATTAAAACCACATATCCTCCACTTCAGTCTTTTAAAATGAAAACAGATGAAGAAGTTTATAACTTTTTAGCTTTTGCTAAACTCATTGAGGATGATACAATTCAGGTTACATGTGAACATATTAATAATATGTTTAAAAATCAAAATTATACGAATTTATTTCTCAATATTATTGGGGAACAAATTCAGTCTATTCATAATAAATTGGATACTATCATATCAGTGATTAATAAACCCATTGAGATTTCTTCAAAAGAAAAGGAGAAAGAAAAAGATGTCTTTCAAATATTTTTAAATAAAAATGAATTTAAAGAAAAGGAAGCTTCATCAAGTTCTCAGTTTTTTAAAGAAGATTTACCTATTTTTCAACCTCCTCCAGTAATATCTGATTTTAAAATTAGACCTTTATATGATTTAGAAAAATTTATTCAAGAAAAATTTGAAAAATTGAGTATAAAAACTCTTGATAAAGAGTTATTTGATGATTTGATAGAAAACACTGATCATAAACAGGTTTTTCAAAATCAGATAAATAAAATTAATACTAAATGGGCTGATAAACCTATTCAAAGTAAAATTTATTATAATAGACCAACACCTATGGATGTATTACATGAGGAATATACTGATACTCTTGATATCAGTTACTCAGGTAATAAAATTTATGAGTGGAATATTGATGGTTATTCAAATAAACAGATATATAATACAGTACATAGAATGCTTATGTACTCTACTATTCGTAAAAATAGCAATAATACTGATAAGACTATTCCTTCTATGATAATAGCATGATTTACTGGGCAGTTTAAAGGCTGGTGGGATAATTATTTAAACCCACAAGATAGAGAAAATATTCTCAATTCAGTAAAACAAGAAAATGACAAGACAATGGAAAATGCAGTTTATACACTTGCTGTTAATATTATTGAACACTTTACTGGAAGGTTCAGTGATAATAGTGATACTATTAGAACATTGTTACAAACAATGAGAAGTAGAAACCGCGTGAATCTACAGTGAAAAGCTGATATTTTCGGCATCTACGACAGGATCGCTTCTGAGAATGTCCTAAGGTCCTTTTACAGATTAAAATAAACCGGCAACTTAATAACTAAATTATACTTAAATACAAATATCCAAACATGCCCATTGAAACGCCTTTCAAATGGCTAACAACTGGGACTTATAGACAGGATTAACATATTTAAAGTATAATACAATTTTAAGGCCAGTTAATATAAATCTAACCTCTTATAATTCTCATTAGTATATCCGAATCATATATCATATAAGTGTCATGCCAACATAATTAATAGTTATGAATCAACACATGAATTATTTAGCCTATTAGGCTAAACATGAACATATTTAAATAAAAAACAATAAATAAAAACTATAAATAAAACAGTAATTACTTACAAAGATCTGCCAGAAGAAGTAATATTTTATTTCAAACTTTTATATTACAAAAGAAGGGAGTGCTCAACACATGAGCTTACAAAGGTGATCAGAAGAGAGAAGAGAGAGCGTTCTGATCGATGCCTAACAAATGAAAATCTCTAACCTATTTATACAAATGGAAAACATGTCCCAATAGTAGAAACCGCGTGAATCTACAGTGAAAAGCCGATATTTTCGGCGTGCACAATAATATTCCTGTGAAAAGTCAAAAAGAGAACAGTGTTCTACTGTTGATGAACAGTGACCTGTACGGTTGCTTTTACTGTTTATGAATAGTGTCTTGTCTGGCTGCTTCACTATTTATAACGTAAGCAGTGACGTCATTTTCATAACGTAAGCAGTCATGTCATTTTTTCTCAAGGTATATTATTTTCCCGACTTCATTGATTGTGAAGAAGATCCTTCTTTTTCTGGCAGTAACTTCTCCACCAGAGTATCTTTGATTGCATCAAACATATCATCAATATATGCATCATTTGGATCCTGTGAATCCTGATAAGCCTCCTGCATATTTTCTGATGCAATGGATTCAGATTTTGAGGCTTCTTCAAATTGAGAATACAAATTCTTCTTCATTTCCTCAATATAAACAGATATCATCTGTTCTTTTGTCATCTTTTCAGACCTCATTTTTGATTTATTCAGAATATAATCAAAAGGAGATAGGGTATGACTTTCTTTCTGTCTTTCTTCATATAGAAGAACCTTTTCCTCTATTAGAGAAAATGTTTCATCACCATATGACCTCTTTGTATCAGGGTCAATTCGGAATAATTTATCCCAAAATTTAACATGAAATGTTCTAAATAAACAGGGAATTCCTGTCTTAGTATAACCGAATTCAGGATTCCATTTTAATATCCAAGGAATCGAAAATTCTGTAAAAAAGTAGCAAGAAGCTATACCTTCTATAAAAAGTTTAGTTTCTTGTTTCTTTATCAATTGTGGAGAAATATCAACCCACTTATTAAAATTATTTTTAGTATCTTCTGGAAGTAGGTTTGGTACTAGACCAAGACAATAGAACCAGTGTATAAACCAATGTGGAATCTCATAGTTAAAACTTGAGAACAGATTTTTATAAACCAAGTGTGTTTATGTTTATCATTTTCATAATTAAATACCATTATAAATGCGTCGCAGTAGTCCCAATAATTATATTTAAACACTGCTTTTGTTTTATTATTTATAATCTCTTTTTCTCTTAATGGTGATATTCCCCATTCTTCTAATGATATTAATTTTTTTATTATTATTTTACTGAAATTATAAATTTCAGGATGTGCACCAGAGTAATGAGTAAAGTCAGCTGATCCACTCTGGATTAGAATTTGTTCATAATAGTTTCGAGACTTATAAGTCCTCATCACATTTGAACCATTGTCCAAATATCTTTGCATTAGGAACCATGGATTATCACTCCATTTCAGATCCTTTTCTTCTAGAAGAAATATAATTTATTCGTAATCTTTTCTGACATATCCTATGCTGTCAGATTCATCATTTCCAATGATTTTTGCAAAAGTAGGAGTATTACTCCTCTCTTCTTCCATACTGGATGTCTCAAAGTCTTGAGACAAATTTTTATTAACCAATTTTTTCTTCCCGTGTTGAGATATAATCTCAGGGAATTTTCCTCTTCCACTGTTAGGAGTGTGAGGAGTATAACTCCTTCCTCCTCTTCCTCTATATGTAGAGGGAGATCCTCGACCTCGCGTACTCATTCCTAAAATCATTTAAAATATTCTCTTGTTAGAAAATCAGGAAGATTATTATCTTGTCCTTTTTTATAAATAATATTAAAATCAATTGGGGCTAAATGAGCCTGCCATCTTGCAAACATTTGTTTAGTGACATCATGCTTAAAATCTTTTTGAAACATGAATTTGGCTGCATTGCAGTATGTAACAATACTAAAATTTTTATTGTATAAATCATCTTGAAATTTCAAAACACTTTTAACAATAGCAAGAATTTCTTTAGCAACAGTAGCATAATTCTTCTGTGCCTCATTCCATTTACCCGAATGAAATTTAACAAGATAAACTTGTTTTGTATTAGGATTAACCTGAGTTAATATGCCCCCAAATCCTATATCACAAGCATCTGTTTCAATGATTTTTTCCCAATTAGGATTACTAATCATTAACCAAGGTAATATTTTTACACTAGATTTGATCTTTTTAACTGCTTCAGTATGACTATTAGTCCAACGTTTAGGATTTTTCTTAAGTCTATCATAAAGAATAGCTGGATCCTTTACCAAATTATGATAATATGGAGCAATATAATTAAGACTTCCTAAAAATCTTTGTAACTGAGTTTTATCAGTTATTATATCTGGAAATTTTTCTGCAAAATCTATGCTTCTATTTATCGGAATAATATTTCCTTTTTCTATAATGTGACCAAGAAATTTAATTCTTGTTTGAAATAAATCCATCTTTGGTTTAGATATAACTAATCCATTTTGAACAATCAATGTTTTAAAAATATGCAAATGTTTAAAGTGCATCTCAATAGTTTTTGAATAAACTAAAATATCATCAATATAGACAATTATAAACTCACTGTAAGGAGTAAAAATATCATTCATAATCTTATGAAATTCAGAAGGAGCATTTTTTAATCCAAATGGCATCACATTCCATTCATAATGTCCTATTGGAACATTAAATGCTGTTTTATATCTATCAGATTTATTAATCTGTATCTGCCAGTATCCTGACTTAAGATCGAATTTCGAAAATATTAGACTATCATAAAGTCTATCAAGCAAATCCTTCTTATTAGGAATTGGATGTCTGATCCATTTTAGAACTTTATTAAGAGGCTTGTAATTAATAACTAATCTTGGTACACCTCTTTCAATTATAGAATGTTTATTAACATAAAAAGCGGTACATGACCATGGGAATTGAGAATGACTAATAAGTCTTTTTTGTAATAGAGATTCAATCTCTTTTTTACATAGTTCTAAATATTCTGAATTCATTTGACAAGGTCTAGCCTTGGTTGGAATATTCTTTTCATCAAAAGAATCCTCATAAGGTAAAGAAATAATATGTCTTTTTCTATCCCAAAACGCATTGGGATGATCATTGCAAATTTCTAATGAAAATTAATTTTTCAAAAGACTAATTGTATCCTGTAATCTAGGATATTTTTATTGATCATCAAGA
The DNA here is from genome assembly GCA_023678885.1 of Pogostemon cablin. Taxonomy (NCBI): domain Eukaryota; kingdom Viridiplantae; phylum Streptophyta; class Magnoliopsida; order Lamiales; family Lamiaceae; genus Pogostemon; species Pogostemon cablin. Next base: position 21,689,077 of record CM042971.1, read on the forward strand.
GTAACAATATTAATCTCTTGCTTTAAAAAATTAATTTGATTTTTTTTAGCTTTAATATTATCATAAATATTATGCAAAGCTTTAGTAAATGGTTCAATAATAAATTTAAGAAAAATATCATCATTCTTGAAAGTACCAATAATACCCTTATTATCAATCCTTTTTATAGGATAAATATTATTTAAAAATGGTGTACCAAGTATTACTTGGTTAGAAATATTTTTCGCAAGTATAAAACTTTGAGAAATACATTTATTATTAATACAAACATAAGCTTTAGGAAGCTTATAATTAATTTGGAGTTTATCACCTCCAGCATGCCATAATGTATGACTGGTTTTATGAAAATATCTAGTAGGTATTAACCCTTTTTGTATAATATTTAAATCTGCACCACTATCAACCAGAGCAGTAAATGTTTTAGTATAATGATTATCAATCAATAAAGATATTTTTATATACCATTTTTGGGATATAACTATTTCAATAGTAGAAAGAAACGTTTCATTAAGCATGCTAGGTTTATTAATCTCAATATTATATTGGGAAATATTTCTTCCTTTAGAAGTATCTTCTAATCTAGAAATTCTAGATTCTTGAATAAGATTCTTATTCTTTAATAATTTTATTTCTTCTTTAAGATTATTAATCTCTTTATGAAGATCTTGTAGAGATATATCTCCTTGGACCCGAAACTTTGTTTTTAATTGACTCATGGCTTCTGTCATGTTGTAAGGTCTATTCCTATTAGGAATTTCAGGATTTAAATCCTCTTCTTTATTAGAAGTAGAAGCACTATCATATTCACCAATTTCATTTATTATCTCATCCCTTAATTTGGGATCTTTAATCATTTTTATAGCTCTAGAATATTATTAGAGTTTAAAACATTTATACTCATTTCCGAAAATTGTGACATGATTTTATAAAACTCAGATTGATTATTATCAATATTATTAGTCTCTTTAGGACATATTAATCCTTCTTTACAAGGCTCACATTCTTCTGATTCAGAGAATTCTTCATCAACTAAATTGTTGATAATTTCTTCTTCTGATTCAGAAGTATTTGAAAATTCTAATTCTGACTTTTCAGATTCAGATTTTTCTTCAAGAGTTTGTATAATAATTCTCTTGATATCATCAGGAATTTCAATATTATTAATCTTTTTCTTGGTCCAACAGAATTTATCCGTATGACTATGTCTACCACAAATCTTGCAGTATCTTTCTTTGTTCTTTTTATATCTATGTCTATAAGACTTTTTCTGGAATTTTTCTTCCTTCTTTTTATTCTTCTTCTCAATCTGTCTAGAAGAATATCTTCTATGCTTAGGTTTATAAACCTTTTTATAGTCTTTTCTGGTTTTACTAGATAAAGGATTATCTAAACCAAATTGTTGGCAAAATTCTCCCAACTGTTTTTTCTCATCAATACTTTGTCTTTTTATTTGTTGATTTAGCTTTATTTCATTACATAAAGCTAACCCTTCTTGAATACAAGTATCAATAAGAGCACCATAAGTATAATTCTCATAAGGAATCGTAATATGATTACATTTTAGATTTTTTCTTACCCTTTCAGCAAATAAGCTGGGTAATCCATCAATAAATTTTGATTTCCAATGAATGTTATTACATTATGGTAGTTCCATTACTCTGCTTAGAAAAGTATCTTTATACCACCTAAAGTCAGAGAGGGTTCTAAGTATTACTTGGTTAGAAATATTTTTCGCAAGTATAAAACTTTGAGAAATACATAAATAAAATTAATACTAAATGGGCTGATAAACCTATTCAAAGTTAATCCTGTCTATAAGTCCCAGTTGTTAGCCATTTGAAAGGCATTTTAATGGGCATGTTTGGATATTTGTATTTAAGTATAATTCAGTTATTAGGTTGCCGGTTTATTTTAATCTGTAAAAGGACCTTAGGACATTCTCAGAAGCGATCCTGTCGTGGATGGTATCAGAGCCATGGTAGTCATAATTAGTCATAATTAGTATGTTATGGATCAACACATATTTCGTCATGAATTTCATGAATATTGTTAATAAGAATAATAATATTAAGAATATTAGAAAAGAGGAATATGATATTCCAGATAATTTAGATCTGCTTAATAAGTGGAAGATCCCTAAAATTGAACCTAAATTGATATATCAATTGGGAACATTAGAAAAATTAGGAATGAAACAAGTAGTTAAAACTATTGAGGAATCTATATCATTAGATAATAATGAAATGATATTAAAATTATTATCTGAAAATGATATAAGTACTAATAGTAAGACTCATAAATTCCTTCATATAGGATTTGAGCAAATTGCATTCAAACCTTTAACATTAAAGGGACTACCAGAAAGCTTTATAGCAGCTTTAAGGGATGGTAGAAATATGAATTGGAAACAATCTTTGATGGGTATTATACAATCTAGCTTGACCAATAGTCCAGTGTATTTTGATGTTTATCCGAATTTACAATTATCTTTATCTGATGTTAATATACTTGATGCATTAACATTAAATGTTAAAACTCATGGATATAATTATATTTCTGGAACAGAGACTATTTGTATTTGTTACAGGATATATTATAAACCATTATTTACATTGAATCCACAATGTAAAAGAATGGATAAAATGAAAAATGAAACAATAATAATTGAGACTAATTATAATCGGTCTAAAATTACTACAAGAAGACCTATTAAATGGGAAGAAATTGAATTTCCAGATAATTAGATTATTGAACAAGATGTTCCTGTTCAAGCACAGGTACAAAGTCATAATCATATTATGAATATTGTCCAAAATACTGAGAGATCAGTAAATATACAATTTGAAAATAATAAGAATTTTCAAAAATGTAATTCTACGAGAAATTATATTTCTCCAATAGATTACAAAGTAGAAACTCCGAGAGCTTCAACTTCTCAAATAAGAGAAGATACAAATACAGAAGAATTTGCTTCTGTTATAGAAAAATATTCCTGTAAGAAAATTCTATATTAGTAAGAATAATATTGTTAAGGATTCAAATACTCGTTATACGAATGAGTTAGAACCGACAATGTCGGAAATGGAATTTTCAATTTAATGGATTTAAGTGAAAAAATAGATTTCAGCCCTGGATCTAAAGCCAGAAAAATTATTTCTGAAGAATTCAAAAGTAAAGGTTATGAACCTTTTAGAAAATGGTTCTTTGAGAATTTTGCTCAAAGTGAAATAATAAATTTCCAAAATGAATTTTATAAAACATGCCAAGAAAAGAATATGTTAATTCCTTTTGCAGCATGGTTTATGAATACATATGTTAAGAATTATATTTCTATTTTGGAAAGAAATTATAATTTACAAAATGGTTAAGTTATTAAAACCACATATCCTCCACTTCAGTCTTTTAAAATGAAAAAAGATGAAGAAGTTTATAACTTTTTAGCTTTTGCTAAACTCATTGAGGATGATACAATTCAGGTTACATGTGAACATATTAATAATATGTTTAAAAATCAAAATTATACGAATTTATTTCTCAATACTATTGGGGAACAAATTCAGTCTATTCATAATTAATTGGATACTATCATATCAGTGATTAATAAACCCATTGAGATTTCTTCAAAAGAAAAGGAGAAAGAAAAAGGCGTCTTTCAAATATTTTTAAATAAAAATGAATTTAAAGAAAATGAAGCTTCATCAAGTTCTCAGTTTTTTAAAGAAGCTTTACCTAGTTTTCAACCTCCTCCAGTAATATCTGATTTTAAAATTAGACCTTTATATGATTTAGAAAAATTTATTCAAGAAAAATTTGATAAATTGAGCATAAAAACTCTTGATAAAGAGTTATTTGATGATTTGATAGAAAACACTAATCATAAACAGGTTTTTCGAAATCAGATAAATAAAATTAATAGTAAATGGGCTGATAAACCTATTCAAAGTAAATTTTATTATAATAGACCTACACATATGGATGTATTACATGAGGAATATACTGATACTCTTTATATCAGTTACTCAGGTAATAAAATCTATGAGTGGAATATTGATGGTTATTCAAATAAACAGATTTATAATGCAGTACATAGAATGCTTATGTACTCTACTATTTGTAAAAATAGCAATAATACTGATAAGTCTATTGCTTCTATGATAATAGCAGGATTTACTGGGCAGCTTAAAGGCTGGTGGGATAATTATTTAAACCCACAAGATAGAGATAATATTCTCAATTCAGTAAAACAAGAAAATGATAAGACAATGGAAAATGCAGTTTATACACTTGCTGTTAATATTATTGAACACTTTACTGGAAGGTTCAGTGATAATAGTGATACTATTAGAACATTGTTACAAACAATGAGATGTAGAACCATCTCTGACTTTAGGTGGTATAAAGATACTTTTCTAAGCAGAGTAATGGAACTACCAGAATGTAATAACATTCATTGGAAATCAAAATTTATTGATGGATTACCCAGCTTATTTGCTGAAAGGGTAAGAAAAAAATCTAAAACGTAATCATATTACGATTCCTTATGAGAATTATACTTATGGTGCTCTTATTGATACTTGTATTCAAGAAGGGTTAGCTTTATGTAATGAAATAAAGCTAAATCAACAAATAAAAAGACAAAGTATTGATGAGAAAAAACAGTTGGAAGAATTTTGCCAACAATTTGGTTTAGATAATCCTTCATCCAGTAAAACCAGAAAAGACTATAAAAAGGTTTATAAACCTAAGCATAGAAGATATTCTTCTAGACAGATTGAGAAAAAGAATAAAAGGAAGGAAGAAAAGTTCCAGAAAAAAGTCTTATAGACATAGATATAAAAAGAACAAAGAAAGGTACTGCAAGATTTGTGGTAGACATGGTCATACGGATAAATTCTGTTGGACCAAGAAAAAGATTAATAATCTTGAAATTCCTGATGATATCAAGAGAATTATTATACAAACTCTTGAAGAAAAATCTGAATCCGAAAAGTCAGAATTAGAATTTTCAAATACTTCTGAATCAGAAGAAGAAATTATCAACAATTTAGTTGATGAAGAATTCTCTGAATCAGAAGAATGTGAGCCTTGTAAAGAAGGATTAATATGTCCTAAAGAGACTAATAATATTGATAATAATCAATCTGAGTTTTATAAAATCATGTCACAATTTTCGGAAATGAGTATAAATGTTTTAAACTCTAATAATATTTTAGAGCTATTAAAAATGATTAAAGATCCCAAATTAAGGGATGAGATAATAAATGAAATTGGTGAATATGATGGTGCTTCTACTTCTAATAAAGAAGAGGATTTAAATCCTGAAATTCCTAATAGGAATAGACCTTACAACATGACAGAAGTCATGAGTCAATTAAAAACGAAGTATCGGGTCCAAGGAGATATATCTCTACAAGATCTTCATAAAGAGATTAATGATCTTAAAGAAGAAATAAAATTATTAAAGAATTAGAATCTTATTCAAGAATCTAGAATTTCTAGATTAGAAGATACTTCTAAAGGAAGAAATATTTCCCAAGATAATATTGAGATTAATAAACCTAGCATGTTTAATGAAACGTTTCTTTCTACTATTGAAATGGTTATATCCCAAAAATGGTATATAAAAATATCTTTATTGATTGATAATCATTATACTAAAACATTTACTGCTCTGGTTGATAGTGGTACAGATTTAAATATTATACAAGAAGGGTGGGTTAATACCTACAAGATATTTTCATAAAACCAGTCATACATTATGGCATGTTGGAGGTGATAAACTCCAAATTAATTATAAGCTTCCTAAAGCTTATGTTTGTATTAATAATAAATGTATTTCTCAAAGTTTTATACTTGCGAAAAATATTTCTAACCAAGTAATACTTGGTACTCCATTTTTAAATAATATTTATCCTATAAAAAGGATTGATAATAAGGGTATTATTAGTACTTTCAAGAATGATGATATTTTTCTTGAATTTATTATTTAACCATTTACTAAAGCTTTGCATAATATTTATGATAATATTAAAGCTAAACAAAATCAAATTAATTTTTTAAAGCAAGAGATTAATATTGTTACTCTTGATGATCAATTGAAAAATCCTAGATTACAGGATAAAATTAGTCTTTTGAAAAATCAATTTTCATTAGAAATTTGCAATGATCATCCCAATGCGTTTTGGGATAGAAAAAGACATGTTATTTCTTACCTTATGAGGATTCTTTTGATGAAAAGAATATTCCAACCAAGGCTAGACCTTGTCAAATGAATTCAGAATATTTAGAATTTTGTAAAAAAGAGATTGAATCTCTATTACAAAAAAGACTTATTAGTCATTCTCAATCCCCATGGTCATGTACCGCTTTTTATGTTAATAAACATTCTGAAATTGAAAGAGGTGTACCAAGATTAGTTATTAATTACAAGCCTCTTAATAAAGTTCTAAAATGGATCAGACATCCAATTCCTAATAAGAAGGATTTGCTTGATAGACTTTATGATAGTCTAATATTTTCGAAATTCGATCTTAACTCAGGATACTGGCAGATACATATTAATAAATCTGATAGATATAAAACAACATTTAATGTTCCAATAGGACATTATGAATGGAATGTGATTCCATTAGGATTAAAAAATGCTCCTTCTGAATTTCAGAAGATTATGAATAATAATTTTACTCCTTATAGTAAGTTTATAATTGTCTATATTGATGATATTTTAGTTTATTCAAAAACTATTGAGATGCATTTTAAACATTTGCATATTTTTAAAACATTGATTGTTCAAAATGGATTAGTTATATCTAAACCAAAGATGGATTTATTTCAAACAAGAATTAAATTTCTTGGTCGCATTATAGAAAAAGAAAATATTATTTCGATAAATAGAAGCATAGATTTTGCAGAAAAATTTCCAGATATAATAACTGATAAAACTCAGTTACAAAGATTTTTAGGAAGTCTTAATTATATTGCTCCATATTATCATAATTTGGTAAAGGATTCAGCTATTCTTTATGATAGACTTAAGAAAAATCCTAAACCTTGGACTAATAGTCACACTGAAGCAGTTAAAAAGATCAAATCTAGGGTAAAAATATTACCTTGTTTAATGATTAGTAATCCTAATTGGGAAAAAATCATTGAAACAGATGCTTCTGATATAGGATTTGGGGGCATATTAACTCAGGTTAATCCTAATACAAAACAAGTTTATCTTGTTAGATTTCATTTGGGTAAATGGAATGAGGCACGGAAGAATTATGCTACTGTTGCTAAAAAAATTCTTGCTATTGTTAAAAGTGTTTTGAAATTTCAAGATGATTTATATAATCAAAAATTTACTATTGTTACAGACTGCAATGCAGCCAAATTCATGTTTCAAAAAGATTTTAAGCATGATGTCTCTAAACATATGTTTGCAAGATGGCATGCTCATTTAGCCCCATTTGATTTTAATATTATTTATAAAAAAGGACAAGATAATAATCTTCCTGATTTTCTAACAAGAGAATATTTTAAATGATTTCAGGAATGAGTACGCGAGGTCGAGGATCTCCCTCTACATATAGAGGAAGAGGAGGAAGGAGTTATACTCCTCACACTCCTAACAGTAGAAGATGAAAATTCCCTGAGATTATATCTCAACATGGGAAGAAAAAATTGGTTAATAAAAATCTTTCTCAAAACTTTGAGACATCCAGTATAGAAGAAGAGAGGAGTAATACTCCTACTTTTGCAAAAATCATTGGAAATGATGAATCTGACAGCATATGATATGTCAGAAAAGATTACGAAGAAATTATATTTCTTCTAGAAGAAAAGGATCAGAAATGGAGTGATAATCCATGGTTTCTAATGCAATGATATTTTGACAATGGTTCAAATGTGATGAGGACTTATAAGTCTCGAAACTATTATGAACAAATTATAATCCAGAGTGGATCAGCTGACTTTACTCATTACTCTGGTGCACATCCTGAAATTTATAGTAAAATAATAATAAAAAAGGTAATATCATTAGAAGAATGGGGAATATCTCCATTAAGAGAAAAAGAGATTATAAATAATAAAACAAAAGCAGTGTTTAAATATAATTATTGGGACTACGGCGACGCATTTATAATGGTATTTAATTATGAAAATGATAAACATAAACACACTTGGTTTGTAAAAATCTGTTCTCAAGTTTATAACTATGAGATTCCACATTGGTTTATACACTGGTTCTATTGTCTTGGTCCAGTACCAAACATACTACCAGAAGATATTAAAAATAATTTTAATAAGTGGGTTGATATTTCTCCACAATTGATAAAGAAACAAGAAACTAAACTTTTTATAGAAGGTATAGCTTCTTGCTACTTTTTTACAGAATTTTCGATTCCTTGGATTTTAAAATGGAGTCCTGAATTCGGTTATACTAAGACAGGAAGTCCCTGTTTATTTAGAACATTTCATGTTAAATTTTGGGATAAATTATTCCGAATTGACCCTGATACAAAGAGGCCATATGGTGATGAAACATTTTCTCTAATAGAGGAAAAGGTTCTTCTATATGAAGAAAGACAGAAAGAAAGTCAGACCCTATCTCCTTTTGATTATATTCTGAATAAATCAAAAATGAGGTCTGAAAAGATGACAAAAGAACAGATGATATCTGTTTATATTGAGGAAATGAAGAAGAATTTGTATTCTCAATTTGGAGAAGCCTCAAAATCTGAATCCATTGCATCAGAAAATATGCAGGAGGCTTATCAGGATTCGCAGGATCTAAATGATGCATATATTGATGATATGTTTGATGCAATCAAAGATACTTTGGTGGAAAAGTTACTACCAGAAAAAGAAGGATATTCTTCACAATCAATGAAGTCGGGAAAATAATATACCTGGAGAAAAAATGACGTCACTGCTTACGTTATAAATAGTGAAGCAGTCAGACAATACACTGTTCATAAACAGTAAAAGCAGCCGTACAGGTCACTGTTCATCAACAGCAGAACACTGTTCACTTTTTGACTTTTCACAGGAATATTACTGTGCACGTCGAAAATATCGGCTTTTCACTGTAGATTCACGCGGTTTCTACTGTTGAGACGCGTTTTCCTTTTTTATAAATAGGTTAGAGATTTTCATTTTTAGGTATCGATCAGAACGCTCTCTCTTCTCTCTTCTGATCACCTTTGTAAGCTCGTGTTGAGCACTCCCTTCTTTTGTAATATAAAAGTTTGAAATAAAATATTACTTCTTCTGGCAGATCTTTGTAAGTAATTATTGTTTTTATTTATAGTTTTTATTTATTGTTTTTTATTTAAATATGTTCATGTTTAGCCTAATAGGCTAAATAATTCATGTATTGATTCATAACTATTAATTATGTTGGCATGACACTTATATGATTTATGATTCGGATATACTAATGAGAATTAGAAGAGATTAGATTTATATTAACTGGCCTTAAAATTGTATTATACTTTAAATATGTTAATCATGTCTATAAGTCCCAGTTGTTAGCCATTTGAAAGGCGTTTTAATGGGCATGTTTGGATATTTGTATTTAAGTATAATTCAGTTATTAGGTTGCCGGTATATTTTAATCTGTAAAAGGACCTTAGGACATTCTCATAAGCGATCCTGTCGTAGATGGTATAAAAATATGTGTCTATTTTATCATATTCTGAATTTTATATATTTTTATTTAAATTAATTACATCTAAAATATATATATTTATATTTAACTTTATTTTATTTAAAATATATTATTATTAAATAAAAGTAATTGTAATTGTAAATTTAAAAAAATAAAACCAACTCACTTATTAATAAGGTTATATTAATACATTTATTGAATATTGTATTAATAGATAGTATAATAGTGTAGTTAAAAGATTGTAATAATATATTTATTGAATAGTGTATTAATAGATATAATAAAGTGTAGTTATAGATTTAATGTATTGAAAAAATAGCTATTAAGACATTTCAAATGAAATGCATTAAAATTAGTGTAGTGATATGCCTTTTTTTAGTAGTGTTTTTTTTCCCTTGCGGTACTTGGGACTTGGGAGTGCTTTCAATATTACTAAGTTCTTCTTTGAAAGATGCGTAGATCACACATTCTAACCTTGGATTTGATGACACTGATAAAATACGTTGAATTTGAGTTGGTCCTTTTGCAGTGGCGGTGGACTAGAGCCTTGCTCCCTCCGTCCGCCGACAAGATATCTATTTTGCATTACGTCGTCCACTCTTAAGTTATTAATTTTTCATTTTTAGTAAAAGACCCCAACACATACCAACCACTTACTACTAATACAACTATCTACTTTAAATAAAATAATAATACTCCTTAATTCACGTGAAAAAAAATAAAGTAATACCTTATGATTGGACGGAGGGAGAATATTTTATTTTAAGAGGTAATTATTTTAATGAGTTAGTTTCTTGTGTACTCAGGTATACAAGGTGTATAAATATATAACATTTTGTTTTAGAGGATATATATACTTTAATTAATATGTATATTATTTTTTAATTGAAAATGTAGGTAAAAATATGAATAGTATAAATATTTAATTAAAAAATTATTTTTTTCTAAGAAAATTAATGGTATAAATTCTCACACTAAAGTGATCATCATTATTTGAAAATTAAGGGTATGTCATTTAATACTAAAAGGTACAATATTTGAAATCATGCAATTTAAGAGCACTGTGTTTCCCATGACACGCAAGTTTTAGCCTATTTTAATTAACAACGAATTTTGATTTTTATTGAAAAATATCAAATGAAATATGAAGATATTATAAATGTACTAATTTTTTATTGGCAAAGACTAGTGTGAGACCATCTCATATAAGGGTTTACGTGAGACGGCCAGAAAGTGATAAATTTTATATAGAAAAGTGATAATAAACTAATGAAAAGTGATAATGCTATTTCATAAATAGTTTATAATATAAATAAAAAGTGATAACATTTTTATAGCGAAAATGATAATATTTTATAGCGAAAGTGATAACTATTTTAAAAAGTGAAAAATGATCTCACATAAGATGATCTCACGTAAGACCACGGCTTCATCTAAACATAACATACTCCCTTTGCGGAGTACGAATAGAGAAGGAAGGGCTTCATCTAAAAAGAGCATACTCCCTTTGCGGAGTAGGAATAGAGAAGGAAGGGCATTTTTTCATTGTTCTCTTACGAAGATAGTTGGCAGAACCCGAACTCAGTACTGCTTGCTCTCTGAACCTGTCACTCCATGGCTAGCTCTGGGGAATGTTTTCAAAACAGAAGGGTGGGATTGGGCGCGGGCACGAAATGCTCTCTGAGCAAAATTCAGTACAACTTCTTGTCAGTGATGAGCTGCTACCCTTTTTTATTTACTTAAAAAATATATATTTATAATTTTAAAAATAAAAACTCTTTTATACGACTGTATCTACTATTATTAAAATATAATTATTTTATAAGTAAAGTACGTTATTTAAATGGTTAAAATATTAAAAAATCTTGAATGAAATAAATTAGCATTAAAGGTGTTATAATACTATAATTTACTAACGTATGATGACAAATTCTCTTATGAGACATTATATGTGAGATAGTTTGTGAGACGTATTAAAGCATGCTTATTATATAGATAAAGTATGCTTAATGGTTGTTAAAATATATTTTTTAAAATATGATAAATGATGAATTAAAGTATGATTTTAGGGTGTTATAATATGATTCATTATTGAGATATTTTAACTATGTATAAGCATACCTTATCTATATAATAATCATACTTTAGTAATGGATCAACACGTCTTACAAAAAAATCCGTCTTACAAGAGAGTTTCTCAAGTATAATTATAAGATAGTGAATCATATAATAACATCTTTAAATCAAATATAATTAATGCATTGTTCATTATATTTTATTGAATCATATTTTTACCAGCCAATATCATAGTTTACCTTTAAAATAATCATACTTTAATAATGAATTGACAAGCTTATATAACCGTCTAATAAGAGAGTGTCTTTTTAACAAAAATTAAGTATATAGTACTCCCTCCGTCCCATTTCATATGGCACATTTTTCATTTTGGATTGTCCCACAAAAGTTTGCACCTTCCAAAAAAAGCAAAAAGTCAAACACAATCACCCTTCCCCATTCACTTTATTTACAAAAAAATCACCCCTACCTAACTCACTTAACATACTTTATCATTTATTTATTACCCAAAAAAATACCATAATACCCCTAAAAGTTATCACTTTCTTAATCTCCGTGCCGGAAAGAGGTGTGCAGTCTTTTCCGGGACGGAGGGAGTATATAATTAATTTTTATGCTCAATGTATTTAATTTAAGTAACACGAATATACACTTTTGGAGTTGGGTCGAATCTGGTGTTACAGATTTAGATCCGTACATAAAGTTTAAATTTTTATTTCAAACAATTATGAAATATTATTACACCTCTACCTAAATTTGCTTAGATTTGGTATTAATTAGATAATTCAAATTTTAATTTAAAGATTTAACATCTTAATATAGTTAGAAATGAACAAACAAAATGAACTTGCTTTTTTGAAAAAAATATGATTAATAAATAAATTAAATCCGAAAATTACTAAAGTAAAACATAAAATTATTAAAGTAGGATAGTGACGATATTGTCTAAAGTTGCTTTAATTTTATAAATATATGATTATCAAACGAGAAAGAACTCGTTTATAAATTAGTTTTGACTTTTGAGGGTTGATTTCGTAATTCGCGAACAAAGAATTAGAATCCGTTTACTTTTAAGGTAGGGCTTAGGGATACGAAATGAAGGTTTAGAATGAGTTGAGTTAAAACTAATTACCCTGGTAATGAATGTTGAGCATGGTTTACTTTGAAGGTTCAACTATAAAGATTTTACGATAATACCCCTATGTAATATATTAAATTAAATATATATCAAAGTATCAAACAATCCAGATTAATACAATTTGGTGAGTTTGAAGCTGAACATAACTACGGCAGTGATTGATTTCTTACCACAATTATTGCAACAATCAGAACTTAAAATTATGGTTGTTTCTTTAACTTAATATGAAACAGAAATATAAAATCTATCAATTTGAAGTCTTGCCAAAAATAACATGAAATTTCCAAACCCAGAAATCCATTCTTTACATTCTAATAAGGTTATATTTCACAACCTATAACCATAATTAAATAGATCTCCTAAATTGTACATTACATTACAGTGTACCGTCTAAATTCTCAACTACTTGAGGCATTTCGAGATGAATTTCAGAAGGAGAGGGATGATAAAGAATGTCTGGAGTAGATCTGAGAGCAAATAAGCACCACAAACTTTTATATTTATAAAAGGAGCATATCACCTCCATTCCTTCACCAACAACAATGGCGGCAACAAACTAAGATCAAATACTCTGCTATTTCTCCTCCACGCTCGCCGTCGCCATCAAAACCGACAGCGTTGACCGCTCAATCACCGCCCAAAATAATGTCATAGATCCTCCCACTGGAATCCAATCCAAAGACGTCGTTATTGTCTCGGAAATCAACCTCCACACTCGCCTGTATCTGCCGGCGGATGCCAAATCCGGCGACAGACTCCCCTTCCTCTACTTCCACGACGGCGCATTCACCCTGGGATCCGCCTTCTCCTCGATGTACTAGAAAAAGCTTTTCCCCAAACCTCAACCACCGTCTCGCTAGTCTCACGATTTCAGAAGATAACGGTTGAGGTTAGATCCGATCTGAAAAGTGAGAGTTAGATCCAATCTGAGAAGTGTATTTTTTTTATTTTAAATGAGGGGCAAAAAAAGAATCTCACATCTTTAACCCGAGGGATAAGAATTAACCCCCAACGTTTTGAGAGTTGACGTAGCCCTTACTAAGCCCTGTTTAAGACGGGCCGACAAAAGCCCGAGAGTTATTGCTTGGGCTTAACCTTCAAAGTACTCAATAATTAACCGGAGTTTTTTGGGGATAACCCTCCTTACCCCTGAATGTAAACGCTCTCTTAAAGGTTTATTTGAACTGTACAATCAAACAATAATATTAGAAAAAGGAAAAGAAAAAGTAGTAAAAACAGAAAAATAAAGGATGACCAAGAATGATCTGCGGAATAGCCAAACAAGAGGCGAGAAAGAGGACCAAACATGCGGCCTCATCAAAGCAAAAAACAGCCATACTCATCAAATATATCTAAGAAGGATGGCTGATAAAGTAACTAAATAGAAGAGGATCAAACAGGTGATCCAAGAAAATTCAACCGGGAAAAAAAAATAGAAATTGCAGCATAATGGTTGAACTCAAAACCGGAAGAGAGCTCATCTTATGAAGATGAATGGTATAGGGTGTGACAATAAGATCATAATGCATTAATAAAAAACATCCTCGAGGCTAGCCATCAACGAACTGCTGTGTGAGTGATCGGAAGATATAAAACGACTAGCCAGAGTACTCTCAAGTGAGTTGCAAAACGATGGAGCATAGAGCCTGGAGCAACATGAATGGAGAGTCGGCGAAGGCAAGCTATCAAAGTGGCAGACTCATCAGAAAAGAGGGGAAGGCAGGGCAGAAGACTTCACCTGTCGAGAAAGGCTGAGTTGGAAGCAGAAATTGCAGAGCCTGCCATAACAATCAAAAAAGAGTTGGAGTGGGACCCAAAAAAGATGGCAGGAAGAGTAGGAATAAGTCCAAAAAAAAAAGGAAAAGGAAAGTAGGACTAGTGGAAATGAGAAGCAGGTGTAGGCACGGGGAGGTAGCAGAAACCCCCTAAAAGGAAAAGAATTTGAAAAAAGGAGCAGGTGGGGTATGGGAGAAAGCTGAAAATCTGGAGGAAAAAGGACACGAGCAATAAATGCCCTAGACAAGGTCACCATCAACACCGAAACTTTCCGACCAACACCACGATTAACCGGCGGCATAACCGGCAAGCTATAAAGAACAGAAAACGAGCAGATCCATTGCAAAACACATGGAGACCTGGAGGCCTGATCGTATAAACAAGTTTGAGCTGATGAAGGAACCAAAAGCAACCGACCAGTCGAAATATGAAGAAAGATCCGGGAACTCTTCTCCATCATGAAGGAATGACCATCCGAAGCTGTGGAGACAGTCACGGGAATGAAGAAACAGCCGGCGAAGCTCTAGAAACTAGGCTTGCAGACCGTGGGGAAAAGAGGACTCCACCGTATAAATCTGTAGTGTGGTGGCAGCCATTAAAGAAGGAAACTTCTTGTTTAAGAGAACCCAAACAGGGGACAGATTCCATGTGGAGAAACTGTCGGCGGTCTCCTCCTTTGATGTAGATAGTCACTAGAGATAGAGCAAGAGAAGAATGCCGGCATGTAGGGAAGCACCAGACACGACACCGTATAATAAGAATGAAGGTAAAGGTCATGAGGGCTGTAAGAAATGGAGGCATGTCGCTGGAGTAAGGCTGCACCAAACAGTGGCTAGTCGGGAGTGGACGGGCGTGAGCAGCCTAGCGAGAATCCAGTGGAGAGACTATCAGAAGAGAGGAAGCAACAAAAAATGTGAGCAGCTAAGGCTGGAAAGCGAGGGGGCAGGTGGAGGGCTGGCGGCGCCGGGCACCTGCCCCCTCGCCGGAGGAGAGCTTACCGGAAAAGTAAAGAGAAGGAGGAGTGAATGGGTTTAGAGAGAGAAAAAATCAGTCGTAACTAGGGGTGTGCACGGTGCGATTTTACGGTTATTTCGACAAAAAATTGCATTGTTGTATGCGGTTCGGTTTGACAATTAGATTTAAATTACGGTTTATCGAGTAAAATTTATAATGCGGTTTTAGGTGATTTTTTGCGGTTTTGCGGTTTGACGGTTAAAAATTAACATATTACATAACAATACAATACATATGGATGTATAAAAAAAATAAATACGTGTACATGCTTAATTTACAGTGTTTTTCACCCTTAGAAATAAAATATTATAACAATGATCAAATTAGATAATGAGATATTAAAGATATGAAATTATAATTTGAATTCCATAACCAACTCAAATAATATAATATCTGTGACATAAAACAAACTTTTATCAAAATTATTTCTCAATCCAAATTAGTGTATATCTTTTTACATCTTCAATAATACATAATTATATATGTATACATAATATAAGTATACATAATATATATATATATATGATTAAATATATTTACAATTTAAATAATAGAGTGCGGTGCGGTGCGGTGTATTTTTAGATGAAAATCGAAATTGCACTATTAAAGCGGTGCGGTTTTCTCCAATAAAATTAACCGCGGTTTAGGTGAAAAAACACTAAGTGCGGTGCAATGCGGTGCGGCTCGATCGGTTTTTGCGGTTTTAAAAAATTATTGCCCACCCCTAGTCATAACGTCTAATTTAAACTGTACAATGTATGCTTAGTTTGTAGGGGTAATGTTTACTGAATTAGAAAACTGAGGGGAATGGTCAATAACATTTTTAGTATTAAGTTTAGGGATTTCCATTAGATCTCAAAGATAAGAAGCAACTCTAGAGTTTCCTAAGAGTCGTAAACCTTGTCGGAATATTCATCAACAATTTGATACAATACATGAAGGTGTTAAGTGCTCTATATTAAAGAAAGATGCTAAATTCAAATAGGATGAAACCACACAGGGCGTTGGTTAAGCTATTGAATGTATGCAAAAAGCTCCCAAAATTAGATATATCAAATGGCAAGGATGATCTTGTACTCTACATGGATACCAGTGACTATTGGTGGGCAGCGATCCTTACTAAGTCCACACCACAAGGAGAAGTGTTATGCAGATATTGCAGTGAGCTCTTTGCCGATAATGAAGCAAGGAGATGACACATCAATGAAAATGAGTTCTTTGTTGTTCGAAAGACGTTAAAAAATGACCGTTATTTCTTCTTGTGTAGAAACTCATCCTTAAAATTGATAACACGAGCGTCAAAGTCTTTCTGAAAAATAAAATTGAATCTAAACCAAAAAAAGCTAGACTTTTAAGATGGCAAGATGTATGTCAATATTATGATTTTAATATTGTCATTATCAGATCTATTGAAAATGTTTTGACAAATTTCTTAACGAAAGATAGAAGGAGCTTGAATCCATCCTGATGATGTCCAAGCACTTGATAGAGCTCCTTAAGATGCTTCAAAGGGAATTCGAGTGTCTGGCAATCAATGCAGAGGTTGTCGGAAAATTACAACAAACTGATCAGACTAAATTGTCTAATTGAATACGAGGCTATATACGTAGCAATGCGAATCTTTTCGAGATCTTATGAGAGTCACTCCTTCGGGCTGTTGAGAGTAATCTACAAAGGAGAGTATTCAGGAATGGGGCTTTAGACCCGGAGTAGGGGATTGAAGTACCCCTAACACCAGTTCTAGATTGGAACTTTCGAAGAAAGAACCGATCCAAGATAGATCGAGGCTCTGGAGTCACATCTTGAGTCATCGAATCAACCTTGCACATTAGAGGTTAAGAGGGAGAGATCAGTTTTATGCCTATGACAGGCACCGCTAAGACAGGTATTAACAAAGATGATTTTTCTCATTGGTAGAGATACCATGCTAGTTGGGAGAAATTAAACATGACATGGCGGATCCATCTGGAGAAATGACGGATAGATACATCTAGGGAATACCCCCGAGTTTGAATGAGGCAAGGGTCGAATCCGGACGATGTAAAGCAATGGTTTAACTTTAGAGCATTAGCCTCAATATACACCATGGCACCTAGTTTCTAAAAAATCTCCAAATTGCCAAAATATAGGAGAAGTACTTCACAAGGCTTGGTCAAACAATTAGACTTTGGCCAGAGGAGATCCATTGGAGCTTTACTTTACCAGTGCAGCTCGAGAACTAATATGGAAAGGCATCCACGAGGCCTTTTATTTTTTCAAGCTAATAAGGCCAGATATTAGAGCCGCAAATAACATCAAAAAGTCTTCTGGAAAGGAACTAGTTCCGGTTTCTGCATACTCTGAGGATCAAATCTTAACATGGAGAGCAAGGGGTTTGTACACCTGCATCAAGGCAATGGACCAGGTTAAATTTCAGTTCAAGTACGAAGACAAACTATGAACACATATTTTCTGTTAAATACTCTAACAGGAAGAAAGGCACAGTTCGCTAAGAAATCCCTCGAAGAAAATTAGCAAACGTTCCTTTGGAAAAACAAGCTGCTGACGAGTAAGGAAACTCATCGAAAATACTGGAACATGGTTCATTGTGGACTATGAAAAGACAGGATATGTACAAGTTGCTCCACCTAAACAAAACTAGAGTCCGAGAAAGGAGTAAAACTAGGCATAGAGAGGAGGAGAATTGCTAGAATGGACCCCCTACAGGAAAGAAAGAAGCACGTCGGAAGAAGAGAGTAAAATCACTTCAGAACGTCCAAGAGCCAGATGACCTTTCAGACACCACTGGGAATAGTTGACTCTTCAAAAAGATGAGAGCCATTTGACCCTGCAAAATCCAGAAGAGGTGGACCAGTCAGCTAATGGCATCCAATGCACAAAGTAGGGACCAACTAGCTAATAAAGAGGGCATCCGATGCAATTGATGTAAGCAATGATGCAAGCATGGTAACGTAAGCAGTGATGTCATAAAGAGTTAAAAAGTGTTGAAATTCGGATTTCAAGTCCAAAGACCTCTATAAATAGAGAGTTGGAGAAACCAGAATGCATCGTCCATTCCCCATTGTATTCTCATTCAATAAACATTGTGATAGCTTTTTCTTTCTTATTTGAGTGTTCTGATTCTAGCTACAAAAGGTAGCTAGAGGAGTGTTTCTCTGCTTGTTTAAGTAGTACTTCCTCCGTCCCGTTTCAATGTTTACGTTTTTATTTTGCGCGTTCAATTTCAATATTTACGTTTTCATTTTTGGAATATGGGACCCACCTAAAATAATTAATATATCATCCAACACTAATACACCTACCCACTTTACATTAAATATTATATTTTTCCACCCACTATCTATTAAAATATTATACTTCTTAATCAATGTACAAAAAAATAAACCTAAACATTGAAACGGGACGGAGGGAGTATGAGTGTGTATTAAGTTTTTCCATTCAATAAATAAATAATCTTAGGCTATTGCCCTAACATGTAACCTTCCACATTCTTTTACATCCTTAACCTCTATATTTTTGGGCCAAGAATAGTAGCAACATCTTGTACATCCGGTGTAGGAAACGAACCAGGGTTGTATTGAGATCCATTGAAGGGACAAGATTGATTCATCACATTGCAGGGCTTGTGGTTGGCTGTGAGGAGCAGTTGTAAATCCTCTCGGATACCCGGCAAATTTATAGTCAAAAAGGTACCGTACTATTATGGGTTTGCTAATGTTGAGTATGTTTTTTAAATATTAGAAAGAAGCATGTTGGGCATGATATGCTCGTAATGAACTGTCTATTTTGAGGAAAAGGAAATGTTGAAAATTCGAGTTAAAATGAGAAAATATCAACATGTCAACCGACAAGATTACCGAGTCAGTTGCCGATATGGTTACCGACACTGTAACCGCATCGAGTTTAATGATGTTTAAATAATGGGCGAAAGCATGTTGAGCTTGATATGGTCGTAATGGACTATGTATATTTTGAGATAAAGAAAATGTTGAAAACTCGAGTTAAAATGAGTAAATACCGACATGTCGACCCACAAGGTTACTGAGTCAGTAGCCGATATAGTTATCGACACTGTAACCAATGTGGCAACCGAATAAGGGTATTAATGTCCAAAAAGTGGCTATTGGTTAGAATCGATATAATATTATTACTATGACGGAAAATATTTTGAACTATATAATTTGGATAATTTTTCAATTCTTTCTTTTTAATTTGGGCGTCTCACTTCAATATTTATATTTTTATTTTGGGAGAATTTTAAAAATACCCAAATTTAAAGTAAAAAATAACTTAGTTATCAATAATACCCAATAGGTACTTTCTGGACATTTATACCCTTGTGTCGGTGACCTTGTCGGCTACCATCATAGTGGACCACTCGGCTGCTATCTAGGTACCTTGTTGGTCGACACTCATTTTAACTCAATTTTTGACATTTTCATTTTTCTCAAAATAGATATAATCCATTATGACCATATTAGATCCAACATGATTCCGTTCATTAATTAAACAACATTAACTCAATATTAACCAACCAAAACTGTAACAGTACCTTCTTTGACCGCAAATCATTTAGGTATCTGAAGAGTTTTACAACTGCTCCTTACAGCTAACCACGCGCCCTACAGTGTGATGGTTCAACCCGTTCCTTCAAAGGACCCAAGAACAATCTTGGTTCATTTCCTACACCGGATGTACAGGGTGCTGCTACTATTTTGGTCGGAAAATATGGAGGTTAAGGTTGTAGAAGAAAATGGAAGGTTACATGCTTCGGGTAGTAAGCCAAGATTATTTATTTATGAAATGGAAATATTTATTACACTCCCATATCA
This sequence comes from Pogostemon cablin, assembly GCA_023678885.1. Classification (NCBI taxonomy): domain Eukaryota; kingdom Viridiplantae; phylum Streptophyta; class Magnoliopsida; order Lamiales; family Lamiaceae; genus Pogostemon; species Pogostemon cablin. Next base: position 21,709,571 of record CM042971.1, read on the forward strand.
CATAAACAAGAGGAGAAGACTCCTCTAGCTACCTATTGTAGCTGAAAACAGAACATTCATGCAAGAAAGAAAAGATATTACAATGTTTATTGAGAGAAAATAGTGGGTGATGTTTTGATGTCTTCTGCTTCCTCAGACTCTCTTATTTATAGAGGCTCTTGAACTTGAAATCCAGATTTCAAAGCCCCTTACTTCTTTGTGACGTCACTGCTTATGTTATCATGCTTGCATCAGTGCTTACGTCACCTGCATTGGATGCCAACTTTAGCAGCTGGCTAGTCCTTTTCTCTGCATAGGATGCCCTCATCTAGTCCATCCCTCTTTTGGCTTTTGCAGGGGTCACATGGCTCTTACCCCTTTGGAAAAGTCATCCGACTCTTGTTTTTTTGAAGAGTTATTTGTCTCCTTTGGAATTCGAAGGGTCCTCCAGCTCTTGTGTGTTTCGAAGAGGTTTTACTCTCTTCATCTCAATGTCTCCTCTTTTTCTGGAGGGGGTCCAACAATTCTTCTTCTTCCTATGCCTAACCTTACTCTTTTTCCAAACTCTGGTTCTATTTGGGTAGAGCAGTTTATGCATATTTTATTCGTCCATTACTCAAAGTGGGCCATGTTACAATATTTTTGATGAGTTTGTTTACTCCTTGGTAGCTTATTCCTCCAAAGAGATCTCGCTTTTCTTCAAAAGCCTTTTCCGCGAAACACTGACTTTTATATTGTTAAGGTGTTTAACAAGAAAGACCCATTCATAGTCTTGTGTTCTAATTTGAATAGGAACTTTACCTGATCTATGGCTTTAATGCAAGCATACAAACCCCTTACTCTCCGCGTAGAGATTCGATCCTCGAAATAGGTAGAAACTAGGATTGGTTCCTTTCCAAAAGATTCCTTGATTTTGTTTGATGCCTCAACATCTAGTCTTCTTAACTTGATAAAATGGAAGGCCTCGTGGTTGCCTTTCCCGACCAGTTCTGGAGCTGCGCTGGTGAAGTAGAGCTCCAATATATCTCCTCTGGACAAAGTCACATTGTTTTCCCATGCTTTCTCAACTGCTTTCCTTAGCCAGTCCGACAGTTTTGAGAGTTCCAGAAAACTTGGTGCAACAGTGTTTATTGAGGCTAATGCCCAAAATTGTTTCACTACTTTACATCATTTGGACTTGAGCCTTCCCTCATCCAAACTCGGGGGGTATCCCCTGATACATCTATCCGGCATTTCTTCGGACGGATTCCCTGTCTCGTATTTAATTTTTCCCAACTGGCCTGGTACCTTTGTCAATGAAAAAAATCAAATATGTTAATACTAGTCTTAGCGGTGCCCATCATAGGCCTAAGACTGATCTTATCCTCTTTAACCCAAAGATGCTGGGTTGACTCGATGTCTCTAGATGTGACTCTAGAGTCTCAATTTTTTCTTGGGCCGGTTCTTCCTTCGGAAGTTCCAATCCAAGACTCGTGCTAAGGGTACTTGAATCCCTTGCTCTGGGTTTAGAGCCTCGTTCTCGAATACTCTCCTTTTGTTGTTTGCTATCAACAGCCCAAAGGAGTGGCTCTCATATTATCTCGAATAGATCCGCATTATTATGGATACAACCTCGTATGCGATTGGACACTTTGGTCCGATCAATCCCCTGTAATTTTTCGCCAAGCCCTGCATTGATCGCAAGATTCTCGAATTCGCTTTTGAGCAACTCAAGGTTGTCCATCAGGTGCCTTGAAGCGATCAGGATGGAGTCTATCTTAGCTCCCTCAATCTCTCATTAGGAAATCTACCAAAACATTTTTAACAGATTTAATAATGACAATATTAAAATCATAATATTGACATTCAGCTTGCCATCTTAAAAGTCTATGATTTTCTGATTTAGATTCAATTTTGTTTTTCAAAAAGGCTTTGACCCTCGTGTTATCAATTTAAGAATAAATTTCTTCGCAAGAAGAAATAGCGGCCATTTGAGTAACGCCTTTCAGACTACAAAGAACTCCTTCTCATTGATGTTCCATCTCTTTACCTCATTCTCTGCAAAGAGTCCACAACAATATCTGCATGGAACTTCTCCTTCTGATGTGGACTTAGTAAGAACCGCTGCCACCAATGGTCACTGGCATCTGTTTCAAGCACCAATTCATCCTCGTCATTTAGTATGACTAACTTTGAGAGCTTCTTGTAAACCTCATTTTATTGTTTAACCATATCTCGATGTGATTCCTCCCATTTAATCTCGATATCTTTCTTTAATAGAGGACTAAACACCTTCTTGTATTGCGCTAGATTTTTAATGAACATTCCAGCAAAGTTGACAACTACTGGGAAACTTTGGAGTTGCTTCTTATCCTTAAGATCTTCAGGAAATCCTTAAACTTTTTCTATAATGTGTTTTTGTAGAATAATTCTAGATTCATCGATATCGACTCCAAGAAACTCGATCTTTCTTGTTGCTATTACTGCCTTCTTTTCAAAAAGCATCAATCATTCCTTGTGACATACTTTTGAGAATACTTTCAAATGTACCAAATACTCCTTCATGTTCTGTGAGGCTATGAGGAAGTCATCCACATAAACAAACATGAATGAGAAATAATCTTTGAAAAGATTATCCATTTTTCTCTAGTATATCTGAGGTTTGTTTTCCAGGCCCATAGGCATGACGTTCCACATATAATGTCCTTGTGGTATGGAGAAGGTTGTAAACTTCTTGCTTCATTCCTCCATCATGATCTGGTAAAACCTAGATTTGCAATTGAACTTTAAGAATACCCTACCATTCTTGATACAATTGATGAAGTGTTCCCTACTTGGTATGTAGTATTCATCGAACTCCAAGATGTTGTTGATCCCTTTATAGTTGATCACAAGTTTTGGCTTTCCTTGCTTGACTTCTCCATGATTTCGAACTAGAAATCCTGGACTGCTGTATGGAGATACTCCCTGTGATATCAACTTAAGGTCCAAATATTCTTTAAGTATTTGCTGCATATTATTTCGATCCTCTTAGTTCATCAGGATAGGCTTGCATCTTACGAACTCATGCTCATTTCCTTCTTTCACTTTGAGTGAGGCTTTGAGCTTGTTTTTGTCCCACCAGGCTAGAAGATCTTCATTGAAGTTCCTCTGTATCTTTTTCTTAACGTCCTCCAAATATATGTGTTATTCGATTGTAACGTCTCTCTATAGGTTTTCTCCCAAGTTTGTTTTGAGAAGGTGGATTATTTTTTCTTTTACTTTCTCCATCTTCCATCCTCCTCCAGTCTTGCTTCTCATCTGAATGACTACTTCGCCATATCTCATTTGATCGTTCATCTTTGGATGGTTAAGTTTTCCTTCATCATCACCATGCTTGTTGTGAAATTGGAATGACATTTTTCTCTGAAATGCATTACGCAGTCTTGGTGCAGTGATCTTATGGTCACAAAAGGTTGTGAAAATAACCCTTCTTGTTGCATTTTCTTGGATAAAACGCTTGAGTGTCTATAGAAAATTGCTTCATAATAGGATATCCGCCCCGATGTTATGGAAATATATCAGCGGAGTCTTCACCCTGTACCATGGGGTACTATCTGCTCCTCCGATCATAATTTCTGCTTGCTTGAGTCCTTTTTTAAGGGTTAGCACCCTGAACTTAGTCGCATTTCTAGTGAAATGTCAAGAGTAAGTGTACTCTATCGCTGTTGTATACGCGTGACCAAGTGCAAAATTTATAGTATTGTCGTCCCAAGGGAAAAGGTAAACTCAAGTTGTATCCGGATTTTCCATTGATTTATGTTTTGTAAGGATGATCAAGATAAGGTTTTGATTTAAGAACTATGATTACTCTATCAATTAACTAATAAACTAGACAAGCAACTAATTATAACAAGTATCAATCAAATCAAGTAGCAAGAATGAGATGGAATGGATGAAGTGTATCTAAAAAGAGAGCAAGGCTAGCAACATCATGGTCAAGGTTCTATGTAGACTTCACACTTACTCAAGCATTGATGACTTTCAAGTTATGATACTAAGGGCAATCACAATTGTACCCCTAACCCCTATGGCCAAGGTGATTAGGTTCTCAACTCTTTTACAAGTTTAAATCTCCTAAGATTGTCTTACTCTCAATTCCCTCATGGGTACTATGATCATAAGTTGGTTCCCCTCACTAGTTCATCACTAATGTTCTATCATGAGGTTCTAAGCACTTGGAGGGAATGGCTTTCCTCCCCTCATACTAACTAAGTCACCTAATACAATCAATGATTCAATTAAATCACCACACATAATATTGGAATGGCCATCCTAACACTATGCATAGAGAATTTAACCACACACATCATGCATCAAATGAGAATAAGAATTCATGATAGAAAGTAATCATAACAATCAATTCATCAAGCTTTAATAGTGCAAAAATCTACATATTTCCTAACCAATCATATTGCTAGCCTCACTTGAGGACTAGCCACAAATATTCATTGCAAATTGGCTACAATCCAATACAAGCTCCATATGAGCAATAAAATGAAGAAAGTAGCAAAATAAAAGAGATTGAGCTTCCCCTTGAAGGTAGACTCCTTCTTCCTTGATCATGCCTAATTCTTCAAGCAAATCTGATTTTCTCTTCTTAGATGATGGAAGGAATGGATGTATGGATGGATTTATGAAGATCAAGGTGAATTGATGGATTTAGATGGTGTAGATGGCTTGTAGATCTAGTGTGTGAGGAAATATGGTGTGAATTGTGTGTAACTGCTCTCAATCTGATCTAATGTGTATCTCTCCCTCTAATTTCGCACAAATCATGGTTTTATATCACTTATGGACCTTCTAGAAGCTTCCGGAACTTTCTGAAAATTACACAGGATTTTGCACCTACACGGCCCGTGCTGCAGTACACGGCCCGTGTAGGGCACACCTACTTCGGCGTTTTGTGCGTGCTTCCGGACACGGCTCGAGCTGCAATACACGGCCTTGATCATGGCCGTGTAGCACGTTCTGACGACAATACACGGCTTCTTCTTACAGGGCCGAGCTCCGCACACGGGGCGTGCAGCAGCGCACGGCCCGTGCACCAGCGCACGGCCGAATCTCTGGCCGAGCAGCGTGTTCTGATGACATTACACGGCCAGCTGCTACAGGGCCGAGCTCCGCGCACGGCCCGTGCAGCTGCCTGGCCTATTCTTCGTCTCCCTTTCGCTCCCGACTCCGTTTTTGTCCGTTCCATGACCTGTTTTACACATATTCAAGCTCATTTACACAATTCTATAAGTTCGTACCACTTTCCTCAAAACAACAATAACTCCACCAAACTTAACACAAATACGGATAAAAATATCCGAAAATACACACATAAAGACACTAAAACCTAGGTGAAAATGACGACAATCAACCCCCCAAACTTAAAGTGTTGTTCGTCCTCGAACAACTAAAAATGATAAACAAGAGGAGAAATTTTCACCTAGAAAACATCTAACGAACATGAACCACAACGCATCACAAGTAATAAGGACTTCAAAATCAAGTCAAGTATCCCTACATAATCAAACTTATAACATGAAAAATTAACGAGTTCAATCTCAAGCATGACAAAAGAGTAATCAAATCCCTTTCAATCCAAGCCTTTCATAGGATATCAAATTCGCTCAACACTCTTTGAAGTAAGGTTTTGAACAACACTCATCAACCGGTTGTAACCGACTCACCATAGGCTTGCTCATGGACTATGTTCACAAGCCACCCTAGTTTCAATAAGTGATCAAAGAGGTCTTAATCTTTGGATGTAATGTTTAGGCTCTTTGGTAAGGTAGGAAACTTTTGATCATAGTGACTTTTCAAATGTGGTTGATCGAAGAGATGATTCCTTTCTTCTACATCCTCACTTTCATGCTTCCTTTCTTTTCTACTTTAATCACAAGCACTAAGCATCATTATTCCTTGGATTTCTTGAGCTTCTTTTTGAATGGCATACTTCTTTTCTTTAACTTTTGTGTTCCTTGAGCATATTTTTCTATTGTGCTCCTTTTTCACTTTTGTTGAAGTTGCACTTGCTTTTCTTAAGCTCTTTCATCCTTTTTCTTGACTCAACCTTTCTTTCCATATACGTTTCTTTGCACATATTTCCACATATTCCCTTGTAAACCATCATCATCCTCAATTACCCACACATAGGTTATATATATAAGGTTTAAATGGGTTTTCAAGGCTTGTAATGTGTTTATATCACAAGAAATAGGCTTAAAGGTTCAAAGTGGCTTACTAGGGATAATGTTTTTGGTAAGGAAATTTTTGGCTATGACTTCACTTAACAAGGATGGCCTAAGATCATTTCACAAATTTCAACCATTCGGGCTTCGTTCCTATAGTCCAAGAGCAAGTTCTAGTTTGTCTAAGTTCACCCGGTCCTCTCATCAAGAATTAACCATGGAGGCACGGTTGAGGCTCAACTCTCACAAGCTTTTGCTTGGACCAAAAGAAATCTAATCAACCTTCATACTTCTCAAAATTGAACAAATTATGTAATCCATGTCACAATTTCAACAAGTAGAAACCATTAACATGCTTGCCATCACCTATCACAAACAATGCATCATAGCTCATACTCAAAAACATTACTCAACTCCTTCCCAAAACATACCACCAAAACCACACCTATACAAGAATTAAAATAACAACAAACATCACCTACTAATCAAGGGATCAACCAACAATACAAACATATAACAAGCATAAATCAAATCATCCATCAAAAGAAAATAAAGCACATCAACTCAAACCCATAACAATAAAGATCAATCACCCATCGCATCAAACAACGAAAAAATCAAACTAAAATACCCAAAAGTAAATCGCATAAAACTGAAAATAAAAAAAAAATCCCAAATTAAAACCTCCCAAAAACCAACAATTTAAGTACAATCCAATCAAATCCTAACATATCAAATCAAATGTCTAAGCAATAATACCGAAATTCAACTAATAGCTAGATGAATGGACAAAAGTGCCAAGCACTCAAAATACTCCCTCATTGTTCCGGAGGCGGAGGAGGTGGACGATAGGTGTTCCATGGGATGTAGGCTCGAGGGTTCGCAGGAAACTGGAAGTTGAACATCATGGTCAACATCTCCTCCATGTTGTTGGAGTGCGCCCTTGATTGTTCTTCATAGTACTCCCTCCTTCGTTGTCCAGCTCTTAACTCTTCAATGTGTCTTCCATGCTCTTGCTGGACTTCGCGAATCTCCCTGATCTGAGTCCCATATGTCTGCTGCACATGCCTCATGTCACGTACCTCATCCATCATATAGTTCCACCTTTCATCTCCTTGGCCCGGTGCGACTGGTGGCGGTGCTCCTTCTTCTTCAAACAGTGGTGGATCAGGGCCTTGCTCCTCAAACTCAATCTGCTCCGGTTGCTCTCCTTGCTCATCACCCTCCATGGGCACTTGCTCGGCCCTCAAATTGGCTAGCTCTTCATTTTCTTCAACTCTAACCTGCCTCAGAACCTGTTCCATTTCATCTCTGTTTCTTCTATAAAATGCCTTAACAACTTTGGAATGGTTCACGCTTCCCATAGCCAAATTTGCAAGCCTTCTCCTTGTATAAACTGTAGTGAGCTCCGGCATTGGCAACGGAAATGGAGCTCCCTTTTCCTGCCTTAAACAGTATTGATTTCCTACCATAGTCAAAAATTCCATCCTCATCAGCTGTGAGTAATTCAACCCTTCACTAACCATACGATTCTCCATTCCTGCGAAGTTAACTCCCATTCCTTGAGCTATCATTGTAATCATCCCTCCTAGCATCAACCCTTGAGAACTCTGCCTCTTTGCAACTCTCTCCGCATGTTGCACAAAGTGTGCTGCAACATTAAGCGGTAGCTCTTTATACATACAATACATGATGTAGAGCTGCTTTTCTCCAACTGAGCCTCCTTCAAACCTTCCTAGTATAGTGTTGGAGACGATCTTCTCCAAATACCTCATTACCGGATTCCGGATGGCTGTTCCCTTTGATGCACTAGGGACGTACCCTGCTCTCTCAGTTCCATCATTCACAAGGCTTGACCACCATTCCTGTTGATTGAAAGTTCCTCCGGCATAAAAGCTCCGATGGAATTCGCATGGCGGGCACCCAAAACACTCATTCAAAAATGCCAATGGAACCTTTTCCCTCAACACATTATCTAGCTGAAAAGTCACCCACAGTGGATACCCATTCCTATCTTTCTTCACTTGTAAAGTACTCATGAATTCCGCAGTGAGATGATAGTAGGTTGGCGGCCTCTTATCGAAGAAAGCTTCCATCTGAGAGAAGCGAAATAACTTCCTCAGGTCTTCCTCTATACCTAATCCCCTCATCGTTTCCGTATCTTGGAAACGAGTAGCCTTGACCTTCGGGGCTAGCACTTGCCAGCGAATCACATACTTTCCCCAATAATCCTCGAACTCAACTCCAAATTCTTGTGGATGAATTCCTTCAACAAACAACTGGGCATCCAAGTTAGATAACTCCTCAGGGTCGGTTATCACAATGAAATCCTCGGTCCTTGGGCGAACTCTCCTCTCAGCCATCTACAATGTATAAGCAATATACAACTTATCAAATATATTCACACTTAACAACTTATCACCATTCATCTCAACTATCAACAATTATAACCAATTTCTACTCATGATCACACATATGAATCCTCATTTCAATCATCTTAAAATGCTATTCACATTTGACCATCAATTTCCAACGAATTCCTCTCTTAGACATTTCATCGAACACTTGGCATGCACAAAATTTAAACATCCTCTCAACATAAAATTTGCATATCCTCATGCCCAAATCCTCAATATCTAAAGTTAATCTCTTACAAATAAACATCCTACTCATGTAATTCATCAATTGGCACAACACAATTATTCAAATTCAACATTCTCACACACATCCCCAAATTTCTCATGAACCCTAATTCACTTTATTCAAAAATTCTATTCAAAACATGTATGAACATCATCAATTGAGCATAAAATTCACATTAGAACAAAGCCCATACATCAATTTACTAAATTCATATCAAAATTCAAAAGTTTTGGTTCAAGAAGTCATACCTTTCAACAATTGGATGTGGAGAAGTGATTTGGTGTGCAAACTTGACAAACTTTACTCACAATCCTTCAAAAACTAACCTGGTGGAAGATTTGTGTACTTGGAGGAGTGAATTGAATGTGTACGGATGAAAGGGAGTGTGTAGAATGCTTTCGGAAAAGCCCTTTTTAAAAACTGGTCGAACCCCTGCACGGCCCGTGTTACGCAGCACGGCCTCAAGTTAGGCCGTGCAGCGTGTTCTGATCCCCCTACACGGCCACATGTGACAGGGCCGTGTGCGGAACACGGCCCGTGTACTGTTTCTCCTGCACGGCTCGAGCTGCGTAACTCGGCCATCATCCTGGCCGTGTAGCATGTTCTGATCCCGCTACACGGCCAACTGCTACAGGGCCGTGTACAGCGCACGGCCCGTGTAGCAGTTTGCCCTGTTCTTCATTTTTCTTGCTTCACTCCATCCTTGCCCTGTTTTTTTCACTCTTCACATACCCTATTCATGCTTAAACACTACTCAATGTTATCCATGCTACACTTATAACCAAGAATGGATTAGAATGCACTCAAAACACCACCAAACACACCAAAACTATCCTAACTCATGAGAAACATATTCAAAATTTTTCAACAAAAAAAAATTGACCAATTTGTAATGATGATATATGCACAAGATAACACAATCAATTGAACAAAGTATAGATCACACCACGCACTCTCCCCCCAAACTTAAATCGAAACAAGTTACGAATTAAGTTTGCAAAAGTGGTGAGACATACCTTATTCGTTTTCTCAATGCTCTTCATGCTTCTCCACCTCTTATGCCTACTTTAAGCTCCAATTGATCAAGTGTGACCACCACGCAACCTCCCCCCAAACTTAAATTAACACAAGTGTTAAAATTTAAGTTTGTAAAGAGTGGTGAGGCATACAATCATCATTCCACCTTTAACATCCGTGTCTTTTCTCGTATGCGTTTCTCATGAGCTTAACCACCTTCATACCAAATCTACAAGAAAACTAAAAAAAATCTACACTAAACCAAAACTCAAAAGAAGTTTAAGAAGAAAGAGTAACCACATACACCGTCTCCTTTTGAGAAGGAGATAGGTAATGCTTCACTCTATGACCATTTACCACAAATTCATTATTTGGACCCTTTAACCTCAATGTATGTCCATTCAACACTTCAAGCACTTCGTAGGGTCCCATCCATTTTGATTTAAGCTTTCCGGGAAACAACTTGAGCCTCGAATTGAATACAAACACTTTATCCCCGAGAGCAAACGTCTTCTCCTTGACCTTAGCATCATGCCATCTCTTCATATTTTCCTTATGAATAATTGAGTTTTCAAATGCTCTTCCTCTAAACTCCTCCAACTCAACTAACTTCAACAACCGAGCTTGACCACTTTCCCCCTCGTCCATATTAAGACGTTTGATAGCCCATAATGCACGGTGTTCAAGCTCCACGGGGAGATGACAAGCTTTACCATAGACCAATTGATACGGTGAGACACCAAGAATGGTCTTAAAAGCCGTCCGATAAGCCCATAAAGCGTCATCAAGCTTGTCCGACCAATCCTTCCTCCCTCCATTGATGGTCTTCTCCAAAACTAACTTGATTTGGCGGTTTGAAACCTCCGCCAAACCATTTGCTTGAGGGTGGTAAGGTGTAGCCACTCGATGTTTCACTCCATATCTTTTCAACAAACTCTCCATCAACTTGTTTACAAAGTGTGATCCTCCATCACTCACTAAAGCTCGTGGAACTCCAAACCTAGCGAAAATGTTCTTTTTCAAAAACCTTTGCACAATCAAAGCATCATTCGTCTTCGTGGGGATTGCCTCCACCCACTTGGACACATAATCCACAGCTAGCAAGATGTACACATATCCTTTAGACGAGGGAAATGGTCCCATAAAATCAATCCCCCATACATCAAAAATTTCTACATCAATCCTTAAGGTCATGGGCATTTCATCTCTCTTGCCAATTCCCCCTATCCTTTGGCATCTATCACACTTTGCAACAAACTTCTTTGCATCCCTAAACAATGTTGGCCAATAGAAGCCCGATTGTAAAACCTTAGCCCCCGTCTTTTGATGAGCAAAGTGACCTCCACACAAAGACGAGTGACAAAGTTCAAGAATCCCCATAACTTCTTCTTCAGCTACACATCTCCTTATTACTCCATCATTGCAAATTTTAAACAAATACGGCTCATCCCAAAAATACTTCTTAATTTCAACATGAAACCTCTTTTCTTTGTACTCATTAAGCAACGTGGGCTTGATTCCACACACAAAGAAATTGACGTAATCGGCGTACCAAGGCGGCACATTCACCATGCGAGTATTCACTTGCTTGACCTCTAATAGTAAAATGTCCTCATCCGGGAACTCATCCCCAATAGGCTTCAAATCTTCATTTGCACCTCCATTTTCTAACCTAGACAAATGGTCCGCAATCACATTCTCCACGCCTTTTTTATCCTTGATTACCACATCAAATTCCTGCAAAAGCAACACCCAACGAATTAAACGAGGTTTAGCATCTTTCTTACTCATGAGGTATTTTATAGCCGCGTGATCCGTGTAGACAATCGTTTGTGTTCCAACCAAGTATGGTCGAAACTTCTCAAAAGCATACACTACGGCTAAAAATTCCTTCTCCGTTGTGGTGTAGTTAATTTGGCACGAATTCAATGTCTTTGAGGCGTAATAGATTGCTCTAAACTTCTTCTCTCTCATTTGCCCCAACACCACTCCAATGGATTGATCGCTAGCATCACAATGAAGTTCAAATGGTGAACTCCAATCCGGGGTAATGAGGATCGGAGATGAAGTGAGAGCATCCTTAAGCACCTGAAATGACACACAACACTCATCATCAAAGTTAAATGGACAATCTTTTTCAAGCAATTTACAAAGGGGTTTAGCAATTTTGGAAAAATCCTTAATGAAGCGTCTATAAAAGCCCGCATGCCCTAAGAACGATCTCACTCCCTTCTCACTAGTAGGAGGGGGTAGACGTTCTATGGCTATTACTTTAGCTCTATCCACTTTTAACCCATGCTTTGAAATATGATGTCCCAAGACTATCCCATCGGTCACCATAAAGTGGCATTTTTCCCAATTTAGCACAAGACTCGACTCTTCACACCTCTGCAACACAATCATGAGATTAGTTAAACAAATATCATAAGAAGATCCATACACGGAAAAATCGTCCATAAACACCTCCATAATATTTTCAATTAAACCATCAAAGATTGCCATCATACAACGCTGGAAAGTGGCAGGAGCATTACATAGACCAAATGGCATCATTCTAAATGCAAATGTACCATAGGGACAAGTGAACGTTGTCTTCTCTTGATCTTCCGGTGCAATCAATATTTGATTGTACCCAGAATAACCATCAAGAAAACAATAGTACTCATGCCCCGCAAGACGATCCAACATTTGATCTATGAATGGTAATGGGAAATGATCTTTACGAGTATTCTCATTCAACTTACGATAGTCAACACATACTCTCCAACCCGTAATAGTTCTAGTGGCAATTGTTTCATTTGTATCGGATCTAACAATTGTCATACCACCTTTCTTTGCTACTACATGTAGAGGACTTACATATTGACTATCACTAATTGGAAAGATTATTCCCGCATCAAGCCATTTTAACACCTCTTTCCTTACCACTTCTTGCATTATAGGATTTAATCTACGTTGGTTTTGCACACAAGACTTTTCATCATCAATCAAATGGATCTTATGCATGCACATAGATGGACTAATACCTTTCAAATCTTTAATACTCCAACCAATAGATGACTTATGATCTCTTAAGACTCGTAGCAATTTTTCTACTTCTAAATCATTAAGGGAAGAGGATACAATTACCGGATACGTTTCATCTTTATCCAAGTAAGCATACTTTAAGTGATCCGGCAATGGTTTCAACTCTACCTTCTTCTTCTCTTGCGTTTCCAAAGATGGCTTTTCATCAAGTTTCTCTACCTTTACCTCCTTTGCTTCCTCTTTTGTGAGTGCCCTACAAGCATTTAAACCATGCAATTCATCAATTATTTTATCATTTTCTACATCAAAAGAAGATTTAGCTTTTATAGATTCAAGAAAATAAGAGTGGCTTATGATGATTTCCAAAGGGTCCTTGGAGGGAAGGTGATACATATGCTCTTCAACCATGTCGTCAATAACCTCCACTCTTCCACATTCCTCCCTAGGATACCTCATAGCCTCGCTTAAGGAAAATATGACTTCATCCTCATTCACCCTCAAAGTTAACTCCCCTTTCTCCACATCTATCAATGCTTTCCCGGTGGCAAGAAATGGACGTCCAAGTATCAATGGGACACTATCATCTTCAGCCATATCTAATACCACAAAATCAACGGGGAACACAAACTTGCCAACTTTGATCAAAACATCTTCCACTATTCCCTTGGGATGTGTCAACGACCGATCGGCTAGTTGAAGTGTAACCGACGTCGGTTTAACCTCACCAATACCCAACTTTTTGAAGATTGATAAGGGCATTAGGTTAATGCTTGCCCCTAGATCACATAAAGCTTTATAGTTCCTTTGCTCTCCCATCTCACAAGGAATAGTGAAACTCCCCGGATCTTTCAATTTAGGGGGAAGTTTCCTTTGCAAGATTGCACTACATTCCTCCGTAAGGTTCACTGTTTCGAACTCTCCCAAGCTTCTTTTCTTTGACAAGATATCCTTCAAAAATTTGGCGTAGTTGGGCATTTGAAGTAAGACCTCCGCAAAAGGCATATTCACATGTATCTTTTTCAACATTTCAACAAACTTGGCAAATTTCTCTTCTAATCCCTTTTTCAAGCATCTTTGTGGAAACGGGATTGCCATGGGCAACTTAGGAATTCCCCATTCATCTCTTTCAAACTTTTCCTCTCTCTCTTTTCGTTTTGCTTCTCTACATCTTTCCCATTTCTTTGGAGACTTTACTTTTTCTTCTTCAAGTGTAGGGGTACTTTCACCTTTTTCAACAATATCAACTTCTTTCTCTTTCCCTTCTTCACCCAAACTTTCCATAGGCTCAAGTTCACAATCCACCTCCTCTACTTCCCTTGGCATTGAAGGCCCTTCGTATTTTGTTCCACTACGAAGTTCAATCACCTTACATTGCTCCTTCGGATTAGTAATGGTTGTGGATGGAAACTTCCCTTGGTGATGAACATTACCCCTTTCACTTGCAATTTGACTAATGTGAGTCTCAATTGCTTTGAATCGATTCTCATTTACCTCATCTCTTTGCTTCATAAACTCAAACATCTTAGTCATTTTCTCCTCCAATGTAGACAATGTAGACAATGTAGACTTTCCTTCTTCATTTGGAGCCTTCTCCCCCGGATGAATGCCAGGTGGCAATGTGAGTGCATTACTTTGATTCCCATACGACAAATTTTCATATCTCCGGGGTTGATTGAAATTCCCTTGAAAGTTACCTTGCCCCCAACCTCCTTGCCTTTGTGGGTATCCTCCTCCATTATTCCCAAAATTCCCACCGTAATTTCCTTGGAAGTTCCTTCCTTGCATGAAGGCAACTTCCTCAAGTGTCATCTCCGATGGGCTCCAAGAATTAGGGGACATACCTTGTTGAGGTATAGAAGTAGGCATTTGACAACTTTGAGAAGATTGACCCATACTTGGTGTAGAAACACCTTGTTGAAAATTAGGAAACACTTGTTGATTCATCAAAGGTAATGACATCACATGCGGAGGATTAGCTAGCACTTGTTGATTCACCATTGGTGTAGATGTTGGAGTCACTTGCATACTAGCATTCATCCTTTTTAGTATCTCAGTTATTGCTCTATCGGTTACATCTTCATTAGGCACCTCCACCTTTTTCACTTGTTGCAAGCACACTTCTTCCATCTTAGCAATCTTCTCTTTTTCATATAAGCCCGCAACTCTATCCATGGCCCATTGTCCCGTATTCAAAGCTATTTCTTCACATATGGCAATTGCTCTTTCCGGAGTTTGCCCCAAAATCGAACCTCCCGATGAAGCATCAACAAGCATCCTTTCACTTCCATTCAAACCGGCATAGAAAAATCCTACTTGTTGATCTTCGGGAAATCCGTGTTGTGGGCATTTCCTTAGCATTTCTTTGAATCGGTCCCAAGCCTCACTAAAAGTTTCAAGAGGCATTTGCTTAAATTGTAATATTTGACCTTTAAGATGCAACATCTTCGATGGTGGGAAATACTTGCTCAAGAATCTTTGTGCCAACTCTCTCCATGTGTTGTAGGATCCCGGTGGTAAAGTATGATACCAAGCCTTAGCTCTATCTCGTAATGAAAACGAGAAGAGCTTCAATTTAATAATATCCTCACTTACCCCATTTATCTTGACCGTATTTGCTAACTCCGTAAATTGGGCTAAGTGAGCATTTGGATCCTCCATAGTACCTCCACCAAATTGGTTTGCTTGCACCATGTTGATCAATCCCGTCTTGATCTCAAAATGATTAACATTCACCGGTGGTCCCACAACATGGTTTCCATATTGCGGTTGGAAGTGATCTCGGATGTTCATTCCCACTCCATTATTCCCATTTCTACGAGGTTGATTTTGCACTATCGGAGGATCATTCCTTGCTTCTTGTTGTGCCAACAAGTTTTGAATAATAGCTTGCAATTGTTGGTTTTGCAAGTGCATTTGTTGAGCATAAACTTGTGGCACATATTCTTGATTACCAAAACCTCCTCTAGCATTATCACCACCTTGAAAATTTCTCAAATTACCTTCTTCATCAACCATATTTGCATTATCCCTTACTTCTTCCATATTTTCTTCCGTTGGTTCCAACACTCCTCTTCTTTGTCTTCTTAAGGTAGCTTCTAATTCCAAATTCAAAGGTTCAATAGATTGCGACCTTGAACGAGTTTGCATGTACCTACAAGAATTCCAAAATTTAGCTCTCCAAGTAACTAAGACAAGTAAACAACTATACAAATGAAAGAAATATCCTTATCAAGACTAATCAACTTCAAACTCGTTACAACCACAAGTTTAACATTTCCCCGGCAGCGGCGCCATGAACTTAGTCGCATTTCTAGTGAAATGTCAAGAGTAAGTGTACTCTATCGCTGTTGTATACGCGTGACCAAGTGCAAAATTTATAGTATTGTCGTCCCAAGGGAAAAGGTAAACTCAAGTTGTATCCGGATTTTCCATTGATTTATGTTTTGTAAGGATGATCAAGATAAGGTTTTGATTTAAGAACTATGATTACTCTATCAATTAACTAATAAACTAGACAAGCAACTAATTATAACAAGTATCAATCAAATCAAGTAGCAAGAATGAGATGGAATGGATGAAGTGTATCTAAAAAGAGAGCAAGGCTAGCAACATCATGGTCAAGGTTCTATGTAGACTTCACACTTACTCAAGCATTGATGACTTTCAAGTTATGATACTAAGGGCAATCACAATTGTACCCCTAACCCCTATGGCCAAGGTGATTAGGTTCTCAACTCTTTTACAAGTTTAAATCTCCTAAGATTGTCTTACTCTCAATTCCCTCATGGGTACTATGATCATAAGTTGGTTCCCCTCACTAGTTCATCACTAATGTTCTATCATGAGGTTCTAAGCACTTGGAGGGAATGGCTTTCCTCCCCTCATACTAACTAAGTCACCTAATACAATCAATGATTCAATTAAATCACCACACATAATATTGGAATGGCCATCCTAACACTATGCATAGAGAATTTAACCACACACATCATGCATCAAATGAGAATAAGAATTCATGATAGAAAGTAATCATAACAATCAATTCATCAAGCTTTAATAGTGCAAAAATCTACATATTTCCTAACCAATCATATTGCTAGCCTCACTTGAGGACTAGCCACAAATATTCATTGCAAATTGGCTACAATCCAATACAAGCTCCATATGAGCAATAAAATGAAGAAAGTAGCAAAATAAAAGAGATTGAGCTTCCCCTTGAAGGTAGACTCCTTCTTCCTTGATCATGCCTAATTCTTCAAGCAAATCTGATTTTCTCTTCTTAGATGATGGAAGGAATGGATGTATGGATGGATTTATGAAGATCAAGGTGAATTGATGGATTTAGATGGTGTAGATGGCTTGTAGATCTAGTGTGTGAGGAAATATGGTGTGAATTGTGTGTAACTGCTCTCAATCTGATCTAATGTGTATCTCTCCCTCTAATTTCGCACAAATCATGGTTTTATATCACTTATGGACCTTCTAGAAGCTTCCGGAACTTTCTGAAAATTACACAGGATTTTGCACCTACACGGCCCGTGCTGCAGTACACGGCCCGTGTAGGGCACACCTACTTCGGCGTTTTGTGCGTGCTTCCGGACACGGCTCGAGCTGCAATACACGGCCTTGATCATGGCCGTGTAGCACGTTCTGACGACAATACACGGCTTCTTCTTACAGGGCCGAGCTCCGCACACGGGGCGTGCAGCAGCGCACGGCCCGTGCACCAGCGCACGGCCGAATCTCTGGCCGAGCAGCGTGTTCTGATGACATTACACGGCCAGCTGCTACAGGGCCGAGCTCCGCGCACGGCCCGTGCAGCTGCCTGGCCTATTCTTCGTCTCCCTTTCGCTCCCGACTCCGTTTTTGTCCGTTCCATGACCTGTTTTACACATATTCAAGCTCATTTACACAATTCTATAAGTTCGTACCACTTTCCTCAAAACAACAATAACTCCACCAAACTTAACACAAATACGGATAAAAATATCCGAAAATACACACATAAAGACACTAAAACCTAGGTGAAAATGACGACAATCACACCCTCTGTGAGAAATTTATTTCTAGTACAATTGGCAAATTTTGCTAGAGTCTTTAGGAAAGACTCATTCCTTTGCTGTGCAGATACTGGCTCCTCAATCAGTATGTGCCACAAAATACTCTGCATGGCGCTCCTTATATATCATCCATACGGTGATATATATTGAGAATGGACTCGTGGTCATGTGTAGATCACAGCTTATAACCCCGAGCCTCTATTAGTGAACCTTGTATCTTTTTCATTTAACCGTGAATTCTATTCTATCTTGTAATCGTTCCCAAGGTTTGTGATCCTCAAAAAACTTCAATCCCACCATTAGTTGTTCTGGGAACCTTCCTGCTGCCTGCTCATTCGATTACCAGGGCTGGTGTAAAAGGGGTTCTATTCTTTATGTTGGTGACAACCTTCCTCCTGACTTTCTCCCGGCCACCTTGGTTTCTAGGGATTGTACTTGATCTCTTAACTTCTTGATTAAGTCAAGTTGTTGCTTCTGTATTGTCTCCACCTTATCCATTTTGAAGTTGATCTCAGCTATCGTTTTGGACATGGTTTGGCAGTATTCTTCGAAGAATTCACTGTCTTCGTTATTTCTCTAAGATCTTGGTTCATCTTAGAGTTATCCGCCTCATTTTCCTTCCATACCATCATGTTGACTTCCAGGAGAAGAAGTAGCACTTGTAAATTTCGTTCGAACCCTGGTTGGGTCTTTTTCTCCATTCTTTGTGTTTGGGGACACGTCCATAGATCTCAGTGAAACTGTGGAGTTCCACTATATTTCTTGACACCTAATTTGAATACATTTGTTCATCCTTTCAGATGTCCTCCAAGTATTCCCCATGTTTGTGATTGGAACGAGCCTCTGTTGTTCCCTTCCTCGTTTGACTCCATCCCAAAATCTTTCGATGGCTTCTTCACTTTTATTCACTCTTCATCTCTATAAAATATGACAATATTCTTGGGTAGGACTACATGTCCTGCTGTCTTGAACAGGGCTAGTAGGGCCGCTAGTGCTCATGCTTGCATCTTGAATAGGGTGGTCGTTGGTCATGTCATACTCAGATGTCGAACTTTCGTTTGGATTCATATTTCTTTAAAACTTTCGCTCATTAAGTGATATAAGTTTATAATAGATTTTTTCATTCATATATAAATAAACTTAGGGCTCTGAACCATTTTGAAGCCTGAGTAAATGAGGAAAGTTATGTTGAAAATGAGGCTATGTTTTTAAGTATATTTTAGTCTATCGGCAGGGTAACCGTTATGATAACTAGGTAAGAATCCTACACGGCTACAGAAAGGGTCACCGAAAAATAAAAACCTTGACCAGTTGACATTTTTTTACTGTTTGACCAATTTGACTTTTCTTTAAATTTTTTAGGGGCATTTATGTCCGAAAAGTGGCTACTTGGTAGAAAATATATAAAAGTTATAGAAGTGTTGGTATTAATTTTTGCCATATGCATCTTGGGTATTTTTCATAATTGGCCCTTTTTAAAATGGTCCAAACTTGCAATTTTAGTCCCATAAAAATTTCTTTCACAAAATCTGCTAAAAGTTAAAAAATTATTTTGATCCATTAGTGGTATTAAAAGTTAAACTTGCAGATTTAATCCCATGATTTTTTGGGTTAATTGGAAAAAAACTACGAACTTTACTCCTATTTTAAATTAATCCCTACCTTTGAGAAATTGCAAAAAAAAATCAAAAACAAAAACAAAAAATTATCACCTTTAAGTATTGTTGCAAAACGTACCCAAAAAACCCTACTTTTAGTCTAAAGTTTGGTATATTTTACAACAATACTTAAATTTGGTGGTTTTTTTTTTGCAATTTCTCAAAGATGGGGATTAATTTGCAATAAGAGTAAAATTTGTGATTTTATTACAATTAACCCTAATTTTTTTATATTCGCAAAATCAATCCCAAAGATAAAACTGTTATGTTAAACTTTGGTTAGATTTACTTAATTATGTGCCTTCAAAATTATATCAGAATCCTAGGTTTATTTATTGATGAATAAAAATATTATTATAAACTCGTATATTATTTAATGAGATAATAATTTCAAAGGTATATGGATTCAAAGAAAAGTTCGAAATTCAGGTGTAGTAGAACCTTTAACTCTGTTTGAGAGGACAACTCAGAATATTTTAAGATTCTGAAAAGGCAAAGATAAGATAAATGTCGAGATTATCCGAAGGGCATAGTCGAAAGCCAGCGAGTAGAAAGACATGCAAAGTTATATTTTAACTCTGCAAGTTGGAAAATAGAGTAATACCAACAGTACCATTGAGAGGATGAACTGCGGTATTCAAAAGAGGTTTCAAAGAATGAAAAGAATGAAGTTGAAATTATCAGTTTCACTGAGATCCATGAATGAGTCCACCAGTATGCTTAAGAGAAGGCCTCTGAACTAAGCTCCGAGCGAGATTTGCAAGCTATATCTCTTTAATGGAAATCAACCTGATGGAGTAAAAGGAGATCAATGTGGGTACCTCTGAGATAAGTGAATATCTTAGATAATACAGATGATGATGCAACACTTTGGTGATTACAGTAGATCTGTAACGAAAATGGTGTACGAGATCCATATCTATATGGAGAAGGGCATGAAAATGTAGAGGCAACTACTTGAGATAATCAAGGATGTTCAATCACGAGTAATGTGTCTAGAATCTAGACCAACACCGTCAAAGAAACCCAAGAGGTGTCTACGACATCCTACATAAAAGAAGCCCTCTTAAATCAAAAGAGAAAAACCACAAAGGTCATCAGACCAATGACTGGGAATGAGAGATGATTCTTATACATTAAGGAGAACCTAAATCCCTAGATGGAAAGAGCAAGTCTTGAGGAGATACAAGATTTCTACAAGTTGTTTAAGGGACTAAGTCTTGTAGTCTAAAGATAAACTCATGAGACTCGTTGGAAGCTACACTTGGGGCTTCTCAACGATAATCACATATCTCTCATGGTCCGAGCCAAGATGAAGGAATTTTTTGTTCTCATGTCTCCAAGGAGATGAGGGAGAACATGTAAGTGGAGATAATACTGCGCCAAAACAATCTCAAAGTAAAATCAACGGGATTATCTACTAGAGTATGTCAAGTTCGGGGAACAAATTTACACCTTACTCAATATGGAAGATCACATCTTGAACCAATAAATCTATACGACTAATCCTAAATCTTGACATTCAGGGGGCTTTTGATCGACGAGTGTGTAACTGCAATTAAAATTGTAGGAGGAGCACTAGATCTAGACAATGTAGGGGGGTTCATAAGGTTCCTAACCATGAGCCTGTAAGGGTCACTAAAGTGTACTTGGGAAATGACCACTGACGAGGTTAAGAAGGAAGCCATGGATGGAAAGACCCTAGCAGATGTTGTGGATAACATGGAAATTTTTTTCAAAATACACCTCATCGGGGTCACTTACTTCAAAGGAATAGATGAATAAAAGAAGAAGTATAAGAATGTCCTATACAATTGGAAACTACTTGACATATGTCACGTAGACGAGTACATCATATTCTTTAAGTAGTATAGGTGGAAGTTGAACATAAACGAAGAAATATTTTATTTATCCTTCGCTATGATTTCAAGCTCATAGAGTGAAATGGTGATTAAAGAGTATGAGTCATGCGATCTAATTTCAATAGCAATGATAATATATTTTCTAAAAGCCAAGCTAGCGGAGTGATGTCACCAAGAAGCACTTCAAAAAAACTACAAAAGACAAGGAGAAATTAAAAAAACAGTACACTTATGCTATGACAACAATGATCTTCCAAATATCATTGGAGGGGATACGAGAATGTAGAATAGGACGAAGAAGAAGCATCCTTATACACATACAAGCAGAAGTAGGCAATGAAGAAGACCCATAATATTTTGGTCCAAAAAAAAATTACAAATGGAGATAGAGGACAAGACCATCCAAAAACTTGATTGAGTATTTTTCACTCACGAGCAAGTGTACTCAATTGTCGTAGAAATATACCCAAGTAATAAAAATTATCGAGCCCAAAGGAAATGAAGTAATTTAGAGTTTAAGCAATCTCAAGTTTATTGCGATTTTACAAGGACGGCGAGAGAATGAGAATGATAAGCATGCAAAGAAAAATAATTAAAATAATACAAGAAATAAAAGATATGATGGATGCAAGAATGAATAGATTCCAAATGATGCAATGATGAAATTAACAATAATCATGGCATGGAAATTAAAGAAATTATAAAAGTTAATTCTAATCTATCATGGACATGGCATTGGAGTGATCACTAATATATCTCAAGCTCTCTCTCGTTTTACTTAAGTTGCAAGGCTCCCAAAAGCACATAGGATTGAGACCAAAATGAACACCTTCCAATAGGTACTAATTACTCTACGAGTTTCCTAATTAGGTATTAAATCATAGGCAATATTCTCTTTATAGGTACTATGAATTCACTAATGGTTTGAGTCCCTCACCTAATCAACCAATCGTGATTAAGCGAATTAAATGATTTATAAAAGGGTCCTAAATCTAGAAGGATATCTCTATCTCTTTCTAAATTAATGCACATGAAGTGTACGATGAAATGATTCAATGAACTATCCTAAACACATAATTGAATTCTCATTCTAATCACATGCCCAAGATAATTAATCACACAAATCAAGCATATAAATCAAGCAATTAATATCAATGATAGAAATAATCAATGGGCAATTAAAAATAAAATTAAATTACATAAAAACAAAATTATCCAACACCAATTATGAAGCTAATCTCACAAAGGAGATTAGACTGCTTATTTAATAGAATATTGTAGTTTACAAAAAATTTTAATGATATATGGTAGTTTGGCAGGGTCTTAATGTCATTCTGGCGACTTCAACACTATTCAAATTTTTTTATTTGAGTCGCCAGGTGAAGCAGCAGACTTAAATAAATAATAATAAAATAATATTTAAAAAAATTTAATAGCTTAAATTATACTATTTTGTCCCATATTAAATTTCACACTTTCCGTTTTCAAACAAACAAACAAATACTATTCCCTCATTTCCATGTTTGTTTGCACCGTTACTGTAAATATAGTCTAAGAAAAAATAATAATTGACCAATTTTATTGACTTTTAAAGGGTAATGTAATATTTATAGGTAATAACAATTTTATTAACTTTTAAAGGGTAATGTAGCCTTTATAGATAATATATAAATCATAAAGTACATCATGTGTATTAGGTGAGAGTGATAACCTTGTAAATAAAAAGCACGTTTAAGATTGGAAATTTATGTGAATTTTTTTGTTCTTGTGAAGTTTAATATGAAATGGACGAAAATGGAAAGTATAAAATTTAATATTGGACTAAAAAATAGAGAAAAATGGACCATATTTTCTAGAAATTTTTACGCTCATCAACCATCGAGATGAAAGATTCAAAAATGGGCATGTCTGGAGATTTATATTTAAGTATGATTCAATGGTCAGGATGTCGGTTAATTTTAATCCGTAAAATAACCTCAAGATTCTTATTAAAGGTCCTGTCCATGGAATTATACTTAAATATAAATCTCCAAACATGCCCATCAAAATGCCTTCTAAATGGCTAACAACTGGGACTTATAGACAGGAGCATCATATTTACAATTTAATTCAATTTTAAGGCCAGTTTAATTTTTATCTAACCTTTTGGATTCATTATCAATATATCATAGCCATAAATCATATAAGTGTCATTCTAGCATAATTAGTAGTTATGATTCAACACATGAATATTTAGCCTATTAAGCTAAACATAAACATGACCATAATTATAAAATAAATACAGTAAAATAAATAAGTAGAATTTTTACTTACAATAATCTGCAACTTGATTTTATTGATACACGATTATATATGTACAAAAGGATAATGCTCAACACATGAGCTTCTAAGATGATCAGAAGAGTAAGGGAGTTCTCCGATCTCTGCCTATTAACTAAAAACTCTAACCTATATATACAAAGAGAAAACGCGTCTCAACAGTGCAAAACTCGTGATTGTACAGTGAAAAGCCAAAATTTTCGGCGTGCACAGTAAGATTCTTACAAAAGTCAAAAAGTGCACAGTGAAAATTCTACAGTAATTTACTGTTTGGGACAGATTTTTCAAAAAGTGTACAGTGATTCACTGTATGATTTGCCTTCTGCTGTCGTATGCCATGACATCCTTTTTCTGGTATTATTTTTCTAAGTGCATTGACTGGGAGGAAGATACTTCCTTATCTGATAGTAATTTATCTACCAGAGTATCTTTAATTGCTTCAAAAATATCATCTATGCAGGCATCATTTGGGTCTTGTGCATCTTGAAATGCTTCTTGCGTATTTTCAGAAACAATAGATTCAGATTTTGAATCTTCTCTAAACTGAGAAATTAAGTCTGTTTACATTTCCTCTATATAAGCAGATATTATCTGTTCCTTTGTCAATTTTTCTGATTTCATTTTTGATTTTTTCATAATGAAATCAAATGGTGAAGGAGTCCGAATTGCCTTTTGTTGTTCTTCATATAAAAGAATATGTTTCTCTATAAGAGTAAATGTTTCATCTCCATATAATTCTTTTGTGATGGGGTCTATTTTCATCATTTTATCCCACAACTTTGTTTGAAAAGTTATATATAAACAAGGAATTCCTGTACTGGTATAACCAAATTCTGGAATCCATTTTATTATCGAAGGAATTGAGAATTTAATGAAAAAATAACATGAGGCTATACCCTCAATATAGAGTTTTGACTCTTGTTTCTTTAAAAGTTGGGGATATAAATAAATCCATTTATTAAAAGAATTTTTTATTTTTTCTGGGAAAACATTTGGTGTAGGACCAAAATAGTAAAACCAGTGTATAAACCAGTGTGGTATTTCATAGTTATAAACATGTGAACAAATTTTAACAAACCAAGTATGTTTGTGCTTGTCATTTTCCTAATTTATGACCATTTTGAATGAGTCACAATAATCCCAGTAATTGTTTTTAATTACTGCTGCAGTTTTATTATAAACCAATTTTTTTTCTCTCATTGGAGAAATTTTCCAATCTTCTAAGGATATAACCTTTTACACAATTATCTTACTGAAATTATAAATTTCATTCTGAGATCCAGAAAAGTGTGTAATTTCACAAGATCCACTTTGAATAAGAATTTGTTCATAAAAGTTTCTAGACTTGCAAGTCCTCATATGAATGGATGCATTATCTAGATATCTTTGCATTAATATCCAAGGATTATCAATCCATTTTAAATCTTTTTCTTCAAGGAGAAATAAAATTTCTTTGTAATCATTTTTATAATATCCAATATTATCAGATTCTTCATCACCAATAATTTTGGCTTAAGTAGGAGTATTACTCCCTCCCTCTGAGGAACTTTGAGTCTGATGACTTTTCAGAAATGACTGATATTCAGTATCCTAAGAAAGATCCATTGCTATTAATTTTTTCTTGCCATGTTGAGATATTATCTCTAGCATTTTTCCTCTATTTCCAGAGGGATGATTGGGCATTATGCCTCTTCCTCCTCTTCCCCTATAAGAGGAAGATCATCGACCTCGAGTACTCATTCCTGAAATCATTTAAAATATTCTCTTGTTAGAAAATCAGGAAGATTATTATCTTGTCCTTTTTTATAAATAATATTAAAATCAAATGGGGCTAAATGAGCCTGCCATCTAGCAAACATTTGCTTAGAAACATCATGTTTAAAATCTTTTTGAAACATAAATTTAGCTGCATTGCAATCTGTAACAATAGTAAATTCCTGATTGTATAAATCATCTTGAAATTTTAAAACACATTTAACTATCGCAAGAATTTCTTTAGCAATAATGGCATAATTCTTTTGGGCATCATTCCATTTACCCGAATGAAGTCTAACAAGATAAACTTGTTTTTTATTAGGATTAATCTGGGTTAGTATACCACCAAATCCTATATCAGAAGCGTCTGTGTCAATGATTTTTTTCCCAATTTGGATTACTAATCATTAAACAAGGTAATGTTTTTACTCTAGATTTAATCTTTTTAACTGCTTCAGTGTGACTGTTGGTCCATGGTTTAAGATTTTTCTTTAGTCTATCATATAAAATAGATGTATCATTTACCAAATTATGATAGTATGTAGCAATATAATTAAGGCATCCTAAAAATCTTTGTAACTGAGTTTTATCAGTAATCTCATCAGGGAATTTGTTAGCAAAATCAATACTTCTATTAATAGGAATAATATTTCTTTTTTCAATTATATGACCAAGAAATCTTATTCCAGTTTGAAATAATTCTATTTTTTGGCTTAGATATGACTAATCCATTTTGAATAATCAAAGTTTTAAAAATATGTAAATGTTTAAAATGCATTTTTATAGATTTTGAATAAATCAAAATATCATCAATATAAACAATTATAAATTCACTATAAGGAGTAAAAATATCATTCATAATCTTCTGAAATTCAGAAGGAGCATTCTTCAAACCAAATGGCATCACATTCCATTCATAATGTCCTATAGGAACATTAAAAGCTGTTTTATATCTATCAGATTTATTATTCTGTATTTGCCAATATCCTGATTTTAAATCAAATTTAGAAAATATTATACAATCATAAAGTCTATCTAATAAATCCTTTTTATTAGGCATATGATGTCTGATCCATTTCAAAACTTTATTTAAAGGTTTATAATTAATAACCAATCTAGGTACACCTCTTTCAATTTCAGAGTGTTTATTAACATAAAATGCAGTACATGACCATGGAGATTGAGAATGACTAATAAGTCTTTTTTGTAACAAAGATTCAATCTCTTTTTTACATAATTCTAAATATTTAGAATTCATCTGACAAGGCCTAGCTTTAGTAGGAATATTCTTTTCTTCAAAATAATCCTCATAAGGTAAAGAAATAATATGTTTTTTTCTATCCCAAAAAGCATTGGATGATCATTGCAAATTTCTAATGAAAATTGATTTTTTAAAAGACTGATTTTTTCCTGTAATTTAGGATTTTTCAATTGATCATTAAGAGTAACAATGTTAATCTCTTGTTTTAAAAAACTGATTTGATTTTGCTTAGCCTTGATATTATCATAAAGATTATGCAAACCTTTAGTAAAAGGCTCAATAATGAATTCAAGAAAATATTATCATTTTTAAAAGTTCCCATAATACCTTTATTATCAATCTTTTTAATCGGATAAATATTATTCAAAAATGGAGTACCATGTATAACTTGATTTGAAATATTTTTCGCAAGTATAAAATTTTGGGAAATACATTTGTTATTAACACAAACATAAACTTTAGGAAGCTTATAATTAATTTGGAGTTTATCACCTCCAACATGTCATAAAGTATGACTAGTTTTATGAAAATATCTAGTAGGAATTAATCCTTCCTGAATAACATTTAAATCCGCACCACTATCAACAACTGCAGTAAATGTTTTTGTATAATGATTATCAATTAATAATGAAATTTTAATATACCATTTTTGGGATATAACCATCTCAATGGTAGATAAAAATGTTTCATTAAACATACTAGGTTTAATAACCTCAATATTTTCTTGAGAAATATCTTTCCCTTTAGATATTTCTTCTAATCTATAAATTCTAGATTCTTGAACAATATTCTTGTTCTTTAATAATTTTATTTCTTCTTTGAGGTTATTAATCTCTTTATGAAGATCTTGTAGAGATATATCTCTTTGAATCTGATATTTTTTTAACTGATTCATGACCTCTGTCATGTTATATGACTTATTCTTATCAAGAATATCTTGATTCAAATCTTCTTCTTTATTAGAAGAGGAAGCACTATTATTATTACCAATCTCATCAATAATCTGAGTCCTTAATCTAGGATCTTTAATTATTTTTAACAATTCAAAAACATTATTTGAAGTTAAAACATTAATAAATTTTTCTGAAAAATGAGACATGATTTTATAAAACTCAGATTGATTAATCTCTTTAGGACAATCTAAACCCTTTTTACAAGGTTCACAACCTTCTGATTCAGAATCGGAAATATCTTCATCATTAAGATTATTGATTATTTCTTCTTCTGATTCAAAAGTACTTAAAGATTCTGATTCTGATTTCTCAGACTCAGTTTTTTCTTCAAGAGTTTGTATTATAATTTTTTTTATATCACCAGGAATCTCAAGATTATTAATCTTTTTCTTAGTCCAACATAATTTATCAGTATGACCCCAGGATGTATCTAACTGAAACCTTAAGGATGTTTTACAGATAAGAATATATAACCGTCAACCTATTAAGCGAATCATACCAAAAATAAAAATACTCCAAACATGCCCATAACGACGCCTTACACAAGACTAACAACTGGGACTTACAGATAGGAGCCACATATTTTAGGCATCATTCAACTTATAAGGCCAGTTATTTTCTATCTAACGTCTTTGGTTCATATTAGTATATCCTAGCCATAAATCATATTTAAGTCATGCTAGCATAATTAATAGTTATGAATCAACACATGAATTATTTAGCCTATTAAGCTAAACATGAACATTAGAATATTAAACTAAAATATTAAATACAGAATAATAAAAACTGTAAATGCTTACAGTGATCTGCAAGCAGTAGTACTATTTTTATTACAAATTTTAATAATTTACAAAAGAGGAGGTTGCTCAACACATGAGCTACAAAAGTAATCAGAAGAGAAGGTTTTCTAATCGATACCTTCTTTCATTCTAAACTACTTATTTATAGACGAAGGAAACTGCGTTATTACACAGTGAAAAGCCAAAAATTTTGGCATACACAGTAAAATATGTACAGAAAGTCAAAAGTACACAGTATAAAGTGCTACAGTGTACAGTGAAAAGTGCTCAGTGAGTCAAAAAGTGTACAGTAATCTATTGTTTATACCCAGTTTTTCAAAAAGTGAACAGTAATTTACTGTTTTTGTTTTCCAATTTTTCCAGGTCTTTGTCTGCCACTCTCCTTTATTTTTCTAGAGGAAATGACGAGGAAGATGCTTCCATATCTGATGTAAATTTCTCCACCAATGTATCTTTGATGGCATCAAAAATTTTATCTATGTCCACGTCATTAGGGTCTTGAGCATCCTGCATATTTTCAGATGCAATTGTTGTTGATCCAGACTTATTGTCTTCTCCGAATTGAGATATGAGATCTTTTTTCATATCTTCAATATATGCAGATATCATCTGCTCTCTGGTCAAATGTTTTGACTTTATTTTTTATTTTCTCATAATATGATCAAATGGAGGAGTATGAACTTCTCTGTAATTATCATCATATGATTTTATTTTTCTTTCAATAAGATCCAATGTTTCTTTCCCATATATTTCTTTAGTAATGGGATCAATCCTTGTCATTTTTTCCCATAATTTGGTATGAAAAATGCGATATAATCATGGTATTCCTGTATTGGCATGACCAATTTCTGGAGTCCATTTAAATATCCATGGAATCAAAAATTCAATAAAGAAGTAACATGAGGCTATACCCTCAATGTATAATTTCAAATCTTGCTTTTTCAAAAGCTATGGGGATATATCAATCCATCTATCAAATGAAATTTTTATTTTTTCTGGTAAAATAATTGGGGTAGGACCAAAACAGTAAAACCAGTTTATAAACTAGTGTGGAATTTCATTGTTATAAACATTTGAACATATCTTGATAAACCAAGAATGTTTCTTTTTATCATTTTCATAGTTTAGTACCTTTATAAAGGCATCACAATAATCCCAATAATTATATTTAATTGGGATTGATTTATTATTAACAACTTATTTTTCTCTTAATGGAGAAATTCCCCAATCTTCTAAGGATATTACCTTTTTAATAATTATTTTGCTAAAATTATAATTTCATTATTAGTACCTGTGAAATGTGTAATTTCACATGAACTACTTTGAATTAAGGTATTATTGGTACTTTTAAAAATGATGATATTTTTCTTGAATTTATAATTGAGCCTTTTACTAAAGTTTTGCATAATCTTTATGATAATATCAAAGCAAAACAAAATCAAATTAGTTTTTTTTAAAAAATAGATTAATATTGTTACGATTAATGATTAATTGAAAATTCCTAAATTATAGGATAAAATCAGTCTTTTGAAAAACCAATTTTCATTAGAAATTTGTAATGATCGCCCCAATGCATTTTGGGATAGAAAAAAACATATTATTTCTTTACCTTATGAGGATTCTTTGGATGAAAAGAATATTCTGACAAAGGCTAGACCTTGTCAAATGAATTCTGAGTATTTAGAATTATGTAAAAAAGAGATTAAATCTTTGTTACAAAAAGGACTCATTAGTCATTCACAATCTTCGTATTCATGTACTGCATTTTATGTTAATAAACATTTTGAAATAGAAAGAGGTATACCAAGATTGGTGATTGATTATAAACCTTTAAATAAAGTTTTGAAATAGATCATATTCCTAATAAAAAGGATTTATTAGATAGACTTTATGATAGTCTGATATTTTCAAATTTTGATTTGAAGTCAGGATATTGGCAGATACAGATTAATAAATCTGATAGATATAAAACAGCATTTAATGTTCCAATAGGACATTATGAATGGAATGTGATGCCATTTGGTTTGAAGAAATCTCCTTCTGAATTTCATAAGATCATGAATAATATTTTTACTCATTATAGTGAGTTTATAATTGTCTATATTGATGATATACTTGTTTATTCTAAGAATATAGAAATGCATTTTAAACATTTACATATTTTTAAATCACTGATTATTCAAAATGGATTAGTTATATCTAAACCAAAAATGGAATTATTTCAGACCAGGATTAGATTTCTTAGACATATTATTGAAAAAGGAAATATTATTCCTATTAATAGAAGTATAGATTTTGCTGACAAATTTCCTGATGTAATTACTGATAAAAATCAGTTACAGAGATTTTTAGGAAGTCTTAATTATATTGCTCCTTACTATAGTAATTTGGTTAAGGATACAGCTATTTTATATGATAGACTTAAGAAAAATCCTAAACCCTGGACTAATAGTCATACTGAGACTGTTAAAAGGATTAAATCCCGAGTAAAAAGCATTGCATTGTTTAATGTTGAGTAATCCAAACTGGAAAAAAAGTTATAAAAACTGATGCATCTGATATAGGATTTGGTGGAATTTTGACCCAGATTAACCCTGATACTAAATAAGCATTTCTTGTTAGATTTCATTCTGGGAAATGGAATGATTCTCACAAAAACTATGCTACTATTACTAAAGAAATTCTTGCTATTGTCAAATGTGTTTTAAAAATTCAGGATGATTTATATAATCAAAATTTACTATTGTTACAGACTGCAATGTAGCCAAATTTATGTTTCAAAATGATTTTAAACATGATGTTTCTAAGCAAATGTTTGCTAGATGGCGGGCTCATTTAGCCCCTTTTGATTTTGAAATTGTTTATAAAAAAAGTGAAGAAAATAGTCTTTCAGATTTTATAACTCGTGAATATTTTCAGGAATGAGTACACGAGGCAGAGGAACTTCCTCTTATAGAGGAAGAGGTGGAAGAGGAATAAGACCTGAGATTATATCTCAGCATGGAAACAGAAAGTTAATAGCAATGGATCATGATGCAGAGTATGAAAAATTCCTTGAATATAAAATGAATAAATAGCAAAAACAAAAAGAAGAAAATGATACTTCTTCTTATGCCAAAGTGGTTGAACATGAGGAATCCGATAATATTGGATTTATAAAAAATGATTATAAAGAAATTATATTTCTTTTAGGAGAAAAAGATTTAAAATGGATCAATGATCCTTGGACTTTGATGCAAAGATATATGGATAATACATCCATGCCAATGAGGACTTATAAGTCTCGATATTTTTATGAGCTGATGTTAATTCAAAGTAGTTCATGTGAAATTACACATTTCACAGGTACTAATAATGAAATTTATAATTTTAGCAAAATAATTGTTAAAAAGGTAATATCCTTAGAAGATTGGGGAATTTTTCCATTTAGAGAAAAAGAAGTTGTTAATAATAAATCAATCCCAATTAAATATAATTATTGGGATTATTATGATGCCTTTATAAAGGTACTAAACTATGAAAATGATAAAAAGAAACATTCTTGGTTTATCAAGATATGTTTAAATGTTTATAACAATGAAATTCCACACTGGTTTATAAACTGGTTTTACTGTTTTGGTCCTACCCTAACTATTTTACCAGAAAAAATGAAAATTTCATTTGATAGATGGATTGATATATCCCCACAACTTTTGAAAAAGCAAGATTTGAAATTATACATTGAGGGTATAGCCTCATGTTACTTCTTTATTGAATTTTTGATTCCTTGGATATTTAAATGGACTCTAAAAATTGGTTATACCAATACAGGAATACCATGCTTATATCGTATTTTTCTGACCAAATTATGGGAAAAAATGACAAGGATTGATCCCATTACTAAAGAAATACATGGGAAAGAAACAATGGATCTTATTGAAAGAAAGATAAAATCATATGACGATAATTACAGAGAAGTTCATACTCCTTCTCCATTTGATCATATTATGAGAAAATAAAAAATGAAGTCAGAAAATTTGACCAGAGAGCAGATGATATCTGCATATATTGAAGAAATGAAAAAAGATATCATATCTCAATTCAGAGAGGACAATAAGTCTGGATCAACAACAATTGCATCTAAAAATATGCAGGATGCTCAAGACCCTAATGACGTGGATATAGATGAAATTTTCGATGCCATCAAAGATACATTGGTGGAGAAATTTACATCAGATATGGAAGCATTTCCTCGTCATTTCCTCCAGAAAAATAAAGGAGAGTGGTAGACAAAGACTCGAAAAAATCGGAAAACAAAAACAGTAAATTATTGTTCACATTTTGAAAAATTGGGCATAAACAGTAGATTATTGTACACTTTTTGACTCACTGTAGCACTTTTCACTGTACACTATAGCACTTTATACTGTGCACTTTTGACTTTCTGTACATATTTTACTGTGTATGCCAAAATTTTTGGCTTTTCACTATGTAATAACGCGGTTTACTTCGTCTATAAATAAGTAGTTTAGAATGAAAGAAGGTATCGATCAGAAAACCTTCTCTTCTGATTACTTTTGTAGCTCATGTGTTGAGCAACCCCTTCTTTTGAAAATTATTAAAATTTGTAATAAAAATATTACTACTGCTTGCAGATCACTATAAGTATTTACACTTTTTATTATTCTGTATTTATTATTTTAGTTTAATATTCTAATGTTCATGTTTAGCCTAATAGGCTAAATAATTCATGTGTTGATTCATAACTATTAATTATGCTAGCATGACTTAAATATGATTTTTGGCTAGTATATACTAATATGAACCAAAGAGTTTAGATAGAAAATAATTGGCCTTATAAGTTGAATGATGCCTAAAATATGTGGCTCATGTCTGTAAGTCCCAGTTGTTAGCCGTGTGTAAGGCGTCGTTATGGGCATGTTTGGAGTATTTTTATTTTTGGTATGATTCGCTTAATAGGTTGACGGTTATATATTCTTATCTGTAAAACATCCTTAAGGTTTCAGTTAGATGCATCCTGGGTCCTAGATGGTATCAGAGCCTTGGTAGTAATAATTAGTATGTTATGGATCAACACATATTTTATCATGAATATCATGAACATTATTAATAAGAATTCTAATATTAAGAATATTATGAATGAGGAATATGATATTCCAGAAGATTTAGATATGATTAATAAGTGGACAATTCCAAAGATTGAACCTAGATTAATATATCAATTAGGTACTTTTGAAAATTTTGGTTTAAAACAAGTAGTTAAAACTACTGAGGAATCAGTTTCATTAGATAATAATGAAATGATAATTAAATTATTATCTGAAAATGATATAAGTGCTTATAGTCAGATGCATAAATTCCTACATATAGGATTAGTGTAAATTGCATTTAAGCTTGTAAATTGAATTTAAGCCTTTGACTCTAAAGGGATTACCAGAAAGTTTTATAGCAGCTTTAAGAGATGGTAGAAATTTGAATTGGAAACAATCTTTAATGGGTATTATACAATCCAGTCTGGCTAATAGACCAGTTTATTTCAATGTTTATCCTAATTTGCAATTATGTTTATCTGATGTTAATATACTAGATGCTTTAACATTTAAAACACATGGTTATAATTATATTCAAAGAACAGAAGTTATATGCATCTGTTACAGAATATATTATAAACCATTATTTACATTGAATCCTCAATGTAAAAGAATTGATAAAATAAAAAATAAAACAATAATAATTGAAACAAATTTCAATAGGTCTAATATTACGACCAGAAGACCTATTAAATGGGAAGAAATAGACTTTCCAGAAAATTGGAAATTAGAACAAGCTGTTCCTATACAATCTAGAGCACAAAATCAAGATAATATTCTTGATATTTTTCAAAATAATGAAGGATCTGTTAATATACAATTTGAGACTAATAAGTCTTATCAAAAAAGTAATTCTATGAGAAATTATATTTCTCCAACAGATTATAGGGTGGAAACACCTAGAGCCTCAACTTCTCAAATAAGAGAAGATACTAGTTCAGAAGAAATTACTTCTGTTACAGGTAATATTCCTGTTACAAGAAAACTATATATTGACAAAAATAATATTGTCAGAGAATCAAATACTCGTAATATTAACGAGTCAGAACCGACAATGTCAGAAATGGATTTTCAATTTAATTTTATGGATTTTTATGAAAAAATAGATTTCAACCCTGGCTCTAAAGCTAGAAAAATTATTTCTGAAGAATTTAAAAATCAAGGTTATACACCTTTTAGAAAATGGTTTTTTGAGAATTTTACTCAAAATGAAATAATGAATTTTCAAGATGAGTTTTATAAAACTTGTGAAGAAAAGAATATGCTAATACCTTTTGCGGCATGGCTAATGGATACTTATGTCAAGAGTTATAACTCTATTCTAGAAAGAAATTATAATTTGTAAAATGGTAAAGTTGTGACAAGTATATATCATCCACAAAAGTCTTTTCATATTGAAAAGAATGGGAAAGTTTATAACTTTCTAGCCTTTACTAAACTGATAGAAGATGATAATATTCAGATTACTTGTAAACATATTAATACTATGTTTGAAAATCAAAATTATACAAATTTGTTTCTTAATATAATAGGAGAACAAATCCAGTCTATTCATGGTAAACTGGATATGATAATATCAGTTATTAATAAACCTTGTGAAATTTCTTTTAAAGAAAAATAATCAAAAGAAACTTCATCAAGTTTTCAACTTCCTTCAGTTAAAACTGATTTGAAAGAAAAAGAAGCTTCACCCAGTTTTCAACCTCCTCCGGTTATATATAATTTTAAAATTAGACCTTTATATGATTTAGAAAATTTTCTTCAAGAAAAATTTGATAAACTAAGTATAAAGACTCTTGATAAAGAATTATTTGATGATTTGGTTGAAAATACTGATCATAAACAGGTTTTCCAAAATCAGATAAACAAGATCAATACTAAATGGGCTGATAAGCCTATTCAGAATAAGTTCTATTATAATAGACCAACACCCATGGATGTATTACATGAAGAATATACTTATACACTTGATATTAGTTATTCTGGTAATAAAATCTATGAGTGGAATATTGATGGATATTCCAATAAACAGATTTATAATACGGTACATAGAATGCTTATGTACTCGACTATTTGTAAAAATAGCAATAATTCTGATAAAGTTATTGTGTCTATGATAGTAGCTAGATTTACTGGACAACTTAAAGGTTGGTGGGAAAATTATTTAAATCCCCAAGATAGAGATAATATTCTCAACATGATAAAAGAAGAATGTAATACCAGAATTGAGATATGAGATCTTTTTTCATTTCTTCAATATATGCAGATATCATTTGCTCTCTGGTTTCAATTATTATTGTTTCATTTTTCATTTTATCAATTCTTTTACATTGAGGATTCAATGTAAATAATAGTTTATAATATATTCTGTAACAAATGCATATAATATATATATATATATATATATATATATATTGAAATCAATTGATGAGAATCATAATATACGGAGTATAATCAGTTGCAGATAGCATATCATAAACAATTACCTAATGTTCTTATCAAGTTTCTTTAGTTCATTCTTACTCTGTAGAGCCTCCTTCCCCGCCATCTATGGTGGATTCTTCATCTCTAGCAATGGCCGAATCGACTTAGACTAATCCTTGATCAAATGATATACAGCAGAGGAGTAATCTTTGTCAGTGCACCTGAAGGTAATTTCATCCTAAAAGCTAGACCATTATGGTCATTTTGGCAAAAAACTACGCGAAGGAGCAGATAGAACATAATCTCACCATTACTGGTTTCAATATCCATTGAATCGAAATCTTATATCGAAAAATACTTAATGTAAAAATGGGAAAATAGAAAAGAACATGAGCGATCAAATCAAAGAAATAAGAATATAATGAGAAACGAAAGAAGTGAATGAAACCTAGAAGGTTTGCGTTGATTGCGACAAAAGAAATATTTTAGAGAGGACTCTGTCAATGCATTGAATTGAAATGATGGTAAGGTTGTATAAATCCACTGATTTTCATATACCAAATAAAAATTTTATACATGGTCAGAAGTTTAAGTCAATTATTTAAAATATTTACTTAATATAGATATAAAGGTGGGATAGTAATCCCTAACTAAGAACAGAGAATTGGCTTTAGAAACCAGTTTTAAAGCAGAACAGGTGTATTATATAAGCAGTTTCAGGGGCTTTTCTGAAATTTTGTAGGGGTCTTCAATTATTAATTGCGAGGGCCTTTTGCAATATCAAAGGGATTCTTTTATAATTATCTTGAAGTATCTCGTACATTACCTCTTCAAGTAGTGCCACACTTATTTGTTTCTCTTTAGGGGATAATGTTCCCGTGTTTTATTGGGATCATGACTGACGTGGACATTATTTTTTATGTCTGGGAATGATTGTTGTCCTATTTTATATCATACGAATATGAGCGGATCCTATCATCTGCTGCTATAATAACATGCAATTTTTTTAATTATTTTTAGTATCCACCATTCCCAAACCATGACATATGGTTTGATAACACTGTATCATTACTATTTGACAAGTTGATGAGTGTGTAAATTCACAAGTTTGGCGCTATGTTTTGTGCTAGTTTTGGAGAGTTTTGATGTGGAAATAGGTGGAAAACCTATATATATTGTGAATTAGCATGAATCAGGTGTTAGTGGAGCTATTTGAGTGGTTTCTGAGCAAAAACGGAGTGAAAGAGCCAAGAATCGAAGAGACGGAGTCGAAGCCACGCGAACCACCCAAGAATTAGGTGGGTTCGACCTCTCCAGCAGGTCGAACCAACGTTGCTGAGCTTGCAGAGATGGATTCGACCACGACTCAAGTGATTCGACTTGTCCATCAGGTCGAACCATGGTCGAACCAGTTCGCGGAAAAGAGGATTCGACCACGACGTTTTAGTTCGACTTGCCAGTTGGTCGAATCGGGAGCGGGAGTTGTCCAGTGATGAGGTTCGACCTGGGGTTCGACCAAGGCCTAAGTGGTTCGACCTGTCCAGAAGGTCAAACCTGTGCAGAATTCTTCCAGTAGCGGGGTTTGACCTGGGGTTCGACCTGTGGCCAGTTGTTCGACCTGTTTGACGTGGTCGAACCTATGCGCGAGAACTTACCTTATCTGGATTTTCGAGGCCGAAACGCGTGAGATCACTTAGAAAGCCCATTCCAAGCCCTAGAGACGTGATTACAAGTATAAAACGAGGCTCATACAGAGAATGAAGAGAGCTTTTGATCATCAATCATAAGAGAGACAAGAGTAGAGGTGGTGATCCATCCGGAGGGCTGTGACAGAGGTTCGCTGAAGGTTCAAGTAAGAATGATCAATCTAACCATGATTGTTCCTAGATCAATCATGGGCTAGAACCACCTTGGTAGTTCTAGGGTTATGAAAGTTTCATGATGTAATTCGTATTTCGTGTGTAAAACTCCGTACAACACTACCTGTGGTTTGTTTTATATAAGATTGCATATTTAATCCATACTCATAGTCGTTTTGTGCATCAATGATCGTTGTGTAGAGTCTGAATACATAACATGGTTATTGGTTGAGTGCGTTCACTACTGAGCAGGATTTATTGTTATAATTCTAAGTTAAGGGATTCCGAAGTCTTATTAGAACTGTCTTATATGAATATTCATGAATTGAATTAATTTCGGGTTGATGAATAGGATGAAGAGTATAACTTTATAGTACCTAAAAAGGAAGATCAAATCGGGTTAGATTCTAGACGTAGAAGATAATTGATTATGATAGTACCTAGAAAGGGGGGTGAAGTATATCTCTTGCTCCGAGGTTATTTACAAGTGTCAAGCGCATATTTACTTGTATCTATAGAGTAAACTTGCATGGTCTAGTGATGCGTCCACAAACCATAGGGCAGAGTCGGACACCATCACATGAAAATACGAATTACTAGTGAAACTGGATGACCCGACGAACAACCTATTATTCTTATTGATCACAACTCACTTTTCTCTACTCTTACTATTTCTTTTTGCTATTTTGGTTAGAAGTTATTATCCATTAAACCTTTACAATTACCAAACATAGTCTAAAATATACTAGAAGATAACGAAATTGATATTTAACTGTCCCGTGGGTTCGATATTGTAACTTGGTCATCTTCGCGACTACAATTGATATCCTTATACTTGAGGATTAATTTGTGTGTTGAGAAAACCCCTATCAAGTTCTTGGCGCCGCTGCCGGGGACGGCGTAAAATATCTTTTTTGTATTATTTCTA
Organism: Pogostemon cablin; assembly: GCA_023678885.1. Classification (NCBI taxonomy): domain Eukaryota; kingdom Viridiplantae; phylum Streptophyta; class Magnoliopsida; order Lamiales; family Lamiaceae; genus Pogostemon; species Pogostemon cablin. The sequence goes on from CM042971.1 coordinate 21,748,403, forward strand.
GTTTATTAGGACTATTTACCTTGTTTTGTTGTTTCCTTTCTTATTCGTTTTAGGTGTATGCTCACAAGATCAAAGAAAGGCAATCTTGAACCGTATAATCCTGAGATTGGAGCTTCATCAAGAAAGAAGAAGAAGAAAAAGAGCAAGGCAAAGACAATTGACCCAACTGAAGCTCTGAATTTTGGAGTCGAGGTTGACAAGCAGATTTCGCAGATGATTGAGGCTACAACTGAAGTTAATTTGGAAGTAGAAATAGTCAACATGGCAGCGAATCCGGATAATCTAGCCATCCGAGAGGTTTTCAGAAATAATGGGGCTGGAAATTATGAGCTTTTAGGAGCAAGGGGAACTAACACAGCGTTCGATCTTCATCCCGCTCTTATTAGCATGATAGAAAGAAACTCCTTTTCAAGAGGGTCTTTCGAGGATCCGCAGCAGCATCTGAACAAGTTCTTGGGCTATGCAAGTACTCAAAAAGACGTAGGAGAACATGAAGATGCTAGGAAGATCCTTTTGTTCAAATTCTCGCTTACTGAAAAGGCGAGGGATTGGTACGATACTATTAACGCAGCTGAGTACACCATGTGGGAGCAATTGAAGTTAAGGTTCTTGGAAAGGTATATGCCACCTTCGAAGGTGTTTAAGATGAAGTAAGATATTAACCAATTTGCTATCAGTGGAGGTGAGAAATTTCATGAAGCGTGGGATAGATTCAAGGACATGCTAAGGAAGTGCCCTCAATATGGGTTATCTAAAGCCTAATATATCAGTATATTCTATAATGGATTGGACTGTGAATCAAGAGTGCTACTTGATGCTTCTTCTAATGGAGCATTGCTTACAAAGTCATCCGTTGAGGCCGAGAGATTGTTTGAAGACATATCGATGAATTCGAGGGATTGGCCTACTGATAGAGTTAGAGGTACGTATGTTCTTGGAAAGGTAGCTCAGGTTGAACAAGCAATGGTGAAAACAAAGAGAGAGGATGAGATCGTTTCGAGCTTGTCCAATATCAACAAGCTACTTGAGTCTCAACAGAAGCAGATCAGCGAGATATCTCAACGAGTGCCAATCATGCAGCAAGAGATGATGAATAATGGAACCATCCAAGAAGAATTGGAGGAAGCAAATTATGCCATGGGTCAAAGTATTCAAGGAACGAGGTACCCAAATCAAGGAAACCGGAATTACCAAGGGAACTATCGAGGGAACTTTAATAATCGTGGTCCCTCTGGTAGTTATCAACAGCAACCAAGGAGGCCTGAATTTTCATGGAGCAATACGAACAATGCAGTGCAACTTTCGATGGGTGTTGATCCGGGAGAAAAGGTGGAAGAAGGGAAGCCTGGTTTTGAGGATACTGTGAACCGGTACATGGTAAAGAATGATGAAAGGATGTACCGCCTTGAGGCGAAACTTGAGAAAAAGATTGATGATCACCACAGGGATTTGTCCATTCAAGTGAAAGATCTCACGTTGTTGATGGGTACAATTGCAGAGAATGTGAATACATTGACTCAAACTGTAAGAAAAGGGAAGTTTCCGTCTCAGAGTATAGAGAATCCGAAGTCGTGTAATGCCATCACACTGAGGTCGGGAACACAGTACGAGGGACCGATGAGGCCGGAATCAAAGTTGGAATTTTCTAAGCCTCGGTTCGACCAACACTCAGAGGGTTCGACCTGGCATACAGGTCGAACCATGGTCGAACCTCATCAACAAAAGCACTCTGTTTTGTCACAGAAATGGTTCGTCCAACACTCAGAGGGTTCGAACTGGCATACAGGTCGAACCATGGTCGAACCTCATCGGCAAGAGCACTCTGTTTTGACACAGGAACGGTTCGACCACGATCGAAATGGTTCGACCAACCCTTCAGGTCGAACCCAGGTCGAACCGAAGGATAGAGATTATGCAGTGAAGCAGTTCGACCACGATCAAAATTATTCGACCAACTCTTCAGGTCGAACCCAGGTCGAACCGGAGGATAGTGATTATACAGTGAAGCGGTTCGACCTCGGGGGCAATTGTTCGACCTCCAATGCTGGTCGAACCCAAGTCGAACCTCCGGAGCAGAACGAGATCAGTCTTCCAGGAGAGAGGTTCGACCAATACAATCCTGGTTCGACCTCTCAAACTGGTCGAACCCTAGTCGAACCTCGCCAAGATGTTTTGATTGATGCACCTGATGTTCCTTTTGATGTTGATGCAACTCCAGTGGTACGAAACGAGCAATGTACAGACATAATAGCTGAGAAAAAGTGGGAAAGAGCTAAGCGATTAAGAGCCGAAAAGGAGAAAGCGGAGAAGGTTGATCGTGATGAATGGGGGATTCCCAAAACAAAGATACCTCCATCGTTTCCCTACAAGCTAGTGAAGAAGGGTTTGGAAGAGAAGTTCAAGAAGTTTTCAGAGATAATGAACAAGATTAGCTTGAACATCCCTTTTTCAGAGGCAATCATGGAGATGCCATATTATTCTCGATTCCTTAAAGATATATTGATGAAAAAGCGAAGCTTAACCGGAGTTGAAACGGTAAACTTATCTGAGAATTGTAGCTCAATTATTCAAAAGAAGTTGCCACCAAAGATGAAAGATCCGGGGAGCTTTACTATTCTATGTGAGATCGGGAAAGGGCCAGCACGGCGAGCTTTGTGCGATCTAGGGGCAAGCATCAATTTGATGCCGTTGTCCATCTTTCAGAAGCTTGGTTTGGGAGAGCTGACTCCGACAACTGTTGCTCTCCAATTGGCAGATAGATCAATGACGTTTTCGAAAGGTATTGTTGAAGATGTTCTTGTAAAGGTGGAGAAGCTAGTCTTTCCCGTGGATTTCCTTGTACTAGAAATGGATGATGACAAGGATAATGTTCCTTTAATCTTGGGGAGGCCATTCCTTGCTACGGCTGGAGCTATGATAGATGTTCGAAAGGGAGAACTGAAGTTGCGAATGGACAAAGAAGAAGTACTTTTCAACTTGGACAAAGCAATGAAGATGCCAATGGAGTCCCAGTGTTATAGTATTGACGTGGTGGAGGAGATTGTGAAGGAGGATATGTCTCTGATCTTGTCAAAGGATCCTCTTGAGACATGTTTGATGGAGTCTCTTACTTATCCCACTACGGAGCTTGACGGACTTTCTAATGAGGTATGTATTGAATTTCTTGAAAACTTACTTGCTTTGGGTGATGACAGGTTTGCATTGGAAATAAATAAGGTGGAAGAAGTCAAATGGACCAGGAAGTACTTGCCTTTGGATAACGAAAATACTCCGGTGGAAGAAAGAAAAGAGGAGTTGAAACCATTACCGAAACACTTGAAGTACGCTTTTCTTGGTGATAATGCACAATATCCGGTAATTGTATCTTCCTCCCTTAATGATGATCAACTTGAGGAGTTATTAGATGTCTTAAGAAAGTACAAGTCTGCAATAGGGTGGTCACTTGATGATTTGAAAGGTATTAGTCCTTCGTATTGTATACATCGGATTAGGTTGTTGGATGAAGCCAAGGCGAGTGTTCAAAATCAGCGTAGGGTGAATCCCGCAATTCAAGAGGTGATAAGGAAGCAAATCCTTACGTGGTTGGATGCTGGAATTATATATCCTATTAGTGATAGTCCCCATGTGAGTCCATTGCATGTAGTTGCTAAAAAGGGGGGCATGACTGTAGTGAAAGCTGAGGATGGAGAAGCTATAGCCACGAGGATTCCTACGAGATGGCGTACATGTGTGGATTATAGGAAATTAAATGAGAACACGTGTAGGGACCATTTTCCTCTTCCTTTTTTGGATCAAATGTTGGATCGTCTTGCAGGGTATGAGTTTTATTGTTTCTTGGATGGATACTCGGGGTACAATCAAATCATGATTGCTCCCGAGGATCAAGAAAAGACCACTTTTACTTGCCCCTACGGGACTTTTGCTTTTAGGAAGATGCCATTTGGATTGTGTAATGCGCCAGCTACTTTTTAGAGATGTATGATGGCAATTTTTGATGGTTTGATAGAGAAGATCACGGAAGTATTCATGGACGATTTTTCAGTCTTTGGTTCATCTTTTGATATTTGTTTGTCTAACCTTGCTATTGTTTTGAAGAGGTGTCAAGAAACTAATCTTGTCTTGAATTGGGAGAAGTGCCACTTCATGGTGAAGGATGAGATTGTTCTTGGGCATCATGTTTCCGCCAAGGGATTACAGGTAGATCGTGCTAAAGTGGTGGAAATTGAGAAGCTTCCACCACCGACCAATGAAAGAGGAGTGCGGTCCTTCCTTGGACACGCTGATTTTTACAGGAGATTCATAAAAGACTTCTCAAAATACTCTAAGCCCTTATCTCATTTACTTGAAAAGGATATTCCTTTTGTGTTTAATGATGAGTGTCTAACAGTTTTTCAAGTTTTGAATGAGGCGCTTATTACTGCCCCTATCTTGATCACACCGGACTGGACTCAACCGTTTGTACTTATGTGTGATGCAAGTGATGTAGCACTGGGTGTGGTGCTCGGGCATCTAAGGGAGAAGAAGTTCTGCGCCATTTACTGCGCGAGTAAGACTTTCGATGCGGCACAGAAGAATTACACGGTGACTGAAAAGTTGTGTATGCATTCGACAAGTTTCGTCAGTATTTGGTTGGCATGAAGACGATTGTGTATACGGATCATTCAGTGATTCGGTATTTGATGGAGAAGAAGGAGACGAAGCCTAGGATTATAAGGTGGATTCTACTACTTCAGGAGTTTGACATGGAGATTCGGGATAAGAAAGGAACAGAAAATGTGTTGGCAGATCACTTGTCAAGGTTGGAGACTAGGGAGCATTGTGATAATTCTTTTGAGTATATTGAAGAGATGTTCCCTGATGAGAAGATCATGGCTGTGGCTGTTGAAGGAACTGAGCGAGCGTGTGTTGTCGCAGCGCAAGGTATGGATCCATGGTACGCGGATTATGTTAATTACATTGTCATTGGAGAAATTCCAAGGGATCTCAACCGATATCAACTTGCGAAATTTCAGAGGGAAGTTGAGACATTTATATGGTATGATTCGTTTGTTTACAAGATTTGTACAGATTCTATTGTCCGAAGATGTGTACCCGAGATGGAGATGGAGAGTATGCTTGAGTTCTGCCATGCACAACCAAATGGGAGGCATTTCGGAGCACAAAAGACTGCAGCTAAGGTACTTCAATCCGCTCTTTATTGGCCTACATTGTTTAGAGATAGTGAGAGCTATGTGGCGTCTTGCGATAGATGTCAGCGCATGGGAAATATAGGTAGGAGAGATGAGATGCCAATGCAGCCTAGCATAGTTGTGGAGATATTTGATGTATGGGGAATCGATTGTATGGGGCCTTTTCCCCCGTCGAATGGGTTTCTCTACATTCTTCTTGCGGTGGATTATGTTTCAAAGTGGGTGGAAGTGATTCCTACTCGTGTTAATGACTCGAAAATTGTTTTATCTTTCTTGAAGAAGCATATTTTTGCCCGTTATGGAGTTCCTAGAGCCCTAGTTAGTGATGGAGGTTCCCACTTCGTCAATAAATTTCTTGAGAAGGTGCTTAAGGATTATGGTGTTAAGCATAGGGTTACTACACCCTATCATCCGCAAGCGAATGGGCAAGCAGAGGTCTCCAACCGTCAAGTCAAGCAGATTCTGGAGAAAGTGGTAGGAACTAATAGAAAGGATTGGACTGTGAAGCTTGATGATGTGTTATGGGGGTTCCGGACCGCTTACAAGATGGTGTTAGATATGTCACCGTATCAAATTGTCTATGGGAAGCCGTGCCACTTACCTGTAGAGATTCAACACAAAGCGTTTTGGGTTTTGCGACGCTTGAACTTGACCCTTAAGGATGTGAAGGAGTTGAGGATAACTCACATGAATCAATTGGATGAGTTTAGGAGTCGTGCTTACAAGAATTCAGAGATTTATAAGGAAAGAATGAAAAGGTGGCATGATTCTAAGATCTCATACAAGGAGTTCAAGCAAGGAGATGAGGTACTACTTTTTAACTCTCGTTTGAAGCTTTTTGCAGGCAAGTTGAAGTCTAAGTGGACGGGACCGTTCATGATTCATCGAGCCTTAGGAGGGGGGAGTTTTGAGCTTATTGACAAAGATGGAGACGTTATCGCGGCGAATGGGCATCGGTTGAAGCATTATAGGTCACCGGATGATGCGTGTGTCATTTTTTATGATACCTTGATTTGATTTGGTACCGTCGTGACTCTCCGACGTTAAATATGAGCACTTGTTGAGAGCTTACTCTTCCGTTTTATTGCTTTTTTTCTTTTGTGTGAGTAAGAAATTTTTATTTAAGATGCTTACTAATCGGCAATTACATCTCTTTTCAAACTTAGTTTCGACTTCCGTTTTTACTAAGTTTGGGGGGGTGTGATGTTATTACCTCATTGAAGCATTAAAGTATAATCTTTTCTTTGTATTGTTTGTTAGGGGAGTTGGTTTTTGCGGCCATATTGAAATTTTAATCGATTTTGATGTGATGATTTTTTACAACTTGCCTAGTGTTCAGTGGTTTTTGGTTGTGTTTCTTTTACGGAGTTACTCATGAATGATGTTTTGTGGAACAATTTTTGAAGATTGTGCTCTAGATTGTACCTAATGAAGTTGTGTTGAAGCTTGAAGTGTGTAGTGAATGAAGAACACTCAGTTTTGAAAATCAGGAGTATGGTTCGACCAACACTCGGAGTGGTTCGACCAGTGCCAGAGGTCGAACAAAAGCAGAGGAAGTCGAACCGACATCGAAAGTTGTACAGAGAGGAGGTTCAACCTAAGCCATAGTTGTTCGACCTGATCAGAAGGTCGAACCTATGGTCGAACCAGTCAGTTCAAAGCACTCTGTTTTCTAGAAGAGGGGTTCGACCAATTCAAGGATGGTTCGACCTGATCAGCAAGTCAAACACCAGGTCGAACCGAGAAGATCATTTGTCTAGAAGAGAGGTTCGACCTCGTCATCCATGGTTCGACCTGTTCAGGAGGTCGAACCTGAGGTCGAACCAAGCCAGGTACGCGATTTAAGTTCGATTTTTCAGAGGGGTTCGATCACTTTTTCGAAACACCAAACCTCGAACCCTGTTCGAACCTCTACACCCTTGCACAAATTCTTCGATTACACTTGATTGCACACCGATTACACAACATTACACCTTGAATTTTCAATTCGGTCGCGGATTTGGGCGGATTTCGTCGCGAGTTAGGGCTGAAATCGCGATTTTTGGTTGTTGTGTGTTCTTGATCGATTGTTCACCATAGGCAAGTCAAAAGGTATGTTTTTCCAACTCAATTACTCTAGGATTGAAGGTTTAAGTAAGAAATTCGATGTGAATAAGAGGATTGATGTTGAGTATGGTTGAATTTCATGGTGAATGTTGATATTGTGACTTGTTCATATGAATTCTTGTTTCTTGGTTTTTGGTTGTTTGATTATTGATAGAACTTGAATTTTTATGTGGATTGATCAAGGATAGAACATATCATAGAATGAGCATGTTGATTTGGTTTGAAATTGATGAAATTGAAGTAGTTCATTGAGAGAAACATGTTGAATTTTTGATTGAATTGCTTGACTTGTTGATGCATGCTTGTTGATTATTTAAAGAAGGTGTGATTGAAGATGTTTTGAGCATGTTGAATAAGCAAGTGGTGTTGAGATGATAGTTTGTATGAATATGCATTGATGTTTGAAGTCTTGAGTAGAGTATGTGATGTGCTAGTAAAATACTTGCTTTCTTGTCTTGTTGGTTGGATTGAAGTATTTGTTTTCAGGAAAGGGACAAGGATCAAGTAAAGGTAAGGGAAAGGCAGAGGAGGAAAGATCGAAGAAGAGGCATGACAGGCCTTCGAATTTGGACAAGGTGACAAGGAAACTGAGGCTGCAAGATCGTCTACCCGAAAACTTCAAGATTCAGATGCAAGATTGGAATGAGATCAAAGAGAAGTGGGAAGAAGTTTCAGACAAGATAGCTCGCACTCGATACCAAGATGATGAAGCGATGAGGATAATGAGAATAGGGGATGATATATTTTGGATGTTTGATCAAGTAGGGATCCGAAGATTTATGGAGTTGAAGAGGCCGACGTACTTCCATGTTACAGCGGAAGTAGTTTGCTCATTTGAGATGGAGAAGGACCCGCTTGGTTACCCTTATCAGTGTACATTTCAGCTTGGCGGAGTGAGCAGGAGATGGACGTCTGAGGATTTCAATGAGCTGTTTGAGATGCCTTTGGAGATCCCTTGTTTAGAAAATGCTGCATTCAGTGCAAAACGGTTTTGGAGGGAGATCACCAGGGAGATTCGTGATTATAAGACCAGACACGCTCGTGCTTCCACAATAAAGAACCCAGTCTTGAGGTACATGGACCGCGTCCTGAGCAACACGTTATTCGCCCGCTCGGAGGGGAGTGTTGTGTCTAGAGAAGAGCTTTACGCTCTGTGGTGTATGCTAAACGGGGTGAAGTTCAATGTTGGAGCTTATTTTATTGCGCAGCTGAATCGATTCAAGACCATTGGATTTCAAAAGGTGAATATTGGAGGGTTATTGACGATCGTGGCTGAGCATTACAACTTGGATCTCACCGGCTTTACACCAGTAGAAGGAGAACCCGATTTGATGATGAGCATGTGCGCAAAGGGAGGATTTGCCCATTTTAGAAATGAAGATTGGTTTTTCACGAGGGGTCTCAAGCCTTTCGAATTTATGTTCCCCTTCGACGTGAGCAACTTGACAACTATTCGGGAAGCACGGAATAAGTTAATGAATTCTCTTGGACATACCGCCTTATCCGTGGCAGTGAAGTCGGGTGGTGATTGGAGAGCGGTAGTGCAGATGTGTGCTGAAGGGAGTATGGCTGAGTTATAGCAGATCGTTGATCAAGGAGAGTTCCGTCCACCTCAGCCACAGCAGCCTGAAGAGGAGGATCAGGTAGATGAGCAGCCGGAGATGGAGATTCCGGAAGAAGAGCAGCATGATGCGCCTCAGCATGCTCCGGTACCGCAGCAGTGGCGAGCAGTTCCAGATACCCGGGAGCAGCTTCGCTTGATTCATGAGCAGCTGATCGCAGTAGTAGCTGCACAGCAGGAGACGAACAAGCAGCTCGCGCTCGCTAACGCCAACTACGCCACGCTGAACGAGAGGTACTCTGCCTTGGAGGAGCGTGTTGGTAGAGTGAGTAGTCGAGTGGATATGATGGATATGCACATTACCAGTCTGTGCCGAGCTGTGGAAAATAGGATGGATGAGGATGACGATGATGATGAGGATGATGATGCTCCTAGGGAGTAGTTTCAGGTTTTCTTTTGGCTTCTCCGAGTCATCTTATCTCCCATTCTTCTTTTTATTTTTACAGATTGGGGTGTGATTCATGTGTGAGTGGCATGTACTTGATATAGTTGATCTTGTATCATTGATTTGTATATGGGTTATTGATTCTGTGCATTCATGTGTTTATGTGTTTATTTTCATTGGAAAGAGCATGAATAATTTGTTAAGTATATGGAATTCATGAGGAATTGATTTGATTATGTGCTATGAGGAGTATTAGGAATTGATTACCTATGTGAGGATTTGAGCCTTTATCATGATTAATCATGATAGTTTATTTTTGAGAGAATCATTCGTATGAACGTATTCTAGAACTTGGCTTGGAGTCTTGTGTGAAACTTACAATTGATGAAATATTAGGATATGATCTTAGGCCATTTTTGATTAATTGAGTCACTTAGCCAAATTTTACCTTTCCTAATGATTTTATTAATCTTTGGTAGCCCTGTTTGAGCCTTTTAAAAACTTTTTCTTTGGCAAGCCAAATATAAGAGCCTTAATTACCTTATTTGAGCTTTGAAAATACCCTATTCATTGGTAGAGAGAGTAAGGTGAATAAGTGTGGAAGAAGAAAAGGGAAGATGGAATGAGGTTTAGTAAGAAAAGTGCATGGTTAAATCTTGTTAGGGGTAGTGCCTGAAATTAGTACCCCGAATTGCTTATACATGGGGCTTGAAGTTGTTAAGAAGCAGCCGAACGATGTTCGAGAAGGGTAGTGCCTACAACTGGTACCCGAGCGATCAAAAGAAGAATGATGTTGATGCAAGGAAGAGAAGGATAATTGAGAATTGCAAGTGCAAGAGAAGAATTGGAGGAGAATATGAAGTCGAATAAGAAATCAAGAACCTCCAAGGTAACTCTCTACTAGTGTCTTAAGTCACTATGACCAAATTTTCCTACCCTTTCCAAAGAGCCAACATTACAACCTAGAAACAAGTCCTTTGTGATCCTAGTATTAATCTAATGTAAGTTGATTTTTTGAGACCTTTGCCAAGCTTATGGTTACGCGTGAATATGAATTGATATGAGTGTTTATACTAGCCTATAAGTGCCTCACGCACGAGCGAAAGAGAGTAAAGACATATCTTGTCAGCGAGATTACTTAGTACTCCGAATGGTGTGTGATTGGATTGATTTTTACATGAGTGAAATATATGATGCAAGTGATTCTTGTTTGATTCAATGAAGTGGCATGTGTAATATGTGTTGTACTTGATCTTGTTGAATTATACACGACTCCTGTGGTTTAAATTGGTTGCCTCGGGATGAGCAACATGCAAGTTTGGGGGTTTGATGAGTGTGTAAATTCACAAGTTTGGCACTATGTTTTGTGCTAGTTTTGGAGAGTTTTGATGTAAAAATAGGTGGAAAACCTATATATATTGTGAATTAGCATGAATCGGGGGTTAGTGGAGCTATTTGAGTGGTTTCTGAGCAAAAACGGAGTGAAAGAGCCAAGAATCGAAGAGACGGAGTTGAAGCCACGCGAACCACCCAAGAATTAGGTGGGCTCGACCTGGTTGGAGGAGGGTTCGACCTCTCCAGCAGGTCGAACCAACATTGCTGAGCTTGCAGAGATGGATTCGACCACGACTCAAGTGGTTCGACCTGTCCATCAGGTCGAACCATGGTCGAACCAGTTTGCGGAAAAGAGGATTCGACCACGACGTTTTAGTTCGACTTGCCAGTTGGTCAAATCGGGAGCGGGAGTTGTCCAGTGATGAGGTTCGACCTGGGGTTTGACCAAGGCCTAAGTGGTTTGACCTGTCCAGAAGGTCGAACCTGTGCAGAATTCTTCCAGTAGCGGGGTTCGACCTGGGGTTCGACCTGTGGCCAGTTGTTCGACCTGTTTGACGTGGTCGAACCTATGCGCGAGAACTTACCTTATCCGGATTTTCGAGGCCGAAACGCGTGAGATCACTTAGAAAGCCCATTCCAAGCCCTAGAGACGTGATTACAAGTATAAAAGGAGGCTCATACAGAGAATGAAGAGAGCTTTTGATCATCAATCATAAGAGAGACAAGAGTAGAGGTGGTGATCCATCCGGAGGGCTGTGACAGAGGTTCGCTGAAGGTTCAAGTAAGAATGATCAATCTAACCATGATTGTTCCTAGATCAATCATAGGCTAGAACCACCTTGGTAGTTCTAGGGTTATGAAAGTTTCATGATGTAATTCGTATTTCGTGTGTAAAACTCCGTACAACACTACCTGTGGTTTGTTTTATATAAGATTGCATATTTAATCCATACTCATAGTCGTTTTGTGCATCAATGATCATTGTGTAGAGTCTGAATACATAACATGGTTATTGGTTGAGTGCGTTCACTACTGAGCAGGGTTTATTGTTATAATTCTAAGTGAAGGGATTCCGAAGTCTTATTAGAACTGTCTTATATGAATATTCATGAATTGAATTAAATTCGGGTTGATGAATAGGATGAAGAGTATAACTTTATAGTACCTAAAAAGGGAGATCAAATCGGGTTAGATTCTAGACGTAGAAGATAATTGATTATGATAGTACCTAGAAAGGGGGGTGAAGTATATCTCTTGCTCCGAGGTTATTTACAAGTGTCAAGCGCATATTTACTTGTGTCTATAGAGTAAACTTGCATGGTCTAGTGATGCGTCCACAAACCACAGGGCAGAGTCGGACACCATCACATGAAAATACGAATTGCTAGTAAAACTGGATGAGCCGACGAACTACCTATTATTCTTATTGATCACAACTCACTTTTCTCTACTCTTACTATTTCTTTTTGCTATTTTGATTAGAAGTTATTATCCATTAAACCTTTACAATTACCAAACATAGTCTAAAATATACTAGAAGATAACGAAATTGATATTTAACCGTCCCGTGGGTTCGATATTGTAACTTGGTCATCTTCGCGACTACAATTGATATCCTTATACTTGAGGATTAATTTGTGTGTTGAGAAAACCCCTATCACAAGTCAATAGTATCCTCGGAGTATGATTGAAAATGTTCTTGCATTATTCAGTAGCTTCTGCTGGGGTTTTTTATTCAACAATTTTGGCAGCAATATAGGTACTCTATTCCTGAAATTGTATCTGCTTAGATGTTTGAGAAGTAGGGATTTGTTTGGTCTTTGTATCTTGTTGTATCCAAGCATCTACTTCGTTGGGCTTTATACTTTTGACAATGTTACATTTTCCTCACCATTTGACTTGAAATGATCTTTTCAAGACTTTTGTTTGTGCTCCATGGCTTTGAAATGACCAAGAGAAAATCAAAATGGCAAAGAGAAAATCAAAATGACATAGAATTTGGTAAAGAAGGTTGCTATAGGTGTGAAGTTTTGGTTTTCATAGGCTGTTGGACAGTATTTGGTTTTAAAGATATCAAATGATTGCTGAATTAATGGTGTTAAGATATTTGGTATAGACCCAAAAATTTCGCACCAGTTGGTCCACTAGACGAGGAAGGAAATGATATTGGTTATTTTATTAAAACATAAAAGCCAAGTATGAGACCTGGAATTATTTGTGATCCAAAATGTATTATACCAAGCTTGTTGGTATTCAAAGTAGTTGAAATGCCTATCCCCAAAAGGCTCATTAGAATAGTCTTCTCCGAAAGCTATAAGTTCATATAATGTTCCATACCAACCTTTGAAAATTTTACATTGTGAATAGGAGACATCAAAATGGTTTGTTTTTTAGTATTCGTGTTTGATCTATGCTGATTCAGTGTACTCAAGAATGGCTTGGTAGTAAGCATAATTTTTTACATGGTCAATTGTTTGGACAAAGGTATTTTCACCAAAAATGGATTGGGTTGTTTCAAAAGGACCTTCTCTATCAAATCATTTTTCAATGGTTATGATATTAATGTATCTGTATGCATTCATATCATCAATGTATATGTATGCATTCATATTATTAATAGTATCAGAGCCATTTGGGCTGTGATACGAAAAGAAAATTTTAAATTTTGATTTCTGAATACCTATTTAATTCAATAAGTATTAATTGTCTAGCCTGGGTGGTTCGTTGGTAAGCTTAAAATCCATTGGTCAGCTCGGTGAAGAGTGCTCCCGGTTGTGATCCCGAAATAATAGCAAAACAATTAAAACTTATTGTTGTTAAACTAGTATTCATGGCATCTAAATATAGAAATTATTTTCGAAACATAGTTCAAGTAGCTCTAGTATTGTTCAATCTCAAGAATTGAAACCATGTATCAAATCGGTACTTTTGATTTCAAGACAGCGTTTTCTGTAAAACTCATGAAGAAACTATTTATATTCAAAAAGAATTTCAAAGTTTATCACTCTTGTCCAACGTGTCCATTAAAAAATATTTAGAAAAAGGTTATAGATATATTCATTTTGGATTAATTCAAGTTTCCATTAAACCCCTTGTTCATATTGGTGTTGATGCTCCAGTTTATCTTGTGCTAAGAGATACCAGATTAAAAAGATACAAATCTTCATTACTTGCTATGATTCAAACAAACATTTGTAATGGTCCAATTTATTTCAACTGTGCTCCTAATTACTCTGTTGATATTATTGATCCTTTACTTTTTGATTCATTAATTCTTGATATTCATCTTCAAGGAGATGAATTCAAAAATCTTTGTTTAAATTTTGCTGTTATTTACCGTATATATTTTCGTGTTATGTCTTCTCAACTCAATCCAAATTTCATTCTAACTCCTACTTCTAAAGAAGAAACTGTTATGCTTCATATAGAGGCAGATAGTTCAAACTTTTTTGTTCCCAAAAGACTCAAGTGGAATGAAATAACCATTCCTAATGAATTCATTATTAACAATCCTCAAATCCCAAGAGGAATAGAGAGGCATGAAGTCTTAGATATCGAAGAAGATTCTGATGGAAGAATTCTTCTTAGATTTAACTCATTAAGAGATAATATTATTCCTAAAAATAGAATTCAAGAGATTAATTCTCGTTCTTCTTTTTCCGATAACTCTGGTTATCAAAACTACAAAGTCAATTTCAAAACTCCTATTCCTTCCTATCAAGAATCTATTAACCCAGGTTCTCCTACTGCTTCTCAAATGGAAAACTGTATTTCAATGATTTCTTTTGCAAACTTTTCTCCAAATTTTAAATTCCTTGATTATAGTTTCAATGACCCTGATGAAAAGGTCAGGAGAGACTGGTATTTAAAACTTGATGAAGAATTTCGTAAAAAATTAAAAGTTGAATGGTTAAAGGATCTTCAAAAATATAAAACCAATATTATGATTTTAAATTGGTTTGATAGTTATTACAAATTAAATAATATTTCTAATAATGTTTATTATTTAAATCAAGTAAATTTTTAAACAAGTATTTATATAAAATGGAAACTAGCTTCGGGTTCCACTATTACTTCAGTTCATCCCCTTTACACAATATAAAATTACTATTGATAATGGTGAAGTCCTTGCCACTCCTTTCAGAGCCAGAAATGAGGGTAATGATGTAGCCAAAGTCAGTGATATTAAAAAGTTTTAGAACAAAATAATTTTTCAAATCAAATTCTTCATACTATTGCAGAACATGTGGATAACCTATCAATAAAAATAGATTAAAAAATCTCTGATTCTAAATTTCCTTATAATATTTCAACTTCTCATTTCAATTTGAAAAGTCTTCCTACCAATATAGAAAAGAATCTATGACTTCCTACAAGTTCCAGTCTTATTGACAAAATTTCGAAAAAACTCATTAATGACGCCTCAACCTCTTATGTATCAAACATTAATTGTTTGAACAAAGCAAAAAATATTTCATCTGATTATAAAACTGATAATGAGATTAATAAGATTTATTTTAAACCTGGAACAAAAGCCTTTTATAATAACAAATACACTCCTCCTGATATTCAATTCGAAGAAATAGCTCATTTAAAAAATAATGCTAAATACGATGGCCATTCTATCCATGAATGGAACATCGATGGTAAATCAGAATATGAAATTCTTAATACTCTTAAAGAAATGGGCATGGCCCGTACTGCTTACAAAGTTCAAAACATCAGCAAAGAAAATGATGACACTCTCATTGTTACTGGCTTCACTGGTCAGTTAAAAAATTGGTGGGATCATTCTCTCTCTCTCTCTCTGGCAAACAAAATATTCTTCAACACACCATTACTGTTGAAGAAGAAGATTGTATTTTGATTGTTAAAAATAATTCATGTGACATGCTAATAATTACTATAAGTATATATTTCATTGGTAATCCTAAAGAAGAACTTGATTCAACACAAGTTGTACTTTCTAACATCAGATGACCTACATTATCTGATTATAGATGGTACAAAGATATTTTTCTCACTCATATTCTTAAAAGATCTGATTGCAATGCTTCTATTTGGAAAGAAATATTCATAGCAGGTCTTCCTAAACTTTTCGGTGAAAGGATTTATCAAAAAGCTTAAGGAAGCTACCGACCTCAGTGAAATACCTTTTGAAACTATTACATATGGTTAATTATTTGCTTTCATAAAAAAGGAAGGACTATCATTATGTTCAGAACTAAAAATCCAATCTAAATACGGATCTGAAAAGAATAGATACTGTAAGGAGATTGGAACATTTTGTGAAGATTTTGGCTTGCAAAAAATTCAAGCTCCTTCTTCTAGATTTAAAAGCAAAACAAAACATTTTCCTAAAAATTGGTATAAAAAAGATTTATAAAAAGCCTAGAAATTCAAAAGGAAAACCTTTTAAGAAGAATTTTGACAATTTTCAAACTAATTTTTCAAATGTCATAAGAAGTGATAGAAAGCTGATGCCTGCCCTTTGAAAAAGAAAATTAATGAAAATTTTCAAGATGATGAAATTTTGAGAGACAAGATTTCTGCTCTTCTTATTTACGAAGAAAATTCTCAAAATGAGTATTCTGCTTATTCAAGTTCTGATAACGAAGATTTAAAACAAGTTTTTACAAGTTCAGAATCAGATGGAGATGATAACTCCTGTCAGGGGTTCTGTCCTTTAAATATCAATATCATTTCAAAAGAAAAACCTGAATAAGAACTCTTGTTCGATCTCATTGATAAAGTTCCAAATCAAGAAGATAAATAAAAATATCTTCTTAAGCTAAAAGAAATCATCCTTAAGGATGATATCCCTAAAAAAGACAAATCCCATATTCTCATAGAACCTTTCAGCATTTCAAAACTTCTCGAAAAGACTCCTTCCTCTTCCTTAATCAAAACAGATATTAATGATCTTCAAAGAGAGATTAATATTCTAAAATCAGAAATACAAAATCTTTATAAAGAAATCAATAATCTTCACCTCAAATATTTGGATTTAGAAACCAGATTATCTATTTTCAAAAATGTTTCTGAAAAGGATATTCCTGAAAGCTCTTCAAAAAATCAGATGATTGATACCACTCTTGATGCGTCAGAAAATGAAGCAATCCAAAGTATCGAACAAATAGCTTTTCAAAAATGGTATTTTATTATTACTTTAGTTATTAATAATTTTCAAATAAATTTTTCTTGTCTCATTAATAGTGGAGCTGATCAAAATTGCATAAGAGAAGGTCTTATCCGTTCCAAATATTATGAAAAACCAATGAAAGGCTTGTAGATGCTAATGCTACTGCTTTAAACATTAAATACAAACTTTCAAAAGCTTTCATTTGCAATGATGGTTATTGTTTTAAAACTCCTTTCATTCTTGTCAAAAATTTAAGCCAAGATGTCATTTTGGGAAATCCATTTTTAACTACAATTTATCCTTTCAAAGTTAATGGTACTGGTATAACTACCAATATCATTGGAAACGATATTAATTTCAATTTTCTTAATCCTATTAAAGAAAGAGAAGTCTCTCTTCTTCAAAAAAATTACATTTCCCAAGTAAACGCTATTGAATTCAAAAAATCTCATTTAAATTCTCTTGAAGAAGAAATTTCCTATTTTCGTATTGAGGAAAAATTACTCAAAAGAGATATTCAAAATAAAATTTTAGATTTTGAAAAAATTTTAAAGAATGAAGTATGCTTTGACCTTCCCAATGCTTTATGGAAAAGGAAGAAGCATATTGTTTCTCTTCCTTATATCTTTGGTTTCAATGAGAAATCTATAATAACAAAAGCAAGACCAATTCAAATGAATCATGACCTTCTTAATATTTTCAAAGAAGAAATAAAATCTCTCCTTTCTAAGAAACTCATAAGGCCCTCTAAGTCTCCTTGGAGTTGCCCTGCCTTTTATGTCAATAATCAAGCAGAAAAAGAACAAGGAGTTCCTAGACTTGTTATTAATTACAAACCTCTTAATAATGTTTTAGAATGGATAAGATATCATATTTCTAATAAAAGAGATCTCATCAAAAGACTGCATAATGCTTGCATTTTTTTAAAATTTGATCTCAAATCTAGCTTTTGGTAGATACAGATCAAAGAAGAAGACAAATATAAAACTTTTTTCACAGTTCCTTTTGGATATTATGAGTGGAACGTAATGCCCTTTGTTCTAAAAAAATGCACCTTCTGAATTTCAAAACATTATGAATGATATTTTTAATAATTACTCTGATTTTTCTATTGTTTATATTGATGATATTTTAATATTTTCTCAAAGTATTAATCAACATTTTAAACATCTCAAAACTTTCCTTTACATTAGCAAGAAAAATGGTTTAGTCATCTCTGCTCCAAAAATTAAACTTATTCAAACAAAAATTAGATTTTTGGGTCATGATATTACTAAGGGTACTATAAAACCTATTTCAAGAGCTATAGAATTTGCTGATAAATTTCCTGATGTAATAAAAGAAAAGAATCAATTACAAAGATTTTTAGGATGTTTAAATTATGTATCTGATTTCTTTCCTAAACTTAGAATAATTAAGCCTCTTTTTCAACAACGGGCTTATGTTGGTGATCAAGCCATAAGCAGGTGAATGCCGCGCCGGATTGAATAACCCTACTCCCTCTTTTTTAGCGAACTGTACAAACACCATACAAGTTGTGGCCAACTCAAAGACCGAAAGATCTCAAAAATGAGCTTCCAGAAGGATTCTAGCAAAGAAATGGTCAAATAAGCAACTCTAGTCTCTAAAAATGATGCATTGAGCAGGATGAATCAAAAGGTTAGTAATGCATTTATGAATGGTCGGGAGGCTGCTGGAGAAAGGTGGCCAGAGGGGACCACGAACTGCTGGAGCAGTTTGAAATCGCGGCCATGTGAATATCAGATTGGTTGTGCGATTGTAAACTAGCCGACAGTAAGGGCCTTTAAAACAAACACCAGCCGGAAAAAGGGGATAAAGATGGTTGTTTGGACACCAATAGAAGAAAAGCAAGCAGCAAGGAAGTGAGCCAATAATGACCATCTAGAAGAAAAGTTTAGGAAGACCAGCTATGAATCTTTCTTTCCAAAAAGAAGCATTGCAATCAGATCTTTTAAGAATATGAGTGAGAAAAATGTCTTTGTACCATCAATAATCAAATAATGTAGGACATCTGATGTTAGAAATTTCAACTTGTGCTGAATCAAGTTGTTCTTTAGGATTACCAATGAAATACATACTAATAGTAATTATTAGCATGTCGCATGCATCATTTTTGTCAATCAAAATACCATCTTCTTCTTCAACAATAATGGTGTGTTGAAGAATATTTTGTTTGTCAGAGAGAGAGAGAGAGAATGATCCCACCAATTTTTTAACTGACCAGTGAAGCCAGTAACATGAGAGCGGCAACATTTTCTTCGCTGATGTTTTGAACTTTGTAAGAAGTACGGGCCATGCCCATTTCTTGAAGAGTATTAAGAATTTCATATTCTGATTTACCATCGATGTTCCATTCATGGATAGAATGGCCATCGTATTTAGCACTATTTTTTAAATTAGCTCTTTCTTTGAATTGAATATCAGGAGGAGTGTATTTGTTATAATAAAAGGCTTTTGTTCCAGGTTTAAAATAAATCTTATTAATCTCATTATCAGTTTCATTGTCAGATGAAATCTTTTTTGCTTTGTTCAAACAATTAATGTTTGAAACAGAATAAGATAAGGCGTAATTAACGAGTTTTTTTGAAATTTTGTCAATAAGACTGGAACTTGTAGGAAGTCATCGATTTTTTTCTATATTGGTAGGAAGGCTTTTCAAATTGAAATGAGGAGTTGAAATGTTATGAGGAAATTTTGAATCAGAGATTTTTGAATCTATTTTTATTGATAGGTTATCCACATGTTTTGCAATACTATGAAGAATTTGATTTGAAAAATTATTTTGTTTTAAAACCTTTTTAACATCACTGACTTTGGCTACATCATTACCCTCATTTTCGGCTCTGAAAGGAGTGGCAAGGACTTCACCATTATCAATAGTAATTTTTATATTTTGTAAAGGGGGATGAACTGAAGTAACAGTGGAACCCGAAGCTTGTTTCCATTTTTTTATAAATACTTTTTTGAACATTTACTTGATTTAAAGAATAAACATTATTAGAAATATTATTTAATTTGCAATAACTATCAAACCAATTTAAAATCATAATATTGGTTTTATATTTTTGAAGATCCTTTAACCATTCAACTTTTAATTTTTTACGAAATTCTTCATCAAGTTTTAAATACCAGTCTCTCCTGACCTTTTCATCAAGTCATTGAAACTATAATCAAGGTATTTAAAATTTGGAGAAAAGTTTGCAAAAGAAATCATTGAAATACAGTTTCCATTTGAGAAACAGTAGGGGAACCTGGGTTAATAGATTCTTAATAGGACGGAATAGGAGTTTTGAAATTGACTTTGTAGTTTTGATAACCAGAGTTATCGAAAAAGGAAGAACGAGAATTAATCTCTTGAATTCTGATTTTAGGAATATTATTATCTCTTAATGAGTTAAATCTAAGAAGAATTCTTCCATCAGAATCTTCTTCGATTTCTAAGACTTCATGCCTCTCTATTCCTCTTGGGATTTGAGTATTGTTAATAATGAATTCATTAGGAATGGTTGTTTCATTCCACTTGAGTCTTTTGGGAACAAAAAAGTTTGAACTGTCTGCCTCTATATGAAGCATAACAGTTTCTTCTTTAGAAGTAGGAGTTAGAATGATTTTGGATTGAGTTGAGAAGATATAACATGAAAATATATACGGTAAATAACAGCAAAATTTTTACAAAGATTTTTGAATTCATCTCCTTGAAGATGAATATCAAGAATTAATGAATCCAAAAGTAAAGGATCAGTAATATCAATAGAGTAATTAAGAGCGTAGTTGACATAAATCGGACCATTACAAATGTTTGTTTGAATCATAGCAAGTAATGAAGATTTGTATCTTTTTAATCTGTTATCTCTTAGTGCAAGATAAACTAGAGCATCAACACCAGTATGAACAAGGGGTTTAATGGCAACTTGAATTAATCCAAAATGAATATCTATAACCTTTTTTTAAATATTTTTTAATGGACATGTTGGACAAGAGTGATAAACTTTGAAATTCTTTTTGAATAGAAATAGTTTCTTCATTAGTTTTTACAGAAAAAACTGTCTTATAATCAAAAAAGCTTTTTCTGTAAAAACTCATGAAGAAACTATTTCTATCATAAACAATTACCTAATGTTCCTATCAAGTTTCTTTAGTTCATTCTTACTCTGTGGAGCCTCCTTCCCCGCCATCTATGGTGGATTCTTCATCTCTAGCAATGGCCCAATCGACTTAAACTAATCCTTGATCAAATGATATGCAGCAGAGGAGTAATCTTCATCAACGCACCCGAATGTAATTTCATCCTACAAGCTAGACCATTCTGGTCATTTTGGCCAAAAACTACGCGAAGGAGCAGATAGAACATAAACTCACCATTACTGGTTTCAATGGCATAAAACATCCATTGAATCGAAATCTTATATCGAAAAATACTTAATGTAAAATTGGGGAAATAGAAAAGAACATGAGCGATCAAATCTAAAAAATGAAAATAAAATGAGAAACGAAATAAGGGAGTGAAACCTAGAAGGTTTGTGTTGATTGCGACAGAAGAAATATTTTAGAGAGGACTCTGTCAATGCATTGAAATGAAATGTGGTAAGATTGTATATATCCATTGATTTTCTTATACCGAATAAAAATTTAATACATGGTCAGAAGTTTAAGGCAATTAATTAAAATATTTACTTAATATAGATATAAAGGTGGGATAGTAATCCCTAACTAAGAACAGAGAATTGACTTTAGAAACTGGTTTTAAAGCGGAACAGGTGTATTATATAAGCAGTTTTAGGGGCTCTTCTGAAATTTCGGAGGGGTCTTCAATTATTAATTGAGGGGGCCTTTTGCAATATAAAGGGATTCTCTTATAATTATATTGAAGTATCTCGTACATTACCTCTTGCCAGACTTATCTGTTTCTCTTTAGGGGACAATGTTCCCGTGTTTTATTGGGATCATGACTGATGTGGATATTATTTTTTATGTCTGTGAATGACTGCTGTCTTATTTTATATCATACGAATATGAGCGGATCCTTTCATCTGCTGCTGTAATAACATGTAATTTTTTTATTATTTTTAGTATCCACTATTCCCAAACCATGACATATTTTTTGATAACACTGTGTCATTGCTATTTGACAAGTCAATAGTATCCTCGGAGTATGATTGAAAATGTTCTTGCATTATTCACTAGGCTTCTGCTGGGGTTTCTTATGCTGCAATTTTGGCAGCAATATAGGTGCTCTGCTCCTGAAATTATATCTGCTTAGATGTTTGAGAAGTAGGGATTTGTTTGGTCTTTGTATCTTGCTGTATCCAAGCATCTACTTCGTTGGACTGTATACTTTTGACAATGTTACATTTTCCTCACCATTTGACTTTAAATGATCTTTTCAAGACTTTCGTTTGTGTTCCATGGCTTTGAAATGACCAAGAGAAATCAAAATGACGTAGAATTTGGTAAAGAAGGTTGCTATAGGTGTGAAGTTTTGGTTTTCATAGGCTGTTGGACAGTATTTGGTTTAAAAGATATCAAATGATTGCTGAATTAATGGTGATAGGATATTCGGTATAGTCCCAAAAATTTCGCACCAGTTGGTCCACTAGATGGGGAAGGAAATGATATCGGTTGTTTTATTAAAACAGAAAAGCAAAGTATAAGACCTAGATTTGTTTGTGATCCAAAATTTATTGTACCAACCTTGTTGGTATTCAAAGTAGTTGAAATGCCTATCCCCAAAAGGCCCATTAGAATAGTCTTCTTCGAAAGCTATAAGTTCATATAATGTTCCATACCAATTGGAGGGAGATATACCTTTGAAAATTTTTCGTTGTGAATAGGATACATCAAAATGGTTTTTTTTTTAGTATTCGTGTTTGATCTATGTTTATTCAGTGTACTCAAGAATGGCTTAGTAGTAAGCATAATTTTTTACAAGGTCGAATTGTTTGGAAAATGTATTTTCACCAAAAATGGATTGGGTTGTTTCAAAAGGACCTTCTCTATCAAATCCTTTTTCAATGGTTATGATATTTTGGAAATTTGATTTCAAAAACTAAAATGAAGGCATGGGTTGAGAGGATTGAATATTAGAACTGGAATTTGGTTTGAAATGCGTTATATAAGAACTGTATTGAGAAATGAGATTTAAAGGAGTATTTTGTAAGGTCAGGGGATTAAAATTGATTTTAAGGGGAGCTTTGAGAGGTGTGCTTTATGTTTGAGTCGGAGGATTTTGAGATAATGGTTCTGGAGTAGTAGATACTGGCTTAGGGGCTGGTTCAGGCCCAAAGGTTACATAGTAATCGTAATTACCATTATAAGAGCTGATTGCTTCTACCATTAGATCACCATTTTCATATTATTCCTTTAAATCCGGATGGGTCATTTTTTATGTTGCCGTATCTTCTAACTCATCTTTATTAGTAGTATCTATTTTTAAAGATTGTATTTCTGTGCTGGAAATACTCAAATAATTTCTAACTGGCTTCGGCAGCATCTGCCTAGTTCTGTAAAAATTCACGAGTTAAAAAATCAGGGATATAGTTAGTATCTTCTCGTATATACTCAATATCAAAATAAAAAAATATAAGTAATGCTTGCCACCGTGCAAAAATTTATTTCGAAGCTAAATTCTGGACATCTTCTGAAGAATCTCATTAGCACTTTTGCAATCGACTCTTAAAAGGAATTTTTTATTGATTAAGTCGCTTTGAAATTTTAGTATACACAAGATTATACTTAGAATTTCTTTTTTAATAGTGGAATAATTTTTCAGTGTTTTATTCCATTGTGCTGATGCGAATTGAATAATAACTTCTTGCCCATCTTGGATTTGTTTAAGAATACCACCATAACTAGTTTCTGAACCATCAATTTCAACCATCTTAGGTAGAGTTGGATCAGCTAGATGGAGGCATGGGATTTCTATGATTTGTGACTTAATTTCATGTACTAGTGAGGTATGTACATCTGTCCATGGTGCAGGGTTCTTTTTATGTCTGTCATGAAGAGGTTTTAGCTTTTTTTATGTTTGAGTAGTAATCCAAGACATTGTTTAGGCTACCTAAAAATCTTAGGAGTTGATTTTTATCAATAATTTTGTCTGGATATTTTTCGGAAAATTAACATCAGTGATCTTTATATTGGTGTAATAGTGCCTTGTGTAATGTAATGTCCCAAAAATCTTATTTTTGTTTGAAAAAGACTAATTTCAGACTCAGAAATTACGAGACCATTCTTTTTAGTAACTGAAAGAAATATTCTCAAGTGTTTAAAAATGTTCATCTATAGTTTTTGAGAAAATTAAAGCATCATCAATGTAAACGATGCAAAATTTGTGATAATCATTATAAATATCATTCATAATTTTCTAAAATTTGGAAGGGGTTTTTTTTAATCCAAAAGGCATGACATTCCATTCATATTTACCAAAAGGAACTATGAATGTAGGTTTTGTACTTGTGTTTTGGAGCTATTTGAATTTGTAAAAAACCTGATTTCATATCAAATTTTGAAAATATGTTTGCATCATAAATTCGTTGTAGTAAGTCTTTATTGTTCGGAATAGGGTATCGAATCCATTTAAGAGCTTTTTTTAATGGTGTATAATTAATTATTAGTTTAGGTATCCCTCTTTCAATTCAAATGCTTTGTTAACGTAGAAAGCTACAAAAAGAACAGTATAATTTAACCCACATTCTTTGAAACTCTAACAAAAAATTTAAAACTCCCACTTTACAAAGTTTACACAAAGAAATGGAAGACTTGAAATTTGAGATTAAAAAACTCAAAGAAAAACAAATACAGGATTCACAGACTATTAAACAGATAATCGAATCTCTTAACCACGATGTTAATAATGATGACATTAATGATCAAATTCAATCTATACAGAATATTCCTAAGGATTTTTTTTTGTTCTAAAGGAGATAACATCGCGAAAATATATAATTAAAGTGAAGCTTGAATTTGCCAAAGGCTTTTTTCTGAATACTATAGCACTTTTTGATACATGGGCAGACTTAAACTGCATTAAAGAAGAATTTGCCCCATCTAAATTCCTTAAAAAAATCCAAGAAAAATTACTTGTTGCTAATGATTCTAAATTAATCATTTCCTCAAAAGTTGAAGCCTCTATTATAAATGATGGTATTACTTTAAGAACTTCTTTCTTTGTCATCCAAGATATACACCACACGGTTATTTTAGGAACTCCTTTCCTTAATTTAATAACACCTTATACTTTTGGCAATGATGTTATTATTTTTAAAATTAATAATAAGAATTTATACTTTAACTTTGTAGAAAAGACTCTAACTAGAAAAATTAATCTGTTATATATGAAAATTCTATTAATAATATTGTTCAGACAAAAACCTTTACATTAAATGAAATAAAAAGAATATTCACATTGCACGTATTGAATCCCAATTTAAGACCCACAAACTCAACAAAAAAATATTCGATTTCCATAATCTCATAAAACAACAAGCATGTTCTAATCTTCCGAATACTTTCTGGGAAAGAAAGAAACATGTTATTACTCTTCCGCATGAGCCCTCCATCGATGAAACCAATATTCCTACCAAAGCCACCGCAATTGCAACTAACAGTGATTTTCTAGAATTCTGCTGAAAAGAAATCCAGGATCTCATTAGTAAAAAACATATATCGGAATCCAAATCCCGTTAGAGTTGTACAGCTTTCTATGTTAACACAACCTCTGAAATTGAAAGAGGGACACCTAAACTAGTCAATAATTATACACCATTAAATAAAGCTCTTAAATGAATTCGATACTCTATTCCAAACAATAAAGACTTACTACAACGACTTTATGATGCTTACATATTTTTGAAATTTGATATGAAATCAGGTTTTTGGCAAATTCAAATAGCTCCAAAAGACAGGTACAACACTGTTTTCACATTCCTTTTGGTCAATATGAATGGAATGTCATGCCTTTTGGATTAAAATATACTCTTTCCGAATTTCAAAAAATTAAGAATGATATTTATAATGATTATCTTAAATTTTTCATCGTTTATATTGATGATGTTTTAATTTTCTCAAAAACCATAGATGAACATTTTAAACACTTAAGAATCTTACTTCCAATTACTAAAAAGAATGGTCTCGTAATTTTTGAGTCTAAAATTAGTCTTTTTCAAACAAAAATAAGATTTTTGAGACATTACAATACACAAGACATTATTACACCAATAGAAAGATCACTGAAGTGTGCCAAAAAAATCCTAGACAAAATTCATGATAAAAATTAACTCCAAAGACTTTTAGGTAGCCTAAACTATGTCTTGGATTACTACCCATACATAAAAACAAAGTTAAAACCTCTTCATGACAAACAGAAAAAGAACCCTGCACCATGGACAAACGTAAATACCTCACTAGCACATGAAATTAAATCACAAATCATAGAAATTCTATTCCTCCATCAAGAAAATCCAAATCTACCTAAGATTGTTGAAACTGATGCTTCAGAAACTAATTATGGTGGTATACTTAAAAAAATCAAAGATGGGAAAAATTTATTATTCAATTCACATCAACACACTAGAATGAAACACAGAAAAATTATTCCACTATTTAAAAAGAAATTCTGAGTATAGTTTTGTGTATACTAAAATTCCAAAGCGACTTAATCAATAAAAAATTCTTTGTAAGAGTCGATTGCAAAAGTGCTAGAGATTCTTCAGAAAGATGTCCAGAATTTAGCTTCGAAATAAAATTTTGCATGATGTCAGGCATTAATTAGCATTTTTATTTTGATATTGAGTATATACGAGTAGATACTAACTGCATCCCTGATTTTTTAACTTGTGAATTTTTTACAGAACATGATAGATGTCGTCGAAGCCAGTTAGAAATTATCTGAGTATTTCCAGCACTGAAATACAAACTTCAAAACGGATACTACCAATAAAGAGGAGTTAGAAGATATGGCAACATAAAAAATGACCCATTTAGGTTTAAAGGAAATGTATGAAAATGGTGATCCAATGGTAGGAGCAATAAACTCTTATAATGGAAATTACGATTACTATGTAACCTTTGGGCCTGAACCAGCCCCTAAGCAAGCTTCTACTACTCCAGAACCATCATGTCAAAATCCTCTGACTCAAACTCAAAACACACTCTCAAAGGTCCCCTTAAAATCAATTTTAAACCCCTGGCCTCACAAAATATTCCTACAAATCTCATTTCTCAATCCAGTTCTTATACAGCACATTCCAAACAAAATTTTAGTTCTAATATTCAATCATCTCAATCCATGCCTTCATTGTGGTTTTCGAAATCAAATTTCCAAAATATCATAACCATTATAAAAGGATTTGGTAGAGAAGACCCTTTTGAAATAGCCCGTGCCATTTTTGGTGAAAATACATTTACCAAACAATTTGACCATGTAAAAAATTATGCTTACTACCAAGCCATTCTTGAGTACACTGAATCAGCACAGTTCAAACATGAATACTAAAAAATAAACTGTTTTGATGTCTTCTATTCACAATGTAAAATTTTCGAAGTTATATCTCCATCCGATCAGTATGAAATAGTATCTGAGCCTATAGTTTTCGAAGAAGACTATTCCATTGAGCCTTTTGCGGATAGGCATTTCAATTACTTTGAATACCAACAAGCTTGGTACAACACCTTTTGGATCACAAACAAATCAAGGTCTCATACTTGGCTTTTCTATTTTGATAAAATAGCTGATATCAATTCCTTCCTCATCTAGTGGACCAACTGGTGGGAAATTTTTCGGACCTGTACCAAATATCTTATCACCATTAATTCAACAATCATTTGATATCTTTGAAACCAAATATTGTCCAACAGCCTATGAAAACCATAACTTCACACCTCTAGCAATCTTCTGTACCAAGTTCTATGCCCCTTGGATTTTCTCTTGGTCATTTCAAAGTCATGAAACACAAAGGAAAGTCTTGAAAGGATCATTTCAAGTCAAATGGTAGGAAAAATGTAATATTGTCAAAAGCATACCGCCCAACCAAGTAGACGCCTGGATATAGCAAGATACGAAGACCAAACAAATCCCTGCTTCTCAAACACCTGAGCAGATAAAATTTCGGGAATAGAGAACCTATTTTGCAGCCAAAATTACAGCAGTGAAAACCCCAGCAGCAACCTACCGAATAATGCAAGAATATCTTCAATCACACTAGAGGATATTATTGACTTGTCAAATAGTAATGATGCACTGTTATCAAACCATAAGTCATGGTTTGGGGATAGTGGATACTAAAAAAATAAAAAATTGCATGTTATTACAGCCGCAGATGATAGAATCAGCTCATATTCGTATGATATTGTAAAATAGGATAGCAGTCATTCCTAGTCTTAAAAAATAAAAAAAATTGCGTTTTATTACAGCAGCAGATGATAGGATCCTCTTATATTGATATGATATTATAAAATATGATAGCATTCATTCCCAGACTTCAAAAAACAAAAGTCCACGTCTGTCATGATCCAAAACACATGGGAACATTGTCCCATAAAGAGAAGCAGATAAGTGTGGCATTACCAAAAGAAGTATTGTACGAGATATGTCAAGATAATTACAAAAGAACCCATCTGATATTGCAAAAAGGCCTCTGCAGTTAATAATTGAAGACCCCTCTAAAATTGCGGAAGAGCCCCTGAAACTGCCTATATAATACACATGTTGTGTTGAAGATGAGAGGAAGAAAGGACAGATTTCTGAGATCTTAAAAAATTCCGAGGGTTTGGAGAATACTGAGTGTTCTATGAGCTTTGTATAACTTGAGAAGTTTGAGTACCAAGGTATTGAATAAAGTGTTGCGAAAGAATTAAGTGATTTGAAAACCTTGAGAAGTCTGAGTATCAAGGACACTTTCTGAGTGATAGTGAGTGAGTGATAGTGTGAGTGTTAAAAGAAAAAAAAAAAAAAAAACTTGGGAAGTCTGAGTACCAAGGTATTGTACAAAAATTGTAACGTTTTAATAAAAGTTTATTTTCCATTTAACTTGTTTGTTTTTTTCCTATTTATTTTAAATATTATGGACGGCCTTACCGCCTTCTAATATAAACAACTCACAACTAACTCCCCTCCCCCCTTTCGATGGGTATTGTCAGACGATTACCCCTTAGCTAATTCCCCTCCCCCGACTGGCCTTTCCATCAGTCAATATATTCCCTTAACTAATTCCACTCCCCTCGACTGGCCTTTATGTCAGTCATATTTCTTCGCCATAACAATATTCCTTCTTTTTATTACTTTTACACTTTGATTCTGCGACCTCTCTGGTGTATATATAAATATATATGTATATATATAGAAATTATTCGAATTTATGTTAGTTTAATTAAGTAGTGTTTTAGAGTTTAGGGTTTTAGGGTTGAACAGGGAACCGCAGTTGATACTAGTCTGAAACAACCTATAAAAAATTGTTTATGGGATTGAAACGAAAAGACCCAATTAGGACCGGTTAAACTGAAAAATCGATGAACTAGTAATATCGATGAACTGACATTTCATTTCTAAATTTACAAAAAAAAATCACCATTTTATCAAAGTGAGAAAAATAGAAAAAGAAAAAAAATTAAAAGCCTTCTCTTCCAAGCTGGAGTTAAACGCCAAGCCACCGGTGCGTTACATTCGATATCTAATAATTCACCAAATTGCAATTTT
The DNA here is from genome assembly GCA_023678885.1 of Pogostemon cablin. Lineage (NCBI taxonomy): Eukaryota > Viridiplantae > Streptophyta > Magnoliopsida > Lamiales > Lamiaceae > Pogostemon > Pogostemon cablin. The sequence continues at coordinate 21,777,893 of CM042971.1, forward strand.
ATTTAGTATTGAAAAAAATATCACAAAAAATTAAGAAGGAGAAAAGAGTATTAATCCACATAATTTGAAAATTGCAACAGGATACAGCGGATGTTTGTTGATGTTTACTGGAGAGAGAGAGCGCGATGTTTGCTGAAGAAAACGATCGACATATGTAAGAGAGGGAGAGAGAGCATATATGGCTGTTGAGGATAAACAGAACTTACACTACCTATCATCCTTTTTCTCGTTATATAAAATCTATCCTAACCATTAAAATTTGGGCTTTACTCTTTTGATAAAGTAGACTAAAGTCGAGTGGACTTTACTTTCAAGTGGGCATCCATTTTTTTATAAAAAATTTAAGTTATTATATTAAATTTCTCAATGATTAATTAAACTACGCAATACCATTAAACTAAATTAAATGAAAAGTACATGACACGGACCAAAAAAGATGTTGGACAAAAGAGAACAGGCGAGGGATCCTGTTACCCAACCGACAACGGAACATGCGAGGGATCCTATTACCCAATAGCCCTTCCTCCAGCGCACCATATGCCTCTAGGGAACTTCAGGACAATCCGAAGTAAGAGCATGAAACATATAGGTGGAGTCAGACTCAAGCCCCAAAGAAGTCCACCCTCTTTCAAAGGCCAATTCAATAGCGAGCAAAGCAGTAGCAAGCTCCGCCTCAAAAGAAAAACCCACCACACATAGCAAATAGTGAAGCAACCAAGGGAAAACCCTCTGTTGTTTCTGTAAACACCAGCACCAGCTACAGTACCTGGAGCAGCCTCTGCATGCCTATCTATGTTAACTTTAATCCATCCTGGAGCAGGAGTACACTACCTAAGTGGTGTGATGACAGGTATAAGTAATAGTATTTCTTTGAGTCTATATCAACCAAGTATAAGTAACAATTGCAAATTTCCAATGAAAAATAACATGTGCACTCCCTTGCATAGAGACAGACTAGAGAATAAACTAGAGAAAGCTTTGATCGAGAGTAACTCTGTTACCAAAGTAAAAGCCATCCAGCATCCGACGAAAAACCACCTGAGAACCAGAACATCCAAGCATGATGTGATCAAGGTCGTCATCAGCTGATCTGCATAAATAACATCGTGAAGGACCTCTAAAACATCTATTCAGAAAAGTATCCTAAAAAATGAGTACTCCACGAATGGCCTTCCAAACAATTAAAGATCGCCTAGGAGGAATATGACGATTCCAAATCCACTTGCCACAAGAGGTGGTAGGGAACTTCTGACGAAGATGAATATAAGCCAAACTAAAAGTAACCTTACCTAAATTTCTCAATGATTAAAAAGGTGTAAATTTAATTTTTTGATTACCGTCGGTCCGACAGATACTACCAGTTGAACCTCGAACCGATAGAGATAACAGTTCAATCCCCGGTCCGATTATAAAATATTGAAATTAGGTGTAATTTAACTATAAAAAACTTGCAAACACACCCTTAGAGTTGGTCTCTTGTACTTCCGGGTATACAAGAGGTTAAATGATATAACATTTTATTTTAAAGGAAATACATATTAATTCATAAGTATTATTTTTCAATGAAAGAGTTGGTTCAAATATAAATGTATTAATGTTTATATTAAAAAATTAAAAAAAATTAAAGTTATAAGATTTTATACTTTGGCTAGTCTTGTGTGAGATCGTTTCACGTAAAACTATTTTACACTTTTTAAATTAATTATCACTTTTTTATTAAAAGTGTTATCACTTTTCTTTAAAAATGTTGTCAGTACTTTTTAGGGTCACTAATTAGTAGATACAAAATATATATCAATATTACTATACAATATGTTGATTTTAAAAAATTAGTTTAAGATACTACCCAAACTACCCATATTAATACTAATGTGCAAAATTTATATAAAAGACATGCTATAATCATCCCTGAAATCTCTCCCTAAAATTCTCACCAATTTTGACCCAAACAAAACCAAGGAAACACACTCACCTATTTGGGAAATTCTCACCCAGATCAAAACATATGATCTTAATATAACTAATGGCAATCCATGATCAAAACCCAATGGTATGAAATGCACATCGGTGTACGCTTCATATTTTGTGGCTGAAAAAATGACAATTCTTTTTTAGTACATGATCTAATGAATAAAATATGAAATGCACATTGGTGCACATATTAATATGTACTTGTTCTATAATTTACAACCCTTATAACTCTATTTTATTTCACAAACAGCTCTTCACATAAGTGTACATATGAAATTGTACACTAGCAGTGTACATATGAAATTATATAATAGCATTTGTTTCAATGAACACTATTGTGCAGAATCTTAAATTCTACACACTTCTCATATAATCAGAGATGACGCTTCTGCTGCCTTGATTTCATATTCTGGAAGATTCCAATTTTCCAATTGGGTTTTTTCAGTCCACAAAATACAGGAATCGCTACGTAGGCAAATTTTGGCAAGGACTGTGGCATGGGTCACCAACAGAGATAATTCACTTATTGATGGATCGGGTATCCTCCAGATCAAATGGGTCATCTGGTTCTTCAAAATAGAATTGGTAACATCATTTTGTCCATCAACTCATCAACAACTCTACAGAACTCAGTTGCACAATTACTCAATTCAAGAAATCTCGTCGTGAAAGATGTTGACAATGATATTAATTTCATGTGGGAGAGATTCAATCATCCAACGAACACTTTTTTGCCAGAGATAAAGAACATAAATCATGTAAATAAATGTATAAAAAAATATTTATTACCTATTTTGAAATATGGATAATATTGGGATGTTTAAATGTAGATTTTTAGTTGTGAATATTTTATTTTTTATTGTATCTAATTATAATTTGACTATAAATTTGTGTTTTTTATAGTAATAAACCCTACTTTTTATTAATTGTGTCAATTGTCATTACTATCAAACAACTTTTACAACAACTATATATAACCAATTGCACTCTAAAAGGTCCAAAATACCCTACACCCTAAACAATCCCCACGTCCGTTACTTCTCCCTCCTGCCGCCAAAACTGACTGCGGCCCAGTCGCCCGTCGCCGCCCACCGCCGTCGCCCGCCGCCGTCACCCTCCCATATGGTAACGGACACTCACTAACACCGGAACCGACACTCACCGACATTCATATCGACATGGAACACATTGGCTATTATTAGTTGAATAGTAGGGGCATTAAAATCCAAAAAGTGTATATTGGTTAGATTTGTCATAAAAGTTGTTTGTTGTTGGTATTGTTAATTTAGTTAAATAAATGGGTATTTTTTAAAATTTTCTCTTAATAATTTATACTATAAATTGTTTATGAAATAGTTCACTGCACTATTATCATTTTCCATCAATTGAGTATCACTTTTCATTAATGTTGTTATCATTTATATCCATCTCACGAAAACCCTTACATAAAACGGTCTCACACAAGCCTTTGCCTTATACTATATATACGACATATTGTAATAAAAAGTACAACTTTCTTACGTCGTTGAATTTTGGGCATGGTGTGCCTCTGGAACGCAAGTTTCATCCTACACCCTTAATCATGAAAATATAAATATATGGACAAGTTTTGCATAAGACTGTTTCGCGTGAGACAATTTTAGACTTTTTAAATTAGTTATCACTTTCACTATTAAATGTTATCATTCTTCATTTATACCATAAATTGTTTATGAAATAATATTATCACTCTTCATTTATTGAATATTGCTTTTCATTATAGAAGTTATCACTTTTTATCTATTTGACGTAAACTCTTTCTTGAGAAGGTCTTAAACAAGTCTTAAATATATTAGGTAAAATGTGTGACTATTTATTGTGATGAATAAGGACTGTCCTCTCTCCCATACTTATGTAACCACTTTCCGTTTTCGTTCATCCCAACCTTATCTTCACCACCCAAAAAAAGGAAACTTCAGATCAACTAACAACCTCAAAAGTTCTCTTAATTTTAAAAATATCACTCTCACATAACACACATAACATACTTTATAATTTATTTATTACCTAAAAATACCACAATTCCCCTAAAAAGTCAATAAAGTTAGTCAAAAAGTTACTTTTCTTAAACTTCATATCTACAACATTGGTGAACATAAGTCCGGTACGGAGGGATTAATACTTAATTAATAAAAAATTATAATCATTCGATAAAATTATTTTATAAATAAAATTATAATAAAAAAATAAAAACAGTCTTATCATAAAAACGTCTTATACACAAAATTTGCTTTAAATATGTATTAGGGCAGCGCTATTACCACCCGAAACTTTTCTGAGAGCACCCGATAATTAAAAAAATAAAGTAAAAAGAATATTATAACCTCCATTTAAATTAACTCTAAATCATTACATTTTACCTGAAATTACTTTACCCACCCATTTTAACCTATTACTTACCCAATAAAGAATTCCAGCGATATTTTAAAAAAAAAAAAAAGAGAGAGATAAGAGTTCGTGAGAAAGAGATGAAGGCAAGGAGATGAAAGAAAATGGGTAGAACCCATTTCGACAATCGACACAAAAAGAAGAAAGAGATGATGGGAAAGGGATAGAACCCATTTTATAAATCATTTTAGTACTACTTCAAGAATCTCTCGATATCCATCCATGGCTTCCTCAGGATCTACTGCATGCCACAAATCCCACCATGAATTCTACTACATTCACTAAAGAAACTCCTCCTAAGAAAGATTTTCCCTTTCTCAAATCGAGTAATGTTGTAATTCCATCTCCCTCTCACAAATCAGCCTTTCTGCAATCTGCCATCGTTGATTCGAGGATCAGAATTCAGAGGTGCTAAATCCATGGCATCCAAGCTTGCTGGTGGTTGGAGAGAGATTCATGGTCTGATCGACTGGGAAAACCCAGCCTTTTATGTTTTGGTGATTACGGAGGTGGTGAGGCCTATGAAGGCCCAGTCGTCGTCCGGTGATGGTGGAGAGGAAAATGAAGAGCAACTGCCATGCCTGAGGCGTGACCTCCAGGGGGTTCAAAACGAAGAAAAGGACGACAACGTCGACAGCAATTTACATGATAAGGGGATGGATTGGGCGCCTCCAGGAGCAAGAGACTGCGGTTGGGATTCGACAGGGCGGAGGAGGCGACGGAGCAGAGACGAGGAGTCTTCTGTGGGTCTTGGGGGGAGAGAGAGATTGAGTGGGTTGCGGAGAGGGAGGGTGGAGGAGGATGAAAGGGAATTGAGGGGGCTGAGTTGGGAGGAGGAGGGGGCGGGGGCGGAGATGACGAGGGAGAGGCGGGAGAAGGAGGTAGCAGTGGTGGAAGAAGAGAAGAGACTGATACTCTCAATGGTTGAAGATTTGGATGGGGAAAGTAAAATTGTACTCTCTCCGTCCCAAACTGGATGTCTGTGTTAATGTAGACACGGAGTTTAAGAAAAATTGACTTTTTAGGGGTATTGTGGTATTTTTAGGTAATAAATAAATAATAAAATATATTATGTGTGTTAGGTGGGTGTGATAAAGTTGTAATTAAGATGAACTTTTAGGGATGGGGATTGATGTAATATTTCCTTTTTTGGAATAAGACAATTAGTTTGAGACGGATAAAAACAGAAAGTAAAACAACGAATTTGTGACGAAGGGAGTATAATTTTAACGTAAATTTGAGTGTAAGGTCATTTTAGTAATTTTAATAATTTTTGTAAGAGTATCGGGTGTCCTCAGTAATTATTTGGCTGGCAATAGTACCCTATGTATTAATATAATTCCGTATTTAATATGAAGGAGAAAAGAATCAAAAACATCTATTTGGAATGAGATTAATATCCGAATTAATTAGACGGTTTAAAAAAATCGAATTAACTAGACGGCTTTCAAAAAAAATATTCGAATTAGACGGAAGGAAAAGTAATCTAAATTAACGGATCCTGCAATCCTTCAATATATACGGGTAAACATTTATTACACGGTTTCCCATAATGAGTTGCGCAAGACAAATAAAGAATAATAGTATTATTTTGAGAGGGTCTCTTATGAGACGGGTTTATATGAGATAGATAGTGAGACAAGTCGATTCGTTATTAAAGTATGTTTGCTATATAAATAAATGGGGCGGCTATTCACACCCCCAAATATACTAGACGTCCCCATAAATTATCAAATTAAATTAATCTAAATTGATAAAGACATAAATACCCTTTAATTAATTAATTCTCCTGCAATTAATTTAAGAGTAATATGTCGTCTTCTTCGTTCATTCTTCCAGCATTCTTCCAGCGCAAACATCCCCAATCCGATCTCAATCACGCTCAGCATTGATTGAAGAAGAAGAGCCATCCCACGCCGATGAACCGGACGTGAAGTACGATCGCCACCACCATTGATAGTCATTGCTGCTTAGCTGGAAATAGCAGAGCACGATCGTGATCTCAGTGCAGGTGATGAGGAGGATGATGAACACAATGAATAGGAAGCCGAAGATGGAGTAGAATTGATTCAACCATATCGATGTCAGCATGAAGAACAGCTCGATGAACATTGCTCCGAATGGGAGGATGCCTCCGATCAGAACGGAGAAGATCGGGTTCATGTACTACGGCTGCTCTGGATCTGCCTTGGGATTTTATTCGTCTTCACCGGATTTTCCATGGCTGGTTTCCGGAAGCCGACGTAGCTGCCAACGAAGACGATTGGGACTGAAATGCCGAACCACATGAAGATCAAGGCAAACATTGTGCCCAACGGCACTGCACCGGAGGATTTCTAACCCTAGATGAGAGCATTGAGGATGAAGAACACTACGAATAGACGGCTGGGAATAGGAATGTTGTTTGGAGAGCGATTCTCTTCCACTCTGTTCCTTTAAATATTTTGTAAAGACGAGCAGCGGAGTAGGCAACAAAAAGACCCATGAAAACCCAAATAAATAGCATGGCTCATGTCATGAGTCCACCCCTGTTTGAAGGTGACAGGAATCCGAGGACGGCGAACACCCTATTCACGAGCTGGAAGAACGAAGAACGAAGAAGATGATGTGCTCTTAAATTAATTGTAGGAGAATTAATTAATTAAAGGGTATTTATGTCTTTATTAATTTAGATTAATTTAATTTGATAATTTATGGGGTGCGTTTAGTATATTTGGAGGTGCGAATATCCGCCCCATAAATAAAATATGTTAATTTGCCGTTAAAGTATGTTTGTAATAAATCATGCTATAACACTTAAAAACATACTCCCTCCGTCCCGTTTCAATGTTTACATTTATTTTTTGCACGTTGATTAAGGAGTATAATATTTTAATAGATAGTGGGTGGAAAGATATAATATTTAATGTAAAGTGAGTAGGTGTATTAATGTTTTTGACAAGAGTAGGTGTATTAGTGTTGGATGTGGAGACCATGGTGATATTATTAATTGTTTTAGGTGGGTCCCATATTTCAAAAAATAAAACGTAAACATTGAAATGGGACGCCCAAAATAGAAATATGTAAACATTGAAATGGGATGGAGAGAGTACTTTAATTTATTATTCATCATACTTAAAAAAAGACATACTTTAACAAAAAATTAACATATTTTACCTATATAGTAAGCATATTTTAACAACGGGTCAACCCATCTCACAATCCGTCTCACGAAATTACCGTCTCACAAGAGACTTTATTTAATATTTTAATTAAAGGTGGTACCTATTAGTAATTAAAAGTGATAGTGATGTATTGAATTATTTCATTAACAATTTGTATAAATAAAAAGTTAGAGTTAAAATCATTTTCAGACCCATAAAAAGCGTAAATTTTTATTTTAGTCCCAAAAAAATTATTTTTTTCAATTTCATCCTATAACTATTAAAATTGCTCAATTTTAGCCCAAAATCTACTGGAAAAGCTGCATGCATCTCACGCAAAGATTCAATTGGGAAATTCGATGATGGTGTCAACATGGCATGCAGCAGATTAAAATTTGACCAGTCAATTTGACAAATCATATTTAATATATATAATTATTATTTTATTTCCATGTCATCCCATTTTTAAATTTAAATATAAAATCATAATTAACTAAATTCCATAATAATCCATAAAATAAAGGAAAGGAAAGAAAAAATAAATAAGCTTATTAAAATGTCTTAATTATTAAAACACATGTGAACATTATATATATATATTAATCAAGAGCATCTGATCTGATCCCCAAACCCGATTCCATCCAAATGGGGAATTCTCAAAATCAAGAACCCTAATCCCCAATTACAACTATGAAGAACCCCAATCCTCACACTTAACTCCAAATCACACCCAAGAATTTATTATAATTTCATATTATCCAATAATTGAAAAATGTATAGCAAATTGAGAAGGATTCATATACAATATGAATATTGAATTTATTACAGAAAATAGTGAAGAGATAGGAGAGAGAGTGTGAGAAATTGGAAAGAGGTATAGCTGCATGACTGATGGATGATAATGGAAGGAGAAGAAAATTTCATTTATTAATTTCATCTTCGACAGGCTGTATTCTCTCACCTCATGCGCCTTCTTTCACACCTTTGTTTGAATTGGCTCCACCTACCTAGATCTCTCATGGTTTTTAAACTCTTCTACTCTTGCAATTTCTGAAATCGCAATCGCGAACCTTCGACATTGCCACGCGGAAATTTTTTGGAATCCTTAAATGTTCAAGTTTTTGGCCAAGAACCCTAAATTTTCAATTTGGGGGGAATTGTGAAGATTGTCAATTTGGAAAATTGTGATGATAGGTAAGGGAAATCCGAGAGATTTGTAATATAATGAATCTGTAATCCAATTACCTTTTTCAATTTCCATCACGTAATTTAAAAATAAAAAAATTAATTATATATAAAATTTGAGTTGGCAAATTCATTTTGGTCAAATTTCAAATTTTAATGCCACGTAGGATGAAACCATCGGATTCTCTAAATTGAGCTGCTACATATCTTTTTCCGGCGAAAATTTCATTTTTCGATAAAAAAATGGGACTAAAATCGATTAATTTTTATAGTTATGGGACGAAATTTTAAAAAATTATTTTTTTGGACTGAAAACAAATTTTCTCTATGTTATGGGACTGAAAATGATTTTAACTCTAAAAAATTATAACATTTAAAATGAGAAATGATACTTAATTAAAAAAATAAAAGGTAAAATTATCTCAATGTGAAATAGTCTTACACATGTGTTGCTCTATTAATTATAATATACATGGTGATGTGTGTGTATAAATATATTGTTACAAAGTTAATTTTATATATGCGTATGAGTCGTCCATTTGTTGTAGTTAGAAATTACTTTACTAGATGACAAACATATATAGATGGTCACATAAAGGCTTCGTAGTAATTTGTACTTAAAGATTTTGAGGTGAAGATGGCCATAATGGAAAATAATCAAATCCCGGACCAATTATTTCTGGCTCCAATGGAGAATTCATGTTTTGATCCTTCAGCAATGTTTGGTTGGCATCACTTGTCAATCCAAGTTCATCTTCCAACAATCCAATCCATTTGCTACATTCAACTTTCCACACTTGTTCATCCACCTCATTCGTTTCGGTTGTGTTCTCGTGATCTTCCAAGGATTCAAACAGTTCCCAAATATTTATGTCTGAATCCACCGGAATTTCGATTTTTCCATCGTCTGGAGCTGGATGCATGGCCGAAAAACCGGAAGATGTTGGAGAATCTGAGGTGGGGTGATCATGATCATCTGGCTTTAGGTTAGGATTTTTGAGAGCAACTCCAAGGGGTGATGTGGTGGAATTAGTGGAAGTGGAAGATAGAGAAGCTGAGTAGTTAGTGGTTGAAGATTGTTTGGGTTCATGAGTTTCATGGCCATGATGATGATGTACCAAAATAGGGTTGGTGAGTCTCTTCTTCAAATGAGTGTTCCACACATTTTTAATCTCATTGTCAGTTCTTCCAGGCAAATTTGATGCAATCTTTGACCACCTGCATGCATATTAATTCAATTTAAATTTGGTGTGTTTGTTTCAAATTGAATTAATAATATACCTTAAAGGAGTATATTTTGCACACTAATTGTACTTATACGAACTTATTTATCTTCTAAATATGTTATTATAAAACAAGGGCCTTATTGAATACAACGTTCCCAGAATGATGGTTATAATATCACATGAATCTAATGAAAATGAAGAGAATATTCATGCTTACACCTTGTTTAACACAGTTTATATATGTTTTATTAATTCACATATTTTACTTTATGAATTCTCATCCATTTTAATACCTACTCCATACTTCATACTTTATTTATTATTTATTATGACATAATTATTGCTAAAGTTAATAAAATTTGTTAAAATAATATTAATTTTTCTTAATCTTAGTGTAAATGTAAATTCACATTATTAAAAGGATAGATGTAGGGAGTATTTTTTATATATAGTTTAATAATCAAGTTATTTCATATAGAGCCAATGTAAGTAAGATTTATTTTAGAAAATTCGATCGTAACATTGACTTTTATGTATGTTGGAAGACTGATTTCGTCATCCATAGTTGAAGATCAAGACCCACATAATTAAAAAATTAAAAGAAAATTTAAAAAAAATGGAGTAGATGAGGTAAAGTTAGAAAAGATACTTGTTTCCAAAAGAGTTATGAAGGTTGATGATGGTTAGCTCTTCTTGAGGAGAGAAGTTGCCTCTTCTGACGTCAGGTCTTAGGTAATTTATCCACCTAAGCCGACAGCTCTTTCCACATCTCTTTAGCCCTGCAAAATTTCCAAATATTTATTAATTTAATAATCCAATATATGATCATTAAGATAAATATATATGGAGCTTAATTAGATACAAGTAGGTTTGAAGAATGAAAGAATGAGATGATGGATTCTTTCATTTGTTTGAGGACACACTAGATTTTCTGTCCTAGCTTGTACTATATATGATTTGTTATGCTACTAATTGTACGAGAGACACGTTAGGAAAATGATTATATCTAGCTATGTTTTGTGATTTTGGCGTGGCACTACATTGAATGAATAACACACATAAAGCAGAAGGAAAATTATACCCAAGTCAAGGTATAAATCCTAGCTAAGAGCTAGATATTGGATTTTTCTCCTTTCTAAGTACCTGATACGTGTGTCAATCTATAAAAACATTATGTTATAAGAGATGTTACACTAAAATATCACAAGATATCACGTGCCCAAAAAATGATGGATGACAGTATGGATAGAAAAATAAATGTGTATACCGGCTAGATTGGGCAGAGCACGCCAGTTGGTGTGCCCGTGCATCGTAATGAATTCCATGAGACGGGAGTCCTCAGAAGGGCTCCAAGGTCCTTTCTTCACATTGTTCTTATCGCAACACGGTGCTCTTCCTCTCCCCATAAGTCTATATGTGTGTATATATCTATTCTCTTCTCTCTCCTCGTAAGATTATATATAAGGAATTAACTAACAAAACTACCTTTTCACACACAAACACATTCACTCTGCAGATTGCCCTCCACTCTACATTCTATATTCTTTCACCACTTCACCTTCTCTCTTTGTATATATATAGATTTAGTGATTTAGACACCTACGCACTACGTATGACTACACACACACTCTCCTTGACCAATTTCACCTGCCAAAATCATGTGTGTGTATGTTTATTTAGAGAGAGAGGAGTATAAAATATATATTAATCATTGATTAGTAAAGTAAATGTGAATATATTTTTAAATAAAAGGTAGATAGTGGAGCCTCAACAAAATTTTCAACAATTTTGACTTAAATGAGAGAAGAAACTCACGTATGTGGAGATTTCAAGGGCTCTCCAAATGGATAACAAGGGAATAAAACTGATGAGATCCTTTTTACGTGTGATTATATATATATATATATAATATTTTTCATGTTAAAATATGGAGATTGAGTATTCTCAAATATACAAAGTGTATAAATTTATAATATTTTGTTTTAAAATTATACATTTTAATTAAATCGCACCCAACGGGCAGGTTAATTTTGTCTGACTGTGGCATTTTAATTCCATGTCACGCCCCCATTTCATACTAAAACGTTGTCGTTTTGTGATGAGAAGAAGAAACCCAAAATCTGATTACACCTTCTGCCATTACTTTTTCAAGCTTTGAATTTTGAGTTATGGACATCGTAAGTTGTTGTGGCCAAGATTAAAATCCTATTTCATTCTCAATTTGATTTCATATAAATATATAATATATCTGTGAGAATTAATTAAGAAAAAAATGAGTTGGAAATTTTTATAATCAGATGCAAAAAGGATGTTTGTCTTGGATTCACCTTCTTCCCCCAAATCCCTCTCTCTCTAATCTTGATACAGATGAGTCAATTTGGAGGGATAGAGGAGCGGGCAACTCGCCCCATATCAAGAATGAAAATAATGGTGGTAGCGGGAGGACTTTCACCTTATTCCCATCCACAAATATATGCAGCTCTTCGCTGTAATTATCACCACCGGATTTCGATTGGGCCTAGAGCACGATGGGCAGGCCAATTAAAATCCTCTATTCCACTTTGGTATTTCACTCCTTATTTCATAACTTATTTCCTATTAAAAAACTATATCCTAGTTAATGACCATTAAACCCTTGGGGCATAGAGTGAAAATTTGACCATTGATTACGATACGTGTCAAAAATCTAATTAATGCAATAATAGATGAAACACATAATGGAATAGGTGATCCCATTTGTGGGGCCGGCAGCGCGTGGATCAGTTGGGCTGTAGGCGTGGACATGGTTGAAGCGGCCGACCCACTTGGCGTAGTGGATTGAACTAGGGTTCGCTGAATCAGTTTTCAATTTAGGAACTCCAATCGCTAACCCAAAACGACGTTGTTTCATTGATGACATGGTGACATGACATTGAATTAACATGCCACGTGAGCAGTCGTGCAGGGTTAACCTACTTATTGGGTGTGATTTGCACCACTCTTAAAAGTCAAGGTTTTTTTTGCAATTTTAGAAAAGTAAGGATTAATTTATAATACGTTTAAAATTTATGATTTTATATGCCATTAACTCTATATTTAACAGTATTAAAAATAACTTTCGAGGAGTGTGAGATTTTGAAAAATGGAAGTTTGAGCATATTTATGGAAAAATATTTATTAATGCTTCTAACTATCAAATGGTGTACCAAAACTCTTACAACAAGTCATTCATCTATATTGATATAAGCCACAATATTATTTATAATAGAACTACGATATGAAAATAAATATGGGGAGTTAAAATATTATAGGCATTTTTTTCAGAGAATAATTCCATGTGAACGGGTGTAGCATGCATGTCCCTAAGAATATATATATATATATATATATATATATATATATATATATATATATATATATATATATATATATATATATATATATATATATATATATATATATATATTTTTTTTTTTTTTTTTAATATTCTAAAGGAGAGTTTAATTTTGATGAGGTGTCTCCACCAGAATTAATCTCAATTATTTTAATTTTTAATTAAAATGGATAGGTAGTGAGACCGTCTCACTTGAGACCATTTTTCACTTTTTAAAATAGTTATCACTTTCGCTATAAATCATTATCACTTTTGCTATAAAATGTTATCACTTTTTATTTATACTATAAATTGTTCATGAAAAAACATTATCACTTTTCATTAATTTATTATCACTTTTCTTCATAAAAGTTATCACTTTCTGGCCGTCTCACATAAGGGCTTACGTGAGACGGTCTCACACAAGTCTATGCCTTTAATTATTAATTAAATTTTAATATAAATAAATACATATATTATTTTAAGATTTGAATATGATATTATCAAATCAAAATTAATTACTATTAATTAAAAATTAATATAGATAAATATATATATTTACTTTAAGATTTAGAAAAGTTATCTCTTCCCAACCTATAAATAAGACTCTTTATTCATTCGTTCTAAACACATAATTTATTCATCATGAGTCCTGCCGAACAAAAGTTTTCTTCAAATTTTTAAGAAAGGTATCTGTTTTTATTTATTATTATTATTATTAATTATTATTGATTAATTTTTATTTTCCTTTTATATTTTTTAATTTAATTATTTGTTTATTAATTTTAGCTTTTTTTAAAAGAAATTGTTAGTATGTAATTTTATAATCTTTTGAATTTTTTTACGTAATTAAATTTTTTTCATGGTTAATTTTACAAAACAAAAAATTATGATATCACTTTTGATTTTTTTTCATTGTTTCTTTTATATTTTTTACATTTTTTTATTATTTTTTTGTTTTAGTTCTATTTTTTAAATTATTAGTACGTAATTTTTTAATTTTGGATTTTTTACGTAATTAAATTTTTTTCATAGGTAATTTTATAATTTTTTTAATTAATTTAGTTATGATTCATTTTGATTATACTTTATTATTTAAATTTTTTTTTGTTTTAATTTGCTTTTTTTAAAAAAAAAATTATTAGTATGTAATTTTTTTTATTTTAGGTTTTTTTTTTCACGATTTACAAATTTATTTAATTAATTTTGTTGTCACTTCTTTTTCTTTTCTTATTTCTTTGAATTTATTTATAATATAATTTTAAAGAAACATATTCGTTTTTTATTAGTATTATTATTATTGATTAATTTTTATATTTTTAAAATTATTTATTTATTATTGATTTTAGTGTTTTTTAAAAAATTGTTAGTATATAATTTTATAATCTTTTATAGTATTTTTTTAACGTAATTAAATTTTCTTTCATGGTTAATTTTACAAATTTTTTTAATTAATTTTTTTATTAATTCACTTTTAATTATATTTTTCTTGCTGTTTCTTTTATATTTTCTATATTCTATTTCGATTATTTTTTGTTTTTATATAATTTTTTTTGTTTTTTTATTGTTAGTACGCAATTTTTTTAGTTTTTTAAATTTTTTTCACTTAATTAACTTTTTATTTTCATAGTTAATTTTTACAATTTTTTAAGATTTATTTTATATGTTATTTTATTTTTTATTTAATTTTTTTGTTTTAATTTCTTTAAATTATTAGTATGTAATTTTTAATCGTTTTGACGTTATTAATTTTTTTTATTGATTTTACTAATTTATTTAATTAATTTGTTATGACTTTATTTTTTTTCTTATTTCTTCAAATTTAACCATAATAAAATTATTTTTTATTTTTGAATTATATATATTAATTTTATTATAAATTTTCTTTTATCTTTTTTTAAAATTTTTAAATATTTTGTTAATTTTTCTTTTAATGTAACGCCCGGGTTAAGCTATGGGGTTGGGACGCTACTAGATATAAATTCCCCAATATAATAATAGAGGGGTCGAGATTGCAAAGCGAAATAATATAAAAAAAATCCCCAAAGCGATAGTATAATAAAGTAAAAGTTGCATAAAATTATTACATATTAACATCTACTCACCCGAGTAGATTGAGATATCCAAAACAAGTACATTCAGATGATATATCTGAAATAAAGTTTTAACAGAATACTAAAATATATGTCATAATATAAAGTCTTCTAAGGCTTGTAAACTGCGAAGGCCTCTCCATCTTCTAAATCTGGTTCTGAAAATCGATAAGGGGTGAGCGTCTAAAATACACTCACTGGGTTAACTTAAATGATTGCATAGTTAAAAATAAATATGCATGCCGAATATACCATAAAATGTAACATATGTCAATTTAATAAAATAATTTTTCATATAGTCGTTCGATAACTGAATGAAAATATTTTAGATCGAACCGTCATCCGATAACTTGTGTTAGTTGGTATATGTACACCGGGCCATCACCTAGCATACTTTGAAATATATTTTAGTAGTGAACCGACGTAGTCAGTAACTTGTGTTAGTTGGTATATGTGCACCGGGTCGTCACCCCGTACAAGTGTTAGTAGAAAAAATTATTTGTCATCGAACTAAAAGCACACATGACACATAACATGACATATAAGTAACACATATCACATCTTAACATAGCAATCATGACATAAATATAGCACTCGGTAAAGAGTGAAAGTTACCCCACCTTAAACTTATTGGAAGTATGTAGAGTGGACTGCTAAGCTTGCTCACTCTCTGATATGTCTGCAAAGGTATATTAAACTAAATTCTACTTTTAATAATAAAATTCCAAGTACTTAAGTTAAATTTTTAATATTATACTATAAAAATAGACTAATTACTAACTTAAGAAAATGTAAATAATAATAAATAGAAATACATACTTTAAAATTTTTAAGATTAATAATTTATAAATCATAAATTACAACTTTAATAATAATTCATAATATTAAAAATATGGATACAAATGACATAAATAAATATTAAATAAAGATTCTAATCCTAAAATAATAATAGTGACAAAATTATTTTTAATATTTAAAAAAATTAAATTAAATCAAATAATAACTATATACATATATATTAAACAAATAAATATAATAAGATAATTAAATAAACAAATACATAAGTAAGTAAATAAATAAATAAATAAATAAATAATAAATTAATTAACATAATACGCACACACGCACCCACTGCACAGTTAGTTAGAATTCGAAACTAAGTTTCGAATTTTTGAAGCTAAATATATATATATATATATATATATATATATATATATATATATATATATATATATATATATATATATATATATATATATATATATATATATATATATTGCAATCAAATTTTTGAATTATATCAAATTCTTATTTAAACTTACTCTAAACTTTAACTTTATTACAAAATGACCCAACTTGAGTTATACAACTCCATTTGAAAATCCGAAAGTACGTATAGAGTCCTCGCAAGGTGAGGATCACATGCATACCAATTTTTCATGAAAATAACGAAGTTGAAAGGGGACAAAATTTTGTACGAAGTGGATATCTTCCAATTTTCTCCATTTCACGTCCAAACTCAAAACTAATTATATATTTGTGATCCTCGTGAGGAGAGCTTCAAAATGGCCTATAATATCAAAGCTATGTCGCAACGAAATAAAATATGCCATTAGAGGGTCGAAAGCTTCGTCTTAAGTTTTTCTTACTCATACGAAATTCATTTCACAAAAGAGTTATATATATGAAATCTACACATTGAGACGATCATTTTCGTATATAACATGTTAAGGTTTACTATTATTATGAGAGAGTTTCAATTTGAGCAGAGTATATGTATATGTGTGTATATATATATATATATATATATATATATATATATAGGAAGAAAATTTCTAACCTCAAATTGACTTCCCCTTGGTAAATAGCCGATTTACAGTGATAAAAGAGAAGGATATATATATATATATATATATATATATATATATATATATATATATATATAGAAGGGAAGTGATATGTAATAATAATAATTATTATTAGATCAAAATTTTTCAAAGTTATCCAACTCCTACGTCATCAACTCATCTAATGATTACTACTGTTGATGATCTTATCTATTCTATCCTCTTTTTTTTTTTATAATGAGTATTACATTTAATTTTTTAATTTTTTTTAAATACATTTTAACCAACATTAAAATTTAATAATACATAAATAATTTTTTTAAAATCGAATATGAATGTGATATTTTTTATTTTTATAATTTTTGCTCTTTCTTTTATATTTTTCAAAATTTTCTTTTGATTAGCTTTTGTTTTTTTTTATTTTTTTGTTTTAATATTGTTATTTTGTTTTTAATTTTTATCAGTATGTAAATTTTTTAATATTTATTTATTTACATTAATAAATTTTTTTCATGGTTAATTTTATTATTTTTTTAATTAAATTTTTTATGATTTTTTGTTAGATTATTTTTTATTTGTTTAATTTTTTTAATTTTTGTTAAATATTTTTTTATTTCGTCAAATTGATTTGTATTGATTTTTTTTATTAATTAACTTTATTATAAAATATTTTCATCAATAGTTAAGTTAACATATAATTTTTTTGGTAAATTTAGTTTTGCAACAGGAATCTTAACAAAATTTGAATAACGAATTCAATATTTTTTTTAAAAACAAAATTGGTAAATCAATTTATCAAGGAAATTAAGCTTTTACCATGGAAGCAAATTCACATTTGAATATATATAAATTGAATTTTACTCTTGAATATAAATTTATATTAGATTATAATTGAATAAATAGTTATATTAAACTTGAATTATATTTTTTTAAAATTGTTGAATAAATAATTATATTAGACTTAAATTATATTTTTTAAAATTGTAACTTTACCACCCGTATAATACACAAATTCATACTAATATATATATATATATATATATATATATATATATATATATATATATATATATATATATATATATCTACTGGTTGGGTGTCAACCAAAGTCTCATATCGATTAAAAATGGGAAAGGCTGTGGGTTTATAAGTGTAGAGTAGAGTTCCCTAACATGCATAGCTTTCATTGGGCCGATAAACCTAACTCTTGTATCAGATGGGAAAGGATATTAGCTTAAAATTGTGGAGTATACTCTCTCTTGCATGACCTCTTTTAGGTGTGAGCCCAAAGAGCAAAACCCAAAGAGAAAAATCGTAGCATGACCTCTTTTGGGTGTGAGCCCAAAGAGCAAAATCCAAAGAGAAAAATCATGGGTGGCTCAAAGCGGATAATATTATGCCTATTGGATGGTCAGTGGGTGGCTCAAAGCGAAAAATATTATGCCTATTGGATTGAAGACAATATTATGCTTATTGGATTGAGTGCGCGGGCCAGTGGGTGGCTCAAAGCGGACAATATTATGTATATTGGATTGAGTGGGCCTAGCTTTCGCTGGGCCGAAAGAGCAAAATCCAAAGAGAAAAATCGTGCGGGCCAGTGGGTGGCTCAAAGCGGATAATATTATGCCTATTGGATGGTCAGTGGGTGGCTCAAAGTGGACAATATTATGCCTATTGGATTGAGGACAATATTATGCCTATTGGATTGAGTGCGCGGGCCAGTGGGTGGCTCAAAGCGGACAATATTATGCATATTGGATTGAGTGGGCCTAACTTTTGCTGGGCCGATAAACCCAAAAGCAGTTAACCAAAGGCCGATAAATCCAAAAGCAGTTTTTTGATAATATTCATTAGTTTATACTCCCTCAATCCCATCGAAAGATTCTCATTTAACTATACTGGATGTCTCATTCAAATATCTTATTTTTCCTTAAAAAATACATATATAGCCCACCACAAATGGAAACTTATAAATGAAACGGAGTGAATATATTTTTATTAATATAAATAAATATATATGAATTGAATATGGATACAAAAATTAGTATCTGTACACCAAAATGCACAAAATATTTTTAACTTCTCACAAAATTTTATTTTGTAGACGATTTCATACAAAACTAAGGCTGATTGATATATATATATATATATATATATATATATATATATATATATATATATATATATATATATGATTGGTGTAGATGTTCCCTTTAAAAATGTCGTGTTATTTAGAAGGCTTAGTATTACTCATCGAAAAGACCTTTCCTATCAATATTTTTAAGTTTGTCGATTCTTCAAATATATTATACATTTATACTTATCAAACTCCATAGTCAAATTTTCGATCTTGTTAGTGTTCTTTAGAATGTTTAGCACAACTCATCGAAAAAGAGTGGTAGTTTGTCACAGAGAATTGTGATATTAATCAAATTGTTCTACAAAATAATGATCAGTAGAGAGAAAAGAAGTATATGGATATCAACACGTTATATATCACGTCTCACTTCATATATCACCCATTGATTAAAATTAATTAACCAATATTACACGCATGTACATATCCATGTTAATTACAAATTCAAATGATGAATGGTTAAAGTTCAACCAATAATTAATACAATGTATACAAACACAAACTGGAGTACTTAATTTAAACGGTCCTAATCGATCATATTATCCACACAAATTGGCTGGCTCAAACGCATTTTAACAGTTTCACTTTTCAGCTACCATGACTTGATCCACAAAATTGAATGCTGAATTTTCTTATCATTAATCCCTATATAATAAGTAATTTCTATTTTATCATAATATATACTCCTTTCGTCCCCAAAATATTTCACATTTTTCTTTTTTATCTGTCCCATCAAATATTTCATATTTTACTTTTATTAAAAGTGGTAAAATACAAGCCAAAAACTTATTTTCTCCATTTGTCAGACTTTGGGAATGAAC
This sequence comes from Pogostemon cablin, assembly GCA_023678885.1. NCBI lineage: Eukaryota > Viridiplantae > Streptophyta > Magnoliopsida > Lamiales > Lamiaceae > Pogostemon > Pogostemon cablin. The sequence goes on from CM042971.1 coordinate 21,798,095, forward strand.
CAAATGAACTCACATGTTAAATATTTAGGATTGCAATCTACTGCGGTAAAAACAAAAAAAGAGATCTTCAATTACTCCCTTAGAAAATAAATATGTAAAAAATAAATGGAAGAAAATTCAATCATTGCCTACTAGAATTTACAATATTTTTTAGGATATAATTTTTTTCTCCCCTCTACCATCAATTCAACTATGTATGAAAGATGCTACAATAAAATAACGAAAGAAATTTAGACCGCATAAAAATCTCGGCAAACACTCCTAATTAAGGATTTGAATTGAAGGAAATATTGTTAGAAAAATGATCTTGAAATAATCGTAGATAATAACAAATTGATTGAATAAAGTAGTTGGATCACATGAGCTCACTTTATAAAGTGAGAGGATAAACAATTTATTAAAAAAAACAACAAATTAATATATATATATATATATATATATATGACGAGGAAGAATTATGAATGTTGCTTACCTAATACAACTCAATTAAGGTTCCGTATTCTTTTCTTTGAAATTGAAAATCAGTAGCATCAAATTAAATCAAGAAATCAATGTCAACAAAATCAACTAAATACATACCGATTAGATAGAACAAAAACACCAACAACGTACTGAGAGTCCACGCATGTCTGCATCAAATAAACAAAATGTCTTAATTGCATATTATTATATTGAGTTATTTTTGTTGTAAATTGGGTTTACATCATAAATCCTTATAAATTTTGTGATCCCTTGATTTAAACACCCTAACAATACATAGGATATATAGGATTGGAAGGGAGGACCACAGAATTTATACCGTGAACCCGGTTTACACAATTATTTGTGTATTATATTTAACACAAACTTATTACATAGCAATTTACATATATAAGAAAAAACTCATGTGAAATAATCTTATAGAATGACACTATAATGACGGTGATTATGTCATTATTACTTTAAGAGGATTATGTCATTATTGATACATTTCTGTCATTAAAGATCTTTAGCTACGAAAGCAATAATGACAAAATCTCTATAATGACAAAATCTCCATCAATATAGATATTTAGCAAAGACTTGTGTACAACCTTCAATTGGTACAACCTCCTTCCTTCACCCTCAGTGTGTGTTTTCCTCTTTTTTTTTTTTAATTGTTGCTCTATATTACTGTTTTTTTATTTTAAGGATATAATTGTAATTTTACCCTTGTGATTTAGGGTATAATTATCCCCTAGGGTTTAGGGTTTAGCGTATAATTGTAATTTTACCCTTGTGGTTTAGGGTATAATTATCCCCTAGGGTTTAGGGTTTAGGGTATAATTGTAATTTTACCCTTGTGGTTTAGGGTATAATTATCCCCTAGGGTTTAGGGTTTAGGGTATAATTGTAATTTTACCCTTGTGGTTTAGGGTATAATTATCCCCTACGGTTTAGGGTTTAGGGTATAATTGTAATTTTACCCTTATGGTTTAGGGTATAATTATCCCTTAGGGTTTAGGGTATAATAGTCATTTAAATAAAAAATTATAAATAAAATAAATAACAACATTAATGAAGGAGTAGTAATTAATTAAGAAGGGTGGGGATCTTGTACCAATTCAATTGGTACAACGGTTGCACCCTAGTCTCTCTCTAGATATTTTTATTGTAGTGAATTGTACAAGATTATTAAAGAGTGTTAATATTTTTAGTAAAAAAAGTAATGATTAATCAAGGAGACGTCTAAAACAACCGTCCAACTGAATTAGTATTTCATGCCGTGATTACAAAAGCGAACCAAAGAACGAACAAGAGGAGGCAACGATTCAAGATTCAACCGGTCGGAGAGGTTCACTCGGAAAAATTGAATTTTATATTTTTCAATTATATTTTATAGAATTACCAATTATAAAAATATAAAATCACCTAATTTTTTTTTAAAATTTAAAATACAATTTAAAATCAAAATATAATTGAATAAAAATATCTATAGTTCATAATTTATACTTCATACATAGTTTATAATATACCCACTCAATATTATAATTCATAATTTATCCAAAATATTAATATTATATTTTAAAATAAATAAAAATAAAAGTAAAATATCATAAAAGTAAAAAAAAATAAAAAAATATAAAAAATGCTGAAACCGGTTCAACCGGTTGGACCGGGTTGAGACCGGTCCAACCCGATTCAACTCCAAAAATGGATTTATGGTCTTTTTGGACCGGTTCCCGGCCCGATTTTCTAATCATTGATTTCATGAATAGATGTATGATAAATGAAAAATGAAAACATCGTTGATAAAAAGTAATAATTATTAAGAAGAATGAAACGTCACCATAAGATGGTTTCACACTAAACTTGCTCATTTACATATTATAATACACTCTACCAATGTCATGCTTTTTTAAAAAAAAAAATTTACCACTATCTAAAACACTTAACGTACTTTATCATTTATTTATTAAAAAATATCATATTATTTTTAAAAGTTATCATTTTTTTTAATATCCTAAAATAGGAGTGCAATCTTTTATAAATGAGTATATGAGATAATATAAATTTGGCAAATTATTATATGGAATGGTTCCATTTATGAATTTTTTTTATTACTATTTCACCTGCAGTTGAGGTTTAATATTTTACCCTTCTATAGAAAAGTTGCACATGAATATTTTAATTTCTATTGGTCAGTTACATCTGAGATAGGGTTCGAATCTGCTTCCAAACAAAAGAATCTTGTCAAGATGCTTGTTTTCAAAATATCCACTACTGAAATTTTCTTTTAAATCGTAATATATTTATTTTAAAAAATTCTACTCAAAATTCTATTAATTGCATTATTTGATAATCAATAAACTTAGTTGTAATTGAGGCTAAAGTTATAAGGGTATGGAGCGAGACTATTTCACGTAAGATTATTTTACACTTTTTAAATTAATTATTACTTTAGTTATAAAATATTATCATTTTTTATTTATACTATAAATTATTTATAAAATAACATTATCACTTTTTATTAATTGAATATCACTTTTCATTATAGAAATTATCCTTTTTTATCAATTTCATATAAACATTTACATCATATATATATATATATATATATATATATATATATATATATATATATATATATATATATATATATATATATATATATATATAAAGTATAATATAACACAAACTTTTCTTGCTGACGTGTCATCTCCAAAGCGCTCCAATGTGACGACAGATCAGCTATATATATATATATAGTGTTTATATCTGAAGCACGTACGCTAAAATATACTAATTATATAAACATTTAATTTTCTACCTTATTTGTAGACTAAATTACCAAAACGCCCATCGAGATTTGTCCAAATTACCAAATAAATCTTGTGATTTAAAAAACTATCAAATACCCCTTTAATTTGTATATTTGATTTGAATATTAATAAATATACCCATTTTTTAAAATAAAGAGGAAACGAAATTATATTAATAAATACTCCATGTATTTAACATTGTATTTTTATATTTTACTAATTTAATTTTTTTTAATGTAGAAAATTGGGTTTAGAGAGATTTTTTTATTTTTTACTTGTTATAAAAAATTCATAAAAAAATAAATAAAAAGGTAAAAATTAATACAATATTAAATATATGAGCATTGATGTCATTTTCGTATTAAAAAAAATAAAAAAATTCTCTTTGACCCTAGTTTTCTACATTTAAAAAATAAAAAAAATTTAAAAAAATGATATAGTGAAATTTAAAAATACAATATATTAAATACATGAGTTTTGATGTCATTTTCATCCCTCTTTATTTTAAAAAAAGGATATTTTTATTAATGTTAAAAAAAACATAGATCAAAAGGAGTAATTGGTAGTGTTTCAAACAACTAAATTTATTTGATAGTTTGGAAAAATGTAGGTTTTGATAATTTACCCATATTTAAATATGAAAGAACACAAGAAATTGGATAATTACATACCATAGCGACTATAATAAATGTTATGGATCCTTATTAATTAAATTACCCATGCATGCATGCATTCTTAAAAATTAAATATAAATGATCGCATTTTTCGTATAATTAATTAGTAAGTGGAAACATATTATATTTCTTTTAGAAGATCGATGGTAGGTAACGTACATGCATTTATTATATTTTACCCTAAATAAATCATTTATCATTTTTTAAATAGTCATTACTATCGATCTCAAAGATAAGTTTACATTTACTATTTTGATTAAGAAAAAGTTATTTTTAACTAATTTTATTGATTTTTAGGATAATATAGTATTTATAGATAATAAATAATGTATAAAGTATATGTGTCTTAAAAAATGATGACAATTTTAAAATCAAATTGTATTTTTAAAATTTGAATTGAGAGATTATTTTCTTTTTTAGGGACCGGGTGAATCTTATTGTGGGACGACTGAATAATGAAAGGGTGAACAATCATGAGACGAAGGGAATAGTCTGGTAATTTGTTCGAATTGTCTTATATTTTTTTATTAATTAATTATTATTTTTTATTAAATGAGTTATTATTATTTATTTATTCTACCAATTGTTTATAAAATAATTTTGACTGTATAATTATTATTACTCCTTCCTTTTCATTTAAGATTGCACATTTTCTTGATATTTTACAAGAGAGAGGTAAATTTTTAAGGGGCGGGAGGGAGTATTTTTTGTCCATCAATATTATAATTACTTATATATTTTACGTTAATTCATCCTGCGATACGTTTTGGTGCAAAGTTTTCACATGAGCATAAATTTCAAGTAGAAAGGTGTCCAAAAATTTAAAATCATGTAAAGTTTAGTGATTTAGGTCACCCATCGTGGATATATATACTATTAATTATTACCGAAAATTAATCAGATGATATTACGTGGTAAATTATTAGACAACGGTCACAATAGGTCTTATAATTCAAATAAGCAAGTCTCCCAAAGTCAAATGTATTTAATGGAAAGAGGAATGTTAACCAAACATACACATTGAATTTTTTAGTATTTTAATTCCATTGGGCACCTAATTTTGACATCTCCTTCATGGGTTAGTACGTATTTTTACTTACTTTGTAAGACTTTATTCCTACAAATTAAATTTTATTTTTTAAAAATATTTTACCGTAGTTAAAGCAAATATCTAAATCTCAACATATGCTTGTGTACGTGTGCATGACGTGAGGCAATTTTAGTGCACGGGTGAGGTTTTGCGTCATTATACACGTTTTTTTTACTCATCTCATTTGAAGAAGTTTTACAAAATTTTCATTTCACACCACACTTTACACCTCAAAAATAACAAAATAATTCTATCAATATATCCTCTACCTACCGAATAATTTCAAAACTGTCATTTGAATTTATTATCCAATGTTTTTATAATTGAAGTAAGTGATTGTCAGTTATCTCAATAGTTCGAGATTCAAGTGATCGGATCAATTGAACTGGCGATTCAATTGAAAAAATAAAAATCTCCCATTTTTAATAATATCTCTATAGTTTACATATGATTTTACATTAAGATATTTAATACTCTCTCTATCCCGGCACAAGATGTGCATTTTTTTTTTGCACTTAAATTAAGGAATATAATATTTAATGGGTAGTCGAGGAGAGAGAAATAATATACTCCATATATTGGATAGGTATATTAGTGTGGTGTGTGAGTCTTATTGAAATAAATTATATTGGATAGGTATATTTTGTGTGGGTCCCACTTATAAAAAGGAAAATGCACCATTATTGGGAATGACGAAAATGGTAAAATATACCCTTGTTGTGGGACGGAGTGAGTACATATAAATCAATATCTATTAAAAAAACAAGTTTATCATTATATCTTTAATAAATTTCAATATGATTGGTAGAAAGTAAAACACAAATGTATTTATTGTTTATCAAATTCGGTGTAGTTAATAACATGTTCAAATTCCCTAAAAAAATGAATGAAAAAAAATTGATAGAGACATTTCATCGATTACTTAGTAGGCATAAATAACAATATAGTTAAAAGTAATTTTGCAAAATTAGAATTTACGTGTGAACTTGATTTTCACCGTACATAATATATAAATCATAATCTATTTCCATCGGATACTCTCATATGATTTATTATTATTATTATTATTATTATTATTATTATTATTATTATTATTATTATTATTATTATTATTATTATTATGATATATAATTTATTTGTTTATTTGTTTTTCACGTCCTAGTTTCTAGTAGGGGTAATTACGGTGTTAATTGGCTTTTTTCGGTTAAATTTAAATTTTCTTGCTAAGGTGCGGTTAATGGTATAATTTTAAGTTGCGGTTTTTCCATAAAAAATTATTATGCGATTTTGCAATTGATTTTAGCGGCTTTGCGGTTCCTTTAAAAAGAGACAAAATATTTATATACATACTACAACACTTTTTACTAAAATCTCTAATAACCTCAAAGTAACATTTGAAAATATTGATATTACTAAAATCTTTTACTTGTTATTGCTTTGATGTGTGATTAAAAATGGAGTCAATTTAAAATATTTAATGAAGATGGGCAATGAAGTGGTAACATATGGGCACTTGGATTCTATGGTCTTAATTAGAAATTTTACAATTAATATTTGATTTTAAACCATATTTGTAAAACTATTAAATTAATATTAAACATAAAGTATATGTGTAATGCATATGCGGTGGAATTGTGAATGCATTCGTTGTTTAAGTGTAATAATATGTCCCCTAGCTCTGATTAGTTTAGGAATATTACACATATTTTTATAAATATCAATATTATTTAAATATTTCATATACGCCGGTGCAGTGCGGTTTTACTAAGAAAAATAAAAATTGCATTGTCTATGCAGTGCGATTTTATAAAAAATAATTAATCACGATTTATGTAAAAAAAAAAAAAAAGCTAATTGTGGTGTGATTCAATGTAATACGAACGGTTTAGACGGTTATCGAAAATATTTGCTCGCCCTAATTCCTAGTCTTTGGTTTGGACATTTTCATACTCCGTTAAATGAAGTGGAGCTTCGTTTGCCCAATATTAAAATCGTCGACTCTCTATTGGGCTTATCATTGCAAGCCACCATTTGCTGGACTCATCTTGCATTAAAAATATGGGCCAAGTACAGACAACGTATTATTTAGAATTTACAAACTAATGAATGTTGTGTTAAGTATAATTTATTTCTTTTCAAAAATTATTTTAAGGGCCAAATGAACCTTATAGAAATTTTATTTTTATTTTTATTTATCTTTGATATTCGTCTATTTTTCTGCGCACTACAATATTTATCATAAAACAGTATTTCGTAAATAAAAATTTGGGCGGCGCTATTGTCACTCGAATATTTACTAAGATCACCCGATTATCTTAAAAAGTTATATTAAAATTACTAAAACAGCCTAACATTTAAAATATACATCCAACTTATAAAATTTATACTTTTACTTTCTGCACCCAAAAATCCTAACATATCTGTCATTAAAACCCTTAAAAAAAATCTGTTAAAACGTGAATGAAAGAAAGAAAAACAGGAACGAGATTAAAACCCTTAAAAAAGAATCTGAAAAAACGTCAATGAAGAAAAGAAAAACAGGATAGAGAGATAATGAGAAGTCAAAAGAAATTTATTTCAGTACTTTTGAATTTATTCTATATTTTTATACAGATTTGTTTTTTGATAGTGTTAGATATATGGATCAAGATTTAGAGAATTGGAAAATTATTTTTATTCACGCCATTTCATCACTGGTTCGTCGAAATTTGGATGGTTTTTAGTTGAAGGTTGTCGAAAAAATTAAATGTTTCTTCAGTAGACTTTGCTTCTTCTTCTTATTGGTGGACTTCTTCTTCTAATTTAGGGTAGAAATTGAGTTATTGAAATGGGATTCCCTCACGTGTGTTACTTTTTTTTTCTTTTAATTTCTGGGATATTGTGAATATTATAAATATATGTAAGAATTTGGCTGCAGGAAATAAAATATATACTGTACGTAAATTTAAAAGCGTGGGTTATTTCAGTAATTTCAAAATAATATTTTAAGAAGATCAGGTGTCCTTAGTAAATATTCGGGTGGCAATAGGGCAGCCCTAAAAATTTTCATTCCATTTAAAATTTTCAAGTACTCCTAGAATTTAAAATGAGGGGGATTATTGGGTAACATAGTTATCTATAACCCAAAACTTCACCGATTATTACATGTAACTAATCTTATATTATTTTTTAAATAAATATTTTATTTGCCACATCATCCACATTGTTTATTTTTAACATTTGAGAATGATGGGGTTGGATATTCTTACTCAAGTTGATTTCCCTGTTACATTTTCGGTGTTCCATTGGTGTTCCACAACATAAAAAAACTATATCCTACAAATGACTAATAAACCCTTGGGGCAAGCATTGAATTTTGGGCATTGATCATGCCACGTGGCAATCATTTAATTAATGGAATAGGAGATGAAACACCACTATGTAACAGGTGATCTCATTCCATTCTTACTTTCTTAAATATCTCCCTCAACAAATATTAATATTTACGGATTTTATTAAGATTTTTTATTTTAATATTTTTAATTTATTAATACTAGCAATCATAACCCCGTACGTTGTACAAAGTATTTACTTTTTAATTTCATTTATTTTTTATTTTTTACATATACCTCCTCCGTCCATCCTAAAGGTTCTTATTTTACCATTTTTAGATGTTCACTCTAAATTTATCAACTTTCTTCTTTTAGTAAAATAGTCAAACATATTACTCACTACTCACTACATATACAATTACCCACTACACATAAAAAAATAATAATCATTAATTCATGTGAAAAAAAAATTAATGACCACCTTTAAAGTAGGCGGAAGGATTATCACATTGTAATTTTTTTAGATCAAATGTTTGAAAATTGATTAAATTTAAAGGGTCTGTAATTTATTTAAATTATTTAAATAATTTGAAAAAAAATGATTAAAAATTTATTTTAAATGTACTCGATATTAATTTTTACATTCCTTAAAATGGAGTAACTATTTATAACACATTGAATAAATTTTATAGAAAAGCGAGCAGTAATTTTATGGTACCATAAAAGTATTATATTATTATGTGCATAATTTTTTAGATTAAAGAATACAGTGTGAAGTTATAGCATGCAGGAATAGAGATGGAAATGGGTAAGGTACCCGCTTATTTTGGGATACTCATACTCATATCCGTTTAAATATTAATTACCCGTATTAGTACTCGTCTCATTTTAAATTAATATTTTATTAAAAATTAGTATACTATTATTAATTAAATATAAAATAAAATCTATTATTTAATTTTGTGGTACCTTAAGAGTGTTAATATTGTACTATATATTATTATGTACATAAATTTTGAAATAAAAAAAGTGTAAAGTTATAGCATATGTAGGACTAAAAATAGCAACCGGCAGTGTACCCGTCGCGTTAAAAAAATTTATTATTATACTCGTGCCCGACTCATATCCATTCATCAAAATTCGGGGGTTATCCGTACTCATTTAATATTCATTTATTTTATCTATATTTATATTTATTTATTGTTTAAATTAATATTTTATTAAAATATTTATTATTAATTAAATATTATATAAATTCTCTTTTGATATTGAATTAATTATATTTTAGACAAAGTTTAAAATTAAAATAAGTTTTTAACATAAGAAAATATTTTGGACAATGAAATTAATAATATACAAAATAAATAAAATATTACAACAATAAAGATAAAGATTGTGTAAATGATGTTATGTATTCACGTTAAAAACCAAACAGAAAATATTACTTTTGACAGTAGGTTAAAATGGGAGGGAAAATTTTGGTCTAATTTTGACTTTTAAAATGTGTTTTATTATATATATAAATAAGTTTAACATTAAAATAAGTTTTTAATATAAGAAAAAATTTTGGACAATGAAATTAATAATATACAAAATAAATAAAATATTACAAGAATAAAGATAAAGATTGTGTAAATGATGTTATGTATTCACGTTAAAAACCAAACAAAAAATATTACTCCCTCCGTCCCCTTGAAATGTATCCGTTTACTTCACGTGGACTAAGGAGTATAATAATTTAATGTATTTTGAGGTGAGAAATAATATTTTAAAGTGTAGTAGGTAGTTGTATTAGTGTTGAGTGTGGGGCCTGTTGGATTGTATACTAAAAGTCTAGCTTTTTGTATGAACAATGTTATAACAATTAATTTGAAATGAGAATCATATGATCAAATGATTGCATCTTATAATTTATTTATATGTTCGATGCAATAGTCCACTTACTTTATACTGTAGATAATATGTTGTGCGACAACACGCGAAAGATCATATTATCGGTTTCCTTATAAAGTATAAACAGATGCTCACAATCGAGATAGACGGGGACTCTCTATCGGGATGGTTGTAGTGTGGTTTGGTATTAGCTTGTCTTGGCTATAGAATCACATTAGTGCACTTGTGTGTATTGAGCAGGACCGCTTGAGATCGTTTGATTTATACTGACTTATAGGAGAACTTGATCTCAGTTATTATGGATGTTCGTGCTCTTAATCCCTATACAATAACCTCGACACATAGGGCAGTATGTATTTCTTTGATTCATCAATGGGTGAGATTTACATGCAATTAAATCAATAAACTCGGTGAGTTGGGAAGTAGTGCTGTCTCTATGGTGTGCTGTTGATTGTAGAAGGAATCCGTGTCCGTCATAGGTTGATGATGTCCCCTTGAGGAGCTCATAAGGATTATCATGTAAACCCTGCAGGTGGAATTTATTCCGGCATGATAATGAGGTTGAGTGGTACTACTCTTGGATGAGATATTAATTAATTGAGTTGTCAGTAACTTAAATTAATTAATGGACATTGTATATCTTAAACATGGGGAGACTAACGGGCTCATAATAAGAAGGAGCCCAAAACGTAATTTTGGGATTGGTATGGTAGTGCAGTAATAATATTTTAGTGGAATATATTATTATTATTGGACTTAAGTATAAGCTTTGGGCTAAGCTTGGATACTTAAACCCAATGGAGGCCCAACCCAATTTCTCCTCCTGGTCCCTGCTGTAGCCCATGTATATAAGTCACCTCAACTTATCTGAAACAAAAATCTAATTCATTATTCACGTGTGATGAGGGTTGAGAGCAGATTGAGTAGGTCTCGTAGATCGTCGCCCACACGACGTCGAGATCGGACTTGGGACATACAGCAGAAGACCGGAAGGTCGTTTGCTGCTGCAGTTCGTCATGTTCCAAAATTCATATAAAATCATACAGTTCTTTGATTTTGATGTATTATATACTGATGGAAAGCCGTCGAAGAGAGGATCATCTGAGCATAAAGATCACTCAATTTCGACATCAGAAGAGGAACTTATGGCTATTCTCGTGGGACTGCGCAGACTGCCAGCGAGAATTCAACCTCTACATCAACCCTTGGTGAAAGGTAATGCGTTTCATGTTTACTTGCTTCCGCTGCTTGTTAGAAATACATGGAACCCTAACGGGTCACGTTAACCAAACGATCGAATGCCAACAATTGGTATCAGAGCTTCGGTTTCGTGGTGAAGCGTGACACGTTAGGCTAGGGTTTATGTGATTAATTTTTCGGAATTAGGATCACATGTTTAGGGTTTTGGTTTTATTGCGCAAACCATGAATATCCCTATTTAATATATACCCTATATCATATCTATTCGTCCATGGTTGTGTGTGAGAGGATTCGACGAAAACTGTTCGTCAATTTCACATGCAAGGAAGAATGAGAGGGCAAAAAAAATAGAATCACGCTTTTGAGAGAAAATCCAGCGTAGTGATATTGCAGAGGCAATAACCAGAGTTTCAACGGTCGGATTGATCTGTAATTTGGTCAGCACGTTCAGACCTTGTGGATGTACATTCTGAACGGTGGAGATCGAATTTGGAGCCTTTTCTTGCTGGGAGTACGCTGAAAACAGAAGCAGATATTTGGGCGATTCTGTTTTGCGCAGTCGAGGGAAAAGGGCCGTTTCTGACAAACTAATCGTTGGATCGAGCTGTAATTTGGTCAACACGTTCAGACCTTGTGGATGTACATTGTGAACGGTGGAGATCGAATTTGGAGCCTTTTCTTGCTGGGAGTACGCTGAAAACAGAAGCAGATATTTGGGCAATTCTGTTTTGCGCAGTCGAGGGAAAAGTGCCGTTTCTAACAAACTAATCGTTGGATCAAGCTGTAATTTGGTCAGCACGTTCAGACCTTGTGGATGTACATTCTTCACGGTGGAGATCGAATTTGGAGCCTTTTCTTGCTGGGAGTACGCTGAAAACAGAAGCAGATATTTGGGCGATTCTGTTTTGCGCAGTCGAGGGAAAAGTGCCGTTTCTAACAAACTAATCGTTGGATCAAGCTGTAATTTGGTCAGCGCGTTCAGACCTTGTGGATGTACATTCTGAACGGTGGAGATCGAATTTGGAGCCTTTTCTTGCTGGGAGTACGCTGAAAATAGAAGCAGATATTTGGGCAATTCTGTTTTACGCAGTCGAGAGAAAAGAGCCGTTTCTCACAAAATAACCGTTGGATCGATCTGTAATTTGGACAGCATGTTCAAGACTTACAGTAGTAGATTCTGGACGGTGGAGATTGGATTCTGAGGTTCTTTCAGTTTCGAACTACGAACGATAGTTGGTGTAGTTTGGTGTTGCGCGTTGGGCTGAACTTGGTTCCATGCAAGTAGGCCCTTGGACAAGCGACAGTCCGGGCGAGGGGCGCTCGTCAAGGCACTTGGGACGCTCCCTGACATAATTGGCGGTGGGATATGACGATGGACGTCTTGGGGCACAAGCAATCCTGCTTGTTGCGTAAGGCATAGATTCCACAGTAGGAGTGTCAGACAAGACATTAAAATTTAGAGGCGTTTTTATTCCTAATATATATAACTGTCATAATTGATTTAATTGTCTATTATTATTATATATATATATATGGATGCCTGATCTCTATGATTTATTGTCTTATATAGAAGCATGCTAGATTGCGTATTATATTTGGTATATTATATGCATGTATTGCTAGAGTGTTGGATAAGACATCCAATTTTAAGAAAACTAATTCCTAATATATAACTGCCATAATAGATTGTATATTATTGTTATATATGGATGTCGAATTAATTCCTAATATATGACTGCTATAATTGATTTAATAATCTATTATTGTCATATATGAATGTCGAATTAATTCCTAATATATAACTGCTATAATTGATTGTCTATTATTGTTATATATGGATGTTGAATTGATTCCTAATATATAACTGACATAATTGATTTAATTATCTATTATTGTTATATATGGTTGCTCGTCGATATCGATGATTTTGATAATCTAGACGATATGACGATCGATATCAATAGTTTTGGAATTTTGATAATCTTGATGTTTTTCGAATATTTGATAATCTAGTCGATATCGATGATTTTGATAATCTGGACGACATCGACGGTCGATATCGATGGTTTCGAAAATTGGACAATCTGGAAATTTTGAAAATTTGATAGTCTGGAAGTCTTTGCTGATATTCGTGCCTGGTGGCGAACAATCGAATTCACTGATATATAACTGTTAATGATTGATTTAATTATTGATTATTGTTATATATGTATACATGACTCTCTGTGATTTACTGCTTTATGTGCCGTAATAGAAGCATGCTAGCGTTGCGTATTTTATTCTGAATATCATATGCATGTAAAAACCCTCGGTGTTAAATTACTAAGTGGGAGAGGGGATTGGTAATTAATTCCCGCGGCCTCCATTATTGGTTTGTAAGTGATGTGGGTAAACTTGCGCGTTGGCAATAGAGCCTTCCTCCCTAACGGATGAGTTTATTCACGGATCACTGGTACAAACTTCTTTAAATAATTATTGTTTGTAATGTGATGCATATGGACTTGCGCGTTGTCTATAGTGCCTTCCTCCCTAACGGATGAGCTTATATGCGGTTCACTAGTACAAACTTATATAATTGATGGTTGTAGAAAGTTATCTGAGCGCGTGTGTACTTCTCCAACAGTAAGGCACATAAGCTTGGGCAGCGGACTTGGAATCAAATAATGGTGCACACTTAGATGTAAATAATTAGTATCCTCTCCAACGGAGTCACTGCTATTATTTGCATGGCTAAAGAGGAACCGACTATTAATTATTTTATCATGAAGTTAGGTTGACAAATGAAATTAATGGGTAAAACCTTCTCTTGTAAATGTTCGGGTTTGTAAACGTCCACACTAACGTGGCTTGCAGACTCACGGTGCTTGAGATGTCGGTGAATTTTATTTTTATATTGTTTTGAGGGAATCAATATAAAAGGATAAAATTCGAAGTTTTGATCGGTAAATTAATTTATGATTCTCTAAATTTCAAATAGTTTTATTTCACTTATGGTTGACTAAAAGAAATTATATTTACTGGTCCAAAATTAGATGATTAGAAAAGAATCTTGGTTTTGAATTTTACTGCTTAAGAAAATACATGTGTGTTCTCACAATGGACGTCTCATGATGCCTATTAAAGTCTCTAGTGAAGAGATGAGAGGTTCATAGAAATATGATGGTCTCATGTAACTCTTCGGATACTTAAGTAAGTTAAAAGGCAGAAGATCATGATTTAATTTGATGAATGAATTGGGAAAGCATGGAGTATAAATTGAAGGGAAACCTAGATCAATTTAATTCTTTGTGAATTGCCTAGATGTTTTTGAGTAAGTTCCACCTGAATTACAATAGGATGTATATGGTGGAAAACTTCTGGCAAAACATGTAGCAAAGGAAAGTCATTTTCATCATAATGTGAACAAGTTTTATATCTTATTCACTAGTTGTTTAAAACATGATTAGTGATGGCATTTACTGACACGAAGTGTGTAGATACTGGAATCACTAAATGTTTATTACTAAGTGAGGATAAGATTGTTATGACATGGGTAAAACTACAAGAGTAGTGGCTATTGCAGTGGGAGTTGTCTATTTATCTAATGATATGAGTAGACGTTTGATTTTATGAAATTGTCTTTACGTACATTTTCATAGAAAGAATTTGATTTCGGTTTCTATGCATTAATAGATGGATACTCCATTTCATTTAAATGACATGGTCATTATAATGAATGATAGAGTTGTAATCTGTTATGGTACGTTGGTGAACAATTTGTACACTTTTAAATCATGTTTATCCCCTGGATGCGACAAATAGTAATTAATAATGAGTCTTCTAATCTAGTAAGAGAAAGGTACCTTCGGAAATGAATTTCCCACCTTAATGGTGTGACGAATAGAAGGAATAGCACTCATATGGTAGTGATTAGATAGATGATGAATTATTTGGAATTACTAAATTCATTTTATGGATATGCCCTAGGAACAGTAATTCGTAAGAATATTTTTCTATTTGTGGGATATCCTAGAAAAATGAAGGATGATTTATTTAGTCCACAAGATCGAAGAGTGATTGTTAACATAAACACTAGATTTTTGAAAAAAGGACTATGTAATAAATCAAATACCCATGTATAAGTTGTTCTAAAGGAAGTGAGAGGAAAACACAAAGTATAAGTACCAAGTGTACAAGAGGATATACCACAAGGTAAACTACAACGCGTGTCACGTCTGATATACAATTGCATGTAGTGCCTTGTCGTAGTGGGAGGGTTCTTCGACAACTTGTAAGATACATGTTTTGGGAAAGTCGTGAGACTTGGTCCCTAGCAAACATGAAATGGACCCACGGATACGACGAAGCACTACAAGTTAGAAATGCCTAATCCTAGCAAAGTGCAATGAATATTAAAATAGAACGATTTTAAATTAGGTCTGGATGCTTGTTGAACCGCTAAATGGCGTAAAAGCCATTGGAAGCGGGCATGCAAGAATAAAAGAGGATCATAGAATAAGGTGAAAACCTTGGAAGCAAGCTTGTTGCGAAAAGGTATACTCAGAAAGAAAGGGTTCGATTATGAGAAAACCTGTTCGCCGGTAGCTATGCCTAAGTTGATCCGAACTC
Source organism: Pogostemon cablin (assembly GCA_023678885.1). NCBI lineage: Eukaryota > Viridiplantae > Streptophyta > Magnoliopsida > Lamiales > Lamiaceae > Pogostemon > Pogostemon cablin. Next base: position 21,814,152 of record CM042971.1, read on the forward strand.
TTTTATTTGTTGCTACTCATATGAAATATGAGGGATAGCAAATAGATGTCGAGACAGCTTTCCTGATTGGAAGTCTTAAGGGAAACATCTATGTGAAGCAACCAGAGTGATTCATTGCAAAGAGCTAAGAGCATTGTGATAGTGAGCTTAAAAGTGTCCATTAATGGACTAAAACAAGCTTCAAGATCATGAAACATCCGTTTTGATGAGGTAATCCAGTGACATGGATCTAATCAATGATCGGATGGGTCTTGTGTATTGAAAAGAGTGATGGAAACGTGGTGGTATTTCTTGTACTATACGTAGATGATATATTGCTCATTGGAGACAATGAAAGAGTATTGTCGGGCGTATGTGTATGGATAATAAAGCGGTATGAAATGAAGGACTTAAGAAGAGCAAAAATATCCTTTTGATCACGGTAATACGGATCACAAGAAAGGATATTATGCTTGTCTCAAGCTTCATAAATTGATACGATCCTTACTTGTTTTAGCAAGTGACTTTATCTAAGAAAATATGTCTTGAGACACAAAAGGAAGATAAAGGTGATGAAAGCGGTTCCTTATGCTTCGGCGAATAAGGAAGCTTAATCTTAGGAATGCTATGCGCGAGAATGGATATCTATTTGGCTGAACGCATGAACAGTGGGTATCAACGTAACCCGGAACAAGAATGATGAACTGTGGTAAGACATATATGAAGTGCCTGAGAAGGACTGAAAATTATATGTAAGCTTACTGGGCAAATTCACTGCTTCTTGTGGATTACGTAGATTCAGATTTTTTAGTCAGATTGGACGGCAGTAAATCCACCTCAAGGTTATGTGTTTAATTTTAGGAAGTTGAGTCATAATGTGGAGGAGTGTTATATAGAAATATATTTCAGACTCCGGACTCCATCATGGAAAGATGATAAATTGGAGCCTATGAGGCAGCCAAAGTATCTGTATGACTCTAGAAACTTCAAGATGGACTTCGAAGTGTTTCTAAGTTTGCCCAAGTATATCACAATTTATATTGATGATATTGGTGCAGTTGCAAACTTGAAGGAATCACGAGCCCATAAGGCAATTAAACATATGGAGTGCAAGTACCACCTGTTACGAGAAATCGTATGATGAGGGGAAGGTTGTTGTCGCCTAGATTGCATCGGATGATGACCTAGTAAATCCATTTACAAGGATATTAAGGCGAGAGCTTTTAATGGTCGTGTAGTGGGAGTGGGAATCAGATGTATGGCGGAAGACATGACAGCATAGTCTTTTAGTATAAGTGGGAGATTGTTGGATTGTATACTAAAAGTCTAGCTTTTTGTATGAACAATGTTATAACAATTAATTTGAAATTAGAATCATATGATCAAATGATTGCATCTTATAATTTATTTATATGTTCGATGCAATAGTCCACTTACTTTATACTGTAGATAATATGTTGTGCGACAACACGCGGAAGATCATATTATCGGTTTCCTTATAAAGTATAAACAGATGCTCACAATCGAGATAGACGGGGACTCTCTATCGGGATGGTTGTAGTGTGGTTTGGTATTAGCTTGTCTTGGCTATAGAATCACATTAGTGCACTTGTGTGTATTGAGCAGGACCGCTTGAGATCGTTCGATTTATACTGACTTATAGGAGAACTTGATCTCAGTTATTATGGATGTTCGTGCTCTTAATCCCTATACAATAGCCTCGACACATAGGGCAGTATGTATTTCTTTGATTCATCAATGGGTGAGATTTACATGCAATTAAATCAATAAACTCGGTGAGTTGGGAAGTAGTGCTGTCTCTATGGTGTGCTGTTGATTGTAGAAGGAATCCGTGTCCGTCATAGGTTGATGATGTCCCCTTGAGGAGCTCATAAGGATTATCATGTAAACCCTGCAGGTGGAATTTATTCCGGCATGATAATGAGGTTGAGTGGTACTACTCTGGATGAGATATTAATTAATTGAGTTGTCAGTAACTTAAATTAATTAATGGACATTGTATATCTTAAACATGGGGAGACTAACGGGCTCATAATAAGAAGGAGCCCAAAACGTAATTTTGGGATTGGTATGGTAGTGCAGTAATAATATTTTAGTGGAATATATTATTATTATTGGACTTAAGTATAAGCTTTGGGCTAAGCTTGGATACTTAAACCCAATGGAGGCCCAACCCAATTTCTCCTCCTGGTCCCTGCTGTAGCCCATGTATATAAGTCACCTCAGCTTATCTGGAACAAAAATCTAATTCATTATTCACGTGTGATGAGGGTTGAGAGCAGATTGAGTAGGTCTCGTAGATCGTCGCCCACACGACGTCGAGATCGGACTTGGGACATACAGCAGAAGACCGGAAGGTCGTTTGCTGCTGCAGTTCGTCATGTTCTAAAATTCATATAAAATCGTATAGTTCTTAGATTTTGATGTATTATATACTGATAGAAAGCCGTCGAAGAGAGGATCGTCTGAGCACAAAGATCACTCAATTCCGACATCAGAAGAGGAACTTATGGCTATTCTCGTGGGACTGCGCAGACTGCCAGCGAGAATTCAACCTCTACATCAACCCTTGGTGAAAGGTAATGCGTTTCATGTTTACTTGCTTCCGCTGCTTGTTAGAAATACATGGAACCCTAAGGGGTCACGTTAACCAAACGATCGAATGCCAACAGGGCCATGTGTGATCACATCAATTTAAAAAAGAAAATAGATATTTTGTAATGGGACGGACCAAAATGGAAAAATGAATACGTATCAAGGGATGGAGGGAGTACTTTTGACAATAAATTTCAATTAATAATTTAAAAAAAATTAAAAAATAATTTGGATATATAAAAAGACAATAAAAAAAATATAAAATAAATAAAATATTACAAAAATAAAGATAAAGATTGTCCAAATTTAATATACTAAAGGAGAGTTTAATTTTGATGAGGTGTCATCTCCACAATTTTTCTCAATTATTTTATTTTTTTATTGTTCATATATTTATATTTATTTATTATTATAATTAGTAGAGATATAATTAGTAGAGATAAAGAGATATTTTTAATATATTAAAAATTTTCCACCTATAAATAATAGTATTTTTTATTAATTATTTATCTCCCATGTGAGAGATAAAGAGATATATTTAAGATATTAAAATTTTTCCACCTATAAATAATGTAGTACTTTTTATTAATTCATTATCTCCCACGTGAATTGAATAAAAGCTTTCATCAAGTTCTAAAGAAAGGTTCCGGTTGTTTTTTTTTATCTTATTTTTTAAATTTTTATAGATTAATATCATATTTTCTCTTTTATGTTTTTTAAATTTTCTTCTAATTATTATTATTTTTTCATTATCTCCCACGTAAATTGAATAAAAGCTTTCTGCGAGTTGTATGCGTTGCTTTTTTTTTTCTTTTTAATCTTATTTTTTAAATTTCTATTGATTGATATATGTCGTCTCTTTTATGTTTTTTAAACTTTCTTTTGATTTTTTTTTTTTGCATTAGTATGTAGTAAAAATTAAATTTATCTTATGTAGTAATTTTTTATTAATTTTTTTCATGGTCAAATTTTTAATTTTATTAATTAACTTTGTTATGATTTCTTTTACTTTTCATATTTTTTAGAATTGATTTATATTAGTTTAATTTTACTTCTTTGTATTAGTTTTTATGTTTCTTCTTAATAATTTTGTATTTTTTTTATTGTTAATATTTTATTCTTTTCTATTTTTAATTAGATTAAAACACACTGTATTAATTTTTTTTTATAATTCTTCCTTTGCTATTTTTTTTTTATTAATTACTATTAAATAGTTTCATTATGTTATTTTAGTTTCTTTTGATAAGAATATGTACTGCCTCCGTCCGGTTCTAAGGTATCATTTACTTTTTTGCACATAGATTAAGGAGTATTATTATTATATGTAAATTGGATAGTTGTATTAGAGAGAAGTGGTGGGTGTACTTTTTACTAAATAGGAAAAATATCCACCTTTGAAGTGGACGCAAAAAATAATAAAAATGATATCTTAGAAGCGGACGGAGGGGGTATTAATTTCACTATAATTTTGATAATTTTTGAAAGTTTAATTTTAATGAGGAATATTATTCTCAACTATAATTTTTTTATTCTTAATTTTTAATAATTATTTTATAAGTATATCTCAATTAATATATTTATTCATTATAATTAGTTGGAGATATTCATTCATATTCATATATACTCATATCCTATCATGCATATTTACTTAATATCATTTATATTAATTATTATTTGATTTATTAGAGATAAAAAATATCTTTAATATACTCAATATCACTCAATTTATAAATAAGACTTTTTATTTATTAATTAAATAAGACTTTTTATTTATTAATTATTAATTTCTCATGTAAATTATCATATTGTCACTTTTATATTTTTTAAATAAATTGTTTTAGCGTATCATATAATATCTTTAATATATTAAATGAGAGTTCAATTTTGATGAGTTGTCGTCACCAAAATTAATCTCAATTATTTTAATTATTATGTAAATTTTAACATAGAGATATACTTATATTATTTTAAGATTTGAATATAATATTATCAAATCAAAATTAATTACTATTAATTAAAAACTAATATAGATAAATACATATATTTACTTTAAGATAATATGATATTATCAAATCAAAATTAATTACTATTAATTAAAAATTAATATAGATAAATACATATATTTACTTTATGAATTAGAAAATTTATCCTCTCTCCACCTATAAATAAGATTATTTATTCATTTGTTCTACACATAATTTATTCATCATGACGAACAAGAGTTTTCTTCATATTCTAAATAAAGGTATCTGTTTTTTATTTTATTGATTAATTTTTATTGATTCTTTTATATTTTTTAAAAAAATTTAGTATATAATTTTATAATCTTTTAATTTTTTAACGTAATTAACATTCTTAGGTTAATTTTTACCATTTTTTTATGAATTCAATTTTGATTATATTTTATTTATTATTTCTTTTATATTTTTTATATTATCTTTTGATTATTTTTGTTTTTATTTTTTTTTTTGTTTTAGTTTTTTTATTGTTAATATGTAATCTCTAAATCTTTTAATTTTTTACGTAGTTAATGTTTTTTTCATGAATAATTTTACAATTTTTTTATTAATTTTGTTATGGTTTCACTTTTTATTTACTGACCAAAGCCATTCGATTTTATGTTTCCCTTTGACATGAACAACATGACCACTGTTCGGGAGGAGAGGAACTTGTTGATGAACTCCCTAGGACACACTGCTCTGTCCGTGACTGTGAAGACCAATGGGGATTGGAGAGCCGTGGCTAGGTTATGTGTCGAAGGTAGGTTGGCGGAGCTACAGTAAATTGTGGAACAGAGAGAGTACCATCCGCCACTGCACCAACCATTACAGTGGCCACAGTAGCCCGAGGTCGAGCATCGGGTAGATGAGCAGCCAGAGATGGAGATTCCGGAAGAGGAGCAGCACGACGCACCTCAGCATAAGCCAGCACCGCGTCGGCAGCGAGCTGTCCCGAATGATACACGGGAGCAGCTCCGCCTTATTCAGGAGCAGCTGGTCGCAATTGTTGCTAGCCAGCAGGAGACAAACCGACAGCTCGCACTCGCCAACGCCAACTATGCTACGTTGAATGAGAAAGTTGGTAGGTTGGGTGATAGAGTTGATTACTTCGATAGACACATCGGTGATCTACACCGGATTGTGGAGCGGAGGCTTGATGATGAGGATGATGATGCTCCGGAGGAGTAGTTTTTCAGGTTTTCTTTGGTTTCCTCCGATTCATCTTGATTCCATTTTTTTTCCTTTTATCTTTAGGATGGGGTGTGATTCATGCGTGAGTGGAATGTATAAGTGATATCTTGTATGATTGATTGGGTATAAGCTTATTGATTTTTGTGCATTCATATGTTCATGTGTTAGATTCTATTGATGAAAAGCATGTTTAGTTGATAAGTATGTAGAGTTCTTGTGAAATGGATCTTAATTATGTGCTATGAGGAGTACTAGGATTACCTATGTGAGGATTTGAGCTTTTTAATCATGCTTGAGCATGATTATTTTATTCTTGAGAGGATCATTCATATGAACGTATTCTAGAATTTGGCTTGGAGTCTTGTGTAAGACTTATGATTGATAAAATGCTATGACATGATCTTAGGCCATTATTTTGTGATAAAGCTACTTAGCCAAAGTTATCTTTCCTAACGATCTTATTAACCTTTGGATGCCCCGTTGAGCTATTAAAGCTTTTTCTTTGGTAGCCGAAGTAAATAATCTTATAAGCCTTTACTTGAGCCTTGATTAACCTATTCATTGGTAGAGAGAGTGGAGGTGAGTAAGTTTTGCAAGAAGAAAAGGAAGATAGAATATGGTTGGATGAAAAGAATATGGTTAAATCTTGTTTAGGGGTAGTGCCCGAAACTGGTATCCCGATGGCTTTTATACATGGTGTATGAAGCTTAGCAGCTGAAGGCCTATACATGAGAAGAAGGGTAGTGCCTAAAACTGGTACCCGAGCTTTTAACGAAAAGATGATGTTGATGCCATGAAAAGAAGGGAAAATTAGGAATTTTACAAGTTCAAGAGACGACATTGGAGGAGAACTTGCTATAAGCAGAAGAAATCGAGTGCCTCCAAGGTAACTCTCTACTAGTGTCTTAAGTCACTAAGTCCAAATTTTTCTACCTTTTCCAAAGAGCCAACATTACAACCCCAAAACAAGTCCTTTGTGATCCTAGTGAAGAGTTGATTATAAGTTGATTTTTGAGACCTTTGCCAAGCTTATGGTTACGTGGTTAGCCATAATATAGTGGGCATGACCAATTAAAGAAATTATCGAACCACAGGGAGGAAGGTACTAGAGTTTAATCGATCTCGTATTTGTCATAGTATTATAGAGATGAACGAGAAGGGGAGATAATCAAGAAATGACAATAAAATAAAAGGATAGATGAATGGAAGATGGATGAATGAGCCAAGTAGATAGAGATGAGATTAACAATACTTAAAGTATGGAAAATCTAGGTATCATGCAATGAATTCATATGTGTCATGGGAAAAAGGCTAAGGGCCAACACTAAGATCACCTAAACTCCCTCTCGGAATGAATAGGATATAGAATGACATTCATTGGATTGGTTCTCACTCAAACAATTCCAACTAGGTACTAAGCTTGAAATGAGAGTCCCTTCACATAATCTATTGACTTCTCAATCTAATAAATGATATGTTCTATCAAAGGGTTCTAAACTATGAAGGACTTCTCAATCTCTTCACAATCTATAATGCACATGAAGTGTTTGATGAAATGATTCACTTAATTATCCTAAATATGCAATTGACTTCTCAATCTAATCACATGCTTAACACAATTAAACACACAAATCATCATAAACCTCAAGATCTAAAGCATCAATGATAGAAAATCAATTAACCCAATCAACATAATCATTCAATTGCAAAATACCAAAAATTATCCAACACAATTCATATTGCTAATCTCACAAGGGAGATTAGCCTCTCATATCCATAAGAAAATTAACATAGACATTAATTTCCTTACAAAACATGATAAACAATAGGTTTCAATACAAAGTGTAGATGAAAACTCCCTTGGATGTCTCCAATGGTGATCTTCTTCTCCCCCTTGCAATTCACCTCTCTTCCTTGCTTCTCTAGCTACTTGGATGAAGGATTTGATGGTTGGATGAAGGTAGATCCAAAGGATGAAGAATGGATGAAGGTGAAGGTGAAAAATGGAGGAAAAGGTGTGTGAGGTGTGTGTGGAAGAGTGGATTTCGGATCTCTTTTTTCACATATTGAAGTATTGGGTATTTATACCCCTTGGGAGGCTTCTAGAAGGATTCTGATGTGTTTCTGATGCTGCAGCAACACGACTCGTGTGCTGCAACACGACCACAGGGTGGCCGTGTAGGCGTTTCTGATGTCAGAAAACGGCCAGGACTTACAGGGCCGTGTTGCGTAACACGGGTCGTGTTGCGTAACACGGGCTACGCAGTCTCACCGTTTCGCGCATAACTTTCACATCCGATCTCTGATTTGAGTAATTCTTACGCTCATGTGATCCTCTTTTCTTTGGCTTTCTATCCATATAAAGATCTGACAAAACTTCCAATATTTGAGGGTGTAACAAGTCATCCAAAGTAGCACAACCGTACTGAGTAGGAACAGCTTGTGCGACGTCACCATTTTAATCATAACTTTCTGGTTTCGGCTCCAATTGAAGTGTTTCTCATACCAAAATAATCCTCTTTTCTATGGCTTTCCAACCATGTATTACACTTCTAGTTTTGAGCTCCACAAGAGTACAGAAATATTACACAAGTTGGACGTGTGTTTTTTCAGCATTTTGCTTGATTTGACTCATTCTCCCTCGTTTCAACTCCGAATTGAGATCCGTTTTTTCCTACATCTTCCTTATCACGTCTAGGATCCATTTTTACCTAAAAATCATACGTTTAAGCTCATTCACACACATTTCAATAAAAACACAAAACACAACCAAATAACACATAAAATACGGATAAAATCATACGAAAACTCACATAAAAAGATACTAAAATCTAGGTGAAAATATCACTCATCACACCCCCAAACTTAAAGTGTTGTGCGTCCCCGCACAACGAAAATGATAAACCAAGGAGAGTGATTTTCACCTAGGAAAAGACTAAACGAACATAAGTAACAACATATCAATAATAATAAGAATTACAAACTATGCTAAGGCATCCTACAACATTAGATTCATGACATGAAGAATTAACGAGTTCAATCACAAGATAATATTAGTGTAATATAGTCTCTTTTTGGTCCAAGCCTCACATAGGTTATAAATGTCACTCAACACTCTTTAAAGTAAGGTAAATCAACACTCATCAATCGATTAGCTCGACTTGCTATAAGCTTGCTCGTGGACTACATTCACAAACCACCAAAGTTTAAATTAATGATCAAAAAGGTCTTTTATTAAGGATGTAATGATAGGCTCTTTGGTAGGGTAGGAAGAGTATGGATAATATTGACTAACAAGTGTAAGTAATCGAAGAGATGATCAACTTCCTCAACTTCTCCACTTTTCTTTCTTCCTTTCTCAACTTTGGTAATCACAAGCACTAATCATCAACTTTCCTTAGATTTTTATCTTCTTTTAATGCATGCTTCCTTCTTTGAACTTTTAAGTACTTGAGCATATTGTTATGCTTTGCTCATTTTCTTGTTTTGGGGTTGCATGTCCATTCTTTCTTGTGCTCTTTTTCATCATTTTTCTTGCTTGTTTACCATTTCCTTTTTTCTTTTTCTTCTTTATCAAACCTTTCTAGTTACCATCTCCTCAATCACCCACACAAATGGTATATATGTAAGGCTTAAGTGGGTAATCATGGCTTGTAATGTGCTTATATCACAATAAATAGGCTTTAAGGCTCAAAGTAGTTGACTAGGGATGATGTTCATGGTAGGGAAATATATGGTAATGACTATAATAACAAGGATGGCCTTAGATCATGTCACTAATCTCCACAAATCGGGCTCGTTCCTATAGTCCTTGAGCAAATTCTAGCTTATCAAACACAACCAATCCACTCATGAAGAAAAATACCATGTATGCACGGTTGAGGCTCAAACGCTCACAAGCTTGTGCTCGGACCTTAAGAAACTTATTACACCATATTCATCTCAAAATTGAACAAGTTAAATAAAACATGTCACAATTCGAAAGTGTAGCGATTCTTAATCATAACTTGTCATCACTTACTACCACAACATATCATCACTCATATTCAAAAATGACTCACAGCATCCCAAAACAAACCACCAAACATACCAAGACAAAAATAAGAAAACACACAAAACATAAAATAAAGACTCAACAAACAAGAAACAAAACAAAAACACATAACATGCAAGAATAAAAATCACCATCAATAACAATAAAGCATACATTCAAATCATCCATAACAATGTAAGCTCACAATCATCCCAACCTTGATTGAAAAGAAAATCCTAATTTACGAAAATAAACATCCCAAAAACATAACACATAAAGTAGCATGCTAATCACATCAATACACATCAAAATATGTCAAGCAACTAGAAGTGATAAGGTGTAGAGTACTCCCTCAATGGGCATTTGGTAAAGAAAACGTTAGCTCCAAGCTCCATTCGTGCTTCCAATACCTTTCATTCATGCTCAAACACTCAGCAAACACCGTTAGCTCAACAATTGCATTAAAAATATGGACTCACATGCACTTCAACACCACCAATCATACCAAAATCAAACCAAACTCATGAGAAAAATTTTAAAATTAGCCCAAAAATACGAAAAATATATGCTTTCAAGACAAAGTATGTCACACCACGCCATATCCCCCCAAACTTAAATTGAAACAAGAGTTTCGAGGTAAGTTTGCAAAAAGTGGTGTGACTTACTTTCACACTTCAAATCAAGCACTTATCGTTTGTCCAATACGCATTCTCCTCACAAGCACAATCAACATACATACCAAAAATGCAAAACAAGCAAATCCACAATCCTTATTGAAAGCAATAAATAAAGCAATAAAGATAATGATGGGTTGCCTCCCATCTAGCGCTACGTTTAACGTCTTCAAGCCGGACGGGATATGGAGAACTCATCGGAATGGCCACGGATATCTTTCGTCCTTGCCATCGAATTTTAACCGTTGTGCTTCTTCCTCTATTAGGCATTTGTGGCAAGTGACGACCTCCGTTATATCCTTCGAGCATGGCTTTAAAAATTCGACTCTCTTGAGCTTACACTCCATTTCCCTCTCCATTCTTGAACACCACTTATTCCTCCTTACCAAATAGATCTCCAACATCTCTTCGAGTTCTCTTTTGTTTCTAAGAATATGGGAAAAATCAATGGGTAATACAAAGTCAATGTAAACAATATTATCAAGTTCAAGGCAACTTAAAGAGTTTAAAGGTTTAGAAATGCTCATTTCACTCTTCAAGTCATCATCATTTGCTTCTTGACTTTCTTTCTCTTCATCAACATCATTTGTCTCAATATGCTCTTCAAATACCTCATTTGATTCTTCATCTCCCAAAATCTTTTCTTCTTCCAACTCTTCTTCAACTTTGCTCTCCTCTTCCAATTCTTCAACTTGTTGAAAATTGTTCAAAGCACTTACAATTTGGCTTACTTGATGCTCCAAGGCTTCAAACCTCTTCTCATCTGCTTCATTTCTTTTCTTCCATTCTTCAAAACTAGCTTCATCTCTTTTCGTGCGCTCCTCAAGGTTTGCTATCATCTTCTCAATCAAGACGTTTACAGACGATTTTTCTTCTTCGACTTGTTGAAAGTCTCCTCCCTCTTGGTTGTCACAATTCCATTCTTGAATTGGTGGATAATTCCCATGAAAACTTCCTTCGTAGTTATGTTGAAAATTTCCTTGGAAATCATCCACTCCCATGAAAGAAACATCTCCTACTTGATGCGTAGGCATCCTCCACTCTTCTTGCTCCATAGGACTAGGAATCGACACACCTTGCACATTTTGAGCACCCCCCAAACTTGAATTAGACAAGACTTGACCATAAGCACCTTGATTCATCATCCTTATTTGTCTTGTCACTTCTAAAGTAACTTGGGTAATTATCTTGGAGGATTCATTTTGAAGAAAACTTGATTGAGAATCTTGACCTTCATCACTTCCTTGAGCACTTCTTCTATGTAATTCAAGTAAAGCGTAGTTTTGGAACGGAGGAGAAGTGTTGGTGTTGGGATTTTGTGGAGAATAAGTGTATGCTTGATACGGGTAGAATGTATTTCCATTGTAAGCTTGTTGCCATTCTCCATTTCTTCTTTGATTGTAGTATTGAGAGCTATCTTGATTCATTTGGAAGTTGTACCCATAGTTGCTCTCATTCATGTAGCCTCTTGATTGTGGAGGTGGAACCCTTGCAAATTGATCCCCAAAGACATTTGTGAATTGGTTCCAACCATCCATTTAAATACTCTTCTCAAGGCTTACTACAATTCTTCTCAAACTTACTATTTTTGGCTTTGATCCCCCTTCCTCTTCTCTCAAGGTAGTGTCAAGTACCTATCAAAACAAACAAGTGAGATCAAAAATTTTCCAAAACAAATAATAAAAAGCAATAAAAATATCTCTATTAATACCAATCGAAACACTCCTTCGTTAAACCACTAGCAACCGTTGCCTCCCCGGCAGCGGCGCCATTTGGTTAGCCATAATATAGTGGACATGACCAATTAAAGAAATTATCGAACCACAGGGAGGAAGGTACTAGAGTTTAATCGATCTCGTATTTGTCATAGTATTATAGAGATGAACGAGAAGGGGAGATAATCAAGAAATGACAATAAAATAAAAGGATAGATGAATGGAAGATGGATGAATGAGCCAAGTAGATAGAGATGAGATTAACAATACTTAAAGTATGGAAAATCTAGGTATCATGCAATGAATTCATATGTGTCATGGGAAAAAGGCTAAGGGCCAACACTAAGATCACCTAAACTCCCTCTCGGAATGAATAGGATATAGAATGCCATTCATTGGATTGGTTCTCACTCAAACAATTCCAACTAGGTACTAAGCTTGAAATGAGAGTCCCTTCACATAATCTATTGACTTCTCAATCTAATAAATGATATGTTCTATCAAAGGGTTCTAAACTATGAAGGACTTCTCAATCTCTTCACAATCTATAATGCACATGAAGTGTTTGATGAAATGATTCACTTAATTATCCTAAATATGCAATTGACTTCTCAATCTAATCACATGCTTAACACAATTAAACACACAAATCATCATAAACCTCAAGATCTAAAGCATCAATGATAGAAAATCAATTAACCCAATCAACATAATCATTCAATTGCAAAATACCAAAAATTATCCAACACAATTCATATTGCTAATCTCACAAGGGAGATTAGCCTCTCATATCCATAAGAAAATTAACATAGACATTAAATTTCTTACAAAACATGATAAACAATAGGTTTCAATACAAAGTGTAGATGAAAACTCCCTTGGATGTCTCCAATGGTGATCTTCTTCTCCCCCTTGCAATTCACCTCTCTTCCTTGCTTCTCTAGCTACTTGGATGAAGGATTTGATGGTTGGATGAAGGTAGATCCAAAGGATGAAGAATGGATGAAGGTGAAGGTGAAAAATGGAGGAAAAGGTGTGTGAGGTGTGTGTGGAAGAGTGGATTTCGGATCTCTTTTTTCACATATTGAAGTATTGGGTATTTATACCCCTTGGGAGGCTTCTAGAAGGATTCTGATGTGTTTCTGATGCTGCAGCAACACGACACGTGTGCTGCAACACGACCACAGGGTGGCCGTGTAGGCGTTTCTGATGTCAGAAAACGGCCAGGACTTACAGGGCCGTGTTGCGTAACACGGGTCGTGTTGCGTAACACGGGCTACGCAGTCTCACCGTTTCGCGCATAACTTTCACATCCGATCTCTGATTTGAGTAATTCTTGCGCTCATGTGATCCTCTTTTCTTTGGCTTTCTATCCATATAAAGATCTGACAAAACTTCCAATATTTGAGGGTGTAAAAAGTCATCCAAAGTAGCACAACCGTACTGAGTAGGAACAGCTTGTGCGACGTCACCATTTTAATCATAACTTTCTCCTTTCGGCTCCAATTGAAGTGTTTCTCATACCAAAATAATCCTCTTTTCTATGGCTTTCCAACCATGTATTACACTTCTAGTTTTGAGCTCCACAAGAGTACAGAAATATTACACAAGTTGGACGTGTGTTTTTTCAGCATTTTGCTTGATTTGACTCATTCTCCCTCGTTTCAACTCCGAATTGAGATCCGTTTTTTCCTACATCTTCCTTATCACGTCTAGGATCCATTTTTACCTAAAAATCATACGTTTAAGCTCATTCACACACATTTCAATAAAAACACAAAACACAACCAAATAACACATAAAATACGGATAAAATCATACGAAAACTCACATAAAAAGATACTAAAATCTAGGTGAAAATATCACTCATCATTACGCGTGGATATGGATTGATATGAGTGTTTATATTAACCTATATAGTGCCTCACGCACTTGAGTGAAAGAGAATAAATACTTATCTTGTGAGCGAAATTACTTAGTACTCCGAATGGTGTATGATTGGATTGGTTTTGCATGAGTGATATATATGAAGTAATTAATACTTTTGATTTAATGAAGTTGCACGTGTGATATGTGTTGTACTTGATCTTGGTGAATTATACACGACTCCTGTGGTTTGATTTGGTTGCCTCGGGACGAGCAACATGTAAGTTTGGGGGTTTGATGAGTGTGTAAATTCACAAGTTTAGCACCATGTTTTGTGCTAGTTTTGGAGAGTTTTGAGGTGGAAATAGGTGAAAAACCTATATATATTGTGAATTAGCATGAATCAGGTGTTAGTGGAGCTTTTTAAGTGGTTTTCATAGCAAAAACGGAGTGGAAGTGCCAAGAATCGAAGAGACGAAGTCGAGACCACGCGAACCGCCAAGAAAAGAGTAGGGTTCGACCTAATGGAGGAGGGTTCGACCTCTCCTACAGGTCGAACCAGCATTGTGGAACAGCAGAAGATGGGTTCGACCACGACTCAAAGGGTTCGACCTGTTTGATCAGGTCAAACCATGGTCGAACCAGTTCGCGAGAAGATGGGTTCGACCACGACGTTAGGGGGTTCGACCTGACAGTTGGTCGAACCAGGAGCAGAAATTGTCCAGTAGCGTGGTTCGACCTGGGGTTCGACCAAGACCCGAGTGGTTCAACCTGTACAAGAGGTCGAACCAGTGCAGAATGTGTCCAGTAGCAGGGTTCGACCTGGGGTTCGACTTGTTGGCCAGTGGTTCGACCTGTTGACGAGGTCGAACCAAAACGCGGAAACTTACCTTATCTGGATTTTCGAGGCCAAAATGCGTGGGATCACTTGAAAAGCCCATTCCAAGCCCTAGAGACGTGATTACAAGTATAAAAGAAGGCTCATGCAGTCGAGAAGACACGGAGACATCGTGATACAAGAGAGGAGTGAAGAGAAGAGATTAGTGATCCATCCGGAGGGCTGTGACAGAGGTTCAGCTGGAGATTCAAGTAAGATTGGTCCATCTAACCATGATTGTTCTTAGATCAATCATGGGCTAGAGCCACTTCGGTAGTTCTAGGGTTATGAAGGTTTCATGAGTTAAATTTGTATTTCGTGTGTATACTCCGTACAACACTACTTGTGGTTTAGTTTATATAAGATTGCACATTTTTAATCCATACTCATAGTTGTTTTGTGCATCATTAATCGTTGTGTAGAGTCTGAATACATAACATGTTTATTGATTGAGTGCGTTCACTGTTGAGCAGGGTTTATTGTTATAATTCTAAGTGAAGGGATTTCGAAGTCTTATTAGAACTGTCTTATATGAATGTTTGTTAATTGAACTGAATTCGAGTTGACAAGTAGGATAAAGAGTATGACTTTATAGTACCTAAAAAGGGAGATCAAATCGGGTTAGAGTACTAAGTGCACGGGAAATAATTGATTATGATAGTACCTAGAAAGGGAGGTGGAGTATACGTCTTGCTCTGAGGATACTCACACATGTCAAAAGCTTATCTATTTGTGTCTATAGAATAGATTCGCAGGGTCTAGCGATGCGTCCATAAACCACAAGGCAGAGTCGGACATCGACACACGAAAGTACGATTTAACGAACTGGATGGCCTGATGAACTACCTACTATCTTACTTGATCACAACTCACTTATCTTTTATTCTTGTTATTATTTCTTGTTCTTTCAATTATTAGTTTTTACTTAACACCAAAACTATTATATTTCCAAAATAGTCATAATCTACTAGAACGTAATTAAATTGATATTTAACCGTCCCGTGAATTCGATATTTAACTTGGTCACCTTCGAAACTACAATTGATATCCTTCATACTTGGGGATTACTTGTGTGTTTAGAAAACGCTCATCAATAATATATTAATATTAATAAATAATAATAGAAATTAAAAAAAGCCAAAATTACCGGGCACCCGATCGGGTAATTCGAATATTTTTTTCAAACCATATAACCGATCCGATATAATGTAGTCGGGTTCGGATATACCCGATACCCAAAATTACCCGAAAAAACTGGGTATTTCTGATAATTTTTTTTCAGATCGGATCGGGTATCCGAAACCCGAAAAAAAATGCCCACCCCTAATCTCGATAGTAGACTGATAACTATTATTGTACGAGAATTCTATCAAAGACAAAAATTTACTCCACTGACCTTGAAAATCCAACACACACGCTCTGAGCATATATTCCAAGATTTGTATTGTACGCTCTGATTGACCATCTGTCTGTGGATGGAATACTGTGCTGAAAGATAATTGTGTCTCCAACGCCTTATGTAAACTCTTCCAGAAAGTAGATAAGAATCTCGTATCTCTGTCTGACACAATAGTAAGTGGTACTCCATAGAGTCTGACAATCTCTTGTATATATAGCTGGGCATAACGATCCATGTAATACGTAGAGTTAATAGGAAGAAAATGAGCTGACTTAGTCAATCGATCCATGATAACCCAAATGGCATCGTGACCTTTCATTATCTTCGGTAGCCCGATAACAAAATCCATCGTGATATTCTCCCACTTCCACTCTGGAATAAATAAAGGCTGTAAAGTTCCTGCTGGTCTTTGATGTTCGGCTTTGACTTGTTGACAAGTCAAACATTGCTCCACATATCGAGCAACATCTCTCTTCATCCCTGGCCACCAATAATGTCTTCAAATCTCTATACATCTTAGTAGCTCCTGGATGTACAGAGTACGGTGTTGAATGAGCTTCCGCCATCACTTCTTTCCGAATGTCATCCACTTCAGATAGACATAATCGACCTCCATAATGAATTACGCCATCATCTCCTAATTGGAAGTCAGAAGACTTTTCAGAGCTGATATCATTCTTTATCTTGTCAAACAACTTATTCTCCTGTTGGCCCTGTCGAATCTTATCCATCAAAGTTGGTCGAAGTGTCAGAGCTGCCATCCTTGCTTCCAACGATCCTTCCTGAATGATCTCCACACCCATCCTTTGCAAATCAAGTAACTCTGGTTTCTGATTTATGGTCATAGTAGCTACACTCTGTATTGCCTTTCGGCTTAATGCATCAGCAACCACATTGACTTTTCCCGAATGATAATTGATAATATAGTCGTAATCCTTTACCAATTCCAACCATCTTCTTTGCCTCATATTCAAATCTTTCTGAGTGAAAAAGTACTTCAAACTCTTATGATCAGTATAGATTTCACAACGTTCTCATACAAATAATGCCTCCAAATCTTGAGTGCAAACACCACTGCGGCTAACTCTAAATCATGAGTTGCGTAATTCTTCTCATACTCCCTTAACTGTCTGGATGCATACGCTATCACTTTCCCATTCTGTATCAATACACACCAAGACCATTCTTTGAAGCATCACTGTAAACCTTGAAGTTTTCTGTCTCTGTAGGAATAGTTAAGATAGGTACTGATGTCAACTGTCTCTTCAATTGTTGGAAACTTTGTTCACATGTCTCCGTCCATGTGAACTTCACATTCTTCCTGGTCAACTGAGTTAATGGTGAAGCAATCTTAGAAAATCCTTCAACAAACCTTCGATAATATCCAGCCAATCCAAGAAAACTACGAACCTCAGTGGGATTTGAGGGTTGTGGCCAATCATAGATTGCTTTAACTTTGCTTGGATCCACTGATATTCCTTCT
Source organism: Pogostemon cablin (assembly GCA_023678885.1). NCBI lineage: Eukaryota > Viridiplantae > Streptophyta > Magnoliopsida > Lamiales > Lamiaceae > Pogostemon > Pogostemon cablin. Next base: position 21,831,985 of record CM042971.1, read on the forward strand.
CCTGATACCACGTGTCCCAAGAAAACAACTCGGTCTAACCAAAACTCACACTTCTTGAACTTCGCATACAACTGCTTCTCATTTAGAATCTCTAATACCTTTCTCAAGTGCAGCGCATGATCCTCCTTATTCTTAGAGTAAATCAGAATGTCATCGATAAACACAATTACAAACTTATCGAGGAATTCTTGAAATACTCTATTCATCAAATCCATAAATGCTGCAGGAGCATTTGTTAATCCAAACGGCATCACTAAGAACTCATAGTGCCCGTACCTTGTACTGAATGCAGTCTTTAGAATATCCTCCTTCTTTATTTTCAGCTGATGATACCCCGACCGCAAATCAATTTTCGAAAAGATAGCTGCACCCTGTAGCTGATCAAACAGATCATCAATGCGAGGCAATGGATATTTATTCTTCACCGTAACTTTATTGAGATCTCGATAATCGATGCACATCCTCAATATGCCATCCTTCTTTCGAACAAACAGAACTGGTGCTCCCCAAGGTGAGAAACTAGGTTGGATGAATTCTTTGTCTAGCAACTCTTGTAACTGTATCTTCAATTCCTTCAGTTTAGCTGGTGCCATTCTGTAAGGCGCTTTAGATATAGGGGCCGTTCCTGGTTGTAGCTCAATAACAAACTCTATTTCCCGGTCTGGTGGCAAACCTTGAAGATCATCTGGAAATACCTCTAGATATTCCTGAACTACTGGTACATCACCGAGAACTAGACATTGCTATCCCTCAACATTCATTACACTCACCAGATAACCATCACAACCACTTTCCAACAACCACTGTGCTTTTGCTGCTGATATAACAGGAAATCTAAAATTCTTCTTGATCCCAACAAAAGTGAATGGTTCTCCACCCAATGGCTGAAAAGTGATACTCTTTTTCTGACAATCTATTGTAGCACCGTATTTTGACAGCCAATCTATACCCAATATGATATCATAATCATTAATACTTAACATAATTAAATTAGTAAGGAGTTGTCTTCCTTCAATAGGAATAACACAATCTCGCAGAAGTTGATTAGTTTGCTTTGACTCACCAGAAGGTATCATCACCTCATAATTAGCTTCTATCAAGTTAGGTGTTCCACCCAACTTCCTCACATACTCAGTGGATACAAATGAATATGTTGCTCCAGAATCAAATAGCACATATGTAGAAGTGCCAAAAATAGAAAACTTACCCGTGACAACTGAGGGATTTGCATAAGCCTCCTCCCGTGTCAAAGTATACATCCTACCTGGAGCTCTTTCTTGTTGTGCCTGCTTCCCTTTCTTAGGACAAGTAGTAGTCACATATCCTTTCTCCCCGCATGTGTAACACGTTCTCGGAGGAATTTGACACTCCCCACCATGTGATCTAAGACAATTAGGACATATAGGTAGTTGCGGCGCTGGTGGTACCTTACCCTGATCGAATTTGGGATGCTTGTTGGGTTCTCCTCGTCTCTGTCCTTGCTCCACTTGAACATTTGATTTCGGCCTCTGAAATGGCATCGGCCTCTTATCAACTCTCCCAAACTGCAGCACTGGTTTCTGCTGAAATTGACATCTGATATCCTGCGCTTGTCTGATCCTCATCTCCGCTTGCTCAGCAATTTGGGCCCTTTCTGCAACTTGTGAGTATGTTGCTCCATGCAGTCCCGCCATACTCACATCTCTGTAAAGTTCAGGCCTTAAGCCTTCCACAAATCTCTTCACTTTCAATGCCTCCGTACTCACCATGTGTTCGGCAAACCTTGACAACTGTTCAAATTTTCGAAGGTAATCTGTAACTGACATGCCACTCTACCTCAACTGTATGAACTCATTCATCTTCATGGCTCTCACTGGCGCCGTAAAGTACTTGTTTCTGAAAAGCTCCTTAAACCTTTCCCATGTCATAATCGTGACGTCCTCAATACTTTTAATGGTATCCCACCAGTGGCCTATACTTCCTCGTAACATGAAAGAAGCACACAGCATTCTGTCCTCATCTGGAATTCTACTGTATTGAAATATGTTTTCCACCGTGCGTACCAATCCTCTGCATCTGTGGGGTCTGCTGCGTCCTCAAATATTGGAGGGCTCAGCTTTCGAAACCTCTCACAAACTATTTCCACGCATTCTACTTAACGTTTATCTTGATTAGCATTACCCTCTGGTTGTCCACCCATATCTCTCTGCTGAATCAGTTGCTGTATCTGTTGGGACTGGTGCTCAACCAGTTCCATTAGTCGAGTAATCACCGTATCATGATTATTTTCTTCAGTAGGTGCTGCTTGCTCAGCAGTCCTATCCCCTTCAAAACTTTCACCTGTAGCCCTTACCATTTTGTCTACTAATTACGAGACCTACACCACATGGCTAATATAATTTATAAAACACATAACAACACAGAATGAAAATAACACTTACTCGCAAAGCTGCGCTCCCAAGGAATGAGATTATGTACATAGATAGTCTGCAGGACCCAAACCGTGTTCTGATACCACTCTGACACGACCCACCTTACACAACTTATAATACAAATACTATTTAACATAAACATCATCATTATAAAAATTGCATAAATTTTTTTTTCACATAATATGTTTATAACCAACACCATCATACCAGTTCAACATACGCAACTGGTTTCTGACACCACTTCAAACCAGACAAACTCATGACAATACTTATTATATTACATAACAAAATATCAGCGAAAACAAAATAAACCCACGGCCTAGCACAACAGGTCGCCACCTATGTACATCCGCTCAAAACCCTGAAGGAGCTCCAAAGCTTGCACCACACACCACATACTCAAACATCATCAGGCTTACTTACAATGCATAAACTAGTAAGACAAAAATCTCAATAAGTAGAGATCATGCATGTTAGTGCATGAAAATGCATTTAGTTCTCTATCGCCTATTTTCTAATTTTTTTAGTTGATCTCTTTTATTTTAAAAACTGTTTACGTGGCGGGATCCCCACGACACACTTATGATATGCACCCCAAATGAGATCAATAGACACACATAGTGTCGGATCAATTTCGATCCCTGAATATAATACCGAGAATAATTTTTCCAAACCCTGACAGAGTGTTGGGGATGATTTTTTCGAACCCCTAATAAAGTGGCGGGAACGATTTTTCTGAACCCTGATAGATATGCATATATAGTGGCTGCACACACCATTAATATCTTATTAATTTTGAGAAAAACACTTTTTATGTTTATGCATGGTATGCACCTAGAACAATTAAATGTGCATCATAAACCATTTACAATATCAATATCAACATTTAATAACAATAAAGTAACAACTTAATTTCAATTCACACTAATTTACTTCTGAAATAACAACTTCACCTCAATCACATAGATCTATTTATAAAATAACCACTTCACCTTGGATCACACAGATCTCTTTTTGGGATAACAACTTAATCTTGGATCCCACAGATCCTTATAACCAATATCTTCTCAAGCCATACAAATATATTTTCAACAGTTTTCAATCACACAGATCTATATAGGACAATGATATTATTTCAAGTCACATAGATCCACAACTTGTATCGCAAAATTATCACAAATAATTTACAAATAATAGTGTTGAATATGAACCCTACTTTCTCCAAATCACATAAATCCATAGCTTGTATAACAAATTAATCTCAAATAATTCATATCGTAATTAAACTAATTACAAATAATCCACAATATAATTATCACATATTGATCACAAATAATTCACAAACAACATGTTTATGCATTGTAGTTGGACTTCTACTTACCTGAACTCCGACAATAGTAATACTATAGACCGCGTGAAGAACTATCACTAATCTCCTATCTCCCATTTCTTATTCTGGCAACCACGCTAGCACTCTCCATCTCTTTTCTTTTTCTTCCTCCACTCTCTTTCTCTCTCTTTTTTTTCGCACTTTAAAACATTGCTCGTCACCACTACCATATTTGGGGTTTATATAGGATTACAAAAGTGAGCAAACTCACCACTTATCCTTTATTATTAAGGAATTTATGGCATCTCATGCTTGTCATTTAAGGGAGAAGCCACATTTTCTCATTTCTATCCACTAAATCACATGAAAACTAATGAGCCACGTAGTGTTGATGACATTATTATTATTATTATTATTATTAATAATTATTATTATCCATTACAAATATACGTGCAATACTTAATAACTAACATATGATACATTTATAAATTAATACACATACGTGTATATTTTTTTACCACTATTATTATTACGAGAACACGTGTGATACTTAATAATTAAGAAATAATATATTTATTCACATAACATAATTTTCTCATTTATCCAAATTAATGCACGTAAATATTTATGTACACATATATTCACATATTATCATCATTTATCACAAATATCTCAAATAAAATATAACGATAAATAAAATGTAGAAATAATTATTATTATCACATAATTGCCACATAATTATCACATAATTATAAAATATACATAACACAAATTAAATTATATTGGCACATGAGTAGTGAGAAGCTCAGGTGTCACATTGGATATTATACATTGTGATCTATGGGGGCCTTCTCCAATTTCATCTACTTCTGGTTTTCTATACTATGTGATATTTGTAGATGACTTCTCTCGTTTTACTTGGTTTTATTCGTTGAAGCAGAAATCTTATTTATATGATGCACTTATTCAGTTCAGTAACTTTTTTTCTAATCAATTTGTATGTTATATTAAAATATTTCATAGTGATGAAGGTACTGAATTTACTAATATTGAAAAAGTTCAAAAATTTTTTTTGGATAATGGCATACGTCACATAATGTCTTGTCCTTATACGCTTGCTCAAAATGGGCTTGCAGAGAAAAAATCATCATATTTCAGAAACTGGTCTAACTATGATGTTTCATGCTAGTGTTCCTTCATAATATTGGGTTGAAACTTTTACCAGTGCAGTTTATACCATCAATCATCTGCCTAGTTCAGTTCTTCAATGACGTTCTCCTTTTGAATTATTATTTAATGTGGCTCCTAACTATGAGGTTTTTTATCCTTTTGGTTGTCGTATTTTTTCTTGTCTTCGGGATTACATAGCTAATAAATTTGAGCCTTACAATATCCATTGCATCTTTATGGGCTACAATAGCACTCACAAAGGGTTTAGGTGTCTCGATCCAAAATCCTTCCGCGATTATATAACTCGACATACTAAGTTTGAAGAACTTTATTTTTCATTTTCAGTTAATCCTGTCAGCACTTCTGTATCTGCTCAGAGTCTTGTGAAATTTGTTGAACCTGTTTGTTTGAAGGCTCCAACTTTGCCTATTGTGATGTCTTCAGTACTTGCAGTTGCAATGCCTCAATTACCATGTTCTTTTTGTGATTCCTCTCCTGAAATCCCACTTCCACAGGCAATCTCTAATGAGCAGCTTGAACATATCAGTCCTCCACATGTTCAGATTGATGAGCCACTGCCTCCACCTTCTCCTCCACCGACTCATCCTATGATTACTCGGGTAAAATTCGGTATTTCTAAGCTCAAACATCTCACTTATTATGCTCAAACTTCTCTATTCAATGCTCTTGTTTGAGTTCGTGAGCCAAAAGGATTTAAATCTACAGCCAAACATCCTGAATGGCTTGTTGCTAGAGCTGGCAAAAATGGCCCGGCCAGACGGGCCGGCCCATAGCCCGCCATAAGTAGGCTGGGCTGGGCCATTAAAAAGTAGACCCAAAAAGAATTGGGCCATTTTGGCCCAGCCCATCAAGCCCGGTGGGCCAAATGGTCCAGCCCGCCTTTGGCCTATTTTTATGGGCTTTTTTGGCCCGGTGATTTTATTTATGTTTAATTTAATATTTAATTATAAATTATTTGTAATATTTGATTAATAAATTATATTTAAATAACTTAATGTTAAATATATAAAAACAACTTTCTAAAATAGTTATAATCTTCAAATTATATATGAATTTTCTATTTTACTTGGATATTTTGATTACTATATGATAGAAATAAAGTTAAGGCGAAGAAAAAAAAATTATATATATATAAATATATATATATAAAGATTTAATATTGTTGAAATTTGTTAAAGTTGGTTTCAAATTCCATTATATCATAATGTAATAAGTTAGATGCTAATAATATAACTTTAATCACTTACTAATGTTAAATAGTTGCAATCCCATTATTTAACAACTCTTAATTATACATTCAACTACTAATAATCAATTCTAATTTATTTGATTTAAAAATAATAATAATTAACTTGAATAGATTATTTACCGTTAATATCTAATTATAAATTTGAGAATAATATTCAATATTGACTAATATAATTATTATAGGTATTAAAGTAGTTAAATTTTAAATTATTTTTTAAATAAAAAATTTAAAAATAAATTAATATTAATGGGCCAAAATAGCCCGATGGCCCGGTGGCCCGGTATAGGCTAGGTTGGGCCACAAAAAATAAAGCCCGCCAAGAACCGGGCTAAGTTTGGCCCGGCCCGTAAATGTGCCTTGGCTCGGTGGCCCGGTACCGAGCTGGCCCGGCCCGACCCATTTGCTGGCTCTACTTGCTGCTATGGACAAGGAGCTCTTCGCTTTTTGATCTAATGATACATGGGATCTTGTTCCCAGACCTCTGAATATTAATATTGTTGGATCCAAATGGGTTTTTTGTTCTAAGTTTCTGGCAGATGGATCTATTGATAGACATAAAGCCCGACTTGTGGCTCAAGGATTTAGTCAATTGCCTAAATTTGATTTTTCTCATACTTTCAGTCCGTTAGTAAAAGCTTCTCAATTCAAATTATTATCTCTTTAGCTGTGATGATTCGATGGCCTTTGCACCAACTTGATGTAAAGAATGCATTTCTTAATGGTATTCTTTCAGAATTTATTTTTATGGAACAACCTCCAAGCTATGTTGATCCATGCTACCCAAATCATGTGTGTCGTCTAAAACAGGCTTTATATGGCTTAAAACAGACTCCTCGGGGATAGTTTCAAAGGCTTAGTGACTTTCTACTCAATATTGGTTTTCTATGCATTAAATCTGATCCTTCTCTTTTATTTATATTCGGGGATCTTCTACACTATATCTTCTAGTTTATGTTGATGATTTTGTTCTTATAGGGAATTCTTAGGATTTCATCAATATTTTCTCTCTCATTACAACGAGAATTTGTTATTAAAGATATAGGCAAACTTGGTTACTTTTTGGGTCTTGAGATCACTTATACTTCACAATGTCTTCTTTTTAATGAGGCTAAGTATGCTAGATTTATTTTAAAGCGAGCTGCTCTTGAGGATATGCTAAGCTTGTCTCCACTCCTTTAGCTACGGGTTTTCAACTTGCTTCAACATGCTCAGTATTTGATGATCCCACTCTATACAGATCTCTTGTTAGTGCTCTACAGTATCTTACTGTAACTCGACCTGATATTTATTTTGTTGTAAATTTGGTAAGTCAATTCCAACAATCGAGCATTTTCAAGCTGTGAAGAGAATTCTTCGATATGTTAAGAGTACTCTAGATTATGGACTTTATTTCTCCTCTGATTTGACCCATTCTTTGTTGGGTTATTCTTATGCTGATTGGGCTAGGTGTCTAGAGACTCGACGTTCCACTTATGGTTATTGCATCTATCTTGGTAGAAATCTCGTATCTTGGAGTGCTCGAAAATAACCTACAGTCTCTCTCTCCAGCTGTGAGTCTGAGTACAGAGCTCTTACTAATGTTGTCTCGAAAATGATCACGGAGCTTCAAGTATCCTCTACAGACTCTTTTGTTTTGTTATGTGACAACAACAATGCTATTTTTCTTAGTCAAAATCTAATTGCACGTAAACGAGCTAAGCACGTCGATATTGACTACCATTTTATTTGTGAATTGGTGTCATCTGGGAAACTTGTCACTCAATTTGTTCCTTCCTAGTTCCAGTTTGTTGATATTTCTACAAAGAGTCTCCCTTGACCACTATTTAAGTTCTTTAGAAACAAGTTTCAAGTGGAGTCTCACCCCACGTCTCGCTTGAAGGGGATGAAATCAACAGATAATATTTGATTATTCTATTGTTTAATTATAGGGAATTAATCAATTATATATTAAAATAGAAGATTTGATTTGATACATTTAGATGTATATAAATACCCTATTGTAAGTATAAATACTTATTCAATGAAATCATTATTTCATCCTATCAGTAATTATGCGGTGTTTAAGAAAAAATATATTATTGCCTTACTAATTTATTGAGTTTGAGGGGTAATATTGTATATTCAAGTATTGAATAAAATATAAAGTAAGTCATGCACGTTAAGTAGCGATATCCTTTTTAAAATAAAATGTATTAAAAGTTATTTGTATATATAGATTGTTGTTACTAGTGAACTGATGTAATATTAAAAAGTACTCGTCTCTACCAATTTAACTTTTAGATGAGGTGGTCACTTAAAATAATCTTCGATCGTAATTCTTATATCATGTTACATGATCACCTCAATTAAAAATTTATGTTAGTAAATATGAGTATTATATGCTCCATATTTAATTAATTCTCTCTAACAATAAATTTTTTATTTTAAAAATGTAAATAGTGTATCGATCGAGGACAACGAAGTCATTTTCATTTTCTCAATATAAACCCATTTGTTGTAATAACGTGAAAGCTTAAATTTGATGAGTGACAGTTCTGTCATCTGTGACTGATCATATAATTACATCTTCTCTCATAAAAAAAAAAAAAAAAAAAATATATATATATATATATATATATATATATATATATATATATATATATATATTGTTGCAAAGAGTATTGTTGGATAAAGTATAAATGAAGGAGAAGAATATGATTCCATTTACAGGACGAAGGAGTATTATTTATTTATTTTTTTCTAATGAGAGAGATTCCAAAAAAACTAATTTCATTTGGAACCTTTGTGTTTGCTACTCCTTTATTAGGTTTAATTACAATTATTACACTAATAAAATAAAATTAGGATTAATTACAAAATAAAACCACTAAATTTAATTTCAACTTTTAAGATTTGCCAAAAAATACCACAACCTTTGAAGTTTGTTGTAAATCGCATTCATCAGGCAGATAACTGCTACCTGATCGCTGACGTGGCTGACTATGCCACGTTAGCTTCTAAGTCATTTTTTATTAATTGCATGAAAAAACATCAACTTTTATTTTAGTTGCGATTTAGTCCCAATCTTTGAGATTTTGATGAAAAAAAAGATTATATTATTTTTTAAAATTCCACCCACATAATAAAATGTGGGTCACTAATTAGCAGGTACAAAATATATTTTAGTATTACTATATAATATACATTGACTTCAAAAAATTACTTTTGAATACAAAATTATATGTTCTATTGCCCAAATTACCCATATTAATACTAATGTGTAAAATATATTTTAAAGGTATGTTATAATTATTTCTAAAATCTCTCATTAATTCTCTCACCAATTTTTACATGATCAGCTTGTAGTTTTTTTTTGTGAATTTCTCCCGCTAAACTCATTCATCATTTTCTTTTAAAGGGTCACGTTAGCGTCTTTAGTCTGGTTTAGCATACGAGTATAAAAGACCATGACCCAAAACTGAAAAAAATATCCGATACACACTCCAAAACACACCTTACACCTTAATTTCATCATTCTCCCCCCCCCCCCCCCCCCCATAATCACCATCTCTCACCACCATCCATCTACACCTTTAGAGAGAAAAATCAGTATAGTGTTGTCTACTCGAATTGGAAATGGAGATCCTGGCAGAGATGAAAATTGAAGAATGGGAGTCCAATTATTCTAGGGTTCTTTCTAATTCTATTTTCCTTTTTTTGCATTAATTAAACTCATGATAAGGGTTTATTGCTTAATTGTAATTTACTTATGTAATCTCATAGGTTAAGTCTCTTATTGGTAGTGTTAGTGCTATAGACAAATTTAATTATTTGATTTGATTGTTCTAAACTTAGATTTACAAATATTGCAGAATGTTTATTTTCTTATTGAAGATGAGATTTTGAAACTTCTATTATTGTGTGTTAATATATTGATTCCTATAATAATTCATGAAGTTAGCTCGAATTGAATTGTCATTAGGATTCTTAATTTCTACATGAATGTAATTGTTTCCCGTGACAATTGTAAGGATTAATCAATATAACTTACAGTTGCTAGACAATCTATTAGAAATGTTAAATACATTGGTAATTAATAAGGAGATGTATGATTAATAACTTAAAATCAACTAATAAGTTAGACCTTGTAAGGAAACACATTAGTTTCACAACCTAGATAGAGGGAAAATTAATTACTCATTAATCCTAGAATTTTTAGCTCATGATCAATATTAGATATCACTATAGTGGTCTAGTTAAGCTTAGAGATCCTCATATAAGTATATGCAGGGTAGTAAATCATAAATCTAGAGAGTCAGCTACAGAGTTAAACTAGACTGCCTTAGCATCACTAGTCTCCTTCCTTGAACACTTGAAAGTTTTCTGATCCATACTTTCACTCTAGATTTTATTTATTTTTATGCTTGGTAGTTTGATAATCATTTCAAGAACACATTTATTTGTCTTAAGTTAAAAATGTCATTAATTGATTTATTACTTAGTTTCATGCGTCCAAATCTAATTTTATGCTTTTAGTATATTGAATGTTATACTCTTTAATATAAAAAATTATATTCTTAATTTTCCAAAAAAAAATTAGTCAATTTTTAACTTTTTCATGAAAATATAACATCGTTATCAATTAAAATGTATACCTTTAAAATAAAATGTTTTTACACTTAAATAAGGTTCAAGGGACCAACTCATTTTAATTCTTTTATAAAAATCTAATTAATTTTTTATTTTATTATTTTATATATTAGATTTTTTTATTTATTTAATTTAGATTTTTTAAAGTATTTTATTTATATATTTTTAAATGATAATTTATACTCCTTCATTCCATTGATACATATCTATTTTACCATTTTAGTTCGTCTCAATACAAAGTATTCATTCATGTTTTGAGTTGATGTGACCCACAAAATAATTATTATTATACTCAACCCACTATATATGAGACCACACTCAACACTAATATAACTACCCACTACACATTAAAATATTATATTTCTCAATCTACTACGCATTATTAAATTATTGATAAGACTTGTGCGAGACTGTTTTACGGATCTTATTCCGTGAGACGAATATATCCAAACACATTTATAAATCTGACCATCGCACACGCCACACTCTCAATGTTGCCTAACTAGCTAATTAGTACGCCACATAATTATAATACTCATTTATAATACTCCTTAATTCACGTGTAAGAAGATATCTATTAGGGGACGGTGGAAATATATATTATGGATATTTCAATTTTTAATTTTATTTTATATTTGTGTTAAAATGGTATACACAGATCTTATTTAGTATATAAGATTTTTTAGATGGTCTTTATTAATATATATTTAATGAGATTTCTCCATTAAAGGTACAATGGAAATTTTAAATTTATTTTGTAACACTTCTCATTTAATTTTAAGTTAAAAGATTATCCTACAATTAATGAACCAATATCATGACTTAAGAGTTATAAGAACAAATTTTAATTAATTATATTTCATGCAAACCATTAAATATAACATGCTTATAAATATATTTTGCATTATTTGAAGTCAAAATACTTTATATATATATATATATATATATATATATATATATATATATATATATATATATATATATATATATATATATATATATATAATTATAATGTCAATAGAATAATATACTCTCTCCATCCACACGAAATATCACATTAACTTTTTTGCACGTAAATTAAGGAGTATTATTATTTTATATATAATTTATAGATGTATTAGTAGTGAATTGTAGGTCATACTCGGAATCCTTTATTTAAAAAAAAGTATTAATATTTTATATATAATTTATAATTGTATTAGCAGTGAATTGTGGATCATATACTCGGAGTCCTTTTATTTAAAAAAAATGATTATCTTGAAGTGGACAGTTAATATAGCAAAAGGAGTACTTGTGGAATAGACGGAAAAAGTATTACTTCCTCCTTTCCCATAAAACTTCTTATATTTTCTTCATTTATTTGTTCCACAAAACCTTTCACACTTTAAAAAAAGGAAATATCGCTTAATCTAACAATCTCAAAAGTTATTTTAATTTCAAATTTGACACATATTTTTCACACATATCATTACTTTATATATTTTATTACCTAAAAATATTACAATACCCTCCAAAATTAATAAAATTGATCAAAAAGTGTAATTTTTTTAAACAAAAACATGAAGAATATTATGTGATTGGGGGAGTATTAATTAAGGATTAGTATTTTACTTCAGCGTATTGAATAGCATAAAGTAAAATAGTGAAACCCAACCGGGAGGTGGATATATGAATGAATAGATATAAGCAATGTGGTGATTAATGCTGAATAAATAATAAAATGAGAAGCACAAGCATTAATTAATGAGAGCTATCAAAGGAAAAACCAAATGCTCTTTTTGTAGTTTCAATTAGCACACAGCTAGCTTCCACGCCAAATATAAATTGACATTATGCTACAAACACACTTCAAAAAAAAAAAGATGGGAAATCATGAATAATATGTACGCCGAAATGCTAGCCATCGAAGGAGTCCAAATGCTAGTCGCAGGGAGAATGTACTACTGCGGGGTCGAAGGATTTGCTAGCCACAGAGCTCACTATATCAGATTGACTGACCAGGGGGTTTGTAGATCACACTATTTAGTGATTTCACTATTACTATGCCGCCGCCTATGCTGTTCCCACCGATGGAAGAAATGGAGATTATGGGTTGAGTTAATATCATATGTGAAGTCGATGCTTATTCCCTTCTTCTTCCATTCCTCTCTAAGTATGCTTTCCGAGTGGAGTGATTCCAGATCTTGTTTTATAAAAAGACTTGTCTCAGTGTGTCACAATGGATTGGTCAAGGCGGCTTAGCTTCAATTGATCCAAAAGCTTTGCTCCCTTACTAAACAAGATATCACGAAAATGGATAGCCCGATGCCTCCTACCAAGCACACAAAAGTATAAAGTAAAAACGATTCTAATCCATACTACCTTAGCTCATAGCATAAGGTGTACAATATTAGTAGTTCAGGTACAAATGAACAATCTGCTTCATGATCTTGTCTGCAATACATTTTGGTGATAACATCATCGATCCAAAGAGTAAGGCATTTCTTTCCATACATATGTTGTAGATCATGGATGAAAAGGCTATGACAAACAATCTCCTCACCTTCTTGTTATTTCTAGTGTCTGCGTGTATCTTCCGAAATCCATCCATGACTGATGTGAAACGCCTTCCCCAGCCTATACATGTTCTCACGATGTCTCAAATTAGTAAGGTATATGGACATTGGAAGAACAAGTGCTTCTGTGATTCAATTGTCCCTATACAAAATCCACAGTTGAGATTCCAGACTCTATCTTTTGTATATAATCTGCCTCTGTGAAGTAACCACAGTCTGAAACTCTATTTCTTGACTATCCACTTATGTCATATCTGTCTGTATACATATGTCTCCTCATCAATTTCTCCCTTCCTTAATTTTTGATACATTAGGGAAGGTAGGAATTTCCCTCTAACACATCCATGTATGATTACGCTCATCGTGTCTCCCTCTCTTTCAATGCTTGCTATCACGTTTCTGAAATAAGTTAGGGATCTCCATAGATAAGTAGCATTAGTTCCTTGGTTGACCTCACATAGCTGTCCTTTTGGTCATCTCTTGCATTCATTTCTTGTGGGTCCCTCCCCTCCCTCATTTAAATTTCATCTAATAATAATTTCACCAAAATATAAATGGAAATACCACTATTTAATCATACATAAATATCCACATAATTATTAATTAAGATTCTATATTAATTTCCTCATTATGCCCATTAATTCATTATGCTAATCTGCATCATCCTCCTCCCCCGTTACATTTCAATTTTTCCCATCACTCATTAACCCCCACCCCCACCCATCCCACCCCACACATCAGAATTTCAATATATAATCATAAACTCAACCCCCTATGTTCCTTCTGCATATCTCTCTCTCATCTCTTTCTCTCTCTGCAAGATCGAGATAGATAGATATTATTCCTGGTGAGATGGCCGCAGAAGTCAGTTCGTTGGTTAGGGGAGTAATCGACGGTGGTGATGCGCATGAATCTGTGATATCAAGTAAATCTACGGCTCCGATTATCACTCGAGACTTGCTTGGAGGGTGTTGTACCTTCGACTCCATGGAGCTTGACCTCGACCTGCAAGTACCTTGTGGATGGGAGAAACGTCTCGATTTGAAGGTACAATCCTGTTTCTTTTTGCCCTAGAAGATTGAACAATTGGAAATTGTTTCTGAATTTTCAATATTGTTGATAAGCAGATTTTTCTCATTTGGTTGATTGGTTGTATAGCAGGCTTTGGAATTCATGAGTGTATTAATTGTGCATTTGTTGAACTTATTGTGGTGTGTGATTATTTGGGAAGTTCTGACTGTATCTTTAATGAATCCTTTGTTCATAAAGGGTTCCTCTGTTTTGGTAAGTGTTCATTAAGACTTTCTCTGAACTTTTATTGTTTGTGTAAATGCTAATTAATGTATCATGATAATTTAAGCATGAGATATGAGTTGATTTCAACTGATATGGGAAAAGGGTTTATGATTATTCTGTATTTGATTGTGTCTGTTATAACAGAAAGTAAATGGTGGTGAATAAGCTATGTAATCCATTTCTTTTGAATTTTGAAAGTGATGTAATACCAAGATTATCAGAGCAATTACTGTTTTTGAACTTTTTATTTGATGATTTAATACATTCTAAAATTAAAACAATGCACATATCTCTCACAAGTTTAACAAATTCATGGTTGATTAATTAATCCATACATCTCTCAGAAGTTATACAATTTCATGGTTGTTGATTGATTGATTGATCTTTAATTATGTTATCTATGAGTGCAGTCAGGAAGAGTGTATCTCCAGAGATGCAATTCATCAAACTCTTCATCTTCTTCCTCCAATTCCGAAAACAAGACACACAACACCAAATCTTGTGCAAGATTTCAGGACCTCAACTTCCCTCCAACGATGTCCAAGCCGTCGTTAAATTTATTCGACGACGCCCTCTTAGACCTAAAGCTAGTGTCATCACCAGCGTCCTCCACGTCCCCATCGTCGCCTAATTACCAGAGCGTGTGCACTCTGGACAAAGTAAAGTCAGCGCTAGAGAGGGCAGAGAAAGAGAGTGTCAGGAAGCGCATGACGTCCATGTCAAAGTCATCCTCACCACTCTCCACATCCTCATCGTCGGTGAGAGACAGTGACATTGATTATGTGGACGAGGAAGAGAGGTCGTCGGCCTCGTTTGCTGTGGGGTGCCACGGGTGCTTGCTCTACGTGCTCGTATCGAGGGGCAACCCCAAGTGTCCTCGATGCAACTGTGAAGTTCCATTGCCTGCAGTTGCTATGAAGAAGCCTAGGATTGATCTTAACATGTCTATTTGAATGGTTGGAAGTTACACATAAATTAATTGTTCTATTTTTTGTAAAGATAGAAAAGCTGTTTTATAAGTTATTTATCCCAAAAGAATAGGAATGGTTTTATTTAAAGGTTGTTGGCAGCAGCTTCACTCTTGTTAAATGCTTTCCCTTTAATGACTTCATGTATTCATCATGCCAAATTATTAGAAGTAATTGGAACCTAGTTAGTAACCATATAATTTATAGGGTGTGATTGATTTATACTGAATTAATATGATCCAATGTGATCCTCATTAGTTTGTTACATATAATTGTTCATAAAAAATAAAAAATAAAAAATAAATGTCAGTCTAGTCTAATACTTCAAAAGTTTATCTTAATTTTAAAAATGTCATCCCATCATTCTACACATAATATACTTTATATTTTATTTATTACTTAAAAATAATATATTATTTAAAAGTCAATAAAGTTAATATAAATAATTTTTTCTCAATAATTGTGATACAATATAGATGAATGATTTTAAATGTACGGATAGAATATAAAAGAGTTCACACATCAGTTCGGTTTTAAGGATTTGTTTTTGGTGGCCTGTTAATGAAAAATGATGGTTGAAGTGGGTTATAATTTAACAAGCAAAAGCTCCTGCGCCCGGGACATACCGTGCCTCCATAAGAACATAACCTTTCCTTTCATACTCTATTTAAATCAATGCATTGTTAGGAGTTTGTTGTGTATGTAGACCATGTATGCATGCATACATGTGCACATATAACAAGGATGTGAAGGTGATGATGTTTGAAGTAGCAACAAGTTGAATGAGAGGTAAAGAACAACATGTTGCATAAGTAAGTAAAGTCCTAAGCATGGCAGCTATGTCATGTTGGAAGATCAAGCCAAGTATAAGTGATAGTTAGCTAGTTATGATGGTTGATGACAGTTAGAAAGAGGCTAATGATTAGATGAGGATCAGTTGGCAAGAGTAGGTTGTAACCAACTGATCAGTTGGTTGCTTTCTTGATAACACATGCATGATAATTGAGGAACTGTGGTGTTGCTGCAGCTGGAGTAGTCTGTCACCACTTGACAGTTATTGATCAAGAAGTTAAAGTGCCAGTTTTGGTGATAAAGGTGCAACACATATGATCAGTTGAGAAGTTGAGCTATAAGATCAGTAAGTTTGCAATTTGGTTGGCATGAGAGGTTGAATCAGTTAAAGGCAGTTGCAACTAAATTGATCATATGGTAGTTATGGTGTTGCTGGTATGTGCATGACAGTGAAGTATATATATGTGATCATGCACAGTAAAAAGATATAAGTGTGAATCATCATCATACAAGCTAGCATATAAAAATTGGGTTTTCCAAGTTTAAGTTCATCATCATCTTCATGTTGTAATCATGTTTTCATCATATAGTGATTGCTCTCCTTTAGAAAGTGGATGTAGATCAACATGATCGAACCACTATAAATCTTGTCTTCCTTCTTCATATTTTTTATTTCAGTTTTAGTTTAATTCACACACAACATTAGGTATAGGGTTGATTAAGCAAGCTTAGAAGATAAAAGCTTTGCTGGTTTCATACTGTGTTGCTGTTTTCATAAGAATTGGCGCCGTCTGGGGGAAGCCAAAACTAGAAGAAGAAGAAGAAGACTCAGTGGAGAAGAAGATCAAATGGTTACCACAAAGTTTGATATTGAAAAATTCACAGAGAAGGCAGACTTCAGTCTGTGGAGGATGAAGATGGAGGCCATTTTTGTTCAACAAGGTTTATCAGATGCCATTAAACCATTGCCAGAAGGTCAGATTGCAGGAGTTGATGCTGCTGCTCTTGCAACAGATCAAGATCAACAAACCAAGGCCAGAAGTGCCCTCATCTTGTGCCTTGGAGATAAGGCTCTAAGGGAGATCCCTAAAGAACTCACTGCAAGAGGAGTTTGGAAGAAATTGGAGGAGTTGTACATGGTTAAAAGTTTGGCCAACCGTTTGTACATGAAGCAGAAGTTGTACTCTTTCAAGGTAACTGAAGATAAGTCTATAATTGGCCAGTTAGATGAGTTTAACAAGATTATTGATGACTTAGAAAATATAGATGTTGCCCTGTTAACTGAAGACAAGGCTGTAATTCTCATGTCAGCACTTCCAAAGTCTTTTGAAGGTTTAAGAGATACTTTGTTGTTTGCTAATGCTGAATCAATCTCCCTTGAGCAAGTGTTGTTGGCAATTAAGGCAAAGGTACTTCACAAGAATCCAGAACAACAAGCAAATGCAGAAGGATTGACAGTGAAGAAATTGAACCAATGGAGCAAGAACAACAAGAATAGTAAGAGTATTGTTGATAAGAGGAAGCCTGAAAAGAACTATAGTGCACCAGCAGATGAAGAAGACAACAAGAATTGCTTCCACTGCAATAAGCCTGGACATTACAAGAAGCAATGTTTCAAATGGAAAGCAATGGTAGCAAAGAAGATAGCTGAAAGTGGAGGAATAAGAGGCCTCATGCAAATCAGGTAACAACAAATCAAGTTGCTATAGATTCTGATTTCATTGAAGCAATGTCTGTGTGTTCTAGTTCAGTATCAGAAGAATGGGTTATGGATTCTGGATGTATTTTTCATATGACTTCTAGAAAAGATTGGTTTACTGAATTAAGATCACAAGATGAAGGATCAGTAATGCTAGGTGATGATCATACTTGTAAGATTGTTGGAATTGGTTCTGTCAAACTTAGAATGTTTGACGGAAAAGTCAGAATGTTAAATAATGTAAGATATGTACCAAGCTTAAGGAGAAATCTAATATCTCTTGGAATGTTAGTTTCTCAAGGATATGGGTGCCATTTGAAAGGAAATACACTTGCTGTCTTGAAAGGAAAGTTAGTAGTTGTTAAAGGATTCAAGAGATCTGATCTGTACTTCTTGGATGGTTCTGTAGTAACTGGACAAATTAATACAACTAAGGATGATAGTAGTGTTAAGGTTTGGCATGGGAGGCTTGGTCATATAAGTGAAAGAGGTTTACAAGAACTTGCAAGACAGAAGCTTCTTGAGATCAGCTCAACCTGTAAGTTAGATCAATGTGAAGCTTGTATATTAGGAAAGGCAAAGAGATTGCAGTTTGGTGCAGCTGAACATAATACCAAAGCTAGGTTAGAATATGTTCACTCAGATCTTTGGGGGCCTTCCAAGACTTCAACAATAGGATGTGGGAAATACTTCATTTCATTCATTGATGATTATTCAAGAAAGGTATGGATTAAAATTCTAAAAACCAAGGATGAAGCACTGTCAGTTTTTAAAGTATGGTTGACAGAAGTAGAATTACAGACTGGAAACAAGGTCAAGTGCTTAAGAACAGACAATGGTCTTGAATTTGTGTCACATGAATTCAATAAGTTTTGTCAAGAGAAGGGTATTAAGAGGCACAGGACAGTACCAGGTACACCACAACAGAATGGAGTGGCTGAAAGAATGAATCAGACACTTCTTGTAAGAGTTAGGTGTATGATGAGTAGTGGAGGTTTCTCAAAAGGTTTCTGGGGTGAGCTAGTATCTACTGCAGCTTACTTGATCAATTTGTCACCATGCACAACACTAAAATTTAAACCACCTGAAGAAGTATGGTTTGGAAGGATACCAGATTATAGTCATTTAAGGATTATAGGTTGTCTGGTGTATTCACATCAGAAACAAGATAAGTTGGATCCTAGAGTAGTTAAGTGTGTGCTAGTAGGCTATCCTAAAGAGGTGAAAGGGTATAGATTATGGTGTTATGAGAATAACAAGTTTATAGTTAGCAGGGATGTGACATTCAATGAAGAAAGGATGCCTTTGTTGGAAAGAGGGTCTGATAAGGTGATAACTGCTGATAAGTGTGAGTTTGAGGTGGAGCATGATGACAAAATAATTGTACAGCATGATCAAGATCAAAGAGAGGCTAGTGTACCTGAAGAAATAGCTGCTGAAGAGAGGTCTGGGTCATCTGGTTCAAATGAAAGAAGAACTCTAAGTAGTTATCAGTTGGTTAGGGATAGATTGAGGAGACAGATTAAAACACCTATAAGGTATATAGAGGCAGACACTGTGTCATATGCATTGTATGTAGCATCAAACATTGATGTCTATGAACCTAGAACATACTCAGAAGCAGTTTCAAGTAAGGAGAGTATGCAGTGGTTGGATGCTATGGAAGAAGAGCTGCAATCTTTAAAAAGGAATAATACTTGGATGATTGTTGACAGACCTGCTAATCAAAAGCTTGTAGGTTGTAAATGGATATATAAGAAGAAACCAGTTACAAGCAAGGAAGGAGGAATAAGATATAAAGTAAGGCTTGTAGCAAGAGAGTTTTCACAGCAAGAATGTGTGGATTATAATGAAATTTTCTCACCAGTGGTTAAACATTGCTCAATAAGGATTTTGCTGTCATTAGTTACTCAGTTGGATTTGGAATTACATCAGATGGATGTAACAATAGCTTTCTTGCATGGAATTTTAGATGAAAAGATTTACATGAAGATTCCTGAAGGTGTTAGTCTACAAGGGGCAGACTCAAAGGCTTGTTTATTACTTAAATCACTATATGGTTTGAAGCAAAGTCTAAGACAGTGGTATCTTAGATTTGATGAGTACATAACTTCTAATGGTTTTGTCAGAAGTATGTATGATAGCTGTGTATACATAAGGTGTGATAAAGGAAGCTATACTTATCTACTACTTTATGTAGATGATATACTGATAGCTTGCAGAGACATGTTAGGAGTCAATTCAGTAAAGAATACTTTAAGGAAGGAGTTTGACATGAAAGATCTTGGTGAGGCAAGGATGATACTTGGAATGCAGATAGAAAGAAACAGGTCAGCTGGATTGTTGAGATTATTTTAAGAGTCATACTTTGATAAAGTGCTAAAGAGATATAATATGAATCTTTGTAAGAGTGCATCAGTACCAGTTAAGCAAGGATTGAGTCGGTCATCTCTTCAAGGGCCTCAAACAGATAAAGAAAGGTTTGAAATGAGTAAAATACCATATGCTAGTGCAGTAGGCAGTCTGATGTATGCTATGTATGCTGTAGACCAGACTTAGCTTATGCTATGAGTGTGATTAGTAGGTTTATGAGTGATCCTGGTCTGGTTCATTGGGATGCAGTGAAGTGGGCACGGAGGTATATTAAAGGAACTATGTCAGTTGGATTGAAGTTCCAGAAGCAAGATGTTTGGAATGAGGCTGTTGTTGGTTATGTGGATACATATTATGCAGCCAACCTTGATACAAGAAAGTCCATGACAGGTTATGTATTTAACTTATTTGGCACAACAATAAGTTGGAAGGCTACACATCAACACATAGTGGCATTATCCACCACTGAAGCTGAATTTGTTTCCCTTACAGAAGTAATTAAGGAAGGTGTTTAGTTGATTGGTATTTTGAGGGAATTTGGAGTTCAGCAGAATAGTATTGAAGTTTATTGTGACAATCAAAGTGTTGTACACCTCTCAAAGCATCAAGGATATCATGAAAGGACTAAACACATTGATGTGAGACTCTATTTCATAAGAGATATGATAGAGGAGAAGCTAGTTGCTGTCAAAAAGATTAAGACAGCTGAGAATCCTGCTGATATGTTTACTAAGGCTCTACATATTCAAAAGTTTAAATTGTGTAAGAGTCTTATTGATATTTCCTAAAGATGGAGGAAGATAGGTGGGCTGCAGCCTGTAAGTGTAGCAAGGTGGAGAGTATGTTATCATTTGTGATGATGCATGGTCTAAGGTGGAGATTTATTGTGTATGTAGACCATGCATGCATGCATACATGTGCACATATAACAAGTAAGGATGTGAAGGTGATGATGTTTGAAGTAGCAACAAGTTGAATGAGAGGTAAAGAACAACATGTTGCATAAGTAAGTAAAGTCCTAAGCATGGCAGCTATGTCATGTTGGAAGATCAAGCCAAGTATAAGTGATAGTTAGCTAGTTATGATGGTTGATGACAGTTAGAAAGAGGCTAATGATTAGATGAGGATCAGTTGGCAAGAGTAGGTTGTAACCAACTGATCAGTTAGTTGCTTTCTTGATAACACATGCATGATAATTGAGGAAGTGTGGTGTTGCTGCAGCTGGAGTAGTCTGTCACCACTTGACAGTTATTGAACAAGAAGTTAAAGTGCCGGTTTTGATGATAAAGGTACAACACATATGATCAGTTGAGAAGTTGAGCTATAAGATCAGTAAGTTTGCAGTTTGGTTGGCATGAGAGGTTGAATCAGTTAAAGGCAGTTGCAACTAAATTGATCATATGGTAGTTATGGTGTTGCTGGTATGTGCATGACAGTGAAGTATACATATGTGATCATGCACATCAAAAAGATATAAGTGTGAATCATCATCATACAAGCTAGCATGTAAAGATTGGGTTTTCCAAGTTTAAGTTCATCATCATCTTCATGTTGTAATCATGTTTTCATCATATAGTGATTGCTCTCCTTTAGAAAATGGATGTAGATCAACATGATCGAACCACTATAAATCTTGTCTTCCTTCTTCATGTTTTTTATTTCAGTTTTAGTTTAATTCACACACAACATTACGTATAGGGTTGATTAAGCAAGCTTAGAAGATAAAAGCTTTGCTGGTTTCATACTGTGTTGCTGTTTTCATAAGAGAGTTTAAATTGCAAAGGGGACGGTGTCCCCAAATACACAAGAGCCTCCCTCATTTAACAATGTACAAAATCGCTCATAACAGTATTTCTTCTACTCTGTATCAATCTTTATATTTGATTTTGCACAAAGGCTAAAGAATATAGTATTATTTTAAAGTATAGTAGGTTGAAAGAATTACTAATTATATTCTCTTATCACATGCAAAGGGGTATTTTTGTTTTCCATGTGGATTAATGAGTATTATTATTTAATGTGTAGTAAACAGTTTAGTGAGTGTGAGCCTCATATTTTAATTATATTAATAGGTGTGTGTGAGTCATATTTATGTAAAAAAGAAAAAAATGGGACTCTTCGGATAGTATGCTCAAAATAGAAAAAAATAGACTTTTTAGGTGAGACGGAGGGAGTATTATTAATTATATATAAAGTGGTAATTGCATTAGTGGGGAGTGATAGATCATGCGTGAGATCCTTTTGCAGACCGAAGGAGAATATATACACGCTCCATCTTCTTAAAACGTACTCCATCCGTCCTACCGAAAGGTCCTCATTTTACTATATTGGACGTCCCATTCAAAAGTCCTAATTTTCCAATTTTAGTAAAAAGACCTCACACATGGCCCACCACTCACTACTAATACAACTACTCACTACACATAAAATAATAATACTCCTTATTCTAATCTTAGTATAAAATATTCATTTCCTTTTTAAAATGAGACCCTCATCTCATCATCGGACCAAAAAAAATAATTCAAAATTACGTATTACTCGATAAAATATAACAACATGTATCATATATATTATCGTTTCAAAAACAAAATTTCCTATTTAAAAACAGTGTTGCAGGATAATTTTTTATCTTATATTGTTATCATTTAAATATTGTGCTGAATTTTATTAATAAATTATTTTATTTTCTTAA
This sequence comes from Pogostemon cablin, assembly GCA_023678885.1. Taxonomy (NCBI): domain Eukaryota; kingdom Viridiplantae; phylum Streptophyta; class Magnoliopsida; order Lamiales; family Lamiaceae; genus Pogostemon; species Pogostemon cablin. The sequence goes on from CM042971.1 coordinate 21,855,170, forward strand.
TATTAACTATTAAAATTATTTTATTTTTCTTATAATATTGCTATCATGTAAGGCAAAAACTCATGTGCACCCGGCGCACGGACCTCATTCCGTGCGCCTTTAGAATTTTGAGTTAAATTGTATACTATTTATTATATAGATGTGTACCCTTTATTTTTTAAAGAAAATTATTGTGTGTATCTGGGCGCATGAACAACACTCCGTGCGCCTTTAGAATTTTGTGTTAAATTGTATACTCTTTAGTATAAAAATGTGTACCATTTATTTTCTAAAGAAAAAAGGCAAAAACTCCTGTGCACCCGGGCTCACGGGCCACATTCCGTGCGCCTTTAGAATTTTGTGTTAAATTGTATACTCTTTAGTATACATATGTGTACCATTTATTTTCTAAAGAAAATTATTGTGTGTATCTGGGTGCATGAACAACACTCCGTGCGCCTTTAGAATTTTGTGTTAAATTGTATACTCTTTAGTATAGAAATGTGTACCCTTTATTCTCTAAAGAAAAAATATTAATGAAAAGTGTATACCCTTTAGAATAAAATATTGTACATTTTATTAATTAAAGTGTATACCCTTTAGACCAAAGCAATATACCCCTACCCATAATACTTAATTTCTAAAGACGCACGTAATGTGTTCTTTCGTGCGGACGCAAGTCTCACTCATCATGTAATTGTATCATGTCACCTCAACACGAGATCTTTCATATTCATATTGTCTCAGCACAAATTCTTATTGCGTTAATTTCTTTATATAAATTTATCAATAATATATTATCAAATTAACATGAAACACAACATAATGTCACACATTTACACGAATAATCCAAATAGCAATAACATTAACACGAATTTACATTTATAATCCAAATACCAATAATTGAAAAGGAAATGCATGCAATTCTAAAATGATCATTTCGATCAAATGTTGAAATTTAATAAAAAAATCATTCTAGTGTATAGCTTCTTAATTCTTATAAATGCTCAAGAACATTAAATTATATATCTACAAATATATACATTAATTAATTTCACATTCAACATTACCTTGTATTGTTTGACTCAGTTGGAAACATGTCGTCCTCTACATGGAGTACTACATTTAATTCTATCCTAAAAATATTTTATTTTAAATAATAAATCACTTAAATTTTGCAACAGTAGTCTCTTCAAAATTCGACAACTGTGGACTAGTGTAAATTGGAAATTAATATCCACCTAAACTATTTATTAGAATTAATTCCTTTTGCAACCCATTTGGCATTTATTGGACCCATTCATTACATACCTAACTTAAAATAAATTTCCATAATAATTACTACTACTTCTTCTTTAAAATACTACAACTACCATTTCCTAATCAAACATGAAATGAAACAAATAGTATTACAATTTTAATTTATTATTATGTACAGTGAATATTTTTTGATGAGAAAGTTTCATTTGAATCCACTCGATACGCATCATAATTTTACAAAATTACATTTTAATGTATGAAAAATTAGGATGAACTATTACTCTTTTAAATTAAAAATATTACTCATTTCAATAAAAATATAAAAAATCATGATATATTAAAATTTGTAAAGTAATATTTTTTATTTAGAAAAGTAGTACTTCATCTCTCTATAAAATAATTTTTCATATACTAAAATGTAGTTTCGGTAGAATTAAGGTGTAAAGTAAACCCGATTCACACTAGTTCTTGTCTTTATAAATTAGCAAAAACTCTTGTGCCCCGGGACACAACGTATCCTCATGTGAATATAAGAGTTTTAGTATTAAAATTCTTGTGTTCACATGGGGCACGGTGTGTCTCGGAATACAGGAGACCAACTCTTATAAATTAACGTTGAGAAATGTTAATTTAAGCGATATTAAAGTCATTTAAAACTTAATTTATACTTTATAGAGTATGCTCTTTCAATTAAACGAATATAAATTCCGAATAAATACTCGCCTTGTGAACTATGGATGCATCACTAAACCATGCAAATCTACTCTATAGACACAAGTACATATGTGTGTAACACGTGTGAATAACCTTGTACCAAGAGATATAATTTCACCCCCCTTTCTAGGTACTATCAGTATCAATTATTTCTCACTTTTGGAATTTAACATGATATGATCTCCCTTTATAGGTACTATAAAATTACCCTCTTTATCCTGCTTACTAACCCGAATTCAATTCAATTAATAAACATTCATATATGATAGTTCTAATGAAGTTTTGGAGTCTCCTCACTTAAAATCATAACGTGAAATCTTGTTCAGTGGTGAACGCACTCAATCTACAACCAATATATATATATATATATATATATATATATATATATATATATATATATATATATTCAGACTCTATATACTAATTAAAGATGCACAAAACAACCGTGAATATGGATTAAGAAAGTACAATCATATATAAAATCAATCCACAAGTAGTGTTGTACGGAGGACACACAAGAGAGTTTAATTAATTCATAAAACCTTCATAAACCCTAGATCTACCAAAAGATTCTAGCTCATGATGTTGCGAAGAACAATCATGGAGATTGGATAGATCTTACCCAGTGTCTGAAAAATATAAGATAAATTAGGAAACAAATAAAACTCTAGATGCGGGAGTCGTCGCGTCCTTCTCCGTCTTGAATCCTCCTCTTGATTCCACAGACGAATCTTCACAATAATGGATGGATGGAGAAAAGGATGTGGATGATGGTGGGGAGGGGGGTGATCCCCCTTGTGGGGTGTAGGATGATTGTGTTGCGGTGCCTTCTTACATGAATAATGATGTAAAATATATATAGGCGTAAGAAGGGAATTAAATAAGGAAATAAAAGATATGGGTGAATCATGGAGGATTATATCATAAATATATTAATTGTTCTCCAAGAAATAGGTAATTTTCGAAAATTTTCGAAAATTCTCGTTGGCAGCTGCGCGATTTCACGATTTTGAGCATAACTTTCTTGTCCAAACTCCGATTTTAGTGATTCTTATGCTCACACGATCCTCTTTTTCCTGGATTTCTATCTATACAAAGATCTCACCAAAAGTCCAACATTTGAAGATGTAACAAGTCATGTAAAGTGGAACAATCGTGCTACACGACGTCACCATTTCGATCATAACTTTTTCGTTTGGACTCCGATTGAGATGTTTTTTACGCCAAAATGACCCATTCTTCTGTGAATTTTCAACCATATATCACACTTCTAATTTTGAGCTCCACACAAATATAAAAAAATTACACAAGTTGAACGTGCATTTTTCAGCATTCTTGCACAAGTTGCACCTTTTCTCCAACTTAGCACTTTTGATCATTTTTTCACCTAAAATACAATAAAACACCTCAAACACACCTTTTTCTCACATATATTAAATATAAGACACTTGTGCTAATATATAACAATAATTCCCATAAAAAAGTATTAAATTGAACACTAAAACACGCTTATTTTCACTCTCATCACTTAACCGCGTGAAGTTTTAAATCTGCGTACTACTCGTCATGTTCCGACTCTTCTTCAAAGCCTATAATCACACAACTAAATATTACTATTCAACATACGTAATACTATGATCTAATCTAAAATACATATAGGGTTGTGGAAGAAAGGGATTAGGCTTTTTATCGATAAAAACCAGAAAAGAAAAGAAACCAAAGGAACTGTTACCCTCTCTCTATGTGCAGCTGTTTTAAAAGAAGATTGTAAGTAGTGAGTAAGAATGCAATAGAATGATTGCATTTATACTTGGACAGCTGAACAAAATTCTAGAAGAAAGGATGCGTAAAATTGCCAAACTTTTCTTAGTTAGGAGAGTTAATTTTATGATTGATGTACAGGGGAATATCTTCATTGAAGAATAGAAGAGATTATTTTATTTTTGGAAAAGAAAAAATCTTCTTTAGTAAGGAAAGTTTATAAATCTGATTTCTCCCTTCTTATTCACGTGGTTTGGGAAAACAATTGGGCTGGATATAGTTTTAAGCTCATCTTGGGCCTTAAGAATTGGGCCACAAATAAATACAGGTGTGAAATTTTTATGGAGTGTTATATAAACCCTTCAGATACAAAAGCATCATGCCCACTTTCACTACAACTCTTAGAAAATAGATAACAATATAAACAAAATACTGCATCTTTTGCAATGTTATACTCCAATCAATCACTGAAAATGGAATCATCAAATCAAGATGAAATAAATTTGCATTTTCATTTTCCATCTAATGTTTGAGGAAAATTATGCTCACTCTGTTCAGATGGACCTTTTAATAAGTAAGATCTACGAACTTGTTCAATTAAATTGGGTGGATAACTCCTTATATTAGGCCGTAGTCCTGGATCACTTAGAAGATTTTCCAAATCAACTTCAATATTATTATCTTGACTTGATGATTGTTAGGAAACTTGAAGTTGAACAGCAAGAGTAGTGGCATGGACTAATGAAGATGATGTCTCCACAATATTTGTTGTCTTTTTATAATAATTTTTCATGATCTATGAAAGATAAAGTAAAATTTAAAGTATTAAGTATAATATATAAATTAAATAAAAAAATACCCAAATATAAATACTTAAAACATGTCAATAGTTATAACTTGATATTAATTATATTTAAATCAAACCCTAAACTCAACACATATCTAATCTCTAAGTTCAAACTACTATTAACTATAATTTAATTCAAATCCTATAATCATAAATTGAGTAAAATACAAATCATATAATAATTCTCATTTACACTTGTGATTCAAGAAGTTTGATACTTATAAATAAAAGAATTACATTTAAATTAGGGCATAAGTATTGGGGATTGATATTAAAGCACCAACCTAAATAAATTGGGGAAGAATTTAAAATATTAATAAAATTTAAATTATTACAGAAGAATTTACCTTAGGTTTTAAGACTTTGATGGAGGAGTTGGGAATGAAAATTAAAAAGATGCAGATTGGAGCAGCCGAAAATGGTTAAGAGAAGGAGAGGTTGAATTCTGCAAAATTCATATGAATACTACTTATTAGATACATCATGTTTTTTTAATTTAAAATTAAAAGTTGGGCCTATATCCATATGATAAATGTAATTTTTTCATTTAAAATTATTGGGTCATAATATCTATCTATTATGTTTGGGCTATATTTATTATCGGACAAAGTTACGTTTGGGGTATAATATATATTTATTATAAAAATTAATTAATTAATTAATTGTGAAATTACCAAAATACCATTTTTTTTAATTTGAGGGGGGCCTAATGCCGCCCTGGCCCTAGTGTGCTGCCGTCCTTTTATATATATATATATATATATATATATATATATATATATATAACCTGAATCTCTATTTTTGTTTTCATTTTTCCCCCTTCTTTTAAATTTTACTGTATTTAGAAAACATTCAATTTTAATCTTGATCGTCCATTTAATATTATTTTTTATCTCGGTCATGGACCCTATCTATCTATCTATCTATCTATCTATCTATCTATCTATCTATCTATCTATCTATCTATCTATCTATCTATCTATCTATCTATCTATCTATCTATCTATACATACATACATATATAAAAGCAAAGCTGAAATTCTATTTTTATCTACAATTTTTCTCCATCTTTTCAATTTTATTATATTTAGAAATTATTCAATTTTAATCTTAACCATTTATTTAATACTTTTGATCTCAACCATTAACCTTATTTATGTAAATAATATTTTTTAATTAATAATATAAGTTTGGTAAATATTGGAGATATTTTTTGTATATTTGACTAATTATCAATTAATATATTAATTTTCAATCAATATATAAATTAATATTTAATTGATTTAATTTTAAGATTTATATTTTGGTAATTTAATAAATATATTTTACAATAAAATATCGTCTTCATTTAATTGATCAAATTTCAGTACATGTTTTAATTGATAATTTTGACCACATGTATTAATAAATGAGTTTTGAATTATCATAATAAAATTTTTGAACGTGACGGATACGAGTAGCACTAAAATGATATGAATGAAATATATATTATACAAAAGTTTATGCAACAATTCGAATATCCTGTTACATTTCATGTTGCGCATTGTTAGATGATAGACACACAGGATATGATAAAACATACACCCTAAAGGAAAGTATCAACCCTAGGAAAATATTGAGATTTTCCTCTCCGTATACGTATCACTCATCTAACATGTGTAAAAGGAGATGTAACACCAAAATGTAACAGGACATCTGCGATCATAGTCTAATAATTAAGAAACATAAGATATAGTTCTATAGGCTAAATTACTTGTAATTAATAGTGGTGGAAAATATATTTAGTACAAGTACGAATGACAGCAAGACGAGTATTTTTCGATATATTAGGAATGAGTGCTGTTTTTGTAAATAAAGTGTAAGTGAGAGGTTAGTTGTTATGATTTACTATTTTAGGAGTGTGAAGACTTTTAGGAAGTAGTATAATTTTTATTTTAAACATTAAAAATTAAAAATATATAAAATGAATAAATATTAAATTAATACAGGTAACCCGCGTGTATTTATAAATGAATTTAGGACGGGTTTATGTATTGTAATGGACTTTTTTAATAGGACAGGTAATGAAACAGGTACTTAATATTTAAACAAATACAGATACCCTTAAATAAACATTTTTCCTAAACATTGATATGCTTAAGTACCAGTAAAAATTGATGTTATAATGTACTCCCTCCATCCCTCCATCCCACAATACCCTTCACACTTTCTACATTTGGACGTCCCACAATACCCTTCATACCCCATTTTGGCAAAAAATTATGACAAATATATCCCCCACTTACCCATCAATTATAACATTACCATCAATATTAACATCACTAATTTTATAAAATGTACAGATTTGGGCCTCTTAATAACACAATTAAAAGCCCTAATCTTCATTATTTGGGCCAACACTATTTGGAGATGTTTATCTCCTCATTTCACTCTTCGTTCTCTCTCATCCACTCAATCTTTCGATCCCAACCTCTGTGGCGTGAAGAGAAACCCTAGCCCTTCTCCTGCTTCTATTTGCCGTGATCGAACCTTTTCTTTTCCTACTTCAATCGTTGTCCCCGATGACGAACCCTAAACTATCTCTATCCGATTCACCTACTCTTCAACCAGACAATGTTTCAGAGGTTGAAATCGTAGATCTATGGTTGGGATTTGAGTATTTATGGAGCGAGATGGTAGTTGGGGTTGACTCTATGCCCTCAATGGTCAATGGACACAAGATCGTAGTGGATGTCGTCGGATCTATATTCGACACGTTGGTTCCCGACTCCAGATTTTCCTTCTCTTATGGGGACCCTTATCCGCTCTTTTCACTCTGTTTCAGAACACCTGCGTACCATCCTTGTGGGAGAGCAGGGATAACTGGTGCAGCCAAGGAACGAACAAGGGAGCGACGGGCTCCTGATCTTGGTTGGGGTGGCCGCGTTGTAGAAGGATCAAATTACAGATGAATTCAGTCGCGATCTCCCTTCTCTTGATATAATTTATTTCTTGAATTTTGATTTCCTAAAACTTGTTGCCATTTTTTTATTGTTTATTGTTATTATTGTTTTAAATGACTTTTGTACTTTTTTATATAGTTTTTAAATAGGCCAACCCTAACGGGATGCGTGCTAAATCGGTCCTATTTGAGTTGGCCACTAATACTCAAACCTAACCCTAAACATATCGGGCTGCAGGCTAAACGGCCGGGCTGGCGGGTTATACAATAAAAAAATAAAAAAACTCATTTACTATAATTTAAAATTCAAAGCAACAATTCATAGCATAATTAAATTGCAGATGAATCATACATTGTTTTTTACATCTAATAATATATATTACATTCAAATATTAAATTTAAAAACTCAAGTTATCACTCATTTTTTTTCTTCAGCATCAAGTTCTTCATTAAAAAACGATGTAGTTTCTTCCTCCAACTCATCCTCATCTGAAATAGATTTCAACAAACAAAAAAAATTATGATTAGAAAATTATATTTAAATATGGAATTAAATTGTAATATAATACCAAATATTTACCTGCAACAAAACCTTGTTATCAACTACGAGTACAAATGAGAGCCTGCACATGCTTACCAAGAAGACATTCCTATATTTATTAAGAATACATGAACTAACACTAAAAGCAGACTCAGAGGCTACTGTGGTAATGGGAATACTACGAATGTCGCAAGCCATGGTAGATAAAATAGGATTTCGATTGTGATTATTTTCCAATAATCCAAGACATTTAAATGTGAAAAGTGTTTCAATTGAAGATGTGCCTCATCCAAATATTAATCCGATGCAGACTTCTCAATTTGATTACCTCTTGTCGTACTTTGTCAATCTTCCATAATCTAAAATAAAATCAATTACCAAATATATTATGTAATGCAATAAATAAAATAAAGAATAGATACAAAATAATGAAATACTTACATCAAACACACTAAAGTCATTCATTTTCTCTTTTTCTTTTCCTTCAGGTACCAGGATAGCCAAAAAAGATACGCTTGATAAATTTGTAGAACTCTCACATTGTGTTTTTGATGACATCTATTTTACATATTCATCAAATAGTGATTGCAACTTCCCTTTTATGTAATCAACCTTCTCTTGAGCCATTTTAGGGTTAAGTTGGTTGTAACAAAACTTTATCATTCCTAACTTTGATCGGGGACAAGCACAGCTCCAAAGGCAAGCATAATGCTATAATCACTCCAATACTTATCAAACTTATTTTTCATTCTCATTGCCATCTTTTTAATCACATCATCATCACTCTCCACACTTGTTTATAATAAGCACTTAATCTTCCACACTTGCATGAAATACAAGTTGAATGTTGGATAAGAAGAACCAGACAACAAATTTGTGATCAAGTAAAATGGCCATAGGAACTAACACATTCCCCACCCCCTTTCCACTCTTATTCTGTTGGAGCAAAGTGAAAACTTTTATCAACAGATTCAAGAAAACTAAAAGCACGCTTGTACCTAATTTCACTCTCAAGCATAGTGAGGGTAGAATTCCATCGAGTATATACATTCATGTGCAAACCAACTTTAGTATCAATACCTCCAACTTCAGCCACACATTTATGAAAAGTTTTCATTCTTCCCTCTGAAGACTTAATATATTTGATACCCTCCCTGATTTTTTTTTTGTAGCTTCATCAATCACTTTCAAACCTTCTTGAACTATGAGATTCAAGATATGAGCACAACATCTTATATGAAAGAATTCACCTTTGCATAAAAGAGCATCTTGTAAAAAAAATTTTCCTTCAAGATATCTACCATACTATCATTAGCAGAAGCATTATCCAAGGTAAGAGAAAATATTTTCTTTTCAATTCCCCAATCTTTCAAACACTCAACCACTTTATTAGCCAACTCAAACCCAGTATGAGGGGCCTCCATATTTCAAAAGAAAGTATTTTACTTTTTAACTTCCATTCCTCATCAACAAAGTGTGCTGTCAAACAAGTATAACCTTCACCATTACAAGATGTCCAATAATCTGAAATTAAACATATTCTCCCAACACAATCAATCATGATTCGTTTCAATCTCTCCTTTTCAGTAGAATAAAATTTCAAAATATCAGTAGTTGCAGTTAATCTACCAATATTTTTCATATCAGGGTTCAAATACTTAAGTAGTTCTCTAATTAAACAAAGGAAAGTGGAAGATCGTGTGAAATGATTACCATACTCATCAACTCTCGTACACATTTTTTATCAATTTTCTTAGCTCTCAATTTTCCCTGTTGGTTTAGCATCATACCCATATTGCCATATGTTATTTTCTTGCATGTCTTTATATGACGCCCAAGAGTAGAAGTCTCATAACTACCATTAGCATAAGCATAATCTTTCCCACAAGTCTTGCATATTGCCCTACCATCAACAGGTCTGTTAAAATAAATCCATACATCCGAGGTAAAAGTCCTTGTCCGTTTTGAAAACTTCTTGGTATCACAACTCTCATTAGCATCTATATTTCTAAATTCTAATCCTCATTGTCATTATTATAGGCTGATTGGCTTTGTGATTCCATTCTTTAAGAGAAAAATTAAAAGTATTTTAATTAGATTTAAAATATGCTTAAAAACTAATGTGTAGAAAATTTGAAATTTTAATTCATCACCTACTACATCATTATGTTTGAGAATCAAAATAGATAACTAACAGTAATCAAATACACAAATTCTAAACATTTGGTTAAAATTAAAAAATAAAGATTAAAGTGAAAAGACAAACCAGCATGCTAGAATTAGATCTATTAAAATTCCTTGACCTAATAAAAAAGAAGAATAGTCAGAAGAATAAGAGTGTAAAAAAGCTAGTCTCAAGATATGATAAGTTGACGCACAAATGATCGGAGAGATCGCCATAGGTGGCCGGCCGATGGAGGGCTGAAAATTATTCTGTAACAGCAAAAGTAAATATAAGAAAGATTATGATTTCATGTGTATAAACTCGTGATTACTAATTTGAGCAAAAAAAACACATCTTTCCAATTCATACAGAAAACTCACTCAAAATCTATAAAGAAGTACAATAAAAAAAAGACTCATCTATCAATAAATAAATCTCACCACTCAGAAAGGCAATTAGGACTTGACTCTTGAGCAAGAACACAACTCTCGAGCGAAGATGTAGAACTTTGTTGGGTGGGGGCCGAGTAAGCACTGCAGCGCTGGTAACTGGTAAAGAGAAGTTTTGCCCTAGACAACGTTAGACAGTAGACTAATTATGGGTCATGTCTATAATGCTATTGGGATTGTTTTAATAAACTAATGGGCTTGGAGAGTATAGTACTATAGTATACATAAAAAAATAGAAGAAAAAAAATGATGACAGCCCGCCGGGCTAGCCCGTTTAGTCTGCGGCCCAGCCCGTTTAGTACGTGGGCTAATCAGTTCGGGCCAAAAAGCCTGGATGTTAAACGGGCCTAAATTTATCGGCCCTAACCCTAATTGTTTTTGATTTAAATGAGTCGGACCCACGGTTTACGGGCTTTTTAACAACTCTACTTTTTTCCCTGGCTTTGTGTGAGTTTTATTTTAAGTATTTTCAATTCCTTGTTTATAATGTGAATGTGGATGTGGATTTGCTGTTAACACTTTCCTCATTTTTCAGATGATTTTTTGAGTTGTTGGATTGTTGAAATTTTCATTGCATGATTATGTATTCTTAGTTAATTATGTCATGTGTTATTTCTTGTCTATTTTTATTCTGTAGGCTATGTGATATGAACTAGTGTGGTTTATGAGTGAAGTGTTATTGAGGTTCCATGCTGATTGTGAATAACTAGTACCTTCTAAATTAGTCAAATCTGAATTTTGTTTGTCCTACAGAAGATGGGTCATATGGACATTGATCAGATTGTGGAAATTCCTGACACTCCTGATCGATTCACTATACAGGGGATCAATGGAAGGATGGGCGCTACACTGGAAAATCCTCGTTCATCGAATCCTTTTCATGAGCAGCAAGAGCAATGCATTCTAAAGAGGGTTTCAGATGTAATTTTTGTGTAATTTTTTTTAAATTTCTGTTGATTTTTTTGAAGTTATAGAGTTTTTAAAAGTTAATTTCTGGAATTTATAAAAATTTTATTATTTCTGAGATTTTTAATTTTTTTTGGGTAATTAGGATTTGGATTAACTTTAATGATAAAGTTAATCCATACCCTAAACCCAAATATTTGGATAGTTTTACCCTTCAAAAAATGAGTTGAAAATGTCAAAAAGTAACTCTTCTTAAACAACATGGAACCATAAACATGAAGGGTATTCCGGGACGAAGGGAGTACTTATTATACACACTTTAATTAATAAATATAAAATTACGTTATATCAACAAAAAGAAAAATTATATTTATATATTATATATAAATAATTAGTATTTTATTTATAAAATAGATAAATTTATATAAATAATTAAATATATATTACAACATAAAAATAATAATTTAAATATAAAAAATTAAACGATTGTATATTGTAATATAATTCTTTTTGTGCAACGCACAATGATTAATATGTAGTTTATGTTACTATTAGATTGTTTTAATTAACAATATAAATTTGATAAATATAAGAGATATTTTTGGCATATTTTACTAATTGTAAATCTTTGTACTAGTTCCTAATTAAGTATATTAATCAATATTCAATTAATATATTTTGATATAATTTATATTAGACATACATTTTGGTAATTTTTTTTAATATTCAAATAATCAGTTTAAACTATTTAATTTTAATTTAATTTTACAACTCAAATTTTTTGTTGAATTTATTTTAATTTTGATATATATACTTTTAATTTAATATTTACTCTAAAATATCTTCAAAATTTAATTTAATTAATTTATTTTACTCTAAAATATCGTCTTCATTTATTGTGTACACTTTTTAATTGTTATCAGGTCATTTAATTTAATTAATTTATTATACTCTAAAATATCTTCTTCTTTTATCGTGTACACATTTTAATTGTTTTTTTGACCTGCGAGTATTAATAAACAGTTTTGGAATATATCATAATAAATTTTTTAAATGTGACAAGTACGAGTAGGTCTAGAAGGATATGAGAGAAATATTATATATCATGCAAAATGTTGGAAATGGCTCACATTGGGAGACGGGAAAGCTTGCATTGAGAGATAACTTGCATTGGGAGATGGGAAGGCCAATTTTCTCAAGGGACCTTGATCGGTTGGCTTAGAGGGACCTCGGTCGGTCAAATCGGAGGAACCTGACGGGCAAGCGCAGAGGCACGGAGGAACTCTACGCATGAAGGCACGGAAGGACTAGGTCGGTCGGGTAAGAGGGACCTTGGTCGGTCGCAGGCGCGGAGAAAACTCAGTCAGTCGGCTCGGAGGGGCCTTCGTTGGTTAGAGGCGCGAAAGGACTCTACGAACGCAGGCGCAAAGGGACCTTGCGAACGCAGACGCAGAGGGACCTCGGTCAGTCGGTTCAAAGGGACTTCGATCGGCCTTGAAGGGACCTCGGTCGGTCGAAGGCACAGAGGGATCATGGGGATGGAGGCGCGGAGAGACCCTACGGACAAAGGTGCGTAGGCGCGGAGGGATCCTATGAGCGGGTTCGGCCTTGTCCTTTATTTAGTGTGATGACTTGGGTGTTGACCACCTATCACATTAGTCCCCGAGGTTGCTTCTTGTAGTGGGATTACAAGGAGTAATGTCATATAGAAATAATTGATCTCTCGGCTACAAATGACCCTTTTTTGACCTCGTTAAAAACCTCCATACGGAAAAAATTGGTAGGAAAAAACCATAGGTAGGAAAAAAGAGTATCAACTCATCAGCAGGTCGATTATCTTGTAGGTAGCTCTTTGGTCACTTTGATCATGTGATAGCTCAATAAGAGGATCAATTTCGATAGTTTGAGCCCTCAGTCTTCTGTTATGTAGAACATCTTTTTGGAACTCTCTTTCTTGCTCCAGACCCATGCTATGGTTTGGTGGTTGACTATTTTGGTCGGATCCGACTTAGCTCATATTATGATCCTTTGGAATTCGATGGCGATCCAAGAACTGGGAGGAGGTGGCTTTATAGGCGATCTCCTCATTTGGTTGCAGAGATAAGCATGGTGATTAATGCATTGTTATTACCAAATAAATTATGTGAATGCTTAAAATTATTTAAGATTTATCAAAGGATCTGCTGTCCCTTGACTTATCTTCAGTCATTCGGATCATGGAGCTCAAACACTAGGGCTCGCAGTCTTCTAGGAGCTCGATGGCCTATCTGCAAGTCGTGGCTCATCTTTTGATAGGCTCGCAAGGTGTGAACCTCATGTAAGGGCCTTCTCAGACTTGCGTCTAGGCATTTTTTTGGTTTAAACCTCGTAAGGTTCAAGCCTCATGGGAGCTTTCATGAGCTCGTGCTTTAGTTATCTGGGCTTATGCCTTGAATAAGAGTCACTTTGAATCTCTTTTGGGCTTTACCTTATCTATTGAAGCCTTTGCCTTGGGTTTAGTATGGCTTCTTGTGCTTACCCCCTCGACTATTGCACCTTAGCCCCCGAGCTTAGCCTTTTTATGTCCATGCCTTGGCTGCTTTGTGGAGTCTTCAACGTCTATGCTTGGGGTTGAGTAGGGCTTCTTGAGCTTTCCCCTTGACTATCGAGCTCAGCCTCTTTGGGTCCACACCTCGATTATTTTTGGGCTTTTGAGCTTAGAATGATTTTCGAGTATCCACACTCTCGAATATCTTCATGGTGGCTCATCTTGTGGGTCCATGTATGATCGAGTGTCTGGAGAATTTCTGCATTCAGATATGTCAGATTTGCCTTTGGTAGACCGGTTCTGCCCCTTGGACATGTCTGATCTGTCCATGAAATGGTCCGCTCGATCAGATCTGCCTATGGGTAGGTCAGATTTACCTATAGACATGTTGAATCTGGCCAAGAGCTGGTCTACATGATCTGATCTGCTTTCAGGTGGATTGGATCCGCCTTCTGGTGAGTTGGATCTTTATTTATGAGTAAGCCTATCCTCTTTAACACTTCCCAAGCTTGTTCCAGTCGGACGTAGTGGTTTGCCATCGACATGAATGCATCGTAAAATGGTGGAAAGTTCCACTGGACGGCCACCCACATGTCTAACCTTGGCCGTAGGGGGGCAGCAGATAACAAGGTATATGTCATCGCTCATCTTTTCTCCTGTTGCCTTCTGATCATTGAATCTTTTAGGACCTTGTTTTATATTAGCTAGTTTTAGATTGGAGCCCTTCACTTGGACCAAGTAGACAATTTGAGACAAGAAGAATTCTTTTAGTTCTTCCCAACTATTAATAAAGGCTGGGGAGAGTGAGTTGTATCATGTGTAGGCCATGTCCTCGAGAGTTAATAGGAATAGTCGGCACTTGAAAACTTCTGAGCTCCTGTGGGCGATCATCCATATTGTGAACTTGTTTAGATGTACCATGAGGTCTGATTTGATTTCATATGTTCCAATTTGTGGAAATTTTACCTCCGGTTGGTATGGTTGAGAGATGATGTTTGGTGTGATTGGGGTTCTACCTAAAGGGTTCATTCACACCAAACCGTTATTTCTTTTCTAACTCACCCAGGCTCCTTTTAAGGGCCATTATTTCTTCAGTTTGTACTTTCATTAAGGCCACTCTGTCAGTACGGCCCTTACTGTGAGTTTCTTCATTCCCTTTAAACTTGTAAGGCTTAACACTTGATCTAAGTTTTTTATGAGTTGGATGCCATGACTTTGATAATGCCCTTCTCTAGCGCAAAATATTGATAGTCTGTTTTTTATGTGTAGTGTGGGTGTTTGATGTGACTGTAATATGATTTAACCGGACTAATCTAATATAATATTGAGAGAAAGCTTGAATGAAAAAGACACAAAAATTCCTCCCAGGTGTGTGGGAGTTAAGGTGGAGAGTTTATTTCTCTCTCTTTTTTTTAATGTAATGGGAGTAAATCCTCTTCATTAGAATGGGGAGAAGGAGTGTTGATGATGGTAATGGATCTTGCATTGGAAAACGAGAAAGCTTACATTCAATATTAATTAATGTATCATATTTATTGTAGTAGTAGTTAAAAAGAAATGAAAATCAGCGTGACAGTAACAATATACAAGTAATAGAGAATCACAAGAAAGAAAGGAAAATAAAAGTACATAAAAATAATGTTGAACAATATTAGAAAGGAAAATAAAAGTACATAAAAATAATGTTGAACAATATTCTTTTCGTCTAGTCTAATTGAAATTGTCCCTCACAAGCGAAGTTTTCCTCTAAATATATTCAAGATAGGAACATTTTACACTATATTTGCCATTTTTAAAAATTTTGATTTTCAAAATTTACACTTAGATTTTCAAAAAATCACCTCTATATACAATTAAAAACTCTATTAATCTCTAACCCACTCACTTTTTATGCATTCTATTTTTTCAATTAATACACATTCTATTTCTCTTCCCTCAATATCTCTTCTTTCACATCAATTTATACATTTTTACACATATCATCACACATCTTTTATATATTAATTAACATAAGGTTAAAAACTATTATATCAAAAACTCAAAACAAATATATATTATTATTGAGTGAGGCTCCTGTGCACCCGGGCGCACGGAGCAAATTCCGTGCGCCTTTACAATTTTCATGCCCCTTTACAATTTAAACCCCTAGCAATACATAGGTTTAAATATGATTGGAGGAGAGGCTGTGTTCACACGGGGATACGGAGCATCTTTCCGTATCCCCGGGCGCACAGGAGCTTTTGCCATTATTATTTACTGATTTTCAAATCCATATTGACTGAAAACAAACATAGAGTAAATGTTATCTTGCAGTGTCAAGACCCTTCTCCAAAATCATGGCTAGCCTCTGATACCTCCACCTTATAAATCTTATATACATTAGAGCAACGTTCAACAAAGCACCATAGAATTTTTCAATTGTGTTCTCACACAAGACTTGCACTTCATACAACACTGTAAAAATTTATATCTCAAACATTTAATGTCATTCTCATCAATTGGCACGTCAACGGAAGGGTTATTTCCAAGTGCTACCTAAATTCTATTGGAAAGGGTATGAATAATTTTAAACGATTTGAGATTAGTACAGTTAATTCTAAAGAATTTCATTAGAAATTGAGACGGATATATACCTAAATCACTCGTGGTAACTATTTATGTATTAACTATGCAAAAGTTTTATATACACAATTAAAAAAATCAATAATTAAAAGAAATACACTTACTTGAAATATACACTTTAATGTAATACAAAATTGATACACTTACATTAGTTTTAACAATTTAAACACTTTAAGAACATCATGTTTTACAGAAGTAATACGTACACTAAGTAAAAAATGTAAGTATTTTATTTATTTATTTGTTTATTTATTGTTATGATTACGTATAACCGATTAATAATATTGTATTCAAAATAATAGAAAAAAATTTGTTTATTTTAAATATACATTTAATTTTATTTAACTTATTTTTTTTATATAATAAAAATTAAAATACACTTTCAACTGTCACTACTGTAACACTGTTATTGTAATTACAAATGATTTTACATATTTTTATTTAAAATAATGCATTATATTTTGAATAATAAAATATTAATTAACATGGAGAATAATTAGTTTATCTTAAGTTATACTTTCTCCGTCCTGATTTAAGGGTGCCATTTGCTTTTGGGAACGGAGATTAAGGAGTATTGTTATATTAATGTGTAGTGAGTAGCTGTATTAGTGGAGGTGTGTGTCCCATTTTTTAGTTGTATTAGTGAGTGTGTGTGGATAAAAAAAGAAATAAAACCCTTGGGGGCAGACGCCCAAAATGAAAAAATGATACTTTGCACGGAGGGAGTAATAAATCAATAAATAAATAAAAAGTAAAAAAAGAGAAAGAGAGCAGAACAGAGTGACGAAACCAATTTAAGTAGCCCAGCCCAAGTATATCCCAACTTTCAGCCCAAATCAACTCAATCCACCAATTTCTTCGTAATTGAAAGCCGTTAGTGAAAAATGTTAATGAGAAAAAATCGTTTCGTAAAATATGGATTACAACTTTTTAATACATGAAAAATTACTTTTTAAATACATGAATTATTACTCTTCTGTATAAAAATTATTACTTTTTAAAGAGTAATTTTATATGTAGAAAGAGTAATTTTAAAAAATAGAATTCACATGTAAATTCGATTTACACCAAACTCAAGATAAATATTAAATCATAGAATATAATAATAAATCAACCACACGATTTTATGGATCAAGGATAAAATAGATTATTAATTTTCAAATTATATATGACATATAAAAATAAAAGACAAACTTGTATGTGAGACGTGCTAAAATATGTTTTCTAAAGTATGATAAATAATGAATTAAAATATAATTTTAGGGTGATAATATAATTTATTACTGACGTACTTTAACTACAAATAAACATATTTTACCTACATAATAATCATACTTTAATAATGGATCGACCCGTCTCACAAAAAACCCGTCTTACAATAGAGTATCTCAAAATAAAATTATAACTATACACTAAAAATTGAGGGTAATTTTAGAGTGCACCGTGTACACCCTATGATTTATAGGGTTAAAATAGGGCGTAGTTTTTTTAAAAAAATTACTCTCTCCATCCGCTGATAAGGTATCATGTTGCCATTTTGATCGTCCATTATAAATGTATTCATTTTCTATTTTTAGCAAATGGGTCTCCACATGGCACATCACTCTCCACTTATACAATTACCCACTTTATATAAAATAATAATACGCAAATCGACCGACCGAGATTCCTTCGAGCCGATCAAACAAAGTCCCTTGAGAAAATTGGTCTTCCCATCTCCCAATGCAAGTCATCTCTCAATGCAGGCTTTTCCATCTTTTATGCAATATTTTCCGTCTCCTAATGCAAGTCATTTTTCAATGCAGGCTTTCTCATCTTCCAATGAAGACTTTCATATCTCCTAAGTTTAGAGCATTTAATGCTAAAGTAGTACGCCCTTGACCAACCCATCTATATAAATAAGGGACTCTCCCCCAATGTAAGACACATAAGGGACTCTCCTCCAATATAAGACACGTCCATCACCATCATCAACACTCCTTCTCCCTACTGTAAAGAAGATGATTTACTCCCACTACATATACAAAAAAATAGAGAGAAATAAACTCTTCACCTTAACTTTCACTCCTCTGGGAGGAATTCTTGTGTCTTCTTTCTTCATGCTTTCTCTCAATATTATGTTTGCTTAGTCTAGTTAAATCATATTATAGGCACATTAAACACCCACTCAACATATCAAAAACTGACTGTCAACAAGTAATATTCTTCATTTAAAATAGTAATAGTTTATTTACCTAAAAAATATTTTTTTCATGTATGAAAAGGTAATCTAAATCAGGTTCACATGTAAACTCTATTAGCACAAGTGCTTTCGTTAAAAAAAATGTTACTTATTAATTTAAGCATTTAAAAATATAAATATACTCTCCTCTTCTGCCTTAAAGACTTCATTTTTTTCATTTTGGGTTTCTTTCCAAAATGATCTCATTTCCCTTTTTACATATATGGAACCTACACACATTTACTAATACAATTAGAATATGTGATTACACACCCACTAATACAACTACCCACTACATATTAAATAATAATACATCTTAATACACGTGTAGAAAGTAAATGAGACTCTTTAAATCAGACGGAAGGAGTGTAAAATAAATGAATATTAAACTAGTACGAGTAACCTGTAAGTATTCATAAATGGATTTGAGACGAGTACGGATAGTATAATGGACTTTTTAAATTAATGGGACGAGTGTGCATATGGATATTTTATATTTAACCGAAGATGAATACCCTTAAATAAGCGTATACTCTATATATTGGCATCCCTAAATACAAGTAAAAATTGATATTATGAAAAAAAAATTGAGCTTACGTACTATACCATTTAATGATATCTCCGTCTTGCATTAATATTTACGTTTTGCATTTTTCTTTGTTCAAAGTTAAAGTTTATATTTTCTTTTTTGTCAAGTTTGGTCCACACAAAATAATTAATTATTCCATTTAGGGCACACACATAACACTAATGTAACTATCCACTTCACATTAAATATTATTTATTTCACCTCACTACACAGTAAAATATTTATCTCCTAATCTACCAACAAACATAAACGTTAACGCTGGACGGAAGGAGCATGAAACTGCGTTATAATAAAAAAAAGTAAATTTACGTTTGTATATTATAAGTATACAAATAATTAACTATTTATTTATAAATATATAAATTCAAATAATTAAATAATTTATATATATTACTTTGACACATAAAAATAATAATTTTAATAAAAAATAAATAATCGTAATATATAATTTCTTTCGGGCTAAAATTTGTATGCCCTGAGGACACCGTATTCACAAATATCTTTTTTATTAAATGATATACCCTTTAGTATAAGGATGTGTACCATTTATTTCTTTAAAAATATTTCTTAATGAAAGTGTATAAAAAATATTTTACACTTACTAATTAAAGCGTATATTCTTTAGAATAAAATATTGTATTCTTACACACTTTGTGCAATTGGGGATACAAGAGACCAACTCTTTCTTCCATGTAACACACAGGTGGGTAAAATCTAGTGTGATTATAAATATAAATAAAAGAGAAAAATGGACGTGAGACGATCTCGTACAAGTCTTTGCGAAATAAAAAATGGATACCTTCAAAGTGAACAAACAAAATAACAAAATTGATACCTTATCGGCGGAAGAAAATATATTTTAATCTACATGTAAAAAAAAATGGAGGGAGGAAATAATTAGAATATTTGTATTAAGCTCAAATGATTTAGTAAAGAAGTATATGAGATTTGATACTAAGATTATTAATTAAGAAGTTTTTGTGTTGTGTGTAACCGTGAAATTATATAATATTTTTAAAACCGTTTGACTTACACTTTCATAATTAATTATTATTTTTTATTAAAAAAGTTATTTTTAAAAAAAAAAAAGTTATCCCTTTATTCAATATATTATAAATTATTTATGAAATAGTTCACTGCTCCATTATCACTTTTTCGTCTATTGGGTAACACTTATCATTATTGAAGTTATCACATTTATCTGTTTCACTGAGACAGTCTCACATAAATAAGTTATGCGAAACAATCTCACATAAATGTTTGTCTTTAGATAAGATAATTATATCATAAATTTTAACATTATAAGGATAAACCCTAGAGTAAAATATAGATCATGAACCATAAAGGTATAATATTACATGAACTATAAGAATGTTAATATTAAAATTAGGCCAACACTTGTGTAAATTAAGTTTATAGGTTTATAAGTAAACCCTATTTTTACTCATTACTCTTTAGTAAATAAAAAATTACTCTTTAGAGATATAAACTACTTCATTACTCTTTTAAATTAAAAAATTACTCTTCAAATTCATATACACCTTGATTTATTGGGCAGAGTCAGCCTGCACTTGAGAAGGAAGTTAAGTAGTAAAACTGGATTACCCTAGAGCTATCTATTCTCCATTCTTGGTTCACTTTCGTATTCTTCTATTGTTATTTATTTTATTTATTATTTTAATTAATTATTCAGTAGTTGATAATCAAACCTCAAAGTTAATTGTCTTTCGTCTTAATTAATTTAGTTAATAATTAAATTGATAATACGCCATCCTTTGGGTTCGATATTTAACTTGGTCACTTGCTTAAGCTGCAATTGATATCCTTAATACTTGGGGATTAATTTTACGTGCAAAGAAAACGTGCATCAAGTTCTTGGCGCCGTTGTAGGGGACGACTGTTATTATTGGTTTTATTATTTCTAATTGATTAAGACTTTTATTTGTGATTATTAATTTCTATCCAACCTCGAATTTTTCTGAGGTATTTGTGCGTTAGGAAAAGGACAGGAAGGAAAAGAAGGAATAATACACAGTGCTAAACATGGCCGGAACAAGGCAGAATCCGAATAATGTTGCCATTCGTGAAATTTTCACTAACTATGGGATTGGCAACATGGGATTGATAGAAGCAAGGGGGCAGATGATGATTTTGAGATACATCCCGCTCTTATCAACATGGTGGAGAAAAATCCATTTTCTGGAGGTTCCTTTGAAGATCCATATCAGCATCTCAAGAGATTCCTTGGTTATGCAAACACTCAAAAGGGTGCTAGAGCTAATGATAATGCTAGACGGATTGCCCTTTCAAGTTCTCTTTGATTGATAGAGTGGAAGCTTGGTATGAGACTCTTGATGCAACAGACTATACTACATGGGACCAACTGCAGCAGAAGTTTTTGGAGAGATACATGCCACCCTCAAGGATCTTAAGAATGAAGCAAGAAATTACCCAATTTGTTATGAATCAGGATGAGAAATTTCATGAGGCGTGAGATATGTTTAAAGACATGCTCAAGCGGTGCCCACAACATGGGATGTCTAAGACTCAATATATAAGTGTCTTCTACTATGGATTGGATTGTGAGTCGCGTATTCTTATTAATGCATCATCAGGAGGAGTGCTGTTATCTAAGACAGAACTTGAAGCAGAAAAGTTATTTGAAAACATCTTTATGAATTCATGTGACTGGCCTACGGAAAGAGTAAGAGGCACATATGTACTTGACAAGGTAGCGCAAGTTGAACATCAAGTGGTAAAGCCGAATAGGGTGATGAGATTATCTCTAGTTTAGCTAACATCAACAAGCTACTAGAGTCCCAACATAAGTAAATTACAGAGTTGGCACAAAGAGGGTCTAATATGCAGTAACAAGAAGTGAAGGCTAGTGTTGAAGATACCCTCAATCGATACATGGCAAAGAATGATACAAGAGTAGATAGACTTGAGGCTACTATGAATTCTACCCATGCAGATTTGTCTAAGCAGTTGAATGACCTAACTTTGTTGACGGGACAGATGGCCGAGAATGTGAATCAGCTGATGCAGATGTTGGAGAAAGAAAAGTTCATGTCTCATGGCATAATGAACCCGAAAGAGTGCGAAGCCATCATGTTGAGTTATGGAACGCAATATGAGGGACCGATGATGCCAGCAGTGGATTCTGGAGCTTCAGAAAGCCAGTTCGACCAAAACCCTTGGTCGAACCATGCATAATAAGTCGAACCAGGCACCTGAGAACATCACGGAGGTCACTAATGGCCGGTTCGACCCCAGACCCTTGGTCGAACCACCTCTCACAAGTCGAACCAAGTACCTAGGAATATTTTAGAGATCGCTGATGGCCGATTCAACCTCGGTTTGACCAAGTTCTTGGTCAAACTAGCTCCTAAGATATTCAAACGGAAAGCCACGGTAGAGAGAATTATTTTTGCATAAGAATCACCTCAATTGGAGATCGAATGCGAAAGTTATGCTCGAAACCGTAAGACTGCACAGTCACGCCCAAAAGAGCCGTTCGACCAGCCGTTCGAGTCAAACAATCAAGAAATGAAGATGCCCAAGGAGACTCAATCATGCAAGAGCATAGATGTGATTTCTAACTTATTTAATCTTGATTTTAATAGGACAGATAATTCTGAAATTAAGTGGAATATTGACAAGGAGGAGTCTAGACAGCCATGGGAGGAAGAAAATTTTGAGGATCATATTTTTGTGACCAAGAAAGGTGAGGTGTAGAGTGTAGACAAGAAGAGTGAAAAGAAGTATTTGAGGTGAGGATGCGTGAAGACTGCCCTCTGATCAAGTAATCTAAAAGGATGCATACCGTCGTGACTCTCCGATGTTAAATATGAGCACCTGTTGGGGGCTTGCCCTTCCATTTTATTGCTTTATTATTTCTTTTGTGTGAGTGAGGATTTACTATATTTGAGGTGCTCACGCTTCGGCAATTACATCTCTTTTCAAACTTAGTTTTGACTTGTTTTATTAAGTTTGGGAGAGTGTGATGTACTTACCTTGTGAGCACCGAGTGTATAATTTTTCCTTTCGTCGGTTGTTTGTTTGTTAGGGGATTAATTTTTTGCGATATATTAATATTTTAACTGGTGTTGGTATGTCGATTTTTTACAACTTATCTAATATTTCGTGTATTATTTTTGTATGTTTCCTAGTGTTGGTGGTCGAGTTTTTAATTTTTTATCTTTTCGATTATTCTTGTGTCTCCTATTTCATTATTGATGAATCCTGTGATGATGAGTGTGTTTGAGCTTTGATGATGGAAAAGGTACTAGGTGGATAGACGAGTTCTATATTGAGGCTTTGACCTGACCGAGTTGAACAACTCGAGGAGCTCGTGAATGTTTTGAAGGAGAAATCAGGTACCCTCGTTTCCTTATTCTAATTTTTATGTGTGCTTTTAATTAGTAGGAGTGGAAGGATTGATATATTGGTTTTGGTGATCCACATGAGCTTATATTTTTAAATTATACTTAAAATTCATATGCTCTTGAAATTGATGAAGGAAGTGTACTTGAATTATATTGTGGTATGAAGTTCTATGTGTACTTGTGGGATATTGCTTACCATGAAAAGTGCTCTGTTACTTGTTAAAAACCCATGTGAGATTTTGAGCCTCATGGATCATGTATATAATCACATGATATATTTCTTTTCTGGTGAGTATCATTCTTATGTGTATATTCTAGAACTTGCGTCTTGTCTTACTTGAAACTACATATGTGTTAGATAATGGGAGATGATTTTAGGCCATCCATGCATTTATAAGTCACTTAGCCAAATAATTTCCTACCAAATGATGTTTATTCGTAGTTAGCCCCGTTGAGCCTTAAAATCTCATTCTTTGGCAGCATATGAGAAATAGCCACTTTGAGCTTCTGATTTTTTTAGCCTTGATTCTATCATGACGAGAATTAATGACTTTTCAAAGTGTGTTGATGGAATTTTATAACAGTTTGGGAAGGAATGAAATTGGTGTTGAAATAGTGACTGAGCTTGAAAATGCATCTAAGGAAAATCATAGAGTAGTGCTTAAATCTAGTACTCCATGAAAACAAACACCCTAGGGTAGTGCATAAATCTAGTACCCTATGGAGGATGCGCGAGGTAGTGCCCGAAACTGGTTCCTCGAGAGAAAAAATGAAAGAAAAAAGAAAAAAAAAGAGAAGGAAAAAATTGTTGTGCTTGAAAGAGAAAAATTGAGAGTTGAGAAGGATATTGTGCTTAATTGAACTGAGTAAGAAGAATAAAAGATCATGATGAAATGCACACTTAATTGATCTAAGTTTTGAGTCACTTATCTATATATTTTCTACCTTAACATAAAAAAAAGTCATTTTTGATCCAATTATCGAATCATACTTTTAGTAGTGGAGTTTTTGAGATATTTGACAAGCTTATGGTTACACATGCACTTGAATTGAATTTGAGCGTAAACACCTTAGCCCATAAGTGTACATCTTTTACACTTGAGTGCGAGTGATATATACTTACCGTGAGAATATGTCAATGGGGCATTTGAATTAGTAGTGATTATCTTATCTTGTATACTATGAATTGATTATTACATGTAACGAAAGTTGCATGACCTAAGTTGAGGACAATTGTATTTTGAAGGGGGTATTGGTTATAGTCCTTGTTTTCCCGCTAATTTTCTTACTCTCTTTCTCTTTATTTTTATTTTATTGCCTCGGGACGACAATGGGTAAGTTTGGGGGATTGATAAGAATGAAAATAGCGTGTTTTAGTATCCAATTTAACATATTTTTTATGAGAATTATTTTTATATATTAGCACAAGTGTCTTATATTTAATATATATGAGAAAAAGTTTCGTTTTAGGTGTTTTATTGTGTTTTAGGTGGAAAAAGGATCAAAAGTGCAAAGTTGGAGAAAAGGTGAAACTTGTGCAAGAATGCTGAAAAACGCACGTCCAATTTGTGTAATTTTTGGTGTTCGTATGGATCTCAAAATTAGAAGTGTGATAAATGGTTAAAAATTCACAGAAGAGTGGATCATTTTGGCGTAAGA
The DNA here is from genome assembly GCA_023678885.1 of Pogostemon cablin. Taxonomy (NCBI): domain Eukaryota; kingdom Viridiplantae; phylum Streptophyta; class Magnoliopsida; order Lamiales; family Lamiaceae; genus Pogostemon; species Pogostemon cablin. The sequence continues at coordinate 21,880,738 of CM042971.1, forward strand.
AACATCTCAATCGGAGTCCAAATGAGAAAGTTATGATCGAAATGATGACGTCGCGCAAGCTGTTTCTACTCAGCACGATTGTTCCACTTTACATGAATTGTTACATATTCAAATGTTAGACTTTTGGTAAGATCATTATATATATAGAAAGCCAAGGAAAATTGGATCGCGTGAGCGCAAGAATCACTAAAATTGAAGTTTGGAAAATGAAGTTATGCTCAAAACCGTGAAGTCGCGTAGCTGCCATAGAGTATTTCTGAGAATTTCCAAAAATTACCTATTTCTTGGAGCACAATTAATCTATTTATCACATAATCCTCCATGATTCACCCATATCTTTATTTCCTTATTTAATTCCCTTCTTATACCTATATATATTTTACATCATTATTCATGTAAGAAGGCACCACAACACAATCATCCTACACCCCACAAGGGGGATCACCCCCCAACCATCATCCACATCCTTTCCTCCATCCATCCATCACTATGAAGATTCGTTTGTGGAATCAAGAAGAGAACCAAAAAGAGAATTCAAGATGGAGAAGGACGCGATGACTCCCGTATCTAGGGTTTTATTCATTCCCTAATTTATCTTGTATTTTCAGATATATGGGTAAGATCTATCCAACCTTCATGATTGTTCTTCGTAACATCATGGACTAGAATCATTTTGGTAGATCTAGGGTTTATATAGATTTTATTAATTAATTAAACTCCCTTGTGTGTCCTCCATATAACACTACTTGTGGATTGATTTTATATATGATTGTGCTTTCTTAATCCATATTCACGGTCATTTAGTGCATTTTCAATTGGTATATAGAGTCTCAATATATATATATATATATATATATATATATATATATATATATATATATATATATATATCTCGATTGTAGATTGAGTGCGTTCACCGCTGAACATGATTCCATGTTATGATTCTAAGTGAGGGGACTCCGAAACTTCATTAGAACTATCATATATGAATGTTTATTAATTGAATTGAATTTGGGTTAGTAAGAAGGATAAAGAGGGTAATTTTATAGTACCTATAAAGGGATATCATATCGGGTTAGATTCCAGACGTGGGAAATAATTGATACTGATAGTACCTAGAAAGGGGGGTGAAATTATATCTCTTGTTCTAAGGTTATTTACATGTGTTATACACATATGTACTTGTGTCTATAGAGTATATTTGCATTATTTAGTGATGCGTCCATAGTCCACAAGGCAGAGTCGGCCTGCACTTGAGAGGGAAGTTAAGTAGTAAAACTGGATTACCCTAGAGCTATCTATTCTCCACTCTTGAGTCACTTTTGTATTCTTCTAGTGTTATTTATTTTATTTGTAATTTTAATTAATTATTTAGTAGTTGATAATCAAACCTCAAACTTAATTGCCTTTCGTCTTAATTAATTTAGTTAATAATTAATTGATAATACGCCGTCCTTTGGGTTAGATATTTAACTTGATCGCTTGCTTAAGTTGCAATTGATATCCTTAATACTTGGGGATTAATTTTGCGTGCAAAGAAAACACGCATCATTAAGATGTGGATTTCTCATGTTATATATGTTATTTGATCATATGTGATTGTTTAATTATAAATGAATTATTATTATCATGTTATGAATTATATGTGGAGTATGTGAACTGATATATGAAATACGGGTTTTGAACCGTAATGGTGCCTTATCAATGTAACGGGTAATGAATCGCGATGTCGTATCTTTTATGTCATGGATAATGGACCCAAAGGTGTCTTATCAATATATCATGAATGTATTCTAAGTTATTTAAATTATTTCACATGAAATTATTTGATTTTATAAGTATGATAAGTCTTCACTGAGCCATGGTTGCTCACCCTTATATTTTACCTCCTTTCAAATTAAGCGTGACGATAGCGTATGAGCGGGGATGTGTTGGCAAGAGGGGACATAATAAAACTTTAATAAAATGCAGCGTATTTTGTGCTGCAAACTTTATGTTTTATTTGAAAATTATGTTAAATTTGAATTATCATGTTTTATGGTTGGAGTATTTGCTATTGGCATCATTTGAAATAGTTGTGAACATGTGTTTTGTATTTAGTTAATTTTCGTGAGTAATCTGTAAAAAAAAAATTGTCGACGCTTGAAAGTACTTCTAAGTCGTGGGATGAGTTAATTGTGTAACCGTTTCCTGCCATTTGGGTTTTTCGCGTATGGAGTCCATGCGATTGTTGATACGGGTTAGTGGTTTTTGGGAGTATTACATATATATTTGCTTGTTGTCAGAAGTGTGAAAAATTAAGTATGCATGCCTGAATGTTGAGTTAGTGGTAGGGTTGAGTGGAAATTAATTTTCGTATTTATGAGAGTTATTGTCAATTGGGGATGAGTTTTTAACATGCCACCTGTACAAGTATTGGTAATTTAATGAGTGCAGTGAGAATTGTTTATGGTAGAGTAGTCCCACTATGATAAAATAATTTGGTGGATAGATAATGAATTAGTGATAGTGTTTTAAATTATTATAAAATTTAATCACTATTGGAGATTTTAAATTCTGATTTCACCACTAATTCTTATGCACAATAATAGGTCTATATCTGGTAATATGTATGTTATGTTTCGAAAAATAAAATTTGGTCTTTAAGCTTTAGGTCCAAATCTTAATTAAATTAATTTCCGTAAATGCTTTGATATGTGGAGTGTGGAATGTTTTGTCAAAATTGATGTTTTAGTACTTTGAAAAATTTTCATAAACTTATAGGACCATTCCTTATTTAATTTCCTTCTTCTTTTCATTATTACTGTCACATCCTAAAATTTTACTTATTTAAAACACTTTAATTTTTAAAAGAGAAAATAGTATTTTAGCGGAAGTTTAAAGAAGATAAAATTTAATAATCCAAAAGATCCAAGTTAATAAATGACGTAAAATCCAAAGGTAATTATTGAAATAAAATGCATAAATTTTTAAGTCTAGCAGAATTTAAATTAAATAAGTCTTAATAAATGACAAATGTGCTAAGCATCATCCTTCTGTCCCACCACATCAGCTCCTCCATCTGAAATGATAAATTATTGGGGTGAGCAAAACCACAAGCTCAGTGGAGATACTATACTTGCCAAAATTAAATACCATCAAATTAACTAAGTAACATAACTCATGTAGATGTAAATGTGCTGCATAACTGATCTCTTAATTATTCAAGTTGTATAAATCTCGTTTATAAAGATCATGAGACCTATGTCGCATTTATAAAGGTCAGGAGACCTATCTGTATGTCTCGTTTATAAAGGTCAGGAGACCTATGTCTTATTTATAAAGATCTGGAGACCTATCTGTACATGCATGAACTCAATGATATCACAAAATAGCAGTTAATAGAGTCAAGTAAGAATTTTCCCACCTTTGAAATAAATTGAGTTGACTGTAATCCAAAATATTGATACAGCTGAATCTCTAACTCACGAACTTCTCGTCACCTAATAATAAATAAAAGGGCGGCACTATTGCCACCCGAAAGATTTTTAAGGGCATCCGAACCATCAAAAAAATTATTATGAAAATACAATTTTAACCTTCATCCCTAGACATAAACACTACATCCTTATTGCTAACCCCACCCTATAGATTTAACAAAAACAAGTCTACCATCATGGATGTTTGTTGGGTCTTTCCTCTCAGTGTGGAGCAGTTGTAGTCGTTTGCTCGCTTTGCTCTTCCACCATGATTTTGAACATTAGAATTAATAATTGATTTTATTTCTTTTTTATTAATTTTGTGAATGTTTTACTGATTTGTTTTGTGGGTAATTCTACTGAAAATTTAGGAGTATTGGATGAGCAGTTTTTGCAATTCCAGCCTCTTCAAGAAGAATGAATCATCTCCCTACTTTGTTTATGAGGTGGTCAACATATTTTTCCACGAATTTGGGAAGCTTCTTAGAAACTTTAGAGGATTGTTGTAGGAACAGTACTCCATGTTCTTCCTCTCCCTCTCTGCGCAACCACATTGCTGTTTTTCATGGTCTTTTTGGTTGCATAATTGATCAAATTTGCACACATGGGGATTAATTAATCTAGTGTTAATTTTAGAGTAGATATAGAGCTATTGGATTTAAAAAGAACAGGGTATCAATTTGAATCAGCTGATGGGTAGCAGTTCAAGCATCGGAACCCAATCGTCAAAAATGGTGGCGGGGATAGTAAATAAATTGGGTGGAATTAGTACTAAGGAATGTGGGTGTAAGTTTATAAAAAGGGTTAAGAGTATTTTCATAATAAATTTTTTGATGGTTCGGGTGCCCTTAGAAATCTTTCGGGTGGCAATAGTGCCGCCCTAAATAAAATATAAGATACTTGATTCTAAATCAAATACGAAAGTCTGGACTGCCTGGACTAAAACCAATAACTAAATAAATAAATTAAATACTAATCTAAACTTAATAAAATAATAAAGTAATTAAATTATCAAATAAATAAATTAAATACTAATCTAATGACCCCCAAATGGTATACTGTCGAAATGTCAAAAGCCATGAATATAGTGGGGACTGCTACTAACAATGGGTGGCTTCATATGTCTATTAAATATGGAAATCTCAAATATGTAAACGTAATGTCTTAAGTTGATAAATACACCAATTATTAAATATTAATATGGAAATTAATGGTGCACAACTTGCTGTAAGACGATGATTGGCGCATAACTAATGCAAGACAAAAAATTTGATTAACCTATTATTCATGTATAAATAAAATCCAAACGAAAACATGATCTCATGCATAGATGGATTATGGGGGTTGAAAACCAGTAGCTAACGATTAAAATAATTAATCAGCAAAATGACGCACTACTTATAAAAATAATGAACATAGTGTTAGAAGATTAAACTTACTTGGTTTTTGGTTGAGAGAGTAATCGTATTTTAGAAATTAAGAGATGAGGGGTTTCAAAAGTAAAAATAAGGATGCAGAACTCACTTATGTAGAGAATTAGTACGTAGGAGAAAATACGCAGGATTGTGGGTGGTTACATCCCACATAAATAGGGAATTAGGTTTTAAAAGATAGGAAGATAAATAAAAATTAAATTTAAAAATAAAGTAAATAAATTAATTAAATAATTATGATATATCCAATTAAATATACATGATAAGTGTAAATAAATAAATACATATATATATATATATATATATATTAGGTCGTTACAATTACTTATTTATTCATTAAAGTATTTTGGTCATGCCCTATTTAATACCTTATTTAAGAAAATAATATGAAAATTTCTTTATTTAAAATTTAGGGTGTGACAGATTGGTATTAGAGCAGGTATGCGATTCTGCATACTTGTTCAAAATTTTTATTAAATTCCGCATATACATGATTTATAATATTTTCATGATATGATTTTACAATTGAATAAATTTTTTAAATGAAAGTAAAAGTCTCTTGCTACGCATCCACCGAGTACGACGCCCGCTACAATCAAGGTACGAAAGTATTGATTGCTTAAATTGATTACATGTGAATTTAAATGCAAGTTTATATTATATGAGTTAAATGAATTTTGATGGCAAAAGTTGAGTTTAAGAATTTTTATGCAAAACAATATGATAAGTGGAAAAATTATTGCGTTAGATGAGTGATTTAGCACAACAACAAGCATATAAGGATTATCAATGAGGTTTTCGGCACGACTTGCCCACCCACATTGCGGTAATGCTTCAAAGTGGAGGCAAGTCAAGGATGTGGGTGAGGGAATCACGGACTACTGGGAAGGAGTGAAACTCATTAGCACATTACCATGGGAATGGAGGGATGTGGCAGATCCTATTTTTGCTAACCTACTACACCAAACGGTTCAATCGCAAGTCCCGTAAGTGGATTATGTGCAATTTACCACCTCTCTATTTGAGAGGGTTGCCAGTTGGTATACATCCCTTCCTCGACTTTTTATGGGAGAATTGCACGATTAACAAGAACCTTTGATGGTGGGTTATTTTGTGGAACCGGCATACGATAATGTTCCAAATGAGAACATGGATGAAGTGGAACCAGAGGAGGATTCCGAGAAAAACCCTGAAGAGGATCTTGGAGAAGACAATGAATAATTTATACAAGTGATAGTTTCAAGATTTTATTTTTGAGAACTATAAATAAAATCCCGTATGTTAGGGACTTGACTTTCAATTTAATTATTCAGCTTTTACTTTGATAGTTTGCACTTTAAACAATTATTCACTTAATGATGAATAAGAATTTTATTATTTGAAATATGTGCCTCTATCATGTACTCCCTCCATCCACTATCAATATATCTATTTTAATATTTTGGGTCGTCCATCCTTAATCTATCCATTTCATTTTTTGGAATATGAGACCCACACCCTCTACTAATACAACTAAAATATGGGACCACACCCTCCACTAATACAACTACCTACTATACATAAAATAATAATACTCCTTAATCCATATGCAAAATGCAAATGGATTCATTAAGGATGGACGGAGGGAGTATTTGTTACTCCAGCAATGTGATGATATGCATTATTATATTTATTCATTAATTCTAATAAAGTACTAAAGTTACTTATGTTGGCAATTGAAGGATGCCTCCAAGGAGAGAAAACACGATCGAACAACTGTTGGATACTCTAAAAAATTTTAGAGCTAACCCAGACACTCATGCTAGAGTGGTGCAAGAGTTCTGGGCACACACTCCCCCATTTTTCAGAGGGCGTGAAGGGCACTGGTATGGATGTTTTGCATATAGAGGTGCACAGATACTCAACGGGTGCTCTGCGCATCCTATCAACTAGTTGAAGATGCCGATCACTAGTGGGAGGCATACTGGACAATGAGGCCGAATGAGAATAGAGAAGCTATCACCTGGGAGGAATTCAAGGCAATCGTGATAGCGAACTACTATTCTCAGACTTACTGGGTTAGGATGGAGAACGAGTTCTACAATCTCAAGCAAGAGGACATGTCTATGATTGATTATGAGCGGCGATTTAATCAACTGCATCGGTCAGCTCCACAGCTAGTCGACACCGAGGAGAAGCGAGCTAAGAAATTTCTGGATGGGTTTACCAGGACATACAGAACGCTATGTCTTCTTTGCCTGACATGAGCTATGCTGATACATTCATAAGTGCTCAGAAGGTTGAGGCCTGCTTAGAGAAAGGGCGAGCAAGTAATAACCAAGTTGAAAACCCAAACATGAGAAAGTGGGAAAGCTCAAGCCATGGTAGGAACAACAACAGACAGACAAGGTCAAACATGAACCCGTCTGCAAATGCACTGAAACCAAAGCCTCTCTGCTCACAGTGTAAAAGAACCACCATGGGGAATGCCTTAAGGGACAAGGCAAATGCTTTCGGTGTCATGAGGTTGTTCACCGAGCCCAAGACTGCCTGAAGCCATCAAACTATAGGCTTGATCGAAGGGGACCACATGCGAAAGGAAGTGCAAGGCAAAACACTGGAGAAAAGTAAGGGTCTTTGCTATGAATCAAGCTGAGAGGAACAAGAAACTTGATGTTATGACAGGTACGTTATCAGTGGGCAAGTCCCGAGCCTTCATTTTAATTGAAACTGGTGCGTCTCATTCTTTCATTTCTGAAAAGTGTTGTCATAAGATTTATTGTAAACAAGTCAAGAGTGATGAACTTCTTGAGATTAGTTTACCATCGGGAGAGAGAATCATTAAGCATTCATTAGTTAAAAAAGTAGATGTATGCATTGAAGGAGTAGATTTTAGTGTCAAATCATATATTTTGGACATGCACGGATTCGATATGATTCTAGAAATGGATTGGTTTACCTATCATCAAGCCAACATCAAGTGCAAGGAACGAGAAGTGATCCTAAGGGAACCAAGATCCGAAAGAGAAGTCGTCCACAAGATCAAGAGTGACATTCTAGCAAGAGTTCTATCTGCTGCAAAGGCCGCAAAGATGCCTAAGAAGAAGTCTTACTAAAGGTTCATAGTCAACATTATAGACACAAAGACTACGGAGATATCACCTAATGACATACCAGTTGAAACGACCCACTTTATCATAAAAACGTAAATAACCTTTTAAGAGAAAATTTTAGGCCCAATAAGATTTAATTAAAATAGACTGACAAATTTTAGGGAAATATAAAATTGTTTACAGCGGAATTTAAAATTAAAAGAACAATAATTAAAAGTGAACCACATTTCATAGCATAGTTAAAATGAGAACTTTCTTTCAAAAATAAATGATCATGAAATTGAACATTAAGTGCTTTATTAAAATAGAGGTAAATACATTAAAAGATTCTCATTAAATTGAATCACCTCTAATGAAATAAATAATTAGGAAGCTCTGACTATTAAATAACTATAAAATGAGTTTATCATGATAAACATGTTAATGTATATAAACAATGAAACAATAAACCCAAATAAATACCAAATAATTATTTTATCACCCATCGCCTCTCTCCATACTCCAGCTCTTTTAATCTGTAAAATGTTAAATGATGGGATGAACAAGCCACAGCTCAGTGGGAAGATATTTGTCTATGAATAGCATTACGAATACTCTATGTCCGTGGACAGTACTACGAGTAATACTCTATGACTGTGACGCAAGCAGTAATTTATCAACGTAAACACATAAACATATACGATAGACAAAGTTTAGATTTTCCCACCTGGAATGAATGTTGATGATGAATGGATGCACTTGAATGTGTATGATGATCCGTGTCTTGTAATAAGTTTCATCTATCATAAAACTATATTTATCTCAAATTAATATGATAACTTAAAATAAAAATAAAATAATGAGTTTAAATCTTTAGAAAATATTGGAAGTGATACTTCAATATTTGAAACGAGAGAGACTAAACAGAATTTACTAGGAATGGTTTTATTAAATATCAATGTATAGATAATTTATAACTGATAAAATAAAAATAAGATCAGTTCAAAATTTAATAAACATATAATCTTTTGTGATTGAAAAGACATATCTAAATTTAATAAAATAATAAGGTGTACAAGTATATGTTTTAGATTTTCAAAGTGATTGTAGTAAAACCTGAAATTTTTCATATGCACCGATAATAATTTAATATATTTAAATTTAAATAATAAAATCATATAAAAATCACTTAAAATATAATATGTATAGTAATATAAAACTTATCCGAAATTTATGATTTTTAGGAATCAGTAAATATGATTTTCATATTTTAAAAGATTAAGATAAGATATTGATGAAAGAATTTAAGCAGTGATAGAATATTTATAATAAATATTATATAATACCTATAAACTTGAAAATTATACAAAAGACTTAAAATATTAAAATATATGACATATATAAAAGGGTTTATTACTACAAGGTACACACTTTACACCTTAAATACTCTTAACTACACTGGGAAAAAAAATTATTATCCACTACATAAATTAACAGTACAGAGACCAAATTACCCTTAATTAAACCAAATATTTCCCAACGCATTCTATGTAATCTCTGTTTCTCTCTCCTAGATATATTCTCTGTAATCTCCCAGACTCTCGCTTCCGCTCTGCGTGACTCGATCTGGTTTCTTCTCCATCGATCGCTGCCGCCATATTATCTGGTCGTTCGCTGGCCCAATCGAAGTCCTCTAAGGCTTGCATTTTAACCTAGGCCTCTCACTTCGTCTCGACTGTGATTGATGATGTTTTGGTCTTCGCCGCATCATCCATCTACCTAGGTCTTGCTTTTCTGGCGGCTGCGCCACCATCGCGCCGGTTCTCTTCTCTTCCTTCCAACTGCACCAGATCGCCATTCCTTCTCGATGCCCTAAGGTTCGCTGCCCATGGCAGCCTTTATTTCACCGCTGTCAGTTTACTACGCTCAAATCGATTTGGGAATTCATTCACATCAATATGTGCTCAGAGGCCGAGCTCTGGGCAGCCACGCGTCTCCGGGTCCGGACGTTCTACGATTTCAAAGAAGATGTATTCGGCATCGAGGTGAGTGTTGTGCTCAATTTTGCTGCATATTTTTGAGTCAACGGGTGATAATGAACCCTATGTGTATTTTAGTTAATTCGGCTTATAATAATTGCTGTGATGGACTATTTATGATTTCCATTGTATTGACTCATGAAATTTCATTTGATAGGTGGTTATGCTGAATGATTTGGAGATTTCTTATTTGTGAGTTTGTAGATTAATAATTGTGTTCATTGTATTTGTGAATTGATTATTGCCATCCGTGATGCACTGATGCCGTTTTGATGTTCAAATTCTGCGTTAATAGGAAAAATCAGAAATGAACTATAGTAATTGTATATAAATTGCGAAGCTGTATGCTTTCAGAACATCAGGGGAGATATGTGATGGTGACTATGTTCAATTTGAAGATTGTGTTAAGTAACTAGCATGCCAAAATATTTCATATGTGGTTTCACTCGACTTTCGAGTTCTGCTTTTGATGCACCTACTTCGTATGCGCCTGCTGTTGGAATCCCAAATTCAGCCCTGTGAGCACCACGTTCAACTCCATCCAGGTTTGCTCTATTTCTCCTCGTTGATTGCTGTCTTGGGCATCCTCCATGGAGTTCTTGATGGAGGAATTGGATGTCGTCAACCATGCCGATTTGGTGAAAGAATGCTAATCGTTGAAGAGAGTGTGTGGAGAGTTATTTGGTTATATTATAAATCTGTGTTAGTTTTGATGTTTCAGAATAACTGGGAAAGGAGATGCATCTATATGTTGTATTTCATGTAATGGTGTTACGTTTGCTGCTAATCTGACTAACTTATTATCTTAGCACATTCAATTTATTTCTGCTTAGGCGTGTGATAATTGACTTAACTAACCTGACATATATCATCTACTGGTGTTGAACAATGCTTGAAATTGAGTAGCAAAAAATTATAAATAATAAATGTAAAAAAAATAGTGTAAAGATATTGTGCAAAAAATTTTCAAAACAAAATGTCAAAAATTTTTGTGCAAAATAAAATGTGAAAAAAAAATTGTGCAAAAATAAAATGTGAAAACAAAAAATTGCAAAGCAAAATGTGCAAAAAAATGTGCAAAAGTAAAATTGTGCAAATCAAATTGTGCAAACCCCACCTACTCACCCACTGCCGGACCTCCGCCGGACCGCTTCCTGACCTCCGCCGGAACTTAAAATGTGCAAACAAAATGTGCAAAAATAAATTTGTGCAAACACCTAGGGGTATTTTTGGTATCACAATCATAATTGTGTAGTTATGAGTATTAGTACTTTAAGTCATGTAGTTTATAGCAATTATGTATTATTTTATGTATCTAATAGTAAGTGATCCTATATAAAAATCAGAATATTTGGATTCGTGAAAGTATTTATTTCACAATTTCAAATCAGAAAGAAGAAGTTGGGATGAATAAGATATTGCTGTGATATAAATTCAATGTAAAATCATACATATTCTCAAAGTTATCATAAATATTATTGTGAGCTTAAAAGTACGTAGGATATGATATATAATAAAACTATAATAATTTGAGATCATTTAAAAGGGTTTTGAGATAGTAAAATTGAAAATAGAATACATAACAGTTCATGTACCGAAATCAGTATAAATTTAATTTAAAATCATTAACTCATTTATTCCATAGAAGATTTTTACTATGAATCTCCAAACTTGTAATATAAAACACGTAAAAATATAATAATATTTGAAGATCTTTAAATATTTTATTTGTAATTTCAAATCAGTAGTGAGTACATGATCTAAACTGAATGTATTAATATTGTAAAATTCGTATTAAATACTAATATACTCTAAATAATATGAAATTTTCAAAAGTTACCAGAAATACCATAAAGTATAATATATATGAAAATAAGGATTTTTAGATCCCTTTAAATATGCTTTATAATTTCTAAATAGAAAACATAACATATTTGACAGCATGATCAGAAATATTTCAAAATTAATATAAAATAATATAATGGTCCTTTCAAATTGAAATTTCTATATAACATCAAAAATTTCAAGATTCAAAATATATACAAAATTCAGATCGTTTGAAAAGGTATAAGTATATAATTTGAATTTTCTATTCACGTATCCATAAAATTTCAGATTCTGCAGGCATATGTATAAAATTCGTATAAAATAAAATATGAGTCCAAATATCATGAAATTTTAAATACAAGTCAAAAACTCAATTTTACACAACATATCAAAATTTCGTAGTCATTAAAAATAAATGGATACAACTTTGAAATTTTAGAAATTGATTACCTTGAATGTGTGAATATGGTTGAAATCTGAAAACATCTTTTCCACGAATGATTGATGGTTGAAATAATTTGGTTTTGTGGCTATGTTTTGAACAGAAGGGAGAGATCGAATAAAAAAGTTTATTTCTGCTCTTTCTTAAACCCTAACTATTACGGAGATGGAGAGAAATAGAATTTAAAAGAACCGATCCCTTTCTCTTTTATATATAAATAAATTGGGCTATTGGGCTATTACTATTTTGGACTTGGGCTTAGGCTCATTTTAAGTTTATTAACGTAAAGTGAAAAAGATTTAAAGTTAAACCCTTTTAGAATAACTAAAAGTTTAAATGACTTTAAATACAAATATTTATTATGATTTAAAAATACATAAAAATACCGGGATATTACATTTTCCCCTACTTAAAAATAATTTTGTCCTCAAAATTTAGAATACTATAAATTATAAGTGAAATATATATGTATGAATGAATTTTTGCACCTTCGTATATAAATAATTTACCTGTGTAAATATTTCAATAACTTGACAATTGTTTTAACGAGGAGAAATAATAAAATCCACACTTTTTAAGAAATAATAAAATTCATTGACTTTATTTTACTCTACATGTAATCAAACTTGATGATTTTAAAATAGTGTATGGAATATAATGAGTACAAAGTACTTGAAACATTATAAAATATTTATATTGGAGGTAGCAAATTTTTAGGAAAAAAATACTTGAGCTCAACTGTAAAATGGAATAATTTATCATTTTAGAAGTGGATCGGGATTATGTGAAGAATTTAAGTATGCCCATATTTTTAAATAAAAAAAAAACTTACATAAAAACAACGAAAACTTTCACTTTCTTCTTCAAAAATAATAATAGAGTATGATGTCTTTGGGAACTTTAAGGTTTAGAAAATAAAATGCTATCCAAAAGTACTCAAAATATAAAATAATGAATAATTCAATAAATTATAAATTTTAAGCCAGAAGAAAATAATTAATACTTTGAAATCTCTTCCATTTAAGTAAACTATGGAAGTCATATGACATATGAGAAAAGCTATGAGAAATGTTATAACATGCAAATGTATGTGAGAATCATATTTCATATTTCATGTAAATGTATGGTGTGGAATGATACGCACAACTGCATAATCGTATAATTATTCATGCGTGAATTATATTACTGAAATATTTGATTAATAAATATGAAATATTGAATGACACATATGAACTTGATTATATATCAGTTATGTCATATTTAAAATGATAACTTTGAATAGGATTTTTGAAGGGTATGTAACTTGAAAAGTGAAAATTTAAGTCTAAAATAATTTCTAGAAAATAAATGAACAGTAAATTATGTTGAAATATCAATCAGTATATATTGTAGTGGAAGACTAAGCCACTTTTTTTTTTTAGTAAAAACTTTAAGTCAGCATAAGTTCATATAAGTTTATTCATTTGAAGTATACTCCAAATATGAATATATTTACAAAGAAGATTTGGAGATAAAATGATGCAAGTAAAATGATAATTCCTATATTTTTCTTCTTCTCCTTTTTCAATGAAAGATTGTGAATAATGATAAGACATGAAATTTTGTAAATTTGAAAAGGGACTCAAAATAAATAAAGTTTCCGAATTATGAATACAGAACTAGTGATTTGAATTTAAATTTTATGAAATCAAAGTTGCAATAATTATATAGGAGTCGAGTTTTTTTTTTAATAGCGAAATGTCAATGTTTAAGGTAACCATTTGAAATAATTAGTCACGCAAATCTATTGAGGATTAGAAGGTTTGTTGGAGTAATATATGAAATTTCATAATTAAATGTTTAAAAATCAAAATTTTACATGTAGACTTTCTTTTATGGAAAATGATAAGATGAAAAGATTTAAAATCCCTAAATTATACATTTTGAAGGTTTACATTATAAACTTGAGAATTAAATACTATATTCAAGGGATTCTTAATTCAAAATTGAATAATTTTAAACTTATACGAATTATGAATCATGAATATTATAAAAATTATGCTTTTATATATATATATATATATATATATATATATATATATATATATATATATATATATTCTTTTTATTAAAATATTTTTCTTGATAATTGAAAAGTATAAATAAACTCTAGGAATTTAAATAACTTCAAAAACTTTAGAATATGAACATTTAAAATGAATGGAAATATTGATAAAGGGATCCATAACAGAGAATACTTCATTGCTTACATTATTTTAAAACGAAGTTTAAACGGTTAAACAATTACAAATGAAATAATGATCATTTTATGAAGTGACATAACATGATACTAAAATTTATTTTGAAATTTATGATCAAAACTTATGATCAAGTGACTTTTAAAGATCGTAACAAGATAATAATTAGAAACAACATTTTGGATTTGACTAGAAAGAAATTAATATGTAAAAGTGTATTTGAGGATGATGTTTCATGTTTCATATGATGAAATGTGTAATGACTTGGAATGATATATACATCCATACTACTGTGTCATTGAGGTATTTGAATCCCTTAATGAGATACTTAATTCATGTCATTGCAATATTTCATAACTATGTCATGGAGATACTTGAAACATATCATGAGAAACTTGAACCATGTCATTGTAATACTTGGTACTTAATGCTTGAAAGATGAATCATGAAATAAAGTTTAAGATGCACTTGATGATATGTCCATGACATCATTCTTTAAATGGCGACTTTGAAAAAATGTAAATGACATGCTCTAAATGATAATTATGAATAAGATATAAATTATTATGTCATGAAAGTAAATCAAATGTTAAATGAATATACCTTCCGGAGTTGGAGCGGCGAGACGATGATGGGTGAATTTTCTTAAATTTATTTTTTTTACATCATAAATGAATAAAGTAATTCATGAAAACAATACGATATAAATACATAAATTAGCGAGTCTACAAAAATATAAACCCGCTCTGATACCAAATGAAACGATCCACTTTATCATAAAAATATAAATAACCTTTTAAGAGAAAATTTTAGGCCCAATAAGATTTAATTAAAATAGACTGACAAATTTTAGGGAAATATAAAATTGTTTGCAGCGGAATTTAAAATTAAAAGAATAATAATTAAAAGTGAACCACATTGCATAGCATAGTTAAAATGAGAACTTTCTTTCAAAAATAAATGGTCATGAAATTGAACATTAAGTGCTTTATTAAAATAGAGGTAAATACATTAAAAGATTCTCATTAAATTGAATCACCTCTAATGAAATAAATAATTAGGAAGCTCTGACTATTAAATAACTATAAAATGAGTTTATCATGATAAACATGTTAATGTATATAAATAATGAAACAATAAATCCAAATAAATACCAAATAATTACTTTATCACCCATCGCCTCTCTCCATACTCCATCTCTTTTAATCTGTAAAATATTAAATGATGGGATGAGCAAGTCACGGCTCAGTGAAAAGACATTTGTCTATAACATTTAACTCACGTATAAATATTAATAAATCACAAACAATACATAAATTTTAACTGTGAACATGTCTGTGAATGATCGATCATGAAGTACGGTGGGCGTTACCCGAGGATTACTTAAAATTCCGACATCTGAAAGAGCCCTAACTTAAATACACGGTGGGCCTTCCAAGGACCTTTTACAATCCAAGTATTCCCGAGGACCTTTTTATCAGTCCCGGACCCATATCACGGTCCCTGGCTACATGTCTATGAATAGTATTATGAATACTCTATGTCCGTGGACAGTACTACGAGTAATACTCTATGACTATGACACAAGCAGTAACTTATCAATATAAACACATAAACATATACGATAGACAAAGTTTAGATTTTCCCACCTAGAATGAATGTTGATGATGAATGGATGCACTTGAATGTGTATGATGATCCGTGTCTTGTAATAAGTTTCATCTATCATAAACTATATTTATCTCAAATTAATATGCAAACTTAAAATAAAAATAACATAATGAGTTTAAATCTTTAGAATATATTGGAAGTGATACTTCAATATTTGAAACGAGAGAGACTAAACAAAATTTACTAGGAATGGTTTTATTAAATATCAATGTATAGATAATTTATAACTGATAAAATAAAAATAAGATCAGTTCGAAATTTAATAAACATGTAATCTTTTGTGATTGAAAGGGCATATCTAAATTTAATAAAATAATAAGGTGTACAACTATATGTTTTGGATTTTTAAAGTGATTGTAGTAAAACCTGAAATTTTTCATATGCATAGATAATAATTTAATATATTTAAATTTAAATAATAAAATCATATGAAAATCATTTGAAATATAATATGTATAGTAATATAAAACTTATCCGAAATTTATGATTTTTAGGGATCACTAAATATAATTTTCTTATTTTAAAAGATTAAGATAAGATATTGATGAAAGAATTTAAGCAGTGATAGAATATTTAAAATAAATATTATATAACACCTATAAACTTAAAAATTATACAGTAGATTTATAATATTAAAATATATGACATATATGAAAATCAGAATATTTAGATTCATGAAGTTATTTATATCATAATTTCAAATCAGAAAGAAGAAGTTGGGATGAATAAGATATTGTTGTGATATAAAATCAATGTAAAATCATACATATTCTCAAAATTATTAGAAATATTATTTTGAGTTTAAAACTACATAGGATATGACATATAATAAAATTATAATAATTTGAGGTCATTTAAATGGGTTTTGTGATAGTAAAATTAAAAACAGAATACAAAACAGTTCATGTACAGAAATCAGTATAAATTTAATTT
This sequence comes from Pogostemon cablin, assembly GCA_023678885.1. Taxonomy (NCBI): domain Eukaryota; kingdom Viridiplantae; phylum Streptophyta; class Magnoliopsida; order Lamiales; family Lamiaceae; genus Pogostemon; species Pogostemon cablin. The sequence goes on from CM042971.1 coordinate 21,897,849, forward strand.
AAAATCATTAACTCATTTATTCTATAGAAGATTTTTACTATGAATCCCCAAACTTATAATATAAAACATATAAAAATATAATAATATTTAAAGATCTTTAAATATTTTATTTGTAATTTCAAATTAGTAGTGAGTTCATGATCTAAACTGAATATACTAATATTGTAAAATTTGTATTAAATACTAAAGTACTCTAAATAATATAAAATTTTCATAGGTTACCATAAAGTATAATATATACACAAATAAGGATTTTTAGAGCTTTTTAAATATGCTTTATAATTTCTAAATAGAAAACATAATATATTTGACAGCATGATCAGAAAAATTGCAAAATTAATATAAAATAATGTAATTGTCCTTTTAAATTAAAATTTTTACAAAACATCAAAAGTTTTATGATTCATAACATATACAAAATTCAGATCGTTTGAAAATATATAAGTATATAATTCGAATTTTCTATTCACGTATCTATAAAATTTCAGATTCTGCAGGTATATGTATAAAATTCGTATAAAATAAAATATGAGTTTAAATATCATGAAATTTTAAATACAAGTCAAAAACTCAATTTTACACAAGATATAAAAATTTTGTAGTCATTGAAAATAAATAGATACAAATTTGAAATTTTAGAAATTGATTACCTTGAATGTGTGAATATGGTTGAAATCTGAAAACATCATTTCCATGAATGATTGATGGTTGAAATAATGTGGTTTTGTGGCTATGTTTTGAACAGGAGGGAGAGATCGAATAAAAAAGTTTATTTATGCTCTTTCTTAAACCCTAATTATTACGGAGATGGAGAGAAATAAAATTTAAAAGAACCGATATCTTTCTCTTTTATATATAAATAAATTGGGCTATTGGGCTATTTCATTTTGGACTTGGGCTTAAGATCATTTTAAGTTTATTAACGTGAAGTGAAAAAAATTTAAAGGTAAACCCTTTTAGAATAACTAAAAGTTTAAATGGCTTTAAATACAAATATTTATCATGATTTAAAAATACATAAAAATATCTGGATATTACACCAGTTGTACGTGATTATCTCGATGTTTTTTAAGAGGAACACCGGGAATACTTCTAAACTGACAAGTGAAATTTCAATAGATTTTCTGCTGGGATCAGCACCAGTATCCAAAGCCCCATATCGAATGGCGCCTATGGAACTACAAGAATTGAAGGTTTAGCTACAAGAGCTCTTACACTTGGGATTTATTCGCCCAAGCGTATCATCATGGGGAGCGCTAGTCTTTTTCGTCAAGAAGAAAGATAGATCGATGAGGATGTGCATTGACTACCAAGAACTTAATTGATTAATGGTGAAGAACAAGAATCCTTTGCCTAGAATTGAGGATTTGTTTGATCAATTGGAAAGGGCAAGTACATTCTCTAAAATCGATTTGAGATCCGGATACTACCAATTGAGAGTGAATGAGTCAGATATTTCCAAGACTGCCTTTAGAACTTGCTATGGACACTACGAGTTCGTCGTTATGCCTTTTAGTTTAAGTAATGCACCTGCTGTGTTTATTGATTTGATGAATCGAGTATTCCACCCGTATCTTGATCAGTTTGTCATAGTCTTCATTGATGATATTTTGGTGTACTCCAAGGACGAAGCACATCATGATGAGCATTTGAGAATGGTGTTCTAGACACTTTGTAAGGAAAAGCTCTACGCGAAGTTTAAAAAATGTGAGTTTTGGTTGAATCAAGTCACCTTCCTTGGACATGTGGTGACATCACAAGGTATTAAGGTTGATCCATCCAAGATCGAAGTTGTAAATCAATGAAAGACACCTTCAAATGTTCAAGAAGGTGAAGTTTCTTGGGGTTAGCTGGCTATTACCGAAGATTCATAGAAGGATTCTCATAGATAGCATGTCCGATGACACGATTGACTCATAAGGGAGAAAAGTTTATTTGGTCCGAAAAGTGAGAAGAGAGTTTTCAAAGGTTGAAACACGACCTGACTACAGTACTGGTCTTGACGATATCCAATCCTAATGAAAAATTCACAGTCTACAGTGACGCATCGAAACAAGGACTCGAATGTGTATTGATGCAACACGGGAAGGTTATCACTTACACTTCCAGATAGCTAAGACCACATGTGATGAACTATCCTACTCATGACTTGGAATTAGAGCCGGGGTTCATGCCTTGAAGATTTGGCGACACTATCTTTATGGAGGAAGATGTACAATCTTAATGGACCATAAAAGCTTGAAGTATCTTTTCACGTAAAAGGAGCTCAACATGAGACAACGAATATGGTTAGAATTGGTGAAGGATTATGATTGCTTAATTGAGTACCATCCAAGCAAGGCTAACGTGGTAGCCGATGCCTTGAGCCGAAAAACTAAAGTGGAGCTTAATAGTTTACATACCAAGTAAGAAGAGTTGGTCAAAGAATTCGCCAAGATGCAAATCGAGTTGGTGACATCACCCTCCAGTACGAGGGTGATTATTGCAGCATTGGAGATCCAACTGAGTCTGAAAATGGAAATAAAAGAAGCTCAAGAACAAGATTACTTTCTACAAGGAATGAAAAAGAAGGCACAAGGAGGTGATTACAATAGTTTCAAGGTAGATGATGAAGGAGTATTGACATTCAATGGAAGATTATGTGTTCCGATAGTTGAAGAGCTAAGAGAGAAGATTTTAGGAGAAGCCCATGGGAAGCCATACACTGCGCATCCAGGAGGGACAAAGATGTATCATGATTTGAAGAAAAGATTTTGGTGGAGAAGCATGAAGCGAGATATTGGATACTATGTGGAGAAATGTTTAATTTACCAACAAGTCAAGATTGAGCACCAACGACCAGCCGGAAAACTTAAATCACTTGAGATCCCCGAGTGGAAATGGGAACAAATTGCCATAGATTTTGTCGTGGGTTTACCAAGGTCTTCAAAGGAAAATCACGCTATTTGGGTCATCGTCAATCGATTGACTAAGTCGGCTCACTTCTTGTCCATAAAGATGAAGTTCAAGATGGAACAGTTTGCTCAATTGTATATTCAAGAAATAGTGAAGTTTCATGGCATACCAATTTCTATAGTGTTTGATAGAGATACGCGCTTAACTTCAAGATTTTGAGAAAGTCTGCACAAGGCCATGGGAACTAGATTAAATTTCAGTACGGCCTATCACTTGCAGACCGATAGGCAATTAGAAAGAACGATTTAAATTTTGGAAGACATGCTAAGAGCCTGCACACTTGACTTGGATGAAGCATGGGAAAGGTTTCTACCTTTAGTCGAGTCCGCTTACAAAAACCGCTATCAAGCGACCATCAAGATGGCTCCATACGAGGCACTCTATGAGAGAAAGTATTGATCGCTACTGTATTGGGATGAAGTTGGTGAGAGGGCTGTTCAAGGCCCCAAACTAGTAGAAAAAGCGGTCGATAAAATCAGAATCATTCGAGAAAGAATCAAGTCTGCCCAAGATAGACAAAAAGACTTATGTTGATCAAAGAAGAAGAGATCTACAGTTTGAAGCAGCAGAACATGTCTTTCTAAAGGTGGCTCCCATGAAGGGTGTCATAAGATTTGGAAGAAGATGAAAGCTAATGCCCCGCTTCGTTGGACCATTTGAAATTCTTGAGTGAGTTTGGGATTTAGCCTATCGTTTGGCTTTACCACCCGAGTTATTCTCAATTCATAATGTTTTCCATATTTCGATATTGAGAAAATATGTTCATGATCCTAGCCATGTGGTGAATTTCTTGACATTGAAAATTGGCAAAGACTTAACGTATGAAGAAGAACCTATGACAGTCTTATAGCGAAAGGTTCAAAGGTTTCGAAATCATGATGTGCCATTTATTAAAGTTCAATGGAGTCAACACACGGAACATAAGGCTACATGGGAAAGAGAAGATGAAATACAAGCAAGATACCCCTCTTTCATTATGGGTAAGACATTTATATCATGATAGAGTTTCGAGGATGAAATTTTTAATAGAAGGGTAGGATGTAACACCCCATAAAAATTTCACACATGTATCTATTTGTGGCTCAATTCTTAAAGGCCCAAGATGAGCTTAAAACCATATCCAACCCAATTGTTTTCCCAAACACCATGAATAAGAAGGGAGAAATCAGATTTATAAACTTTCCTTATTAAAGAATATTTCTTCTTTTCCAAAAATCAAATCACCTCTTCTATTCTTCATAGAAGATATTTTCCTGCACATCAATCACAAAATTAACTCTTCTAAACAAGGAAAGTTTGACAATTTTACGCATCATTTCTTCTAGGGTTATGTTCAGCCGTCCATGTATAAATACAATCATTCTATTGCATTCTTACTCACTACTTACAATCTTCTTTTCACGCAGCTGCACATAGAGAGAGGGTAACAGTTCCTTTAGTTCCTTTTCTTTTCTGCTTTGTATCGATAAAAAGCCTAATCCCTTTTTTCCACAACCCTATATGTGTTTTAGATTATATCATAGTATTACATATGTTGAAAAGTGATATTTAGTTGTGTGATTATAGGCTTCGAAAAAATTCGGAGCATGACATGTAGTACGCAGATTTAAAACTTTACGCTGTTAATTTGGGGATTTCTCATCTTATATATGTTATTTGATCATATGTGATTGTTTAATTATAAATGAATTATTATTATCATGTTATAGATTATATGTGGAGTATGTGAACCGATATATGCAATACGGATTTTAGAACGTATATGGTGCCTTACCAATGTCACAGGTAATGAATCGCGTTGTCGTATCTTTTATGTCATGGATAATGGACCGAAATGTGCCTTATCAATATGTCAGGAATGTATTGTAAGTGATTTAAATTATTGCACATGAAATTATTTGATTTGTATAAGTATGATAAGTCTTCACTAAGCTATGGTTGCTCACCCCTATATTTTACCTCCTTTCAGATTTAGCGTGGCAATAGCGTACGAGCGGGGATGTGTTGGCAAGAGGGGACATAATAAAACTTCAATAAAATATAGCGTATTTGTGCTGCGAACTTCACGTTTTATTTGGAAATTATGTTAAATTTGAATTATCATGTTTTATGGTTGGAGCATTTTCTATTGGCATCATTTGAAATAATTGCGAACATATGTTTTGTTTATAATAAATTTTCTTGTGTAATCTATCAAAAAAAAATTTTTGACGCTTGAAAGTATTTCGAAGTCGTGGGATAAGTTAATTGTGTAAACCATTTCCTGCTATTTGGGTTTGTCGTGTATGGAGTCCATGTGATTGTTGATACGGGTTAGTGGTTTTTTAGAGTATTACATATATATTTGCTTGTTGTCATAAGTGTAAAAAATCAAGTATGTATGCTAGAATGTTGAGTTAATGGTAGGGTTGAGTGGAAATTGATTTCATATTTTAGGAGAGTTATTGCCAATTGGGGATGAGTTTTTAACATGCCACATGTACAAGTATTAGTAATTTAATGGGTGCAGTGAGAATTGTTTATGGTAGAGTAGTCCCATTATGATAAAATAATTTCGTGGATAGATAATGAATTAGTGATATTGTTTTAAATTATTATAAAATTTAGTCACTGTTGGAGATTTTAAATTCTGATTTCGCCACTAATTCTTTTGTAGAATAATGGGTCTATGTCTGGTCATATGTATGTTATGTTCCGATAATAAAATTTGGTCTTTAAGCTTTAGGTCCAAATCTTAATTAAATTAATTTCCGTAAATGCTTTGATATGTGGAGTGTGGCATGTTTGGTCAAAATTGATGTTTTATTACTTTGAAATTTTGCATAAAGTTATAGGACCAATCCTTATTTGATTTCCTTCTTCCTTTCATTACGGGTAAGACATTTATATCATGATAGAATTTCGAGAATGAAATTTTTAATAGAAGGGTTGGATGTAAGACCCCATAAAATTTTCACACGTGTATCTATTAGTGGCCCAATTCTTAAAGGCCCAATATGAGGTTAAAACCATATCCAACCCAATTGTTTTCCCAAACCCTGTGAATAAGAAGAGAGAAATCAAATTTATAAACTTTCCTTATTAAAGAATATTTCTTCTTTTCCAAAAATCAAATCATCTCTTCTATTCTTCAAATAAGATATTTCCCTGCACATCAATCACAAAATTAACTCTTCTAAATAAGAAAAGTTTGGCAATTTTACGCATCCTTTCTTCTAAGGTTTTGTTCAGCTATCCGTGTATAAATACATTCATTCTATTGCATTCTTACTCACTACTTACAATCTTCTTTTCGCGCGGCTGCACATAGAGAGAGGGTAACAGTTCCTTTAGTTCCTTTTCTTTTCTACTTTTTATCGATAAAAAGCCTAATCCCTTTTTTCCACAACCCTATATGTGTTTTAGATTATATCATAGTATAACATATGTTGAATAGTGACGTTTAGTTTTGTGATTATAGGCTTCGAAAAAGAGTCAGAGCGTGATGTGTAGTACGCAAATTTAAAACTTCACGCTGTTAATGTGGGGATTTCTCATCTTATATATATATATATTAATTGATCATATGTGATTATTTAATTATAAATGAATTATTATTATCATGTTATGGATTATATGTGGAGTATGTGAACTGATATATGCAATACGGGTTTTGGAACGTATATGGTGTCTTACCAATGTCACAGGTAACAAATCGAGTTGTCGTATCTTTTATGTCATGGATAATGGTCCAAAATGTTCCTTATTAATATATCAGGAATGTATTGTAAGTGATATAAATTATTGCACATGAAATTATTTTATTTGTATAAGTATGATAAGTCTTCACTAAGCTGTGGTTGCTCACCCCTATATTTTACCCCCTTTAAAATTAAGCGTGGCAATAGCATACAAACGGGGATGTCTTGGCAAGAGGGGACATAATAAAACTTCAATAAAATGTAGCGTATTTGTGCTGCGTGATGAGTGTGTAAATTCACGAATCTTGTGCCTGGATTTGTACTATTATGAAGTGTTTGAAGGTTGTAATCGATTGTAAACCGATATATATTGTGAAAAGGCATGGATCCGGTGATGTTGAAGCCATTTGAATGGTTTTTCGTAGGAAATCAGAATGGAAGTGTTGAAATCTGAAGAAAGAAAGTCGAAGCCATCCATTTGGGCGAAGCAGGAGTACAATTCGACCAGAAGGAGGTCAATTCAACCAGCCCTTTTGGTCGAATTGGTAGCATAACACGAGCAGAAGGTGGATTCAACCACGACAGAGGGATTCGACCTGGGCATCAGGTCGAATTGAGGTCGAATTGATTGGCGGAGATGCCAATTCAAAATTTGACTAGGGCATCTGGTCGAATCAAGCACCTGGGACTTAAGTAGGTCAATTCGTCCTCCAATTTGACCTGGAGGGGCGAATTCGACCTGTTGATGAAGTCGAATTGAGCCTCGAAAACTTATCATATCCGTATTTTTATACCCTCAATGCGTGTGATCACTTAAAGAGCCCATTCCAGGCCCGGGAGGTGCGATTACAAGTATAAAAGAAGGCTTATACAGTAGTAGATCATATCATATCACGCGATCAAGAGGACGAGACATAGAGAGTGAAGAGGAGAGCGATCATCCATCATCCGGAGGGGCTGTAAGAGAGGTTCCGCTGGAGATTCAAGTAAGATCGGTCCAACTAACCATGATTGTTCTTAGATCAATCATGGGCTAGAGCCGCTTCAGCAGTTCTAGGGTTATGAAGGTTTCATGAGTTAATTTATCTTTCGTGTGTATACTCTGTACAATACTACTTGTGGTTTATTTTATATAAGATTGCACATTTTTAATCCATACTAATGGTTGTTTTATGCATCAATAATTGTTGTGTAGAGTCTGAATACATAACTTGGTTATTAGTTGAGTGCGTTCACTGCTGAGCAGGGTTTTATGTTATAATTCTATGTAAAGGGATTCCGAAGTCTTATTAGAACTATCTTATATGAATACTAGTTAATTAAATCATATTCGGGTTAATAAGTAGGATAAAGAGTATAATTTCATAGTACCTATAAAGGGAGATCATATCGGGTTAGAGTATTAAGTGCACGAAAAATAATTGATACTGATAGTACCTAGAAAAGGGGGGTGAATTATATCTTACTCCGAGGATATTCACACGTATCATACGTATATTTACTTGTGTCTATAGAGTGAATTTGCATGCTTTAGTGATGCGTCCATAAACCACAAGGTAGAGTCGGACACTGTCACACGGAAGATGAATTAATAAGTGGAACCGAATTATTTGAAGAACTACCTACTATCTTACTTGATCACAACTCACTTATCTCTTCTTTTTGTTATTTTTACTTGATATTTTAATTATTAGTTGTTACTTAATCTCAATATCACCATCATTGAATTTATTTACATAGTCTTAGTCTACTAGAACATAATTAAATTAATAATTATCCGTCCCTTGGGTTCGATATTCACTTGGTCACCATTGGAGACTACAATTGATATCCTTCATACTTGGGAATTAATTGTGTGTTGAGAAAACACCTATCAAGTTTCTGGCGCCATTGCCGGGGACCGCATAAAATATCTTTTTGTTTTTTCTAGTGTATTTAAGACTATTTTAATTTGTGTTTTGTGTTCTAACTCTTAATCTTTTCAGCTGTATGCTTACTAGATCAAAGGCTGGAAAGCTAGTAACTTTTAATCCTGAGATCGGGGCATCAACAAAGAAGAAGAAGAGTAAGATTCAAAGCAAGAAAGAAGAACCAACTACAACTCTGAATTTTAGAGTTGAAGTGGACGAACTGGACTCGGAAGCGATTGAAACTGTGGTTGATTTGACAGCAAAAGCAGAGGAAGTCGACATGGCCAACGAAAGGGCCAATCCGGATAATCTAGCCATCCGTGAAGTCTTCAAGAATAACGCGGCTAGAAACTTTGGGCTTCTAGCAGCAAGGGGGCTAATGCGAATTTTGATCTTCACCCCGCTCTTATTAGCATGATAGAAAGGAACTCCTTTGCAGGAGGGACTTTCGAGGATCCGCAGCAGCATCTAAACAAGTTCTTGGGCTATGCAAGAACTTAAAAAGACGCAGAAGAATATGAAGATGCTAGGAAGATCCTCTTGTTTAAATTCTCGCTTACTAAAAGGGCGAGAGATTGGTACGACACTATTAATGCAGCTGAATGCACTACTTGGGAGCAATTGAAGTTAAAGTTCTTGAAAAGATACATACCACCTTCAAAGGTGTTCAAGATGATCAAGACATTAACCAATTTGCTATCGGTAGTGGAGAGAAGTTTCATGAAGCTTGGGAAAGATTCAAGGACATGCTTCGTAAGTGTCCTCAACATGGACTATCTAAATCTCAATATATCAGCATATTCTACAATGGATTGAACTATGATTCTCGTGTGTTATTGGATGCTTCTTCTAATGGAGCATTGCTTACAAAGTCATCTGTAGAGGCCGAGAAACTTTTGGAGATATTTCGATGAACTCGAGAGATTGGCCAACTGATAGAGTGAGAGGCACTTACGTCCTTGGAAAAGTGGCTAAGGTTGAACATGCTATGGTGAAAACAAGTAGAGAAGATGAGATCATCTCTAACTTGTCGAATATCAACAAACTACTTGAGTCCCAATAAAAGTAAATCAGTGATATATCTCAGCGCGTACCAATCATGCAGCAGGAAGTAATGAATGATGGAACGATCCAAGAGGAGATGGAAGAAGCAAACTACGCTATGAGCCAAAGTATTCAAGGAACGAGGTTTCAAAATCAGGGTAACCGGAATTATCAGGGGAACTACAACAATCGTGGTCCCCCGGGTAATTATCAATAGCCTAGGAGGCCGGAGTTTTCATGGAGTAATCCTAACAATGCAATTCAACCTCCGATGGGTGTTGATCCGGGTGCGAAAGTGGAAGAAGGAAAGTCAGGTTTCGAGGATACGGTGAACATGTACATGGCTAGGAATGAGCTAGAGTGGATCGTCTTGAGGCCAAATTAGAGAAGAAGATTGATGCAAACCATGAGGATTTGTCCAAGTAAGTGAAGGACCTTACATTGTTGATGGGGAAGATGGCAGGAAGTGTTAACAAGCTCACTCAAACTATTGAGAAAGAGAAGCTCCCGTTCTCAAAGTATTGAGAATCCAAAGTCCTGCAACGCCATCACAGTGAGGTCTGAAACACAGTACGAGAGACCGATGAGGCCGGAATCAAAATTGGACATGTCGAGGGCTCAATTCGACCCCAATTCGACCAACACCATAGGTCGAATTCAGCAGGAGATGTCGAATTGGACGCCTAGATGTGATTTGGAAGCAACAGAGCCTCGATTCGACCAAAACCAAATCAATTCAACTAGGGGGCCAGGTCGAATTGAGGTCGAATCCACCCTTCCGGAGCACTCTGTTTCATCAGAAGCCCAATTCGACTAGAAGTCATTCAATTCGACCAGACTTTCAAGTCGAATTGAGGTCGAATCGGGGGGCAGAAATCTTACAGTGAGTCAATTCGACTAGGGAGACTTCAATTTGACCAGACCTTCAGGTCGAATCCTGGTCGAATCGAGCATACAGGGTGAGAATAGAGTTCCAGGTGCGCAATTCGACTACTACGTGCCCAATTCGACTAGAGCACCTGGTCAAATTGAGGTCGAATTATCTCGTTCAGCACTTATTTCTTCACCGAACACTCCTCGTGATGTGAACATTACTCCATTGGTTCAGAATGAGCAAAATAATGAGATCATAGTAGAGAAGAAGTGGGAAAGAGCCAAGAGGATGAGAGCCGAAAAGGATAAAGCCGAGAAGATCGAGCGTGATGAATGGGGTATCCCCAAAACAAAGATACCTCCATCGTTTCCATATAAGCTAGTTAAGAAAGGATTGGAAGAGAAGTTCAAGAAGTTTTCAGATATCATAAATAAAATAAGCTTGAGTATTTCCTTTCTCTGAGGCAATATTGGAGATGCCAGACTATGCCAGATTCCTTAAGGATATACTGTTGAAAAAGAGAAGCTTGAACGGAGTTGAGACGGTGAACTTGTCTGAAAATTGCAGCTCGATTATCTAAAGGAAGCTACCACAGAAGATGAAGGATCCAGGAAGCTTCACTATCTTGTGTGAGATTGGGAAAGGGCCGGCACGATGAGCCTTGTGCGATCTTGGGGCAAGCATCAATTTGATGTCATTGTCTATCTTTCAAAGGCTTGGTTTGGGGGAGTTATCTCCTACAACAATTGCTCTACAATTGGCGGATAGGTCGATGATGTTTTCGAAGGGTATCATTGAAGACGTTCTTGTCAAAGTGGAGAAACTAGTCTTTCCTGTAGATTTTCTTGTACTTGAGATGGAAGATGAAAAGGATAATATCCCTCTTATCTTGGGGAGACCTTTCCTTGCTACTGCTGGGGCCATGATTGATGTTCAAAAGGGGGAGCTTAGGTTGCGGATGGATAAAGAAGAGGTCTTATTCAACCTTGACAAAGCAATGAAGATGCCTATGGAGTCGCAATGAGGTGTGTATTGAATATCTTGAAAACTTACTTGCTTTGAGTGATGACAGGTCTGAATTGGAGAAATCTAAGGTTGAAGAAGTGAAGTGGACTAGGAAGCACTTGCCGTTGGATAGAGAGAGCACTCCGATGGAAGAAAAGAAAGAGGAGCTAAAACCGTTACGTGAACACTTGAAGTATGCCTTTCTTGGTGACAATGAAAAATATCTAGTAATAGTATCTTCTTCCCTTAATGATGATCAACTTGAGGAGTTGTTAGATATTCTTAGGAAGTACAAGTCTGCGATTGGGTGGTCTCTTGATGAAGTAAAAGTTATTAATCCTTCATATTGCATACATAGGATAAGATTATTAGATGAGGCCAATAGTGGTATCCAAAATCAGCGGAGGATGAATCCCGCAATTCAAGAAGTGATTAGAAAGCAAATCCTAGCGTGGTTAGATGCTGGAATTATATATCTAATTAATAATAGTCCCCATGTGAGTCCATTACATGTTGTAGCTAAGAAGGGGGGCATGACTATTATGAAAGTCTAAGATGGAGAGGCAATAGCTACTAGGATTCCAACGGGGTGGCGTGTGTATACTGATTACAGGAAACTGAATGAAAATACATGCAAAGACCATTTTTCCCTTCCTTTCATGGATCAAATGCTTGATCGTCTCGCAGGGTATAAGTTTTATTGTTTCTTGGATGGGTACTCGGGATATAATCAAATCATGATTGCTCCTGAGGATCAGGAAAAGACTACTTTTGCTTGCCCATACTGGACCTTTGCTTTTAGAATGATGCCATTTGGATTGTGTAATGCGCCTGCTACTTTTCAGCGCTACATGATGGTAATTTTTGATGGGTTGATAGAAAAGATCATGGAGGTGTTCATGGATGATTTTTCTATCTTTGGTTCCTCCTTTGATATTTGTTTATCTAACCTTGCTACTGTGTTAAAGAGATGTCAAGAAACTAATCTTGTCTTGAATTGGGAGAAGTGCCACTTCATGGTGAGAGATGGGTCGTTCTTGGGCATCATGTTTCTGCCAAGGGATTGCAGGTGGATAGAGCTAAAGTGGTGGCAATTGAGAAGCTTCCACTACCGACCAATGAAAGAGGAGTGCGGTCCTTCTTTGGACATGCTGGATTTTATAGAAGATTTATCAAAGACTTCTCAAAATACTCTAAGCCCTTGTCTCATTTACTTGAAAAGGATGTTCCTTTTGTTTTTGAAGATGAATGTCTAACAGTTTTTCAGGTTTTGAAAGAGGCGCTTATTACTGCACCTATCTTGATCACACCGGATTGGACTTAGCCGTTTGTACTTATGTGTGATGCAAGTGATGTAGCACTTGGAGTGGTGCTTGGGCAGCTGAGGGAAAAGAAGTTCAGCACCATCTACTATGTGAGTAAAACTTTTGATGCAGCACAAAAGAACTACAATGTGACTAAAAAGGAGTTTTTAGCTGTGGTGTATGCATTCAACAAGTTTCGACATTATTTCGTTGGCATAAAAACTATAGTGTACACGGATCACTCTGCGATTCGGTACTTGATGGAGAAGAAGGAAACGAAGCCAAGAATCATAAGATGGATTCTTCTTCTTCAAGAGTTTGATATGGAGATTCGAGATAAAAAAAGGTACGGAGAACGTATTGGCTGATCACTTATCAAGGTTGGAGACAAGGGAGCATTGTGATGATTTTTTTGATTATATTGAGGAGATGTTCCCGGATGAGAAGATTATGGTTGTGTTCGTTGAAGGGGCTGAACGAGCATTTGTGGTTGCTGCATAAGAGATGGATCCATGGTATGCAGATTATCTCAATTACATTGCCGTGGGTGAAATTTCAAGAGATCTCAAATGATATCAACTTGCTAAATTCAAGAGAGATGTTGAGACTTTTATATGGTATGATCCATTTATTTACAAAATATGCACGGATTCTATCATCCATAGGTGAGTGCTCGAGATGGAGATGGAGAGTGTTCTCGAGTTTTGCCATGCACAACCTAACGGGGGCACTTCGGAGCTCAAAAGATAGCAGCCAAGGTACTTCAATCCACTCTCTACTGGTCTACTTTGTTTAAAGATTGTGAAACCTATGTGGCGACATGCGATAGATGTCAACGGATGGGGAACATAAGTAGGAGAGACGAGATGCCGCTTCAGTCGAGCATTGTTGTAGAGGTCTTCGATGTGTGGGGGATTGATTTTATGGGGCCTTTTCTCCCGTCTAATGGATTTCTCTACATCCTCTTAGCTGTGGATTATGTTTCTAAGTGGGTGGAAGCCATTCCTACTCGCTTGAATGATTCGAGGACTGTCATATCTTTCTTGAAAAAGCATATCTTTGCTCGCTATGGAGTTCCTAGAGTACTAGTGAGTGATGGAGGTTATCACTTCGTCAATAAACTTCTGGAGAAGATGCGTAAGGAATATGGTGTCAAGCATAGGGTTACTACACCCTATCATCCTCAAGCGAATGGGCAAGAGGAAGTCTCTAACCATCAAGTGAAGCAAATTTTGGAGAAAGTGGTAGGAACCAATAGGAAGGATTGGGCTATGAAGCTCGATAATGGTTTGTGGGGGGTTTTGTACTGCTTATAAGACGGTGTTGGATATGTAACCGTACCAAATTGTCTATGAAAAGTCGTGCCACTTACCCATGGAGATTCAACACAAAGCTTTTTGGGCTTTAAGATGTTTGAATTTATCTCTTAAGGATATGAGAGAGTTGAGGATGACTCACATAAATCAACTTGATGAGTTTAGAAATCGTGCTTACAAGAATTCAGTGATTTACAAGGAAAGGATGAAGAAGTGGCATGATTCTAAGATTTCTTACAAGGAGTTCAAGCAAGGTGATGAGGTATTACTTTTTAACTCTCGTTTGAAGCTTTTCGCAGGGAAGTTGAAGTCGAAATGGACGGGTCCATTCATGATTCATAGAGCCTGTGGAGGGAAGAGTTTTGAGCTTATTGACAAAGATGGAGACATTATCGCGGCAAATGGGCATCGATTGAAGCATTATCAGTCGCCGGATGATGCTTGTGTCGTCTTTGAAGATACCTTGCACTAGATTGGTACTGTCGTGACTCTTCGATGTTAAAATATGAGCGCCTGTTGGGGGCTTTCCCTCCCATTTTATTGCTTTATTTCTTTCGTGTGAGTAAGAAATTTTTATATTTGAGGTGCTTACTTATTGGCAATTACATCTCTTTGCAAACTTAGTTTTGACTATAGTTTCTACTAAGTTTTGGGGGTGTGATGTACTTACCTCAATACGCACCGATAGTATAATCTTTTCTTTGTGACGTTTGTTAGGAGAGTTAATTTTTTGCGGTATATTAAAACTTTAACCAGTTTTTATATGTCGATTTTTTGTAACTTGTCTAATATTTAGTGGTGTTTTGTTTCGTGGTTTGAGTTGTTTGCAGAGTTACTCATGAATGTTAAGTTTTAGGATTGATTCTTGATGAAGATATGCTCTATTCTGGTACTTAATGTTCGTTGTTAAGCTTGAAGTGTGTAAGGAATGAAGAAAACTCGATTTTGGAGCACCAGGAAGCCAATTCGACCAAGGAGTATGATCGAATCCAAGCATTCAGGTCGAATTGAGGGGCAAAACTCATCTAGTAGCCCAATTCGACCTGAGGTATAGAAATTTGACCAGAGGCCCAGGTCGAATTGAGGTCGAATCGGAGTGTGCAAACTTCCAGTGAGCCAATTTGACCAGCAGCCCAGGTCGAATTGAGGACCTGAAATCTTACAATGTGTGGATTCGACCTGAGGCATGGCAATTCGACCAAGGGACTTGGTCGAATTGAGGTTGAATTGAAGGAAAAAGTTGTCCAGAAGATCAATTCGACCATTACGAAGTGATCTGCATTGGATGTGAATTGTGAGGAGTGACTATGATGTATGAGTTGGATTGTTTGAGACACTTGTATGATTGCCTATGATTTATGGGTTTTTGGATTTTGTGCATTCATATGTTCATGTATTAATTTTCATTGATGAGAAGCATGTATAATTTGATAAGTATGTAGAGTTCTTGTGAAATTGATATTGATTATATGCTATAAGGAGTACTTAGGATTCTATTTACCCTTGTGAGGATTTGAATCTTTTAATCATGCTTGATCATGATAGTTTATTCTTGAGAGAATCATTCATATGAACGTATTCTAGAACTTGGCTTGGAGTCTTGTGTGAGATTTACAATTGGTGAATTGCTAGGATATGATCTTAGGCTATTCTTGATTACTTGAGTTACTTAGCCAAATTTTCCCTTCCCATTGATTATGTATATCTTTGGTAGCCCCGTTTGAACTTTAAAAAACTTTTTCTTTGGCAAGCTGAATAAAAGAGCCTTATTTAACCTTTACTTGAGCTTTGTTTAAATACTCTATTCATTGGTAGAGAGTTGAGGTGAATAAGTGTTGCAAGAAGAAGAAAAAAGATAGAATGTGGTTGAGTAGAGTAAAAGAAGTGTATGGTTAAATCTTGTTTAGGGGTAGTGCCTGAAACTGGTACCCCGATTGCTGTTAAAAAGGGTAGTGCCTACAACCGGTGCCTGAGTTATCAAAAGAAGAATGATGTTGATGCAAGAAAGAGAAGGAAAATTCGAAAATTGCAAGTGCAAGAGAAGAAATTGGAGGAGGATATATAGCCGAATGAAGAAAGCAAGAACCACCAAGGTAACTCACTACTAGTATTTGAGTCACTTTATCTAAATTTTCCTACTCTTTTCAAAGAGCCAACATTACAACCCAAAAAACAAGTATTTTGTGATCCTAGTCATTAGATGATTGTGAGTTGATTTTTGAGACCCTTGCCAAGCTTATGGTTATGCGTGAGTATTGATTGAGTATGAGCGTATATATTAATCGTTTAAGTGCAATGAGCACTTGAGTGAGAGAGTAAACACTTATTTTTTGAGCTAGATGACTTAGTACTCCGAATGGTAATATGATTGGGTGATGTTTTGCATGAATGATATGTATGATGCAGGAAATACTTATTTTTAATTGATAAAATTGCATGTGTAATATGTGTTGTACTTGATGATCTCGTGAATTATACACGACTCCTTGGTTTGATTGCGTTGCCTCGGGACGAGCAACATGTAAGTTTGGGGGTTTGATGAGTGTGTAAATTCACGAATCTTGTACCTGGATTTATGCTATTATGAAGTGTTTGAAGGTTGTAATCGGTTGTAAACCGATATATATTGTGAAAAGGCACGGATCAGGTGTTGTTGAAGCCATTTGAGTGGTTTTTCGAAAGAAATCGGAATGGAAGTGTTGAAATCTGAAGAAAGAAAGTCGAAGCCATCCGTTTGGGCGAAGTAGGAGTGCAATTCGACCAGAATGAGGTCAATTCGACCAGCCCTTTTGGTCGAATTGGCAGCATAACACGAGCAGAAGGTAGATTCGACCACGACAAGGGGATTCAACATGGGCATCAGGTCGAATCGAGGTCGAATTGATTGGCGGAGATACCAATTCGACCTCGTCACTTCAATTCGACCAGGGCATCTGGTCGAATCTAGCACCTGGGACTTACAGTAGGTCAATTCAACCTCTAATTCAACTTGGAGGGGCGAATTCGACCTGTTGATGAAGTCGAATTGAGCCTCAAAAACTTACCATATCTGTATTTTTACACCCTCAATGTATGTGATCACTTAAAAGGCCCATTCTAGGCCCGGGAGACGCGATTATAAGTATAAAAGAAGGCTTATGCAGCAGTAGATCATATCATATCACGCGATCAAGAGGACGAGATGTAGAGAGTGAAGAAGAGAGCAATCATCCATCATCCGGAGGGGCTGCAAGAGAGGTTCCGCTGGAGATTCAAGTAAGACCGGTCCAACTAACCATGATTGTTCTTAGATCAATCATGGGCTAGAGCCGCTTCGGTAGTTGTAGGGTTATGAAGGTTTCATGAGTTAATTTATCTTTCATGTGTATACTCCATACAGCACTACTTGTAGTTTATTTTATATAAGATTGCGCATTTTTAATCCATACTCACGATTGTTTTGTACATCAATAATTGTTGTGTTGAGTCTGAATACATAACTTGGTTATTGGTTGAGTGCGTTCACTGCTGAGCAGGGTTTTATGTTATAATTCTAAGTGAATGGATTCCGAAGTCTTATTAGAACTATCTTATATGAATACTTATTAATTGAATCATATTCGGGTTAATAAGTAGGATAAAGAGAATAATTTCATAGAACCTATAAAGGAAAATCATATCGGGTTAGAGTACTAAGTGCATGGGAAATAATTGATACTGATAGTACCTAGAAAGGGGGGTGAATTATATCTCTTGCTCCGAGGATATTCACACGTGTCATATGCATATTTACTTTTGTCTATAGAGTGAATTTGCATGGTTTAGTGATGCGTCCATAAACTACAAGGTAGAGTCGGACACCGTCACACGGAAGATAAATTAATATGTGGAACCGGATTACCTGAAGAACTACCTACTATCTTACTTGATCACAACTCACTTATCTCTTCTTCTTGTTATTTTTACTTGATATTTTAGTTATTAGTTGTTACTTAATCTCAATATCACTATCATTGAATTTATCTACATAGTCTTAGTCTACTAGAGCATAATTAAATTGATAATTATCCGTCCCTTGGGTTCGATATTCACTTGGTCACCTTTCGAGACTACAATTGATATCCTTCATACTTGGGGATTAATTGTATGTTATCACTGCGAACTTTCATGTTTTATTTGGAAATTATGTTAAATTTGAATTATCATGTTTTATGGTTGGAGCATTTTCTATTGGCATTATTTGAAATAATTGTGAACATGTATTTTGTATTTAATAAATTTTCTTGAGTAATCTGTCAAAAAAAAATTGCCGACGCTTGAAAGTACTTCGAAGTCGTGGGATGAGTTAATTGTGTGAACCGTTTTTTGCTATTTGGGTTTGTTGCGTATGGAGTCCATGTGATTGTTGATACGGGTTAGTGATTTTCTGGAGTATTACATATATATTTACTTATTGTCAGAAGTGTGAAAAATTAAGTATGCATGCCAGAATGTTGAGTTAGTGGTAGGGTTGAGTGAAAATTGATTTCCGTATTTTAGAAGAGTTATTGCTAATTGGGGATGAGTTTTTAATATGCCACTTGTACAAGTATTGGTAATTTAATGGGTGCAGTGAGAATTGTTTATGGTAGAGTAGTCCCACTATGATAAAATAATTTGGTGGATAGATAATGAATTAGTGATAGTGTTTTAAATTATCTTAGAATTTAGTCACTGTTGGAGGTTTTAAATTCTGATTTCACCACTAATTCTTTTGCAGAATAATGGGTCTATGTCTGGTCATATATATGTTATGTTCCGAAAATAAAATTTGGTCTTTAAGCTTTAGGTCCAAATCTTAATTAAATTAATTTCTGTAAATGCTTTGATATATGGACTAGGCATGTTTGGTCAAAATTGATATTTTATTACTTTGAAATTTTGCATAAAGTTATAGGATCAATTCTTATTTAATTTCCTCCTTCTTTGTATTATTACTTATTTATTTATTAAAGTATTTTGGTCATGCCCTATTTAATACCTTATTTAAGAAAATAATATGAAAATTTCTTTATTTAAAATTTGGGGTGTGACAGTTTAATTCTTGACATAAAAAAGAAAGAGTGAAAGATCATATTGGGGGTCATAATAGCGATCATGGCACATGTAAAAAGGCTTGTTATGATTTGATGAATCAAAGTCAACACATTGAAGTGTCTTTTTCTAAGGTATCAAAACAATCAAGGATCGATTACCATTGTAGATTGAATGCATCAATTGTTTGTTTGCGTTATCTCATTACACAAGGATTAACTTTTCGAGGAAATGATGAATCCAAAAAATCATTTAATCAAGGAAATTTTATCCAGCTTCTGAAAGTTATTGCCTCATGTAATGAAGAAATCAATAAGGTTATGTTACATAATGCTCCTGATAATCTCAAGCATACATCTTTTGATATTAAAAGAGATATCATAAGTGCAGCCGCATTTGAGACTATTAATGCTATCATTAAGGATTTGGATATTGATTTGTTCTCAATATTAGTTTATGAGTATCGGGATGTATCAGTAAAAGAGCAAATGGGAGTTGTTATACATTATGTGAATGCAAATGGGTGTGTTAGTGATACAACTGCAGCTTCACTTGAGAAAAGTATTGAATCATTGTTTTCCTAACATAGCTTGAGTATTTCTAGTTTGAGGGGCCAAGGTTATGATGGGGCTAGCAATATGAGAGGAGAATTTAATGGATTAAAAAGTTTTCTACTAAGGAAGAATTCTACTGCTTACTATATTCATTGTTTTGCTCATCAACTCCAATTGATAGTTGTTGCTGTTGCCAAAAGACATACAAGTGTTGGCTCTTTTTTCAATAGTGTTACATGTTTGTGTAATACTGTTAGGGATTCTTTTAAGCGTAGAGATATTCTTCGAGAGAAACAAATAAAAAAGATCATTGAAGGGATTGCAAATGATAAAATCAAGACTGGGAGAGGATTGAATCAAGAAATGGCATTAAAACGACCTGGAGATACTCGTTGGAGCACCCATTATGGTACTCTTATAAACTTGTTGCATTTATTTTCTTCAATTGTTGATGTGCTTGAGTTTTTTGAGGAAAATGGCAACGATGATTCACAAAGAGCTGATGCTAGAGATTGTGAATCAATTTGAGTTTGTCTTTATCTTACATCTAATGAGAAAAATTTTGGGAATCACACATGAACTATCCCAAGTTCTGCAAAGAAAGGATCAAGACATTGTTAATGCAATGAATCTTGTAAAAGCATCAAAAGCTCATTTACAAGCAATGAGAGATGATGGTTGGGAGACTTTTTTAAATGAGATTTTATATTTTTGCAGCAAACACAACATACTTCTACCAAACATGGAAGATCTCTATGTACCTCGAAGAAGATAAAGACGTAGAACAGAAAAAGTGACTAATCTTCATCATTACCAAGTTGAGTTATTTTATTCAGTGATTGACATGCAAACATCAGAGCTAAATTCTCATTTTGATTAAGTGAACACCGAGTTGCTTTTGTGTATGGCATATTTTAATCCTAGAGACTCATTTGCTATGTTTGATTAAAAAAAAATTCTTCGCCTAGCGGAATTTTATCCATCTGATTTTTCTACAGTTGATTTATACGAACTTGATAGTCAACTTGAGAACTGTATTTTTTATATATGTTTGGATGAGAAATTCTCTGAAGTAAATGGAATTTGAGAACTTGCTCAGAAGATGGTCACTACAAGAAAGCATATTGTGTTTCCATTGGTTTTTCTGTTAATTAAATTGTCATTGATCTTACCAGTTGCTACTGCTACGGTGGAAAGAACTATTTCGGCTATGTAAATAATCAAGAGTTCACTTCGCAATCAGATGAGCGATAAACTACTGAATAATTGTCTAATATCTTACATTGAAAATGATGTGTTTCAAAATATTAGCAATGAAGATATCATGCTTCGATTTCAAAATATGAAGAATAGGAGGGAAATTTTGTAGTTATGTTTAATTCTTTTATGTTTTCGTGTTAAGATGTAATCGAATTATTTAATTTAGTTATGAAATTATTTTTAATTATTTGTTTTAGCTTTATTTTAAAGTTTTTGAATATTATTATATGCATGGCAAGTGCTATATATTTCGTTTTTAAAATTTAAACATGGTATTTTAATTAATTGAGCCCCTCATCGGAAATCCCGACACGGTCCCTATATATATATATATATATATATATATATATATATATATATATAAGGGTAAAATTGCAATTATGCCATTAAAATTAATCTAATTTCTAGAGATAAAATGTCCATAATTATAAGGGTGAAATTATAATTACATATTCAAAATTAACCCTAAATTCTAAGAGTAAAATATGTCCTAAACTATAAAGGTAAAATTACCATTATAAATTAAATTAAGATTATATAAATGTAAAAATATAATTTTACTTAATTAATTTCAATAAATTATATAAATTTTTAATATAAATTATAAATTAGTCTCATGTGTATAAAAATTAATTGAAATTGTATAAACTTTTATTTAATTTCAATAAATTGCAATAAATTAAATTAAAATTATATAAATTTAAAAATATAATTTTACTTAATTAATTTCAATAAATTATATAAATTTTTAATTGAAATTATAAATTAGTCTCATGTGTATAAAAAATATTTGAAATTGTATAAACTTTTATTTAATTTCAATAAATTAATTACAAGATATAAATTAAATATATGAATAATTAATCTGAATCGACACAAACCCGAATTATTTGAGTGTGTATTGCTTTAATAAAAGCACGAATATTTTATCTAAACTCAATTGTTCATCATTATTTTAACAAATCCGAGTTATTTCACTAATCTCGAAGGTAGGTCTGCGTGAGACCGTCTCACGTGAGACTATTTTATACTTTTTAAAATCGCTATTACTTTCGCTATAAAACAATATCACTTTCGCTATAAAATCGCTATCACTTGTGTGAGATCACGTGAGACTATTTTATAAATTGTTCATGAAATTATATTATCACTTTTTATTAATTTATTTATTATTAATTTTTATTATAAAAGTTATCACTTTCTAATTGAGACGTCTCACACGAGTCTATGTCAATCTCGAATGATTTATTCAAATTGAATTATGTATTTAGAATCAAATATGTGAAACTCGAATAATTAATTAATTATTATTATTATTATTATTATTATTTTACAGTAATAACAAATAATTTTTATGATTTTTATGTAAGTCATCATTGATTCTGTAACTATTCAGGAATTTTTCGTAATAATTAAGATTTGAGCTACTCGTGCTTTTATACAATTAGTATAAAATTATTATTTTATTAATTGTTAAATCATGGATTGATGGAGAGGTCCTTTAATTTCTCTCATAATTATTCGGGCTTTTTACTAACGGGTTAACTATTTGGAATTTTCAGTGTAATAATAATAACTAGTATAAAACATGTGCAATACATGGGAATAAAAATTTATTATATTTAAATTAGAGTCGATATTAAGTGCATTAGAGTGTAAGGGTATATCCATTTGTGTATAACTTTTTAGGGTAGGTCTTGCGTGAAACCGTCTCACGTGAGACTATTTTTCACTTTTAAAATAGTTATCACTTTCGTTATAAAATGTCATCACTTTCGTTATAAAATATTATCACTTTTTTATACTATAAATTGTTCATAAAATAGCACTGTCACTTTTTATTATTTTGTTATCACTTTTCTTTATAAAAGTTATCACTTTCTGACCGTTTCACATAAGGGCTTATGTGAGACGGTCTCACACAAGTCTTTTCCAACTTTTTATTCTATTTTATATACAATATGTTATTCTATTTTGTATACGTGTTTCTTAATAATTGTATATTTTTTCACACTAAGTTTTTTCATTAAAAAAACTAGCATACATATGTGTATAACTTTTTATTTAATAATGTATACATGTTTTTTTAATAATTGTATATTTTTTTACACTCAATTTTTCATTAAAAAACTAACAATTAAATTGTATACATTTTTGTTCATAATTGTATATGTTTTTATTTATATTTGTATACGTTTTTAAAAGTGGGTGCACAATATAATTAGCCTTTAAATTATAAATTTAAAATTTATTATATAAAAATACATTATATATTTATATATATATAAATTATTAATGTAGTAATCTGTACATACGGGTACACCGTGCACTTTCTCTCAGAAATTTATACACTTATGAATAAAATTGTATACAATTATGAATGAAAATTTATACATTTTGTTAGAGAATTTTTTATAAATTTTTTTAATGAAAAATTGAATGTAAAAATTATATAATTATCAAGAAACATGTATACAATATTAAATAAAAGTATATGATGCAAACATGCAACCATGAGTAGGGATGGCAACGGGTAGGGTGCCCGCTTATTTTGAGGTACACGTACCCGTATCCGATTAAAAAACAACTACCCGTACCCGTATCCGTCCCATTTAAAAAATTTATTATGGTACCCGTACCCGTCCCATTACCGTTTAGCAATACCCGCGGGTACCCATACCCGTTTAATATTCATTTATTTTATATATATTTATATTTTTTTATTGTCTAAATAATTATAATAATAAAAATCACATTATTATTAATTAAATATAAAATAAATATAATATAAATTCTATTATTTTAAATAAATATTTAATAAATATGATTAAATAAAACTTATAACTATTAATTAAATATATAAACCATCTTATAATATATAAATTATATAATATATATTAAATTTTATATAAAAAAATATATATAATCGGGGTACCCGCGGGTTTTGAGGCATTACCCGTACCCGTCCCAAACCCTAACGGGTATTTCTTACAACTACCCGTATCCGTCCCAAACCCGTTTACAACTACCCGTCCCCTACCCATTAGGGTTCGGGTAGACCGGGTACCCGGAAATACCCGTCCCATTGTCATCCCTAACCATGAGTGCAGGATATAACTCTATAAATTTATATAAATATGCAATTTAAACATACTTTTAAATAGATGTCATCTTATTCATAGAGAAATAATTGTTAATTTTATTTATGAAATAGATAACTATTGAATTTTTAAGATTAATTTTTTTTATATAATTTTCTCTTTTTATATTAATATAATTAATTGAAATAAATATTTCTATTTTTTTTAAAAAAAATTAAGTATATTCTTAAATAAAAATAATCCATAACACATGATAATTAATTATTTTTTTAATATAAGTTATCTATTGAATATTTAAGATTAATGTTATTATAAATTTCTATCTTATAATTCTAACGTATCTCTATGTGAGTTTGTATCGGCACGTTTGTCATTTTAGCCATTTTGATTATGAATTAATTTATTTTAGGTAATATTTACGTGTCTTGAGTTCATACTAAATTTTATGATAATAGCATACTCATTTCAAGAATACATTCATATATTTGGTGGTACGAAGTTTAAGAAAAATATTTTTTTGTTATAGTAATGTAAGAAAGAGAGAGGGTATTTTGAGTAATTAAATAGAATAAAGTATATGATATAGTTTACTTTAATTAAATTGTGTGTAGAAAGGAGGTGACATTTTTATAATATTGTAGTATTGTAAGATTATTGATATTGTGTATTGTTTTCATTTTTAGGTGTGTGAAAGTATTTTGGAACGGACCAAAATGGAAAGTGTAAATGTATTCTTGGGACGGAGAGAGTTTTGAAAATGTTAATTATCATATATAATAAAGGGGCAACTATTTGCACCCTCGAAATTGTTGAACATACCCCACAAAGAATTTAAATTATAGTATTCTTAATTAATATGACTTATATACCTTTATAAAAATATTAATAACTACATTTACCAAGTATATCCAAAATTACCTAAAAAATATCAGATTAATAATTTTTTATTGATTTGGAAATTACCCAATAATATAATCTAATCACCAACGTCAACTCTTCAACAAATCCCTGAAATCTTCATCAGCACTTTCTTCCTGTCCAATTTCTTGGTGAAAATTGAGTCGATCAGATTCGTAAGCTTCGCACCTGGAAAAATTGGTTGCTTCAATTTCTTCAAATTTTATAGAATTTCAGAGCCCTAGATTTCAATTCGATTAAATCGTCATCGAATTTCATGTTCTCGTCGAACGAAAAAAGTCATTGATTCGATGAGGTGATGCGGTGGTTCGGATAGGTTTGGGCCTTTTAATCTTAATCGTCGACGAAGCGAAGAACTCAAGATGAGAGGGCGCCGGAATTATCGGAAGAATTCGAATTCGAATTGAAGAACACCATTTTATTCGTGAAATACTCAAATTTGGACTTAAAATTATTAATAGAGTACGAGATTGTATCAACTGCTTTTTCTATTATCTTGGTTTGAAATGTATAACCAGTTTGTGTTTAGTGGTACAATTTTATGAATTTGGATGTATATGTTTTCGAATGGGACAAAAGTTTATAGTAAATTATTATGAAAAAAAAATAATGATCATGCTTGTACACAAACCTCAAACATTTGAATCAAAGAGAGAACGGAAAATTGAAAATTTGTGTTGTGTTCTTGTGTTGGTGTTTGACAATTTGATAAGAACAAAAGAACATCATCATGGTAGTAGTGGTGTATGTTTAGTAATATATTTAGGTGGTGGGGTGTGTTTAGTAAAGTATTTAGGAATATACATTTATATAAGGGTATTTGGGTCATATCAATTAAAATATTTAAATTTAATTCCTTTTTGAGGTATGTATAGCAATTCAAGGGTGCGAATAGCCGCCCCATATAATAATTATTTTTTTTATATCTCAATAAATTTATTTGTCTAAATTATTTAAGGGCGAGTCTTAGGTGAGACCGTCTCACAAATCCTATTGCGTGAGACGAATACTCCTCTAACCATTAAAAGGAAAAAAGAGCAACATAATTAATTGAATAAAACAACAGCTTTATTAATTAAGGGTGCGGTTTGTTTTCCATTTAAATAAACACGCCACATATACATGCATTGGTTAATTCGGCTAAGTTGTCGATAATTAATTCAAATCAGTTTTTTTAATTGTATTATACTTTTTATTATTGTTATTTTTTATTAAAAAAATTATTTATAATAATAATAATAATTATTATTATTAATTTATTGAATAATTCAACTATTTTATTATCACTTTATTTTGATTGAATATCACTTTATATTAAATATATTATCACTCTTTATTTATTTTACGAATTATTCATAAAATTTTAATTAAATGCTTTTCACTTTTTATTTATCTTGTATCACTTTTTATTAATAAATATTATCACTTTTTTTATTATTTCAGTGAATTATTAGAAAATAATTAAATTAGACGAATATTACTTTACTTTGATTATAATCACTTTTTATTAAAAAAATTATTACATTTTATATTTTTAATATATTGTTCGTGAAATACATTTTCGTAATTAGTTATCACCTTTTCGTAATTAGTTATCACCTTTTATCCTCCGTCCCACAATACCCTTCACCCTTTCTACATTTGGACGTCCCACAATACCCTTCACCCCTCATTTTTGGAAAAAAAATTTGACAAATATATCCCCAACTTAACCATCAATTACACCCTTGCCATCTCATTAACAACACTAATATAAAAAAAAGGGATTTGGGTCCTCTTAACCACACAATTAACATCCCTAATCTTTTAGTTGGGCCTAACCACACTTGGACCACACCCTTTTCCTTTCCCTTTCAATCTGCTTTATTTCCAATTCCTCTCGTTTCGTCTCTCGTCCTCTTCGTTGCGACAAAACCCTAGTCCTTCATCTTACGCAGCTTACTCCTTCGATCCATGCTTCCGCGGTGTAAAGAGGAACCCTAGCCCCTTCCTCTGCTCCTCTGTGCACGATCTACCATTTTTTGTGAAATTACTTCGATTTCTAAACCCTCAATGTCCGATTCACTTCATCTTCAACCACTTAATATTTCTGAGGTTGAAATCCTAGATCTAGGTCGGGATCCGAGTATAGATGGAGCGAGATGGAGGTTGGGGATAGACTCCATGCCGTCGGTCGTCGATGGACTTGAAACCGTAATGGATCTTGCCTAAACCACCAGCGACACGGTGGTTCCCGACTCCTTACAGTCGGATTCATTCGTCGATCTCCCTTGTTTCGCCGCTGAAGTTTACAATCTGGTGATTCCTGACTCTTTATTTCCCGATTCCGAGGATGTTGGATATGTGGTTGAGGACTCCGACGTTGAGGATGAGTCGCCGAAAAGATTGCCCTATCAGTCTCTATTTTGGATATTCCCTTGCAGCAGCCGAGATTCCGACCACCCAATAGTGGTCCTAGAGTCCAACGTCGGGGCTGCAAATATCGGGAAAAACTTGGCCCAAAATGATGCATCTGTTAGATATCAACAGTTCATCTACGAGATGGTCTGTGTGTTTCTTCCAGCTTATCGGTACATCTCTATCTTCTTTTATTTTTTAAATTATCTAGCTTGGGATGCCCTGTGAGGCTTGGTACGTGCTTTATGTGCTCTATTTGGCCATGTGAGGCACTTGATTGATATTGAATGCACTTGATTTAGCCCTGTGAGGCACTGAATTGATGAAGCATGAGTTTATTTGGCCCTGTGAGGCATCTATGTGGCCCTGTGAGGTATTGAATTGTTTATATGTGTAAAACAGATGATTAATTGGCCCTGTGAGGCATCTCTTTTGGCCCTGTGAGGCTCTATTTGCTTCCTTCTTGAGCCTTTGAGGCATTTGCTGGTTGATGATGGGAATATTTGGACAGTACTAGGCCCTATGAGGCACTGAAATGTTTAAACTTGAATGCAACATGTGTTTAATTGTCCCTGTGAGGCCTCTATGTGGCTATGTGATGCATTTTGGTGGCTATTGATAGTTGATTTTCTGTTTACTCGGCCCTGTGAGGCTTTTTGTGGCTAATAATACTTGTCCATGAGTACTGTATTGATGATGTTAGACTAAATTTGGGATTAAATGTAGGTTTTAAAGTAGCCCAATGACGAATATATTCCGAGGGCTAAGGTTTCAATGCTATGGTGATCATGCAATATGAACCAGCCATAGTGATAAGTGTATTGAGTCACCAATAGGTATATACAAACCTATTTAAGCGACCATGACCCAATGATGATGTTATTCAGAAGGTTAAGTACCTTTCTTTCTAGAAAATGTTTAGATAAACTTGTTCTTGTCCCAAAAATTAGGTTTCAGTGTCACCATTAGGTTTCATACCTATGTTGGAGGCGCTTGATTATTTTTTAATATCATAGCAGTCACCAATAGGTATAGGAAGCCTTTTGGAGACCATGCTTGGTGATGAAATTCTTTCTGAGAGCATTGTGAACAAAAAGTCCATATATGATGTTTGTTTACAACTAAACCATATATAAACAACAAAAGGACAGTGTACAGTCCCATTGTTTATACTGTAAACAACAAAAAGACCATACCATTACTATAGGTTCAGTGTTTACAGCTTAAACATCTCATAAACATCAAAAGGACATTGTTCAGTCATGTGTTTATGCTGTAAACAACAAAAAAGGGTCAGTTTCAGAACATAAACAACAAAAAAGATCATCCATAGTAGATAATCAAACACCAAAACATTGCACAAGTTCTGCAATGTCATAAACCAGTTTGTAGTTGGAATCCTCCCCTAGCAGTTTCAATATGCAGCCCATTACCAATTCTGCATCAATCTCAAGATTGATTGGCAAAGTTTCCTCCCTTATCATCTTAGCTTTCCCCAGGTGTGGCACTTTATAGTTGTTACCCCCTTCCACCTTCATTATTTCAATTAGGCAGGCTTGTAGGCTAAGAAACGCATTGTTGAGGGTAGCTGGTATTAGGTTGTCATAGGAGATCCTCACGTTCTTGATCAAATCATCCACATTGTAGCTTGCTGTTTCCCACTGTAGTGACTGTATAGTCCTAAACCACCCTAGGTCATTGATATTGGTATCTGGAGAGTTTGGAGGCTGATTAAGAAGTCTGATGTTGAATCCATCAGATCTTGCAGCCATTCCAAAGTCCACATCACTATCAAGTATGTGTGGTTTTGCATTATCCTATTGGATAATTATATCCTTACTCATATTTGGTAGTCATTTAGCCTTTATGGCTGGAATTATCTGTCAATTTGGGTAAATAAGCTTATGAAAGTAAACTAATAAAGACAATACTTGAGTTATGAAACTAATCATGTAAAGATACTAATTGTTTCAAACTAGTAAATGATCCTAAAAAGATGGACATGAGTTACCTGATTGATTATGCAGTCTCTTATCACTTCTTTGTTAACGGTGTCAAATGGTATAGTAATCAATGTCCCCCTTGCCCTATTCTTTGACATTCTTTTTGCTGGCTCAATCCTTGAAAAAGGAAAGATGCCTATTTTTCCATCAAATAAAACCTGCCCCTCACTTCCAAGTATAGGCCTAGATACGGCACACATGAACATTACTTTGGTTATGAATTTCTTTGACTTGCATGTACGGTGTGGCTCTTCCTCTCCTGGTATGATGTAGTACCTCTTATTCACCCTTGTCATGTAGAACCATTTTTCATCAATATGGACTACATTGTACATTTCACCAAACATCAATTTGTCTGCGTTACTGTCATGATGAATCTGATGCAAACAGTAGTTGAGCCTTTGAAGCTTATTTTCCGGAGTTAGCTCAGACTTGATTGACTTTGTATGAGCTTTGATCTCTCCATTTTTTATCCACATTCCCACTGTTGATTTGGACACCTTCAACTGCCCAGCAAGACCTCTAATTGTACCTCTATTTTAAAAAGCAATCTCTTTCATTTGATCAGGATCTAGGTTAACCCTCTTTGGCTTTGCAACACTTTTTTTGTTAGAAATGAGTGGATTAGCTTGCCTTCTTGAATTTGCAATTTAGCAGCTGCCCAAACATTGAATAGTGTTCTCTTAGTAACCTCAAATATCAGTGCTGCCTCCCTAGCTTTCCCATGGTGAATGTTTCCATGGCTGCTATGCCTTAAAAGGAACTGCCCAATCAGATTTCTTGTGTGTGGAGTGAGGTTAGGGTTTGAGGGTGCCATTTAATGTTAACTAAATGCATTAATGTTTGACCCTTTATCCCACCATATTTATTAAGATGACTTGGGAGGGAATTTTCAAAAAATTCAAAAAGGATTCATAAGAAAATTAGAGGGAAAAATTAGAGGGTTAGTGACATATTTGGTGATAAAAAAGAGATCAAAGGACAGTTTGGTGGGAAACAAATCCCAATGATGAAATTAAAATCCGAGGAAAAAATGCTTCAAAAGAAAATTAGAGGGAAAATGGAGGTTTGTTGAAATATTTGGTGGGAAAATAAAGTAAATGACAGTTTTAGAGGGAATAGATCACTTTTAAGGTATTTTAGGAGGGAAACAAGTTCCAAATGATGAAAAAACAGGCTGATGGTTTACCTTTGTATGAATATTGATTCTAAGGAATAGATCAATTTTAAGGTATTTTAGGAGAGAAACAAGTTCCAAATGATGAAAAAACAGGTTGATGGTTCACCTTTGTATGAATAATGATTCTAACAATTTATTTAAGGTCATTTTCTATAAATGTTGTCATATTCATATGAATTCACTTCATTGTTTGTCTTTTCAGTAATCTATGAACAGGTAAATGAAGATTTCTTTAGCTTCTTCTATTGAGAAGAAAACTGTAATTTTTTTTTTATGTAATGCTTCAATTTCTGTAATTTAATTGAAGTATAACAAATTTCTTTAATTTCTGTAATTTATGTAATTTTATTATAATGATGTATCAAATCTGTAATTTTTGTCAGATTTTATTGTAATTTCTGCTGATTTTTTTAAGTTACAGTTTTTAAAAAAATAATTTCTGGAATTAATTTTTTATTATTTTCTGATATTTTTATTTATTTTTCGGTAATTAGGGCCAAAAAATGAGTTGAAAAGTCAAAAAACAACTTTTCTTAAACAACGTGGAACAGTAAATGTGAAGGGTTCTCCGGAACGGAGGGAGTAGTTCACAATATCGTTATCACTTTTCATTAATTCAATATCACTTTTCGTTATCACATTTTATAAATTTAATATTTAAATTAAAAAATATTTTTTTTTAAATTATTACATTTTAAGTTAACAAAATTATATAGATTAAATGAAAAATATTATATATATTATATATATATAAGGTGCGTATAATTAATTTCTTTTCATAACTAATTATTCAATTTTCGAAATTAGTTGCACCAAACAGGGCCTTTATAAAAAATTTAATTGGATTAGTGGATGATCCATCTCACGAATTAGGATCTGTGAGATGATCTCACCCAAGTCTTTTTCATTATTTAAATAGAGTTCTTGAATTATCATAGTTTTTTTTTAAATCTTTGAAAATTAAGGAATGTTTTAAAGAAAAACAAATCACCATTTCACAAATTCACCGTACTAACTAAAATAAAATTAAAAAATTAAATATTAACTCAATTTAATAAATAAAATTGAATACATAAATATAAAACTAATATTACATAGTAATTAAATACATTGGAGATTATACAAAAAGAATATATGTATATTTTAACTTTGCATTTAAATAAATTGTACAAATAAACAAATAAAAAATATATAAAAAATCAGGTCAATAGTCTAGAAATAAAAATGAATATGAAGATGTGTGAATATACACATTAAACAACTATATGTAATAATAAAAGAATAATCATTAATACAGTTATAAATTGGAGTATAAAATAATAAATATTTAAACATAGCAGAAGATATTGAAAAATAAAAAGTAATTAAAGATATATAAAAATCGTAGAATAATGAAGTGTAGGAAATATATTCATAGATCTTAATTCTTTAAGCCCTATTATGATAAACGAGATCTAAATTGTAAAGCAGAGCCGTACTTTAATCCATTGAATCCTCTAGGCGGAACACGAACTCGAAGATCGGTAAGAATTATGGTCTTCCTCAACTAAGCCTCCTTATTCCTTATGGGACCGTCATAATCTCTTTCGATGGGGAGAAGAGAAAACTATGTGCGGCTTAGTATATTGGGATTATAACCTGTGAGCCTTTATATACTACACAATTGTGCCACCCATAATCATCTAATCATGTAGTATTGGTATCTACTCAATTGACCCATATCATTATTATTATTATAGCCCATGAACTTTACATCTTAATTTGATCACTTAATTAAGTACATAAAATAAATGAATAGCTAATATAATTATCAAATAATATATTGCCTACAATTAGGTTATAAAAGAAATAAAATTTTCCTTACAATCTCCCACTTGGGCTATATATTGTTTCCAAAAGCAATTATATCAAGAGTTCTTAGTTGTGCAACTTTATGCTATTCCTCTTCAGGATACGCTTAACAATCTGGTCCATCTCAAATACTAATATGGAACTACCGCGGAATTCACCACATTACAAATCGTTATTAAACCCTGACAATTATTATATTAATATGCTCAATGACATAGATCAAATATGATGAGTAGCATGAAAATTACATGCAATGTGATCAACATCATGTCTATATCCAACTGGTCTAACTTTATTAATCTTTAGTGAGATCAATTCATATGTAAAGTATTACAAAATGAAAAAAATACTTAACTGAATTTATAATGAATTCAAAGCCATCAACTTATTCTGCAGAAAATCAAATTATCCAAATCAAAGTATTTTGAAAACTTTAAAGAGAAATTAATATACACTCTCACTAAATCAATGTATTCTAAAATCATATAACACCCACATGAGTAGATAGCTCATAAAAATTACAGGGTGTTGAATACATAATTGGAGGATCCTCATTTGGAATTTATCAAAATATGTTTTATTAAAATTTTATCCACACAAAATATTTTCTCTAACAACCAAGAATTTTATGTCAATATGCTTGACTTATAAGAACTCATGTAGATACTAAATACTTTATGGCGACCTAATTGTCACGACAAACTTCATTTGACAAAATTCGCAGCCTTTTATTTCATGATTAGATGCCCTTAGTGTGCTACTATTTCTGTTGTCATGGTTTATGAGTTACAAATGTTTGCTTGGCACTTCTTCATAATATAACTCTCCCGACCAACAGAAAATGTAGCCTAACGTGGATCTTATTCCGTATAGCATCCAAGAAACTCAAAATCAGACTACTTTATGATCTCCTACTAATCTGATCTCTGATGTGCAAGCATGTTATCCTTAGTTCTGTATAAATACTTTATAAAGATACATACTTGAGTTACTTAAATATCAGTTTGATATAATAACGGCAAAAACCAAATTAGGACTTACACAGACCTCATCATATAACAATTTCCAATGGTCAAAGTATATAGAATATTTCTACACTTCTTAAATTTTTAGTTTAACTATAGGGCACCTGATTGAGACTGCACGTCTCTCCCTTAGTTTAACTTAAATCTTCTCCCACTGGATCACACAATCATCTACATTTCTTTCAAAACCAAATGAAACAATTACATCATGATGATAGTTGTGATTCCTATATGTGAAAGCTTGTTTGAATTGATAGATGGATTCCATTTAGTTCTTAAACCGTTGAAATCGTTTAATCAATGTTATCCTTAATAAATATTATCTTTACATCCATTTAATGCAATTCAAGATCAAAAGGTGCTACTACTTTCACGATTATCTTAAAAGAATCTTTCTTAGTAACCGGATAGTAAATCCCTTAAAAAGAATGCCTTCATTCCCTTTTGAGTATAATCCTTTGCCAAGATGCAAACTTCGATCATCTTGTATCGATTTAAACTCATAACTCATAGCATTAACCCACTTCCGAGTATATGGACCTTGCATGACTTGATGAACATTGTTGTAATGTTCTACTATTAATTCCATAGTGTCCTCATTATTTATGAGAAAACTACATAATCATCCGAATTGTCTTTCTCCCAACTTTAGTGGTTTTTTAGTGACATTAATTCTTTAGGTTGTTGAATTTGTTATTCCTTAAATATTATTGACATTGTCTTTTCGAGGTTTTGGATTTTACACATTCTTAAAAGTTTTAATAGGGGTCGAATTGACACCCTTTTAAGACAATATCTCTAATATTATTCTTCTTCCCAAATCAACATCCTCAAAGAATTCCATATTACCCGTCTCAAATATAATTTCATTAATTGGATCATAAAACTTTTATCTTTATTCTTAGCCAATGAACTAGCCGGTTGCTATTTAAGTCCAATTACCTTTAGTAGATCCCAAAGATCTAGCCTTAGTTGAACATCACCATACATGAAACTCTAAAAGTTCCCACAACTACTTTAGTTTGAACTTTATTGAGACCATAAGCTGCAATCTTTAGTACTCACTTATATTGAGCAATCTTAATATGGTATATTATAAGACAATTCCACAGCACTTTAAGAGAGAACAAAATGTTATGCTTTAATTTAGTCTTTAGCAGCTTTCTTAATGGGCTGTCTTTTATTGCCCCTTATACTTTATTGAGACAAAGATTGTTAGAAAACTATTAGTCTCATCCTTATTGTTGAAGTTCACTTCTCATGTATTATTATGTTGTTGATTTAGGAAAACTTAATTAACAGACTTCTTAATTGTACAGAGAATTAATTTAAAATAATTATCATGCTTGTCTTAAACTTTATAATCTTACACAATTTAAATAATTTAGAATCATCTCGAGGAAAAGAGTACCACAATACTAACTCGTAAGTGACACCCTCTACGTAGTAGTCGAATACTGACAATAAAACTGTCAAGCAATAGCCTTCCTTTGGGCCGACGTATTACTCACATGTAAAACTAAATTATTGCCACGTATTCACCATCATAGGTGCTTGTGTATTTCGGGCCAAATATTAATCTACCTATGGACCGATCAATACCCGTATGAAGATACACTCGCTCACAATATTATTTATTGGGGACCCATCACAAGATACCTTGTGCAACATTAATCTCGTCTATGGACAAAAATTAACTATAGGGTTAATCTTGGTGTAATATCAAGTACTGATAATAAGTTCTGTCAAACAAAAGTCTATCTTTGGACCGACTGATGTTCACATGAACAATCCAAATAATTATCATATACTTATTATTACATGTGTGTTATTATTCTGTCAAATTGTGCCTACCTATGGGCCAAACACAAAATATATAAATAATTCCACACTCATCTATGTAATTTCAATAAGTCATTCTCCACACACAGAGGCTGCTATGGCAACATGATGCTTTGATTGGCTAGATTGAAAATTTACTAGACTGTTAGGCTTTTTCTGCGTACTTCAATTTAATCCTCAAGTATAAGGATGTCAATTGTAGTAGCAAGTACCCAAGTTAAATTATCGATCCCACTGAGATAGCTAATTATTTATTTATTCTTTAAATTACTATTTAATAAGAATTGAGTAACTAAATTTCCGAGATTTTGAATTAATTATCTAAAGTTCGAAAATAATAAATAACTGAATTAATTAAAAGCAGTAAAAATAAGACAAGTTTTAATCAAGAGATAAACGACAGTTCTAACTTATCAGGTATAGACCAATTAATTTGGGTTACTAAACCTATAATTGTTCATTCAGTTTCAATGAAAATACACCACATAACCCCGTTAACCCACCGAATATGATCCGATTTTAAGCTAACAGTATATTCTGATTTAAATCCTAAGGTGCGTAAATATTACCAAGCCTTATTCCTAGATACTAATCAAAGCAACCAACAATACCTCTGGATGGTAAGCTCGACTAACAAGATATTTTATGAAATTACTACAAGGTTCTATTCACTTCCTACTTGAATTTCTAATTGCATTGTTCCACTAGACAATTCAAGTATTTGATTTACCAGTTCATGGAATAAAAGTGTTTATAGCGGAACTACTTCAATCCCTAACAGATAGACAATACCAATCATGTACGCACACAAGCTAACACAATAATTCAAGCATTATAGCGGATGTCATGAATATATTATGAAGACGTTACGAATCAGATAAGCATGTCTGAATAAATTAAGTAAAATCAAAAGATCGACTGCATAAAATCCCAATCTATGGTCTAGGTTCCCAAATCAATTCAATCAATCCATCAAACCGTAGAACTGTATAGGAAATTAGCCAATGAGATTACAATCAACACTCATGACTATGCAATTCATATCTAAAATTAAGATAAAAGGAAGGAAAAGATTAGAAATACGAAACCCTAGCATAAGCATAGTTGGACGTTTCTTCTCCGTCTCTCCGATCGTTCGATCTCCCTTGATTAGCACTTGGAATCACTTGAAGATGGATGGAAGATGAAATCAGATATTAATCTGATGTGGAAGTGTTGGTGGAGTGAATTGAGGATGAATTATGGATGGGTTCTCTCCAATTTGTGTATTGATCTCCCCTAATCTTTCTTGGACTGTCGCAGGGCTGTTTTTTGATGATTTCTGCCTCAAAACGCAACTTGAAGGGTAAAAATACAGTGTTGTATCAAGCAGGCCTCGTCTGGGCCTAATTTTGGTTGCTCGGCACCCACCTCGGCTCGAGCTGAGTATGGACCTAGCCGAGTGGCATCCGAACTGATACAGGGTGACTTGCCACGTCATATGGGCCCCATTTGGACCCCACTCGCCAGAAAATGGCTGCCGAGCTAGGCTAGCTCACCCCAGCTGCCAGCCGAGTGGCAGAGACTGCACTGCGCGATCTCACCATTTTGAGCATAACATCCTCATACGGACTCCGATTTGAGTTATTTTTATGCCAAAATGATCCTCTCTTCCGTGGCTTTCCAATCATATGTTCAATTTCGCTTCTACACAAATACAGAAAAATTACGCAAAGTGGACATGTGTTTTTCAGCATTACTTTACACTTTCACTCTTCATTCCAACTTTGAACTTTTGATTAAGTTTTGCCCTTCAAAACTCAACAAGACACCATAGTAGCATCTTAATTATGAAAGATATAAAAATCACACCATTCTACATAAAAATCTTGGCCACATTCTATAAAAAATAGTGTAATGCAAGACCTAAAATACGTGAAATTCTACTCTCAACAAACCCTCAAACTTACATGTTGCTCGTCCCGAGGCAACGACATAGAAAATCAATAGAGTTATTGAGAGGAAATTTCACAGCAGACAACATCCAAGAAAATATAACAATTCAAAAATTATACTTCAAATACAAGACAACCGTCCATCTAAAAACATGCAATTCAAATCAACTATTTCACTTTTTCAGAATGCTCATCCATCCATTTTCACGGGTATTATTTACGCTCAACGCTCAAGTGCGAGATATACACGTTAGGGTCAAGTGTTTACACTTAAAGTCAATTCATACACATGCGTAACCATAGGCTTGGCAATTGATAGGGGTTTTCTCAACACACAAATTAATCCTCAAGTATAAGGATATCAATTGTAGTCGCGAAGATGACCAAGTTACAATATCGAACCCACGGGACGGTGAAATATCAATTTCGTTATATTCTAGTATACTTTAGACTATGTTTGGTAATTGTAAAGGTTTAAGGAATAATAACTTCTAATTGAAATAGCAAAAAGAAATAGTAAGAGTAGAGAAAAGTGAGTTGTGATCAATAAGAATAGTAGGTAGTTCATTGGGTCATCCAGTTTCACTAGTAATTCATATTTTCATGTGATGGTGTCCGACTCTGCCCTGTGGTTTGTGGACGCATCACTAGACCATGCAAGTTTACTCTATAGACACAAGTAAATATGCGCTTTACTCTATACTTCATCCCCCTTTCTAGGTACTATCATAATCAATTATCTTCTACGTCTAGAATCTAACCCGATTTGATCTCCCTTTTTAGGTACTATAAAGTTATACTCTTCATCCTATTCATCAACCTGAATTTAATTCAATTCATGAATATTCATATAAGACAGTTCTAATAAGACTTCGGAATCCCTTCACTTAGAACTATAACATTAAACCCTACTCAGTAGTGAACGCACTCAACCAATAACCATGTTATGTATTCAAACTCTACACAATGATCATTGATGCACAAAACGACTATGAGTATGGATTAAATATGCAATCTTATATAAAACAAACCACAGGTAGTGTTGTACGGAGTTTTACACATGAAATATGAATTACATCATGAAACTTTCATAACCCTAGAACTACCAAGGCGGTTCTAGCCCATGATTGATCTAGGAACAATCATGGTTAGATTGATCATTCTTACTTGAGCCTTCAGCGAACTTCTGTCACAGCCCTCCAGATGGATCACCACCTCTACTCTTGTCTCTCTTATGATTGATGATCAACAGCTCTCTTCATTCTCTGTATGAGCCTCCTTTTATACTTGTAATCACGTCTCTAGGGCTTGGAATGGGCTTTCTAAGTGTTCTCACACGTTTTGACCTCAAAAATCCGGATAAGATAAGTTCTCGCACGTAGGTTCGACCTCGTCAAATAGGTCGAACAACTGGCCACAGGTCGAACAACAGGTCGAACCCCGCTACTGGAAGAATTCTGCACTGGTTCGACCTCTTGAACAGGTCGAACAACTTAGGCCTTGGTCAAACCCCAGGTCGAACCTCATCACTGGACAATTCCCGCTCCCGATTCGACCAACTGGCAAGTCGAACTCAAGCGTCGTTGTCAAATCCTCTTTTCTGCGAACTGGTTCGACCAGGGTTTGACCTGATGGACAGGTCGAACCACTTGAGTCGTGGTCGAATCCTCTTCTGTAAGCTCTGCAATGCTGGTTCGACCTGCTGGAGAGGTCGAACCCTCCTCCAACCAGGTCGAACCCTCCTAATTCTTGGGCGGTTCGCATGGCTTCGACTCTGTCTCTTCGATTCTTGGCACTTTCACTCCGTTTTTGCTAAGAAACCACTCAAATAGCTCCACTAACACCTGATTCATGCTAATTCACGATATATATAGGTTTTCCACCTATTTCCACATCAAAACTCTCCAAAACTAGCACAAAACATAGTGCCAAACTTGTGAATTTACACACTCATCAAACCCCCAAACTTGCATGTTGCTCGTCCCGAGGCAACCAATTTAAACCACAGGAGTCGTGTATAATTCAACAAGATCAAGTGCAACACATATTGCACATGCCACTTCATTGAATCAAACAAGAATTACTTGCATCATATATTTCACTCATGTAAAATCAATCCAACCACACACCATTCGGAGTACTAAGTAATCTTGCTGACAAGATAAATCTTTGCTCTCTTTCGCTCACGTGCGTGAGGCACTATAGGCTAGTATAAACACATATCAATTCATATTCACGCGTAACCATAAGCTTGGCAAAGGTCTCAAAAAGCAACTCACATCCAATTAATACTAGGATCACAAAGGACTTGTTTCTAGGTTGTAATGTTGGCTCTTTGGAAAGGGTAGGAAAATTTGGACATAGTGACTTAAGACACTAGTAGAGAGTTACCTTGGAGGTTCTTGATTTCTCATTCGGCTTCATATTCTCCTCCAATTCTTCTCTTGCACTTGCATCAACATCATTCTTCTTTTGATCGCTCGGGTACCATTCGTAGGCACTACCCTTCTCGAACATCGTTCGGCTGCTTCTTAAAACTTCAAGCCCCATGTATAAGAAATTCGGGGTACCAGTTTCAGGCACTACCCTCAACAAGATTTATCCATGTACTTTTCTTACTAAACCTCATTCCATCTTCCTTTTCTTCTCGCACACTTATTCACCTTACTCTCTCTACCAATGAATAGGGTATTTTCAAAGCTCAAATAAGGTAATTAAGGCTCTTTTATTTGGCTTGCCAAAGAAAAAGCTTTTATAATGCTCAAACAGGCTACCAAAAGTTTATAAAATCATTAGGAAAGGTAAAATTTGGCTAAGTGACTCAATTAATCAAAAATGGCCTAAGATCATGTCCTAATATTTCATCAATTGTAAGTTTCACACAAGACTCCAAGCCAAGTTCTAGAATACGTTCATACGAATGATTATCTCAAAAATAAACTATCATGATCAATTATGATAGAGGCACAAATCCTCACATAGGGAATCAATTCCTAATACTCCTCATAGCACATAATCAAGATCAATTCCTCATGAATTCCATATACTTAACAAATTATTCATGCTCTTTTCAATGAAAATAAACACGTAAACACATGAATGCACAGAATCAACAACCCATATACAAATCAATGATACAAGATCAACTATATCAAGTACATGCCACTCACACATGAATCACACCCCAATCTGTAAGTATAAAAAGAAGAATGGGAGATAAGATAAATCGGAGAAGCCAAAAGAAAACCTGAAACTACTCCCTAGGAGCATCATCATCCTCATCATCATCTTTGTCATCCTCATCCATCCTATTCTCCACAGCTTGGCACAGACTGGTAATGTGCCTATCCATCATATCCACTCGACTACTCACTCTACCAACACGCTCATCCAAGGCAGAGTACCTCTCGTTCAGCGTGGCGTAGTTGGCGATAGCGAGCGCGAGCTGCTTGTTCGTCTCCTGCTGTGCAGCTACTACTGCGACCAGCTACTCATGAATCAAGCGAAGCTGCTCCCGAGTACCTGGAACTGCTCGCCGCTGCTGCGGTACCGGAGCATGCTGAGGTACATCATGCTGCTCTTCTTCCGGAATCTCCATCTCCGGCTGCTCATCTACCTGATCCTCCTCTTCAGGCTGCTGTGGCTGAGGTGGACGGAACTTTCCTTGATCAATGATCTGTTGTAACTCAGCCATCCTCCCCTCAGCACACATCTGCGCTACCGCTCTCCAATCACCACCCGACTTCACTGCCACGGATAAGGCGGTATGTCCGAGAGAATTCATCAACTTATTCCTTGCTTCCCGAATAGTTGTCAAGTTGCTCACGTCGAAAGGGAACATAAATTCGAAAGGCTTGAGACCCCTCGTGAAAAACCAATCTCCATCTCTAAAATAGGCAAATCCTCCCTTCATGCACGTGCTCATCATCAAATCGGGTTCTCCTTCTACTGGTGTAAAGCCGGTGAGATCCAAGTTGTAATGCTCAGCCACGATCGTCAGTAACCCTCCAATATTCACCTTTTGAAATCCAATGGTCTTGAATCGATGCAGCTGTGCAATAAAATACGCTCCAATATTGAACTTCACTCTGTTTAGCATACACCACAGGGCGTAAAGCTCTCCTTTAGGTACAACACTCCCCTCCGAGCGGGCGAATAACGTGTTGCTCAGGACGCGGTCCATGTACCTCAAGACTGGGTTCTTTATTGCGGAAGCACGAGCTTGTCTGATTTTATAATCTCGAATCTCCCCGGTGATCTCCCTCCAAAACCGATTTGCACCGAATGCAGCATTTTCTAATCGAGGGATCTCCAAAGGCGTCTCAAACAACTCATTGAAATCCTCAGACGTCCATCTCCTACTCACTCTGCCAAGCTGAAACGTACACCGATATGGGTACCCAAGCGGGTCCTTCTCCATCTCAAATGAGCAAACTACTTCCGCTGTAACATGGAAGTACGTCGGCCTCTTCAACTCCATGAATCTTCGGATCCCTACTTGATCAAACATCCAGAATATGTCATCTCCTATTCTCATTATCCTCATCGCTTCATCATCTTGGTATCGAGTGCGAGCTATCTTGTCTGAAACTTCTTCCCACTTCTCTTTGATCTCATCCCAATCTTGCATATGAATCTTGAAATTTTTGGGTAAACGATCTTGCAGCCTCAGTTTCCTTGTCACTTTGTCCAAATTCGAAGGCCTGTCATTCCTCTTCTTCGATCTTTCCTCCTCTGCCTTTACCTTACCTTTACTTGATCCTTGTCCCTTTCCTGAAAACCAATACTTCAATCCAACCAACAAGACAAGAAAGCAAGTATTTTACTAGCACATCACATACTCTACTCAAGACTTCAAGCATCAATGCATATTCACTCCAACTATCATCTCAACACCACTTGCTTATTCATCATGCTCAAAACATTTTCAATCACACTTATTTAAATAACCAACAAGCATGCATCAACAATTCAAGCAATTCAATCAAAAATTCAACATGTTTCCCTCAATGAACTACTTCAATTTCATCAATTTCAAACCAAATCAACATGCTCATTCTATTAGATGTTCTATATCCTTGATCAACCCTCATAAAAATTCAAGTTCTATCAATAATCAAGCAACCTAAAACCAAGAAACAAGAATTCATATG
The DNA here is from genome assembly GCA_023678885.1 of Pogostemon cablin. NCBI lineage: Eukaryota > Viridiplantae > Streptophyta > Magnoliopsida > Lamiales > Lamiaceae > Pogostemon > Pogostemon cablin. The sequence goes on from CM042971.1 coordinate 21,940,207, forward strand.
AAACAAGTCACAATATCAACATTCACCATGAAATTCAACCATACTCAACATCAATCCTCTTATTCACAACGAATTTCATACCTAAACCTTCAATCCTAGAGTAGTTGAGTTGGAACAACATACCTTTTGACTTGCCCATGGTGAAAAACCGATCAACAACACACAACAACCAAAAATTGCGATTTCAGCCCTAATTTGCGACGAAAATCGCCCAAATCCGCGACTAAATCAAAAATTCAAGGTGTAATGTTGTGTAATCGGTGTGCAATCAAGTGTAATCGAAGAATTTGTGCAAGGGTGTAGAGGTTTGAAGAGGGTTCAAGGTTTGGTGTTTCAAAAAAGTGATCGAACCCTCCGAAAAATCGAACTTAAGTTGCGTACCTGGCTTAGTTCGACCTCAGGTTCGACCTCCTGAATAGGTCGAACAATGGATGACGAGGTCGAACCTACCTTCTAGACAAATGCTCTTCTCGGTTTGACCTGGGTTCGACTTGCTGATCAGGTCGAACAATCTTTGAATTGGTCGAACCCATTTTCTGGAAAACAGAGTGCTTTGAACTGACTGGTTCGACCTCAGGTTCGACCTCCTGATCAGGTCGAACAAATATGGCTTAGGTCGAACCACCTCTCTGGACAACTTTCGACTCCAGTTCGACTTCCTCTGCTTTTGTTCGACCTCCGGCACTGGTCGAACCACTCCTGGTGTTGGTCGAACCATCCTTCTGACCTTCAAAACTGAGTGTTCTTCATCCACTACACACTTCAAGCTTCAACACAACTCATTAGGTACAATCTAGAGCATAACTTCAGAAATTATTCCACAAAACATCATTCATGAGTAACTCCGTAAAAGAAAACACAACTAAAAGCCACTGAACATTAGGCAAGTTGTAAAAAATCGTCACATCAAAATCGATTAAAATTTCAATATGGCCGCAAAAACCAACTCCCCTAACAAACAATACAAAGAAAAGAATATATTCTTAGTGCTTCAATGAGGTAATAACATCACACCCCCCCAAACTTAGTAAAAACATAAGTCGAAACTAAGTTTGAAAAGAGATGTAATTGCCGATTAGCAAGCACCTTAAATATAAAAATTTCTTACTCATACAAAAGAAATAAAGTAATAAAACGGAAGAGTAAGCTCTCAACAAGCGCTCATATTTAACTTCGGGTACCAAATCAGATCAAGGTATCATCAAAAATGACACACGCATCATCCGGCGACTTATAATGCTTCAACCGATGCCCATTCGCCACGATAACATCTCCATCTTTGTCAATAAGCTCAAAACTCCCCCCTCCTAAGGCTCGATGAATCATGAACGGACCCGTCCACTTAGACTTCAACATGCCTGCAAAAAGCTTCAATCGAGAGTTAAAAAGTAGTACCTCATCTCCTTGCTTGAACTCCTTGTATGAGATCTTAGAATCATGCCACCGCTTCATTCTTTCCTTATAAATCTCTGAATTCTTGTAAGCACGACTCCTAAATTCATCCAATTGATTCATGTGAGTTATCCTCAACTCCTTCACATCCTTGAGGGTCAAGTTCAAGCGTCGCAAAACCCAAAACGCTTTGTGTTGAATCTCTATAGGTAAGTGGCACGGCTTCCCATAGACAATTTGATACGATGACATATCTAACACCGTCTTGTAAGCGGTTCGGAACCCCCATAACACATCATCGAGCTTCATAGCCCAATCCTTTCTATTAGTTCCTACCACTTTCTCCAGAATCTGTTTGACTTGACGGTTGGAGACCTCTGCTTGCCCATTCGCTTGCGGATGATAGGGTGTAGTAACCCTATGACTAACACCATAATTCTTAAGCACCTTCTCAAGAAATTTATTGACGAAGTGGGAACCTCTATCACTAACTAATGCTCTAGGAACTCCATAACGGGCAAAAATATGCTTCTTCAAGAAAGATAAAATAATTTTCGAGTCATTTACACGAGTAGGAATCGCTTCCACCCACTTTGAAACATAATCCACAGCAAGAAGAATGTAGAGAAACCCATTCGACGGAGGAAAAGGCCCCATAAAATCGATCCCCCATACATCAAATATCTCCACAACTATGCTAGGCTGCAGTGGCATCTCATCTCTCCTACCTATATTTCCCATGCCCTGTCATCTATCGCAAGACGTCACATAGCTCTCACTATCTCTAAACAATGTAGGCCAATAAAGAGCGGATTGAAGTACCTTAGCTGCAGTCTTTTGTGCTCCGAAATGCCCCCCATTTGGTGGTGCATGGCAGAACTCAAGCACACTCTCCATTTCCATCTCGGGTACACATCTTCGGATAATAGAATCTGTACATATCTTGTAAACAAACGGATCATACCATATAAATGTCTCAACTTCCCTCCTAAATTTTGCAAGTTGATATCGGTTGAGATCCCTTGGAATTTCTCCAATGACAATGTAATTAACATAATCCGCGTACCATGGATCCATACCTTGCGCTGCGACCACACATGCTCGCTCAGTCCCTTCAACAGCCACAGCCATGATCTTCTCATCAGGGAACATCTCTTCAATATACTCAAAAGAATTATCACAATGCTCCCTAGTCTCCAACCTTGACAAGTGATCTGCCAACACATTTTCTGTTCCTTTCTTATCCCGAATCTCCATGTCAAATTCCTGAAGTAGTAGAATCCACCTTATAATTCTAGGCTTCGTCTCCTTCTTCTCCATCAAATACCGAATCGCTGAATGATCCGTATACACAATCGTCTTCATGCCAACCAAGTACTGACGAAACTTATCGAATGCAAACACAACAGCCAAAAACTACTTTTCAGTCACCGTGTAATTCTTCTGTGCCGCATCGAAAGTCTTACTCGCGTAGTAAATGGCGCAGAACTTCTTCTCCCTTAGCTGCCCGAGCACCACACCCAGTGCTACATCACTTGCATCACACATAAGTACAAACGGTTGAGTCCAATCCGGTGTGATCAAGATGGGGGCAGTAATTAGCGCCTCCTTCAAAACTTGAAAAGCTGTTAGACACTCATCATTAAACACAAAAGGAATATCCTTTTCAAGTAAATGAGATAAGGGCTTAGAGTATTTTGAGAAGTCTTTTATGAATCTCCTGTAAAAACCGGCATGTCCAAGGAAGGACCGCACTCCTCTTTCATTGGTCGGTGGTGGAAGCTTCTCAATTGCCACCACTTTAGCACGATCTACCTGCAATCCCTTGACGGAAACATGATGCCCAAGAACAATCCCATCCTTCACCATGAAGTGGCACTTCTCCCAATTCAAGACAAGATTAGTTTCTTGACACCTCTTCAAAACAATAGCAAGGTTAGACAAACAAATATCAAAAGAAGAACCAAAAACTAAAAAATCGTCCATGAATACTTCCATGATCTTTTCTATCAAACCATCAAAAATCGCCATCATGCATCTCTGAAAAGTAGCAGACGCATTACACAATCCAAACGGCATCTTCCTAAAAGCAAAGGTCCCGTAGGGGCAAGTAAAAGTGGTCTTTTCTTGATCCTCGGGAGCAATCATGATTTGGTTGTACCCCGAGTATCCATCCAAGAAACAATAAAACTCATACCCTGCAAGACGATCTAACATTTGATCCATAAAAGGAAGAGGAAAATGGTCCTTACACGTGTTCTCATTTAATTTCCTGTAATCCACACATGTACGCCATCCCGTAGGAATCCTCGTGGCTATAGCTTCTCCATCCTCATCTTTCACTACAGTCATGCCCCTCTTTTTAGCAACTACATGCAATGGACTCACATGGGGGCTATCACTAATAGGATATATAATTCCGACATCCAACCACGTAAGGATTTGCTTTCTTATCACCTCTTGAATTGCGGGATTCACCCTATGCTGATTTTGAACACTCGCCTTGGCTTCATCCAACAACCTAATCTGATGCATACAATACGAAGGACTAATACCTTTCAAATCATCAAGTGACCACCCTATTGCAGACTTGTACTTCCTTAAGACATCTAATAACTCCTCAAGTTGATCATCATTAAGGGAAGAAGATACAATTACCAGATATTTTTCATTATCACCAAGAAAAGCATACTTCAAGTGTTCCGGCAATGGTTTCAACTCCTCTTTCCTTTCTTCCACTGGACCGCTTTCGTTATCCAAAGGCAAGTACCTCCTGGTCCATTTGACTTCTTCCACAGTAGTTCTTTCCAATTCAAACCTGTCATCACCCAAAGCAAGTAAGTTTTCAAGAAATTCAATACATACCTCGTTAGAAAGTCCGTCAAGCTCCGTAGTGGGATAAGTAAGAGACTCCATCAAACATGTCTCAAGAGGATCCGTTGACAAGATCAGAGACATATCCTCCTTCACAATCTCCTCCACCACGTCAATACTATAACACTGGGACTCCATTGGCATCTTCATTGCTTTGTCCAAGTTGAAAAGTACTTCTTCTTTGTCCATTCGCAGCTTAAGTTCTCCCTTCCGAACATCTATCATAGCTCCAGCCGTAGCAAGGAATGGCCTCCCCAAGATTAAAGGAACATTATCCTTGTCATCATCCATTTCTAGTACAAGGAAATCCACATGAAAGACTAGCTTCTCCACCTTTACAAGAACATCTTCAACAATACCTTTCGGAAACGTTATTGATCTATCTGCCAATTGGAGAGCCACAGTCGTCGGGGTCAACTCCCCCAAACCGAGCTTCTGAAAGATGGACAACGGCATCAAATTGATGCTTGCCCCTAGATCGCACAAAGCTCGCCGTGCTGGCCCTTTCCCGATCTCACATAGAATCGTAAAGCTCCCCGGATCTTTCATCTTTGGTGGCAACTTCTTTTGAATAATTGAGCTACAATTCTCAGATAAGTTTACCGTTTCAACTCCGGTTAAGCTTCGCTTCTTCATCAATATGTCTTTAAGGAATCGAGAATAATATGGCATCTCCATGATTGCCTCTGAAAAAGGGATGTTCAAGGCTATCTTGTTCATTATCTCTGAAAACTTCTTGAACTTCTCTTCCAATCCCTTCTTCACTAGCTTGTAGGGAAACGGTGGAGGTATCTTTGTTTTGGGAATCCCCCATTCATCACGATCAACCTTCTCCGCTTTCTCCTTTTTGGCTTTTAATCGCTTAGCTCTTTCCCATTTTTTCTCAGCTATTATATCTGTACTTTGCTCATTCCGTACCACTGGAGTTGCATCGACATCAAAAGGAACATCAGGTGCATCAATAAAACATCTTGGTGAGGTTCGACTAGGGTTCGACCAGTTTGTGAGGTCGAACCAGGTTTGTATTGGTCGAACCTCTCTCCTGGAAGACTGATCTCATTCTGCTCTCGAGGTTCGACTTGGGTTCGACCAACATTGGAGGTCGAACAATTGCCCCCGAGGTCGAACCGCTTCACTGTATAATTTCTATCCTCCGGTTCGACCTGGGTTCGACCTGATAGGTTGGTCGAACAATTACGATCGTGGTCGAACCGTTCCTGTGACAAAACAGAGTGCTCTTGCTGATGAGGTTCGACCATGGTTCGACCTGTTGGGTTGGTCGAACAATTATGATCGTGGTCGAACCATTCCACTGTATAGTTTCTATCCTCCGGTTCGACCTGGGTTCGACCTGATAGGTTGGTCGAACAATTATGATCGTGGTCGAACCGTTCCTGCGACAAAACAGAGTGCTCTTGCTGATGAGGTTCGACCATGGTTCGACCTGTATGCCAGGTCGAACCCTTTGAGTGTTGGTCAAACCGAGGCTTAGAAAATTCCAACTTTGATTCCGGCCTCATTGGTCCCTCGTACTGCATTCCCGACCTCAGTGTGATGGCATTACACGACTTTGGATTCTCTATACTCTGAGATGGAAACTTCCCTTTGCATACAGATTGAGTCAATGTGTTCACATTCTCTGAAATTGTACCCATCAACAACGTGAGATCTTTCACTTGAGTGGACAAATCTCTGTGGTGATCATCTATCTTTTTCTCAAGTTTGGCCTCAAGGCGGTTCATTCTTTCATCATTCTTTACCATGTACCTGTTCACAGTATCCTCAAAACTAGGCTTCCCTTCTTCCACCTTTTCTCCTGGATCAACACCCATCGGAAGTTGCACTGCATTGTTCGTATTGCTCCATGAAAATTCGGGCCTCCTTGGTTGCTGCTGATAACTACCAGAGGAACCACGATTGTTAAAGTTTCCTCGATAGTTCCCTTGGTAACTCCGGTTTCCTTGATTTGGGTACCTCGTTCCTTGAATACTTTGACCCATGGCATAATTTGCTTCCTCCAATTCTTCTTGGATGGTTCCATTATTCATCATCTCTTGCTGCATGATTGGCACTCGTTGAGATATCTCGCTGATCTGCTTCTGTTGAGACTCAAGTAGCTTGTTGATATTAGACAAGCTCGAAACGATCTCATCCTCTCTCTTTGTTTTCACTATTGCTTGTTCAACCTGAGCTACCTTTCCAAGAACATACGTACCTCTAACTCTATCAGTAGGCCAATCCCTCGAATTCATCGATATGTCTTCAAATAATTTCTCGGACTCAACGGATGACTTTGTAAGCAATGCTCCATTAGAAGAAGCATCAAGTAGCACTCTTGATTCACAGTCCAATCCATTATAGAATATACTGATATATTGGGCTTTAGATAACCCATGTTGAGGACACTTCCTGAGCATGTCCTTGAATCTATCCCACGCTTCATGAAATTTCTCACCTCCACTGATAGCAAATTGGTTAATATCTTGCTTCATCTTAAACACCTTCGAAGGTGGCATATACCTTTCCAAGAACCTTAACTTCAATTGCTCCCACGTGGTGCACTCAGCTGCGTTAATAGTATCGTACCAATCCCTCGCCTTTTCAGTAAGCGAGAATTTGAACAAAAGGATCTTCCTAGCATCTTCATGTTCTCCTACGTCTTTTTGAGTACTTGCATAACCCAAGAACTTGTTCAGATGCTGCTGCGGATCCTCGAAAGACCCTCCTGAAAAGGAGTTTCTTTCAATCATGCTAATAAGAGCGGGATAAAGATCGAAAGCTGTGTTAGTTCCCCTTGCTCCTAAAAGCTCATAATTTCCAGCCCCATTATTTCTGAAAACCTCTCGGATGGCTAGATTATCCGGATTCGCTGCCATGTTGACTGTTTCTAATTCAAAATTAACTTCAGTTGTAGCCTCAATCGTCTGCGAAATCTGCTCGTCAACCTTGGCTCCAAAATTCAGAGCTTCAGTTGGGTCAATTGTCTTTGCCTTGCTCTTATTCTTCTTCTTCTTTCTTGATGATGCTCCAATCTCAGGATTATACGGTTCAAGATTACCTTTCTTTGATCTTGTGAGCATACACCTAAAACGAATAAGGAAGAAAACAACAAAACAAGGTAAATAGTTCTAATAAACTAGAAATAATACAAAAAAAGATATTTTACGCCGTCCCCGGCAACGGCGCCAAGAACTTGATAGGGGTTTTCTCAACACACAAATTAATCCTCAAGTATAAGGATATCAATTGTAGTCGCGAAGATGACCAAGTTACAATATCGAACCCACGGGACGGTGAAATATCAATTTCGTTATATTCTAGTATACTTTAGACTATGTTTGATAATTGTAAAGGTTTAAGGAATAATAACTTCTAATCGAAATAGCAAAAAGAAATAGTAAGAGTAGAGAAAAGTGAGTTGTGATCAATAAGAATAGTAGGTAGTTCATTGGGTCATCCAGTTTCACTAGTAATTCATATTTTCATGTGATGGTGTCCGACTCTGCCCTGTGATTTGTGGACGCATCACTAGACCATGCAAGTTTACTCTATAGACACAAGTAAATATGCGCTTGACACGTGTGAATAATCTCAGAGCAAGAGATATACTTCATCCCCCTTTCTAGGTACTATCATAATCAATTATCTTCTACGTCTAGAATCTAACCCGATTTGATCTCCCTTTTTAGGTACTATAAAGTTATACTCTTCATCCTATTCATCAACCCGAATTTAATTCAATTCATGAATATTCATATAAGACGGTTCTAATAAGACTTCGGAATCCCTTCACTTAGAATTATAACATTAAACCCTGCTCAGTAGTGAACGCACTCAACCAATAACCATGTTATGTATTCAGACTCTACACAACGATCATTGATGCACAAAATGACTATGAGTATGGATTAAATATGCAATCTTATATAAAACAAACCACAGGTAGTGTTGTACGGAGTTTTACACACGAAATATGAATTACATCATGAAACTTTCATAACCCTAGAACTACCAAGGCGGTTCTAGCCCATGATTGATCTAGGAACAATCATGGTTAGATTGATCATTCTTACTTGAGCCTCAGCGAACTTCTGTCACAGCCCTCCGGATGGATCACCACCTCTACTCTTGTCTCTCTTATGATTGATGATTAAAAGCTCTCTTCATTCTCTGTATGAGCCTCCTTTTATACTTGTAATCACGTCTCTAGGGCTTGGAATGGGCTTTCTAAGTGATCTCACTCGTTTTGGCCTCGAAAATCCGGATAAGGTAAGTTCTCGCACGTAGGTTCGACCTCGTCAAACAGGTCGAACAACTGGCCACAGGTCGAACAACAGGTCGAACCCCGCTACTGGAAGAATTCTGCACTGGTTCGACCTCTTGAACAGGTCGAACAACTTAGGCCTTGGTCGAACCCCAGGTCGAACCTCATCACTGAACAATTTCCGCTCCCGATTCGACCAACTGGCAAGTCGAACTCAAACGTCGTGGTCGAATCCTCTTTTCTGCGAACTGGTTCGACCAGGGTTCGACCTGATGGACAGGTCGAACCACTTGAGTCGTGGTCGAATCCTCTTCTGTAAGCTCCGCAATGCTGGTTCGACCTACTGGAGAGGTCGAACCCTCCTCTAACCAGGTCGAACCCTCCTAATTCTTGGGTGGTTCGCATGGCTTCGACTCCGTCTCTTCGATTCTTGGCACTTTCACTCCATTTTTACTAAGAAACCACTCAAATAGCTCCACTAACACCTGATTCATGCTAATTCACGATATATATAGGTTTTCTACCTATTTCCACATCAAAACTCTCCAAAACTAGCATAAAACATAGTGCCAAACTTGTGAATTTACACACTCATCAGCAATCATCTCAACTCTCGACTAAATGAATAATTTCAATAATATGATTACAAAGGTCTTGCATTAGGGTGTAATGTTAGCTCTTTAGTAAAGGTAGGGAATATATGGATAAAGTGACTAATTCACTAGTAGAGAATCAAAGAAGACTTACAGCTTTCCAACAAATAGCTGCACTTTCTTATTTCTCCTTCAATGCTCTTTAATGCTTCTCGCAACTTGATTCCTCCTTCACTTTTGAACACAACTTCTTTACTTGAATCTTTTCTTTTTTCCTTCTTTTTCTTTCAAATAAGGGTACCAGTTTCAGGAACTACCCTTTTTCATGGGGTGCCAGTTTCAGGTACTACCCCTTTATGCGATTTTTAACCACTCTCTTCAACAATCTTCATCACTTCCAACTTACTTCTCCTTTTCTTCATCTCAAGACTCCTTGATCCCTTCAACTCTCTAATAGGTAGGAATTTTTAAGGCTAGGAAAGGAATCAATTGGCTAATCAAGTAGGCTTCCAACAAATAAGGCTTTTAGGCTCAAGAGGATTGACTACAGATAATTTTAATATGTAGGATAATAATTTGGTCAGTGCCTAATAAACAACAAAGTTGGCCTAAGATCATTTTCTATTGTCTAATCAAACACGTAGCTTCAAGCAAGATATAAAGTCAAGTTCTAGAATACGAGTACATGAACGACACTCACAAGAATAAATTGAATCATGCAACTTGTCATGATTTCAAAAGGCTCAAATCTCACATGGCTGTAGGAATGAACGAGCAATCCTAATAAAGCTAAGTAGCTAATCTTCCTTGCACATAATCAAACTTCAAGCATGTTAATATCAAAGCACAATATCAAATTGTTTCTCAACATAATACAACATGAATCAATAACACACAACTCCATGACTCAATGAACTCCTAATCAATAATCAAATATCATCCATCAAGTGCTAAGAAAAATCGAAAAATCATCACAGAGATCCAAAAATCGACTAAACGAACACTAGGATCAACAAACGACTCACAAGACAAAACATGAAACCTGGAAAAATGACTCACAAGACAAAACATGAAACATGGAAAATCGCAAAAAATTGAACCCTCAACATTCTCAAATAATTCAAAAATATCAAGAATTCGCAAAAAATCGACCCTCCAAGCAACAACACAATGCAAAAATTATATTTCGACATTGCAAGACAAGGTATGTACGCCACCCCCCAAACTTAGATCAAACAAAGTGAGAAGCTAAATTTGCAAAGAAGCATATACCACAGTCAAGCAACACCTAATAAAATTCCTACACCAACACAGACATATAAAAGCAATAAAATGGGAGGGACAACCCCCAACAGGCGCTCATATTTAACGTCGGAGAGTCACGATGAAATACTTATTTTTGATTAATCGATCGGAGGACAATCTTCTCGCATTCTTACCTTCAAGTACTTCCTTCCTCTCTTATTTTCAACTCTTTTTGTCACTGAAGCCGGACTCTTTGAATTCTTTTCCTCCATGACTGGCTTGATTCCTTCTTGTCAATCCTTCACTCAATTGTAGGCTCAACCTGCGTAGCAAAACGAGGATTAAACCAGTTAGAATCGTCAATACCAATATAATAATGGAAATTTGGAGGTAAGTTTGGAGGCTTTAGATATGGATCATCAATTTTTCCTGCAACCAAGAGATTATTAAACAACACGTTAGAGTTAGTAGTAGGAAAAGTAAGAGATACGCTTGTTCCTGCGATCTCCTCTACCACTTCAATTCCTTTGCTCTCATGTTTCTCTTCCTTAGCAATAGGTTTCATCGCCTCTTCAACAGTGGACTTCTTATTTCGATCCACCAAGTTAGCAGTGGTCTTCCTTATCTGTTCATCCCTAGCATTACTCAATGCAAGTAAATTCTCAAGATAATCAATACATGCATCGTTAGATAAACCCTCAAACTCTACATCAGATAAGGCGAAGTTCTCCTCATACTCTGTGTCGACTACTTCCACAGACTTGCATTGCTGCTTATCTGCGGGCCACTGTATCTCTTTATTCAAAGAAAAAATGTGTTTAAATAAATCTCAATAATTAAATATATATCCTAATTAAATTAGCAATAAAAGAAAAAAATAATTAAACTGTCCCCAGCACAACGGCGCTATAAACTTGTTAGGCTTTTTCTGCGCACTTCAATTTAATCCTCAAGTATAAGAAAGTCAATTGTAGAAGCAAGTACCCAAGTTAAATTATCGATCCCACTGAAACAGCTAATTATTTATTTATTCTATAAATTACTATTTAATAAGAATTGAGTAACTAAATTTCCAAGATTTTGAATTAATTATCTAAAGTACAGAAATAATAAATAACTGAATTAATTACAAGTAGTAAAAATAAGACAAGTTTTAATCAAGAGATAAACGATAGTTCTAATGTATCAGGTATAGACCAATTAATTTGGGTTACTAAACCTACAATTGTTCATTCAGTTTCAATAAAAATACACCACATAACCCCGTTAACCCACCGAATATGATCCAATTTTAAGCTAACAGTATATTCTGGTTTAAATCCTAAGGTGCGCAAATATTACCAAGCTTTATTCCTAGATACTAATCAAAGCAACCAACAATACCTCCGGATGGTAAGCTCGACTAACAAGATATTTTATGAAATTACTACAAGGTTCTATTCACTTCCTACTTGAATATCTAATTGCATTGTTCCACTAGACAATTCAAGTATTTGATTTACCAGTTCATGGAATAAAAGTGTTTATAGCGGAACTATTTCAATCCCTAACAGATAGACAATACCAATCATGTACGCACACAAGCTAACACAATAATTCAAGCATTATAGCGGATGTCATGAATATATTATGAAGACGTTACGAATCAGATAAACATGTCTGAATAAATTAAGTAAAATCAAAAGATCGACTGCATAAAATCTCAATCTATAGTCTAGGTTCCCAAATCAATTTAATCAATCCATCAAACCGTAGAACTGTATAGGAAATTAGCCTATGAGGTTACAATCAACACTCATGGCAATGCAATTCATATCTAAAATCAAGATAAAAGGAAGGAAATGATTAGAAACATGAAACCCTAGCGTAAGCGTAGTTAGGCATTCCTTCTCCGTCTCTCTAATCATTCGATCTCCCTTGATAGCACTTGGAACTACTTGAAGATGGATGAAAGATGAAATCAGATATTAATCTGATGTGGAAGTGTTGGTGGAGTGAATTGATGATGAATTATGGATGGGTTCTCTCCAATTTATGTATTGATCTCCCCTAATCTTTCTTGGATTGTTGCAGGGCTGTTTTTCAACGATTTCTGCCTCAAAACGCCACCAGAAGGGTATAAATACAGTGTTGTATCGAACAGGCCTCGTCTGGGCCCAATTTTGGGCTGCTTGGCACCCAACTCGGCCCGAGCTGGGTATGGACCTAGCCGAGTGGCATCTGAGCTGATACAGAGTGACTTGCCACGTCATATGAGCCCCATTTGGATCCCACTAGCCAAAAAATGGCTGCCAAGCCAGGCAAGCTCGCTCCGAGCTGCTAGCCGAGCGGCAGAGACTGTACTGCGCGACCTCACCTTTTTAAGCATAACATCTTCATACAGACTTCGATTTGAGTGATTTTTACGCCAAAACGATCCTCTCTTATGTGGCTTTCCAACCATATATCACATGATCAATTTGGACTACTACACGAATATAAAAATCTACGCAATGCGGACATGTGTTTTTCAGCATTACTTCACACTTTCACTCTTCATTCCAACTTTGAACTTTTGATTAAGTTTTACCCTTCAAAACTCAACAAGAAACCTTAGTAGCATCTTAATTATGAAAGATATGAAAACCACACCATTCTATACAAAATCATGGCCACATTCTATAAAAAATGGTGTAATGCAAGACATAAAATACGTAAAATTCCACTCTCAACATAGACCAATTAAACAAATATTGAAAATATCAAGTTTAATTGAACGACATTAATAATGTCTCCCCAAATTTAATTTAGTTAAATTCCACAAACTAAATGAGAATTTTAGATGATTCACACATATATTTAAAACTAATGAAAGCTTTCTTAACTTAATTAGAGATTTTGAATCCTAATTTAATATAAATTAAATTAGAAAAATATATTTAATTAAATTGTCATACCACACCGCTCAAATAATAATTATGTTTATTGGCCACCACATAAATACTCCGAAATTATCAATAGTGATAGGGTTAATCAATTAATTAAAGAGATGAAACCATAAACAATGAAATGAGCATACTATCCAGATTATTTATCACAAAAAAATAAATTAATCCACAGATGGTAAAATCAACATGATTCCAAATTCAAAAAAATTCCATTGATGGCAAATTGGTGAATTGCACCTAATTTCATTCATTATGCTACTTGGATTTCGAGATAAATTTATTCCAGGGATTAATGAATCCATCAATAAGATAAAAGTATTTTAGAACATAATGTCATGTACTGTAATTATTAAATTTTAGCGATCAATCAAAACCTTAACACCCCACCAAAACAATAAAGAAGGCAATCTTTCTTTGGCCTTTACAATTTCATATATATCTCCATATGTATAAGCTACATGCCCTCCAATTATCACAGTTGTCAAAGATTTCAAATTAATGAGCACAAATATGTAAATATCCTTTATAAATAATTCAAATGAATTATTAATAATTTTAATGCAATTATTCAAATAATCTGAATGTGGCATAACTAAAGAATACCAAAATAATACCATAACACATTTACTGCCATAATTTATTACTACAAATTCGAAATCGCAGTGGCCATAATTACGGAATCAGTTGTAATCACAACAAATTAATAAAGCAACACAACTATTGCGTGACTGACTCCATGTAATCACAACAAATTAATAAAGCAACACAATTGTTGCGTGACTGACTTCATGCAATCACCAATCATATTATGTGTTCATCAATAACCACTACGCACAATATATTATATGTTCTTCAATAATAATCATAAAAATGGCATTCTGATCCATCAATCCAGATAATTTTATTCAAGCGTCAAAAGACACAACTCATAACAAAGACACACAAGTGGTCATAACAAATATCCACTATCAATCATGTGAACACGACACTGTATGTATTCAAAATGCATAGCAGAATCACTAAGTGTCTTTTATAGTATATCAAACTAATGATTATTAGTTATTGTAAATTATGCCGATACATAATTCTTAATCCATTATCCTAAATTTCCAGCACTAATCATTCCCATTAAATGTAGATGATAATAATTATACGGCCACAATGCGAAGGTATTGAAATCCTAATTTAATATGAACTAAATATGATGAATTTTTCTTATTTCCATAAAAAAAATTACTGAAATTAACTGTAATTAATTAAGTCTTGAGTATTCATAAATAATAACAATGGCACCATAATTAATTCCTTATCACGTGTATGAAAATTAAATATTGAATACATTAGATTAATTTTACCATAAATTCATGTCCATAAATATATATAATACTCAGAATGGTATGCTAATTAATTAAATCAAATCAAATATGATGATGCGCGTAATATGAGTAAATGATTCCAAAACATTATCCCAATCTCAATTATTAAAAGGCAAAAGCTCCTGTGCACCCGGGCGCACGGAACACTTTTCGTGCGCCTTTAGAAATTTGTGCTAAATTGTATACCTTTTAGTATACAGATGTGTACCCTTTATTTTCTAAAGAAAAATCTGGGCGCACGAACAACACTCCGTGCGCCTTTAGAATTTTGTGTTAAATTGTATACCCTTTAGTATAAAAATATGTACCCTTTATTTTCTAAAGAAAAAAAAATATTAATGAAAAGTGTATACCCTTTAGAACAAAATTGTGTACCTTTTAGTAATTAAAGTGTATACCCTTTAGACCAAATTAATGTACCCTTACCCATAATACAAAATTTCTAAAGGCGCACGGAATGTGTTCCGTGCGCCCGGGTGCACGCAAGCCTCACTCTTATTAAAAACAGAATTATGCCAATTGCCAAACTTCAAGCAATTTAATTGATACATAATTTAGATATCCTCAACCATGACATCATTAGTCATGTTATGAACCCAATTATCAAATTAAAATTACAACAATTGAATTCATGAACTGATAAATAATAACAATCCTTCGATTCAAAATTGTGATTTGATACGATAATTCAAACACAAATATTTGATCCAATCACAATCCTTATAGATCTCAGAGAATCATAAACATGGTGGTTCTAATACCACTTGTAGAAAATAAATCCATAGATCCTAATTCTTTAAGCCCTATTATGATAAACGAAATTTAAATTGTAAAGCGGAATCGTACCTTAATCCATTGAGTCCTCTAGGTGGAACACAAACTTGAAGATCGGTAGGTATTATGGCCTTCCTCAACTAAGCCTCCTTATTCCTTATTATGGGACCGTCGTAATCCCTTTCGATGGAAAGAATAGAAGACTATGTGCGGCTTAGTACATTTGGTACCATAATCTGTAGGCTGTGAGCCTTTATATACTACACAACTGGGCTACATAAAATCACATAATTATGTAGTATTGAGTATCTATTCAATTGGCCCATATCATTATGACTTTACACCTTAATTGGATTACTTAATTAAGTTCATAAAATAATTAAATAGCTAATATAATTGTCTAATAATATATTGCCCACAATTAGATTATAAAAGAAATAAAAATTTCCTCACATGAAGAACTTGAACAACCATTAACATAAAATTAAAAATATTATGATCAGAAAATAACTTCGAAATTAATTAATCAGGTTGATTACTTATATCTTTAGTTGATTTTGATTTTCCTATTGATTGGTAAGTATCTTCTTTTTTCATCTCTTCATAGATAGATGGAGAATATAATATGATAATGAACTAATAATTATAAAAATTTTCTTAATAAAATGTGAAGACGAAATCAAAAAAAAAAAAAAAAAAAAACTGCACTACGTAAAAATTTAAAAAAAAATTTAAGAAGTTGAGAATATATATATATATATATATATATATATATATGAAAATGAGAAATGAATTATTGAGGAGCACATTCATCTAACAATCTATTGAAATTTATAACTCACAAAAACTAAGGAATAAATTTTAGGGACTATTTGGCTGACTCGAGCTCACATATGACTCGTAGCATCCTCATCCATTAAATTAAA
Organism: Pogostemon cablin; assembly: GCA_023678885.1. Lineage (NCBI taxonomy): Eukaryota > Viridiplantae > Streptophyta > Magnoliopsida > Lamiales > Lamiaceae > Pogostemon > Pogostemon cablin. The sequence continues at coordinate 21,956,578 of CM042971.1, forward strand.
TCTATTCAATATCAGTTTTGGATCACATTATCCGGAGCATCCTCATCCAATAGATTAAATCTATTCAATATCAGTCATTGGATCACATGAATGAATTTTTAGAAACTTGAGCAGCAGGTTAAAAAGAATATCTCAATGAAACATTAAATAATTTATTTCTCTCTTCTCTATCCAATCATTTATTTTTCTTTTCAACCTTTCATCTAAAAAAATTCAAATGTTTATAATTTTCTTGTTATAAATATATTATTAATGAATAATAATACATCAAATTATTCATCTTTTTAAAATCTTTAATTTGACATTCATATCAACTATATAATATATATTTAATTTGGAGGCTCTGCAGAGCTTCTTTTCTTCTTCTCTTTCCTTACATGCTCTCCTCGTGTGTGCAGCGACAGTTCAGACATCCCTCCTCTCTGCGCCTCTCCTAGTCTCTTCTTTCACATCTTTCACTATAGTGCAGACCCATAAGTGCATGTCATTCTCTTTCTCTTTCATTGCAGTGCATACTAATTTTCTTCTTTGTCTACATATTATCTTTTTCTTTAATGGCATTGCATACTCATTCTCTCATTATCATTCACTTTCATTGTTGCAGTGCGCAATGCACTCAATTCTATTTCATTGCACTGCACTACTCATTCTCTTATGCCGTGTCATTCTCTTTCCTAGTCTCTTCTTTCACTTCTTTCACTGCAGTGCAGACCCATAGGTGCACGTTATTCTCTTTCTCTTTCATTGCAGTGTATACTAATTTTCTTCTTTGTCTGCATATTATCTATTTCTTTCATGGCAGTGCATACTCATTCTCTCCTTCTCATTCACTTTCATTGTTGCAGTGCGCAATTCACTAATTCTCTTTCATTGCACTGCACTACTCATTCTCTTATGCCTTATGCCGTGTCATTCTCTTATTTCTTATTTCTTCTCTTCATGTATTTCTTCCACAAGATGACGATCTTTAATTTTCTTTCACAAGATGACGATCTTTAATTCTTTGTCAATGACATTCTGTAAAATCTCTATCTACATATAAATAAAATAGTACTTTTTAATTTTAAAAATTTAATATTATCAAGTTATATTGTACATAAATCTTTAATAAAAGGCTAATTATACTATGACCCCGATGCACCCTAAGATAGGGTGCACCCACTTTCAAAAACGTATACAAATATAGACAAAAATATATATAATTATGAAAAAAATATATACAATTTAATTGTTAGTTTTTTAATGAAAAATTGAGTGTAAAAAAATACAATTATTAAAAAATATGTATCCCCTCCGTCCGCCTTTAAGGGTACCATTTACTTTTTGTACATGGATTAAAGAGTATTATTATTTAATGTGTAGTAGGTAGTTGTATTAGTAGAAGTGTGGGTCCATTTTTTAGTTGTATTAGTAGGTGTGTGTGGGTCCCATATGTATAAAAAATAAAATGAGACCCTGGGGGTGGACGCCCAAAATAAAAAAATGGCTCCCTTAAAGGCGGACGGAGGGAGTATACACTATTGAATAAAAAGTTATACATATATGGATGCTAGTTTTTTTAATGAAAAAGTTAGTGTGAAAAAAGTATACAATTATTAAGAAACACGTATACAAAATAGAATAACATATATACAAAATAGAATAAAATTATACACATATGGGTGCACCCATATGTACCTAATATCAACAATTAATAAAATATTTTGAAAGAAAACTAATCCTCCTAATATAACTCAGCAATGCGGACCACATATTCTTTTAATATTGTACAAGATATGGTTATTTTTTTATTGTAAAAGATATGACTTTAATTTGTATTGTATCTTATATTTATGTTTTAATATTGCTTTTATTAATAAATTTTAATTTTAATTTGGAAGTTCTTTCCCACATTTTATTTAAAAAAATATATACTTTGAAAATATTATTAGGGTTTAAAAAAAATGCAAAGATTTGTGTAAGACCGTCTCACGTAAGGGTTTACGTGAGACGATCAGAAAGTGATAACTTTTATAAAGGAAATTGATAATAAATTAATAAAAAGTGATAATGATATTTTATGAATAATTTATAATATAAATAAAAGTGATAACATTTTATAGCGAAAGTGATAATGATTTATAGCGTAAGTGATAACTATTTTAAAAAGTGAAAAATGATCTCACGTGAGACGGTCTCACGCAAGACTTACCCTTAAAAAAAATAAAAAATTAATAAGATATTTTAAATTTTCGATAATGATTTATATGATAAAATCAAATGAATGTTTTAAATATGAAGGCAAAATATCACGTGCATAACCCACTTTTAATTCATATACATCTATCTATAAATATATAAAATTAAACTTAAATTTTATTTGGAATAATTATTATTAGGTACACACTTAGTACTTATTATTACTATAAGATACATCAATTTAAAATAATTACTCCTAAATACAAAATATTAAGATCAATTACCCAAAATACCCCAACTTAATATGACCTAACAACTTTTTTGCTGCACAAACAGATTTTTGTTGCACATAACATTTACGAATTTTTTTACTGCACATAACATTTACGACTTTTTTTGCTGCACATAACACTTGCGATTTTTTTGCTGCACATAATATTTATTGTTTGACGTATTATTTTTGCTGCAGATAATTTTTTTTGCTACACATAAATTTTTTTTCATAATATTTACTGCACATAAATTTTTTGCTGCACATAACGTAAATGATTGTGTACAACATAATTGTTTGTGTGTAGCATATTGTAATTGTAAGGGTAAAGTTGAAATATCACTATATAATATGTAGTTAGTAGTAATACTTTTTAAGTTTGTATGTTATAGTAATTAAGAAGATTCTAATATACCTAACAGTAAGTATCTCATTTTATTTTTATCTACAATTTTTTTCCATTTGCTATCACAGTAAATTTTCTTTTGAAAAAATAAATTAACAATAAAATTTTATATTAATACTATCTAAGATTGTATAAAATATTGACAAATTATTCCTTTTACATGGTATATTGTACCATGTACACCAGTTTCTTTTAATATATAAAAAGATAAGTATCTTTTAGAGTAAAATATTATTACTCTTCTGAATAAAATTTTTTACATTTCATTTGAGATGATAAATATTATTGTTTAAGTAAAGACTTTTTGAGACTGTTTTTATGAAATGACCTGTGAAACGAATGAGAAATTATAATTTTTATAATAAAAAGTGATTTTCACTCGATGGAAAGATCAGTGATAATGAGTTGTGAACTATTATTAAAAAATTTATAATATTAAAATTGATAACAATTATAAAAAAAAAAGTGATGATATCTTTAATAAAAAAGAGTTGGTCTCTTATATGCTCGGATGTACAAGATGTATAAGGGTGTAACATTTAATTGTAAGGTAGGTGTTTGATGAGACCGTGTCATGGATCCTCTACTCATCAAACTATTCAAAACATCCGCTGAAGGCATTACCGACGAAATCGTTTGCCTAAGCCATTCAAAACACGCGCAGAAGGCATTAATGACAGAAATCGTTAGCCTGCTTTCAACAATTCTTTCTTAATTATCTTTTTTTTCCCATAATGACAGTTCACTTTTTTGAATTTATTTATATTAATTATTTTTTAATCAAATTTTAAATATTTAAAGTTATTATCTATTTGTATATAATGGTATTGTAAGATAAAAATATTATTCAATTTTTTGTTAAAATAAATATTTTATAAAAATTTAAATAAATAAAATAAAATACATTTTTAAACGAATAATATAATTAAACGGATATTACTTTTCGTTGAATGTATATCACTATTTATTAAAATTGTTATCACTTTTTATTCATCTTATAAATTATTTACATATAAAATAGTAAATTGCTTACATATAAAATAGCTTAATTAATGGCTACTATTTGTTTATGAAATAATTTAATTTCGCGATTATCACTTTTTCATGATGAATAATCACTTAATAATAAAAATGCTATCACTTTTCATTTTTCATATAAAAAAATAATTCAATTAATAATTATAACTTTTCATTGATTAGTTATAACATTTTATTAAATATGTTATCACTTTTCATTTATTAGTTATAAGTTTTTATTAAATATGTTATCATTTTTTATTTGTCATATTAATTATCATTAAATAGTTCAATGGTTGGATGATTACTTTTCTTTGATTAGATTTTACTTTTTATAAAAAGTATTATCACATTTTATTAAAAATATTAACAATTTTATTTATCCAACGAATTGCTTATAAAATAATTCAATTAAACAATTATCACTTTTCCTTAATTCAGTATCACTTTTTATTAAAAATACTATTATTTTTTTATCTATCCTAAAATGTTCATGAAATAGTTCAATAGCACAAACATAATATTTTCTTGATCTCATATCACTTTTATAAAACATATTGTTACTTTTTATCAATTGTACGAACCGTTCATGAGATCGTTCAATTAAATAAATATCACATTTTTTTTATCAAAATACTTTTTATTAAATTTTAATATAAAATAACTTAAAATAAATAATTATATTTTTAAAGAAATTTTGAATTAATATAGAAGTTTTCCCATTTAAAATAAGAGTTGATATTAGGTGCACCCATATGTGTATAATTTTTTATTCTATTTTGTATACATATTATTCTATTTTGTATACGTATTTCTTAATAATTGTATACTTTTTTTACATTAAGTTTTTTATTAAAAAAATTAGCATTCATATGTGTATAACTTTTTATTAAATAGTGTATACACGTTTTTTTAATAATTGTATTTTTTTTATACTCAATTTTTTATTAAAAAAACTAATAATTAAATTATATACATTTTTGTTCATGATTATATATATTTTTGTTTATATTTATATACGTTTTTGAAAGTGTGTGCACCATATCTTAAGGTGCACCCGGGTGCACAATATAATTAGCCTTAAAATAATATTGAAATGAAACAATTAGCAACATGTAATCTAAAATGTAATAAAAAAATTTTTAAAAAATAATCAACGAAAAAAATTAAACAGTAACTATTAAAAGTGGGTTGTGGGATCGACGGTAGTTTGGAAAATACTACCTCCGGCCACTTACAAGCTAATCGTTTGGCAATTGGATCTTGTGGTTCAAACGCGATCGTTAGGATTTAAGGCAAACAATTAGCAGCGGAAGCAATTAAATCGTTTACCGTACTTCTGGGTTGGTGTAGAGGATGAACTGCAGAGAACTACCTCTGATCTTCTACTGTATATCCCAAGTGTGATCCTGCTGTTGTGTGGGCAACAGTCTGCAGGATCTCTCAATCTGCTTCTTTCCCTTCTCACACCAAAAGAGGCGCAGGAATTATCAGGGTTCCAAGAGGCTGAGTTCACTTATATAGTTGGGCTACAGCAGGGACCAGGAGGAGAAATTGGGCTGGGCATCAATTGAATTTAATTAACCAAGCTTAGCCCAAAGCTTTTAATTAAATCCAATAATAATAATATAGTCCACTAAAATATTATTACTGCACTACCCGTCCAATCCCAAAATTATGTTCTGGGCTCCTTCTTATTATAAGCCCGATGGTCTCCCCATGTTTAAGATATACAATGTCCATTAATTAATTAAGTTACTGACAACTCAAATTAATTAATATCTCATCCGAGAGTAGTACCACTCAACCTTATTATCATGCCGGAAATTAATCCACTTGCAAGATTTACATGATAAACCTTATGAGCTCCTCAAGGGGACATCATCAACCTATGACGGACATGGATTCCTTCTACAATCAACAGCACACCATAGATACAGCACTACTTCCCAACTCACCGAGTTTGTTGATTTAATACATATAAATCTCACCCATTGATGAATCAAATAAATACATAATGCCCTACGTGTCGAGGTTATTATATAGGGATTAAGAGCACCAACTTCCATAATAACAGAGATCAAGTTATTCTATAAGTCAGTATAAGTCGAACGATCTCAGGCGGTCCTTCTCAATACACACAAGTGCACTAATGTGATTCTATAGCCAAGACAAGTTAATACCAAACCACACTACAACCATACCGATAGAGAGTCCCCGTCTATCTCAGTTGTGAGCATCTGTTTATACTTTATAAGGAAACCAATAATATGATCTTCTGCGTGTTGTCGCACAACATATTATCTACAGTATAAAGTAAATGGACTATTGCATCATGCATATAAAATAAATTATAAGACGCAATCATTTGATCAATGATTCTCATTTCAAATATTGTTATGACATTGTTCATACTAAAGCTAGACTTTTAGTATACAATCCAACAATCTCCCACTTATACTAAAAGACTATGCTGTCATGTCTTCTGCCATACATCTGATTCCTACTCCCACTACACGACCATTAAAAGCTATCGCCTTAAGGTCCTTGTAAATGGATTTACTAGGTCATCATCCAATGTAATCTAGGCAACAACAACCTTCTCCTCATCATACGATTTCTCGTAACAGGTAGTACTCGCGCTCCATGTGTTTAATTGCCTTATGGACTTGTGATTTCTTCAAGTTTGTAACTGCACCAATATCATCAATGTAAATTGTGATTACCTTGGGCAAACTTAGAAACACTTCAAAGTCCATCTTGAAGTCTCTAGAGTCATATAGATACTTTGGCTGCCTCATAGGCTCCAATTCATCATCTTTCCACGATAGAGTCCGGAGTCTGAAATATATTTCTATATAACACTCCTCCACATTATGACTCTACTTCCTAAGATTAAACACATAACCTTTGAGGAGAATTTACTACCGTCCAATCTGATTAAAAAATCTGAATCTACGTAATCCACAAGAAGCAGTGAATCTGTCTAGTAAGTACACATATAATTTCCAGTCCTTCTCAGGCACTTTATAAATGTCTTACCACAGTTCATCATTCTTGTTCCGGGTTACGTTGATACCCACTGTTCATGCATCCAGCAAAACAGATATCCAACTTCGTTCATAGCATTACTTAGATTAAGCTTTCTTATTCGCCGAAGCATAAGGAACCGCTTTCATCCTCTTTATCTTCTTCTTGTGTCTCAAAGACACATTCACTTAGATTAAGCTCACATGCTAAATGAGTATGGACCGTATCATTTTATGAATCTTGAGATAAGCATAACATCCTTTCTTGTGATCTGTATTACCGTGATCAAAATGATATATTTTGCCTTTCTTAAGTCCTTCATCTCTACCGCTTTATTAACAGTACCCATACGCCCGATAATACTCTTTCATTGTCTCCAATGAGCAAGATACTATCTACGTATAGTATAAGAAATACCACCACGTTTCTGTCACTCTTTACAACACACAAGACTCATCCACTCATTGATTTAAATCCATGCCACTGGATTACCTAATCAAAACAGATGCTTCACGATCTTAAAGCTTGCTTTTAGTCCATCGCTGGACAATTTTAAGCTTACTATTAAAATGCTATTAGTACTTTGCAATGAATCACTCTGGTTGCTTCGCATAGATGTTTTCCTCAAGACATCCAATCAGGAAAGCTGTCTTTGACATCTATTTGCTGTTCCTCATAGTAGCAATAAAAGAATCTGGATCAACATAAGCATAGCTACTAGCGAACATGTGTCCTCATAATCGAACCATTTCTTTCTGAGTACACCTTTTCGCAACAAGCTTTGCTTCCAAGATTTTCACCTTTCCGTATGATCCTCTTTTATTTCCCTATGACCACTTGCAATGGCTTTTACACCATTTTAGTGATCGTTCAAGCTCCAGACTTAATTTAGAATCCATAGATTCTATTTCATCATTCATTGCATCTTGCTAAGATTTCGCATTTTCATCTTGTAGTGCTACGTCGTATCCGTGGAATAATACCATGTTCACTAGGGATCAAATCTCACGACTCTCCCGAAACATATATTTATGGATTGTCATACAACCCTCCCACTACGACAAGGCACTACATGTAATTGTGTATCAGACGTGATACGCGTTACAGTTTACCTTGTGGTATATCCTCTTGTACACTTGGTACTTTAACTTTATGTTTTCCTCTCACTTCCTTTAGAACAATTTACACATGGGTTTGTGATTTATTACATAGTCCTTATCCAAAAATCTAGTGATTATATTAACAATCACCCTTCAATCTTTTAGACTAAATAAATCACACTTCATTTTTCTAGGATATCCCACAAATAGACAAATGTTTTACGAATTACTGTTTCTAGGGCATATCCATAAAATGAATTTTAATTATTCCAAATAATTCATCATCTATCTAATCATGACCATAAGAGCCTTATACCTTCTACCCACCACACCATTCAGCTGGGGCATGCCCGGTGTAGTCAACTTGAGATTTAATCTCAACTTCTGATTATTAGTTCCTAACTATCCTAAGAGGTATTCGCCATCATGATTAGATCGTAATGACTTAATATATTTTCCATGACGCTTCACTGTACCAGCCTTATAATTCTTGAATTAATCAAAGAACTTAGACATGCAGTGCATCAAATAAATATATTGGTATCTAGAATAATCTTCGAATATTCATAACCACCTCTCGTCTGGATAATATTAGGTTCGCTTGAATCAGAACAAACTAATTCCAACATATATATCTTTGGCTCTACACCCACAGCCTTGAAAAGGCAGTTAATCATTTTTACTTCCAAGCAAGACTCGCAAGTCCGATAGTTTCCACTTCAGATAAACCTTACGGTCTATCGGCTATCAACTTTTGAATCCTACTCAAGTAAAATGAATTAGTCATTGATGCCAAATGTATGTTTAGTTCATTTTCGAAGGTTCCTTTCTCTTACTTATATTAGAAGATGCATTATTTAATTACTATTTATTACATCTGTGGGATGTACATGATTCAAGAATATACTTTTTATCCACCAACGTACTTTAACGGATTATAGCCTCATTCCTCATTACTATGACCATGTCATTTAAATGAAATGAAGTATCATCCGTTAATGCATAGAAAATAAAATTAAATTCTTTCTATGAAACGTACGTAAAGACAATTTCTCATAATCAATCGTTTATTCTTATCATGAGATAAATAAACAACTCCCACTGCAATAGCCACTACCTTTGTAGTTTTACCCATGTTATTAACAATCTTATCCTTACTCAGTGATAAACATTTAGTGATTCCAGTATCTACACACTTCGTGTCTGTAGATGCCATCACTAATCATATTTAAACAACTAGTGAATAAGATATTAAACTTGTTCACATTATGATGAAATTGGCTTTCCTATTCCACATGTTTTGTCAGAAGTTTCCCACCATATACATCCTCTTGTAATTCAGGTGGAACTTACTCAAAACATCTAGGCAATTATGAAAAATAAAATTGACTTAGGTTTCCCCTTCAACTTCTATTCCATGTATTTCCATTTCATTCATCAGATCAACCATGATCTTCTGCCTTTTTAATTTACTCAAGTATCCGAAGAGTTACATGAGATCATCATATTTCTATGAACCTCTCATCTCTTCACTAGAGACTTTAATAGGCATCATGAGACGTCCTTTGTGAGAATACACATATATTTTCTTAAGCAGTAATTTTCAAAACCAAGATTCTTTTCTAATCATTTAATTTGGACAAGTAAATATAATGTCTTTTAGTTAACAATTAGTGAAATAAAACCATTCGAAATTCAGAGAATCACAAATAAATATTCCGATCAAATCTTCAAATTTTATCCTTTTATATTGATTCCCTCAAAGCAATATAATTAAAATTCACCGACATCTCAAGCACCGTGAGTCTGCAAGCCACGTTAGGGTGGACGTTTACAAACCCGAACATTTACAAGAGAAGGTTTTACCCATTAATTTCATTTGTCAATCTAACTTTATGACAAAATAATTAATAGTCGGTTCCTCTTTAGCCATGCAAATAATAGCAGTGACTCCGTTGGTGAGGATACTAATTATTCACATCTAAGTGTACACCATTATTTGATCCCAAGTCCGCTGCCCAAGCTTATGTGCCTTACTGTTGGAGAAGTACACACGCGCTCAGATAACTTTCTACAACCATCAATTATATAAGTTTGTACCAATGAACCGCATATAAGCTCATCCGTTAGGGAGGAAGGCACTATAGCCAACGCGCAAGTCCATATGCATCACATTACAAACAATAATTATTTAAAGAAGTTTGTACCAGTGATCCGTGAATAAACTCATCCGTTAGGGAGGAAGGCTCTATTGCCAACGCGCAAGTTTACTCACATCACTTACAAACCAATAATGGAGGCCGCGGGAATTTATTACCAATCCCTTCTCCCACTTAGTTATTTAAACACTGAGGGTTTTTAACATGCATATAAAATTCTGAAATAAAATATACATAGTAGACATGTTTCTATTAACAGCAATTTAAATAAATAAATCACATAGAACATGCCTTACACATATACAACAATAATTGACAATTAAATCAATTAATCAGTTATATAACATAATTAATTGTATAAATAGTGGATCAATTAATTTGGGCCTCAAGAGCAACAAATAAGCACAAAATGAGCAGCAGATTAAATAATTAATCAAGCCCATTATCCATGGCCCATAATCTTAGCCCAAAATCAAATTAAATCCACCAAGCCCACTAGCACAAAATTAGTTCCATTATAAATAACTAATTTAACATGCTTGGCCCATTACCCACAATTAATTAAAACCAGCAATTAATATTGGCCCAGCAGCCCAAAACACATTTTAATTAAATTGGACCCATAAGCCCAACAACCAAATTAAAATAAATTGAGCCAGCCTTTTATTAATTACTGAATTGGGCCCATAAACTCCTTAATAAAATTGGGCCCAGCAGCCCAAAACCAATTATAAGAAAAATAGGCCCAGCAACAAGATCATTAATATTGGGCCCAGCAGCCCAAATACCCTGCTGCCCTTAATTCTACCAGCCGCAACACGCCAGGACCAGCAACAGCGGCGCATCAGCCGGCGGACCAGCCGACAACCACCGGAAACGAGCCGCGCCGACAGCCGCCTTGTTTCCTCGCTTCCAGACACCTCGTTTCCTTGCTGCATAGCTCTCCAGAACCTTCGCGCTGTCACCGAAGACTGCCGCCGCCCGCGTCCGCCTTCCATCACGCCCAGAAGACACCCAGCGGCCCAACCATATTCGCACCACCATCCACGACGGCGCCCTGCCAGACGGATGATCCACTGCGCCAGAGACTGCCGCCGCCGGAATCAAGCCGACACCCCACAGGATCCGGCCGACGCCATCAGCGATCCACAGTCTGCACCGGTCAGCCACGCGCCACCATCAATGCCGCTGGATCTACGTCGTTCTGCCCCGATCTGCCTGGATCTGCCTCGAATCGCCCAGCCCTGCTTCCAATCATCACCGGGGCAGGAAGCAGATACACTGTCCACCATTCGGTAGTGGTCGTTAGCCCACAATCGCGACCTACTGCCTTCAACTGTCATTGTTGGCTCAGTCGCGTGCCACCTCCAGCGCCTTCCAGTCACCGCCGTGGTTGCTGCCCATTCCAGTGCCGCCGTCATCGATCTATTTCGACACGACCAGAACGAGCGACTCGCCTGGATGTTGTAGCAGACGCGCTCAGAATAACCAGTTCACGCCCACCCTGTCGCTGTTCTACCGCTCAGTCGCCGTCAGTCCTTCGCCCATGGCGCAGCCTCTCACCAGACGCTCCGAACAGCGACTAAACACTTGCTTTCTTTCTTTCTTAGACATTGTATGAGAGTCTCGTCCAGGCTCATAATCATAAAAATTTACAACCAAAGATGCATATAGGGTGTCCAACGATGAATACATAGGATTTCACAAATAATACAAAATTACTCAAACCCTAAAACATGTTTTTAATACAGATTATATCACATAATCACATAAAACCCAACCTTACGATTCACGTATCACCACAAAACCAACGCTCTGATACCAATTGTTGGCAATTGGATCTTGTGGTTCAAACGCGATCGTTAGGATTTAAGGCAAACAATTAGCAGCGGAAGCAATTAAATTGTTTACCATACTTCTGGGTTGGTGTAGAGGATGAACTGCAGAGAACTACCTCTGATCTTCTACTGTATGTCCCAAGTGTGATCCTGCTGTTGTGTGGGCAACAGTCTGCAGGATCTCTCAATCTGCTTCTTTCCCTTCTCACACCAAAAGAGGCGCAGGAATTATCAGGGTTCCAAGAAGCTGAGTTCACTTATATAGTTGGGCTACAGCAGGGACCAGGAGGAGAAATTGGGCTGGGCCTCAATTGAATTTAATTAACCAAGCTTAGCCCAAAGCTTTTAATTAAATCCAATAATAATAATATAGTCCACTAAAATATTATTACTGCACTACCCGTCCAATCCCAAAATTATGTTCTGGGCTCCTTTTTATTATAAGCCCGATGGTCTCCCCATGTTTAAGATATACAATGTCCATTAATTAATTAAGTTACTGACAACTCAAATTAATTAATATCTCATCCGAGAGTAGTACCACTCAACCTTATTATCATGCCGGAAATTAATCCACTTGCAAGATTTACATGATAAACCTTATGAGCTCCTCAAGGGGACATCATCAACCTATGACGGACATGGATTCCTTCTACAATCAACAGCACACCATAGATACAGCACTACTTCCCAACTCACCGAGTTTGTTGATTTAATACATATAAATCTCACCCATTGATGAATCAAATAAATACATACTGCCCTACGTGTCGAGGTTATTGTATAGGGATTAAGAGCACGAACTTTCATAATAACAAAGATCAAGTTCTTCTATAAGTCAGTATAAGTCGAACGATCTCAGGCGGTCCTGCTCAATACACACAAGTGCACTAAAGTGATTCTATAGCCAAGACAAGCTAATACCAAACCACACTACAACCATACCGATAGAGAGTCCCCGTCTATCTCAGTTGTGAGCATCTGTTTATACTTTATAAGGAAACCGATAATATGATCTTCTGCGTGTTGTCGCACAACATATTATCTGCAGTATAAAGTAAATGGACTATTGCATCATGCATATAAAATAAATTATAAGACGCAATCATTTGATCAATGATTCTCATTTCAAATATTGTTATGACATTGTTCATACTAAAGCTAGACTTTTAGTATACAATCCAACAGTTTGCACGTGGACAATTTTAAGGTCTTTATTTGCTTTTTGCACGTGGATTATGGAATATTATTATTATAGGTAAAGTAGGTAGTTGTGTTAGAGAGAAGTGGTGGGTCATATTGTGTATTTTCTTTACTAAATAGAGAAAATTGATATCTTTGAAGTGAACACCAGGAATAGTAAAATGGATACCTTGTAAATGGCCGGAGGGAGTATATGTTAAAGGGTAATACTTCTATATTTAATACCGTAACGTCGGTAACTACGCGAGTCTCTTTGGAATTTAGTGGGATCCGTCTTCCGTATGGAGATCCATGAGACGATCTCATAAAAGTCTTTTAATTTTAATGAGTACACACTTTATTAAATAAGGGCGTAATTTTTTTATTGAAAAGGTCCGCTAAAATATGAAAAATATAGATATTTGATTAAAAAGATTAATTTTTTCTCAGAACATCAAAGATATAAGTTCTTATATTAAATAGTATAATATTTAATAGTAAAGAGTACAACTTTTAGAAAATATGAGATTCGGAGGTGCGGTATCCCCGGAAACACATAAGTTTTAGCAAAAAAAAAATTAATTTAGAACAGTGAAAAATGATCTCTCACAAGCCTGTTCTTTTTATTTGAGATGAGTAGTAGTTCATTCCTCTGCAGGGTAATTTTTTATATATTAATAAATAAAATATAGATATACTATGAAGAGAGACTCTCTTGTGAGACGGGTATGAGACATGTCGATCCATTACTAAAGTATGCTTATTATATAGATAAAGTATGCTTATTTGTAGTTAAAGTATGTTAATAATAAATTATATTGTAACACACTAAAATCATATTTTAATATTATAATTCAATATAACTTAAAAAATATACTTTAGCAACCATCAAACATACTTTATCTATACAATAAGCATACTTTAGTGATGAGTCAATCCGTCTCATACCCATCTTACAAATAACCCGTCTCACAAGAGACTTTGTCTACTATGAAATGGATTCATAAGAGATAAGCACATTTTCTTTTAAAAAATAAATTAATTTATGAATTGATTATTTTTATTACTTTTAGAATTTCATTTTAAATGTTAAAAAAATACAATTACAGAAGAGTGAGGCTTGCGTGCACCCGGGCGCACGGAACACATTCCGTGCGCCTTTAGAAATTTTATATTATGGGTAAGGGTACATTAATTTGGTCTAAAGGGTATACACTTTAATTACTAAAAGGTATACAATTTTGTTCTAAAGGGTATACACTTTTTATTAATATTTTTTTTCTTTAGAAAATAAAGGGTACACATTTTTATACTAAAGGGTATACAATTTAACACAAAATTCTAAAGGCGCACGGAGTGTTGTCCGTGCGCCCAAAATTTTCTTTAGAAAATAAATGGTACACATCTGTATACTAAAAGGTATACAATTTAGCAAAAATTTCTAAAGGCGCACGGAAAGTGTTCCGTGCGCCCGGGTGCACAGGAGCTTTTGCCATTACAGAAATTTCGATATAACATTTTAATTAATATTAAATTAAAATATAAGAATAAATTGATGGTAGATTAACAATGAAATTTAAAATCTAATATATTAATATATCTATATAGATGTGTACTTTAATACAAACAAATGAAAATTAAGAGGGGTGGAAATATAAGATAAGAGGAACAGTGCATAGAATTAATGAAAAGCGTTCATAGAATGATGAAAAGTGAAAAGTTGGAATAAGCAAAATGAAAAGAGTGCATAGAATGAAAGGTGAAAAGTAGTGCATAGAATGAATGTGATATTAAATTACATTTATAGGTGGCATTTTACCTTCAACATGGTGATACTTGGGTCATCTTGACCATTGATCAGTTAAAGAATTATCCTAAATTTTAATAAAATCAATATTAAATATAAAAGGAATCAATTCCCTTAAAAGAGCCACAAATAATCAATTATGGATTAATTGATGGTAATTAATGATTTTTTATATAATCGGTCAGGATTACACTAATTGGGGATACATATTAACCATTCTTATTTTTTATCATGCTATTATTTTTTTTAATAAAATTTAATTTTATAGATAATTAAAAATTAATTAGACAATTAGTAAGATACTATTTTCTTATACTAATTAAGTAAGGGTATGTCTTGCGTGAGACCGTCTCGCGTGAGACCATTTTATATTTTTTAAAAAAGTTATTACCTTCTCTATAAAACATTATCACTCTCGCTATAAAATAATATCACTTTTCATTTATACATAAATTGTTAATGAAATAACATTATCACTTTTCATTAATTTAGTACCACTTTTTCAATATAAAGCTTATCACTTTCTGACCATCTCACGTAATACGGTCTCACACAAGTCTTTGTCATTAAGTAATTATCATAATCTATATATAGGGTAGGTCTTGCGTGAGACCGTCTCACGTGAGACCATTTTTCACTTTTTAAAATAATAATCACTTTTGCTATAAAATGTTATCACTTTTTATTTATATACTATAAATTATTCATGAAATATTATTATCACTTTTCATTAACTTATTATCACTTTCCTTTATAAAAAATTATCATTTTGACCGGCTTACGTGAGACGGTCTCACACAAGTCTTTGTCATATATATATATACTAATTTTTTATATTAAGAAAATTATTTAGGATACTCATAATTATTTGTGTTAATTAAAATTAAAATCATTTAACAATTACATAAATAATTTTCTCAAATAAAAAAAAATTAAGTTTAACTAAACACTCCTTAGATAAGATTTTCCATAATTATTACATGGCAATATAATAAATATATATGTAAAATAATATGATATATAAAACAGGGCAAAAACTTGTGTGCACCCGAGAGCACGGGCACACTCTGTGTGCCTTTAGAATTTTATATTAAATTATATACCCTTTAGTATAAAGATGTGTACCCTTTATTTTCTGAAAAAAAAAATATTAATGAAAAGTGTATATCCTTTAGAACAAAATGTTATACCCTTATTAATTAAAGTGTATACCCTTTAGAACAAAATAATGTATCCTTATCCATAATACTAAAATTCTAAAGGGCCACGGTGTGTCCGGGTGCACAAGAGCCTCCCTCATAAAATATTTACTTAAAATAATATAAATGAATTACCTTTTAATTTGATTTTCTTAATTATATTGCCATGTAGCATGTTACATAGCAAGATACATAATTATATACTTAAAATAAATTGCCACATAAACACATTGCATGAAACGCGACATGTGCCGCAAGAAAACTAAGAAATAGATACTTTTAGATTTCACCTATATAAGTTTCTTTACTATTCGGGTTTTCAAAATTTTATTTTATTTAGACTTTGAAATATTTCTATTTGGACTCTGCACAATTTTACAGGAAAATTTATTAAAAAGTTGAAATCATTGATTGCTCACTCAATTGGAGACCCTCTCTCCCATATCTCTTCATCATATGTTCTGAGGTTTTCTCTCGTATCCTTCAAGACTTGAAAAGATGTGGTAGTATCAGAGGCATCAAAATCTCAAGATCAACGCCTAGCTTGCATCAGCCATTAATTCTTTGCCGATGACACTCTTTTGTTTAGCCAAGCTAGCATTTCTGATGCTCAATCACTTTTTTATGATATTAAACTCTATGAAAGATGCTCTGGTTAAATAATAAATCTGAAAAAATCTGGCATCATGTTTAGCCCTAATGTGCAGCCCCAACTTGCAAGTGAGATTTGCAACACTTTTGGGATACCACAAGTCCACAGCCATCAGAAATACTTAGACCTCCCATCTGTAACAAAAGGGAAGTTTTTTCATGTATAAAAGATCGGATTTCTCAGCGCATTCATGGATGGAAAGAAAAATACTTATCAAAAGCTGGCAAAGAAGTTCTTATTAAATCGATCATCCAGTCAGTCCCTACATATGCGATGTCATGCTTCAAGCTCTTGGATATCTTTATTTCAAGTTTGGAAGCACTCATTTGCAAATTTTGGTGGGGAGGAGGAGATGGTAAAAAGAAAATTCATTGGTTGTCTTGGAGTACTTTATGCAAGAGGAAAGAACATGGGGGATATGGGGGATTAGGGCTTCGGAATCTTCATACCTTTAAGCTGGCACTTCTGAGCAAACAGGCTTGGCGTCTTCACATTAACCCCCATTCTCTTCTCTCGAGGATTTTAAAGGCCAAAATACTATGCAAACTCATCCTTCTTGGATGCTACTTTGGGCTCGAAACCTGGCGTAGCATTCTTGAAGGAAGGAAAGTCATCTTGCACGGATGTAGAAGACTTATCAACAATGGGAGGAATACAAAAGTTTGGAAGGAAAGATGGCTCCCGAGAGACTTTTCCTTTCGAATTACAAGCCGTGCACCAATTAATTAAATAACTATTCGGGCATCAATCATTTTCTCTCAATGAAAAAGTAATGAAATACTCCCTCCGTCCCATAGTTATGTTCACCGTTACTGTAGATACGTAGTTTAAGAAAAGTTGCTTTTTGACTGACTTTATTGACTTTTTAGGGGTATTGTTTTATTTTTAGGTAATAAATAAATTATAAAGTATGTTATGTGCGTTAGGTGAGAGTGGTATTTTTGAAATTAAGATAACTTTTGAGATTGTTGGTTAATGTGAAGTTTCTTTTTTTGAATAATGAACATAAGTGTGGGACGGACGAAAATGAAAAGTGTGAACATAAGTATGGGACTGATGGAGTATCATAATAGAGACATAGAGTGATACTTTGTGGACAAAAAAAAAAGTCAAATTGTACGTTAAAATTAAATGAAGGGCTCCTTAAGGTTTTTAATTCTTAAAATTTGGCAATTTTAATTATTTTTTACGGGGATTGAAAATCAAACCAAATTATTTAGTACTCAACTCGAGATCATTCGATAAAAACTTGCTTGAGCTTGATTTGATAAAAATATCAAAGAAGTTTGAACAGACTTTTATGTTCGATAAAATTAAAAGCTCGACTCGAGCTTGAGCTCGATTAATGAAAATAGATAAAATAAATATAAATTTATCAAACTACTCGAGCTTAGCTCGTATTTGACACGAAAAAAAACTCGTTCAGATTTAATTTTATTGCTTATTAAATAAACTCAAACATATACTATTTGAAGCTCAATAATATTTCAAACAAATTTAAATAATAAATTGTTCGATCCATAATATTTCAAACAAATTTAAACAACTTTTTATTCAGCTCTAGTCGACACTTTACACACTTATTTTCAGTAGGAGGCAAAATATTAACCATTAATGTTGTTCTTAAATGATGATTACTAGTCCCTAAAAAATATTTTGACTCTTAAGAGGTAAAAAAAAAAAAAAAATCCACTTAAAAGTTGCCACAAATTTTCACTTTTTGTTATTAACGGATGACATGCTTCCATTTTCTCACCAAATTTATGCATACTCAATTCCCTTTTCAACCCCGAAAGGCGAAACATCAATATCAGAGTACGGATAATAAACATTCAACCAAATCTAATCAAATAAAAAGAAAGCAATAGTTGTTACTCCAATTCTTTCACCTTCTAATCCATCATTTTGATATTTAGAGGTAAAAAAAAAAGTGATGGAAAAGAAAAAAAACCAATCTTGTTCATCCTCCACTTTGTCCTCACAGCACAAAGTACAAAATTTACAACAGAGGAAGAAAAAGGGGCAAAAAAAAGAAAAAAAAAAAACAACCACTAATCTCATCATGTCTCACCACTTAAAGACTCAAAGTTCAGCTCTCAAAAGTCATCGGACAACGAACTGAGAAGCTCCTGCACGTCACGCGCCTCGCAGCTGGAGCGGAGCGTGTGGAGCACGCGCTGGAAGAGGAAGACGTGGCAGGGGATCCTGAGCACGCCCTTCTGCTCGTAGCCGTACTCCTGCGCCGATTTGTTGAGCAGCTTCACGAAAATCGGGTGGTTCACAAACTCCGCGCTCACCACGAACCTCTCCATCTCGTCGCCGACGTACACTGGTAGGTGGCCCCCTGGAACGCCACCGCGCTTTGACTGATCCGCCACTTTGGACAACCTCCTCATGATTTTCTTCATACTGCGATTAATTGGAGATGAGATGAGTTTCACTGTATAAGATTTTTGTTTGGGTTTGTAGTGAGAGAAATGAGGAGAGAGGATGTGGAGCGGTGGGCGTTATGTTTGAGATAAGTGTACTCAGAAGGTACAATGGCCGTACGGCTCTTTTCGTATTACCAAGGGGTGTTTGCTTTATAAATAAAAATAAAACTAGTAAATGATACTCCCCCCTAACCAACCAACCAATCCTAATTATTACATTTCTTAGATGTCATATTCTAATAATTACATTTCTCTTTTAGTACATATAGGACTTTTAGTAGGGCCCAAGTCATTGGGCCCTTGAAAATAATAATCGAGGCCGTGAGCATTTGAGAAATACGACTTTGGCCCAATAACGCCAAGCCCATTATGGCATGCCCTCGCCTTAGAGTCATCCGGCCGCGTATAAACCACATTTCGACAGAGATGATTCATCCCTCTTTTTCATATTGGCCACTTGCTCCTTCTTAATTAGGAAGCTATGCGGATATTCTAATATCCCCTAGGATATCTACATAGGGATATCCTAAAAAGGATCTTAAAGGCAGTCACGTGAGGCTATTGCATTTAATGCCTACACTGTAAGCATTTATTGTGATATGACTTGACGATATATTCGATGATTTGAATAACGTCAAGCCAATTGATATAAAAAGAGTATAACCCAAAAGAATGAAAATACAACATTCACCTCCAAAAGACACAAAAATCGCCTGGAGGGAATTGACTCTCTCTTTACTTAACAAATAATCATGTTGGATTAGTACAAATAAATCCTTTATCCTCTAGTAAACAGCCACATTAACTCATTATTAAGAGGGGATTAAATCTTGCTAACCACATTTGGCGCTAGAGGAAGGGCTCTCGTTCCTTTTGTGATGGCTAGTCAAACAGTGTCCAGAAATGACGAATGGCCAAGAGGAAACAACCCCCCAGTAAAGTCGGCGTGACTACCAGTCGGCATCAGGAAGAGTCGAATCCCCCTCGAACTGTAGAAAAAGAGATTCCGCTTCAGGACGCGAGTCCGGAAGAAGATGACTCGTAAACTGACTTCCGCCAAAAGTATTTCAACCTCCTCAAACAAATTAAAGGAAAGCGAGCGGCCGAACCAAAAAACGCTAGCCGAAGGTTAAGCTTTACCCTTGAAGAGAACTCGGCGGAACGAACACATGAGCGACAGCGTGATCGGACTCCACCTAGAAGGTTGGTGCACGAGCGAATGGGGCCAAATAATGCTCGAGACGAACCACGAAAAGCCCAGAAAGTAGTAGGCGAAGGACGCGAATGGAGAAAGGCGGCATCCCACGCTAAATCGATCACTAGTAGGTCCCCCGCACACACTATTGGACGCGCAAGCGCCAAAAACCGACTGGGACCAGATCCAGTCAAGTCCCGCCACAAGCAGACGGGAGAAAGTATGGGTGATGATCCCATAACCCGGCTCAAACGACAACACAATTCAGAAATAGAGGTGCTGAGAAGGCGACTCGATGAAATGGAAAGAAAGAACGTAGCTGGGATGCATGCATTCCCGACCTAGAGTCGGAAAGAACTCCGTTCACCCAATGAATTATTGCGGCCACCACCATAAAAAAAATTCGAATCCCCTAAATCCTCCAGTATGCTGGCGACTCTAACCCGACTACTTACCTCAACAAATACGTGGGTTGGATGTTGGCACAAGGGACCTCGGAAGAAGACCGATGCAAGATGTTCCCCTTGACATTGGGAGACAAGGCGCATGCATGGTTTGAATTCCTTCCTATTAACTCGGTGAACTCGTGAACGCAACTCGCTACAGCCTTCTCGTCCCATTTTGTATATCTGGGATAGAAGAAGGAGCTGAAATAGAAGTTGGCTTGCTTACGATAAGGACATAAAGAGTCCCTCAAGGATTTTATGAAGAGATTCAATGAGCAGCACGCCAACACGGAAGAGGTCTCGGACGAAACATCGACTATTTTAGCAACAGTAGCCCTGCTCCCAAGATCCCCAATGTGGACTAGTTGTCAACAAAAGCTGCAAGTTAGTTACGCGGCCTTCATGGCCTCGGCTCAAGCATTCATCCATAGCGAAGAAATCCTCGAAGAATATAAGAAGTCCAAAGAAGACCACAAAGAAAGCGATAAAAAGAAGAAAAAAGACAAAGACTACAGGACTCCATCTTCCTTCAAGCCATTTCCAGAAGTCGATCAGATACAAGAAATGATCGAGGTGCTTGAACTCACTCCAGAAGATATATTCAACAAGATCCAAGATGCCAACTTGTTGAGTCCCCCGCCGAAGATTCGAGCGGATCCATCCAAGTTAAATAAGAAGAAATTTTGCAAGTATCATAAATCTATTGGTCATGACACTAAAAATTTCCGTGATCTATTAGCGGAATTGATAAAGTTGTTCGAAGGCGGAAAGGTAGATAGGTTGGTGATTGGCCCAAAGCGGAAGGGAGCAACCTGTAGTGACGATTGAACGCCCCAAGGGACCCGTCGACCCTCAAGGACGAGAAGACCCGGGCGACTGCCTACCTTCACCGCCTCAAGAGGTGTATACAATAGATGAAAACTACGTGGAGACATCTCAAGCCCTAACCACTCAGTCTCGAAGAAAATGGAAAGCCAAATTATGAGAGCTCGATAGGTTCCAATACGTCTTTATGGCCAGTCCCCGGCTGTCGTTACACGAAGTTGATATATTCTTCTCTGAAGAAGACCTCGCTGAAGTACGCCTTCTCCACAATGATCCATTGGTCATTTCAGCCACAATTTCAGGGGTAAAAGTACATCAATGCCTGGTCGACACGGACGCATATACGAATATTATATTCAAAAAGGCATTTGAAGCCATCGGAGGATCTGGTCATCATAAAACATCTCTGTGTAACTACAAAATAGGTTCGACAATGCTATCACTACCCCTCTAATACAGACGGACCTGTCGATACAAGTTCTAGATAAGAAGCAAGCGGTAAGGGCCCAACATACCCTTGAGTTCAAGGTGGTCGACCTCCAGTCACCATACAATTGTATCCTGGGCAGGACCTTCATACATCAATTCAATTTCATCCCGTCCATACTCCACCAATGCTTGAAATTTGTAACCACCAATGGTTGAGTCGGTACCGTTAGGGGCAGCCAGAGGAAAGCAAGAGAGTGTTCGTTCATCAAAAAAGGAGAAGGACTCAATTACCACGACCCACATTTCCAGCTATTGGTGATAGAACCAGGTGTTGGATTGTATACTAAAAGTCTAGTTTTTTGTATGAATAATGTTATAATAATTTATTTGAAATGAGAATCATATGATCAAATGATTGCGTCTTATAATTTATTTATATGTACGATGCAATAGTTCACTTACTCTATACTGCAGAAAATATATTATGCGACAACACGCGGAAGATCATATTATCTATTTTCTTATAAAGTATAAACAGATGTTCACAACCAAGATAGACGGGGACTCTCTATTGGGATGGTTGTAGTGTGGTTTAGTATTAGCTTGTCTTGGCTATAGAATCACATTAGTGCACTTTGTGTGTATTGAGTAGGACCGCTTGAAATCGTTCGACTTATACTGACTATATAGAATAACTTGATCTCAGTTATTATGGATCTCCGTGCTCTTAATTCCTATACAATAACCTCGATACGTAAGGCAGTATGTATTTTTTTTATTCATCAATGGGTGAGATTTATATGCATTAAATCAACAAATTCGGTGAGTTGGGAAGTAGTGTTGTCTCTATAGTGTGCTGTTGATTGTAGAAGGAATCCGTGTCCGACATAGGTTGATGATGTCCCCTTGAGGAGCTCATAAGGATTATCATGTAAATCCTGCAGGTGGATTTATTCCGGCATGATAATGAGGTTAAGTGGTACTACTCTCGGATGAGATATTAATTAATGAAGTTTTCAGTAACTTAATTAATTAATGGGCATTGTATATCTTAAACATGGGGAGACTGTCAGGCTCATAATAAGAAGGAGCCCATAACGTAATTATGGGATTAGAACGATAGTGCAGTAATAATATTTTAGTGGTATATATTATTATTATTGGACTTAAGTATAAATTTTGGGCTAAGCTTGGATACTTAAGCCCGATGGAGGCCCAACTCTAATTTCTCCTCTTGGTCCCTGCTGTAGCCCTTGTATAAGTCATCTCAGCTGTCCGGAAACCCTAATCTAACTGATTAATCACTCCTAACATGTGAGGAGGGTTAGGGAACAATAGATTGAAAAGATCTCGAAGATCGTCACCCACACGACGTCAAGATTGGACTTGGGAATATAGCAGAAGACCAGAAGGTTGTTTACTGCTGCTGTCTATCAAATTGCACGATTTTTCTAAAATTGTACAGAACTCAGAAATATTCGTGTGATATACTGACGGAAAGCCACTGAAGAGAGGATCTTTCTGGCATGTAGATCACTCATATCGGAGATCATACGAGAGAATTATACCCAAAACGGTGAGACTGCGCAGGTTGTCGGTGAGAATTTATCTTCTCCAACATACTCTGGTGAAAGATAATACGTTTCTATGTTTTCTTGCTTCAGCTGATTGTTAAAAATTTATAGAACCCTAACGGTTCACGTTAACTAAACGATCGAATGCCAACAATTAGTATCAGAGCTTCGATTTTATGGTGAAGCGTGAAACGTTAGGCTAGGGTTTATGTCAAAAGGTGAAAGGGTTTAAGTATTCATGTTATGCTAGTATACCCTATTCAGATACCATATACCTGTGTCAAACGTGGACTAGGGTTTAGAAATTATTATTTCTTGTTGAATACTCTATACGTTTGACGGCACTCGATAAAAATTTGATAATCTGAAAATTATTGAAAATTTGATAATCTGGAAATTTTGAAAATTTGATAATCTGGAAATTTTTGAAAATTTGATAATCTGGATATTTTCGGAAATTTGATAATCTGAAAAATTTGAAAATTTGATAATCTGAAAATTTTTGAAAATTTGATAATCTGGAAATTTTTGAAAATTTGATAATCTGGAAATTTTTTGAAAATTTGATAATCTAGATATTTTCGAAAATTTGATAATCTGAAAATTTCAAAATTTTAATAATTTGGATATTTTCGAAAATTTGATAATCTTGAGTTTTTTCAAAAATTTGATAATCTGGAAATTTTTGAAAATTTGATAATTTGGAAATTTTTGAAAATTTAATAATCTGGATATTTTCAAAATTTTGATAATCTGGAAATATCAAAATTTTGATAATATGGAAATATTTAAAAATTTGATAATCTGAAAATTTCAAAAATTTGATAATCTGGAAATTTTTGAAAATTTGATAATCTGGAAATTTCGAAAATTTGATAATCTGAAAATTTTTGAAAATTTGATAATCTAGATATTTTTGAAAATTTGATAATCTGAAAATTTTGAAAGTTTGATAATTTTGATATTTTCAAAAATTTGATAATCTTAAGTTTTTTTGAAAATTTGATAATCTGGAAGTTTCGAAAATTTGATAATCTGAAAATTTTTGAAAATTTGATAATCTGGTCAATATCGATGATTTTGATAATCTAGACGATATCGATGCTCGATATCGATAGTTTTAAAATTTTGATAATCTGGAGGTCGTTGCCAGTATTCGTGTTTGGTGGCGAACAATCGAATTCGCTGATATATAACTGTTATAATTAATTTAATTATTAAATTATTGTTATATATGCTATGCATGATTTTATTTGATTTACTGCCTAATGTGCTATAATTGGAGCATGCTAGGTTGCGTATTTTATTATGAATATTATATGCATGATATATAAATGTTATAATTAATTTAATTATTAAATTATTATTATATATGCTATGCATGATTCTCTTTGATTTACTTACTAATGTGCTGTAATAGGAGCATGCTAGGTTGCGTATTTTATTATGAATATTATATGCATGTAAAAACCCTCGGTGTTAAATTACTAAGTGGGAGAGGGGATTGATAATTAATTCCCGCAGCCTCCATTATTGGTTTGTAAATGATGTGAGTAAACTTGCGTGTTGGCAATAGGTCTTCCTCCCTGACGGATGAGTTTATTCATGGATCACTGGTACAGACTTCATTAAATAATTATTGTTTGTAATGTGATGCACATGAACTTGCTGTTGGCATAGACCTTCCTCCCTAACGGATGAGTTTATATGCGGTTCACTGGTATAAACTTATAATTGATGATTATAGGAAGTTATCCGAGCGTGTGTGTACTTCTCCAACTGTAAGGCACATAAGCTTGTGCAATGGATTTGGGATCAAATAATGGTGTACACTTAGGTGTAAATAATTAGTATCCTCCCCAACGGAGTCACTGCTATTATTTGCATGGCTAAAGAGGAATTGACTATTAATTATTTTGTCATGAGGTTAGGTTGACAAATGAAATTAATGGGTAAAACCTTCTCTTGTAAATATTTGAGTTTGTAAATGTCCACACTAACGTGGCTTGCAGACTCACGGTGCTTGAGATGTCGGTGAATATTATTTTTATATTATTTTGAGGGAATCAATATAAATAGATAAATTCGAAGATTTGATCGGTGTATATTTATGATTCTCTGTTTTTTCAAAATGGTTTTATCTTTCGTATTGTTAACTAAAAGAAATTATATTTACTGGTTCAAAATTAGATGATTAGAAAAGAATCTTGGTTTCGAATTTTACTGCTTAAGAAAACATATGTGTTCTCACTAAGAATGTTCTGTGATGCCTATTAATCAAATACTTTTATGGAAAGGTGAAAGGTTCATAGATATATGATGGTCTCATGCGACTCTTCAGATACTTGAGTATTTTAGAAAGACAAGAGGTCATGGATAAGTTGATGAATGAATTGGGAATGCTTCGAGTAGAAATTGAAGGGAAAACCCAGATCAATTTATTCTCCATAATTTGTCTGGATGTTTTGAGCAAGTACTACCTGAAATACGAGAGGTTGTATATGGTGGAGAACTTCTGACAAAATATATAGCGAAAGGAAGCCATTTTCATCAAGGTATGAACAAGGCTAGTATCTCATTCACTAGTCGTTGAAGCATGATTAGTGATGGCATCTACTGACACATTGTGTGTAGATACCGGAATCACTAAAAGCCTGCAACTAAGTGATGATGAGATTGTTATGTACATGGGTAATACTACGAGAGTAGTAGCTGTTGTAGTGGGAGTTGTTTATCTATCTTATGATAGGAATAAACGTTTGATTATGAGAAATTATCTTTACGTACTTTTTCATAGAAAGAATTTCATTTCATGCATTTACGAATGGATACTCCATTTCATTTAAATGACATGGTCATAGTGATGAGGGATGGAGCTATAATCTGTTGTAGTACGTTAGTGACAATTTGTAAACTCTTAAATCATGTTTATCCTACGGATGCAACAAACAGTAATTAATACCTCGTCTTCTAATTCCTAGTAAGAGAAAGGAACCTTCGAAGATGAAACTAAACATATTTTTGGCATCTAAGACAAGATCAATTTTACTTAAGTAGGATTCAAAGGTTGAAAGCCGATGGACCGTTGGGTTTATCTGAAGTGGAAACTATTAGGCTTGCGAGTCTTGCTTGGAAGTAAAATGATTAAAGGCCTTTTAAGGCAAAGGGGTGTAGAGCCAATGATATGTTGGAAGTAATTCATTCTGATTTAAGCGGTCCTAAGACCATCCCGATGAGAGGTTGTCATTACAATTTAATCGTGGTGGCGCGCACCTCTTAGGATAGTTTAGGATCTATTCATCAGAGGATGAGATTATATTTCAAGTAATCTACACCGAGCATACCCCAGCTGAATGGTGTAGCAGAAAGAAGGAATAAGACTCTTATGAAAAAGGTTAGATATATGATGAGTTATTTGAAATTATTAAATTTATTTTATGGGTATGTCCTAGAAACAACATGTCATATAACGTTTGTCTATTTGTGGGATATCCTAGAAAATTAGAGGGTGCTCATTTATTTAGTCCAAATGATCGAAGGGTGATTGTTAACACAAACATTAGATTTTTGGAAAAGGACTATGTAATAAATCACATACCCATGTATGAGTTGTTCTAAAAGAAGTGAGAGGGAAAATACAATGTATTAGTACCAAGTGTACAAGAGGATTTACTACAATGTAAACTGTATCGCATGTCATATCTGATACACAGTTGCATGTAATGCCATGTCGTAGTAGGAGGGTTGTTTCGAAAACCTGTAAGATATATGTTTTGGGAGAGTCGTGAGACTTGGTCCCTAGTAAACATGGAATTAACCCACGGATACGACGAAGCACTACAAGATAAAATTGCGATATCTTAACAAGTTGTAATATTTTCTAGAATAGGATCTACGGATTCTAAATCAAATCTGGGAGCTTGTAAAACCACCAAATGGTTTAAAAGCCATTGGAAGTGGTCATACTAAATAAAAGAGGATCAAACAGTAAGGTGAAAACCTTGGAAGTAAAGCTTGTTGCGAAAAGGTATACTCAGAAAGAAATGGTTCGAATATGAGAAAACCTATTCGCCGGTAGCTATGCCTATGTCGATCCAGACTCTTTTACCTGTAGATACTCATATGAAATATGAGGAATAGCAAAGAGATGTCAAGACAGCTTTCCTGATTAGAAGTCTTGAGGAAAACATCTAAGTGAAGTAATCAGAATGATTCATTGCAAAGGGCTAAGAGCATTTTGTGTTAAAGCTTAAAAGTGTTCATCAATGGACTAAAGCAAGCTTCAAGATCATGAAACATCCGTTCCGATGAGGAAATCCAGGCATATGGATTTATTCATTGCAAGGATGTGTCTTGTGTATTGAAAAGAGTGATGGAAACGTGGTGATATTTCTTGTACTGTACATAGATGATATATTGCTTATTGGAGACAATGAAAGAGTATTGTTGGGCGTATGGGTATGGTTTATAAAGCGGTATGAGATGAAGGACTTAAGAAAAGCAAAAATATCTTTTTGATCACTGTAATACGGATCACAAGAAAGGATGTTATGCTTGTCTCAAGCTTCATGAGATGATACGATCCTTATTTATTTTAGCATGTGACTTTATCTAAGGAAATGTGTCTTGAGGCACAAAAAGAAGATAAAGGTGAAGAAAGCGGTTCCTTATGCTTCGGTGAATAAGGAAGCTTAATCTAAGGAATGCTATGCACGAGAATGGATATCTGTTTTGCCGAAAGCATGAACAGTGGGTATAAAGGTAACCCAAAATAAGAATGTTGAACTATGGTAACACATAATTTTGAAGCACCTGAAAAGGACTAGAAACTATATGTGGGCTTACTGGACAGATTCACTGCTTCTTAGGGGTTACATAGATTCAGATTTTTCAAATCAGATAGGGACGACAGTAAATCCACCGCAAAGGTTATGTGTTTAATTTTAGGAAGTTGAGTCATAATATGGAGGAGTGTTATATAGAAATATATTTTGGACTCCAGACTCCACCATGGAAAGATGATAAATTGGAGCCTGTGAGGCAGCCAAAGTATCTGTATGACTCTAGAAACTTTATGATGGACTTCGAAGTATTTTTAAGTTTGCCAAGGTTATCACAATTTATTTTGATGATAATGGTGCAGTTGCAAACTTGAAGGAATCTCAAGCCCATAAGGCAATTAAACACATGGAGCGCGAGTACCACCTGTTACGAGAAATCGTATGATGAGGGAAAGGTTGTTGTCGCCAAGATTGTATTGAATGATGACCTAGTAAATTAATTTACAAGGGCCTTAAGGCGAGAACTTTTGATGGTCGTGTAGTGAGAGTGGGATCAGATGTATGGCAGAAGACATGACAGCATAGTCTTTTAATATAAGTGGGAGATTGTTGGATTGTATACTAAAAGTTTAGCTTTTTGTATGAACATTGTTATAACAATTTATTTGAAATGAGAATCATATGATCAAATGATTGCGTCTTATAATTTATTTATATGTACATAGTCCACTTACTTTATACTGAAGATAATATGTTGTACGACAACACGCGGAAGATCATATTATCGGTTTTCTTATAAAGTATAAACAGATGCTCACAACCGAGATAAACAGGGAATCTCTATCGGGATGGTTGTAGTGTGGTTTAGTATTAGCTTGTCTTGGCTATAGAATCACATTAGTGCACTTTGTGTGTATTGAGCAGGACTGCTTGAGATCGTTCAACTTATACTGACTATATATGAGTACTTGATCTCAGTTATTATGGATGCCTGTGCTCTTAATCCCTATACAATAACCTCGACACATAAGGCAGTATGTATTTCTTTGATTCATCAATGGGTGAGATTTACATGTATTAAATCAACAAACTCTGTGAGTTGGGAAGTATTGTTGTCTCTATGGTATGCTGTTGATTGTAGAAGGAATCTGTGTCCGATATAGGTTGATGATGTCCCCTTGAGGAGCTCATAAGGATTATCATGTAAACTCTGTAGGTAGATTTATTTCGACATGATAATGAGGTTGAGTGGTACTATTCTCGGATGAGATATTAATTAATGAAGTTGTCAGTAACTTAATTAATTAATGGGCATTGTATGTCTTAAATATGGGGAGACTGTCGGGCTCATAATAAGAAGGAGCCCATAACGTAATTATGGAATTAGAACGGTAGTACAGTAATAACATTTAAGTGGTACATATTATTATTATTGAATTTAAGTATAAGCTTTGGGCTAAGCTTGGATACTTAAGCCCGATGGAGGCCCAACTCTAATTTTTCCTCCTGGTCCCTGCTGTAGCCCATATATAAGTCATCTCAACTGTCCGGAAATCCTAATCTAACTAATTAATCATGCATAATATGTGAGGAGGGTTAGAGAACATCAGATTGAGAAGATCTTGAAGATCGTCGCCCACACGACGTCGAGATTGGACTTGGAAATACATCATAAGACTAGAAGGTTGTTTGCTGCTACTGTCTGTCATTGTATAATTTTTCTAAAATCGTAAAGAACTTAGAACTATTTGTGTGATATACTGACGGAAAGCCACTGAAGAGAGGATCGTTTTGGCATGTAGATCACTCATATCGGAGAACATACGAGAGAGTTATTCCCAAAACGGTGAGACTGCGCAGGCTGTCTGCGAGAATTTATCTTCTCCAACATACCCTGGTGAAAGGTAATACGTTCCTATATTTTCTTGCTTTCGTTGATTGTTAGAAACATATGGAACCCTAATGGTTTATATTAATCAAACGATCAAATGCCAACACCAGGAGACGGTGAGGGTGCTTTACCGGTCAATGACCTAACAGTAAGAGATCCAAAACCGAGGAATGCTAAGAGGTTCCAACCTTTCGGTGATAAGGAAGTCAGCCTACCTCCAATAACCGATGGAGGCCCCAGATCCGAGAAGAAAAGGAAAAGAAGGGAACCAATTGAATAAGCCAATGCCGTAAGAATGGAACCAAGCAACTCAGATCTAGAATTGTACGTCGGGTCATAGTTGATGGAGCCATACAGAACGGACCTCATTGAATTTCTAAGAGCCAACTTGGATGTGTACGCTTGGGCACCAACAAACATACAGGGAATAGACTCAAAGCATGCATACCATCGGCTCAATATCAACCAATCATACTGTCCCATCGAACAAAAAAGAGGAAATACAGCCCAGAAAAGTACAAGATCATTGAGATGGAAGCCAGGAAACTACTGCGAATAACCTTGTGAAAAAGGCCTTGTTCCCCAGTACCAGTACAAAAAGCCAATAAGTCCTGGAGACTGTGCAATGATTTCACTGACCTCAATAAAGCATGCCCCAAGGACAGCTTCCCCCTACCGCACGTGGATCAGATGGGGGACGTGACTGCGGGTCATGAACTGATGAGTTTCATGGACTCATATTCTAACTATCATCAGATACCCTTGCACCCGGATGATGTAGAAAAGACAGCGTTCTACACTAAGAGGAACTTATTATGCTGGGTAATGATACCGTTTGGATTGAAGAATGCGGGCGCCACCTATCAAAGGATAGTCAACAAGATGTTCCAAGAAGAGTTTGGCAAGACAATGGAGGTACACGTGATGACATGCTGGTAAAAAGCATAGCCATAGAGGAACATGTAAATAACCTAAGTAGAGCATTCGACATCCTACGGCAATATGGAATGAAGTTAAACCTAAAATAATGTACCTTTAGGGTTTCAGCAGAGAAATTTCTTGGCTACATGGTGAGCAAGAGAGGAATCGAGGCAAACTCAGACAAAGTGAAAGCCATATTAGACATGGAGCCTCCCAAACACTCCAAAGGAATACAGAAGTTAGCCGGAAGGATTGCGTCCCTCAGGCATTTTTTATCCAGGGCATCCGACAAGTGTAAGCCCCTTCTGGATTTGATCTGAAAGGGAAAATTCGATTGGACACCAGTAGCACAAAAGGCTTTCGACGAACTAAAAGTCATAGTAGCCAACACCCAGACTCTCTCGAAACCATGGCCGGAGAAAATTCTTGGCCTGTACCTAGCCACCTCGAGTCGGTGTTAAGTGTAGTGCTGGTTCGAATCGAGGGAAAACAACAAGAGCCAGTGTACTACGTAAGCCAAATGCTCAGAGGCGCAGAGCTCAGGTATCCCGCAGTTGAAAAACTCGCTTAAGCCCTAGTGATGAGCGCGCGGAAATTAAGGCCCTATTTATTAGGACATCCAATCGAGGTGGTGACGTCTTTCCCTTTAAGACAGGTACTCTCGAAACTAAACTCGGCATGAAGGATGATGAAGTGGACAGTAAAATTAAGCCAATTTGATATCAAGTACGTCCCCCGAACGGCAATCAAGGCACAAGCTCTGGAAGAATTCATTGCGGAGCTCACCATACCCACCCTGCCAAGAGAAGCGGTCACAAAACCATGGCAGATTTCGGTAGGTGGATCATCCACACCTCACGCCGCAGGAGCCAGCATGGTACTTAGAGCTCCTACCGACGAGATATTTTATTCTTCCATCAAGTTTGGATTCCTGGCCATGAACAACGAAGCCGAATATGAAGCCTCTCTCTGGCATGAGAATGGCTTTAACCGTCGGAGCCAAATGAATAATGATCTTCAGCGACTCGAAACTCATAGTCAATTAAATAAGAGGAGATTATGAGGCCAAAGACCATTAGTTAGCTGGCTACCAGAAGTTAGTAGCGGGTATGATCTGGGAATTCGACCACATATACATCACACGAGTTCCTAGGCAGAGTAATACACAAGCAGACGTGTTGGCCCGATTGACGATTTCAGAGAATGCCGAGCAACTGGAAAGCATCAGTATGATAAGACAAGAAGCCCCGAGTGATAAAGCGATCTAGTAGATCGATGAAGAAGAAACATGGATGACTCCCATCAAGCCAAGCGACTGCAACTGCGACTCCGAGCAACTAGGTACACCTTAATAAATGGTGTATTGTACAAAAAATGATACTTGATGCCGCTACTGAGATGTCTAAGTAAAGAAGAGGCCACCAAAGTCCTGGCAGAAACACATGAGGGGGTTTGCGAAAATTATTCGGGAGGTCAGGCCTTAGCCCTGAAAGTGATCAAGCAGGGGTTTTTTGGCCTACCCTCAGAAAAGATGCGATCGAATATGCTCGGGCGTGCAGAAGTTGCCAAGTGTACGTCCCCATAATCAGAACCCCCTCCACCAAGTTAATCACGATGGCGGCACCATGGCCCTTTGCAAAATGGGAAATCAATTTGATTGGCCCATTCCCACCCGATAGGGGAGGCGTTAAGTACGCCATGGTAGCAGTCGATTACTTCTCCAAATGGGCGGAGGCTGAGGCGTTGGCGACCATCAATGAAGCCAATATAACTGGTTTCATATGGAAAAACATAGTCTGCCGCTTTGGGATACCCAACGCCATAGTCACTGACAACGGAAAGCAATTTGAAGAAGCCCAACTCCAAAGATTCTGCAATGGATTATGAATGGGCCCCAAAACTACCGGGAGTCCTTTGGTCGTACAACACCACGGCAAGAACGTCGACCAGAGAGACCCCATTCTCCTTAATGTACGGCACAGAAGCAATTATCCTGACGGAAGTAGCTTATCCAACATTTTAAATATCTCATCAAGGAGAGAGTACCAGTCCAGAAGCCCTGGAACTTAACCTAGATTTATTGGAGGAGCTCCGACTACAGGCGGCAGAGAAATATACGATTTACAAATCAAGACTGGAGGCTCAATACAACAAAAAAATACATCGAAAAGGCTTTGAGGTTGGAGTTTGGTCATGAGAAAAATCAGTCAGCAAGGTGGCGGAGTGTTTGGTGCAAATTAGGAAGGCCCCTACTTAGTAAAAAGAAATCTGGGTAACGGAGCATATGAGCTCAGCGAACTTGATGGCGAAGATATTAAGCATCCGTGGAAAGCTCAAAACCTAAAGCGCTTCTATGCTTAAATGCACTTAGCCAAATTGCTACATGTACAAATTGTAGGAAATATGGTAAGACTGCATGGGCATAGTGCCACGCGGAAGCCCATGACAAACAAAAGTGCCAGGAAAAGTAAAGATGCACATTTTACCACAAAATCTATTAATAAGAACATTAAAACCCAAAGAACATGTTCATAATACGCCCCATGGAGGCTACAGAAAAGTCCAAAAAAGGACTTGATAACAACCAAAATAGAAAAACTAAGAAGGCCCACACCAGCACCACTGGAACCCGCATCACTGGGACCAGCACCGTCACCATCACCACCAAAAAAGTTACGAAGACTTCTCATCCATGCCACCTCCGCCTCAAGCTGGGCCACGTGCTCCCTCTCTCGCTCCAACTCGTGCTCAGCCAAATAGCGAGCAACCTCCAACTGGTGGACTTGACTTTTGGCCAACAAGCCCTCTCTCTATAAGCCATCGCACAAGCATTGGCGGTAGTGATGAGTTGCTCGGCCACCATGGTATGTCGAACATCCGCCACGGAGGAAAGCCCCTTAGCACGAGTGGAAGCCCCTGCACTAACCAACCCTAGGGAGGATAGCTTGCCCAGACTCCATCAGCAGAAGGAAGCGGCACAAGAAAGTCAGAACGTGACCAACACTCACCAAAGTGGCATTTCAATGTCATGAGGCCCATCACTTTGCAACCATTGAGACAATATGGGGTTCCACAAATGAGTGGTAACAAAGCTGGCCTCCAAAACACTCAGCTCTATCTCGATGGTCGATCGAGCCTCACTCATACTCCGCAACTGCAACAACTCCTCCAAAGCAACTAGGGGAACCCCACCACCAATACCGCCTTCTATGGTATGGGCCCCCTCCTCTGTCTGAGAAGTCTGTTGATGGATGCTGGTGTCAAGTCTTTCCCTCCGAATGCCCGAATCGCCGCCAGTACAGAGAGGTTGAGGCTGGCTAGCACCCGGTCGATCCTGGATAGGATTGATTCTAATCTAGGTACCCAGCCAGGACGGAAGACTCAAAAGTGTCAACCTCCTGTGTCTCGGCATCTTCCATTGGGTCTTTTCCCTTATCTGGAAGACGGGCATGAACCGTCTCGTCCTCGACTCCGATCATACTCTGAGCCACTTCAGGCACCGCTTCCTCAATCCCATCGGCATTAACAACTACAGCATGGAGTCTAGACCTACTCCCAAAGGCCACAAAGATATCCTCAGCTGCGACTAAACTCGGGCTAGCTTCCTGGCGTGGCCTCCGAGGCGGAGGATACGTGACCTGATCAGAAAAATATTCATCAAGGGCAGCATTCCAAGATGTGAAATTATCATTTACCCTCCCCTCGAAGCTTACCGGTGGAGCTTGAATCGGATCCTGATAAAGGTTGGCGTCTGAGAGTCACTTATTAGTTAAGAGTTGGGAAATTTCACGGGGGAGGGTCATACGGTTGATTGCATCAAAGGCCCAACAAAAACCCAAAGATAATTCTTCCTCGGCTGGGTGGACTGGGGCTGCCAACAAAATAAACACAGGTTAGGGTCAAAAATTATAAGTGATAAACACATAATAATAATAAAAAGGAGCAAGAAAACCAACAGGGAAGAGAGACTTACGAGAGTTGGGAGTCCGTAAGGCACATGACACAGGCAAATAATTTCCAAGTGGGTCACGACATTTGAACCCATGAACCCAAAACCATTGACATCTCCAATGCTGACCACCAATGGAATTCAATTTAAAAATAGGACGAACACCCCGCTGCACCTGCAATTAATAGTGACCCTGATAGCCAGGATCGCAAAAGAATCGATAATCATAGTTGATGTCTCGGGCAGACAGAAAAGGGCACCCACTCTCATGGAGCAACACTAACAAACTAATCAGATTAGCTTAGGCTGACGGGATTATCTGTAATGGGGCCAAACCTTAATTTATCAACACCCGGCCGATAACGTGAGCCAGCGGAAGCCTAACTCCCACAGCAAACATACCCATGTTAAAGGCGGCATGATCGGGCTCACCGCTCCAAGGGTGTTCACGATGACCAGGAGTCCCAAATTCAATCCCATGATAGCTGTAAAGGTTGAAAGCACTATCTAAATCTTTGTCCTGCATACCTGTGGCGTGACCCCTCAAAGTGGAGTTAGTCACCGCAGGGCCACGACCAGAAGGACGACTTAGACTGCTAGGTTCAGCAGAATCCTATAAATTTACAAAAGAGTGGGAGACCCGACCTTCAGTCTTGAGAGCCACTGAACACTGCGATGACCCTTCGCCAAAGGGAACAGACTCTCATGGAAGCTCGTAATGAATCAGCGGAGACACCAAACGATGGCCGCTCTGAGTCACAGGAGTTACGGGAGGAGCCCTAGCATTACTGGCCTCCTCATCCTCCGCAGAACTAAGGAATTCTTGCAATGATCTTGAGTCAACAACCATGAGTTGGAAAAAGAGACCACCGAAGAACAGAAAAATAAACACAAGTGCTTTAGAAAGAACAAAGATAGCCATGGCTGAAAATTTTTACAGAAACAATCGGAACGAAAGAGAGAAATCAAGCGTGGCCTTGATATTTGCATGGCTAATCCCCTTTTATAGAGGAACAAGAGGCCAAGGGTAACTATTCCTACCAGAATTCGAAGAGGCCAGTTAGAAGTAAAACGTGAGGTGTCGGATCCCTACACATGGCCACAATCGGATAGGGATACATGGGGGAATGATAACTGATGGGACAGTTCGAGAAAAAAGTGACAGCGAGAATATTGGGGGATCAAATGCATTAAATGCACAATTAAAGAACCACTATTTAATGTAATCATTGTTATTGAAGAATAAAGAGTACAAACTTAGCAAAAACTGAAAATAGAAACAAAAAAGAGTACGAGGGCCTTAATTACAAAACTAAGTGATTAGCCATAACTTGTAGTTGGATTGAACAATTCAAGAATTTATCAAACTACAGGGAGGTCAATGCTAGAACTTAAGCGAGATCACGTTTATCACAATTTTATAGAGACTAAACATCAATGATGAGCTTTTGAAACACGAGTAAATAACAATTACTAAAGCAAGTAATGGTAGCAAATAAAATAGATGGATGAAATGAGTAGTTTTCCAAGTTGAGTAAAAGTGAGATTAACAACAATTGAGAAGTGAAAATCCTAGGATAAATGTATCAAATTCATATGATCATGGGTTTAGACTAAGGGCTAACACTAAGTTCACCTAAACTCCCTCTCAAGACGAATAGGATATGGAATCAAGCTCAATGGATTGGTTCTCATTCAAACAATTCCAACTAGGTACTATGCTTGAATTAAGAGTCCCTTCACATGATTAATAAATTTTTCAATCAAACCAACCATATGTCCTATCAAAGGATTCTAAACTCTAAAGGATTTCTCAATCTCTTTACAATTTATAATGCACATGAAGTGTTTGATGAAATGATTCACTTAATTATCCTAAGCATAT
Source organism: Pogostemon cablin (assembly GCA_023678885.1). Classification (NCBI taxonomy): domain Eukaryota; kingdom Viridiplantae; phylum Streptophyta; class Magnoliopsida; order Lamiales; family Lamiaceae; genus Pogostemon; species Pogostemon cablin. The sequence continues at coordinate 21,993,745 of CM042971.1, forward strand.
AATTGATTTCTCAATCCAATCATATATCTTGAACAACTAAACACACAAATCAACAAAACAAATCAAGCAATTAATAAATAATGATAGAAAGCTATAGATCCAATCAACATATGAATTCAAATACATAAATCCCAAAATTATCTAACAACTCTCATGTTGCTAATATCACAAGGGAGATTAGCCTACCATATTCATAAAGAAATTAACATAGACAATTAAATCCTTACAAATCATGATAAAACTATGAGGTTTAATACAAAGATTGAATGGAAACTCCCTTGATCTATCTTCAATGGTGATCTCCTTCCCTTCTTTGCACTTTCCTCTCTTCCTTGATCCTTTTCCTTCAATTGGATGTAGAAATTGATGGTGGGATGATGGTAGATCTAAAAGATGAAGAATGGATGAAGATGATGGTGTGGAATGGAAGAAATGGTGTGTGAGGTGTGTGCAGGGCTGTAAATTTTGGATTCTCTCCTCTCAAAATGTTGAATGAATTGATATATATACCCCTTGAAGACCTTCTAGAAGATGTGTGAAAAATATCCTGTTCTGGCACCGACACGACTCGTGTTGCTGCAGCACGAGTCGAGTTGTGTCAGGGTTTATCGGTCAACCTTCACTCAAGACAGTACATGAGTCGTGTGCTGACGCACGGCCAGTGGATGGCCGTGTTGGATGAATTGATGTCCCCGCACGGCTTTCCCTTATAGGCCCATGTTGGCGACACGGGGCGTGTGCTGCTACCATGCTTCTTCTTTGTTTCATCTTCTGTCTCTGTTTTTGCTCCTTTTTCACCTGTGTTACATATGATTTAGTTCATTCACACTCAATTCTATAAAAACACATAACTCCACCAAAAAGTACATGAATACTAATAAAAATACATGAAAATATACGTAAAAAGACACTATAATCTAAGTGAAAATATCACTCATCACACCCCCAAACTTAAGGTGTTGTACGTCCTCGCACAACGAAAATAATAAACTAAGAGAAGTGATTTTCACCTAGGAAAAGACTAAATGAGCGTAGCAATAACACATTAATAGCAATAAGAATTACAATTTATGCTAAGTTATCCTACAACATTAAACTCATAACATAAAAAATTAACAAGTTCAATCTAAAGAGAATAAAAGTGTAATATAGTCCCTTCTTGGTCTAAGCCTCACATAGGTTATAAATGTCACTCAACACTCTTTAAAGTAGGGTAAATCATCACTCATTAACCGATTGGCTCGATTCGCTATAAGCTTGCTCATGGACTACATTCACAAATCGCCAAAGTTTCCATTAGTAATAAAAAAGGCCTTTAATTAAGGATGTAATGATAGGCTCTTTGGTATGGTAGGGAGAATTTAGGTAAGAGTGACTCATCATGTGTAAGTAATCGAAGAGGTAGCTACTTTCTTCTATTCTTTAACTATTTCTTTCTTCTTTTCTTTTCTTTAATGATCACAATTACTAATCATCAACTTTCCTTGAATTGAGCTTCTTTTAATGCATGCTTCCTTCTTTGGATTTTTATTTTCTTGAGCATCTTGTTGTTGCTTTGCTCATTTTTCTTATTTTGAGGTTGCATGTTCACTCTTGGTTTTGCTCTTTTCATCATTTTTTCTTACTTGTTTACCATTTCCTTTCTTCATTTTGCTTTCTCATCAAACCTTTCTAACTATCATCTCCTCAATCACTCACATAAAAGGGTAAATATATAAGGCTCATGTGGGTAATCAAGGCTTGTAATGTACTAAATTCACAATAAAATGGCTTAAAGGCTCAAAATGGTTGACTAGAGATGATGTTCATGGTAGGGAAATATATGGCAATGATAATTAGATAACAAGGATGGCTTTAGATCATTTCACTAATCTCCACAAATCGGGTTCGTTCCTCTAGTCCTTAAGCAAGTTTTAGCTTATCAACACTCAATCGATCTACTCATGAAGAAATATCATGTATGCATGGTTGAGGCTCAAATTCTCACAAACTTATGCATGGACCTTGAGAAACTTATTACATCACATTCATCTAAAAAGTGAACAAGTTAAATAAAATATGTCATAATTTGAAAGTGTAGAGATTCTTAATCATAACTTGTCATCACTTATCACCACAATATATCATCACTTCATATTCAAAATGACTCACGACATCCCTAAACAAACCACCAAACATATCAAGACAAAAATAAGAAAACACACAAAACAAAAGGGCACAACAAACACTAAACACAATAAACACGACACACAAGAACAAAATTCACCACATAAAGAAATGAAACACAAAATTCACCCATCCATAATCAAGATAAAACACATCTCATCTCCTCCTTAATTGAAAAGAAATCCTAAATAGAGAAATTAAAATATCCCAAAACAACAAATGAAACATCAAATCCATAATACCCTAAATTAACTAAAAATGAGCTAAAGAAGTGTCAAGCACTAAAAGTACTCCCTTCAATTTTCCGGTAGAGGGGGTGGTATTCTTTGATAAGCTACCCAAGGAGTGTAGGCACGAGGTGACCCCGGGAACTAGAAATTGAACATCATTGTGAGCATCTCCTCCATGTTGTTCGAATGGGCACGCGCTTGCTCCTCATTATAATCTCTCCTCCGCTGTCCCTCATGGATCTCCCTCATCATAGCACTCTGTCTCTATTGTTCCTCTCGAAACTCTCTCATCTGATCCCCGCGTGATTGCTGAGTCTCCCTAATCTCCCTGACTTCATCTTCTAAAAAGTTCCACCTTGCAATCCCCACTCCAGGTCCCATAAATTGTTGTTGTTGCTGAAACTCCTCCTCTTGGGCTTCATCTTCTTCTTGCTCAAATACTGGAGGCTCTGGTGCTTGCTCTTCAAATTCCACTTGATGTGGTTGTTCCTCTTCATCTTCTATCTCCATGTTCTCTGGCTCAGCTCTCAGATCTCGTAGCTCCGGATTCTCTTCTACTCTCATCTGCTGGAGTACTGCTTCTACTCCTTCTCTATTCTGCCTGTAGAAGGCTCTCACAACTGCAGAGTGGTTCTGACTTGCCATTGCTAAATTTTGCTTCTTTCTTTGTCCGCGCACTGTGGTAAGCTCAGGAGCAGGGAGAGGAAATGGAGCTCCCTTATCTTGTCTTAAGCAATACATATTTCCTATGAACGATAGGAACTCCATCCTTATGAGCTGTATGTGTGTGAGTCCCTCACTAACCATCATGTGTGGCATACCTCTAAGGTTGATGCCCAAACCTTGAGCAATCATGGTTAACATTCCTCCAATCATAATTCCACTAGTGTTTTCTCTTTTCGCCACTCTCTCAACATGCTGAATGAAGTGAGCTGCAATGTTTACTCTAAACTCCTGATAAATATTGTATATGATGTACAACTGTTTTTCTCCAACAGCTCCGCTTTCAAATCTCTCCAGAATTGTATTTGAAACAATCTTCTCAAGATACCTCATGACTGGGTTTCTTATAGCTATCCCCTTGAAGAGCTTGGAATGTACTCCTCAGGTTCTGTTCCATCGTCAACCAACTTTTTCCACCAGTTTTGTTGATTAAAACCCCCTCCTGGTAGAAAACTTTGATGACCTCTCATAATCGAACATCCAAAGAACCTATTTATCTCATTCACCGGAACCTTCTTCCATATCTGATTATTCAATTGAAACGTGATCGAGATAGAAAACTTGTTCCTATCCTTTTAAACCTCTAGGGTGCTCATAAACTCGGCTGTCAGATAATGGTAAGTGGGAGATCTCTTGTCGAAGAATTCTTCCATTTCCACCCGTCGGAACAAGGTTCTCAGATCACCCTCTATTCCAAGACTCTCCATAGTGGCTTGATCTTGAAATCGAGTTGCCCTAATCTTGGGGATTATATATTCCTACCTCAATGCATACTTCTCCCATTCTGTAAACTCAACTCCAAAATTCTCTGGGTGTATTTCCTTCATCATCAACTTTGCATCAAGGTTGGATAATTCCATGTCCGTCTCAACAATAATGAAATCTTCATTATGTTTCCTCACTCTTCTTTCAGCCATCTGCAATATACAACATATTTAAAATTACCTTTCAACTTCAACTCAAGAAAGAATGTCTATTGCTTAGAATTCTCACTAGTTATTCAACTAAGTTTTGATTCTAGCACGTATTCAAACATAATAAGCAATGTTTCTCGAAGATTTTTATATTTTAATCCAAGCAACTTCAACAACAATTTATTTCAAAAAAATTTGAGTTAATCAATCAAGTTCAACCTCTTATTCTTTCAATTCTTTTATAAATTATCACCATTTCAATGGGCATCACTTATATCAACAATGCTTCAAAACTTCATTTAGGCGTTTCATCGAGCATTTGGTATTCACATATTTCACAATCAATTCAACAATAATTCACCATTCCTCATGCTCAACTCCTCAACACTTGGCTATTTCACCTCAATACCATCACATAGAAGCATTTATTAATCAACTTGAAATATCATATGCCCTAGGTCAATCATCATTCAAAATCCCCAAATTTAATTTCCTTATGAACCTTAATTCTTGCAAAATTTCAATCAATCCAACAAGTAAACTTATAAATTCATGTTTCAATATTCTAAATATGCTTCAAACATACTATCATTCAAAACCCATGCATGAATTTCGAAGTTTACACATTCAAATGAAAACTAGGGCATAAGAGATCATACCTTGAGTGTTCTTGAATCAAATGGAAAGAAATTTAAGTTTAAACCATGAGAGTCACCTTTCAATCACACAATCTTACCACTCTTTTGATGTTTGGATGATAAATTGGGAGGTTTGGAAGTGATTCGCACGACGGGAAAGTGTTTGTGTAAGAGATGAATGAATGGGCGTGTTCCAACAGCTGGTTTTTTAAAGTTTGCTTCAGACACGACACGAGTCGTGCTACGTAACACGGCCATAAGATGGCCGTGTTGCGTAAATTGATGACTTAGCACGGCTTACCCTTACAGGCCCGTGCTGGCGACACAGGGCGTGTCTCGGCATTGGACACGACTCGTGCGACATCACATGGCCAAGGCATGGTTGTGTTGTGCAAATTGATGTCACCTCACGGCCACCTGTTACAGGGCCGTATTGGCGACACGAGTCGTGCGTCTGCACCTCTATTTTCTCCAATTTTCAATTTCAAATCTTGTCTTTCCTTATTTTAATGCTTCCAATTCTCTCTATTCATGCTCACCACTCAAAAACATCATTAGCTCAACATTAGTATAAAAAACAAAAGGATTATTAACTTTCACACCACCAAAACGGACCAAAACCACACCGAATTCATGAGAAAATTTTCAAAATTTGGCTAATTTGGCTCAAAAATACAAGAATGAATGCAAACATAAAGTGTAACATATCATGCCACACCATATCCCCCCAAACTTAAATTGAAACAGGAGGTTCAAGAGAAGTTTGAAAAAAGTGGTAAGATATACTGTTACACTTCCATGAGCACACCGTGTCTTATCAATACCTTCTCCTTGCATGAGCATCATCCACCTACCTTGCTAAAAATGCAAAACAAGAAAAAGAAATATTAATAACCCTAAACTACTAAAAGGATACGAGCTTTCAAGATGAGAAGGTGTCAACATACACCAACTCCCTTTGAGAGGGAGAATGATAATGTTTCACCCTATGACCATTAACCACAAAAGCATTTCCATCCGACCCTTCAAGCTTTATCGAGCCATCATCTCTTACTTCAATCACAAGGTACGGACCAGTCCATTTTGAACGAAGTTTTTCGGGGAACAACTTAAGTCTTGAGTTGAACAATAAGACTTTATCCCCCGGAATAAACTCCCTTATTTTGATCCGTTCATCATGCCATGTTTTGAGCTTCTCTTTCAAAATCCTTGAGCTTGAATAAGCTTCTTCTCTAAATTCTTCTAGTTCCACCAATTGTAGACACCTTTTCTTTTTGGATTCTCTCTCTTCAAAATTCAACTTTCTAAGGGCCCAAAGTGCTTTATGCTCCAACTCCATGGGTAAATGACATGCCTTCCCATAAACAAGCTTATACGGGAAAAATCTAAGAGCGGTCTTGTAAGTCGTTCGATATGCCCATAAAGCATCGTCTAGCTTGGAAGACCAATCTTTTCGATTCCCATTTACCGTCTTTTCAAGAACAAACTTTACTTGTCTATTTGACACCTCCGCTAAGCCATTTGTTTGCGGATGGTATGGTGTGGATGCTTTATGCTTAACTCCATAGCCATTCAATAACTTCTCAATAAGCTTATTTATGAAATGTGATCACTCGTCACTGATTATGGCTTTTGGCACTCCAAACCTAGCAAAGATGTTCTTCTTTAAGAAACTCTTGACCACTAAAGCATCATTTGTTCTTTTCGGGATTGCTTCCACCTATTTAGACACGTAATCTACCGCAAGCAATATGTAGAGGTAACCTTTGGACGGCAAAAATGGGCCCATGAAATCCATCCCCCATACATAAAATACTTCAACTTCAAAAATATTCCTCATGGGCATCTCATCACGTTGCCCTATACTTCCAATCCTATGGCACTGGTCATATCCCTTGATGTACTCTTTACAATCCTTGAACAAAGTAGGCCAAAATAAACCCAGCAGTAGAATCTTTGCTCCCGTCTTTTGAAATCCAAAGTGTCCTCCACATGGTGAACTATGGCATATTTCCATCACACTTAACTTCTCTTCCTCCGGGATACATCTCCGTATGATTCCATCCGGACAATTTTTAAACAAAAGTGGATCATTCCATAAATACTCCTTGACATCATGATAGAATTTCTTCCTTTGATACTCGGTGAGATGATCCGGCTTGAGGCCACAAGCCAGATAATTCACGAAATCTGCATACCACGGCCTCCCGATCTCACACAAAGTGTACATCCTTTGAAAGTCCACAAGAAGAATCTCTTCATCCGGAAACACATCCCTAATAAACTCCATAGTGCCCTCTTCATCAACATTTTCCAAACGTGACAAGTGGTCGGCTATGACATTTTTGACCCCCCCCTCTTGTCACGTATCTCCACGTCGAACTCCTGCAACAAAAGAACCCAACGAATTAGTCTTGGTTTAGCATCTTTCTTATTCCTCAAATACCTAAGGGCGGCTCCGTATAAATAATCGTTTTCGTGCCCACTAGGTATGGACGAAATTTTTCAAAAGCATAAACCACGGATAAAAACTCTTTTTCCGTTGTGGTGTAATTCTTTTGATTAGTATTGAACATCTTCGATGCATAGTAGATAGCTTTAAACTTCTTCTCTCTAACTTGACCAAGCTCCACTCCCAATGCATTGTCACTTGCATCACAATGGAGCTCAAAATGCTTACTCCAATCAGGAGAGACGAGGATTGAAGACGAAGTTAAAGCTTTCTTGAGTACCCTAAAAGTATCGAGACATTTATTATTAAATTCAAATGGAGCATCTTTTTTAAGCAATTTGCACAAATGTTTGGCTATGTTAGAAAAATCCTTTATAAAACGTCGATAGAACCGAGCGTGGCCAAGGAACGATCTAACTCCTTTTTCATTCTTGGGTGGGGAAAGATGTTCAATGGCTACAACCTTCGCCTTATCAACTCTCAAACCTTTCTCCGAGATATGATGACCAAGTACAATACCCTCTTGAACCATAAATGGCATTTTTCCCAATTCAAGACTAGGTTCGTATCTTGACATCGCTGCAAAACCAAGGAAAGATTAGCCAAGCAAATATCAAATGAAGACCCAAAAATTGAAAAGTCATCCATAAACACTTCCATCACATTTTCTATCAATCCTCCAAAGATAGCCATCATGCAATGTTGAAAGGTGGCGGGGGCATTGCACAACCCAAAAGGCAGTTTATAGAAAGCAAACGTGCCATATGGACAAGTAAAAGTTGTTTTCTCTTGGTCCTCGGAGGCTATCATGATTTGGTTGTACCCCGAGTAACCATCTAGAAAACAATAATACTTGTATCCCGCCAACCTATCAAGCATTTGATCAATAAAAGGTAAAGGAAAATGATCTTTATGAGTGTTTTCATTAAGCTTCCTATAATCACAACAAACTCTCCACCCCGTTTTCACCCTTGTAGCAAGTTCTTCATCAAATTCCGTTTTAACAATGGTTAATCCCCCTTTCTTAGCCACAACATGCAAAGGGCTTACATGAGGACTATCACTTATAGCATATATAATTCTAGCATCCAACCATTTCAAAACTTCTTTTCTAACAACCTCTTGCATAATAGGGTTTAAACGACGTTGAGGTTGTATGCATAATTTATTCTCAACAATCAACCTAATATGATGCATACAAATAGTGGGACTTATACCTTTCAAATCATCAAGACTCCACCCTATAGCACTTTTATGATCTCTAGGTACCCTTAACAATTTATCAAGTTCTATAGGTGAAAGGAAAGATGATACAATTACTGAAAAGGTCTTTTCGTCTCCCAAATAAGCATACACAAGGTGATCGGGTAGTGGTTTCAATTCTTCTTTCCCTTTTTCCACTTTGGGCTCTTCATGCTCGATCTCCAATGGAAGATACTCCCTCTTTCCATAGTACATTAACTTGGCTTCCTCTTCTTGCATTTCCCTACAAGCATTCAAATCATGTAAGCAATCATTAATATCATCATCTTCTTGACAATAAAAAGAAGCGTTAGAGTTAAGAGATAAAGTAAGAGAGTGGCTTATGCTTGTTTCAAGAGGATCCTTTGATAAGAAAAATGGCAAGTTCTCTTGAACAATCTCATCAATCAAGTCAATTCTTCTACATTCTTCTTTCTCATCCGGATGCCTCATAACACTTCTTAATGAGAATACCACTTCTTCTTCATTTACTCTCAATGTCAATTCCCCTTTGTACACATCAATTAAAGCTCTTCCCGTGGCAAAAAATGGACGTCCTAAAATCAATGGAACATTTGCATCCTCGTCCATGTCAAGCACTACAAAATCCACCGGGATATATGAACTTTCCAACTTTGACTAACCCATCTTCAACTACCCCCTTAGGATAAGTCAAAGACCTATCCACAAGTTGCAATGTTATGGATATAAGCTTTACTTCCCATATACCAAGTTTTTTGAAGATAGACATAGGCATCAAGTTGATACTCGCTCCAAGATCACAAAGAGCTTTATACACTTCATTCTTCCCCATTTCACATGGTATGATAAAACTCCTCGGGTCTTTTTGGAGGCAACTTCTTTTAAATTATGGCACTACACTCCTCCATCAAGTTGATGGTCTCATTCTCCACTAAACTCCTCTTTCTTGCCATTATGTCTTTCAAAAACTTAGCATAGTGAGGCATTTGTCTCAAAGCATCCGCAAAGGGTATATTTATGTGGATTTTCTTGAAAATCTCTAAAAACTTTGCAAATTTCTCATCCAATCCCTTCTTTAGAAATCGATGTGGAAATGGAATAGGTACTTGTGTTTTAGGAATTCCCCAACTATCCCTTTCTACTTCAATTTCTTCTTCTTTCTTTTTCATTGCCCTTGCTCTTTGCCATTTCTTTTCAACAATTTCCAATTTAACCACATCCATTTCATCATTTACTTTTACTTCAACCTCGCTTTCTTCCACAAACTCTTCTTCAACCAAAATTTTCTCAATCTCCTTCTCTTCCACCTTCTCATCTTCCATGGGCATAGATGGTCCCTCATAATTCATTCCACTCCTCAAGGTAATTGCTTTGCATTGTTCCTTTGGATTCACAATGGTAATAGAAGGAAATTTTCCTTTCTCAGTCGCGCTCAATGCATTGGCAATTTTCTCCACTTGATACTCTAAGGCTTTGAACCTCTTATCATTAGCTTCATCAGCTTTTCTTCTCAATTCATCTTATGCTCATCTTGTCTCATCTTGAGCTTTATTAGATGCAATCAATTTTCAATGAATTCTTCGGTAGTTGCTTTTCCTTCGTTATTTGGCGCCTTAGCTCCCGGATGATATCCCGGGGGATATGCAACCGCATTGCTTGGGTTCGAATAAGCGAAGTTATCTTGCCTCCTTTGTTGTTGTGGGTATGAGCTTCCACTTCCTTGACTATTGAAGCCTCCTTGCCTTGATGGAAAGTTACCTTGGTTGTGGTTGAAATTACCTTGGTAATTTTTTTGATAGTTACCTTGGTAATTCTTTCCTTGCATGTATTGCACATCCTCCACACGTGGCATTTTCATAGCCCATTGTTCTTCACTAACACTATTCAGAGGAAGAACCCCTTGCTCAATTTGCGCTTCCACCATGTTAACTCCTTGATTCACACCTTGACTCAAGCTCATTTGTCTCATTACCTCAGCTGCTATCATTTCAATACTAGGCATGCTTGGCTCTACACTAGCACTCTTCACACTAAACTGTTGTCCTTGATCGAAGCTCTCAAATCCATAGTATCCACTAACTCTCTCCGATGGCAATTGGTAGACATTTGTAGTAATCTCATCAAAAATCCTTATAGTCCTCTCCAGAGTCACTCCAAGTATGGATCCACCCACCGAAACATCAACAAGCACTCTTTGACCATTCACCAAACCTTGGTAGAAAAATCCCACTTGTTGATTTTTCGGAAAACCATGTTGTGGACATTTGTGAAGCATATTCTTAAACCTTTTCCACGCTTCATAGAAACTCTCTTGAGGCATTTGCTTGAATTGAGTGATCAAGCTCTTCATTTGAAGTGTCTTGAAAGGCGGAAAATACTTATTCAAGAACATTTGTGCAAGCTCATCCCAAGTGTTGCACGTACCAGGAGTAATAGTGGAGAGCCATGTTCTAGCAAGATCTCTCAAAGAAAACGAGAACAACCTCATCTTTAGACAATCATCGCTCACCCCGTTCATCTTCACAGTATTGGCAATCTCAATAGCAAGATGTGCATTAGGATCCTCATTCGGTAATGCACCAAATTGTTTGTCTCTCACCATGTTGATTAGACCTGCCTTAATCTCAAAATTATTAGTATTGATTGGTGGACCCATCATTTGGGGCATTGCTCTAGGCATAAAGAAATCCCAGATCACCCTTAGATCAACATGAGGCCCTCGATGCACCAAGGTGGTGGTGGTTGTGCATAAGCTTGTTGAGGAGGTGCATAAGCATGTTGAAATCCTTGTTGAAACATAGCTTGTTGCACCATTTGTTGGAGCAAAGCTTGATTGTTAAGCTCTCCAAATTGTTGTTGAACTTGTTGAGGAGGGTTTGCATTGACTTGAGGTACTTGTGCATTATCTTGCACATTTTGCACTTCGTATCCATCATGCTCAATGTCAACACGTTCATCTTGATTGTTCTCCATTGGATTACTCTTTTTGGTTTTGTTCTCATTTCTTCTTCTTCTCAACGTATGCTCAATCTCTAAATCAATAGGTTCTATTTTTTTCCCCTTGGATCTTGTTTGAATACACCTTCAAAGCAAAAGAAGTTAGAACAAGGTTTTTAAAAAATAAATACAAGTAACAAATAAAATAAAAATGTCTCTAGTAAGATTACTCAAAATGATCCTTCTTCAAGCTACTAGTAATCGTTGCCTCCCCGGCAATGGCGTCATTTGATTAGCAATAACTTGTAGTCGGGTTGACCAATTCAAGAATTTATCGAACCACAGGGAGGTCGATGCTAGAACTTAAGCGAGATCATGTTTATCACAATTTTATAGAGACTAAACATCAATGATGGGCTTTTGAAACACATGTAAATAATAATTACTAAAGCAAGTAATGGTAGCAAATAAAATAGATGGATGAAATGAGTGGTTTTCCAAGTTGAGTAAAAGTGAGATTAACAACAATTGAGAAGTGGAAATCCTAGGATAAATGCATCAAATTCATATGATCATGGGTTTAGACTAAGGGCCAACACTAAGTTCACCTAAACTCCTCTCAAGACGAATAGGATATGGAATCAAGCTCAATGGATTGGTTCTCATTCAAACAATTCCAACTAGGTACTAAGCTTGAATTAAGAGTCCATTCACATGATTAATCAATTTCTCAATCAAACCAGCCATATGTCCTATCAAAGGATTCTAAACTCTAAAGGATTTCTCAATCTCTTTACAATTTATAATGCACATGAAGTGTTTGATGAAATGATTCACTTAATTATCCTAAGCATATAATTGATTTCTCAATCTAATCATATATCTAGAACAACTAAACACACAAATCAATAAAACAAATCAAGCAATTAATAAACAATGATAGAAAGCCATAGATCCAATCAACATATGAATTCAAATATACAAATCCCAAAATTATCCAACAACTCTCATGTTGCTAATCTCACAAGGGAGATTAGCCTACCATATTCATAAAGAAATTAACATAGACAATTAAATCCTTACAAATCATGATAAAACTATGAGGTTTAATACAAAGATTGAATGGAAACTCCCTTGATCTATCTTCAATGGTGATCTCCTTCCTTTCTTTGCACTTTTCTCTCTTCCTTGATCCTTTTCCTTCAATTGGATCTAGAAATTGATGGTGGGATGATGGTAGATCCAAAAGATGAAGAATGGATGAAGATGATGGTGTGGAATGGAAGAAATGGTGTGTGAGGTGTGTGCAGGGCTGTAAATTTTGGATTCTCTCCTCTCAAAATGTTGAATGAATTGATATATATACCCCTTGGAGACCTTCTAGAAGATGTGTGAAAAATATCCTGTTCTGGTACCGACACGACTCGTGTGCTGCAGCACGAGTCGAGTCGTGTCAGGGTTTATCGCTCAACCTTCACTCAAGACGGCACACAAGTCGTGTGCTGACGGACGACCAGTGGGTGGCTATGTTGGATGAATTGATGTCCCCGCACGGCTTTCCCTTACAGGCCCATGTTGGCGACACATGGCGTGTGCTGCTACCCTGCTTCTTCTTCTTCGTTTCATCTTCTGCCTCCATTTTTGCTCCTTTTTCACCTGTTTTATATATGATTTAGTTCATTCACACTTAATTCCATAAAAATACATAACTCCACCAAAAAGCACATGAATACTACTAAAAATACACGAAAATATACGTAAAAAGACACTAAAATCTATGTGAAAATATCACTCATCATTAAGCCCTATCAGAGGGGCTAGTCGAGGTAGGAGCCGAATAAGAAGGAGCCACTGCTGAAGTCGACGCCATGGACATTTGAGACACTGTCCGATTTGTGAAACCCGGAGTACGGAAAAATTCAGACACATACCTCAACAGAGCAAGGTTCATCCCCTCCGATTCCCAATTGATGCCAGCCGCCAACCTCTAAGCGGCAATTCGAGCGTGCAACATCAGACAAAAGTTTTCCAGTAGAACAGTGGCTCTGACTCCATTAGCCAACCACGCCGAATGTGCCAAAGCCATGGCAAAATCGACTATACCAGCCACTTTCCTCTCAGAATTGATTAAGACGGAAAAGTCGGCTTCATACTTGCTGGTAAGGGCAGCCATCTCAGGTTCCTTAACCTCTAGCTCCCTTTGACGGTCGGCTAGTCATCCCTTAGCCTCACCCAGCTCCAGAGCGAGTCGATTGCTCTTTCCTCCAACTCCTTCAGGGCCTCTTCGGCGGCTCTCAATGCCACCTCACCAGGGAGCAGCTTCCCTTCGGCCAGCTTCAACTCATCTTTAACAGCTTCCAAGGCTTCCTCCAAGGCTTTGTACTGATGAACCGCCTCCTCTCGAACTGACTCAAGTTCTCCCGAATGTCTTCACTCCGCTTCTTCTATTTCTCCCTTCAGGCGAACCAACTCTGCTTCCCACTGGTGACCGAGAGTGGCTGACTAAGCCATCTCCTAACATTGGTGAGCTAAAACAATGGATGTCTGGTTTAAGTAGCTCAAAGCCCTCGATTGATACCCAATTGCCACATAGATGAGATTGTTGGAGTTCAGAGCCTCGATTACATCGCTCTTCTCCTGAGTAAATCCAACGGGGACCGACTCTATAGCTCTCTGCATATAGGCAGGGAGAGCTGGTTGACTAAAATCATACGGGTTTGACCCGTAAAGGTTGCAAAGCACCGGCGGAAGAGAGCGAATATATGGAGAAGAGGCACCAATTTTAAAACCCAAGTACGGAGTCTCGGTTGGAGGGACCCCCATAGCGGCCTCATTGGAGAAGAGACCAAAGCTCTTATCCTGAGCTTTCTTACTTGGGGGCTTGGAAGGTCCGCTACCGGACATCGGCCGGTTATCCAAGATGACTCCACTCGAACCCCCAGGTTGTCGTCGCACGAGATAGATGATCGGAGAAGAACAACCAGTTGGGAAGTAAATAGTCTGCCTCTTGTTCTCCCTCCGAGGCGACGACCATGTTGTCGATCTCCTTCTATTGCCCGACATTTAGAGTTTCATGGCCTATATCTGGCCAGGCGGCCTCCGCGCCGTCTTGAGCACCAGCCTCGGAATCCAGCATAATAACATCTTCTTGTGGAGCCTTGGGGCTTGGCTCCGTGAAAGAGGCCTCGTCCACTTCAATTATTTTTGCCAAGGCACTCAGCCCAATGATCTCTGAACCAAGGGGAACAGACGACCCGTCTGGAGTCAGTACTACCCCAACAGGAATGTCCGAGATAGCAGGTGAGGTCTCCAGAGGCACCGAACTTGTCCCAGCATGAGCAGCCACAATCACCACCGACGATGGAACTAGCACTTTTGAATTCACCATGAGCCCATACTTTATCAAGAGCTCGTGGTGATTATACCGGTGCTTTTCGCTAGGGGACTCATCTTGCTGATGACATTCACTAACCTCAAGAACTCTTTAGAAAGGAAAGATCCCAGATGAGTGTCCCTATCTGTGAATAAAAACTGAGAACACAGTCAACAAACCCCCCAAAAAATTAAAGCCAGATAAAAAGACAAACACACGTACCTCCACGAGGACGAAGAAGTTGAAAGGCGGAAGGAACCCTAATTTGCGCCGGCTTCCATGCACCAGCCACCCAGCACCACCAATCTTTCCAATGTTTTATGGAAGAAGACTTCTCCAAAAGAGTTATCCCGCTCGTAGGATTGACGCGATAAAATCCCCTAGCCAAATTCTCCTCCGAAGGTCGACACAGATCGACCTCCTTGAGAGATAAGTGATGATACCCCTTCTCGCAGAATAAGAGAATGAACCCAATTTTCGTGGCCCAAGCATTCGGAGATAATTGTACCGGTGCCAGATTTTAAAAATTGAGGTGGTGCACCAAGCAATGGTGAATAGGCAAACGGAACCCTAGCTTCAACATTTGGCCATTCACCACCACCCACCCTTTAGTCGGCTTGCTTGCCCTCAACCAGCTTAACAAATTCCACACCCGGCGCCGCGTATTTTAAAGATAATTCCTCGAACTGGGTATGAGGAATCGAACTATCTTGAAAATGGGCACACATCCCGTTATGAGACCCATCGTGTGATGTAATGTGGGCCTGGATATTTTTTGGGTCCGACACATCCTCAGTCGTCGCGAACGAGGAAGATAGAGAGAGATACAGTCGGAAGCCTCCATAAAGAAGAGGAGACTTCAGTCTTATCACATAGATCCTGATACACCCATTCTAAGGATTTCGACACCCCTTCTCCACCACTCGCCACCCGTCTAGGATCCGACTGGCAGATGGGATGATTGTCTGGATTCATGAAGGATGCTTTATAACTGGAAAAGAAGGACTGATAGAAAACACTAAATCAGAAGAAGGAAGGGTAGGAAGAGCATGAGAATTGCAGTAGGAGGAGTGCCCTTATATAATAGTACATTCCCCAATCGACGTGACCCAGATGAACGAGTAATCAATGCTGATCACTTCTCCAGGCAGCACAATGATGAAAAGACACATCGAAAAGGCAACTCAAAATCTTGAAACGTCGCCTCAAAATCTTTTGGCATCAACACGCCACCCCGAGAATTTCAAAATACAAAATTGGGAAATTAGGGCACACGCGTCGATTGGAGAAGACCCCGTCCCCACTCACTTAGACCTCCTGACGACAGGGTCTGGGAGCTAATGTGGTAGAGCCCAAGCCAATGGGCCCTCGAAAATAACAATGGAGGCCGTGAGCATTTGAGAAATACGACTTTGGCCCAATAATGCGAAGCCCATTATGGCAGGCCCCCGCCTTAGAGCCACCCGGCCGCGTATAAACCACATTTCGGCAGAGACAATTCAGCCCTCTTCTTCATATTGGCCACTTGCTCCTTCCTAGCTAGGAAGCTATGCGGATATCCCCTAGGATATTACCTAGGATATTTGCATAGGGGATATCCTAAAAAAGATTTAAAGGCAGTCATGTGAGGCTATTGCGTTTAATGCCCACACTGTATGCATTTATTGTGATGTGACTTGATGATATATCCAAAAATTTAGATGATGTCAAGCCACTCGATATAAAAGGGGTATAACCCAAAATAATGAAAATACAACATTCACCTTCAAAAGGCACAAAAATCACCTGGAGGGAATTGACTCTCTCTTTACTTAACAAATAATCATGTTGGATTAGTACAGATAAATCATTTATCCTCCAGTAAACAGCCACATTAACCCATTATTAAGAGGGAATTAAATCTTGCTAACCATAGGACCCACACAAATTAATTACTTCTCTCTGAATGGGGTCACACATCACACTAATACAACTACCAACTATATATTAAAATATTATTTCTCTCACCTCAATACACATTAAAATTTTAATCCCCATGCAAAAAGCAAACGTAACTAATAGGATGGGACGGAGGGAGTACTCTTCGTCTCCATCTATTTCTAGTTAAGGTTTACATTTTTATTTTAATTTGTCTCAAGTTAAGGTTTACATTTTCTTTTTTGTCAAGTTGGGCTCACACAAAACAATTAATTATTTGATGTGGGGCTCATACACAACACTAATATAATTATTTATTTCACTTTAAATATTACTCCCTCCATCCCATAATACTTTTCATGTTTACTGTTCTATGTTGTTTAAGAAAAGTTATACTTTTTGACCAATTTTATTAACTTTGGAGGGTATTGTAGTATTTTTAGGTAATAAAAAAGTAGTATTAAGTAATGATGTGTGTGAAAAAGGAGTGACAAATTTGAAATTAAAGTAACTTTTGAGATTGTTAGATAAAGTGATGTTTTCTTTTTTGGGGTTGAAAGGTTTTGCGGGACAAACATATGAGGAAAGTGTGAAAGATTTTTTGGGGACGAAGGGAGTATTTCTTTTACATAATTACATATTAAAATATTATATCTTTTAATAAAGACACTCTCTTGTGAGACGGGTTTTTGTGAGACGGTTGTAAAATGGGTCGACCCATTACTAAAGTATGCTTATTATATATGTAAAATATGTTTATTTGTAGTTAAAGTATGTCAATCATGAATCATATTATAATACCCTAAAATCATACTTTAATTAATCATTTATCATACTTTAGAAAACATAATTTAACAATCATTAAGTATACTTTATGTATATAATAAGCATATTTTAACAAGTCTCACAAATCGTCTTACATATATAGTGTCTCACGAGAGAGTTTGTCTTTTTAATATACATGCAAAAAGCAAACGTAAATATTAATACGGGGACGGAAGGAGTATAATTATATGGCTTAGTTAATGGTATGGAATGACTATCATAGTAATTAATGTTACTATTTGGTATGATTAAACTCTTTAGGAGTTAATTCATACTACATCCGTCCTCTGATTAGGTATCTATTTTTCTATTTTGATCGTTCACTTTTAAGGTATCCAATTTTTTTAGTAGAAGGACCCCACATATATCAACCACTCACTACTAATACAACTATCTAGTTTATCTCTTTAATTCACGTGCAAAAATCTTACAGATGGACGGAAGTAGTATTTTATTTTATTAAAATTTTATTTTATTATAATATTATTATATAAAAAGAAAAATATTATTTTAATAAAAGTTTAAAACTTTAATAAAAGAGGTTGGTGCTTTTTTTAGTTGGTATACAAGCCATATTACCCAGAACGGAGGAATCCTCATTATTTGGGAATTAAAAGACAAATTCCAATCATATATCAAATTGTTTTTCTAACTCAATTTTAAGTGTATAACTTTTTTATACTTGAGTGGATGGAAATACCCTTTACTCGAATACATTCTTATAGTAATATATTCAAATAATGTATTTGAGTAAAGTATTATAAAGTTAAAAAAATTCGAGTAAAAGTTTGGGTAAACAAATTTTCGAGTAATGTATTCGAGTAATGCCTTCGAGTAATATATTTGAAAATTCAAATTAGTTATTCCAACGAGTAATGTATTCGATTAAAACAATAAATTCGAGTAATGTATTCGAGTAAAACTTTTTCTTTAGTAATGTATTCAAGTAAAACAATATATTCGAGTAATGTATTCGAGTAAAACTTTATTTTTAGTAATGTATTCAAGTAAAACATTATACTTGAGTAATGTATTCGAGTGATGTATTTTGATGATTTTCACTTTATTGTTTTACTCGAATACATTACTCGAATATTCGGGTAAAGAGCATTTTGGTCAATTTAGATATAAAAAGAATTTGTGTTATATTTAAAATAGAATAAAAAATTATTATTTAAATTAGGGTACATATTTTTTTCACTAATTAAAATTACTGTACAACTATTATACTCTCTCATCAAACACCTTATATTGATTTTATTCCTATATCATGCCTCCACATCCATTAACCAAACATTCCCTAATTTAAACCTTTAAACTTTGTTTATTTGCTTTTTAGTCCTACATGCACAAGGTATATAAGGATATAACATTTTATTCTAAAATAAACTTTGTTTGTTTGTTTTTTTAGTTAATCTCTTGTATCCTAAATGTACAAGGTATATAAGGATACAACATTTTATTTTAAAGAGTATATTCTTTAGTTAGTAAAGGTATAATTTTTTATTAAAATTTTTCAACTTAAATATGAATAGTGAGGAATTAACATTTTTGTCCCACATGACATGTATTATCTGTAAAATGATACTTTCTTTTTAAGTCCCAAAGAATTTTTTTTCCTTGTACAATTGATCTCATATATTTATAAAATTGCAGATTTAGTCCCATAAGATTTCTTCTAAGTATGCAAAGAAAAATTCCTATGGGACTAAGTTTGCAATATTATAAACTTATGAGATCAATTGTGTAAAGAGAAAATCTTTTGGACTTAAAAATGAAATATTGGGACCATTTTGAAGAGTATGAGTGTCCTGTGAGACTAGAAACGCTAATTTCTCCATGAATGGTAAAAATATTTGATTAAATTTTTTTTTCCAGAAATCAAGAGTATAAATTCTTATATTAAAGGGTATAACATTTAGACAAATCTCACCACCAACTAAATAAAATAACTTTAAAAATCGTGATATTTGGGAGCACGATGTCCCGGGTGTTAGATTGTATACTAAAAGTCTGGCTTTTGTATGAAATAATATTTTAACAATTTATTTAAAATAAAAATCATATGATCAAACGTATTGCATATTATAATTTATTTATATATTTGTGCAAAAGTCCAATTACTTTATACTGTAGATAATATATTGTGCGACAATATGCGGAAGATCATATTATCGGTTTTTCTTATAAAGTATAAACAGATGCTCGCAACTGAGATAGACGGGGACTATCTATCGGGATGGTTGTAGTGTGAATTGGTATTAGTTTGTCTTAACTATAGAATCACATTAGTACGCTTTATATGTATTGAGCAGGACCGCCTGAGATCGTTCGGCTTGTATTGTCTATATAGGAGAACTTTACCTTAGTTATTATGGATGTTCGTACTCTTAATCCCTATACATTAACCTCGACACGTAAGGCAGTATATATTTATTTGATTCATCAATGGGTGAGATTTATATGTATTAAATCAACAAACTCGGTGAGTTGGGAAGTAGTGTTGTCACTATGGTGTGTTGTTGATTGTAGAAGGAATCCGTGTCCGACATAGGTTGATGATGTCCCCTTGAGGAGCTCATAAGGATTATCACGTAAATCTTGCAAGTGGATTAATTCCGTCATGATAATAAGGTTGAGTGGTACTATTCTCGGATGAGATATTAATTAATAAAAGTTGTCACTAACTTAATTAATTAATGGACATTGTATATCTTAAACATGGGGAGACTGTCGGGCTCATAATAAGAAGGAGCCATAACGTAGTTATGGGATTGGAGCGGCAATGTAGTAATAATATTTTAGTGGACTATATTATTATTATTGGTCTTACGTATAAGCTTTGGGCTAAGCTTGGATACTTAAGCCCAATGGAGGCTCAACTCCAATTTCTTCTCCTGGTCTCTGTTGTAGCCCATATATAAGTTATCTCAACTTCCTAGAACCCTTACTCTGCGCCGTTTTCAACATGAGAAAGATGAGAGAAAGCAGATTGAGAAGATCCTGAAGATCATCGCCCACACGACGTCAGGATTGAACTTGGGGAATACATCAGAAGATCAAGAGGTTGTTCTCTGTAGTTCTTCAACAACATACCCTGGTGAAAGATAATGTAGACTTTGATTTATTGCTTCTGCTGATCTAGTTTACATGAAACTCTAACGGTTCAAGCTAATTAAACGATCGAATACCAACATTTGTATCAGAGCTTCGATTTCATGGTAAAGCATGACACGTTAGGCTAGGGTTAACGTGTAATACGTGGTTTAATTGTTGTGTAAGAAAGCATGAGTATTATGTTAGGAATTGATATATATGATAGTATGATCTGTGAAATCCTGCGTGCTTCTATATACTTAAGCGATGTTTTCTTTTGACAAAAATTCTGTGAAAACCCTATTTGTGCGATGCCTTTCTTCGACGGTAACATGGAAATCAAGCATGGAAATCGGCGAGCCTTGCCGAGGCTGGAAAGAATGAAGATGGCGAGTGACTATAGAAAGCATGGAGACAGACGCGTTGCTGAACAAATGCGCTGATACTCGAGACTGGACGATGCTGACTATTGGAGATAGAACCATGCAGACTTGAAACAACCTTCAGCGAAGGACGGTGCTGTTGACGAAGACGTCGGACTTGCAGAGCGTGGTTCCCGGCTAGTGGATTGGGGTTCCGGGCGCATCCTCAGGGTGGTTCCAGGCGAATCCTCAGCATGTTCTGGGAGAGTCGGCGGTGGATTATGGAGCTAGTCTCATGATGACCTAGTTGAGTCTTCTCTCTGTTCGATCAAGTCTGAGAAGTTCTTGGCAGGTCTCTCCTAGGTTTCGGTCAAGTCAGAAACTGCTCCCCATCGGGTCTTCTATTTCTAGCGATTGGGTCTGTTACAATGATGCGACTGATGATCGGTGATATCGCGGAATTGACTGGAAGCAAGACATGGCGGTGATCTTCATCAGGTACCGGAAGGCAACGTAATCCAGACATTGGCTGGCGCTACAGACTAGAGCTTCTGGCGTATCCATGGCAGTTTCCCAGCGGGCCTGTTGGATGGCCATATGAGGCTAAGGGCACGACTCAGATTAGCTGACGGCACGATGGCCGATAGCAGTCTGCGCGAGTTGCGCCAGTAAATGCCAGGCGTGCGGGGCATGGTGTCGTGCAGGCGGAAGGCGGAGTCGGCGCGATGAAGAAGCTGGGAACACAGTGTGCGGCAGGCGGTGCATGAGTGTCAGTGGCATGAAGTGCCCGACTCATGCTGATCCTTTGCACGAGTCGTGTGGGCTTGGTGTGCGAGGTTAGGCGCGCGTGGATGTGTTTCCACGCATGGCAGACAGACGGGCGATATGCACGGCTGGCAAGTGCTGGGTGGCACAACTCGTGCCTGACCCTGCACGAGTAGTGCAGGTGTTCTTAGTGGGCTGTCGGGCTCTTTTTTGCGTCTTTCATTTTATGTATTTCTTTCGTGATATATAACTGTATTAATTATTTTATTTGACGATTATTGTTATATAAGTGGGCATGTTCTGTGTGATTTATTTATTTTTTTTTTAAATTGCATATTAATAGAAGCATGCTAAGGATGTATATTTTATTGTTGGAATATTATATACATGTTAAAAACCCTCGGTATTAAATAACTAAGTGGGAGAGGGATTGGTAATTAATTCTCGCAACCTCCATTATTGGTTTGTAAGTGATGTGAATAAACTTGCGCGTTGGCTACAGTACCTTCCTCCCTAACAGATGAGTTTATTCATGGATCACTGGTACAAACTTCTTTATGATGATTGTAGAAAGTTATCCGAACGCGTGTGTACTTTTCCAATAGTAAGGCACACAAGCTTGGGCAGCGGACTTGGAATCAAATAATAGTGTACACTTAGGTGTAAATAATAAGTATCCTCCCTAACGGAGTCACTGCTGTTATTTACATGGCTAAAGAGAAACCGACTATTAATTATTTTGTCATAAAATTATGTTGATGGATGAAATTAATGGGTAAAACCTTCTCTTATAAATGTTCGGGTTTGTATACGTCCACCCTAACGTGGCATGCAAATTTACGGTGCTTGAGATATTGGTGAATTTTATTTTATATTATTTTAAGGGAATCAATATAAATTGATAAATTCGAAGTGTTTGATCTGTTTATTATTTATGATTCTCAGGATTTTCAAATGGCACTCAACTCACTTTCTGTAATACTTAAAGAACACAAACTTACTGGCACTAATTATGTTGACTAGAAACGAAACATGGACATTGTTTTAACTGCTGAAGATTATATCTTTGTACTCACTGAGGAATGTCCTCCGGAACCTACTAATGCCTCTACCGAAAAGCAAAGAGTGGCTTATAATAGATAGGTCAAAGCTGATAGGATGGCTAAGTGCTATATTTTGGCTTCTATATCAAATGTGCTTCAGACTCAGTATCAAGCTATGAACACCGCCTATGATATGATGCATAATCTTAGGAAACTCTTCGGGCACCAGAGTCATCCTGCTAGGTCGAAGGGCATGTCTGTACTGATGAACACCAAAATGGCTGAGGGCATTTCCGTAAGAGAGCATGTCCTTAGGATGATGGACCAACTCAATGACTTGGAAGTTCTTGGAGCTGAAATCAATGGGGAAACCCAAGTCGATATCATACTCCAAAACTTGCCTAGGAGTTTTGAGCAGTTTTGCCTGAACTACGATATGAACAAACATTTGTACACATTGGCGGAACTTCTGACAGAACTTGTGGTGGCAGAAGAACTATTTTGTAGACCTCCTCAGGTTCATGTTGCTAAAAATGCTACTCATCCCAGGCCAAAAGGCGGTAGGAATAAAAAGAAGCAAGGAAATTCAGCACAAGTGAACCAAGTGAAAGCAAAGGCTGGTGCGGTCAAGAAGCCTAGAGGCAAGTGCTTCAAATGCAAGCAGCCGGGACACTACAAGGCTGACTGCCCTCTTCTGAAGGGGAACAGGAACAGTAAGTCTTATATACTGGTTGTTGAATCATGTTTAGTGGCTATATCTGCTGACACTTGGTGTGTAAATACGGGAGCCACTGACCATGTCTGCAATTCTTTGCAGGGGTTCCACCAAACCCGACAGCTTAGTGATGGCGAGATCACCATACTCATGGAGAATACTGCAAGAGTAGCGGCTGTTGCAGTGGGAGACGTCTATTTATTTTTCAATAAGAATAAAACTCTTATTTTGAGGAATAGTCTTTATGTACCTCATTTTAGAAAGAATTTAATTTCGGTTTCTAAATTATTTTTGGATGGATATTCTGTTTCTTTTAATGACAAGGTTGTTATAAGAAAAAATATAATTATTATCTGTGATGGTGCATTGATAGAAAATTTGTATACTCTTAATTCAATTTCTCTCACAGTGCAACAAATTGAATTGAATAATACATCTACTAATAAGAGAAAAGAACCTTCGAAAATAAACCAAACATATCTTTGGCATCTAAAACTGGGTCATATTAACTTGAGTAGGATTCAAACGTTGATAGCTGATAGACCTCTGAGTTCATTAGTAGTGGAAAATTATCCAACTTGCGAATCCTGTTTGGAAGGAAAAATGACCAAAAGACCTTTTAAGGAAAAGGGGTATAAAGCCAAAGATCTATTGGAATTAGTTCATTCCGATTTATGTGGTCCTATGTCTGTCCAGGCAAGAGATAGTTATGAATACTTTGTCACTTTTATTGACTATTATTCTAGATACGGATATATTTATTTGATGCGCCGTAAGTCTGAGTGCTTTGATAAATTCAAAGAGTACAAGGCTGATGTGGAAAAGCAACTTGGAAAATATATCAAGACACTACGATCAGATCGTGGTGGCGAATACCTCTTGGGAGAGTTTAGGAATTATTTATCGGAGGAAGGGATTGAATCCCAATTGTCTGCACCGGGCATACCCCAGCAGAATGGTGTAGCGAAAAGAATGAATGGGACTCTTATGGAAATGATAAGATCAATGATGAGTTATTCGGAATTACCTAACTCGTTTTGGGGATATGCTTTAGATAAAACAACTTACATCCTGAATTTAGTACCTTCTAAATCAGTAGCTTCCACACCCATCGAATTGTGGACCAAGTGAAAGTCTAGTCTCAAGCACTTTCAGATTTGGGGTGCTCCGGCACATGTGCTGAAGGTGGATGCTGATAAGTTAGAATCTCATACAGATGTTTGTCTGTTTGTAGGGTATCCTAAAGGAACGAGGGGTGGTTTATTTTATAGCCCTAAGGACCAAAAGGTGATTGTTAGCACGAATGCCAGATTTTTGGAAGAGGATTATGTAATGAACCACAAACCCATGAGTAAAATTGTTCTAGAAGAAGTAAGAGGGAGAACACCAAACATAATACCAACTGTACAAGAGGATATACCACATGACATTGCACCGCGTGTCACACCTGATACATAATTTACCTGCGGAGCCTCGTCGTAGTGGGAGGGTTGTGAGACAACCAGATAGATTTATGGAATTGGGAGAGACTTCTGACTTGGTCCCTGGTGAACATGAAATTGACCCATGGAATTACAACGAGTCACTGCAAGATCAAGATGCTCAATTATGGCAAAAAGCAATGAAATCTGAAATAAAATCCATGTATTCTAATCAAGTCTGGGAGCTTGTAGAACCACCCGATGGTGTAAAAGCTATTGGATGCAAGTGGGTCTATAAAAGAAAAAGAGGATCTGACGGTAAGGTGGAAACCTTTAAGGCAAGGCTTGTTGCTAAAGGATATACTTAGAAAGAAGGAATAGATTATGAGGAAACCTTCTCGCCTGTGGCCATGCTTAAGTCAATCTGGATTCTTTTGTCTATTGTTCCTCATATGGATTATGAGGTATGGCAAATGGATATCAAGACAGCTTTCCTAAATGGAAGTCTTGAGGAAAACATCTATATGAAGCAACCAGATGGATTCATTGTAAAGGCCGAAGAGCATCTTATATATAGGCTTAATAGGTCCATTTATGGATTGAAACAAGCTTCAAGATCATGGAACATCCGTTTTGATGAAGTAATCCAGTCATATGGATTCATTCAATGTCCAGATGAATCATGTGTGTACAAGAATTGTGACGGAAATGTAGTGGTATTTCTTATACTCTACGTGGATGATATTCTTCTCATTAGAAACAATGTAAAGGTATTGTCGGGCGTAAGGGTATGGCTTTCCAAGCAGTTTGAGATGAACGACTTAGGAGAAGTCAGACATATTCTTGGGATTAAATTAATAAGGAATCACAAGAAAAGAATGTTGTGCTTATCCCAAGCTTCATACATTGATACAATCCTGGCTCGTTTTAGCATGCAAGATTCCAAGAAAGGTTTTCTACCTTTCAGACATGGAATACCTCTATCTAAAGATATGTGTCTAAAGACACAACAAGAAATAGAGGAAATGAAGCTGGTACCTTATGCTTCGGCAGTAGGAAGCCTCATGTATGCTATGCTATGTACGAGACCGGATATCTGTTATGCTGTGGGCATGGTCATTAGGTATCAAAGTAATCCAGAACAAGGACATTGGACTGCGGTAATGCATATTTTGAAGTACCTACGAAGGACTAGAAATTATGTGCTGATGTACCGGGCAGATACTTTGTTACCTTTGGGTTATACTTAATCAAATTTCTAGTCAGATAGGGATGCTAGTAAATCCATCTCGGGTTATGTGTATACTCTTGGAGGAGGAGCCACAATATGGAGGAGTGTAAAGAAGAAATGTGTTGCGGACTCCACCATGGAAGCTGAATATGTAGCAGCCTCTGAGGTAGCTAAAGAAGCGGTATGGCTTAGGAACTTCTTAATGGACTTGGATGTGATTTCTAGTTTACCCATAGCGATCACAATTTATTGTGATAACAATGGTGCAGTAGCAAACTTGAAGGAACCACGAGCCCATAAGGCGAGTAAACACATTGAGCGCAAGTACCACCTGATACGAGACATCATTAAAAGAGGGGAGGTCGTTGTCGCTAAGATTGCATCAGAGGATAACCTAGCTGATCCTTTTACAAAGAGCCTTCCAGCGAAAGCGTTTGATGGGCATATAGAAGGAATGGGGATTAGATGCATGTCAGTAGATATGGCAGCGTAGTCTTTTGGTAGAAGTCGGAGATTGTTAGATTGTATACTAAAAGTCTGGCTTTTGTTTGAAACAATGTTTTAACAATTTATTTGAAATGAGAATCATATGATCAAACGTTTTGCATATTATAATTTATTTATATATTTGTGCAAAAGTCCATTTATTTTATACTGTAGATAATATGTTGTGCGAAAACACGCGGAAGATCATATTATCGATTTTTTTTATAAAGTATAAATAGATTCTCGCAACACCGAGATAGACGGGGACTATCTATTGGGATGGTTGTAGTGTGATTTGGTATTAGTTTGTCTGGACTATAGAATCACATTAGTATGCTTTATGTGTATTGAGCAGGACCGCCTGAGATCGTTCGATTTGTACTATCTATATAAGAGAACTTGATCTCAGTTATTATGGATGTTCGTGCTCTTAATCCCTATACAATAATCTCGACACGTAAGGCAGTATATATTTCTTTGATTCATCAATAGGTGAGATTTACTTGTATTAAATCAACAAACTCGGTGAGTTGGGAAGTAGTGCTGTCTCTATGGTGTGCTGTTGATTATAGAAGAAATCCGTGTCCAACATAGGTTGATGATGTCCCCTTGAGGAGCTCATAAGGATTATCATGTAAATCTTGCAAGTGGATTAATTCCGGCATGATAATAAGGTTGAGTAGTACTACTCTCGGATGAGATATTAATTAATTTGAGTTGTCAGTAACTTAATTAATTAATGGGCATTGTATATCTTAAACATGGAGAGACTGTCGGGCTTATAATAAGAAGGAGCCCATAACGTAATTATGGGAGCGGCAGTGCAGTAATAATATTTTAGTGGACTATATTATTATTATTGGACTTAAGTATAAGCTTTGGGCTAAGCTTGGATACTTAAGCCCAATGGAGGCTCAACTCCAATTTCTCCTCCTGGTCCCTGCTGTAGCCCATATATAAGTTATCTCAGCTTCCTGGTATCCTTACTCTGCGCCGTTTTCAACATGAGAAAGAGGAGAGAAAGCAGATTGAGAAGATCCTGAAGATCGTCACCCACACGACTTCAGGATTGAACTTGGGGAATACAGTAGAAGATCAAGAGGTTGTTCTCTACAGTTCTTCAACAACATACCCTGGTGAAAGGTAATGTAGACTTTGATTTATTGCTTCCGCTGATCTAGTTTACATGGAATCCTAATGGTTCACACTAACCAAACGATCGAATGCCAACACCGGGAACACACAAGTTTTAACATTTTTGTTATAGTTTAAAATTATGTAATCCATTCTTATTCTAGTTGGATTTGTAGAATTAGATTATATAAATTTTACTTTCACTTTGCAAACATTATATTCTACTATCTCACACACATGTTACTCCACACATTTTGACATAAAGTTAAATGGCGAACTGATGCAGTGTAGCGTATGAACAAATGAAGAACACATGATTAATCATAAATGTGTGAGTTCTATTGATACTACATACTACGGAATGAACGCATAAAAAGGGATGAAACCTATTCTTACAATCTAAATTTGTCCATGACATTATTACAATAGTTTTATTTATACTTGGGTATATTCTAACTTACTAAAATTACTCCTTAATCAAAGATTGGAGAAAAGGCCACAACAACTAACTAGGCAAGTCTACGGGCTTAAGACTTGTCTCAAAAGTCGCTCATGTTTATTTAAGAACAATAATGCGGCTTCGTCTTCATCATTTTTCCTGTCCTCAGAACGATTCACCCTCAAATCAAAATGGGCTTAGTCTCCAAATAAATTATCTATAGCAAAAGGAACTAGATGTTTGACATTACACTTCTGATGTATGAATTGTGACTCAGAAGGCGTAAATGAAAAGCATTTGGATTAAATTTCTTAATGATTTCCAATGGACCAATCTTTCAAGACTTCAACTCATTGTATTCATGTGGTGGGAATCTATTATTCATTAACACTGCCCACACAGTCTTCAACATTAAAGTGCACATCACAACGGTGCATATCCGCAGCTGATTTGTGACGCTTGTTTGCTTCTTCCAAACGGGCAGTCGTCTATACATGTATAGATGCAAATCACGAACAATCTTCTATGTATGATGTTCAATAGGATGAACACTCAGTAGTGTTAACACATCAATCGGAGAGTAGGAATGATTCAATAATCAACCTGAAATGGATATAAACCAGAGTTGCGATTAGTGGCTAAATTGTGGAAAAATTCAGCTTGTGAAAGTTTGACATCCCAAGAGACAGCGAAGCAAATTTCTCAATGATCAGTTTACAACTTTAGTTTGTTTTGCAGATTAACCACTACAAAAATGAAACTCTATGTGCATCATATGCCAAAGTGAATGCAAAAAAGACTTAAGAATCGAGTGTTTCGATCGAAAATAATAGATAGAGGCAGCCCATGTAATTTGTATATCTCTCGAAAAAATAAGTGAGCCACATTAACAATGTCGCAACGCGTCTACAAGGGATGAAGTCAGCCCTTTTTTAGAAGCAATCGACAATAACAAAAATTGAGTCACTACCCCATTATGTTTGTGACAATCTAAAGACGAAGTGCATGCTAATAGCATTCCACGGATGAGATGGAACAGGCAAAGGACGATATAATCCAGCATTTGAGGCTGTGCCTTTTGAAACTTGACAAACTCTTCATCTAGCAACAAAATGAGACATCTATTTTCTAGATGTAGGCCAATAATAGCGTCGTAGCAACATATTAACAGAACAATCTCTCCAGCGTGGCCAGCTCAATGAATTTCAGAAATTAAGAGAGCTTGTAAGTTAAAGCTCGGAATGCATAAACTCAGGCCACAAAAAATTACCTATATTAAATAATGTGTATTCTGAATCCATGGAGGATTGCAGACATTGTAGTATAGGTGCAAAAAATGGGTCTTTCTCATATAAAGATTCAAATTCTTGAAATCCTGGCACGACAATGTGCATATATGTGAGTATGCATGCCCTTCGACTTAATGCATCGGCAACTCAGTTTGTTGTCCCATACTGGTGCTTATAAATAATAAATATAAATTGTTGCAAATATGAAGACCATTCAGCATGACGAAATGAGACGTTGTCTTGAGTTGCAAGATGTTTCAAGGACTCATGATTTGTGTAAAGAACAAATTCACAGTGAAATAAGTAATGCTCCAATGTCGGACTGCTTGGACAACTACGTAGAATTCTAGGTCGTATGTGTTATAGCGAGAGCGAGCCCCCATAACCTTTTCACTAAAGTAAGAACCCACCCAGTCGTCTCCCTTGACTGAGCATGGATCTAATCCCAATTTTAGAAGCATTACAATGTAGTTCAAATGGTATGAAAAATTTTGGAAGTACTAATAATATAGCATGTGTGTGCTTCTCTTTAATTAAAGCAAAAGAAGAAATTGCTGCCTCTTTGTCCATTGAAATATTTTCCCATGCATAGTATCTGTATTGGGTACCATGAGAGCACTGGAATGTGGGATGAGTCGGCGATAGAACGATGCCAGTCCATGAAAACTTCAAGTTTCCTTCAGAATACTTGATGAAGGCCAATCTCTAATTGCTGCCACTTTATCTTAGTTCACCTCTATTCCCATTACTGAAATTTGATAGCCAAGAAATAACATTGAATCCTTGAAAAAATAACAATTTGAAGGAGAGGCGAAGCATTTTTCCTCACACAAAATTGAGAAAACATCTTTTAAATCATTAACGTATTGTTCTTTAGTCTTGCCATGTATGAATATGTCATCAAAATAAATAACGACACATGTTCCAATCAAAGATCGTAGAGATTGATTCATGACACGCATGAATATGCTTGGAGCATTAAATAATCCAAACGGCATTACAAGCCTCTCAAATAAACCTTCTCTAGTTTTGAACACAGTTTTCCATTCGTTCCTAGGATGAATCCTTATCTGATGATATCCACAGTGGAGGTCCAATTTACTGAAAATCATTGCCCCACTCAACTGATCGAGTAAACCATCTAATTGAGGAATTGGGAAACGGTATCTAATAGTGATTTTATTCACCTCTCAACTGTTTATGCACATACTCCATTGGTCGTTCTTTTATAGAATAAGGATAGCAGGCACTGCGCAAGGGCTTAAGCTCTGTCGAACATGCCCCTTCTGTGGTAAGCCATGTACTTGTCAATGTAGCTCTTCATGTTCCTTCGGACTCATTTGGTAATGTGGGCTATTTGGATGAAGGCTTCCGGGGATAAAGTCAATCTTATGTTGTATATCCCTTAGAGATGGTAAAGCATTCGGGAGATCTTCGGGGAACACATCAGAGAATTCTTCCAAAAGAGAGTGCACAACTATAGAGTTTGCGGTAACTGTATCAAGAGTTTCATGAGTAAGCAACATGGTGTATTTTCCATGTCACGTACAAAATCACCATGTGAGAGGAATGAAATTGGGCCGTCAAGTGTAGATGATGGTTGTAAAGGCACTGACGGAACAAGCTTGTATTTTATTCCTAATAAAACATAATATGAATTTTGTCGACCATCATGAATGACCGCCCTATCAAATTACCATGGGCGTCCCAATAATAGATGACAAACATCATATATAAGGACAACATCACACCATACTTGATCTACATAGTTAGCCCCAATAGTAAAAAAAACTAATACTCTCCAATCAACAGTAATTTTATTGGACCATTCAAGCTATGCCAAATTATAGGGAGTGGAATGCCATTTCGGAACAAGTTTTTATTTATCAAACACCAGAGATGCAATCACATTTTCACAATAACCAGAATCAATTATAATCTTACATACCTTGCCAGCAATTGTGCATGTAGAGGCAAACAACATATTTCGCTAAATTGCAGCATTAGATGTTTTTGGTGTCAAACAGCTTTGTCGAGTAACTAATGCTATCCCCTTATCACCAATGAGTATTTCTTCTTGTTGTGCTACAAGAGAATGTCTTCTAAATTAAGGAGATTATGGTAATTAACTTCTTCATCGACGTCGTCCAAAAAAGACCTCTGGATCCGCGATGAGGATAATTTGCACGTAAGTGTTCTATTTTCCATAGCCAAAACACAGCCTAGGACAAGCAAAAGAACCCATAGGAGGTCCTACATTAGGACGAGTTGTGTCGGAATTTTTTTCCAGTGAGCAGGTTGTGGGTGTGTAGTATGGCGATTAGAGGAACCTAGATAGGAGGCTCCGGGATGACGTACAAGTTGTTGTTCATACAATAAGACCCGTTGATGTGCTTCTACTACAGTAAGAAGAGCAAGCATGTTTAACACATCTTGGAATGGCAGGCGTAAGCCCCCAATATATCGTGTGATCACTTGATCCTTTGTTTCTGCTAGATCAACGCGGGCAAGTGATCGTTAAAACTCCTCTGTATATGCATTCACTAATCGAGATCCCTGCCGAAAATGCTGCAATTTTTGATAAAGTGTTCAGGAGTAATTGAATGGTAGAAACTTTGGACGGAGATGTTTGGTAAATTACTCCCAAGTTGTGATCTTTGATTCACATTGACGTTGGCGAATGGCCTTGAGTTGTGACCACTAAGCAGCTGCACGCCCACGTAATCGTCTGCCCATGTAATCGTGTGCTTACCAAGACAATGAGCCAATCTAAAGAGGCATTTGGATTCATTCTACCTATGAACTCTGGGAGTTCAATCTTTAATCAAAATTCACATTTATTTCCATCACCATGCTGATGATCAAAATGACCTACTAGACAGGTAAATGGGTTATCAATTGTTGCCTCATCATTAGATGAATCTGATAGGTCGGGGATCGGAGCAGCATTAGGTGCATGATTATCTTAACTATTAGGATTTGCACCACCAAGTATAAAAGCAGAAAGTTGGCGCAACAACTTTCCTTGTAGTTGTAGTTGTTGTGTTTAAGTATCCAAATATTGTTCGAGATGATTGTTACATGGTGGCATAGTTCAGGATTGAACACCGGATTGTGATACCAACTAATGCAGCGTAGCGTATAAACAAACGAAGAACACACGATACATCATAAATACAGATTCTGTTGATGCTATGTATATACTATGGAATGAACGCATAAAAAGGGATGAAACCATATTCTTACAATCCAAGTTTGTCCATGATATTATCATATTAACTTTATTTATACTGGGATTTATTCTAACTTACTGAAATTACTCCTTAAGAAAAAGCCATAACAAACAATTAGGTAAGCCTATGGGCTTGAGATTTGTCAATAAAAAATCGCTCATGTTAATCTAAGAACTACAATGCAGCTTAGTTTCCATCACAAACACTTCTGCAAGTTAGGTTTATATATATATATATATATATATATATATATATATATATATATATATATATATATATATATATATATATATATATCTTGAAAATGGGTCAAAAAAGTCAAATGGGTTATCTCACGCTTTTTGTTTCCTCCTCTTTTTCTCTCCACGTAGAATCACTTGCAAGTTGGGCCATCCTCATCTTCTCTCCACCATACTCCTCTTTCTCTCACCACATATACATACACGCACCCTCTTTCTGATCCTATTTTAGTCACTAAGGAGGTGATTTACAAAAATATCTGCTAATTCATTTACAAGAAGCCTATGTTTTCTATCTAATCGAGAAAGTGGGAATTAATAAAACCACTTGAGAATCATGGAATTGGACAACCAGAGGTGGCAGAGATTGGCGGAAGAGGAGGATGAGGCAGTGGCATCCCTCAACACCACTATCCAGCGGCTGAGAGAGAATGTCGTTGGCACCGACGTAGGGGTCGCGAAATCATGGTGCTGTGTGTGGGGAGGAGAGAAAGAGAGAGGGGAGAAGGAGAGAGAGAAAGGGTGAAGGGGATGAGGTGCACTTTTTATACTTGGTACTTCTCTCACACTATTCATACTTGTTTATTCATAGATTTTCTTGATTTTGATTATGCTTAGAATGTTAATTATTTTATTCATCAATGAGTACAGTACTCCTAAAATTTAAAATGGAGACATTCAAAAGATTATTTATAGTTTTTCTTAAGTTGGAAGTGAACAATCATTAGAAGTTATAAGTGATTAGTCATTAGTTTCTATAATTAATTAGTTGTTATACATAATTTGGGGATTTGGTCAACAACTTTTTATGTTACTCATTTCTATTTGTTACTCTTTATAATAAATTGGGTTATTATGAACAAGCTTTTAGATTACTCTATATATTAATTTGTTTATGTTATATTCTGTTTTGTTAACAACTTTTTAGGTTACTCATTTTTATTAAATGAATTACTCTTTAAAATAATTTGAGTTATTATGAACAAGCTTTTGAATTACTCTTTATATTGATTTGTTTAACAATATTATGTTTCGTCAACAACTTTTTAGGTTATTTTTTTATTAATTGAGTTACTCCTTATAATGATTTGGGTTACTATGAACAAGCTTTTGGATTACTCTTTATATTGATTTGTATATGTTTTATTCTGTCTGGTTAATAATGTTAATTTTTTTATTTATATATTGAATTACTCTTTATAAATAATTGAGTTACTCTTTGATTTGAAACTCTGATTTACTAAAAATTAAAGCGTCAGTAATAAGAGAGAAAATTTTCTCTTTGAATAATGTCAAATTGGATACACAGATATAGATATTATTGCTGAATTAGATTGTTAGACTTCACACTGCATATGAGATAGAGAGAGGGTGTGTGTGTGTAAGAGAAAAAGAGAGTGATGTGTGAGTGAGAGAGAGAGGGAGAGAGGGTGGGGACCTTGAGAATGAAAAAGTAAAATGAGAGGGACAACAATTCCACTCAAGTATATAAGATAGGTGTGAGATAAAAAGATTGAGTGTTTGTGTGTAAGAGAAAGAGAGAGTGAAGTGTGTATTAGAGAAAGGGTGGGGATCTCGGGAAAGAAAAAATAAAATGAAAATTGATAGATTGGGATCTGATTCTACCAAATATTTAGTAGGACCGGTCCTACCCCAAGTCTCTCTCAAGTTAAAATCTATCTTCCTTAAACCTATTCAAAACAAATATATATTCGAATTTACTAAATCCATCTATTTCCTTATTTCTACTTAAACCCAAAACGATACCTTAGATCTTAAATCAATTTAATCTCACCCTTACATTTAAATTTAAAAAAAATTAAAACAAAATATACAAGTACGATAACCCTAAGTTTAACTTATAAACCCTAAGGTGCATGGGTATTCACTTTTTTTCTCACAACCCTAAGGTGCATGGGTGTTCACTTTTTTTCTCACAAGAATGATGTTTCACCCTCAAGTATCAAGAGATTTATCGTATTATCCAATAAGTGGACCAAGTTAAATGTCGAACCCACGAGATAGTATCAGAGTGACAAAAAGTTGAAATTATGACTCTTTTATATAAGATTCCCAAGTTTTTGAATTACTTGATTAACTACTAAACTGATAACTAATAAATAATTAAAATAAAAATAATAATCAGTTGGTAATTAGAGCCAGATTCTCGATGTTGGATTCGAGATTTTAAGTGGTTTATGATACATTTTATGATGATCAGTCATCGTATGAAGATGATACTAAGCAGATCTACCAACAAAATGATTTGTTGGTGTCCAATCCGGTATACTATGGACCACCAATATTCGATGAAGAAGTCAAATTTGTTGATGGTGGCCCACCAATCTTCGATGAGGAATATGGTAAAGTTTTCTACCGTGGCTATGATGGCTCACTGATAGGGGTTTTCTCAACACACAAATTAATCCTCAAGTATAAGGATATCAATTGTAGTCACGAAGATGACCAAGTTACAATATCGAACCCACGGGATGGATAAATATCAATTTTGTAATCTTCTAGTATATTTTAGACTATGTTGGTAATTATAAAGGTTTAATGGATAGTAACTTCTAATCGAAATAACAAAAGAAATAGCAAAAGTAGAGAGAAGTGAGTTGTGATCAATAAGAATGATAGGTAGTTCGTTAGGTCATCCAGTTTCACTAGCAATTCATATTTTCGTGTGATGGTGTCCGACTCTGCCCTGTGGTTTGTGGACGCATCACTAGACCATGCAAGTTTACTCTACAGACACAAGTAAATATGCGCTTGACACGTGTGAATAACATCGGAGCAAGAGATATGCTTCACCCCCCTTTCTAGGTACTATCATAATCAATTATCTTCTACGTCTAGAATCTAACCCGATTTGATCTCTCTTTTTAGGTACTATAAAGTTATACTCTTCATCCTATTCATCAACCCGAATTCAATTCAATTCATGAATATTCATATAAGACAGTTCTAATAATACTTCGGAATCCCTTCACTTAGAATTATAACGATAAACCCTGCTCAGTAGTGAACGCACTCAATCAATAACCATGTCATGTATTCAGACTCTACACAACGATCATTGATGCACAAAACGACTATGAGTATGGATTAAATATGCAATCTTATATAAAACAAACCACAGGTAGTGTTGTACGGAGTTTTACACACGAAACACGAATTACATCATGAAACTTTCATAACCCTAGAACTACCAAGGTGGTTCTAGCCCATGATTGATCTAGGAACAATCATGGTTAGATTAATCATTCTTACTTGAACCTTCAGAGAACCTCTGTCACAGCCCTCCGGATGGATCACCACCTCTACTCTTGTCTCTCCTACGATTGACGATCAAAAAGCTCCCTTTATTCTCTGTATGAGCCTCCTTTTATACTTGTAATCACGTCTCTAGGGCTTGGAATGGGCTTTCCAAGTGATCTCACGCGTTTCGGCCTCGAAAATCCGGATAAGGTAAGTTCTCGCACACAGGTTTGACCACGTCAAGCAGGTCGAACCCCGAGCCACAGGTCGAACCCCAGGTCGAACCCCACTACTGGAAGAATTCTGCACAGGTTCAACCTTCTGGACAGGTCGAACCACTTAGGCCTTGGTCGAACCCCAGGTCGAACCTCAGCACTGGACAACTCTTGCTCCCGATTCGACCAACTGGCAAGTCGAACCCCAACGTCGTGGTCGAATCCTCCTTCTTGCAAACTGGTTTGACCATGGTTCGACCTGATGGCCAGGTCGAACCAACTGAGTCGTGGTCGAACCCATCTCTATATGTCCAGCAACGTTGGTTCGACCTGCTGGAGAGATCGAACCCTCCTCCAGCCAGGTCGAACCCACCTACTTCTTGGGCGGTTCGCGTGGCTTCGACTCCGTCTCTTCGATTCTTGGCTCTTTCACTCCGTTTTTGCTAAGAAAACACTCAAATAGCTCCACTAACACCTGATTCATGCTATTTCACAATATATATAGGTTTTTCACCTATTTCCACATCAAAACTCTCCAAAACTAGCACAAAACATAGCGCCAAACTTGTGAATTTACACACTCATCACTCACCAATCTTCGATGAAGAAGATGGTGGAGTTTTCTATGGTGGCTATGTGGTTCTATAACAATAAATTTTATATTTATAATGAAATAAATACAAATTGAGTACAAAGATAATTTTAGATGAATTTAATTTGGAGAATATGTAAATGGGTTACAATCTCTAATCAATCCTCTGATTCTTCTCTCGAACCAATTTGGCTTGACTTGACTTGTGTGTTTAACTTTGATTTCTTTGACTGGAGTGTACGCTGACTGTGTTGACATCATGTGTATTGAGATAGATCTTCAAACGAAGCTTGTCCGAGCTCGAGTGTAGTCTTGAACGTTGACCCAGAGACGTTGAACTTTTATTCAGATTGAACGTTGACTAAGAGCTTTCCACGAAGAACACTTGATTTGAGGGACTTGAACCCTTGATCCCGCATTGGCGGTCGTTCATGCTTGAAGCTTGAAGATGCTTTGAGGCTTGAAGACTTGAAGTTTTGTTGAAGATCTTGAGCTTGAAGCTTTGGAAGCTTGAAGACTTGAAGCTTTGTTGAAGATCTTGAGCTTGAAGCTTTGGAGGCTTGAAGACTTGGAGATCCTCGCTTGAAACTATGAAGATTCGAAGATTGCTTGAAGGCTTAAAGATCTTCATTCATTCTTTGCTTGAAGACTTGAAGATCCTCGAACGTTCTTCGCTTGAAGCTTTGAAGACTCGAAGATCGCTTGAAGACTTGAAGATCCTCGAAGGCCTTGAGCTTGAAGACTTTGAAGATGCTTTGAAGATCGCTTGAAGACTTGAAGATCCTCGAACGTTCTTTGCTTGGAGCTTCGAAGACTTAAAGATCACTTGAAGTTCTTCGTTCATTCTTTGCTTGAAGCTTCAAAGACTTGAAGATTTGAGGAAACGCTGCTCGTGTTCTCGATCTCTTCAAGAGCGTCTCATCTTTGGCTGCTCGAATGTATGTCCAAATGAATGGAAAAGATCCCTTTATATAGGTGAGGGGTGGAGTCATGGCTATTTGGGCCTTACTTTACGGGCTTGGGCCTCCAATTCGCTAGACTATAATTGGGCCTATTTTACTTGGGACTGATTTAATTTATCTGGACTTATTTGATTTGGGTCTGGCCTCATTTGACTTGGGCTTAATTGACTTGGATCAAGCCTCATTTAATTCAAGCCTATTTAATTTATTGGGCTCAACTTAA
This sequence comes from Pogostemon cablin, assembly GCA_023678885.1. Classification (NCBI taxonomy): domain Eukaryota; kingdom Viridiplantae; phylum Streptophyta; class Magnoliopsida; order Lamiales; family Lamiaceae; genus Pogostemon; species Pogostemon cablin. The sequence continues at coordinate 22,031,850 of CM042971.1, forward strand.
TTATCAATTATTTATTAATTTACTTTAGGAATTAATTTATTTAAATTCCAAAATAAATTAATATTTAATCAATAACATCCACGTATCGCCATTTAATTGGACTGTAAAATTTTAATTGCTTACAGGTTCACCTATCTTTGATGAAGAATATTCAGAAGAATATAATGACGACGATAGCCCACTAATTTTATCACACCAGGTCATCAGGCTATCATTCGGGCGATACTAGAAGAGTTTTGATCGATGTGTTCAAAGGAGAGTTGAGGCTGAGGGTGAATGATAAAGAAATTATCTTCTCTTTGAACAAGGCAATGCAGTGGCCTATAGAACAGCCGCAAGTCAAGTTTATGGAAGTAGTAGATGAGATTGTGGATGATGACCTGCCTTTGATCCTGTCTAAGGATCCTGTTGAAATATGCATAAGCGAATCTCTTACTTTACCTACAACTAATGATACTTTACTTGAGGATTAATTGGAGTGCGTAAAATACGCTTATCAAGTTTTTGAAATAATCAAGTATTTCAAGATAGAAGGCAAGTAGTATAAGGTAATCCAGTCAATCATATAAGTTAACTTTCTAGACCCAAAACTCATATTCATTCAGACATTTATATGAATGATCACTCAAGCATACTAAACCACTTTGATCAAATGAGATTTAACAATTACAAGTAATAGAAAATCTTAAGATCAAATTAGTAAATAACTTATATTTCCTTTCTAAATACTTATGCTGCTAAGAAGTTCTCTTTCAAAGTACTTATGCATCAACATATTTTCCTAATAGGTACTACAAAATTTAAATTTGCAAATATCCACAACCCTTTATTCCCTTTTAAGCGATTCATGCAAAATTTAATGTAATACCAATCTTTTATAGATACTAAAAGAATTGGATTTAGGACTTTCATACCAAATATTTCTACAATGATATTTTGCAAGATTATCAGATTTCTAAAATTGAGTGTCTAATATTAAAAGCTATATAGATTAATCTCGTTCAGTTACCATAGTGACAAATACAATTATTATAATTCGAGCTAACTTCATGCATTTATAATCGAAACAAGAATTAAGAAGTAAGAACACAATTATAGTAGTCTTAAGAAATGATTTGAACATTTAAAACCTTAACACTATCAAAAGAAACTTAGCTCATGGTATTACAAGTAACAACCATGTTTGTGGAAAGAAAAAAACTTACCCATGAGTTTAAAAATTATATAGCAGAAAGGAAATAGAAGAAAGATTCTCGTAGTAGTGTAGTCCTTCCTTTATGCTTCCGTCCTTCTTAGGAATCTCATCTCCTTATCAAGTAGATAAATACTCTTTTAAATCCTCTCCGATGATGGATGACTTATGATGGTGAAAGTGAAAAGATGAAAGTGGCGATGGAAAGTGTGCATGAGGCGATGAATTTGATGTGTGAGATGTGTATGCATTTATAGGTATGAGAAGAGAATAAAATAAGCCGTATGATGTATGACATTTTGAAAAATATGGAAAAAGATAATCACGGAAGATATGGAGGTATAAATGATAAGGAAATTACTTAGCCTCCAAATAAATGGGAAATATGGGGGTAATTTTTGAAATTTCCATCAGCAGGTTGCGTGGCATCCCGGCTTTGGGTATAATTTAATTTGTTTATATCTTATTTTATGTAATATGAACTTTTTAAATTTGTGTTGTGGCTCGGTTGAATTCTAACAACACTTTGTAGGATTCTTCTTTAATTGATCATGTAACTAATTTGAATAATTTTAAAAGCACTCTATAATTCTATTATAAGAAGATTTTTTCAAGTTCTTAAGTCTTAAGTTTTAAATAATTCATATTTTTTTAATTTTTTTAAAAGAGAAAAAATAACTTCTTTCAAGTATTATTAATATTCATTTTTTAAGAATATTTTTTATATTATAATTATAATTCACCCATATAATAATATGTGAGTTGCAAATTTGAAAACCTAACCTTATTTTTATGGGAGACTTACTCTTAGGTACAATACATATTCTATTATTATTACTAGATACGTGGACTCAAAATTATTACTATTAGGCACTGTAACAATAAAATTTATATTTATGATGAAATAAATACAAATTGGGGTACAAAGATAATCCAGACGGATTTAATTTGAAAGAGTATTTAAGCAGGTTACAAATCTCCAATCAATCATTTGATTCTTCTCTCGAACCAATTTGGCTTGACTTGACTTGTTGACTTGACTTTGACTAGAGTGTGTGTTGACTGTATGTTGACTGTGCTGACTGTGTTGACAGTGTGTGTTGAGTTGGATCTTCAGATGAAGCTTGTCCGAGCTCGGATGTAAAGTTTTGTGACATTGATCCGGAGGCATTAAGTCTTTATTCGGATTAAACGTTGATTGGAGAGAATGCCGGATTGGAAGGGCTTAACACTTTTATCTCTGATTGGAGGTGGTTGGCTGGAAGAATACCGGATCGGAGGAACTTAACATCTTTATCTCTGATTGGAGGCGGTTGGCTGAAATAATATTGGATCGGAGGGGCTTGACACCTTAATCTCTAATTAGAAGCTGTTGGCTGGAAGAATATTGGATCAAAGTGGCTTGACACCTTGATCTCTGATCGGAGGCTGTTGGCTGAAAGAACGCCGATCGGAGGGGCTTGGCACCTTGATCACTGATCGGAGGTTGTTCTTGACTTGAAGATACTTGAAGATCTCAAGGGAGTACTGCTCGTATTCTTGATCTCTTCAGAAGCGTCTATGTTTTCAGATATTTTAGTGTGTCTGGAATGAATGGAGAAGGGCTCCCTACATAGGTGAAGGGTGAGGATGCCCCATATATAATTCGCAATTTGATTGGTTGATCCTTGATTTGACCTGATTCTGCGGGCTTTGGCTTATTTGACTTGATATGTCCCAATTATCAATTATTATTCACTAATTTATTTTATAAATTTATTTATTTAAATTCCTTAATAAATAAACAATTAATTGATAATTATTACATTAATTTGCCACATATTTTTCTTTAATAGGCAAAAAAATTCAAGTACCAGGTACAAAATTAATTTGTACAATGCTAATTTTATCCCTTCACCAAATTATGTTTAAAATAATAAAGATATATTAATATCCCTAAATTATAGCACAACGATTTCACAAAATATAATCTTTATCTAATTTTCTTGTCATTTTTAATCCACGCCACATTTCAAAATATAATCTTTTTGTAATCTTTTTTTTTCCAGATTTTTTCCCGTGTTTTGTAATATATTTATATCACAATTTATATTTATCTGAATAATATTGCACAACCACTGCATAATATTGCACAACCAGTTATATATTATTGCACAACCCAATCAGAAGAGTTCACTTTCTTATAAAAAAAATAAATGTAATATCAGATTAATAACTATAAATTAGATTGGCGCATAATATCGTTGTACAACACAGTAAAGAGAATCAATATTTTTTGTTAATCTTCATACCATAGTTATATTGTTGCACAACTAATGTACTGCATAATTCGTTAAATATTTTGCACAATTTAATATAATTTGCACAACATAGTTACATTGCTTCACAACTAATGTATATTTTAAATCTTTACAAACAACTATACAAAGGCGTATGGAATTCTTGTGGCTTTTAACTCCAATTGGAGTGGCTGCTCTAATCCTCTTCAACAACTCTCGATTCTCTTTAACAATTCTGGATTCTGATTGTGAGGAAAATTTTCATAAATCAAATGAACTTCATAAATCAATCCTATAAATTACCATCTCCATTGCCCCTTTTGCAACCACTTTTAAATTAAGATCTGGTGAGTATCATCGTTAGGGATTGATGAACCAGATTGGTTGAGCGGCAGCCAAATTGGCAGTGGATCCTTCGTCGATGGCACGTCTGTGGCAAAATCGATCCTTCGATAGTGTCGATGACACGATGTTAGTAGCGGATCCTTCGTCGATGGCACGTCTGTGGCGAAATTGATCCTTCGGCAGATTTGATGACACAATGTGTTGCAGCGTGATGTGTGGTAGACGCAAGTTTACTGCTTATTAATTAGATGAGAAGAGAGTGATGTCTTAAATAAAAAAGTTAGAGAGAAAGGGGGACGCGATAAATTAATTGGCGTAAAAACAGGAAGGTGATCTCATTAATAATAGATAAAATCTAATTTTAAATATTTAATTAATATTAGGATTATATTAGGTATATTATTTCAACTTTTTGTATCTCATAGTAATAAATTTGAACGTATGTAGCTAACAATAATAACACTTCATATGGTGTAATTGAAAGTAATTAATCCTATTTTTATTTATTTTTTTATTAATCGGCTGACTCTACATAATTCGGATTTTTTTAACCACTCTACATCAACACACTGCATCTCAATAATTAAATACTCCCTCCATCCCATTCAAATAGCATCGTTTTACTATATTGTGCGTCCCGTCCAAATTGCACAATTTTTCTCTCTTAGTAAAAAGCGTCCACCAATGTCCCACCACTACCCTCCTTAATCTATATGCAAAAAGCAAATGCACCTATTTTACCTGGGACGGAGGGAGTACATCACAAACAGGGACGGAGCCAGAGTGGGGCCAGGGGCACTAGGCCCCCCTCAATTTTTAAAAATAATTACTATATATGTAATAAAATTTTACTAACTAATATTGTAGCCAAGTGGTTTATACCTTCTCTTCACTAAGGAAGGTCATGTGTTCAACGTTGGAACACCACATTTTTTTTATTTAAAAATATTCTCTCCTCTATTAAGTTTATTTTTTCTTTCCCATCTAATATTTCTATATTTTATTTTATTTTATGTTTTAGTGGAGTTTTTTTTTCTTCCGTAATATTGTGTTTTTATTAATATACTTATAACATATTTTTTTTAATATTTTTATTCTCTTTTAATTAGATGGTATAACATGTTTTCTTTAATATTTTTATATCTCTTTTAATTAAATGATATTCCATTTATACCGAGTATTTATTGCACATTTTTCATTTTAGTCGTCTAGCATATTTTTCACCTTTAATTAATAGTAAGAATAAACTAGACAGCTAACGTATTTCTTACATCTTATTTATAAATTCAAACAACTTTATTATTATTATTTTTTGTCTAAGTTATCCAATTTATCTCCACTTTGTCTTACATTACGCACATAAATCAATTTATTTTAAACCACGTGTGAAAAAAAATGGTATATGAAAAAAATATTTATATGCATATTATTTGGGCCCCTCGACAAAAATCCTGGCACCGTCACTGATCACAAATGAGATTACTTCTCGAGTGAAAATAATAATAATAATAATAATAAAATTTAGGGAGGTATATGCCATTAGACAACATTAGCACCCTTTCCGTAAAAGTCACAAAAATGAACAAAATGGACTGAGTGCCATATGTTGAGTTATTGAGCACGAGATTAGGGAAGCGGGCGCCAAATCTTCTGTTGAGAGGTAGACGCTTGCATACGTTAAGTCAACAATATAACACATGGAAGATAAGTTGGATGATCAACATATAGATCAAGGGTTATGATCGAGTGTTGTAAGAATGGGCTGCCAAGATTAATGGGCTTAGGTATTGAGGATAGCTTGCTATGCAAGTTAAAGAGTCTATATAAGACAATATAAGACAAGATACTACAGTTCATATATCATCCATATATTCCAATAAGATTAGGGTTTATATGAGATCTAAGTTTATTATTCATCGTTGTAATCTTGATCAATAAGATATTCTTTTCCCTTAGTGGACGTAGGCAATTTACCGAACCACTATAATCCTTTGGTGTTATTCATTTTCTTTGGTGTTATTCATTTTCTTTTTTTTCTTTGATTGATTCACAATAATTGACGCCGTCTGTGGGAAACGGGAATAGGGACGATCAAAGAAAGAAGAAGCGAGAAAGTACGGGAAAGAAGGCAAAAACAAGAAGGAATTCACGTTTTTTGAGAGAAGTCCATGCGCAGAAATATTACAGAGGTGCAGAGTTTCAATCGTTGGATCGAGATGAAATTTTGTCAGGATGTTCAGAATTGTTGATCTACATTCTGAATGGTGGAGATCGTTTTTGGTGCTCTATGTTGACGGGAATAAGCCGAAAACCGAAGTCAGATTTTTGAGCGATTCGATTCTGCGCAGCCGTGGTTAAAGGGTTGTTTCTCATAAACCAGCCGTTGGATCGAGCTGTAATTTTAACAGCATGTCCAGGACTTATAGGCGTTGATTCTGGACGTAAAGATCAGGTTCTAAGGTCCCAAGAGTTTTGAACATTGAGCAGCAGTTGGGTTGGTGTTGTTGGTTTCGACGTCAAGGAGTTCACGGAGGATTTCGGAGTGATGATGAAGAAAGCGATGGATGGTCAAGAAAGAAGGTGACTCTTGCAGATTAGCAAGAGGGATAGGGCATCGTTCTTTGGACGGTGGTTCGAAGAGGCAGTTCGAAGAGATGAATTCTTGAAATTCTTCTCGATGGAATGATAAGATCAATGGGGAAAGACCATTGATGGGATTCTTGGAGAATTGTGGGAGTTGGGTCGTAGATTTTAATGTTCACATGCACAATTCGGGAGGGATTCAAGTCAGATTAAAATTGGCCTTTGGCGAGCAACGCTTCAGCAAAGAAATTAGGCGACGCTCGAAAGTGGTCGGAAGCGGCAGCTTCTCTCCATAGGTGATAGACGATAGCTCATTGGCAAAGGATTAGAACCTCATGGTGTGGTGAGGAACTGATGCAGCAGCTGCTCTGCTGAGGTGGAGGATATTGCTCAAGGTGGAGCAATGGTGAAAGGTTACTACTCAATGTGGAGTAATGATGCAAAAGGAGGGTTGCTGTTGTTGTTCCCTTTTAAACAGTAGATGAATTTGCTGAACTCGTTAAAACAGTGGATAAGGGTGGCTGCATCGTAATGTAGCAGGTGGGAGAAGAAGAGTAAGAGCATTGGTGCGGTAATACAAGGTCTAAGGTGGAGTATTGTTGAGAGGTAGATACATGCAAGGTCTAAGGTGGAGTATTGTTGAGAGGTAGACGCTTGCATACGTTAAGTCAACAATATAACACGTGGAAGATAGGTTTGATGATCAACATATAGATCAAGAGATATAGATCAAGGGTTATGATCTAGTGTTGTAAAAATGGGCTGTCAAGGTTAATGGGCTTAGGTATTGAGGATAGCTTACTATGCAAGTTAAAGAGTCTATATAAGACAAGATGCTGCAGTTCATATATCATCCATATATTTCAATAAGATTAGGGTTTATATGAGATCTAAGTTTATTATTCATCATTGTAATCTTGATCAATAAGATATTATTCTCCATTAGGGTTTAGGGTTTATATGAGATCTAAGTTTATTATTTATCATTGTAATCTTGATCAATAAGATATTCTTCTTCCTTAGTGGACGTAGACAATTTGTCGAACCACTATAATCCTTTGGTGTTATTCGTTTTCTTTTCTTTCTTTGATCGATTCACAGCATCTTCTTACAGAGGTACGTTCTAATCTCTCTTCCTCAAATTCTCAGCACCCTCTGCGATATACTTCTCCATTAAAGTGACATAAAAATTGCCCCGATTTTGCTGTCATCGGAATCTTAGAAACCCTCGAGGTGTTGAGTTTCTGCTTCGGAAAGTTGATTTGCGAGGTTTTGCGCTACTGTGCTGTTAAACTTTCTTTGGTATGTATCATACCGTGGCGATAATTTGTATTTAGAATTTTCGACCAATTGTATTGTTTATCGAGGTGGAATGGGATCTGAGGCTTTACCATTTTGATTGTGAGTTGTTATACTGGAATTTGAATTAGGCAGTCTTTTCATTCGCTTGAGAGAATGTATAACTTGGCGAGATGAGCTATGCAAAAGGCAAAACCATTTAACACCGGGCCCAATTCTTTGTATCGGGCCCATGAATTAACCAATGTTAACTACCAAACACCGTATAAGTCTGTATATCATACCTCATTTTCCCTTATTATGGGCTACCAGAGTACTTAGCTGGGGCACAACGAGAAAATCGAGAGGGGGGTAAGAGGAAGGAAAGGATGCCGATAAGCGCAACAATGGTAGGAGCTCTGCTGGGTTTAACAACCCAGATGTACTCAAATGCTCTCCGCAAGCTTCCTTACATGCGCCGTAAGTAAATCCTTCATCCTTAGTTGACTTATTTTTTCCTGAGAAACAAGAAAAAATTTGATTGCGGTATTGCAGATCCGTGGGAGCATGTGTTGGGAATGGGTTTGGGGGTGGTATTCGCGAACCAGTTGGTCAAATTTGACGCAAAGGCTCAGGAGGACCTCGACAAGATACTCCTCAGGGCCAAAGAAGCCAATGAACGCCGCTATTTCGGTAAATTAATTATAAAAATTATTTCTTTATACTCTTCGGATTCTATTTGTCCTTTTTACTTGCTATTTTGAATCACAAATTTGATTTGGATTGGTGAAATTTTACTGGGGATTCCGCTTCACGCTGGACAATGTTACTATCCGTGTGCTTCAATGGATTTTGTAGCTACCTTAGGGCTTTATATATTGACATAAATATAAATCATTTTTGGCTTTAAGAATGTGTGTTTGCGTTAAATAGTTTTGGAACTGGGAAGTAATTTCATTACTTCGAATAGATAATGAAGAGATCCGCAGCTGTTTTGACCGTTGAGTACCTTATAGTAATTTCTGTACCCTAACTTGTCTCCTATTTTACTCCTTCTCTCATCATCTGCCTCCTATCTGCAAACTATCAACCTGTTTGTAGAAGGTTTTTCTATTACAACGCACTAGTTAAATAGTAGTATTTACTTTCGTTACTTAGTGAACAGTGTATAACTCAATTCAGTGCATCAAATCTAATATCCTTTATGTCTTGATTATAAACTTGGAGGCGAGCGGTTTGGGGCAGGCCTGCAATCATACCTTGCACTCTCTTAGTGAACAATCAACCTTAGAGATTGCTTGTAGGCTTGTCTGAAGCTTTATGAACAACTGCTTTTTTTAGTTATTAATGTGCTATGAAATCTCCTTGAAGCTCTTCAAAGATTTCAGATTTTGTTTCCCATGCAAATGAGCAAATGGGAACTGAATGCCATTGGTAATATTCTGTCAAGTAGATTGAGGTTTCTCCTACTGCTAAAACAAGTTTATCCAAAATTTAGATCCATGAATCAAGATTTATTGAAAATGATGTACCATTTATTATTGCTCCATCCTCTAATGTTGGGATTCACCATATACAACCATAAAAATATCTTAAACATTTTAAAATGGTGCATGCTTGGTATCGTTGCACCAACCTTTGCGGTTGCTTTTTTTTTTTTTTTAATAACCTTATTTGTCTTTTTTCTTTCCAATTCTTGATCTCAGAAGACTATATATACATCACAGATTTATTTCGACAACTTAATTTGTATTTGTTGTTATTTTAAATTGACTTGATTGTGTATTTGTGTTCAGAAACGGGTGTTTATAATTTGTCAAAATAAACATTCAAGTTATGGTTGGGGATATCTTTTCATAGCTTTTTAGCCACCCACTTGGAGTGCCGAGTGCCTAATTTTTCAGATTATTCTGAAATTTGAATGAAAATAATTTTTAAGTTCAGGCTTTGTGAAGTTAAGATTTTAAAGAAACAAAGTGGATTGTGGTAGAAATTTGATGGTATTTTAGGTTTAAGATATGGGGTGTTTGTATGTGTTAAGGCTTTGTCAAGTTAAAATTTAAAAGAAACAAAGTGGATTGTGGTAGAAGTTTAATGATATTTAGATTTAAGATATGAGTGTTTATTTGTGTTAAGTTAGTAATTGGGTTAAGTTGATATAGGAAATGAGTAGTTGCCAGAATGAATTTGGAGAGCTGGAGGCTTTGTATCAGGGTGAATAAAATTTGAATTTCGTCCCTTCTCCAAATTTCTTTAACATGACTACAACTGATTATACGAGATCAATATTGGCTGATTTCTATTTAACCTGACTCATTGGTGCTTATTAGCTTAGTCTTGAATATTCTCCTTTTTTCTTTATTTTACACACTCTTATAACACAATATTTATTTCTCTTTATATAATTTTCTCTTTCTTTCATCTACAACATTCAATTATTTCCCTCAATTTTTTTAAAGTAGTGTACTTTTTTAGGCATGGATTTTTTTTATTTTTTATTTTTGTTTGGTTATCTAGTATTCAATTTCAACAAAGTATTCGATAGTGGAAAGTTGGGATATGGGGAAATGAGTTGGGAAAAAAGTCAATTATACTATTTGGATCTATGTTTGTGGGAGCTTGAAAATGTTTTTTCTAGAATTGTTCAATTATGCATTCGTGTTTTATATTTGTAAAAATAACTGTTCAAAGAGAATTTATAGTTATAAAGTATTGGGAGTATTGTAATATTTAACACAATAAATTACGAACAGTAGTTTTGGCTCTCTAAATTTTGAGAGTGAAATTTATTGTCTAAACATAAAAGTTATATTAAAGATGTTTTTGGAAAAGATTTTTAATTATCCGACTCTTTATAATAAAGAACATTGTTCATATATAAGATAAGTTTGGAGGTGATCTTTAACGAAGTATAGATGACTGAATTGATAAAAATAATTTAATAACAAGTGTTATTGCATCAAAAAGATGATAATAACAATTTAATATAAAAAAAGACACATCGAGATTTTTTTTTTTTTTTTTGAGAGTATGTAATGATGATGGTTACTTTTATATTTTAAGATATTTTCAACGAGTTTAGTGAAGCACCTTCTTGAAGTCTCAGAGCAGGTTCTATTAAACTCGCTGATTATTCATAATATTCCTAAAATATCGCAGTTGGCATTATTGAATAATTCTCATAGTTGTTAGAGGTGAGAGGCGCATGGGCTCTGTTGGAGCCTGAGTCGGCAGGCACGCTGAGGCGCACGACTCTTGTACAAGTTTCTACTACTTGAATACATGAGTATATCCTACTTACAAAATATTTACATAACAAAATAAAGGTAAAAATCACATAACAAGTAACAACTCATAATAACTCATGAATAACATAATAGCCCGTAGAAAATCAATACATAAACAACTTCAAAGTTCAAATCCTCAACATTAATAGACAATAAGCCAATAACAAAAAAAATCCCAAGTTTCAAAAGGTTATCAAGTTTCAAATGGTTTGCAAACTGATCAATAATCATCATGATTCATGATAGTTATCATCCCTATCATCCTCTTTCTCTTCAAATTGAGCATCTTTTGACTGAAATCAGAAAAAGCAGAGCATGAGCTCGTGCCCCTATGTATTTCGATGGTGACATACTTGGTATGTAGACTTAGCAAGGAATCATATGAAAAAAGAAAAATTGTATGTTATCTTAAATTAAATTCAGGTAATAATGTATAGCCTAATAACCAGAATGAGTTGAATGTGAATACCTAATTGTCAATCTGTTGATTACTGATTATTTACATATATGCTAGTGGAGGGTTAATGTGGGCAAGTCTTTCTATTGCTGATTTTGAAGTTGGCCAAATATATGATTGTGGGATGAGATGACTTATAAGATGATATTAAAAACATTTAGCGGGTGAGCATAGTGTTCAAATTCCAGGAGGTTTATATAACAATGAGATTACTTGCTGCTTGACATTATCATTGTCATGTTATCTTGTCACTTGCTTTCGTTCATCTGGTACCTTTGCATGATATTTTCTTGTTTCTGGGTATTGTGCTTGCAGATGATGATGAAGATTAAAAGATGAGAATAAGAGTCGAAGCATGTTTTGCCATAAGAAATAAGGCGGTATGCTTTGGTTATAAAGTAGCACTGACTTTTTGTGCCAAGGTTATCTGCATTCAATGGCTTACTCCTGTGTTTATTTTATTTTATTTTCTGGGAGAATAATACCCTTTTGCTACAAAATGAGTCCTTTTTTATTCATCTTTTTCACATTTTGCTTGGGTAGCCTTCAGTTCCCTGCTTCTTTCTTCATGAATAAAGATTGTTTCTTCATGAATAAAGATTGGAGTGCAATGCTGAACAGGAAAGATTGTGAAAGGCAAATGATGCAAATTTGAAAACATGATTGACTGTGTTCGGTATTTCCAGTGAGTCGTTTTGGAAGTTCCCAAAATTTATTAGAAATAAAAGTTATGTTTTCTCTTCCTCCAACAAGCATAACGTTTTGGAGGGAATTTCAATTTATATCCCAGTAATGAGATGTAATCAAGTCAGAATCTGTGAAATAAGACATCATCATTAAATCTCAGTGGCAGAGAATGTTCTTGGTACACTTGATTAGAGAAGTCTAAACAGGTTTCAATAGTGTCTATCATATCACCCATTTATGTGGGCTCTGGATTCAATTTATGAGATTGGGTTGAATCATAGTGTCATTGAGCAGGTGCACCAATTGGTCACATACTTGGTAGGATGATGTTCTTTCAGCAGGTGCAGTTTTAGTGCAGATTTCGAGCACTTGGAGCGCAGCAGTTTCTTCATTTTGCACCATGTCCGTGTCAAATTGCCCATCCTTTGGCCGTCTTCCTGTCACCTGCTCCATCAGCACACTGTCCGTGCTCTAAAAATCATTTTCTCTGTTGCTCTCATGGAATACGCGTACTCTGGAAATGCAATGCTAATTACTGCTATACATATAAGACATGAATTTTAAATTAAAAAAATAATAAAGATAACATTAATTCAGTAGATAAACTTACAGAACTGAATACAATAATAACCAAAATCTTATGTGCTATGCATTTAATTTTTGCAACACTTGTCTCCAGTAAAATTCTTTACGCTTTGAGTGATGGAAAAACCAGCAGAAAGGTCAAAATGAAAGGGCCAACTTTGCTTATGGATAAAATGAATGTCCGCGCATAACTACTACTCCCTTCGTACCATAATAAACTTCATATTTTTCATTTTCGTCCGTTCTATATTAAATTTCATTATCCAAAAAATGAAATATCATATCAATCCTCACTCATAAAATTTTCATATTAATTACAAATTTATCACTTGCATCTAACACACATAAAATTTTATTTATTACCTAAAAAAACTACATTACCCTTCAATTGTCAATTAAGTTGATAAAAAAAGCCACTATTTTTAAACTATGTGTCTACAGTAACAATTAAGTTTATTATGAACTTAAGGGAGTGTCTACAGTAAACAGTACCAATTTTATCAATCCAATGCCTTAAAAATGGGTAAACTATCAATTCGGGGCTTGAATTATATTTTCTATCGATTAGGGGTTTGAATTATGTAAAACTATCAATTCAAGGCCTGAACTTAGGCCCTAAATTGATAAAATAGTAGGTAATATTTGACAAATTCAGGCCTTGGATTGATAGTTTTACATATTTCAGGCCTTGAATTGATAGAAAAAATAATTCAAGCACCGAATTAATAATTTACCCATAACTCGGCCTTAAATTGATAAAACTCCTAAAATGGTATTATGAAATTGAGGGAGTATTAGGAGTAAATAAAATAGAAACATTGTACTAACAATTAAAATATCAGTTAGACTAAAAAGAATATAATCCTCTTATAAATCTTCAAAACCTAAACCATAATTCCCAATTATTCCATTAAGAAGATTATTATTGTAGCATTTTGTTCAGAATTTTCAAATACATACCATATTAAAAAAACCTTGCTTTTCAATAGCAAACCAAATCTTCAACCAATCTGGATGTGTGATCGGAGCTGGAAACCAGGGACTCGACACTTAGTCTATGGAGCAATGCTTAATTATTAACTTATATTTTATCTAAATGACTTATGATGCTTGCTCTTGTAGCTCAGTTGGTTAGAGCACCCGTTTAGTAAGCGGGAGGTCTTGAGTTCGACTCTCAACGAGAGCAAATTCCTTCAGAATTTTTATTATTTTGTGTGGATTTTTGTATTGTAAGATTATGGGCAAAAGGTCATGTAAGACCCTCACCTTATTCATGAGGATCAACTACACCCTCAAACTATTTTTTTTTTTACATTCAAACCCTTCAACTTTTTGTTTTGGAATCAAATGTATCATTTATCTTCTTCTCAACAAACAAATTGAATTTTATCACTTAAAATAATTAACAACACTCCCGTGGTGGGCCATGGTTATAAATAAAAAATAAATTAACACATGCTCTCTCCTTCACGTCATCATCCTCAACAACACATCTCCAATGAAGGAGGCGGCTAAGGCCATTGAATCCATCGTCGACACCACCAGATCAGTTAACATGAACCCTTCACCAGACCACGGTGGCGCGGATGGTGGGGGTGAAGACGTCGGCTCCCATCAATGGCCCTTCATTCACAGTGGGAATATGAGCTAATGCCATATCTCCTAACTTCTTTGAAACTGCTAATTCCTTTGATTTTGGCTCTGAATCCGACTATTGAACGAAGCTGGTGATGCGGGCATATGAATTCCTGATCACTTTGGGAGGAAATTTTGCTTTTTGATGAGCTACAATTTTTATTTTTATTTTTTTTCCTTTTTCAAATTTTCCTAAGCAGCAGATTAAAAAATTAAATGTTGGTGGATGAGAAATTCTAGAATTTGATTTGGGTGCCATCACTTTCAATATTGGTGAGAATTGAGATGAGAATGAATAGGATGTAGAAAAGGTGACGGGTTGAAATTCATGGGTACGGGTCACATATTGGTCAACACCTCCGGCGATCGCCACCACCTGGATGCTCCGATCCTCGAGAAGTTTAAGGAAACCACCACCATCGAATATGGGCGTGTGCAGAGTTCGAGAAACAATTTGCCAAGTTCAAATTCAAAAACTCCGATTCATGTGAGAGGAGAGAGAAACCTGCTTGTGCAAGTGGGTTTTGATCGGCCATGGAGATGTGTTGTTGAGGATGATGACGTGAAGGAGAGCATGTATTAATTTATTTTTTATTTATAACCATGTCCCACCATTGAAGTGTTGTTAATTATTTTAAGTAGCAAAATTCAATTTGCTTGTTGAGAAGAAGATAAATGATAAATTTGATCCCAAAAAAAAAGTTGAAGGGTGTGGATATTAAAAAAAATAGTTTGAGGGTCTAGTTGATCCTCATGAATAAGGTGAGGGTCTTACATGACCTTTTGCCCTAAGATTATTGACTGGTGTATCTAAGAGATTATAGGGTAAAAGTTATGGTATAATAGATAATTATTGCATTTATTTTTAATTATTTTGTATGAATTTTTATATTGTAAGATTATTGACTGGTGTATTTAAGAGATTATTGGGTAAAAGTTATGGTATAATGGATAGTTATTGCATTTATTTTTAATTATTTTATTTAGTGATTAGAATTAAATAAAAATTTAACCTAACGATTTAGATTATCCAGGTGACCGGTGCATTCGGTGCACTGCAGTTTGACTCTATATTTTATTATTTTATATTTTATTTTTACTTTAGAATTTACGCAGAGACTTGTTTGAGATCGTCTCACGAGAAGACTCTCGTAAAGTGATAATATTTTAATTATAAATGATAATATTTTAATAAAAAGTGATACTTGAATTTAAAAAAAGCAATAATGGTGTTATTGATTATTTTATTAATAATTTATAATATTTTTAACAAAAAATTGATACTCCCTCCGTCCTAAGAATATATTTACACTTTCCATTATAATCCATCCCAAAAATACTTTCACACCCTATAAATGGAATCAATACACAATATCAATAACCTTATAATACTACAATATTACAAAAAGTCACATTCTTTCTACACACAATCTAGTCAAAGTCAACTATATCATACTCCCTCTGCCCCACCAAAGAGTCTCTTTTTGCTATTTTAGGCGTCCTACCCAAAGAGTCTTCTTTCCTTTTTTACCCCATGGGACCCACACACACCCTCTAATACAATTAAAATATGGGGCCTACACTCCCACTAATACAACTACCCACTGCACATTAAATAATAATACTCCTTAATTTACGTGTAAAAAGCAAACACAACCCTTTGCTCGGGACGAAGGGAGTACACTTTATTCTATTCAATTACCCAAAATACCCCATCTTTCTTACATCACTACAACAAAAAATTATTTTCTTAAACTCTGTGCCACCAAATACATGAATGTATTCTTGGGATGAAGGGAGTAATATATTTGATAAAAAGTGATAACAACATTTAACTACCCTTAAAAACGATCTCACATTATACAATCTCACACAAGATTTGCACTAGAATTTAATGTTTAGGAATAATATTATACTACTAGCATGTAGCACGCGTATTACGTAGGATATAAATTTTATTTTAAATATTTTATTTAATAACATAATATATAAATATATACTTGCATATATTTATATTTATGATTAAATTAAATATAATACCACACATTATATACTCCCTTTGTATCGGGTATTTTTACCCATTTGTACGGGCACAAAAATTAAGAAGTGTGGTTATTTTAATATAAAATGTAAGAAAAAATATTCATAAATTGATAATATTGAGAGAAAAAGTAAATAAAGTTATTGAGAATGATGAATAAAATGTAAAAAAAGTTGTTGGAATTGATGAATAAAGTGTAAAAATTGAGTAAGATATATAGTGTATTTTTGCTATTAATGGAATGAGTAAAAATACGTGGGACACCCCAATATGAAAAGTGAGTAAAAATACATGGGACGAAGGGAGTATATAAAATGAAAAAAAAAATACAAAATTAAAGTAAAGTACTATGTATATTTCATTTTAAAAATTAAATTCCAAAGATAAAATTCAAAATATTAATTATTCTATTAAATGATAAACCAATCAAAACACAATATCTATAATTTTTATTTAAGAGAAGCATAATCTTGCCATATGTGTTTTTTTAAAAAGTTAAATAAAATTATTTCTCAATTATAAATTAAAATAAGATTAAGATAGTGTGATGTTTGGGACTAATATTATACAGTGGCTTTCGTGAGACTAATTATGTATTAACCTAATTAAATTTATTTTAAATTTATAAATATATAAAAACAAATATAAACTTCTCTTTTTGTTCTTAATTTTTCTTTCTTTTTCAATTTTAATGTATTTTGAAATCGTTCAATTTTAATATTGACCATTTATTTAATATTTTTTATTTCAGTCATAGACCCGCAGCCCGACCCGCTCTATGAATGGTCCGCCCCAACTAATGACTTACCTCATGAGTGACCCACTCCATCTAAACCCGCTAAATAATGGGTTGTGGGCTAAACCGTTACCCAAACTCTTTCTAACATCTCTATCTACATTTTCAATGTTCAAGGGATTCTACAACATATTTAACGAACGTATGTGTGTACGTTCAATTGGGTTGAAACTTGTACAAAATTGACCCCCTCTCTCTCTCCCCACCATACCACACCATGGTATTGAAAATTCGAAACAAAGCTGACTTTATCTGCCCCATTTGCCTTCACTTTTGGAATTGGTCAATTATTATGACATATATATGAATAATCATTGTACAATTGAACCATCCATTTACAATATAATAATATCAATATATAGTTGGCAATTGTTTTTGTGGACAATTCTGGTGGTCTCAATCACAGCATATAGAAGCACAATATATAATCTGTATTTCTTCTGTCTTCAACTGCTATAGAAATATCCTAAAAAGTCATTGTTTGCTTATCCCCTTGCCAATCACTATGTTTCGGGCGGCGGCGGCGGCGCCACCTCAAAGGTGCCGGAGCTCACGGTGGCGCGTCATGATCTTCGTTTTGTGGGCCTTAGTTGAACTGCTGGATATCGCCGGAGCTCAAACTAACGCCACCATCGATCCTGCTGAAGGTGAACACCACTTCTCTTCTCTAGATATGATTATATTATTATTTTTTCGAGATTGAATCATTTTTAATTAAATCGCTGCATTAATGCTTAAAAATACATTAAAATTTGCGATGATTTTGAGTGCACACTACTGTTATGGTTAAAAACAGGGTATAGTGGTAGTTATTTTTTAAAATTTTTAATTATTTTATTTTTATCTTATAGTGAAGAATTTAATCTATCGTTAAAATTATGGATGCATTGTACTGTGTGCATAGGAATTGTACTCATTGTTGATACTCTAAACAATCGATTTAAAAGATTTTTCTATTAATTCAGTATATGAAATATATAATACTATCGAAATCAATAAATATTTAATAATATAAATATATAAAATTGTCATTAATTAGTATGATAAATAGGGGCGAGCATAAAATTTTCGAAACCGCTCAAACCGTCCGAACCGCACCGAATTGCACCGTCACTAACGATATAATTACATAAACCGCGGTTATTTTTATTTGAGAAAACCGCACCGCCGTAATGATGCAATTTCGATTTTTTCCTAAAATTGCACCGCACCGTCTATCTATATTATGTACATGTATACTATATGTATGAAATTTAAACTAATTTAAATGTTAGAATCTCAACTTATTATGCACTTGTAAACCTTTGCTATTGTCAAAATTTATGACAGTTAAATTTTCTAATAAATGATGATAACTTTAAAAAAATATTCATGATAATTTATTATTTAAACTCTATGGAGACATTTAAATTCATGATTAGAATGAGATACAATAAATAAAAAATAAAAAATGAGTTCTTACTATCAAGAAATTGATAATTTAGACTAGTTTAGAATTATATAATTGTAAATTGTTATCATGGATTACTAAAGTATATTTATTAAAACATGTATATTTATCTATATTTAAGTTTCATATTATGTATATAGTTGTATTCAATCTTATTATTAAAATCGCTAAACCGTCAAAACCGACCGTCAAATCGCAAAAAACCGATCGATGAATTATAGTTGAAAAACCGCGGTTTTAAACTAAACGTAAAACCGAATTGCCCATAGCAAGACAATTTAAATTTTGTCGAAAAACCGCCCAAACCGCACCGTGATCACCCCTAATGATAAATGATACTTTAAAATATTATATTAAAAAATAATTATAATATACTTCTCTGTCCCGCCCAAATATCACCGGTTACTTTTTGTGCGTAGATTAATGATTATTATTATTTATGTGTAATGGGTAGTTGTATTAATAGTGAGTGGTGGACCATATGTGTAGCCTTTTTACTAAAAGTGGAAAATGAGAAATTTTGAATGGGACGCCCAATATAATAAAATGGGGACCTTTTGGTGGGATGTAGGTGTATAACATTTTAATGTAATTTTATTATTTTATTTTAATTAATTTTATGATTTTAGGCCTTATATTAATAATATCATATTTTTAGAGTCCTAAGTTGGTAGAACAAATCTTTCGAATTCCTAATTAATAGTTTACTTATCTTTCGGGTCCTGTATTAAAAATACTCCTAATAATAGTAATAATATTAAAGGAACACCTTTGACGCTAATATATGTGAGTCGAACGACTCTTATTAAAGTATGATTATTATATAGGTAAAATATATTCTCTCTGTCCCAGCCAAAGTGTCTCTTTTTTCCAATTTGACCCAAATGGTCCTCTTTCATTTTTTACATACATGGATCCCATATACACCCACTAATACAATTAAAATGTGGGGCCCACACTATCACTAATACAATTGAGTGAGGCTCTTGTGCCCCCGGGAGCACACCGTGCCCCTTTAGAATTTAGTATTATGGGTAAGGGTATATTGTTTTGTTCTAAAGGGTATACACTTTTTATTAATATTTTTTAGTTTTCTTTAGAAAATAAAGGGTACACATTTTTACCTTGTTGCAAAACACACCCAATTTATGATTAAAAGTAGGGTTTTTTGGGTGCGTTTTGCAACAATACTTAAAGATAGTGGTTTTTTTTTTTTTTTGCAATTTTTCAAAAGAAGATTAATTTTGCAATAGGAGTAAAGTTCGTGGTTTTTCTTTTGCAATTAATCCATTTAATGATGGTATTTTACATATAATAATAATAAAAAAAAAACTATACTACTCAGTTATTGTGTCACAAGACTCATACATCTTATCGTATCAATATGATTATGACACGAACACAACAAATCAAAATACTAATCCATAATTTTGATTTTGTTTTCATATCGTGCTATTGTATCGTCTCTAAAATTCTCATTCATTTGAGTAGTGATAGGTAAAAAAGAGTAATGAAATGGTAGTCGTAAATATCACAATTCACTACTTAATCCCCACACCAAATACAATACGGAGTGAGCCATCATTGAGGGCACTTTTTTACCTGCAAAGAATTAGAGCATCAATGACTATTATTATCATTGACCACACTACATTTACAGGAGTAGACGCATGATTTAGTGTCTATTTACAGGATTAGTATTTTGATTTAGGGAAGATTGCTACAATGCCCACTTACATTTAAAAAAATTTATTTTTGCCAAGTTTTTAAGGAAAAATACAAAAGTGCCCAAAATGATAAAAACATCCTTGACTCGATAATGACACGATTGTAATTTTTGAAAAAAAGTCACTATCGAGTCAACATGACTTTTTTCAAAAATTACAATCGTATCATTATTGAGTTAAGGGTGTTTTTGTCATTTTGGGTACTTTTGTATATTTCCTTAAAAACTTGTTAGCAAAGAGTTTTTTAAAATCTGACTGCCCACTGTGTAATACTTCTTTGATTTATTGTGTTCGATAGGGATGGCAATGGGGCGGATCAGGGCGGGTACCTGGCCGCCCCGCCCTGCCCCGGTACGAGTCAGACTTTTAATACCCAGATCTGCCCCGGTACGGGCGGGTCCGCCCCGCCCCGCCCCACCCCATTTATTTTTTTTTATTTTTATTATTTTTTTAATCAATTTACTGTTAAATTATAATACATTCAAATATAAAATTTTAAATTAAAATAATATAAAGTAAATTTAAATTTTAAATTAAATAATTAAACTTTATTTTCATTTTAAATTTTTTTATTACATTATATATTTAATGATATATATAATATTGTAATAAAGTATTTTGTAATAGTTATATATAATGACCATATATTATTTTTTTATTTAAATTAAATAAAAATGTATATATAATATTTAATGAATATCAATTAAATGATATTATATAATAATATTTAAAATAAAAATTCTAATATTTTTAATACGGGGCGGGGCGGGTCGGGGCAGGGCGGGCCAAGGCTAGGACCCAGACCCAACCTGCCCCGTGCACGGGTCGGGGCAGACCCGCCCCATTCTCTGTGCGGGACGGGTCAGATCTGCCCCAAACAGGGCGGGCCAGGACGGGTCGAGTGCGGGTCGGGCCCAATTGCCATCCCTAGTGTTCGATCTATTTTAGATGATGTTTGTTTTGAATTTAATTAGAAATGAGAAAGGATTAGATAAATTTAGTAAACCTAGTTAATAGTGTTAATTTGTATTTATTTTAAAATTTAAGTATGTTAGATTTTAAATTTATGTATGTTGGGATTTAATTGGTTTATAATTAACAATTAATTATCATAAAAGTGAGTGAAATTAAGTTCACCAATGGGTATATGATTAAATGTGGTCCATGAAAAATTAATCATCCCACATTGAATGAGGGATTTATATCCTTAATATTTATTTGTCCAATTTAGATGTGGTAATTCAAATTAGTGAGTAATGGTGATGATCCAAATCACGACACACGCGCTCGCCGTAGTCATGCTCGTGAGTCGTGGACTTTGGGCCTCGATGTAGTAGTCAATATAAGTTTTGGACAAAAGTCGGATCACACTTGGGTTCAAGCCTAATCAAATTGTGCTCATGAGGCCCAGATCCTCTCTGCAAGAGATACGAATCATGTAACCAAATCAAGATATTCGTGAGCTATTTGGGTCTTGGTTCGATAAAATATTCGTTTGGATTATTTTTAAGTTAAATGAGCCGAACTAAGCCCGAATATCAAGTTCGAAAAACTTGTAGAGCCGAACTAGAGCCTACTAGTATTTGGCTCAAAGTTCGCGAACTTATTCATTAACGAGCTCTTGAGTCTATTTGCGAACATATTAATTAAGAGGCTCGATAGAACTTAATATAAACGAGCTCTAACAAAACTAAACTCGAGCTCTAACGATCTCGAAGCCGAGCTCAAATTCGAGCTTGAACATAAATTATTATTATAGAACTTTTATTGAGTTGAACTTGAACAGTTCGCGAACTCACCATTTTTTGAACGAGTTGAGCTCGAGCCTAAATATTTATTAATATTCAAATCGAGCAAAATATAAACTAGCCGAACTCGAGCCTAGTGATATTCGGTTTGCTTACATCCTTAATCATACAATGTATCTGAACGCTCAAGTCAAGAACAGGTGGGGGAGTGTATCTGGACACCCCGTAAATGGTGTACCCCACCATTAGGGTATCTGGACACCCCGTAGTCAACGCACGTGGTGGGGACAAATGTCCACGTTTTGATAATTTTGCCTCGTCCCACAAGTTGCGTCCATCAGCATTAGTTAAAGAATAGTCTTTCGAGCCTATAAATAGAGTGTCCACATGCATTCCATCATAACATCAAGCACTCATGCAAACACAAAGAGCACAGTTCATAGTCTGGTTTGATCAAGTCCTCCGTCTTCCTTTAGTTTAATGGAGTTCCTGCGTTAACGTTGTTGTCCTTATCAAAAACGAGAAGTCATTTACTTTTGGGAATATCTACTTAAACCAGATCATTATCGAAGTGTGTTTCTTCCTACGGGAAGAGTTTACCTTTACTCGGCTTTGCTTCTTTTAACAGTCACAGATTCTGCAAAAGGAGTTAGAAGATCCCTCAGCTTCTATTATTTTATTTTTTATATTTTTGTTATGTTAAATATAGATCATGCATGCACAAGCTTGCATGGTGGTTGTTTGACAGGGTTCGACCAAGGTTCGACCAGAAGGTAAGGTCGAACAATGAGTGACGGGGTCGAACCAATAAAAATCCAAAAACATGGCAGGGTTCGACCAGTAGGTTTGGTCGAACCATAAGTGTCGTGGTCGAACCAAATGATAAACTGAAACAGAATGGTGGTTCGATCAAGGTTAGACCTGGGTTCGATATGGTATCAGGTCGAACCAAGAATGCTGCATGTCAGTTATGATCAGTGTGAAGAACGAACCGATAGATTGATGACATGGCAAGATTCTTGAGTTGTTGTTAGGTCAGTTACAACCGCATGCAACTAGCAAAACACGTGGGAAGCTTGCTGGTAGTTATACATGCATAGTGACTATAAAAGGAGCAGCAACTTGCATCGATCATCGTCTTCAACACATCATCTTCACATATCAGTTTTCAAGCATTAAAGAATTAGGGTTTTCTGATAAGTGTGCTTGTAAGTTTTGTATCATCATCATCATAGTGAATTCTTCTCCTTTAGAAAGTGGATGTAGATCAACATGATCGAACCACTATAATTCCTTGTGTTTTCTAGTTTTCATTTTCATATTTGTTTTGATTCAAACCGTGAGTGAAAGCAAGGTAGATAGAGTGTGAGAGTGAGATCAAACTGAAGTTCGATTTCAAACATATTCACAAGAATTGGCGCCGTCTGTGGGAAAGCCAAGAAGAAGAAGAAGTTCATTGGAGAAGAAGATCAGATGGTGACTACTAAGTTTGATATTGAGAAGTTTTCAGAGAAGGCAGACTTCAGTCTGTGGAGGATGAAGATGGAGGCGATCTTGATCCAGCAAGGTCTATCAGATGCAATCAAACCGCTTCCTGAGAACCAAGCTGGTGCAGTTGATGCTGTTGCACTTGCAGCAGATCAAGAACAACAATCAAAGGCTAGAAGTGCACTGATTCTGTGCCTTGGAGACAAAGCTCTAAGGGAAATCTCAAAGGAAGCAACTGCCAGAGGAGTATGGAGGAAATTGGAGGAGCTATACATGGTTAAAAGTTTAACCAACCGTTTGTACATGAAGCAGAAACTGTATTCCTTCAAGGTATCAGAAGATAAATCAATCATTGGTCAATTAGATGAGTTTAACAAGATCATTGATGATCTTGAAAACATTGATGTGGCTCTGTCATCTGAAGACAAAGCTGTCATCCTCATGTCAGCTCTTCCTAAGTCCTTTGAAGGGTTAAGAGATACCCTCTTGTTTGCTAATGCTGAAGCAATTACACTTGAGCAAGTATTGCTGGCAGTTAAGGCAAAGGTTCTTCATAAGAAGAATCCAGATCAACAGGCTGTTGCAGAGGGTTTATTAGCAAAGAAACAGAATCAGTGGAACAAGAATAACAACAAGAATAGTAATGCTGACAAAAGGAAGCCAGAAAAGAATCAAGGTGCTCCATCAGAAGAAGAAGAGAACAATAATTGCTTCCATTGCAACAAGCCTGGACACTTCAAGAAACAATGCTTCAAATGGAAAGCAATGGTAGCAAAGAAGATAGCTGAAAAGGGAGGAAATAAAAGACCTCATGCAAATCAGGTAACAACTAATCAAGTTGGTTTAGATTCTGATTTCATTGAAGCTATGTCAGTGTGTTCTAGTTCAGTATCAGAAGAGTGGGTCATGGATTCAGGATGCACATTTCACATGACTTCAAGAAAGGATTGGTTTACTGAATTAAGATCACAAGATGAAGGTTCAGTCATGCTAGGTGATGATCACACCTGTAAGATTGAAGGAATAGGTTCTGTCAAACTTAAAATATTTGATGGGAAAATCAGATTATTAACCAATGTCAGATATGTACCAAGTTTGAGAAGAAATCTAATATCTCTTGGAATGTTAGTTTCTCAAGGTTATGAGTGCCATCTAAAGGGAGAAACACTTACTATCACAAAAGGAAAGTCAGTAGTTGTTAAAGGTTTTAAGAAGTCTGATTTGTACTTCTTAAATGGTTCTGTGATGGTTGGACAGATTAATGCAACTAAGGATGATAGTAGTATTAAAGTTTGGCATGGAAGGCTTGGTCACATAAGTGAAAGAGGCTTGCAAGAACTTGCAAGACAGAAGTTGCTTGAGATCAGTTCAACCTGCAAGTTAGAGCAGTGTGAAGCTTGCATATTAGGCAAGTCAAAGAGGTTAAAATTTGGTGCAGCTGAGCATAATACCAAAGTCAGGTTGGAATATATTCATTCTGATCTTTGGGGGCCTTCCAAGACCTCAACTATTGGGGGTGGAAGATACTTCATATCATTCATTGATGACTATTCAAGAAAGGTATGGATAAGAATTTTGAAGACCAAGGATGAAGCATTATCAGTCTTTAAAGTTTGGTTGACAGAGGTAGAACTTCAGACAGGAGATAAGGTTAAGTGCTTAAGGACAGACAATGGACTTGAGTTTGTGTCAAATGAATTCAACAAGTTTTGTCAAGAAAAGGGTATTAAGAGGCACAAAACTATACCAGGAACTCCACAACAGAATGGAGTGGCTGAAAGGATGAATCAGACACTTCTTGCAAGGGTTAGATGCATGATGAGCAGTGGAGGCTTCTCAAAAGGCTTCTGGGGAGAGTTGGTGTCAACTGCATCTTACCTGATCAACCTATCTCTATGTACAGCTCTTAAATTTAAGCCACCTGAACAAGTATGGGCTGGTAGGGTACCTGATTATAGTCATTTAAAGGTGATAGGTTGCCAGGTGTACTCACATCAGAAGCAAGATAAACTTGATCCAAGGGCTATCAAGTGTGTACTTGTTGGCTATCCAAAAGAGGTAAAAGGTTATAGACTGTGGTGTTATGAAACTAACAAGTTTATTGTTAGCAGAGATGTAACATTCAATGAGGATAGGATGCCATTGTTTGACAAAGGTGCTGAGAAATCCACCATTACAGATAAGTGTGAGTTTGAGGTGGAGCATGATGATCAGACAGCAATACAGCAAGATCAGAATCAGGAGAATAATGATGAGCATGAAGTAAATGCTGAAGAGGAGGGAGCTGTGGGATCTAGCTCAAGTGAAAGAAGAACTTTGAGCAGCTATCAACTAGTTAGAGACAGGCTGAGGAGGCAAATCAGGACACCTGTTAGATACATAGAGGCTGACACTGTGTCATATGCTCTCTATGTAGCTTCAGACATTGACATCTATGAGCCAAGAACATATTCAGAGGCAATATCAGGAAAGGACAGTGCCAAGTGGCTGGATGCAATGGAAGAGGAGTTGCTGTCTTTAAAAAGGAACAATACTTGGGTAATTGTTGACAAGCCTGCAAATTAGAAGCTTGTAAGTTGTAAGTGGATTTACAAGAAGAAACCAGTGACAAACAAAAAGGGAGGAATAAGGTATAAGGCAAGACTTGTAGCAAGAGGTTTTTCACAGCAAGAAGGAGTTGATTATAATGAGATCTTCTCACCAGTAGTGAAACATTGCTCAATAAGGATCCTGTTGTCATTGGTTACTCAATTTGATTTGGAGTTACTTCAGATGGATGTAACTACAGCTTTTCTACATGGAAATTTAGAGGAAAAGATCTACATGAAGATTCCTGAAGGTGTTAGTTTGAAAGGTGCAGATTCAAAGGCTTGTTTGCTGCTCAAATCATTGTATGGACTGAAGCAAAGTCCAAGACAATGGTACCTCAGGTTTGATGATTATATTACATCAAATGGTTTTGTCAGGAGCAAGTATGATAGCTATGTATACATAAGATACAAGGATGGATGCTACACTTATCTACTACTGTATGTAGATGATATTTTAATAGCATGCAAGGATATGAGAGGAGTTAATACAGTGAAGGATACCTTGAGACAGGAGTTTGACATGAAAGATCTTGGTGAAGTAAGAATGATACTTGGCATGCAAATTGAAAGGGACAGATCAGCTGGTCATCTAACATTGTTTCAAGAGTCTTACTTGGATAAGGTCCTCAAAAGGTATAACATGAATCTCTGTAAGGATGTTTCAATACCAGTTAAGCAAGGATTGAGTCTGTCATTAGCTCAAGGATCTCAAACAGATAAGGAAAGGGCAGAAATGAGCAATATACCATATGCAAGTGCTGTTGGTAGTCTGATGTATGCAATGGTATGTTGCAGGCCAGATTTGGCTTATGTTATGAGTATGATCAGTAGGTTTATGAGCAATCCTGGCTCTATACATTGGGATGCAGTAAAGTGGGCACTCAGATACATCAAGGGAACTATATCAGTTGGTTTGAAGTTTCAGAAACAAAGTACTTGGGACAGAGCTGTTATAGGCTATGTAGATGCTGATTATGCAGCAAACCTTGATACAAGGAAGTCCATAACAGGCTATGTGTTCAATTTATTTGGTACAACAATAAGTTGGAAGGCTACACATCAACACATTGTAGCTCTTTCTACCACAGAGGCAGAATTTGTTGCTCTCACAAAAGCAATCAAGGAAGGTGTTTGGCTAGTTGGAATTTTGGGAGAATTTGGTGTTCAACAAGAGATTGTTGAAGTGTATTGTGATAACCAAAGTGCTGTACATCTCTCAAAACATCAGGGGTATCATGAAAAGACTAAACACATTGATGTTAGACTCTATTTCATAAGAGATATGATAGATGAGAAGCTAGTTACTGTCAAGAAGATTAAGACAGCTGAGAATCCTACTGATATGTTTACCAAGGCTCTACCTATTCAAAAGTTTGAATTGTGTAAGAGTCTTATTGGTATTTCCTAAAGATGGAGGAAGAAAGGTGGGCTGCAGCCTGTAATTGCAGCAAGGTGGAGAAGTATTACTTATGGTGATGCATGGTCTAAGGTGGAGATTTGTTAAATATAGATCATGCATGCACAAGCTTGCATGGTGGTTGTTTGACAGGGTTCGACCAAGGTTCGACCAGAAGGTAAGGTCGAACAATGAGTGACGGGGTCGAACCAATGAGAATCCAAAAACATGGCAAGGTTCGACCTAGGTTCGACCAGTAGGTTTGGTCGAACCATAAGTATCGTGGTCGAACCAAATGATAAACTGAAACAGAATGGTGGTTCGATCAAGGTTCGACCTGTGTTCGATATGGTATCAGGTCGAACCAAGAATGCTGCATGTCAGTTATGATCAGTGTGAAGAACGAACCGATAGATTGATGACATGGCAAGATTCTTGAGTTGTTGTTAGGTCAGTTACAACCGCATGTAACTAGCAAAATACGTGGGAAGCTTACTGGTAGTTATACATGCATAGTGACTATAAAAGGAGCAGCAACTTGCATCGATCATCGTCTTCAACACATCATCTTCACATATCAGTTTTCAAGCATTAAAGAATTAGGGTTTTCTGATAAGTGTGCTTGTAAGTTTTGTATCATCATCATCATAGTGAATTCTTCTCCTTTAGAAAGTGGATGTAGATCAACATGATCGAACCACTATAATTCCTTGTGTTTTCTAGTTTTCATTTTCATATTTGTTTTGATTCAAACCGTGAGTGAAAGCAAGGTAGATAGAGTGTGAGAGTGAGATCAAACTGAAGTTCGATTTCAAACATATTCACAAGATGTTATATATCCATTCTTCTTCTACCCTCTTCTATTGTAAAGTGATTGTCTACTGTATTTACTAACCAATAAATAAGCCAAATAATTAGATTCAGTTAAATAAGATTAAAAATAATTTTGAGGAGTTACTATTTTGTGAGACGGGTTATTTGTGAGACGGGTTGACCCATCACTAAAGTATCTTTATTGTATAGATAAAGTATGTTTATTTACAATTAAAGTATGTCAATAATAAATTAAATTATAACACATTAAAATCATACTTTAATGCATCATCCAGCATACTTTAGAAAACATACTTTAACAATCATTAAACATACTTTATTAAAATAATAAACATACTTTAACACGTCTCACAAACCGTCTTAAATAAATAACGTCTCACAAGAGACTTTGTCAATTTTGAGAATTGAAAAGTCTAATGAATTAATATTAAAATAAATAAGTCCCAAAAATTAAATTGAATAATTTATTGAAGTATAAAAAAAAAATAAAATTTAAAACAAATGCACCAATTAAGATTCGAATTCCTCAAAATCAACCAACCATTAATACATTTACATCTCACAAATTTAAAAAGCAATAAGGTTGTCTTTAGATGGAAGGTTTTGAGGGAGGGATCACATTTATGTTTGGGTAAAAATGAAATCAATAAGTTTATAAATTTAAAATTTTAAATGAATGAATTTCAAATTAATTGATTTGAATTTGATATTTTTTACTTATTTTGGGGAATTTTCAAATACTTACTAAAACCGTGTCATTTGAAATCCTTCCATTATGAACAAAAAATATTTTTATATTTTAAAAACGAAAATTGATAAATCAATAAAAAATAAATTTTATTTTTTAATAATAATAATTATTATTATTTTAAATTTTAACCCCCTACGGCCCTACTACTCACCCCCCATCCCCAAACGTATAAAAACCTCAATCCTCCCACCAAAAAATAATATATATTTTTAAATAAAATTTTAATTTTTAATATAGAGATACTCTCTTGTGACAGGTAATTTGTGAGACGAGTCGACCCATCACTAAAGTATGCTTATTTTATAGATAAAATATATTTATTTGCAGTTAAAGTATATCAATAATAAATTAAATTATAACACGCTAAAATCATACTTTAATGCATAATCTAACATACTTTAGAAAACATACTTTAACAACCATTAAACATATTTTATCTAAATAATAGACATACTTTAACACGTTTCACAAACCGTCTTACCTAATTAGCGTCTCACAAGAGACTTTGTCTTTAATATAATAAAAATTATTATTTTTATTATCATAAATAAAATATTATTTAAAAATTAAAAAATAATTATTAAATTATGAATTTGAAAATCCTTTCATAAATTTATAATTCATCAAAATAATAATATAATTAAAATGAATTGATTTAAAATCCATACAATCTAAAATTAATTCACTTTCAAATTAATTGAATTTGAAATAATTCAATTCAAACACCATCTAAGTTCACAATTAACATAAGCTTACGGCTTTCCACCTCACATCTTCATATTGTAATTTTGAAAAATGATTTTTATATTAAAGAGATTTTTTTCCCCTCAAAATTTAAAACAAATAAAACTCACTAGTCACTTCATTTAATTTAATATAAAAAATACTCACTCCATCCGCTCAATAGGTATACATCTACTTTTTCCACATGAATTAAGAAATATTATTACTCCCTTCGTCCCAACTTCAACTTCACACTTTCCGTTTTGGTCCGTCCCAAATTCAACTTCACACTTCCATAAAAGGAAAAAGCAACAAACTAATATCCCTCTAACATACTTTAATTTCAAATTTACCATCACATTTTTAACACACATAACATACTTTATCATTTATTTATTACCCAAAAATACCATACTACCCTCAAAAGTAAGTCAAAAAGTAATTTTTTTTAAACTCCGTATCTACAGTAAACGTGAACTTGAATTTGGGACGGAGGGAGTATTTGATATGTAGTAGGTAGATGTAGGCACGGGATATTCCATGACACATCGGTTGACATCTCCTGTAACACCTACTTATGGAATGACACGTGTAGGGATGGAGAAATTAGGGATGTCAATTTGGGCCCGACCCGCGGGTACCCACCTGGCCCGCACGATATGGGCCGGCCCAGACCCGCCCCGAACTGAAAACGGGGCAAGCCCGTCCCGGACCCGTTTTGAAACGGGCCGGGTCCAAGTATTATCCCAGACCCGCGGGTACCCGGCCCGACCCATAAAATGTAAATATTATATTTTTTTATTTTAATAATCATTTAAAATTCTAATAATTTACTACTAATTTTTTATGATTATTATTATTTATATTTTATTTTTATTTTTTGATATAATTATTATTTGAAGTTATGGAAAATAATGAAGTGAGATAGTTAGTGATTTATGAGTGCACATAAAAAAAAAATTTCAAAAAAATATTAAAAATATTAAAATTCTTTTTTTTTTTTTAAAAAAGGAGAACGGGGCGAGGCGGACCCGCCCCGTTTGGGTCTGGGTCTATAAAATGAGACCTTACGGGTCCGGGGCGGGCACTATTGAAACGGGCCGGGTCCGGGTAGTTGGGTACCCGCCCAAGACCCGGCCCGTTGACATTCCTAGGAGAAATCTAATCCCTTGCCCCAAGGGTTGATTGGTTGACTTTGGGTATAGTTTTCCTTCCCTCTCTTACGTGTCACTCATCCAACGAAGTGTCAGAAGAGATGTCACACCAAAGTGGCACAGAAGATCCAGACCCGTAGAGGTATTAGTGAGGTGTGTGAGACCCATATATTAAATACTCCCTCCTTCCGCCCGAAAGAGGGCATTTTGCTTTTGTGCACGTTGATTAAGGAGTATTGTTATTTAATGTGTAGTGGGTAGTTGTATTAGTGGGAGTGTGGACCCCATATTTTAGTTGTATTAGTGAGTGTGTGTGGGTCCCATGTGTGTAAAAAAGGAAATGACCCTCTTTGGAACAGACAATTAAAATGAAAAATTACCATCTTTCGAGCAGACGGAGGGTGTAGTATAGTAATGATGTGTGTGGATTCCATGTATTTAAAAAAAGAAATAACCAATGATATGTTGGCCCAGTGGTTGAGGGGTCAACATTGAGGTGCCCCTGATTGAAAGGTTAGGGGTTCAAGCCCCCCGGAGCGCAATGGTGGAACAATTAATATTGAGGGCTACAAGCGGCAGTGTGGGAGGCTGAAACTCAGTGGGAACCTGCGGCTACTTGGAGGCAGTTCTGAGGGGACTAGTCGGGCGTATGCCCGGAACCTCGGTATCAAAAAAAAAAAAAAAAAAGAAATGCATACTTTTGGTGCGGACGCCCAAAATAGCAAAATGTATATTTTTCCGGTGAACAAAAGAAAATTTTTTTAACACAAGTGAGAAAAAAAAAAAAAAAAGCGCCAATCGGAGAGTGTATATAAATTCCCCTGCATTGTAAGCTTAGTTCAATTCAATTCCCCGCCGAAACAAAAGTGAAGCAATCCACTACGTATGGCTTCAACCTGCCTTCTGCTTCTTCTTTTCTGCAAATTCATCATTAAACTCTGTCATGATCATTTGTCATACATTCAAATTCATTATTAACCCCCCTTTTCCCCCTTTTCTCCAGTGTAAAATGCAGTCGATTTTTCTGGAAAAGCATATTGACAGTCCTTTCAATTTGATTTACAGGGAGAGCTTTGAACAGAATCTTCGAGCGATGGGGGATTTCCGCAACACCTGATTGGAACATCTCTGGCATTTTATGCAGCGGCGTTGCCATTGATTCAACTCAAATTGACAACCTCAATCCGGGCATCAAATGCGACTGCTCCTTTGCTAACAACTCCACTTGCCGTATCACTGCTCTGTATGTTGTTCGAATTTATGTGTGATGATGATGAATTAGGGATTCTGTTTGTAACTCATATATATATCAATTTTAGTGAAAGAGTTGACCTGATTGTTGATTGTTGTATCCCATCGTGATTTTGCAGGCGGGTTTATTCAATGGATGTTCAGGGACCATTACCGGATGAGCTTTGGAACATGACTTTTCTCACTAATCTGTAAGTTTAGTTTAGGCCGTTGATATCATTAATTTAAGTGTTCATGATTACATCTTCCAATTACTCCACAATATTACTGCAACACTAATCACATACTCATTTCGTTTCAGAAACTTGGGCCAAAATTATTTGACAGGTCCACTCCCTCCATCCATTGGAAATCTCACTCGCATGCAGTACATGTATAACATCTTTGTTTATTCATTATATGTTATTCTTAATTCTTAAAACAAGACAATGAGTTTGCGTAGATAAAATCTTGAAAATTCGGATTTTCTACTGTTAGGACCCTTGGCATAAATGCTTTATCAGGGGAACTTCCGAGGGAACTTGGACTGCTCACTGACTTAAGTTCATTGTGAGTTTCCATTTATCTTTTTTATTTTATTTTTAATACTAGTTTTTAACTAGCAATTATTGGATCAATAGTGTAAGTATATAATTATTTATTAAAGACATATTTATTCGAAAATTTTTCTCACTATGTTATATAATGATGCACATTCATGAATTTTAACATCTGCAGATCTTTTGGCACAAACAACTTCTCTGGCCCTTTACCATCAGAACTTGGGAACTTACTGAGGTTAACACAAATGTAAGCCCTTCGTAGCTAAGAAGATTATGAAAATTCATGTGGACTTGCTACTTGAATCACTTGTTTCACTATTCAATGTTTTCCTATGCAAACTGTGATGGATCAATTACTGATCTAAGTAGCACTTTCCTTGTGAATCTTGGACCACTAGTTTTAGGAAGTTTCAGGAAAAAGTTATGTACAGACTGAATTTTTTTCATGTTATTTTGCTCATAATCATTGCAGATACTTTGACAGTGCTGGAGTTAGTGGTCCAATACCTGAATCATTTGCTGATCTACGAAGATTGGAAAGAGTGTAAGAGTTGAAAAGATATCTCTTTTCTCTATTTTAGAAAATGAAACATACATTCATAAATTAATCCAACTATTGATAGCATATTATTTGATATTGGTTGCTGGGTTCAGTTGGGCTTCAGACAATGAGCTCACAGGGCGGATACCGGATTTTGTGGGAACTTGGTCAAACCTCGTCCAACTGTGAGACAAAATTCTTCCTTGTCTGTTTATGTCCTACAAATTTGGTTAATAGGAAAATAAGCTATTAATTATGACGGGTACTCACCAAAATTTCTTCGAGCCTCTTATTTTTGTGGCTTATGGTTGATCCTTTTGCAATGTGTAGGAGGTTTCAAGGAAATTCATTTGAAGGTCCAATACCACCAACATTTTCCAATTTAACCTTGTTGAATGACTTGTGAGTTTCGACATTTCTTCTCTTTTTGTACTTACTTTCTCTTGGTGCTTTACAGAAGCTAATCTTTATGATCATGTATCGAAATCCTTAGGAGAATAAGCGATCTATCTAATGGTAGCTCTTCACTGGACTTCCTCAGAGATATGAAGTCTCTGTCTACCTTGTAAGAAATCCATGCATCTGACTCTGTCGGTAAATTAGCTTGTGTTTCATTTGTCTTTCATTGACAAGTAATGTACATGATTCATCGGTTTGGCAGAGTCTTGAGGAATAATAACATTTCTGGTTCTGTACCTTCTTATCTTGGTGAATTTCAGAGTTTGACGCTACTGTAAGTATTACAATTGCACTGACTTCCTGAACTCTTATCTGGATCCTTGATGGGAAAGTTGCAATATTAGTTACCTAATTATGGGAGCAGTCTCATATTTTGTCCTGTAAAAAATCAAATTTGTTTCAATATGTCATAATTTTATTTTAAAAGTCATTGGAACTCATGCATTGGTTCTCTGTCATGTGATGTTTCCCTATCAAATTATTAATTTTGCGGTGACCTTGAGACTGAATTTACGGCAGATTGAAACATTACTACTTGAAATTTTCAATTCTAAAATGTATACAAAAATTGGAAGTTTCTTTAGTTAAAAGTTAAAAGACAAATTGTATTCTTCAAGTTATGTATTTATATTTGCTGTACTAACCCATACTGTGATATTCCTATGTTTCAGGGACTTAAGCTTCAACAATTTGACTGGAACAATTCCAGATTCGGTTTTCAATCACACTTCTCTTACAAATTTGTAATTATTTATGAACTTCTTCCTTATGATTGAAACATTTTATGAAAATTCACACCCCCACCCACCCTAAACTAAAGCAAGATAAGAAAGCTACTTATTTTTGCCTTTTCCATGCTTCAGGTTTCTTGGTAGTAACAAGTTAACAGGTGTACTACCATTTCAGAAGAGTCCATCACTCCGGAATATGTTAGTATTCATGATTTATGCATTTATATTCTCTTTTTCTTCTATATTAATGAAAAACAAGGTGATGTATCCATAACATCTCAAGTTTCTTATCACGGAAACTTTCAGTAGGAAGCCATGAATACTTATTGCTTAGCATCATGTTATTTACTTGCAGGGATTTATCATACAACGAATTAACCGGGAGTTTTCCATCTTGGGTTAGCCCACAAAACTTACAACTGTATGGTTGAACAATTACTATGCTCGTTAAATTCATAATTATGTTTAGCACATTCATTTTCTTCTGACATGTTTTTCATCATCAAAATATTTCTTCGGCAGAAATTTGGTATCCAACAACTTCACCATTCAAGGCTCTAACAGCAGGTGCTTGTTAGATTTATATACACCATTCATTTGTAGAATTCTATGTTATCTCCATGTATATAGGTCATAATTAATCTTTTCTGCCTTATAGTGCTTTGCCTTCTGGTTTGGACTGTCTTCAGAGGAACTTTCCCTGCAATCGAGGGCGACCACTTTGTAAGTTTTATGAATCCTTAAATATCCATATTAAATGTGAGTAAAACTTTCCCTGCAATCTTAACATACATTTATAAAAGTATCATTCAAGTCTTGATCTAACTCTTTTCTAAAGTTTTTTTAACTGCCACTTGAAAAAATGTATTGACTGAACAGAGTCCGCCTGTTTGCATTCCTAATTTTAAGGTCATGCATGCATTTGTTCTGTATTCAGAGAAATAGGTAGAATTCTAGTAAAACAAAAGCATGTGGCCTACTCTCTCTCACAAAGGTGAGACTGCATTTTAACTGATGCACTTCTCTGAAATGTCAAAAAATGAGAATAAGATTCAGAATGCAGCATGCTGAAGTTTGATATGTTACTAATTTAAATTCAGTCTTACAAAGTTAATTTGATATCTTCATCCCATTGCACTTTCAATTTTTGGACTTTTGAACTGCACCTTTGATTTCTATTCTGCCCACTAACTTTTTTTTCCTTGCCTTGTTAATTAAGGTGGGTAACAGATTAAAACAGAACTGCACGCTGATACAAAAAAAAAAAAATGATACAAGAGCAAAAATGTAGAGATTAAAATGCATGGGGGGCATATTTGAGTTTTTCATGTTAATATTATTGTCAATTGGGAGATTCTTTCCTGACAATGGTTTGCAGATTCCAACTTTGCAATAAAATGTGGTGGTCCTCAGATTACGTCTTCTAATCAGATCGTATATGAAAAGGAGGATGAGCCTCTTGGTCCAGCAACATATTATGTGACCAGTGCACAGAGATGGGCAGTTAGCAATGCTGGTTTGCATGTTGATAACCCTAGCCCACAATATATATCCAGGTCATCATCACAATTTACAAATACTTTGGACTCGGAGTTGTTCCAAACTTCTAGGATTTCAGCTGGATCATTAAGATACTATGGCTTAAGCCTTGAAAATGGTAATTATACTGTAAGACTCCAGTTTTCAGAGTCAGCAATCCGAGGCACTAGGACTTGGGAGAGTCTTGGACGGCGAGTGTTTGATATATATATTCAGGTCTGTGTAAGATTAGAACTGTATTCAAAAGGTTCCTTTAATGATATTATTCAAGTAAGGTATTAGATATGGATCCTCTGCTGTGCACAAAAGTGGGTGCGGATTCAACATTATATATTGTTGGGATCAATGTGGTCACAAGCAGGAGGATCCAGATCCAGATATTACCACCACCAATTGAAGGGATTGTAATAAGTTTGTCCCTTTCTTGGTAGATATTTCACAATATTCTAATGAGCCTTTCAATGATTCAATCATCTATACATAATTTTGTCCATTTGGATATTCTCTAAACCCGTGTTGTGTGGTATCCAGGGGAATCTAAGGGTAAAAAATTTTGACATTCGAAGAGAAGCTGGTGGGGTCTCTTTAAGAGCTACTGAAAGGCAATTCAACGTGACTGTGACTGAAAACTATTTTGAGATCCATCTGTTTTGGGCAGGAAAGGGTACCTGCTGTGTACCTCAGCAAGCTACTTATGGACCTTCAATTTCAGCAATAAGTGTAACACCAAGTATGTAAATATTCAGAAAACTCATACCAATTTCGAGGTTATTATTATTATTATTATTTTTTTTTTGTGGATACTTTTCCAATATTGATCACGTACTTCATCGCAGACTTTCGCCCAAGTGTTTCCAACAACCCCCCTGGTGGAAAAAAGAACCGGGCCGGTCTTATTGTGGGTATTGTTGTTCCAGTTGCAGTTGTGAGTTTGCTTTCTCTATTTGCAGTGGGTTTTGTGGTTCAAAGAAGAAGAAGGCAGAAAAACTTTGAGGATGAGGGTAAGTAGTTCTTATGACAGATTTTCTTCAATGTGAGCTATACCTTTTATTTTTGGAAAAATTAAATTCAGGTGAATCGGTTACTTGTTCTGACATTATCCACCCTTTTTAATCTACTTTTTTGAGCATAACCATTTATTTAACACAGAGCATTTGCTTACATTTTTACAACTTTATAGTGCTCATTTTGGATTGATAAATAATGAGAGGAAAAAAAAAAGTTAAATGTGTCCATCTCTTGGAATGACAATATTATAAAAGAAACCAAGATTCAATCCTTCAAAACATAATATTAAAATGTTTTTCTACGATTTGCAGAATTACTAGGGCTTGATGCTCGACCTTACACATTCAGTTATGCTGAACTTAGAGCTGCAACAGATGACTTCAATCCTAGTAATAAGCTTGGAGAGGGAGGATTTGGTCCTGTTTACAAGGTAAATACTCTTTCAACTCTGTTGAAATGATTGAGCTGAACAGATTAAGTAAAGCATAGTCATCTTTGAAAAGAAAAGAAAAACAGGAAAAAGAGTAGATAGTACATTGCATCTGAAATTTAGAAATTATGCAATTCTGTTTCTTAATTATTTGAATTACTATAGCTCTTACTGAATTATGTATAATTTTTTTCTTCTGTGCTGAAGTTAATATAATTCTGCTACATGTTCACTGTATTGAGAACAGGGAGAACTTGGAGATGGTAGAAAAGTTGCTGTTAAACAATTATCTGTGGCTTCACATCAAGGAAAGAGTCAGTTTCTGGCAGAGATTGTCACTATATCTGCTGTTCAGCATCGTAACCTGGTGAAATTGTATGGTTGCTGCATTGAGGGAGATAAACGGTTGCTTGTTTATGAGTTTCTTGAGAACAAGAGCCTTGATCAACTCTTATTTGGAACTGGTAAATCACAATCCGCTCCTTTGTCTTTATGTTTCTCAAGATTTTGTTTATTTGAACGTCGAATTGATGTTATTCAATGGATTGAACAGGTAGTAAAAGTCTATACCTTGACTGGGGAACACGTTACGAAATATGCTTGGGAGTAGCAAGGGGACTCGCTTACCTTCACGAGGAATCACGGCCTCGAGTTGTTCACAGAGATGTGAAGGCCAGCAACATTCTGCTTGATTCTGACCTCACCCCTAAAATTTCAGATTTTGGATTGGCCAAATTATATGATGACAAAAAGACGCACATAAGCACTCGAGTTGCAGGCACAACGTAAATATTATTCACAAATTTCATATTTTTACTACATCTTCCAGTTGGCTTATTTCTTTTGTGCTTAATTTCATGAAGTGGGTATCTGGCACCAGAATATGCCATGCGCGGACATCTCACAGAAAAGGCTGATGTATTCAGTTTCGGAGTCGTAGCTCTGGAGATCATCAGTGGAAGATCCAATTCTGACCACAGTTTTGAAGATGAAGATAGGGTATATCTTCTTGAATGGGTAAGTCCTCTTGCTTTAACCTCTTTGGAGAATGTTTTCTAAACAAATAAAATACCAGCCTACATCACCTTTTATGTTGTACATCCATGCCAGCTTAAAATTACTTATTCGCCCGTCCCATGATCTTTGAAGACTTAAAAGAATTCACACAAATTGAGGAGCGTTCTTTATTTAATTTCCAATAATTATCTCAAACCAAGCATAGAAAAATTATGACAATATCATTGGTTCATATTCTAAGGCAAGTAACCAATCAAAAAGCTACTCATGGCCGTAATCAATATTGGATATGCTATTTCAGGCTTGGAACCTTCGAGAAAACAACAGGGAAATCGAGCTGGTCGACCGAACTTTGCATGAGTACGATGCCAACGAAGTGAGAAGGATAATCGGTGTTGCCCTTCTATGCACTCAGGCATCCCCAGGTTTACGGCCTGCAATGTCTCGTGTTGTGGCCATGCTTTCCGGAGACATCGAGGTGGCTGCAGTCTCTTCAAGACCTGGCTATCTAACAGACTGGAAGTTCGACGACTCGACTACCTTTCTTACCAACACTGATACCTCAACATCAAACCCTGATATCAATTCTACAACTGCCAATACAGATCTACATTCACCTTCTCCCTTGCTTCGTTAGCTCATTGATGAAGCCAGCTAATGAGTAATGAGTTCTTGATTGTGTATAGCATTTTTTTTTCATTCTCTCTCTCTTGCTTAATGTTGTGTGTGTATACGAGAGAGGAACCAGAATTATTTTGGTTGTTCCTTTATTAATTTTTTCATACTCCTGCTGAATGTCTTATTTGTTCCGCTATAAATTGAAAATACATCTTCATTCATTTTTGTTTTATGTGATTGATTTAAGAAAATTATGTTGTTTAACAATTTTATTAAATCGTGTTTAAGAAATTTTGTTATTATAATTATGAGAAGGAATCGCATGGAATCGGTTCACGTGAAATTGAATTTTGAAGTGCGCTAGTTTTCGAAGTAAAACCTCCATAAATTAATATTGTTGGGACTGAAGAATTTTATTAATTTAGAGAGATATTATATAATCGATAAAAATAATTTATTAATTTAGAGAGGTTATATACATAAGAAATATTTTATAGAATTATATTGTTTAAAAATATTGATTAAGAATATATAAGTATATAATATATTGGGAAAATCTTAATTTATACGTTAACAATAAGTAGTTAATTGTATTATTTGATTATTATTATTACTAAGTATATCTATAAATACATCGATATGAAGATGAAAAAGAAAAATACAATTAAATATTTCAATAATGTGTAAATTG
This sequence comes from Pogostemon cablin, assembly GCA_023678885.1. NCBI lineage: Eukaryota > Viridiplantae > Streptophyta > Magnoliopsida > Lamiales > Lamiaceae > Pogostemon > Pogostemon cablin. The sequence goes on from CM042971.1 coordinate 22,071,704, forward strand.
TGAATCCTTGAATATATATATATATATAAATATGTATATTATTTTAAGATTTGATATATTATCAAATCACTATTAATTAAAAATAATATAGATAAATACACATTTACTGCTCCTATAAGATTTAGAAAATTTATCCTATCTCCACCTATAAATAAGACTATTTATTCATTCGTTCTACACACATAATTTATTCGCCACGACGAACTAAAATCTTTTTTCAAATTTTAAAGAAAGGTATCCATTTATTATTATTATTTATTATTTTTGTTGTTTCTTTTATATTTTTAAATTATTTATTTATTTATTATTTTTGTTTTTTTTCATTTATTTTTTTAAATTATTAGCATGTAATTTTATAATCTTTTAATTTTTGTACGTAATTAACTTATTTTTTTCATGGTTATTTTTACAATTTTTTATTTTAATTTTTAATCTTTAATTTTTAATTAATATTAAAATTTTCAATTATTAATTAAAATTTAATGTAGATAAATATGTATTTTATTTTAAGATTTGATATATTATCAAATCACTATTAATTAAAAATAATATAGATAAATACACATTTACTGCTCCTATAAGATTTAGAAAATTTATCCTATCTCCACCTATAAATAAGACTATTTATTCATTCGTTCTACACACATAATTTATTCGTCACGACGAACTAAAATCTTTCTTCAAATTTTAAAGAAAGGTATCCATTTATTATTATTATTTATTATTTTTGTTGTTTCTTTTATATTTTTAAATTATTTATTTATTATTTTTGTTTTTTTTCATTTATTTTTTTAAATTATTAGCATGTAATTTTATAATTTTTTAATTTTTGTACGTAATTAACTTATTTTTTTTATGGTTATTTTTACAATTTTTTAATTAATTTTTTTTATGATTTCACTTTTGATTATATTTTACTTATTGTTTTTTTTTATATTTTTTATATTCTCCTTTGATTAAGTTTTATTTAATTTTTTTTTTGTTTTAGTTCTGATTTTTTTAATTGTTAGTGTGTAACACTTTGAATTATATTTTTTATATTTAATTTTTATTTGGTTTTAATTCTGTTTTTTTTTTTATTAGTATGAAATTTTTTAAATTTTTTTACATTATTAATTTCGTTTTTCATGCTTTTGCAAATTTATTTAATTAATTTTGTTATAATTTCTTTTTATTTTCTTATTTCTTCGAATTTATTTATAATAAGTTTATTTTTTAAAAATATATATTAATTTTATTATAATTTTTTTTATATTTTTCTTAAGTTTTTTTTAATTATCTTTCGTTTTCTTTTAAATTTTTTGGGGGTTTCTTAATATATTTTTACCAACATTAAAATTTAATGATATATAAATAAGTTTATTTTATGATTGAATATGGATATGACATATATATTTTTTAATTTTTGCTTTTTTAATATTTTTTAAATTCTCTTTTGATTAACTTTTATTTTTATTATTATTTTTTAATTCCAATATGTTGTTTTAAATTTTTTAGTAGTATGTAATTTTTTAATCTTTTATTTTTTTGTGTTAATAATTTTTTCCTTGGTTAGTTTTATTATTTTTTTATGATTTCTCCTTAGATTACTTTTTCTATTTATTTAATTTTTTTTGTTTTAATTTATTTTTTTATTATTAGTAATTTTTAATCTTTGATTTTTTAACGTTATTAAATTTGTTTCACGATTAAATTTACAAAAAAATTTAAATTGATGTGTCGTCACTAAATTAATTTTAATTTTTATAATTACTAATTAATATTTAGTGATAAATACATAAATTTCTTAAGATTCGAATATTTATATGATTAGATCAAATAAAAATTAAATCAAATCTTATTTAAAAACATAAAAAATTAAAAAAAAAATTATCCCTCTCCACCTATATAATAAGTCTCTTTATTAATTAGTTCACATAAATTACTTATCAAGACGAATAAAAATTATCTCCACTTTCTAAAGAAAGTTTTCCATTTCTTTTATTATTATTATTTTTTTCTATTGATTAATTTTATGGATATTCTTTTATATTTTTCAAACTTTCTTTTAATTATTTATTTTTTAAAATTATTTCTATTTTTTTTAAAAATTTTTTATTATATTTTAATCTCTTTATTTCTTTACATTATTAATTTTTATTCAAGGTTAATATTATATTTTTCAAATTTTGTTAAGTAAATTAATTTAACAATGAAATTAAACTTTTACCAACGAAAGTAAATTCACATTTGAGTGTATATAAATTGAATTTTACTTTTCAATTTAAATTATATTAAATTATAATTGAATAGATAGTTATAATAAACTTGAATTATAATTTTTAAAATTGTTTAATAAATAACTATATTAAACTTGACTTATATTTTTTAAAATTGTAACTTTAAACCCATGTAATATACGGGATCCATACTAGTATATATATATATATATATATATATATATATATATATATATATATATATATATATATATGAGATTTTTTAATAATTATTAATTTATAATTTTATTAGGACCTTAAGTATATTTAAGGATTTTCTAAAAAAGTATTATCTTATTATTTAATTGATTGGTACCCAAATTTGAACTGGTCCCGAGTTAGGATTAGACAAATTATTAGTTTTATCGATGTTATTAATTTATCGATTATTATTTTATGGAGGTTTTACTGTACCTATGTATAATTATATACACAAAAGCCATACATGATTGACAGGTAAGATGGGAAATAAATCCAACTATTGCTCATAAGGTTTAAGTATACTTAAATAGGTTATAGTTTTCCTCTCTCTCCTACGTGTCAACCATCCAACGGTATGTTACAGGAGATGATGTACCAAAATGGCATGGAGAATTTGAATCGCACAAAAACTAATACAAACGTGATCTTAATTGGATTAAATTGAGTAAAAGTTGTAGGCATAATCGTAAATTTAAATCCATTGACTCTTCTCTTTGAATTTTTTATTTTTTTGGAATTATTTGTTCTAAAAATTTGAGCTTCAAATTCAAGTTACGTTGTGATTGTGGTTGTTCACAAGTCATTTTTAAAAGTAAATATAATTTATAGGAAGAATTTTAAAAATACCCAAAATTCAAAGTTTTAAATTAATATCACCACTTTTTTTTCTCTCTTATGAATAGTAACTTTTTTGGACTTTAATACCCTTGTGTCAGTAACCTTGTCGGCTACCCTTATGTACACGGTTGTCAGCATGGCAACCTTCATGGCTACTTGGTCAACATTCATTTTAACTCAATTTTCAATATTTTTCTTTTCCTCGAAATAGACATAGTCTATTACGACCATATCAGGCCCAGCATGCTTCCATACATTAATTAAACATTAATATCTAATTAACTAACTTAAAACAGTAACAGTACCATCTTTGACCGTCAATTCACCGGGTATCCGGGAGGTTTTATAGCTGCTCCTCACAGCCAACCACGCGCCCCGCAGTGTGATGGTTCAATCTCGTTCCTTCAGCGGACGTCAGCACAACCCTGTTTCATTTTCTACATCAGGTGTACAGGATGCTGCTACTGTTTCTTGTCGGAAAATATGGAGATTAAGGTTGCAGAATAAAATGGAAGGTTACATACTATGGGCAGTAACCCAAGATTATTTATTTATGAAATGGAAATACTTATTACACACTCATAATACTCGAACAAGAGGAGAAGACTCCTCTAGCTACCTATTGTAGCTGAAAAATAAACTCTCATACAAGAAAGAAACTAATACAATGTTTATTTAGAGAGAAAACAGAGGGGAATTGTCGATGTCTTCTACTTTCTTAGCTCTTTTATTTATAGAGGCTTTCGGATGTGAAATCCAAATTTCAAAGCCTCTCTATTACGAAATGAAAATACTTATTACGCACTCATAATACTCGAACAAGAGGAGAAGACTCCTCTAGCTACTTAATGTAGCTGAAACAGAAACTCTCATACAAGAAAGAAACTAATACAATGTTTATTTAGAGAGAAAACAGAGGGGAATGGTCGATGTCTTCTGCTTTCTCAGCTCTTTTATTTATAGAGACTTTCAGATGTGAAATCCGAATTTCAAAGCCTCTTTATTCTTCATGACGTCACTGCTTACGTCATTGTGCTGGCGTCACTGCTTATGTTTTTCTATTAATTATTGTTGGCAGCTGTCCTGCACTCGTCTTTTGCCCCTTCCGAAGGATCACATGATCCCTTATCCCTTTGGAAAAGTCATCCGACCCTTACTTTTTTGAAGAGTCATTTGTCTTCTTTGGTATCCGAAGGGTCACCTGGCTCCTGGGTATTTCGAAGAGGTTTTGCCCTCTTTTTTCCTCGTTCTTCTTTTGCTGGAAGGGGTCCAGCATTCTTATTCCTTTCTATGTTCAATTGTACCCCTTTTCCAAACTCTGGTTCAGTCTGGATGGGGAAACTGGTGCATATCCTCTCCTCCCACTTTCCTTAGTGAATCATACTGCAAAATTTTCGATGAGTTTCTCTACTCATCGGCAGCTTGTTTTTCCAGAGTAATTTTCTCTTCCCTTCGAAAGAGTCTTCCGCATACTTTGTATTTTTTCCTGTTAAGGTGTTTAACAAGAAAGATCCGTTCTCCATGTGGTCTTCAAATTTGAATGGAAACTTTACTTGGGCCATTGCCTGGAAGCAGGCATACTAACCCCTCGCTCTTCGCAAAGAGATTTGATTCTCTGAGTAGGTTGAAACCAGGACTGGTTCTTTTTCGAAAGGCTCCTTGATGCTATTTGCAGCTTTAATGTCTGGCCTTCGTAGCTTGATAAAATGAAAGGCCTCATGACGGCCTTTCCCAACTAGTTTCGGAGCTGCACTAATAAAGTATAACTCCAATGGTTTTCCCCTGGTCAAAGTATCGTTGTTTGACCATACCTTGGACACTGCATCCCCTATCTACTTTGGTAGTTTTGAAATTTTTGGGAAGCTAGGCGCCATGGTGATATTGAGGCTAATGCCCCAAAGCTGAACCATTGCTTGACGTCTTCTGCATTCGACCCATGCCTCATCCAGACTCGGGAATATTTCCCAGATACATCTATCCGGCACTTCTCCGAACGGATTTTCTATTGTGTGTTCAATTTCTCCAAACTGGCCTGGTATTCCTGCCAATGAGAAAAATCAGCTACGTTAATACCAACCTTAGCAGTGTCCATCATAGGCCTAAGGTTGATATTTCCCTCTTTAACCCCAGAGGTGTTGGGTTGACTCGTCGACTCTAGATATGACTCCAGAGCTTCGATTTTTTCTTGGGCAAGTTCTTTTTTGGGAAGATCCAATCCAGAACTCGTGCTAGGGGTACTTGAATCCCCTGCTCCATGTTTAGGGCCCTGTTCCTGAATGCACTCTTTTTGCCGATTGTTCATGACTGCCCTAAAGGCACTTTTATTGTCTCGAATAGTCCCGCATTGCTGCTAAAATATTTTCAACAGATATAAAAATGACAATATTAAAATCTTAATATTGGCATTCAGCTTGCCATCTTAAAAGTCTAGCCTTTTCTGGTTTTGATTTAATTTTATTTTTTAGAAAGGCTTTGACACTCGTATTATCAATTTTAAGAATGAATTTCTTCGCAAGAAGAAATAACAGCCATTTTTTGAACGCTTTCCGCACTGCAAGAATTCTTTCTTATTGATGTGCTATCTCTTTGCCTTATTCTCCGTAAAGAGACCACTGCAATATCTGCATGGCACTTCTCCTTCGGATGTGGACTTCATGAGAACCGCTGCCCACCAATGATCACTGGTATCTGTATATAGCACCAGGTCATCCTTGTCATTTAGAATGACTAATTTTGGGAGCTTTTTGCAAACCTTCTTTAATTGTTTAACCATCTCTCGATGTGATTCCTCCCATTTGAACTTAACATCTTTTTTCAACAGAGGACTGAACACCTTTCTGTATTGTGCTAGATTGTTTATGAATATTTCAGAAAAGTTGACAACTCCTAGGAAGATATGGAGTTGTTTCTTGTCCTTGAGATCTTTAGGAAATCCTTGAACCTTTTCTACAATGTGTGGTTGTAGAATAATTCCGGACTCATCAATCTCTACTCCAAGAAACTCGATCTCTCTTGTTGAAATTACTGCCTTCTTTTCAGAAAGCACTAATCCTTCCTTGTGACATACCTCTGAAAATACTTCCAGATGCGCTAAATGCTCCTTCATGTTTTTTGAGGCTATGAGGATGCCATCCACATAAAAAAACATAAATGAGAAATAATCTTTGAAAAGATTATCCATCTTCCTTTGGTATATCTGGGGTGTGTTCGCCAAGCCCATAGGCATGACATTCCAGATATAATGGCCTTGTGGTGTGGAGAAGGCTGTGAACTTCTTTCTTCCTTCTTCCATCATAATCTGGTAGAACCCAAATTTCCAATCGAAATTTGAGAATACCTTAGCATTCTTGATATAGTTGACCAAGTGTTCCCTACTTGGTAGAATACTTTGGCATTCTTGATATAGTTGACCAAGTGTTCCCTACTTGGTATGTAGTATCCATTGAACTCCAAGATGTTGTTGATCCCTTTGTAGTTAATCACAAGTCTCGGCTTCCCCAGCTTGACTTCTCTATGATTTCGAACCAGAAATCCTGGACTACTGTATGAAGATACTCCTGGTGATATCAACTTAAGGTCTAGATGTTCCTTAAGTATTTGTTGCATATCCTTTTGATTCCCTTGGTTCATCAGGATAGGCTTATATCTTACGAACTCATTCTCATTTCCTTCTTTCACTTTGAGTGAGGCTTTGAGCTTGTTTTTGTCCCACCAAACTAAAGGATTCTCATTGAAGTTCCTCTGTATGTTCTTTTTGTCGTTCTCCAAATATGTTTGTTCTTTGATTGTGACGTCTTTATGTAAGCTTTCTCCCAAGCTTGCTTTGAGAAGGTGGATTATTTTTTCTTTTAGTTTCTCCATCTTCCATCCTCCTCCAGTCTCGATTCTCATCTGAAGGACTGCTTCGCCATATTTCCTTCAATCGTTCATCTTTGGATGGCTAAGTTTTCCTTCATTATCACCACGCTTGCTATGAAATTGGATTGGCATTCTTCTCTGTAATGCATCCCGCTGTCTTGGGGCAATGATCTTATGTTTACAAGGGATTGTGAAAATAAGTCTCTTTGTTGCGTTTTCTTGGGTAAAACGCTTGAATGCCTGTAGAAAATTATTTCCTAACAAGATGTCCGCTGCGGTATTATGAAAGTATATCGGTGGAGTCTTCACCTTGTACCATGGGGTACGATTCGCTCCTCCGATCATAATTTTCGCTTGCTTGATTCTTCTTTTAAGGATTAGCACCCTTTGTGAGAAATCTCTTCCTAGTACGGTTGACAAGTCTTCGCCTGAGCCTTTAGGAAAGACTTTTTTTGCTGTGTAGATACTGGCTCTTGAATCGATGTATGCCGTAAAATATTCTGCACGGTGCTCCTTATATATCATCCCTACGGTTAGGGATGGGAAGACACGGCATACCAAAAATACCGATACCGTACCAAAATTTTCGGTATGCTATTTTGCATATCGATGCCGATATTGAGATTTTGATATACTGAAATTTCGGTATACCAAAATTGACGTATACCGTTGCCAAACCAAAAATTATACCGTGCTTATTTTTTTGGTGTATACCGAAATACTAAAAATTTACCGAAATATTGAAAATGTTTTACATATCAAAAATTCAAAATATAAGTTACAATATGAATAAAATCTTCAGAATATTTTACAGAATACTATAAGTTACACATTCAAAATAGTGCTATTATACGTTAGCATGAATAAAATCTTCAGATACTCATACTAGAAGAGATTGGGAAGTAGAAACAAGATGGAAAAAAAAATTAAAGCCTCTTAAGAAACAATTATGGCTTAAGACTTAAGAGGCACTGATGCAATGTTCCACCACACAAAAAATGAAGTTTTCAAACAAAAAAAATATGTAAACAATACTCACAATGCATAAAGCACAAAAGAATAAGTATAACCTTAAGCAAATATCTACAGTCAAGAATTTACATCACTAATATTTCTGCATTCTACGCTATATGCACACAGTGTTTCATTAATTCAAAGTAGGGTGAATAATACTTTGAGTATGTTGGATTCATTAACCCAATATATGAACTTTGTCAGCACTCTCTAAAGGATATTAGAGTATTCATTCTCATATATGAATACGATAATACAAAGTATTCCCTCCCGATTGAATGCCCTATAATAAGAAATTATCTACACAGTAAATTAAACAAATTAAGATCCTAGCCCTAATATAGGAGTAATAGTCTCACAACACAGTGCAAAAGACAAATTTAATAAAAGTAAATAAGAGAAAAGAAGAAAGAGTATAGCGAAGGAGGCGGAACAACAATGGAGGTTATCTGGTGGCTGGTGGTGGCGAGGCGAATATCGAAACTCAGAGAAGTCAGAAAAGGATGTAACAGGAGAATATTCGAATTAACGGTGGAGATAATTGTAGCCTAGGGTTTGAAGTTTGAACAAAGAACCATTGCGGCGTGATTCTGTAGTAGGAGAATAGTTGTGATTTGGTAAACTCAAGTAATGTGGAATCGATATGAAGTATATCTTGGGTTAGAATCTTGATAATGTTAAATGGGCTAAAGGGCCTGTGTAATAATTTTGAGCTTACTAGTTATATTTGCAACAGACAGATTGGGCCTATAAATGAAAACCCAAAATAAAAAATAAAAATAAAATAATATATAATTTTTTGGTATACCGAAATACCAAAATTTTAATTCGGTAAATACCGATACTGAACTGATTTTTCAGTACGACAACTACATTGTATCAAAAATTTCGATATACCTAAATTTTAGTATTTTTCGATATTTTTCAGTTCGGCGAGCTTGGCATACCGAGTTTTCAATTTTTTTCCACTCCTACCTACGGTGACATATATCGAGAATGGACTTGTGGCCATGGGTAGATCAGAGCTTTAAAAACCCCAAGCTTTTATTATTGAACCTTATATCTCTTTCCTTTTACCGTGAATTCCATTCCATCTTGTTATCTTTCCCAAGGTTTTGTGATCCTTGAGAAACTCCAATCCCGACACTAGTCGTTCCGGGAACCTCCCTGCTATTCCCTCGATCACCAGCTCAAGTTCTCCGAGTTTGAGTTGTCCTTGATATCTCTCAGTTGTTGGTTGTTGGAGATAATATTAGACATCATAAGGAATAGAGTTTTCCTTTTTAGTGATGTCGAATATCACTTCGACTCCTCTCCATCCTTCTGGGCATTTTAGTTCACCCTTGGTTGTGAACTTTTCTGACTCCTGGACTACTTCCACGATTGGTTTCCTTTCCCATCTTTCACTGATCATTCTATCTTCTTGGAAAGAAATTCTTCTCTGCTTGAATCTGAGGCTGTCTTGCCTACTCCAGACTGGCCTATTCTTATTTCACAAATCCATGTCGTGGATTGGCGGTAACTCTATTTTGTCTGGCTTGGTTGCGCATGCAACCCTTTCGAACACTTCTGGTATCTAAATATACTCCTTCATTTGGAATGAATCCGAATGATGAGTGTTGGATAGAGCATACGAGATACTATAGGTGATAGAGTACGGTCGGTTCCCTTCTTTCATCAAATCTTTATTCTTGAAATCTTGATGGAGGGTGTGTACTCTACTGAAATCTTTATCTACCAGATTATAGGTAATCCTTGGGTAGATGTAGGATGCCACCTTGCCTGCATACAGGTTTCCTGAGATTTCTTTCAGGCATGCCTCTTTCGTATTCTTGATCCTCTTATCACAGATTGCTATATCGATTGGTGTATCGATACCTTTTTTAAATGTTGCTTTGATAAGGATTCGAATAGCTCCGATATGGATCCAAGACATGGTCTTAGCAACTTCTCTCTGAAGTTTACTGAGTTCTTTATTGATCTCATCGACAGGAACCAGCTGCATTTCCATCATATTTCCTGTAAGCTCCATAGGGATGACGATCTCCCCTTCAGTCACTTTGTATATGATATGATATTTTCTCTTTTTGAAGTTGAGAAGCCGCTCCAATCTTCCTATAGTGAATCCATCGTATAGATTGAGTCTTGGATCCTCCTTCATGATTCTCATAAAGGCTTTATGAGAAATGGATGGTTGAGAAGAGAAACCAGACATATCTTCTTGCATCTCCTGTCTTAAGCTTTCTTCTTCACTCTGACTCATCTTCGGAAGATTCGTCTTGACTGAAGAATTCTTCTCCATAGATTCTCTCGTCTAAGGGTATATCTTCAAACTGATATACATGTACCAGATCTTGGAAGTAAACAGCTTCCTCCATTTCTGGAGTTGTTTTGAACTATCGTACTCCCCGTTTCTGGTTCTATGGGCAATCAAGTGAGATATGCCCTCTAGTTCCACACGTATAGTAGTTGCAATCTTTGAATCTTTCATTGGCTCGTGTGGGTGCTCTTCAAAATGTCTTTCTTGTAGGAGTTCTTCCTGTACTTCTCTGGTTTGATCCTGAGGATGAGGCTTGACTTCTTGAACTCCATCTTGATTGCCCAGAACTTTGCCCTGATTTATAGCTTTAGGCTTTTTGTTTGGACCAAAAGGATCTTGTCTTCTGGACCTTCATCCTCTGCTTTGTGTGTAAGGATGACTTTTCTTCATCCTTTTTTGTTTCTTCGGATTTCTTCCAATGATGGTTGGAAGTTCGTTACTTTTGCTGCATAAGGGGACTGTCTTATTGATTCCCCTCAATCTCTTGTAGTTCTTGTGTAGTGATGCTTGATGACACCACTCCACAATCTTGGCTTTGAGTAAGGACATCCTCCTTGTTATTGAATCCAGCTCACATGGTTCATATTCTTTGATCAGCATTTCTCTTTATTGGCTTGGAATCTTAGTAAAGAATAGGTGGAATACTTTCTCCTCCTTAATCTTTGACTTTTATCTATACTCTGTGAAGAGTTTGATGTACTCGTCTACGTGATAGATGTCAAATAGTTCCAGACTGTATAGGGCATTCCTATACTTCTTCTTCTTTTGTTCTTCCATTCCTTCAAAGTAACCTACTCCGATAAAGTGGATCTTGAAGATCTTGGCCATGCGATCAAAATATTACCGATATCTTTGCCTTCCATGGTCTCCTTCTTGACTTCGTTTGAGAGCTTCTCCCAGGTGCACTTTACTGATCCTTCTAGGCTCATAGTTAGGAATCTTATGAACCCTTCTTTATCCAGCTCTAGTACACCTCCTGCGATCTTCATTGCATTTGTCCACTTGTCAATCAGGGTCTCTCTATTCTTGAAGTCTAGAGTGTCGAGGTTTAAGATCAATCCGTATGGATTTATCGATTCAAGGTGAGACTGACCATATGGGGGGTGTAGTGTAGACTAGATCCTCGAACTCGGCTTGCTCCTGTTGACAATCATATCGCCTTTATCTTGAAATTTCCTTGGTTTTGCGATATCTCTTCTTGTCTTGCTTCCTGAACTCCATGTGATCCAGAAGTTCCTTCATTTTGGCTCAGATCACGTTGCATCTGAGGAGCTTGAGATTGCTGTTGAGAATTTAAAATTTCTCCAACATTCATCTTTAGATCTACGATAGTTAGTCCTTGGAAGGACTCATATAGATCTTGTAGATCCTAAAGATTCACTGCTTGTTCACCTTTTTGCATGTTTCCAAGTGTAGGGAATCAATTGTAGCTAAGCGTGTGACCAAGTCTATTATCGAAGCCAAAGGATAATTCTAGACTTATTATTTAATTTATTTATGACAACTCTAACCTAAGACAAATCTGGATTTTCAAGAGAAATAATTAAAGTAAAGATGCAGAAAATAATTACTAAAAATAATAAAATAACAAATAAGAATAAGGATGAAGTGTTCAAGAGAGAAGATAGATAGCACTAGGAAATTCAGTTAAATTGGTCAAATCAAATCACTAGACAATAGGTTAGAATTCCTGCAGATTTTATGAAAGCAATCACTTAATTATATTAAATCCCTTTGGTGAAGTAAACTTAACACATAAATGTGGTTCAAACCCTCAGATGCAGAAGAATAAAACCTGCTCCCTTCTAGGTACTTAAGAAATAAACTTCAATTCCCACTTAACAATCTAAGAAACCAAATCCTCTAGAATGGTAATTAATAGATATATTACGTGTCCAATATTAATTATTCTAATGAATATAGGTTGTATGGTTAAGTCCCCTTTACCCATAAACAGACAGACAAATATAATCACTTTATGACACAAGCAATAATCATACATATTGAAAGGTAATTGACATCTTCATGAATAAGGACAGATCATATAAGACAAAAATATAAGTCTCAAATTCAAAGCATTAATAAAGGAATAAGTATACTGCAGAAATCCAACCTATAGTCTAGATCATCAATTCAAACTAATTCAACCTTAAAAACCTAGCACTATCCAAGAAGTACTAGTCCATGGTGTTACAAGCAACACCCATGGTTAGGTATGAAAACAATCTCATGAGTCTATAATTTAAAAGTAAGAAGGAAAGAATAATAAAAACCCTAGTTGTGAAGTGATTCTCCGTTCTTTCTTCTGTGGTTCTTAATCTTCTCGTTCTCATTCTCAAGTAAGCAACACTGATGAACTCTCCAGAATGGGTGGATGGGATGGTGACGGTATTATGGTAGGGTATGGAATGGAAAAGTGATGAAAAGTTGTAGAGAGTTATGGAGAGTTATGTTTCTTGGACTCCCAAGAGCTCCTTTTATAGTTGAAGGCTGATAAAATTCGTATTCTACCTCAAAATAGGGCTTTTTCACGTCAAAAACACGTACGGGTCGAAAACTAGGCCGCTGGGTCATGCCACTCGTCAGCAGATTCTGTGACCTCACCGTTTTGCTCATAACTTCTTCATCCGAACTCCGATTGAGGTAATTTTTACGCTCACTCGATCCTCTCTTCCTCAGATTTCTATCCATATAAGAAACTCATATAAAATCTAACATTTGAAGGGCACAAGTCATGCAAAAATAGGACGAATCGTGCTGGTCGGCACAACTTGCGCGACTTCACCGTTTTGATCATAACTCCCTCATCTGATCTCCAAAATGATCTTCTCTTCTATAGCTTTTCAACCATATATCACATGACCAATAATACAGAAAAATTATGCAAATTGGACATGCGTTTTTCAGCATTCTTTCACGATTTCACTCTTCATTCTAACTTTGCACTTTTAATCTGTTTTCCACCTAAAAATACAAAATAACACCTCAAATGCACCAATATCTTAAATATATGAAAATTAATCATTTAGTGCTAAAATACAAACATAAATTCCACAAAACAGTGTTAAATCGGACCCTAAAACATGTAGATTTTTACACTAATCATTCGCTCTTTCCATCTGGGGATATGGATTCTCCTCAAAGGATAGCGATCATCTTCTCACTCTCGGTTTTTGTTCTTGTGACCTCCGTCATCTTCCCCTTTTGATGTAAAAGGGGTTATATTCTGAAGGTTGGTGGCAATCTTTCTCCTGGTCTTCTCCCGGTCACTTTAGTTTCTAGGTTTTCTACTTGATTTATCAAATTCTTGATGAGGTCAAGTTGTTTGTTCTGCAACGTCTCCACCTTATCCATCTTGAGGCTGATTTCAAATATCGTCTTTGACATGTTCTGGCAATATTTTCCAAAAAATTTCACCGTCTTCTGTAATTCTCTAAGATCTTGGTTCATCTTAGAGTTATCTGCCACGATCTCTTTCCACTCCATCATTTTGACCACCATGAAAGTTGATAGGGCATCAGATCTCTTTTGGACCTTAAATTGATCGTCTTCTCCATTGTTCGTGTCTGGGGATACGCCCATGGATCTCAGTGAAACTATGGAGTTCCACTATGTTTCTCGACACCTCCTTAGAGTATCATATCTCATCCTGACGCCCTTCCTCCAGATGTTCTTCCTCGGTGTAATTAGCACGTGCCTCTGCCCTTTTTCATCCTCATCTGAGACCTTTCCAGAATCGATTGTTGGCCACAACTTTCTTTTCTGCTTGTTGTCTATACAAAATATTGTAATATTATTATATAGAGCTACTCGTTTTATCATATCCAACAGGCCAGAAGGCGCTGTTTCTCCAGCCTTGAACAGGGCTAATAGTCCTGTCACTCTCGAATGTCGAACTTTCGTTCGGATCTATTTTTTCTTGAAACGCTCCTCTCGTTAAGTAATACAACTATATAATAATTTTTCAATTCATAAATAAATAAACCTAGGGCTCTGATACCATTTTAAAGTGTGAGGAAATTGAAGAAAATTAAGTTGAAATGATGCTGTGTTTTAAAATATAATTTGGACTACCTGCATAGTCACCATTATGTCCACCAGCATGGTTACCGTTAAGTCTACCAACATGGTTACCGACAAGTACTGATGAGTGAAAATTTTGATCAATTGACCCGTTTGACTGGTTGACCAATCTGACTTTTCAATTTTTCTTTTTTCGAGGGCAAAACTGTCCGAAAATTGGCAAATGGGTAGAATTAATAACTTTCTTTTGAAGGATTGGCAAAATTAATTTTTACCATTGCATTTTGAATAATTTTGTATATTGGCACTAATTTATAAAGAAATTTCGATTTATCATTCACCCTAATTTACTAAAAATACGTTTTAGTACATAGATTATTACTTTTTATAGAGATGAATAATTAGCCAAATGAAAAAACAAGAAAATAAAAAATCATAATATATCAAATTCATTTGATAAGTAATATTTTATTTTATTTTTTAATTAGTAGTGTAATAATTTATCACTCTAATTTTTTTTTTAATATACTAAAGAGTAATTTTGATAAGATTAGATCTTTTTAAAAAATAATATGACGTATTCCATTCGTCTCATCATCTTAACGGTTATATATATTTTCTTACAAAGATTAAATAATATAGTAATATTCTAATGTAGTGGTATATATATACAAGTTGGGGCATTTATGTCTTTTCACCTTCCCGACTAAAAGTCAATTTCTATTTTAGGTAAGTTCTTTATCTAATCTTGAGAGTTTATTTCTGTATTTGATCTTATTCATCCATTTGTATTAAGATGATTCACTTTTTTTTTTAACCTAAAACAAATTTTCATCCCCAATTAGACAATCTACCCTGTCCCTGTATATTTTATTATTAGCCACCCATTGATTCCCGAGCCATTATTTGAAGAAGAAGATGATCTCTAAGGACGAAAATATTTCGATATATTCACGATATATTTATTTTTTGAGAGTACCGATATCGATATGGGAGAAAATGATATCTTTTCTGATATCGAGGATATATGGGGAAATATTAAGAAATATCGGAAACAATATCGATATCGAATTGCCACAGTTTAAATTTTTCCAGACATCGAGATATATCAAGGAAATATCGATACAATATCGATAAAATATCGAGGATATATCGAAAATATCGAAAAAATATCTATAATTTTAAAAAAATAAAATAGTTTTTTGTTTTACTAACCAAATACTTTTTTGTTATTAATATGTTTAATTTAAAAAATAAAATAAAAAATAAAGCACAACTTGCGTGAAACTATCTCATGTTGCTATTGATTTACTTTTGATTATTAATTATCATTTTTTATTAAAATTATTATAACTTTTCATTAACATTATTATGACTAAGTAAATCAAGAGGGTTCAATCATTGTTCAATTATGCCTCAACAACATGGTGATTGGATTAGTCCACACTCTCTAATCCATAGTCAAATAATTGGACAAGATAGAACGACGTACTACTGGCACATTCAGAACTATGTTCAGAATTTCTCTAATTTGATGAGCTGGTACCAATATTGTTTAAATCTAGACGGCATGACATGTTTTACATTTGAGTCTCATAAATCATTATTTCGGTATTAGTTATTATGTATTAAACAACAAGTAGTAATAATTGTATGACTCCAAACTATTTAAATATGTTATTGATTTGCTTATCATGTGTTGTGAGTTTTATTGAGATTTTTAAAGTGTATTCATATATTAAAATTAGTTATAATATATTGAAAAGTTAACAACTTAATTTTTTTCTATTTTTTTCAAGTTTTCGTGATTTTTTAAATTTTTACCGATATCGATATCGATATTCAATATATCCATCGATATATTCATAAATTTGAGGTATCGATATTTTAACCGATATCGATATTTTCATCCTTGATGATGTCCTCTATCGATTTCATTGTTCGTCCACCGTCTACAATTGCGTAATTCTCTTATTTCTTCTCTACTTTCTTTGTTTCTGATTATTAAATCTCCAAATTAAGCAAGAAAATTTAGAGGCCACATTGTACGTTGGTTATTTTCTGCGTGTTTGGAATTACTCAATTTTTCTATATTCACCCTCATCTCTTTTATTCTATAATCTACTATTCTAATAACATTATTGGAGAGTAAATCGCCCTTTCTCATCTGCCTGAGCACGCTCTAATGTTATTGAGAGTAAATAACCCTTTCTCACCATTGCAATCTATTTGATTTCAATATAGCGAATTAACATTACAGAAATAGGTTTCTTGATATCAGTTCTGTTTTAATTAATACTTCAATTTTATTTGGGTATATTCCCAATACAAAAGACCAATTATATTTGAGTCGTAATGGAGAGTAGTTTTTCGTGTTTAGGTCTTGAGTATTGATAGCCTTTGGGAATCTTGGGACCTTTTGCTTCAATTTTTATAGGGTTTATTTGACTTAAAAATTGTAATATAATCTGTTGAAAGTTGAATAATATTTTGTGAATGTTGATTACTCCCTCCGTCCGGATTCAAGGGTGCCATTTGCTTTTGGGCACGGAGATTAAGGAGTATTGTTATTTAATGTGAAGTGAGTAGTTGTATTAGTAGAGGTGTGGGTCCCATTTTTTAGTTATATTAGTGGGTGTGTGTGGATAAAAAAGGAAATGAGAACCTTGGGGACGGACACCCAATATAGAAAAATGATACCCTTGAAAATGGATGGAGGGAGTATGTACAGAGAAACAAATGAAAGAATCCACTAGGCTTCTTAGTGCGATTTAGGATAATAGTTTAACATATCAATGTCATTACGTATGCCAGAAAGATGAATTAAAAGGCTAATAGTTTGCTACCGAATCAATATTTGAGATATAGATTGTCTTACATGTGTGAACCACATGTATTATTATTTATAAATATGGTGGAGTTGGTTGAGTATTCCGTATATGACTTTCTGTGGCTTGGCTGTAAGCTGAGGAACCTATCTGCAATAGAAATTTAATGAAAGGATGACCTTAAATATTTTAGAACCTGGAAGATCAAATACTTGACGTACTTGATGCAGTGGGGTGTAAGTGTAGTCTGTTTTCTTCATTAAGTATACTATTGAATTATGACCATCATACTTTTTGGTTATAGATGTATTGACCATTGCATTTTCTCACGAGATGTTGATTCTCAGCCTATTGCTATTGCGACCGCCGCCTCACCCTCCTCTTCCATATTACGAAAGTGCACCAAGTACATGTATAGAATGATATTTTTACAATTATTGATAGCTTTATCTGCGTATTCATCTTACAATTTCTATGGCTTACAATGGCTTCTTTATCAATTATCAGTTGTTTCCCTCTCTTTCCGCCAATGGAATTTCAATGTAATTATTTATTGTGTGTGAGTTTCGAATAATGTTTAACTTAATTATTCACATGTTTATTCACATGTCAATTTTTTTATATATGTTTGCATATGACTCTTGTGTTTATGATATTAAATTTGTAATTTGGCAGTAACGGGGATGAGATTCATGATACTTGGCAATCAATGCAGTTTAGACCATTCCCGAATTGTATCCCTTTCCTCTTTTCTTTTTCTTTATCATTGAATGTACCTAAGGTATTTCTGTCCTTCTGGTGCTTCATAGAATCTCCGGGAGTTCTTTGCAGATAACAAGATATTGCTGGATTTGATAATGTGAGGTTTATATGTCTAATTGGTTTCTCTTTAATTTCTAATGAATTGTATCCTATTATTATGTTGGACTTCTTTTAACCTTACCTAATTCAATAAGGATTGGGATTTTCTTCTAAAATATGCATACTGTATGGTTTACAGGTGCACACTAATTATTTTAATTCTACTCTTTTATTTTTATTAATAGCACCTTAATTGAGTGCAAAATATTTGTATTAATCTGATTTTTAAAAAAAATACAACTCAAACTATCCTTTCTATTTGGAGATAATAGTAATTTGAAGCCAACTGTATGATTCATATTTATTAGGGGCAGTTTATCTACTTGAATTAAGGTTTTTTAACTACAAATGAGACATGCATTTTTTTAAAGAATATATAGTTCACTTAAACATGAAATTATCATATAGAACATTGTTGATAGGTGCTCAACGATTTGTAGTGAATAATTAGGTCAATGAATTATTATTTTTTTAGATAATTCTTACTATGATAAGTTCATGCAGGTCTTCAATTGTATGGAAAGGAATCCAATGGAGAGCTTTTGCTTTATTTTGCAGACAAACTAATACATTATTATCATATAAATACATTATATGCACTGATCTTAAATCATCATCTTATATTTGGTGAAAATATAATACTCCCTCCATCCGCTTCTAAGGTATCTATTTTATTATTTTTGACGTCCACTTCAAAGGTATCTATTTTCCCTATTTAGTAAAAAAGTACAAAATATAGTTCGTCACTTCCCTCTAATACAACTACCCATTTTACATATAATAATAATACTCCTTAAGCCACGTGCAAAAACAAATGGATACATTAGAACCGGACGGAGGGAGTATCAATTTAGCAGACCTTTCTGCCACTGCTATCCTTGAAGACGAATGTTGGACATGAAGGAAAGTTAACATTTTCTGCCACAGCTGGAACCGACAACAATTTCTATGAACTCAAATTAGATCTTCTTAATAAAGTTAATGTCAAGGTGAGATACATGGTTCCAACTACATGAACAAACTTGAATGAATAGACATCTGTAAGTGAGTTCAATTTACCATTTGCCATTATTTTTCATATATCAGTCACCCAAGATTATCTTATTCTTAGGTCTATTTACTAGGTGGCAGATGGGATGGGTAGAAGGACAAATGGTATCTTTATTTGCTGAATACATTGTTTTTACGAGAGAAAGGACAAGCTCTAAATCAGACTTATGCTTTAGGAATTAAAGAAGTAAGTATTAATTTTCATCAATAAGTGTTGTTATTTTGCGCTTCTCTGGTCCATTCTTCTTTATTTGCTCAATCTCTTTTTTTCCCCCTTCTTGCACACCTCATCTTTATTCAACTATCTTAAAAAAACTTCCTTAGAATATTAGAGTAGTGTAAATTTTCACAGCAATATGATCTTTTAAGCCTAAGAGCCTTTTAGGTGATGTTTCTTAAATATTATTGCTCTGTCATTTAATTTATCACTCTTTCTTGCTTTTTTTAACCAAAAGATACAGTTTCAATCACAACTAATATATAAAGAAGGATAAGAGTTAATTTATAAATTTACTGGATAATAAAAGTCTTGGACAACCTTAAATTAGAACTCTCGACACTTTATTTCATGACTTGGACATAATAGTTTCTCCCTCAGTAGCTGTATATCAAGAATCTTCTTTTTATTTGTATTTTTCGATATTAGATCTTACTCGCTAGGTTATTTATTTCATAGGTGTGGAAAATTAATGCAGACAATCATCACGTTGGCTCTGTGCTCCATTCCATAGGTTTTAATCTTGATCCCAAAACTTATGGTGGATCTTTTGTGTATCATATAAAAATAGATAGGTATTTCTAATTACTATATGCATATCCTAAGGGAAATAATATTTGGTACTGAGATACTTATGATTTTATAGTAGTTGAAAATTTTACGTAAGACTCTTAAAATAGCAAACACGAAGTGAGATTTTTTCTGAATAAGTTCGTTTACTTTTGCAAACTACTAAAAAAATAAATAACATAAAGTTTTTTAAAAGGTCAGTATCTCTCTTTCTAAAATATAAATGTTGAATAAGTTGGTTTATTTTTGCAATTTATATGTATTGTTTTTCGAATTTCTATTGGTGCGAGGTTTGTTGAGTGAATTTTTATAATTCAGTAATTTAGAATAGTGTTTGATTTGATAGGCTTAGATTTGTGACATTATTATTCTATTTGCCTTTTGTATTTGAATTAATATTTGCCTTATGTGTGCAAGTGAGTCGAGTCAGCTAGAACTCCATTTATGTATCAGTTCTCATAAAAGCGTGCATGGATAATTTAGTTTTCCACTATGTATATTGTCTTCTTATAACTCTTTGCAGTGAAAATTTATATGGAGAGATTTTTTTTCTGAAATGTGTTATTTAATTACTATGACTATTTTTTTATAACTGTAGATTAAACTAATAATAAGAAAATATTATCCATCCGTGATAGAGGAATAGGAATGATGAAAGAGACTCTGATCAATAAATTGGGTACCATTTTGTTAAATCTGGAACATCAGGTAAATATTAAACCTATGTGTTTAATTCTTTTTTTTTTATAGTTACAAGATGACCATAACTGATTGTTTATGATATATTGTATGTAGCATTGTGGAATTAATATGGGTTCCAGATTTGAACTGAAAGGTTTTCCACGGTGTATATTGTCTTTTCATAATTCTTTGCACTGGAAGTTTATATGGAAGAGAGATTTTTCTAAATGGTCTTATTCAATTAGTATGAGTAGCTATTTTTTTTATAACTGTGGATTAAGACAAGAAGAAGATTTATGTCTGAAAATTTATTGTATATGCAGAGAAATGAGTGAAGAGTTCATGGTTAGGGCTTAAAAAGATTTACAATAAGAGCTACTTACAAGTCAACTTTGAGACAAGTTGTTGACTAATCAATGATGTTTAATTATAACATTTATATTTCTACACAAGATATAATTTTTTGTAAGCCACAAGTCAACTCTGAAAAAGGTTGCTTTGTATATTTCTTCACAAAATACAATTGTTAGGGAGGAAAATTATTGCAAAGTGATATCCAACATGGGATAAAAAAATCATCATTTATATTTTCCTGTCTTGTTAGTTAATTTAATTTATTTAGGAATATTGTTAGAATTAGCTAAAATCACTCCTTGTATATCTTTTTATTTATTTGTGATTGATTCTTTCCAATGTTGTAATTGTGTATAAACACACTTTTGTGAATCAATACAATTATCACAATCACAATTCTATATGGTATCATGAGCCTAATAACTCTAACGAGAATTACGATCCTCTCAATTCCTACACTCATCCGCCTACCTAACCCTAGCAGGCGCCATCATCCTCGTGGTTTCTGATCTCACCACCGCCACCAGCATAGACATGCACATTTTAACCAAAACCTGCTGTTCTGAACTGGGAACCGGCGGTTCCAACCGGAACCAGAATCGTCAATTCCAGAACCGGCCAAAACAGAACCAAAATAGGATATATTCTGGTTTGATTACGGTTCCTTATTTTGTGAAATCAAAACCAGCGATTCCGGTTCCAAATCGACGGTTTTTCTAATTTTTCTTTTTTATGTTTAAAGGCTAAAATTAAAAAAAAAGAGAAAATTGGAACCGGAACCGAAACCGGCCTATCCTTGGTACAATTTTGGTTCTATATTTCCTAAAACCAAAACCGACGGTTTGGAACTGGAACCGGCAGTTCTGAACCGCCGTGCATGTCTACACCAGCAACTCCTCCCTTTCTCCTATCATGTCCATCAATGGTGGCCATTCCCTTCCTCTCAAACTTACTGCCAATAACTTCCCATCGTGGCGTGCTCTATATTATGGCAATTCTCAATGGCCACTCACTAACTGGCTATATCAATAGCACAACCAAATCCCCTACCTTCACGAGTGCTAATCCCTCACCTGAATACATAAATTGGTATCAACAAGATCAAATGATCTTGGCTGCGATCATTTGTTCACTTTCTGAAACTATTGTCCCAATTGTATCTACTTCCACCACATCAGCAGAAGCATACACCACTCTCACCCAAATGTTTACTAGTCGATCTCAATCTCGTGTCATGCTATTGAAGGATGCACTCGCAAGTGAAGCAAGCGAATCCCGCACTGTTGATGAATATTTACGATCCGTCAAAGTCAAGAACGATGAGTTGGCCCTCATTGAAAAGCCTCTATCAAACGACGACATTACTCTTAACGTTCTCCATGGTCTTGGTTCTCGATATCAAGAAATTGCAGTCTCAATCCGTGCGCGAGATACCTCGCTCTCGTTTGCGGAATTGCGGGATATTCTTATTTCACAAGAACTCTATCTATATTCCCTTGATAAACAGTAGGCCTCCCTTGTTGCCACTGTTAATGCTACAAATGTGAACTCGAATAGAGGGGGTCACCCAAAAAAAATAATTGGCGGGGCTCTTCATGTTGCAATAATAATCGAGGTCGTGGTGGACGCTGAAATAATTTTAGGGGGCGCAACCAGTTTCAGCCACCAGCCTTCACTCATGATCCACAACCATACTGTATGTCTGAACCTACATGGTAACTTTGCAATGGTGCTGGATATATTGCACTCCAATGCCAACGCTATTCATCGTAGGCATATCAAATCTATTCACCATCCCACCATTCACTCCCGAATGCTTGGCTTCTAGATTCTGGTGCTTCTCACACCATCACATCAGACTTGAGCAATCTGTCAATTCATTCGAAATATGACGGAACTGATTCTGTGCAGATGCCTGACGGCTCCGAGATGCCTATCAAAAATTATAAATTAAAATGTAAAAGTAATTTAAACGATATAAAATTTAAACTTCATTAATAATAAATAATAAATTTATTTGTATATTATATATTAATGATTTAAATTTTATTTAATAATAGATTAAATTTATAACATCTCAACAATTTAAATTAAATAAGAAAATAAAGAAAAAATTGACACGTGACTGTCTCCAAAATATTAGAAAGGATAAATAAAGTAAGTGATGAGAGAAGAATAAATAATTAATGTATATGATGGTAGAAATAAAACATTAATTATAAAATATATGTGGACCGTGTGGTCCACTTTGTACCTGCAACCTGTAGAAACCTGGGTCATGTGTGAACCCAGGTCAGTTAAGAACTACCACAATGTTACGCTCAATTACAATATTGTAAGAGATCAATTCAATCAATTAGTACATTTTAATTAATTTAGAATTTGTAAATTGTAATTACACTTCTTTTAGAAACTTAATGTTTATTTATTACATTTTAGTGTTGTTGAAAAACTCACGTAAATATAAACTCAAATCATACATGCATAGAGAGTAATCTCACTAATCTCTCTCCGTAGAGTTTTCGTTATAGCGGAAGTGAATGCGTATGAACCAATTGGTACTCACGGATATACTGTGATCTCTGGATCAAATCATACAACATGAGGCTGTAGATTATTGTCCACGATATAATATTAATTGTTGAATATGAAAAACTGAATTTGTATAGTAAAATTGGGAGAGAAAACACCAAGAGAGAAAAACGCTTCCAGCGTTCTTAATTCTGCATTCGTGAATGAGCATATTCTGATAACTGCTTATGCAGTATTAAATATTCCCCAAGAGGAGGAGTTAAAAAACTAACTTTTTAACTCCCTCTCTATTTCTTATCCACTTTCTCTCATATGTGGATTCATTAATAATTAAATAATATTAATTATTATTTACATCTCCCACTCACATATGAAGTTAAAAGACGCCTGACTCATTTTCTTCGTGAATCATATTCTCGTACAGATTAATACATCGTGTGACCCACGAGATATGAATTTTTAATCGCAATACACTTGTTAGAGATATGTAGCAATTGAACCAGTTTATCAAAGAAACTTGACAAGCTCGCTATACCCAAGAACTCTTGAACATTTAACATAAGTTTAAACATCTCTTTTCAATTCCTGAACTTATCAGAGCATATTCAACCTTTTTGCAAAAAACTATATATTTATAATTAAGACCATGCTTGATTAACTAGTCAATGAATCACAATAGTATATGTTAAATTAAGACATTCTTCCCTTTTCACTAAGTATCTACAGTCTCCCACTATAGCTCATTTCCTAGACATGCACTGCATTGCCATTATTAACCATAGCTCTTTTGGTAACATGCTAAAGTAGCAACACCAAAGTGAAGACTTAGAATATAGTAGAAAGTCATAAGGGTAACCAATAGATAAGGACTCATACTTTTGAGAAAATAGGGATAGTTTTCTCAATCATGTTTGGGTCAACTTAGAACATGTCGTTTTCCTAAAACGCATGTCACAATATCTTTAACTTTCTTCCAAGAAAGCGTATGTCATATTTCATTTAATTTAGACATTGTGTAAATCAGAGTTCAAGTGTGTTCCATACACTTAACTCGGATATCCTCCCTCTAACGTATAAGATCTCCGTCGATTTAGCTTTACAACAAGTTGGATTTGATTCGTGGTGAAATCTATCCCGATTACATTAATTATCATAATCTCATCTCTGCGCTCCCACTTAGCCAGAGGCGATTACTCGTATGAGAGAGCCAATCATAACTTGCCGACATACTATTATATATGAACCATCACATATAATTTATAAAACATATATATAGTTAATCCATTAACTATTTCATTGACATACACAAACATATTCAATAGTACATCGTTTTAAACCCTTCGCAAATCCAATCCCTTCACATGTTCTATGTATACATCTTTAGGAATTGGTTTGATAAAAGGATCTGCTAACATCAAATGAGTAGAAATGTAACTAAGAATCACTTTCTTCTTGTCTACAATATCTCTACCAAAGTTGAACTTCGTGTCAATGTGTTTTATTTGGGGTATTTTGTGTAAGCAAGGGCTGCTTAATTGTCACAATTAATTAAAACAGCTCCCACTGGAGTGTTTGAGACCTCCAAATATTTCATAAATCTTCTCAATCAAATGACCTCTTGAACTGCAGACGCACATGCCACAAACTCGGCTTCTATAGTGGCAGTGCTATGCAAGTCTATTTCTTGCTACACTATGAGATTGCTCCATTATTGAGTAAGAAGACATAACCGAAAATTGATTTATATTCATCTAAATCACCACTCCAGTTTGTGTCTATACACCCATTCAGTATACTGTTATTCCCTTGATAACAGAGAGAATAATCTGCAATCCATCGCATTGGCATATAGTACTCTAGTCATTTCATTCTTTTCATCTTGAGTCTTGGGACATATTTACTGACTCAAAAATTCGCCTATCACAATGGGAGTATCAATAGGTTTGCAGGTGTCCATCTTGAATTATTTTAAGAGTTTCTTGTTGTAAGTCTCTTGAGACAAGCCCAATAACTTCTTCGAACGATCCCTATGGATCTTCACACTAAATATGTACTCTGGTTCACCCATATCTTTCATTTCGAAATTCAAAGATAACTATCCTTTTATGGTTTCAAGATACTCTTTGCTATTTCCAGCAAGTAGAATGTCATCCACATACAAGGATAGAATCACAAAACACCATTGGACATTTAATGTAAATACAGTGGTCTTCGTTTATCATAACGAAGTTATATGAGATTATCGTACCATGAAACCTCAAATACCACTGTCTAGAGGATTGTTTGAGCCCAAAGATTCTTCAATCTACAAACTTTATCCTCTTGACCTCAAAGAATAAATCATACAGGCTATTGCATGTAGATTTCTTCTTCTAATTATCCATTGAGAAATGCGGTCTTAACGTCCATCTGGTGTAATTCTAAATCCATACTAGCCACTATAGACAACAGTAGATGAATCAAGGCAAACCTCACTACAGGTGAAAAGGATTCTTCATAGTCTATACCCTCTTATTGAGTATAACCTTTTTCCACCAGGCGAGCTTTATACGTCTCTATTGAGCCATCAGCCATTCTTTTGATTTTGAGAATCCATTTATTCTCAATTGCTTTCAGTCCCTTCGAAAAATCTACAAGTTTCCAGACTTGATTTGACTTCATAGACTCCATCTCCTCTTTAATTGCTTTCTTCTATTTCTCCTTTGCCGGACATGTTAGAGCTTCTTTCACATTTTTGGGCTCTTCCTCATCAATAGGAGAAACATCTCCATTTTCTTGGTGAAACAAAGAAGGCATGTCCTTCAATATAATAATACCTTTTGGGCACATGTTTCCTAGAACTTTTTTGAGATAGCTGTTGATGGTCTTCTGTAGACAAAATGCTCTTATTGGAAATCGTCTGATCCTCAATTGGCAAATATCTATCAAGGTCCACACATCAGCTAAACTACTCCCACTTGGATCTTGTAGGTATTGGTTTTCTACTACCTCAAAAATAGGCTCAGCATCCCCGATGCTCCCTCTACTAGGAAATTCAGTTTCCAGAAAATAAGCATTATGTGATTCTGTCTCAGTTAAACTCCCATTCTGATCTCCTATGAACATGTAACCCTTAAAATGTTCGCAGTATCTTATGAAGACACACTTTTTACCTCTAGGACCCAACTTTCCATACTGACTCGATGAATCATGTACGTAATCTGCTGATCTCCAAGCTCTAAGGTTACTCAAGTCAGGTTTTCTACCCATCCAAAGTTCATATAGAGTCGAAGCAACTGATTTGGAAGGTACACGATTAAGCACATAAGCTGTCGTAAGTAACGCATCTTCCCAAAAAGAGATCGGTAGATTAGCTTGTGCCATCATGGATCTAACCATCTCCAACAAATTCCTATTCATTTTTTCAGTAACACCATTTTGTTGAGGTGTATATGGAATAATTAATTGTCGGATTATACCCTTTTCATTTCAAAATTCCTTGAATTGTTCTGATAGATATTCACGTCCTCTATCAGTTCTTAAAACTTTGATAGATCTGTCTTTTTTATTTTCAACTTTCACTCAAGAATCGTCTAAAACAATCCAATGCTTCAGACTTATGAGATATAAAATAGATATATCTAAAAATGTGAATAATCATCAATGAACGTAATGAAATAGTGATCTCCATGTCGTGCTCTCACATTTACAGGACCACATACAAAAACTTGATGTTGGTTTTCTCAACACACAATTAATCCCCAAGTATGAAGGATATCAATTGTAGTTTCGAAGGTGACCAAGTTAAATATCGGATCCACGGGACGGATAAATATCACTTTAGTTACGTTCTAGCAATTATGACTATGTTGAGAATTGTAATTTGTTGGTTTGTAAACTAAGTAACAAATAAAATAGCAAATAAGTAACAAGAACAAGAAAATAGTAGTTGTGATCAAATAAGATGATAGGTAGTTCGTCAGGCCATCCAGTTTCATTCGTTAATTTATACTTTCGTATGTCGATGTTCGACTCTGCCTTGTGGTTTATGGACGCATCGCTAGACCATACAAATCTATTCTATAGACACAAATAGATAAGCTTTTGACACGTGTAAATATTCTCAGAGCAAGACGTATACTTTACCTCCCTTTCTAGGTACTATCATAATTAATTATTTCCCGTGCACTTAGTACTCTAACCCGATTTGATCTTCATTTTTAGGTACTATAAAGTTATACTCTTAATCCTACTTGTTAACCCGAATTCAATTCAATTAGCAAACATTCATATAAGACAGTTCTAATAAAATCTCGGAATCTCTTCACTTAGAATTATAACCATAAACCCTGCTCATTAGTGAACGCACTCAACCAATAACCATGTTATGCATTCAGACTCTATACAACGATTATTGATGCACAAAACAACTATGAGTATGGATTAGAAACGTGCAATCTTATATAAAATAAACCACAAGTAGTGTTGTACGGAGTATACACACGAAATACAAATTTAACTCATGAAACCTTCATAACCCTAGAACTACCGAAGTGGCTCTAGTCCATGATTGATCTATGAACAATCATGGTTAGTTGGACCAATCTTACTTGAATCTCCAGCTACACCTCTGTCACTGCCCTCCAGATGGATCACCAATCTCTTCTCTTGTCTCCTTCTATAATTCTCGCGTCGTCCTTTGTGATCCTCTCTCTTGACTGCATGAGCCTCCTTTTATACTTGTAATCACGTCTCTAGGGCTTGGAATGGGCTTTTCAAGTGATCCCACGCGTTTTGGCCTCGAAAATCCGGATAAGGTAAGTTTCCGTGTTTTGGTTCGACCTCGTCAAACAGGTCGAAGCATCGGCCACAAGTCGAACCACAGGTCAAACCCTGCTACTGGACACATTCTGCACTTGGTTCGACCTCTTGTATAGGTCGAACCACTCCCTCACAGGTCGAACCTCAGGTTGAACCACGCTACTGGACAATTTCCGCTCCTGGTTCGACCAACTGTCAGGTTAAACCCCATCGTTGTGGTCGAACCTATCTTCTCGCGAACTGGTTCGACCATGGTTCGACCTGATCAAACAGGTCGAACCCCTTGAGTCGTGGTCGAACCCTCCTTCTGCTGTTTCGCAATGCTGGTTCGACCAATAGGAGAGGTCGAACCCTCCTCCAACCAGGTCGAACCCTACTCTTTCCTTGGCGGTTCGCGTGGTCTCGACTTCGTCTCTTCGATTCTTGGCACTTCCACTCCATTTTTGCTATGAAAACCACTTAAATAGCTCCACTAACACCTGATTCATGCTAATTCACAATATATATAGGTTTTCCACCTATTTCCACCTCAAAACTCTCCAAAACTAGCACAAAACATGATGCCAAACTTGTGAATTTACACACTCATCCCCAAGTATTAAGGATATCAATTGCAGCTTAAGCAAGCGACCAAGTGAATATCGAACCCAAAGGACGGCGTATTATCAATTTAATTATTATCTAAATTAATTAAGACAAGTTGGCAATTAAGTTTGAGGTTTAGGATGATTAAACAAGTAATTAAAATAACAAATAAAATAAATATCACTTGAAGAATACAAAAGTGGATCAAGTAGGAGAATAGGTAGCTCTAGGATAATCCAGTTTCACTACTTAACTTCTCTTCCATGTGTCAATGTCCGACTCTGCCTTGTGGAATATGGACGCATCGCTAAACCATGCATATCTACTCTATAGACATAAGTAAATATGCGTGTAACATGTGTGAATAATCTCAGAGCAAGAGATGTAATTTTACCCCCCTTTCTAGGTACTATCAGTATCAATTATTTTCCCCTAGGATTGGTACTCTAACCCGATATGATCTCCCTTTATAGGTACTATAAAATTATCCTCTTTATCCTACTTATTAACCCGAATTCAATTCAATTAATAAGTATTCATATAAGATAGTTCTAATAAGACTTCGGAATCCCTTCACTTAGAATTATAACTTAAAACCCTGCTCAACAGTGAACGCACTCAACCAATAACCATGTTATGTATTCAGACTCTACACAACGATTATTGATGCACAAAACGACTATGAGTATGGATTAAAAAAGCACAATCATTTATAAAATAAATCCACAAGTAGTGTTGTACGAAGTGTACACATGGAAGTTCAATTAACTAGATAAAACCTTCACAACCCTAGTTCTACCAAAAAGGCTCTAACCCATGGTGTTGTAGGAAACACACATGGGTGTTGGATAGATCTTACCCGGATGTTCAGAAAATACAAGATAAATTAGGAAACGAATAAACCCTAGATGTGGCGTCATCGCGTCCTTCTCGCTCTTGAATTCTCCTCTTGATTCCACAAACGAATCTTCAAAGTGATGGATGGATGGAGGAAAGAATGATGGTGGGGGGTGATCCCCCCTTGTGGGGTGTTGTATGTTGTGTTCCTCTCTTCTCCTCTCTTGTATTGTGTTGTGTTCCTCTATGATTGGATGTCTTCCTTGACTGTATGAGCCTCCTTTTATACTTGTAATAACGTCTCCAGGGCTTGGAATGGGCTTTTCAAGTGATCACACGCGTTTTGGCCTCGAAAATTCGGATAAGATAAGTTCCCGCACGTAGGTTCGACCTCGTCAAACAGGTCGAACCACTGGCCACAGGTCGAACCACAGGTCGAACCCTGCTACTGGACACATTCTACACTTGGTTCGACCTCTTGCACAGGTCGAACCACTCCCTCTTTGGTCGAACCACAGGTCGAACCAATTTGCGCAGTCTCTCCGTTTCGCGTATAACTTTCACATCCGATCTCCGAATTGAGTGATTTTTGAGCTCACGCGATCCTCACTTCCTTGGTTTTCTATCCATATAAAGAAATCACAAAAACTCCAAGAATTGAATATGTAACAGGCCATGGAAAGTAGCACTGCAATTCTGTTCGGCACAGCTCGAGCGGCGTCACCACTTTGCTCATAACTTCCTCGTTCGGACTTTAATGATGGTGTTCTTTACGCCAAAACGACCCTCTCTTCAGTAGCTTTCCAACCATATATCACACCAACAGTTTTGAGCTCCACAACAATACAGAATAATTATGAAAGTTGGATGTGCGTTTTCAGCATTCTTGCACAAATTGCACCTTTTCTCCAACTTTGAACTTTTTCATCCTTTTTCCACCTAAAACACAATAAAACTCCTCAAGTGTACATAATTCTCACATATATCGAATATAAGACACTTGTGCTCATATAAGACTACAATATCAATCAAAAAGGTGTTAAATTGGATATTAAAACACGCTTATTTTCACTCTCATCACACATATTTCGGAATGGATTACTTCTAATGGAGATTCAGATCTAATAGCTTTACCAAAAAGATTTTCTAGTCATTTTGCTGGCAAGACAATGTTCGCATTTAAATAATTCAACTTTAGAATAAAGATTCAACAATCCTTCTTTCACTAGTCTATTAATCCTATCTTGCCCAATGTAACCTAATCTATCATGCCAAACATCATCATTCACATTTGTATTACTAGAAGAACAAGCATTTAGCGAATATGAATAATCATCATAATAACTAAACGTCATTCTATTACAATTTAAAACTATAAAACCATCAGTCATATGTCCAGATGCATAATAAGTATCATTACTGCTAATTACCACAATGCATTTTGTAAATAATACATCATAACCCAGATTAAGCAGAACTGAAACAGAAATTAGATTCCCGTGATATCCGGAGCATATAGAACATCATGTAGGTTAAAGGTCCAACTATCGTCAAGGTCCAATTTGCAAGTCCCAAGTCCTTTGACTTTGACTCGAGCATTGTTTCCTATATATATCCACCTAGTCCCCTTTGGAACACGATGAAAATCTATAAAAACTCCTCTGTCTCTTGTCACATGGTCCGTTGCTCCTGAGTCTATAATTCACAAAGGATAAGAATCAGACAGCAAGATAGTACTCGAGGAGCTAATTTCACATAAAATAGAATAAGATGAATCTACCTTGTCCCTCCTGGGCTCAGTGCATTCACGAGCATAATGACCAAGTTTATTACAATTGTAACATGGCATCTTGCTTTTATCCTTCTTATTCTTTTTTGTCACACTTCTTTTTCTTTTTTCGTTCATCAGTTTTAGTTGTTGGATTATTGTCAGGCTTACCACTACCACCATCAGATCGTCTTCTCTTCTTTCCCTTCTTCCAATTCCTTTTCTTTTTTGAAGCCCGAAACTCCCTTGGAAGTAGAACCGGCATAGAAGGCCTTAGAAGAAGGCTTTAAGGCTCCGAGCCTCTTATCTTCTAGCTTAACATGATGAGCTGCATCATTGACAGTTTTAATGCTTTCATTATGCGTCAAGTTGACTTTGAGATGTTCCCAACGATTTGGTAAAGAGTGGATCAGGGCTTGGATTTACTGTTCATCAGAGAGTATATGACCGACAGTCTTAAGTTCGATTATCATATTAAACATCTCCCTGAGATGTTGTCTAATGTTATGATCAGGTTTCTTTTTGTAGGTGTCAAACTTAATAGTCAACTGCCTAAGCCTTGTAACCGATGTACCACCATACTTCTCACGCGAATACACCCAAATATCATGTGCAGTGGGATGTTGCTCACATTCATGAATCATCGCATCGATTACTGAGCTTACAAGAATATCTCGTGTAATGGAATTTTTTTTCCATGCCTGGTATGCTTCTTGGTCACACATCCATTGATTTCCAATTCTCGCTCCTGGATCGGTCATCACTTGGTTTATAGCATCCAATGTATATTGTTCATTCAATACGTACCATATTTTATGATGCCATGTGTCATAATTGTCACCGTTCAGTTTCTCACCTTTGTTCAACTCAGCGACAATAGATTTTGATGCCATGATCTTTATTAGAGATTAAAGTGATTCAGTATGTTAATAATATTTTATCAAATTTTACGTTAAGCTAAACAAAGACATCTCAATTAATAACACAAGACTTAATCTCGAAAAATAGCTCAGAACTACTAATCATCAATCTAATCATGTGTTATAATACTAGATTCTTACTTCAAAACATAAAAACACAATGTTCAAATAATTATTAACAAAAATAATATTGAACAACCACTTATAAGTAGAACTTAAACAACCATCCACAATATCAAAACCACCAAGTCTGAAAAGTCATGAACATAAAATTCTAATGAACTCTCTGAGTTACCAATTAGAAAATACAATGGAAATGAATTAAGGAAATCTACAGATTAATCTACCTAATTTATCACTAGATTTTCATAGACGTTCATAATCAAATTTCTTAGTCCCCACCGATAGATAGCTTGCCTTAGAGGATCTATATGAGGATTCTTTATCTGATGCTTCTCTCGTCCACTCAGTCTCCAAAAATCAGAACGTCGAATCCTTCCCATTCTTAAGTAGGTTGATCTTAGTGCTTGTGTCCTATCTTCTACTACAGAAGCATCGACCAAATTTTGTATAATTTGTCGACCATTAGGTTTCACTTCATAAGTCTCCCATTGAACCCAAAAGTCATTTTGTAGGTAGGGAGGCAAAATGTTCGCCCAGGTCTCAGGACTAGAAATTTGGAAATATTTATCATGTTGAATCGTATTTCTATAAATTAAAGGCAATAATCGGTTGTAGAGTTCAATCAAATCAATTGTGTGGTCCCTTATGTTGTGTGTTGGCTTTATTTTATAATTCAGAAATTCATGAAGGACTTTATCCTTAGTCCTAATGTCTTCCTCTAAAATTGTTTCTTGTCCTGACATGCCTCTGAGAAAACAAGCAACCAAAAAACAAACACACCAGTGTTAGTCAAACTATATCACATGAATTTCCTCTCCATATAATGCATGTGGAAACAACTTTCCAATATGCAATAGGTATATTCACAAGTGAATAAGTCCAACTCACTTTGGCTCCCACTTTCATAGGCTACAGGAGTTTGAACAATTCTAAGATCACTTAACACCATGAATTTAGAATTAAATGACGTATTAAGGTGCATTATTATCAAAATTTGTAACCAAATAGCCACCCCACAGGTTCGTATTCAACAAATATGTCACAAAATAAAATAAAACTACATATACACATTAAAAATGACATCAAACGCTCTCAAAAATGTGATCATTGGGCTCCACGCGCTGAAACACATCGGAATACGTTAGACACTCGCCGAAAAATATTGTCATGCACCTCTCACGTGCTGCCATGTGTCTGTATGCACCTACACGCGCTGCCACGCGCTCTTACGTGCCGCCATGCACTGCTGATAGTGTGCTGCTGACAGGCGCATCCATGTCACGCGCCACCGCCAAAAAAGATTTCAGCCTGCTCGTGAACAACACGCGCCACTGCCAGAGTCGCTGGCTACCGGTGCGTGTGCGTCACGCGTATTTGTCGTAGCTACCATCTGCCGGCACGTGGCCTTCACGCGCCGCTGTCAGACATCCGCCTCCAGTGGCTCCTGACCCGGTCCAATTCTGCTCCGGTCGTCCACATCGGCTCGGTCCAGTCTACTTGGTTAGACCCAGGTCTGACCCGGTCAACCCTCAATTTAGTTTTTATTACGAAAAGGTCCCTGAACTTTATCGAATTTCCAAAAACAGACCCCCAAACTCTCCTAAACTTTGAAGATTTGGCCAAATCCGAAAAAAAACTTCAAAAAATCATAACTTGAGTTTTAAAAGGCCAAACAACGCAAAATAATATGCGTTGGACTCGTATCGACAAGAGTATCTAGTGGAGTGTAATATCCCGAATTTTTCAATTTGTTAAAATATGATAAGTATTTATTTTGAATTTTAAAATTTGAAATTATGATATGGATATAATTATTTATTTATTTTATTGTGGTTACTGTATCTCGGAGTGTTAGCCAATGCGTTCTACTTATCCGTAAAAAATTCAAAATATGTTTTTACACGATCTCCAGTTATGTCTCTCGTGTCTCTCGCTATTTCACTCATCCTTTTCTTCTCTTGCCATTTCACTCATTCTTTTCTTAACAAGTTCATTATGCGGTTCTATATTCAATTTTACATTACATCTGCATACAGTTTTGTTCCTTACAGTTTTACCATTTAATTTAATATTTCAGTTTTCATTTCACATAATTCAAAGAAAACAAGTTATGTATGTCTTATATTCCTTCCTTCTCAATTCTTATCCTATCGACTAATTCTCTCTCTCGGATTGTATGTGAGTAAGCAGAGATTTATTTTATTTGATATTCGTAAGATCAAAGGTGGGGGTTTTATGTTATTGCTTTTAACTTTATGTGAGTTATTTGTTAACCTGCGATGTGCATGATATGAAATGTCAAAATATGAAATAAAATCTTAACCTTGTCATGTGATACAAAATAAGTGTTACAGTGGCATAAGCATGCATCGCGGGGACGACGGTCCTATATGAATTCCTATTCACCGTGCACACACATTAGTTGGCCAACAGCATGACAAGTTACATGACATAGTACACGATATAAGATACATGGTCCCAAATTTACAAGTTATACGGTTGTATGATTTCAAGTGATTTACATGATGTTTAACTGTGATAATATTTTATCTCACTGAGCGGTTGTAGTGCTCACCCCTTTCATATGATTTCAGGTTGAGGTTGAACGAAGATGCGTGGTGGTGTGGTGAAATTTTTGATGATATGTGAAGTATTTTAATTTTTAAGAGGCATATGTGTATTGTTATGAATTTTTGAAACTTCTGTATGCATATTATTGTGTTTAGGAAATCTATTGTAATGTTTTCTCAAAATTTGATAAATCAAACGTATTTGGTGTATAAATATTGAAACATTGGAAATTTTATGTTTTAAATACTAAGAAATTGTTAAATTTTGGTTTCTATGCATTCTTAAGTTTATATTTAGGAAAATGAAATTCTGGGTTGTTACAGTTGATATCAGAGCAGGTTGACGTTTCTGTAGACCTGCGTTTAAAAAAAATCTTTTACTTGATATTTTGTAAAAAAATGATACAGTTTTGTAAAAAAAAAACTCCACATATATGTACATAGTTTGATATTATAAAAATTGATGATTATGTAAATATATATTTGAGTTGGAAAGTATCCACTCACCAGCCACGGAACTCTAAAAAAGGTATGATTTATTTGTTTTGACATTTATTAACATGATATGCACATGATATTGAATGCAAGCTCATGATATTGTATATGTATGATTTATTTGTTTTGACATTTATTAACATGTACATGATTGTATGCAATGTTATGTTCAAGATACTGTAAATGCTATATTGACATTACGTAGCAATATTTTGAGGACAAATATATTTTTAAGGGGAGTAGAATGTAATATCCCGAATTTTTCAATTTAATAAAAAATGATAAATATTTATTTTGAATTTTAAAATTTGAAATTATGATATGGATATAATTATTTATTTATTTTATTGTGGTTACTATATCTTGAAGTGTTAGCCAACGCATTCTACTTATCCGTAAAAAATTCAAAATTTGTTTTTACACGATCTCCAGTTACGTCTCTCACGTCTCTCGCCATTTCACTCATCCTTTTCTTCTTTCGCCATTTCACTCATCTTTTTCTTAACAAGTTCATTATGCGGTTCTATATTCAGCTTTACATTACATCCGCGTATAGTTTTGTTCCTTACAGTTTTACTATTTAACTTAATATTTCAGTTTTCATTTCTCACAATTCAAAGAAAACAAGTTCTGTATATCTTATATTCCTTCCTTCTCAGTTCTTATCATATCGACTAATATTCTCTCTCGAATTGTATGTAAGTAAGCGGAGATTTATTTTATTTGATATTTGTAAGATTAGATGTGGGGTTTTATGTTATTGCTTTCAAACTTTATGTGAGTTATTTGTTATCCTGCTATGTGTATAATATGAAATGTCAAAACATGAAATGAAATCTTAACCTTGTCCTGTGATACCAAATAAGTGTTACAATGGCATAAACATGTATCGCGGGGACGACAGTCCTATATGAAGTCCTCTTCACCGTGCACAGATATTAGTTGGCCAATGACATGATAAATTACATGACAAAGTACATGATATAAGATACATGGTCCCAAATTTACAAGTTATACAAGTTATACGGTTGTATGATTTCAAGTGATTTACATGATATTTAATTGTGATAATATTTTATCTCACTGAGCGGTTGTAGTGCTCATCCATTTCATATGATTTCAGGTTGAGATTGAACGGAGATGCATGGTGGTGTGGTGAAAATTTTGATGATATGTGAAGTATTTTAATTTTTAAGAAGCTTATGTGTATTGTTATGAAATTTTTAAACTTCTGTATGCATATTATTGTGTTTAGGAAATCTATTGTAATGTTTTCTCAAAATTTGATAAATCAAATGTATTTGGTGTATAAATATTGAAATATTGGAAATTTTATGTTTTAAATATACTAAGAAATTGTTAAATTTTGGTTTCTATGCATTCTTAAGTTTATATTTAGGAAAATGAAATTCTAGGTTGTTACAGACTGTAATAGCCCGAAATTTCATTTTCATAAATAATAACTTAAAGCGCGGAAGATCAACAATTAACAGTTTCATAATATACTTAATTTTATAAAATATTAATATTTGAGTAAAACATGTTCAAATACATAAGATTTTCTAAAATGATACGCATATACGACACGATAATATGCCTACAGAAGTTTCAAAAGTTCATAACAATACACATTAAGTTAAACTTTTGAAATACATAGACTTCTCAAAAATTAAAATACTTCACATAAGGTTTCACCACACCAACACACTTCTCCATTCTACCTGTAATCATATGGAAGGGGTGAGCACTACAACCGCTCAGTGAAGTAAAATATTATCACAGTTAAACATCATGTAAATCACTTGAAATCATACGACCGTATAACTTGTGAAATTTGTAAACATGTATCTTGAATCATGTAACTATGTCATGTCATGTAATTTGTCATGCCGTTGGCCAACTAATGTCTGTGCACGGTGAAGAGGACTTCATATAGAACCGTCGTCCCCGCGATACATGCTTATGCCACTGTAACACTTCTTATATATCACAGGACAAGATTAAGATTTCTGTTCATATCTTTTCATATCATACACATCGCAAGATAACAAATAATTCACATAACATTTAAACGCAATAATATAAAACCCCATCTCAAATCAGATCTTACGAATATCACATAGTTAAAAAAATAAATCTTCGCCTTCACTCATAGAACAACCACATATGAAAATAAAATCTCGTATTTAGTATGGAAGGGAAGGAATAGAAAAGATAAAGAATATACAGAACTCTTGGTTTTTCTTTGAAATATGAGTAATGAAAGAGTAACTGAAATGCTAAATTAAATAGCAGAACCGCACAAAGCAAAACTGCAAATGTGAAAACTGATCCATAGAACCGCATAAATCTGAAACATAAAAATTGGAGCACAGAACTATTGAATAAACTTATGTGAAGGAATGATGAGAAAAATAAGGCGAGAGACGCAACTGCCTCCGTGGAAGTGCATAAAGAGAATGAGATTTCTTTTAAGAATAAATAAAAATGCATTTGGTTATCTTTTTTAGATTAAATAACCGTAATAAAATAAATAAATAATAATATTCATATCCTATTTTCAAATTTTTAAATTTTTTAAAATAAATATATATAATATATAAATAAATAAAAATTCTGGATATTACTTCACTAAGAAATTAAGTTAGGATTGTAACAACAAATTTGTATTTATTGAATAATAAATATAAAAGAAATTACAAAAATAATCCAAGATGAATTGAACTTGAAAATTGAGTGAACAGTCTCTAGCTATCCTCTAATTCCTCTCTTGAGTTGACTTCTTTAACTCTATCCACTTTTCAGAGCCGGATCTTCGGATGAAGCTTATTGATGGGCGTTTTCTCAACACACAATTAATCCCCAAGTATGAAGGATATCAATTGTAGTTTCGAAGGTGACCAAGTTAAATATCGAATCCACGGGATGGTTAAATATCAATTTAATTACATTCTAGTAGATTATGACTATTTTGGAAATATAATAGTTTTGGTGTTAAGTAACAACTAATAATTGAAAGAACAAGAAATATAACAAGAATAAAAGATGAGTGAGTTGTGATCAAGTAAGATAGTAGGTAGTTCATCAGGCCATCCAGTTTCCTTCGTTAAATCGTACTTTCGTGTGTCGATGTCCGACTCTGCCTTATGGTTTATGAACGCATCGCTAGACCCTGCGAATCTATTCTATAGACACAAATAGATAAGCTTTTGACACGTGTGAGTATCCTCAGAGCAAGACGTATACTCCACCTCCCTTTCTAGGTACTATCATAATCAATTATTTCCCGTGCACTTAGTACTCTAACGCGATTTGATCTCCCTTTTTAGGTACTATAAAGTCATACTCTTTATCCTACTTGTCAACTTAATTCAATTCAATTAATAAACATTCATATAAGACAGTTCTAATAAGACTTCGGAATCCCTTCACTTAGAATTATAACAATAAACCCTGCACAACAGTGAATGCACTCAATCAATAACTATGTTATATATTCAGACTCTACACAACGATTAATGATGCACAAAACAACTATGAGTATGGATTAAAAACGTGCAATCTTATATAAACTAAACCACAAGTAGTGTTGTACGGAGTATACACACGAAATACAAATTTAACTCATGAAACCTTCATAACCCTAGAACTACCGAAGTGGCTCTAGCCCATGATTGATCTAAGAACAATCATGGTTAAATGGACCAATCTTACTTGAATCTCCAGCTGAACCTCTGTCACAGCCCTCCGGATGGATCACTAATCTCTTCTCTTCACTCCTCTCTTGTATCACGATGTCTCTGTGTGTTCTCGACTGCATGAGCCTTCTTTTATACTTGTAATCACGTCTCTAGGGCTTGGAATGGGCTTTTCAAGTGATCCCACGTGTTTTGGCCTCGAAAATCTGGATAAGGTAAGTTTTCGCATTTTGGTTCGACCTCGTCAACAGGTCGAACCACTGGCCAACAAGTCAAACCCCAGGTCGAACCCTGCTACTGGACACATTCTGCACTGGTTCGACCTCTTGTACAGGTCGAACCACTCGGGTCTTGGTCGAACCCCAGGTCGAACCACGCTACTGGACAATTTCCGCTCCTGGTTCGACCACCTGTTAGGTCGAACCCCCAACGTCGTGGTCAAACCCATCTTCTTGCGAACTGGTTCGACCATGGTTCGACCTGATCAAACAGGTCGAACCCCTTGAGTCGTGGTCGAACCCACCTCCTGCTTTTTCGCAATGCTGGTTCGACCTGTAGGAGAGGTCGAACCCTCCTCCATTACGTCGAACCCTACTCTTTCCTTGGCGGTTCGCGTGGTCTCGACTTCGTCTCTTTGATTCTTGGCACTTCCACTCCGTTTTTGCTATGAAAACCACTTAAAAAGCTCCACTAACACCTGATTCATGCTAATTCACAATATATACAGGTTTTCCACCTATTTACACCTCAAAACTCTCCAAAACTAGCACAAAACATGGTGCTAAACTTGTGAATTTACACACTCATCAAACCCCCAAACTTACATGTTGCTCGTCCCGAGGCAACCAAATCAAATCACAGGAGTTGTGTATAATTCACCAAGATCAAGTACAACACATATCACACATGCAACTTCATTAAATCAAACAAGTATTAATTGCTTCATATATATCACTCATGCAAAACCAATCCAATCACACACCATTCGGAGTACTAAGTAATTTCCCTCACAAGATAAGTATTTATTCTCTTTCACTCAAGTGCGTGAGGCACTATATAGGTTAATATAAACACTCATATCAATCCATATCCACGCGTAACCATAAGCTTGGCAAAGGTCTCAAAAATCAACTTATAATCAACTTTTCACTAGGATCATAAAGGACTTGTTTTTGGGTTGTAATGTTGGCTCTTTGGAAAAAGGTAGGAAAATTTGGACTTAGTGACTTAAGACACTAGTAGAGAGTTACCTTGGAGGTTCTCGATTTCTTCTGCTTACAGCAAGTTCTCCTCCAATGTCGTCTCTTGAACTTGTAAAATTCCTGAATTTTCCTTCTTTTCATGGCATCAACATCATCTTTTCGTTAAACAGCTCGGGTACCGGTTTTAAGCACTATCCTTCTTCTCATGTATAGGCCGTCAGCTGCTAAGCTTCATACACCATGTATAAAAACCATCGGTGTACCAGTTTCGAGCACTACCCCTAAACAAGATTTAACCATATTCTTTCATCCAACCATATTCTATCTTCCTTTTCTTCTTGCAAAACTTACTCACCTCCACTCTCTCTACCAATGAATAGGTTAGTCAAGGCTCAAGTAAAGGCTTATAAGGTTATTTACTTCGACCACCAAAGAAAAAGCTTTAATGGCTCAACGGGGCATCCAAAGGTTAATAAGATCGTTAGGAAAGAAATTTGGCTAAGTAGCTTTATCACAAAATAATGGCCTAAGATCATGTCTTAGCATTTTATCAATCATAAGTCTTACACAAGACTCCAAGCCAAGTTCTATAATACGTTCATATGAATGATCCTCTCAAGAATAAAATAATCATGATCAAGCATGATTAAAAAGCTCAAATCCTCACATAGGTAATCCTAGTACTCCTCATAACACATAATTAAGATCCATTTCACAAGAACTCTACATACTTATCAACTAAACATGCTTTTCATCAATAGAAATTAACACATGAACATATGAATGCACAAAAATCAATAAGCTTATACCCAATCAATCATACAAGATATCACTTATACATTCCACTCACGCATGAATCACACCCCATCCTAAAGATAAAAGAAAAAGAATAATGGAATCAAGATGAATCGGAGGAAACCAAAGAAAACCTGAAAAACTACTCCGGAGCATCATCATCCTCATCATCAAGCCTCCGCTCCACAATCCGGTGTAGATCACCGATGTGTCTATCCAAGTAATCAACTCATTCAACGTAGCATAGTTGGCGTTGGTGAGTGCGAGCTGTCGGTTTGTCTCCTGCTGGCTAGCAACAATTGCGACCAGCTGCTCCTGAATAAGGTGGAGCTGCTCCCGTGTATCATTCGGGACAGCCCGCTGCTGACGCGATGCTGGCTCATGCTGAGGTGCATCGTGCTGCTCCTCTTCAGGAATCTCCATCTTTGGCTGCTCATCTACCCGATGCTCGACCTCGGGCTGCTGTGGCCACTGTAATGGCTGGTTCGGTGGCGGATGGTACTCTCCCTGTTCCACAATTTACTGTAGCTCCACCAACCTACCTTCGACACACAACCTAGCCACGACTCTCCAATCCCCATTGGTCTTCACAGTCACGGACAGAGCAGTGTGTCCTAGGGAGTTCATCAACAAGTTCCTCTCCTCCGGAACAGTGGTCATGTTGTTCATGTCAAAGGAAAACATAAAATCGAATGGCTTTGGTCCTCTCGTGAAGAACCAATCACCATCTCTAAAGTGTGCAAATCCTCCCTTTACACATGTGAGCATCACCAAGTCGGGCTCTCCTCTAACAGGTGTAATGTCGGTGAAGTCCATGTTGTAGTGCTCAGCTACAATCGTCAGCAACCCTCCAATGTTCACCTTCTGAAATCCAATGGTCCTGAATCGATGCAGCTGTGCAATGAAATACGCTCCCACATTGAACTTCACCCCATTCATCATACACCATAGGACATAAAGCTCTCCTCTAGACACACAGCCACCCTCCGAACGAGCAAACAGTGTGTTTCCGAACACTCGATCCATATATTTTAACACTCGATTCTTGATCGAGATCGCACGAGCCTGCCTAATCTTATAGTCTCTAATCTCCCTAGTTATCTCCCTCCAAAACCTATTAGCGTTGAAGTGTCCATTCTCCAATCGAGAAATCTCTAGAGGCGTCTGAAAAAGCTGATGAAAATCCTCAGCCGTCCATCTCCTTCGGACTCCTCCTAACTAAAATGAGCACTGATACGGGTAGCCAAGTGGGTCTTTATCCATCTCAAATGAGCAAACTACCTCCGCTGTAACGTGAAAGTAAGTCGGCTTCTTCAACTCTATAAATCTGTGGATCCCCACTCGATCGAACAACATCATCATATCATCCCTAATGCTCATAAGTCTCATGGCCTCATCATCTTGGTATCTTGTCCGAGCCATCTTGTCTGAGACTTCTTCCCACTTTTCTTTAATCTCATCCCAGTTTTGCATTTGAATTTTAAAGTTTTCGGGTAAACGATCTTGTAACCTCAGTTTCCTCGTCACTGTGTCCACATTCAAAGGCCTATCATGCCTCTTCTTCGATCTGCTTCATCCACCTTACCTTTCCCTTTACTTGATCCTTGTCCCTTTCCTGAAAACAACTAGTTCAACACAACCAACAAGACAAAAACACAAGTATATGACTAGCATATCCTATACTCTACTCAAGACTTCAAGCATCCATGCTTAATCAACTCAACTATCCTCTCAACACCACTTGCTCATTCATCATGCTCAAAACATCATCAACCACACTCTCTTCAATCTTCAAATCATCAACAACAAGCATGCATCAACCAATTCAAGCCATTCAACATAAATTTCAACAATTGAACTTCACGAACAACTCAAACTATCAACAATTCAAACCTAATTAACATACTCATTCCTCTAGATGCATCATATCCTTGATCAATCCACATAAAAACTCAAGTTCTATCCATAATCAAGCAATCTCAAACCAATAAACATGAATTCATATGAATCAACTCAAAAATATCAATTATCACCATGAATTTCAACCAAAATCAATATCAATC
Source organism: Pogostemon cablin (assembly GCA_023678885.1). NCBI lineage: Eukaryota > Viridiplantae > Streptophyta > Magnoliopsida > Lamiales > Lamiaceae > Pogostemon > Pogostemon cablin. The sequence continues at coordinate 22,114,945 of CM042971.1, forward strand.
AACTTACCCACAACAAATTTCTTGCAATAAACTTCAATCCTAAGGTAATTGAGTTGAAAGAACGTACCTTTCGTCTTGCCCATGGTTAAAAATTGATAATTTGCACACAAAACTAAAAAACGCGACTGAAGCCCTAATTCGCGATGAAAATCGCCCAAATCCATGCCCAATTCAAGAATTAATAGTGTAATGTTATGTAATCGGTGCAAAATCAAGTGTAATTGACAAATTTGTGCAACGGTGTTAAGGTTCGGGAAAGGTTAGAGGTTTGGTGAACAAAAAAATATGATCGAACCCTTCTAAAAACTCAACTTAAAATGCTTACCTTACGGGGTTCGACCTCGGGTTCGACCTGCAGAACAGGTCGAACCTCGAGTGACGAGGTCGAACCTACCTTCTGGACAACTTTCCTTTTGGGTTCGACCTAGGTTCGACCTTCTGAACAGGTCAAACCATGAATGTCGTGGTCGAACCTAAAACCCTAAAAACAGAGTACTCTGAACGGACTAGTTCGACCTCAGGTTCAACCTTCTGAACAGGTCGAACCATAATGGCTCAGGTCGAACCACCCTACTGTAAGATTTAAGTCCCGGGTTCTACCTTGGTTCGACCTTGGTTCGACTTATTAGACAGGTCAAACCTAGAATGATCAGGTTGAACCTCCTCACTGGATGATTTTCTGCATCGGTTCGACTTTCTCTGCTTGGTTCGACCTCCTGGCACTGGTCGAACCTCTCACGGCTTTGGTCGAACCACCCTTCAAAGCTTCCAAACTGAGTGTTCTTCAATCCCTATACACTTCAAACTTCAATACTAATCATTAGGTACCAACTAGAGCACAACTTCATCCAAAATTTGTTCCAAAAAATATCATTCATGAGTAACTCCATAAAAGAAAACACAACCAAAACCCACTAACATTAGGCAAGTTGTAAAATATCATCACATCAAAATCGATTAAAATTTTAATATGGCGCAAAAACCAACTCCCCTAACAAACATCACAAAAAAAAGATTATACTATCGGTGCTTATCAAGGTAAGTACATCACCCCCCCCAAACTTAGTAAAAACTATAGTTGAAACTAAGTTTGCAAAGAGATGTAATTGCCGATAAGTAAGCACTTCACACATAAAAATTTCTTACTCACACAAATGAAATAAAGCATTAAAACAGGAGGGAAAGCCCCCAACAGGCGCTCATGTTTAACGTCGGAGAGTCACAACGGTACCAAATCAGATCAAGGTATCCACAAAGATGACACCAACATCATCCGGCGACCTATAATGCTTCAAGCGATGTCCATTCGCCGTAAAAATGTCTTCATCCTTGTCAATGAGCTCAAAACTCCCCCCTCCTAAGACTCGATGAATCATGAATGGTCTCGTCCACTTTGATTTCAACTTGCCTGTAAAAACTTTAAACGAGAGTTAAAGAGTAATACCTCGTCTCCTTGCTTGAACTCCTTATACGAGATCTTCGAATCATGCCACCTTTTAATCCTTTCCTTATAGATCTCCAAATTCTTGTATGCACGACTCCGAAACTCATCTAAAAGATTGATGTGAGCAATCCTCAACTCCTTCACATCCTTGAGAGTCAAGTTCAAGCTTCGCAAAGCCCAAAACGTTTTGTGTTGAATCTCCACAGGTAAGTGGCACGGCTTCTCATAGATAATCTGATACGGTGACATATCTAACACCGTCTTGTACGCGGTTCAAAACCTCCACACGACATCATCGAGCTTCAAGACCCAATCCTTTCTATTGGTTCCGACCACTTTCTCCAAAATCTGTTTGACTTGACGGTTAGAGACCTCCGCTTACCCATTCGCTTGAGGATGATAGGGTGTAGTGACCCTATGCTTAACATCATACCCTTTAAGCACCTTCTCAAGAAATTTATTTACAAAATGCGTACCTCCATCACTAACAAGTGCTCTAGGGACTCCAAAATGGGCAAAGATATGCTTCTTCAAGAAAGATATAACAGTTTTCGAATCATTCAAGTGAGTAGGAATCACTTTCACCCACTTAAAAACATAATCCACCGCAAGTAGAATGTAGAGAAATCCATTAGATGGGGGAAAAGGCCCCATAAAATCAATACCCCCACACATCAAAAATCTCGACCACTATACTTGGCTGAAGCGACATCTCGTCTCTCCTACCGATGTTCCCTATGCGTTGACATCTATCGCAAGACGTCACATAGGTCTCACAATCCTTGAACAAGGTAGGCCAATAAAGAGCGGACTGAAGTACCTTGGCTGCTGTCTTGTAAGCGCCGAAGTGCCCCCCGTTAGGTTGTGCATGGCAAAACTCGAGAACACTTTCCATCTCCATTTCGGGCACACACCTACAGATGATAGAATCCGTGCAAATTTTGTACACAAACGGATCATACCATATAAAAGTCTCAACATCCCTTTTGAATTTAGCAAGTTGATATCGGTTGAGATCCCTTGGAATTTCTCCCACAGTAATATAATTAACATAATCCGCATACCATGGATCAACTCCCTGTGCAGCAACCACACACGCTCGCTCAACCCCCTCAACAAACACGGCCATGATCTTTCATCCGGGAACATTTCCTCAATATACTCAAAAGAATTATCACAATGTTCCCTAGTCTCCAACCTCGAAAGATGATCCGCTAGCACATTATCAGAACCTTTCTTATCCCGAATCTCCATGTCAAACTCTTAAAGTAGAAGAATCCACCTTATTATCCTAGGCTTCGTCTCCTTCTTCTCCATCAAGTACCGAATCGCTGAATGATCCGTGTACATAATAGTCTTCATGCCAACCAAATACTGACGAAACTTATCGAATGCGTACACAATCGCCAAAAACTTCTTTTCAGTCACCGTGTAATTCTTTTGTGCCGCATCGAAAGTCTTACTTGCATAGTAAATGGCGCAAAACTTCTTTTCCTTCAGCTGCCCAAGCACCACTCCAAGTGCTACGTCACTTGCATCACACATTAGTACAAACGGTTGAGTCCAATCCGGTGTGATCAAGATAGGTGCAGTGATAAGTGCCTCCTTCAAAACTTGAAAAGCAGTTAAACATTCATCATCAAACACAAAAGGAACATCCTTTTCAAGTAAGTGAGATAAGGGCTTAGAGTATTTTGAGAAGTCTTTTATGAATCTTCTGTAAAAACCGGCATGTCCAAGGAAGGACCGCACTCCTCTTTCATTGGTCGGTGGTGGAAGCTTCTCAATCGCCACCACTTTAGCCCGATCTACCTGCAATCCTTTGGCAGAAACATGATGCCCAAGAATAATCCCATCCTTCACCATGAAGTGGCACTTCTCCCAATTCAAGACAAGATTAGTCACTTGACATCTCTTCAAAGTAGTAGCTAGGTTAGACAAACAAATATCAAAGGAGGAACCAAAAATAGAAAAATCATCCATGAACACCTCCATGATCTTCTCTATCAACCCATCGAATATTGCCATCATGCATCTCTGAAAAGTAGCAGTCGCATTACATAACCCAAATGCCATTTTCCGAAAAGCAAAGGTCCCGTAGGGGCAAGTAAAAGTTGTCTTTTCTTGATCCTCGGGGGCAATCATAATTTGGTTGTACCCCGAGTATCCATCCAAGAAATAATAAAATTTATACCCTGCAAGACAATCTAACATTTGATCCATGAAAGGAAGAGGAAAATGATCCTTACACGTGTTCTCATTCAACTTCCTATAATCAACACATGTACGCCATCCCGTAGGAATCCTTGTGGCTATCGCTTCTCCATCTTCAGCTTTTACTACAGTCATACCCCCCATTTTAGCAACTACATGCAATGGACTCACATGGGGACTATCACTAATAGGATATATTATTCCAGCATCCAACCACGTAAGGATTTGCTTCCTAATTACCTCTTGAATCGCGGGATTAACCCTCCGCTGATTCAGAACACTTGCCTTCGCCTCGTCTAACAATCTTATCCTATGCATACAATACGAAGGTCTAAGTCCTTTCAAATCCTCAAGAGACCAACCAATCACAGATTTATACTTCCTAAGAACATTCAATAACTCCTCAAGTTGATCATCATCAAGAGAAGAAGATACAATTACCGGATATTATTCATTGTCGCCAAGAAAGGCGTACTTCAAGTGTTCTGGCAAAAGTTTCAACTCCTCTTTTCTCACCTCCATCGAAGAGCTCTCGTTATCCAATGGCAAGTACTTCCTAGTCCACTTGACTTCTTCCACCTTAGTTCTTACCGATTCAAACCTGTCATCACCCAAAGCAAGTAAGTTTTCAAGAAATTCAATACATACCTCGTTTGAGAGTCCGTCAAACTCTGTAGTGGGATAAGTAAGAGACTCCATCAAACATGTTTCGAGAGGATCCTTTGACAGGATCAGAGACATATCCTCTTTCACAATCTCCTCCACCACGTCAATACTATAATACTGCGACTCCGTGGGCATCTTCATTGCTTTGTCCAAGTTGAAAAGAACTTCTTCTTTGTCCATCCGCAATCTAAGCTCTCCTTTCTGAACATCAATCATAGCTCCAGCAGTCACAAGGAAAGGTCTCCCCAAGATTAAAGAGATATTATCCTTGTCTTCTTCCATCTCTAGCACAAGAAAGTCCACAGGAAAGACTAGCTTCTCCACTTTGACGAGAACGTCTTCAATTATTCCTTTAGGAAAAGTCATCGACCTGTTCGCCAATTGGAGAACCACTATTGTAGGAGTAAGCTCCCCCAAACCAAGCCTCTGAAAGATGGACAAAGGCATCAAATTGATGCTTGCCCCTAGATCGCACAAAGCTCGCCGTGCCGGCCCCTTTTCTATCTCACATAGAATAGTGAAGCTCCCCGGATCCTTCATCTTTTGCGGCAGCTTCTTCTGAATGATTGAGCTGCAATTCTCAGATAAATTCACCGTTTCAATTCCGGTTAAGCTCTGATTCTTTATCAATATGTCTTTTAGAAATCAGGCATAGTACGACATCTCCATTATTGCTTCCGAGAAAGGAATGCTCAAGCTTATTTTGTTCATTATCTCTGAAAACTTCTTGAACTTTTCTTCCAATCCCTTCTTCACAAGTTTGTAAGGAAACGACGGAGGTATCTTTGTTTTGGGAATCCCCCATTCATCACGATCAACCTTCTCCGCTTTCTCCTTTTCGGCTCTCAAACGCTTGGCTCTCTCCCACTTTTTCTCAGATATTATCTCAGTACTTTTTTCATTCCGAACCACTGGAGTAGCATCAACATCATCGAGAGTGTTCGGAGTAGCAACAGGTAATTTCTGGTGGGGTTCGACCAAGGTTCGATCTGTGGAACAGGTCGAACCATGTACGTACTGGTCGAACCTTGCTTCTAGATAACGGCACTCTTTTTGAATTTGGGGTTCGACCAGGGTTCGACCTGTGAAACAGGTCGAACCATGGGTACCTAGGTCGAACCAGCCTACTGTACTTCTTCCGCCATCTAGTTCAACCAGGGTTTGACCTATTTGATAGGTCGAACCATGAACGCCGTGGTCAAACCATTGCTGCGACAAAATAGAGTGCTCCAAGTTGTGCGGTTTGACCTGGGTTCGACCTGTTGGATAGGTCGAACCATGTTTGATTAGGTCGAACTGGTGTTCTGGAAAAATAGAGTGCTCCGAGTTGTCGGGTTCGACCAAGGTTTGACCTGTAGGCCAGGTCGAACCATCTGTAGTTTGGTCGAACCTATGCTACAATCTCTCCTGATCGTGTCCAGTGTATTGGTTCGACCTCCCCTGTATGGTTCGACCTTCGATGTTGGTCGAACCAGGGTCGAACCTTGCCCTAGACATATCCAAATTTGATTCCAGCCTCATAGGTCCCTCGTATTGCGTACCCGACCTCAATGTGATGGCATTGCAGGACCTTGAATTCTCAATACTTTGAGACGGGAACTTCCTTTTCTCAAGATTTTGAGTAAGCTTGTTAACATTCCCTGACATCTCCCCCATCAGCAATGAAAGGTCTTTCACCTGCTTAGATATAACCTCATGGTTTGTATCTATTTTCTTTTCAAGTTTGGCCTCAAGGCGGTTCACTCTTTCATCATTCTTGGTCATATACCTGTTCACAGTATCCTCAAGACCCGGTTTCCCTTCTTCCACCTTAGCACCCGGATCAACACCCATCGGAGGTTGAATCGCATTATTTGAATTGTTCTATGAGAACTCCGGCCTCCTAGGCTGTTGATAACCACCCGGGGGACCACGATTATTAAAGTTTCCTCGATAGTTCCCCTGGTAGTTCCGGTTTCCTTGATCTGGATACCTAGTCCCTTGAATACTCTGACCCATGGCATAGTGTGCCTCTTCCAACTCCTCTTGGATTGGTCCCTTATTCTTTAACTCCTGCTGCATGATTGGTACGCGCTGAGATAATTCGCTGATTTGCTTCTGTTGGGATTCAAGTAGCTTGTTGATATTGGACAAGCTAGAGACGATCTCATCCTCTCTACTTGTTTTCACCATTGCTTGTTCAACCTTAGCTACCTTACCAAGGACATAAGTACCTCTAACTCGATCAGTTGGCCAATCCCTCGAATTCATCGAAATATCTTCAAATAACTTCTCGGCCTCTACGGATGACTTTGTAAGCAATGCTCCATTAGAAGAAGCATCCAATAACACTCGTGAATCACAGTCCAATCCATTATAGAATATACTGATATATTGAGCTTTAGATAGCCCATGTTGAGGACACTTCCTAAGCATGTCCTTGAATCTATCCCATGCTTCGTGAAATTTTTCTCCTCCACTCATAGCGAATTGGTTAATGTCTTGCTTCATTTTAAACACCTTTGAATGTGGCATATATCTCTCCAAGAACCTTAACTTCAGTTGCTCCCAAGTGGTGCACTCAGCTGCGTTGTTAGTGTCGTACCAATCTCTCGCCTTTTCAGTAAGAGAGAATTTGAACAAGAGGATCTTCCTAGCATCTTCATGTTCTCCTGCTTCTTTTTGAGTACTTGCGTAGCCAAAGAACTTGTTCAGATGCTGCTGCGGATCCTCGAAAGACCCTCCTGAAAAGGAGTTCCTTTCTATCATGCTAATAAGAGCGGGATGAAGATCGAAAGCTGAATTAGTTCCCCTTGCTCCTAGAAGCCCAAAATTTCCAGCCCCATTGTTTCTGAATACCTCTCGGATGGCTAGATTATCTAGATTCGCTGCCATGTTGACTGTCTCTACTCCCGAATTAACTTCAGTTGTAGCTTCAATCATTTGCGAAATCTGCTCATCAACTTCAACTCCAAAATTCAGAGCTTCAGTTGGATCAATAGTCTTTGCCTTGCTCTTCTTCTTCTTCTTCTTTCTTGACGACGCTCCGATTTCAGGATTATAGGGTTCAAGTTCACCTTTCTTTGATCTCGTGAGCATACACCTAAAAAGAACTAGAATTAAAACAGCAAAACAAGTTAAATAGCCCTAACAAACTAGAAATAACAAAAAGATATTTTAAGCTGTCCTCGGCAACGGCGCCAAAAACTTGATGGGCATTTTCTCAACACACAATTAATCCCCAAGTATGAAGGATATCAATTGTAGTTTCGTAGGTGACCAAGTTAAATATCGAATCCACGGGATGGTTAAATATCAATTTAATTACGTTCTAGTAGATTATGACTATTTTGAAATATAATAGTTTTGGTGTTAAGTAACAACTAATAATTGAAAGAACAAGAAATAATAACAAGAATAAAAGATGAGTGAGTTGTGATCAAGTAAGATAGTAGGTAGTTCATCAGGCCATCCAATTTCCTTCGTTAAATCGTACTTTCGTATGTCGATGTCCGACTCTGCCTTATGGTTTATGAACGAATCGCTAGACCCTGCGAATCTATTCTATAGACACAAATAGATAAGCTTTTGACACGTGTGAGTATCCTCAGAGCAAGACGTATACTCCACCTCCCTTTCTAGGTACTATCATAATCAATTATTTCCCATGCACTTAGTACTCTAACCCGATTTGATCTCCCTTTTTAGGTACTATAAAGTCATACTCTTTATCCTACTTGTCAACCCGAATTCAATTCAATTAACAAACATTCATATAAGACAGTTCTAATAAGACTTCGGAATCCCTTCACTTAGAATTATAACAATAAACCCTGCTCAACAGTGAACGCACTCAATCAATAACCATGTTATGTATTCAGACTCTACACAATGATTAATGATGCACAAAATAACTATGAGTATGGATTAAAACGTGCAATCTTATATAAACTAAACCACAAGTAGTGTTGTACGGAGTATATACACGAAATACAAATTTAACGAAGGAAACTGGATGGCCTGATGAACTACCTACTATCTTACTTGATCACAACTCACTCATCTTTTATTCTTGTTATTATTTCTTGTTCTTTCAATTATTAGTTGTTACTTAACACCAAAACTATTATATTTCCAAAATAGTCATAATCTACTAGAACGTAATTAAATTGATATTTAACCGTCCCGTGGATTCGATATTTAACTTGGTCACCTTTGAAACTACAATTGATATCCTTCATACTTGGGGATTAATTGTGTGTTGAGAAAACGCCCATCAAGTTTTTGGCGTCGTTGCCGGGGATTTGAGCTTTTTAATCATGCTTGATCATGATTATTTTATTCTTGAGAGGATCATTCATATGAACGTATACTAGAACTTGGCTTGGAGTCTTGTGTAAGACTTATGATTGATAAAATGCTAGGACATGATCTTAGGCCATTATTTTGTGATAAAGCTACTTAGCCAAATTTATCTTTCCTAACGATCATATTAACCTTTGGATGCCCCGTTGAGCCATTAAAGCTTTTTCTTTGGTAGCCGAAGTAAATAACCTTATAAGCCTTTACTTGAACCTTGACTAACCTATTCATTGGTAGAGAGAGTGGAGGTGAGTAAGTTTTGCAAGAAGAAAAGGAAGATAGAATATGGTTGGATGAAAAGAATATGGTTAAATATTATTTAGGGGTAGTGCCCGAAACTGGTACCCCGATGGTTTTTATACATGGTGAATGAAGTTTAGCAGCTGACGACCTATACATGAGAAGAAGGGTAGTGCCTAAAACCGATACCCGAGCTGTTTAACGAAAAGATGATGTTGATGCCATGAAAAGAAGGAAAATTCAGGAATTTTACAAGTTCAAGAGACGACATTGGAGGAGAACTTACTGTAAGCAGAAGAAATCGAGAACCTCCAAGGTAACTCTCTACTAGTGTCTTAAGTCACTAAGTCCAAATTTTCCTACCTTTTTCCAAAGAGCCAACATTACAACCCAAAAATAAGTCCTTTGTGATCCTAGTGAAGAGTTGATTATAGGTTGATTTTTGAGACCTTTGCCAAGCTTATGGTTACGCGTAGATATGGATTGATATGAGTGTTTATATTAACCTATATAGTGCCTCACGCACTTGAGTGAAAGAGAATAAATACTTATCTTGTGAGCGAAATTACTTAGTACTACGAATGGTGTGTGATTGGATTGGTTTTGCATGAGTGATATATATGAAGCAATTAATACTTGTTTGATTTAATGAAGTTGCATGTGTGATATGTGTTGTACTTGATCTTGGTGAATTATACACGACTCCTGTGATTTGATTTGGTTGCCTCGGGACGAGCAACATGTAAGTTTGGGGGTTTGATGAGTGTGTAAATTCACAAGTTTAGCACCATGTTTTGTGCTAGTTTTGGAGAGTTTTGAGGTGAAAATAGGTGGAAAACCTATATATATTGTGAATTAGCATGAATCAGGTGTTAGTGGATCTTTTTAAGTGGTTTTCATAGCAAGACCAAGACCCGAGTGGTTCGACCTGTACAAGAGGTCGAACCAGTGCAAAATGTGTCCAGTAGCAGGGTTCGACCTGGGGTTCGACTTGTTGGCCAGTGGTTCGACCTGTTGACGAGGTCGAACCAAAATGCGGAAACTTACCTTATCCGGATTTTCGAGGCCAAAACGCGTGGGATCACTTGAAAAGCCCATTCCAAGCCCTAGAGACGTAATTACAAGTATAAAAGAAGGCTCATGCAGTCGAGAACACACAGAGACATCGTGATATAAGAGAGGAGTGAAGAGAAGAGATTAGTGATCCATCCGGAGGGCTATGACAGAGGTTCAGCTGGAGATTCAAGTAAGATTGGTCCATCTAACCATGATTGTTCTTAGATCAATCATGGGCTAGAGCCACTTCGGTAGTTCTAGGGTTATGAAGGTTTCATGAGTTAAATTTGTATTTCGTGTGTATACTCCGTACAACACTACTTGTGGTTTAGTTTATATAAGATTGCACGTTTTTAATCCATACTCATAGTTGTTTTGTGCATCATTAATCGTTGTGTAGAGTCTGAATACATAACATGGTTATTGATTGAGTGCGTTCACTGTTGAGCAGGGTTTATTGTTATAATTCTAAGTGAAGGGATTCCGAAGTCTTATTAGAATTGTCATATATGAATGTTTGTTAATTGAATTGAATTCGGGTTGACAAGTAGGATAAAGAGTATGACTTTATAGTACCTAAAAAGGGAGATCAAATCGGGTTAGAGTACTAAGTGCACGGGAAAGAATTGATTATGATAGTACCTAGAAAGGGAGGTGGATTATCCTGTATTGATTTTTAAATATGGACAAAGTTATGATTGAAAGAACAAGAAATACTTAACACAAATACTTGTTTTGCTGTTTTAATTCTAGTTCTTTTTAGGTGTATGCTCATGAGATCAAAGAAAGGTGAACTTGAACCCTATAATCCTGAAATCGGAGCGTCGTCAAGAAAGAAGAAGAAGAAGAAGAGCAAGGCAAAGACTATTGATCCAACTGAAGCTCTGAATTTTGGAGTAAAAGTTGATGAGCAAATTTCGGTTCGCGTGGTCTCGACTTCGTCTCTTCGATTCTTGGCACTTCCACTCCGTTTTTGCTATGAAACCCACTTAAAAAGCTCCACTAACACCTGATTCATGTTAATTCACAATATATATAGGTTTTTGCTATGAAAACCACTTAAAAAGCTCTACTAACACCTGATTCATGCTAATTCACAATATGGACAAAGTTTAACTTGGCCTGATGAACTACCTACTATAATTACGTTCTAGTAGATTATGACTATTTTGGAAATATAATAGTTTTGGTGTTAAGTAACAACTAATAATTGAAAGAACAAGAAATAATAACAAAAATAAAAGATGAGTGAGTTGTGATCAAGTAAGATAGTAGGTAGTTCATCAGGCCATCCAGTTTCCTTCGTTAAATCGTACTTTCGTACTTGATGGGCATTTTCTCAACACACAATTAATCCCCAAGTATGAAGGATATCAATTGTAGTTTCGAAGGTGACCAAGTTAAATATCGAATCCACGGGACGGCTAAATATCAATTTAATTACGTTCTAGTAGATTATGACTATTTTGGAAATATAATAGTTTTGGTGTTAAGTAACAACTAATAATTGAAAGAACAAGAAATAATAACAAGAATAAAAGATGAGTGAGTTGTGATCAAGTAAAATAGTAGGTAGTTCATCAGGCCATCCAGTTTCCTTCGCTAAATCGTACTTCCGTGTGTCGTTGTCCGACTCTGCCTTGTAGTTTATGGACGCATCGCTAGACCCTGCGAATCTATTCTATAGACACAAATAGATAAGCTTTTGACACGTGTGAGTATCCTCAGAGCAAGACGTATACTCCACCTCCCTTTCTAGGTACTATCATAATCAATTATTTCCCGTGCACTTAGTACTCTAACCCGATTTGATCTCCCTTTTTAGGTACTATAAAGTCATACTCTTTATCCTACTTGTCAACTCGAATTCAATTCAATTAACAAACATTCATATAAGACAGTTCTAATAAGACTTCGGAATCCCTTCACTTAGAATTATAACAATAAACCCTGCTCAACAGTGAACGCACTCAATCAATAACCATGTTATGTATTCAGACTCTACACAACGATTAATAATGCACAAAACAACTATGAGTATGGATTAAAAACGTGCAATCTTATATAAACTAAACCACAAGTAGTGTTGTACGGAGTATACACACGAAATACAAATTTAACTCATGAAACCTTCATAACCCTAGAACTACCGAAGTGGCTCTAGCCCATGATTGATCTAAGAACAATCATGGTTAGATGGACCAATCTTACTAGAATCTCCAGCTGAACCTCTGTCACAGCCCTCCGGATGGATCACTAATCTCTTCTCTTCACTCCTCTCTTGTATCACGATGTCTCTGTGTGTTCTCGACTGCATGAGCCTTCTTTTATACTTGTAATCACGTCTCTAGGGCTTGGAATAGGCTTTTCAAGTGATCCCACGCGTTTTGGCCTCGAAAATCTGGATAAGGTAAGTTTTCGCATTTTGGTTCGACCTCGTCAACAGGTCGAACCACTGACCAACAAGTCAAACCCCAGGTCGAACCCTGCTACTGAACACATACTGCACTGGTTCGACCTCTTGTACAGGTCGAACCACTCGGGTCTTGGTCGAACCCCAGGTCGAACCACGCTACTGGACAATTTTCGCTCTTGGTTCGACCAACTGTCAGGTCGAACCCCCAACGTCGTGGTCAAACCCATCTTCTCGCGAACTGGTTCGACCATGGTTCGACCTGATCAAACAGGTCGAACCCCTTGAGTCGTGGTCGAACCCACCTCCTGCTTCTTCGCAATGCTAGTTCGACCTGTAGGAGAGGTCGAACCCTCCTCCATTAGGTCGAACCCTACTCTTTTCTTTGTGATTCGCGTGGTCTCGACTTCGTCTCTTAGATTCTTGGCACTTCCACTCTGTTTTTGCTATGAAAACAACTTAAAAAGCTCCACTAACACCTGATTCATGCTAATTCACAATATATATAGGTTTTTCACCTATTTCCACCTCAAAACTCTCCAAAACTAGCACAAAACATGGTGCTAAACTTGTGAATTTACACACTCATCAAATCCCCAAACTTACATGTTGCTCGTCCCGAGGCAACCAAATCAAATCACAGGAGTCGTGTATAATTCATCAAGATCAAGTACAACACATATCACACATGCAACTTCATTAAATCAAACAAGTATTAATTGCTTCATATATATCACTCATGCAAAACCAATCCAATCACACACCATTCGGAGTACTAAGTAATTTCGCTCACAAGATAAGTATTTATTCTCTTTCACTCAAGTGCGTGAGGCACTATATAGGTTAATATAAACACTCATATCAATCCATATCCACGCGTAACCATAAGCTTGGCAAAGGTCTCAAAAATCAACTTATAATCAACTCTTCACTAGGATCACAAAGGACTTGTTTTTGGGTTGTAATGTTGGCTCTTTGGAAAAAGGTAAGAAAATTTGGACTTAGTGACTTAAGACACTAGTAGAGAGTTACCTTGGAGGTTCTCGATTTCTTCTGCTTACAGCAAGTTCTCCTCCAATGTCATCTCTTGAACTTGTAAAATTCCTGAATTTTCCTTCTTTTCATGGCATCAACATCATCTTTTCGTTAAACAGCTCGGGTACCGGTTTTAGGCACTACCCTTCTTCTCATGTATAGGCCGTCAGCTGCTAAGCTTCATACACCATGTATAAAAACCATCGGGGTACCAGTTTCGGGCACTACTCCTAAACAAGATTTAACCATATTCTTTTCATCCAACCATATTCTATCTTCCTTTTCTTCTTGCAAAACTTACTCACCTCCACTCTCTCTACCAATGAATAGGTTAGTCAAGGCTCAAGTAAAGGCTTATAAGGTCATTTACTTCGGCTACCAAAGAAAAAGCTTTAATGGCTCAACGGGGCATCCAAAGGTTAATAAGATCGTTAGGAAAGATAAATTTAGCTAAGTAGCTTTATCACAAAATAATGGCCTAAGATCATGTCCTAGCATTTTATCAATCATAAGTCTTACACAAGACTCCAAGCCAAGTTCTGTAATACGTTCATATGAATGATCCTTTCAAGAATAAAATAATCATGATCAAGCATGATTAAAAAGCTCAAATCCTCACATAGGTAATCCTAGTACTCCTCATAGCACATAATTAAGATCCATTTCACAAGAACTCTACATACTTATCAACTAAACATGCTTTTCATCAATAGAAATTAACACATGAACATATGAATGCACAAAAATCAATAAGCTTATACCCAATCAATCATACAAGATATCACTTATACATTCCACTCACGCATGAATCACACCCCATCCTAAAGATAAAAGGAAAAAAATAATGGAATCAAGATGAATCGGAGAAAACCAAAGAAAACCTGAAAAACTACTCCTCCGGAGCATCATCATCCTCATCATCAAGCCTTCGCTCCACAATCCGGTGTAGATCACCGATGTGTCTATCCAAGTAATCAACTCGATCACCCAACCTACCAACTTTCTCATTCAACGTAGCATAGTTGGCATTGGCGAGTGCGAGCTGTCGGTTTGTCTCCTGCTGGCTAGAAACAATTGCGACCAGCTGCTCCTGAATAAGGCGGAGCTGCTCCCGTGTATCATTCGGGATAGCCCGCTGCTGACACGGTGCTGGCTCATGCTGAGGTGCATCGTGCTGCTCCTCTTCAGGAATCTCCATCTCTGGCTGCTCATCTACCCGATGCTCAACCTCGGGCTACTGTGGCCACTGTAATGGCTGGTGCGGTGGCGGATGGTACTCTCCCTGTTCCACAATTTGCTGTAGCTCCGCCAACCTACCTTCGACACACAACCTAGCCACGGCTCTCCAATCTCCATTGGTCTTCACAGTCACGGACAGAGCAGTGTGTCCTAGGGAGTTCATCAACAAGTTCCTCTCATCCCGAACAGTGGTCATGTTATTCATGTCAAAGGAAAACATAAAATCGAATGGCTTTGGTCCTCTCGTGAAGAACCAATCACCATCTCTAAAGTGTGCAAATCCTCCCTTTACACATGTGAGCATCACCAAGTCGGGCTCTCCTCTAACAGGTGTAATGTCGGTGAAGTCCATGTTGTAGTGCTCAGCTACAATCGTCAGCAACCCTGCAATGTTCACCTTCTGAAATCCAATGGTCCTGAATCGATGCAGCTGCGCAATGAAATAAACTCCCACATTGAACTTCACCCCATTCATCATACACCATAGGGCATAAAGCTCTCCTCTAGACACACAGCCACCCTCCGAACGAGCAAATAGTGTGTTTCCGAGCACTCGATCCATATATTTTACCACTGGATTCTTGATCGAGGTCGCACGAGCCTGCCTAATCTTATAGTCTCTGATCTCCCCAGTTATCTCCCTCCAAAACCTATTAGCGTTGAAGTGTCCATTCTCCAATCGAGAAATCTCTAGAGGCGTCTGAAAAAGCTGATTAAAATCCTCAGCCGTCCATCTCCTTCGGACTCCTTCTAACTGAAATGAGCACTGATACGGGTAGCCAAGTGGGTCTTTATCCATCTCAAATGAGCAAACTACCTCCACTGTAACGTGAAAGTAAGTCGGCTTCTTCAACTCCATAAATCTGCGGATCCCCACTCGATCGAACAACATCGTCATATCATCCCTAATGCTCATAAGTCTCATGGCCTCATCATCTTGGTATCTTGTCCGAGCCATCTTGTCTGAGACTTCTTCCCACTTTTCTTTAATCTCATCCCAGTTTTGCATTTGAATTTTAAAGTTTTTGGGTAAACGATCTTGTAACCTCAGTTTTCTCGTCACTGTGTCCACATTCGAAGGCCTGTCATGCCTCTTCTTTGATCTTGCTTCATCCACCTTACCTTTCCCTTTACTTGATCCTTGTCCCTTTCCTGAAAACAATTATTTCAACACAACCAATAAGACAAAAACACAAGTATATGACTAGCATATCCTATACTCTACTCAAGACTTCAAGCATCCATGCTTAATCAACTCAACTATCATCTCAACACCACTTGCTCATTCATCATGCTCAAAACATCATCAACCACTGTTTGCCTATTTTTGTGGCACTCACGAGTAAGAATACTCGATGTTGTAGTAGTATATCCCAAGAAAAATTATCAATCCACAAAGGAGTTATGTTCGGACTAGCAAAATACGTGAGCTCATGTTCATGTTGTTTTTATAAAGATGATCGGGGGGTTTTGAGATGAGTAACAACTAAAGCTAGGAACAAGTAAATAAGAATAGCAAATAAGAGAAATGACAAGTAAAGAAAATGGGTGCTAAAGTTCAAGTATGGAAAAACATGGGATTAGAAACATCTAAGCACACTCGATTCATATTATCATGCAAAAGGAATTCAACTCAATTGATGTAGACTAAGGGTGATCACGATTGTATCCTAAGCTCCCTTTCGGGTTACGAAGGTTGTTGATCCATTTTAGACTCCCAAAAGCACTTAAGATCAAAGCCCAACATTAACCCCTTCCATCTAGGTACTAGTTAGATTAAACTCTCCCTTTTTGTGTACTAAGGCCAACGAATGGATTGGTTCCCCTCATTGAATTCAAATATCCTTTCGGTCAAACCCAAACTCAATGTCTATTCATGCCTTCCTAATACTATAGAGGGTCGTTTCCGTCTCACTCCAAGCAATACATACATGAACATCATGATAGCATTTAATTACCACAAATAATCCATTGATCAACAATCCATTAAACCAATAAACATTCATGAATAACAAACCATGCCATCACAATATCAAGACAATTAAACTCCATGAATAGAAATCAACATCAATTAAACCAAAAACCAATTTAATCCACATGACAATATAAATATAATATGCTCTTCATGCTCCTAATCCCACTAGAGGGATTAGCCTATCATGATAAAAGTAACAAAACAAATAAATGATTCATTACAAATATCCATAGTCTAAATCCAAAAGAAAATCAAAAGAGATGTGAATCTTCCCTAGCAATTTCTTGTAGAGAATTTTCAATACTCATGGATCTCCAACTCTAGCTCTTGATTTCTTGAGATCTCTCACACCCAATGGAAGGGATGAAGTTTTTATGGAGAATTAATGGAGATGATGGAGATGGATCAAGATGGATGAAGGTGGATGAAGATGATGGTGGAAAATGGAAGAAATGGTGTGTGATGTGTGTGTAGGGGATGGGAATCTCGGATTTTTTCCAATTGTTGAATAAAGGGGTATTTATACCCCTATGGAGGCTTCTAGAAGGATCTGGAAATTTCAGCAGGAAAATACACGGCACGAGTTGTGCTCTGCAACACGGCCACGAGGTGGCCGTGTTGTGTCTTCTGATGCTGCCGCACGGCCTCTCCTTACAGGGCCGTGTTACGCAACACGGCTCGTGTGCTACAACATGAGTCATGTGTTGTAACACGGGCACAGGGTGGTCGTGTTGGCTCTTCTGATGTCTGCACACGGCCTCTCCTTACAGGGCCGTGTTGGCTACACGGCCCGTGTTGATGCTGGCTCCTGTATTTCTTCACTGTTTTGGCTCGTTCTCCTTCGTTTCAACTCCGAATTGAGATCCACACACATTTCAATAAAAACACAAAACACAACCAAATAACATATAAAATACGAATAAAATAATACGAAAACTCATATAAAAAGACACTAAAATGTAGGTGAAAATAGCTCTAATCAACCCCTCAAACTTAAGGTGCTGCTCGTCCCCGAGCAAAGAAAATGACAAATCAAAAGGAGAAATTTTCACTTAGAAAAGACTAAACGAATATAATCAATAACACATCGTTAGCAATAATAACAACAAACTATGCTAAGTCATCCTACAACATTAAAATCATTTCATGAGAAATTAACAAGTTCAATCAAAAGAGAATAAAGTGTAATATAGTTCCTTTTAAGTCCAAGCCTCACAATGGATATTAATGTCTCTCAACACTCTTTTGAAATAGGGTAAATCACACTCATTAATCGATTGGCTCGACTCACTATAAACTTGCTCGCGGACTATATTCACAAACCACCAAAGTTTCAATTGATGATCAAAAAGGTCTTTAATTAGGATGTAATGATAGGCTCTTTGGTATGGTAGGGAAGATATGGATAATAGTGACTCAACAAGTGTAAGTAATCAAAGAGATGGCCAATTTTCTCAACTTTTCCACTTTTCTTTCTTCCTTTCTTATCTTTACAATCTCAAGCACTATTCATTAACTTTCCTTGGATTGAGCTTCTTTTGATGCATGCTTCCTATCTTTGAATTTTGTTTACTTGAGCATTTTGATGTTGATTTGCTCATTTTCTAACTTTGAGGTTGCATGTCCATTTCTTACTTTTGCTCTTTTCATCCTTTTTCTTGCTTGTTTACCATTCCCTTTTCTTCTTTTGCTAATCAATCAATCCTTTCTAGTTACCATCTCCTCAATCACCCACACAAAAGGTATATATATACGGCTTAAGTGGGTAATCAAGGCTTGTAATGTGCTAAATTCACAAGAAATAGGCTTAAAGGCTCAAAATGGTTAACTAGGGATGATGTTTATGGTAGGAAAATATATGGCAATGACTATAATAACAAGGATGACCTTAGATCATTTCACTAATCTCCACTAATCGGGCTCTTTCCTATAGTCCTTGAGCAAGTTCTAGCTTATCAAACACAACCGATCCACTCATGAAGAAATACCATGTGTGCATGGTTGAGGCTCAAATGCTCACAAGCTTGTGCTCGGACCTTAATGAACTTATTACACCACATTCATCTCAAAATTGAACAAGTTAAGTAAAACATGTCACAATTTGAAAGTGTAGAGATTCTTAATCATAATTTGTCATCACTTATCACCACAACCTATCATCACTTACATTCAAAAATGACTCACGACATCCCTAAACAAACCACCAAACATCCCAAGACAAAAATGAAAATACACACCAAACATAAAAATAAGGACTCAACAAACAAGACACAACAAAAACACAAAACATGCAAAAACACAAAATACCATCATCCATAAGAAAATTAAGCACACATTCATCCCAACCTTTATTTAAAAGAAAATCCTAATTTACGAAAGTAAACCTCCCACAAACATAACACATGAAGTAGCATGCTAGTCATAACAATCCAAATCAAAATCAATTCATTTCAAGTAATAAAATGATAAGGTGTAGAGTACTCCCTCGATAGGCATTTGGTAAGGAAAGCGTTAGCTCCAAGCTCCATCATGCTTCCAATACCTCTCATTCATGCTCAAACACTCAACAAACACCATTATTTCAATAATTTCATTATAAATATGGACTATCATGCACTTCAACACCACCAATCATGCCAAAATCAACCCAAATTCATGAGAAAAATTTTAAAAATTTACCCAATTTTACAAGAATCATACTCAAGTGGTGAGTCACACCACACACTCTCCCCCCAAACTTAAATCGAAACAAGAGTTGAGACTTAAGTTTGCAAAAAGTGGTGAGACTTGCCCTTGTAGTTTCCATTGATGATCTTCTTATTGAGAAGTAACCGCATCCACACGACTCAAGCTATGTCCACCACGCACTAGCACCCCCCAAACTTAACTCGAGACAAGAGTCATGAATTAAGTTTGCAACAAATGGTGGAACATGTCAACTTGAATCCATGAAGCATTTCTCTTTTCTTCAATGTGCATTTTTCTCCATGAGCACAATCAACCTACAAGTCCAAAATACAAAACAACAAAACCACAACATTTATTGAAAGCACTAAAATAAAGCAATAAAGTTAGTGATGGGGTGCCTCCCATCGAGCGCTAAGTTTAACGTCTTCAAGCTAGACGAATTTTTAGCTCATTTTTCACATAAAGTATCCACAAAGAGGGTCTCCCTTTGTGATGGATCCACATAGTGCTTCACACGATGACCATTGACCAAGAACTCTCCCCCGTTCTCATCCATAACCTTTAGAGCTCCCCCATCAAGTACTTCCTTTACCACATAAGGTCCTCTCCATTTGGACTTCAACTTGCCCGGGAAAAGTCTTAGTCGAGAATTGAATACCAACACCTTTTCACTCTTTTCAAAGCTCTTTTTCCTCAAACGAGCATCATGCCACCTCTTGGTTTTCTCCTTAAAAATCCTTGAATTTTCATAAGCACTTTCTCTAAATTCCTCAAGCTCATTCAACTGCAAGAATCTTATCTTCTTCGAAGCTTTCATGTCAAAATTCAGTTTCTTAATGGCCTAATAAGCTTTATGCTCTAACTCCATGGGAAGATGACAAGACTTGCCATAGACAATTTGAAAAGGAGACATACCAAGAGTGGTCTTGAATGCGGTTCGAAAGGCCCACAATGCATCATCAAGTTTATTAGACCAATCCTTTCTACTCACACTCACTGTTTTCTCCAAGACTTGTTTGATTTGTCGATTAGAAATTTCAGCTTGACCATTCGTTTGAGGGTGATACGGAGTAGACACTCGATGCTTCACTCCATAAGTCTTGAGAATGTTCTCCATGAGCTTATTTATGAAATGACTACCCCCATCACTTACCAATACTCTAGGTACTCCAAATCTTGTGAAGATATGCTTCTTTAGAAACCCCATGACCACTCTAGCCTCACTTGTTCTTGAAGGTATGGCCTCAACCCATTTCGAGACATTGTCGACTGCCAATAGGATGTATAGGAATTCATTAGATTGAGAAAATGGTCCCATGAAATCGATGCCCCACACATCAAATATCTCCACTTCTTGAAAGCTCTTAAGGGGCATCTCATCCCACTTGGAGATTCCTCCCATCCTTTGACACCGATCACAACCCTCTACAAATTTCTTACAACTCTTGAACAAAAATGGCCAATACAACCCCGATTGTAAGACTTTTGCAGCGGTCTTTTGAGCTCCAAAATGGCCTCCACTAGGTGAAGAGTGGCAAAACTCCAACACACTATTCCATTCTTCCTCGGGCACACATCTTCGCACAAGAGAATTATTACACATCTTGTACAAGAATGGATCATCCCACAAGTAACTTTTAACATCATGAAAGAACTTCTTGGATTGATACTTATTAAGCTCATAAGGCCTCCTTCCACTAGCCAAGTAATTCACATAGTTCGCATACCACGGGCTTCCTTCTTGATCCACTAAAGCCTCAATTTTATAGCAATCACACTCCAAGATTTCTTCATCGGGAAAAACCTCCTTGATTAACTCATAAGTACTTTCACAATGCTCTCTCGACTCTAACCTAGAAAGATGGTCGGCTATCACATTCTCCGTGCCCTTCTTATCTCTCACTTCAATATCAAATTCTTGAAAAAGTAGTACCCATCTTATCACCCTTGGTTTTGCATCCTTCTTTGCCATGAGATACTTGATAGCGGCATGGTCGGTGTATACAATAGTCTTCGTTCCTACCAAATAAGGACGAAACTTATCAAATGTGTATACTACCGCCAAGAACTCTTTTTCGGTAGTAGTGTAGTTCCTTTGAGCCGCATCAAATGTCTTGCTTGCATAGTAAATGGCTCGGAATTTTTTCTCTCTTAGTTGCCCCAAAACCACTCCAAGAGCTACATCACTTGCATCACACATCAATATAAATGGCTCCTTCCAATCGGGGGTGATCAAGATGGGTGATGAAATCAAAGCTTCCTTTAGCACCTAAAAAGCATTTAAACAATTATCATCAAACTTAAATGGCACATCTTTTTCAAGGAGATGAGATAGAGGTTTAGAAAATGAAGAAAAATCCTTGATGAATCTACGATAGAACCCGGCATGACCAAGAAACGATCGTACTCCCTTCTCATTTGTTGGCGGTGGAAGCTTCTCTATAGCAACAACTTTGGCTCGGTCAACTTGCAATCCCTTTGAAGAGATGTGATGTCCAAGTACAATGCCATCATTTACCATGAAGTGGCACTTCTCCCAATTCAACACTAAATTAGTGTCTTGACATCGCTTCAAAACAATAGCAAGGTTAGACAAACAAATATCAAAAGAAGAACCAAACACCGAAAAGTCATCCATGAACACTTCCATTATATTCTCAATTAATCCTTCAAAGATTGCCATCATACACCTTTGAAAGGTGGCCGGTGCATTGCAAAGTCCAAATGGCAATCTTCGAAAAGCAAATATTCCATAAGGACAAGTGAAAGCGGTCTTTTCTTGGTCTTCGGGTGCTATGAGAATTTGGTTATACCCGGAATACCCATCAAGTAAGCAATAAAACTCATACCCGGCCAACCTATCCAACATTTGATCCAAGAAAGGTAAGGGGAAGTGATCTTTACGTGTGTTTTCATTAAGCTTTCTATAATCAACACACACACGCTACCCCGTCACCGTCCTAGTGGCTATGGTCTCATTTTTCTCGGTCTTCACTATAGTCATACCCCCTTTTTTAGATACTACATGCAATGGGCTCACATAAGGGCTATCACTAATAGGAAAAATCATATCGGAGTCTAACCACTTAAGAACCTCTTTTTTTACCACTTCTTGCATGATAGGATTAAGTCTTCTTTGGTTTTGAACACAAGCTTTCCCTTCATCCTCAAGCCTTATCTTATGCATGCAAATTGTTGGACTAATTCCCTTCAAATCATCAATACACCAACCAATAGCCGACTTATGCTCTTTAAGGACATTAAGCAATTTATCAAGTTGACTAGAGGTTAGAGATGATGATACAATTACCGGATATGTCTCACTTTCACCAAGGTAGGCATAAGTAAGATGATCGGGTAGAGGCTTCAACTCCACCTTCTTTTCCTTTTTCTCTTCTAGCTCGAGTGGATTTCTAAGTGGTAAGAACTTTTCATTTCCTCTTGAGATGGCGGCTGCAACCTCTTGAGCTTCACTACAATCACCTAGATCAAGCAAACAATTAATCAATTCTTCATTTAAATCAAGAGAAGTAGTAGAAATATTAGAAAGAGATAGAGAATTGCTCAAGCAAAGTTCAAGTGGATCCTTGGTTACAATGGAAGGCCGACTCTCCTCGACACTTCCCTTTACAACATCCACACTTTTACATTCTTCATCATTCATTGGATATTGCATGGCCTTGTGTAGAGAGAATACCACTTCCTCATCATTAACTCTCAACTTCAATTCTCCTTTGTAGACATCAATAAGAGCTCTCCCGGTAGCAAGAAACGGTCTCCCAAAAATCAATGGCACATTTTCATCCTTCTCCATATCTAGAACAACAAAATCCACCGGAAAGACGAACTTATCAACTTTTACCAACACATCTTCAACTACTCCTTTTGGATGTGTCATAGATCGATCCGCCAATTGAAGTGTGATGGAAGTTGGCTTTACTTCACCTAACCCAAGCTTCTTGAATATGGATAGAGGCATTAGATTAATGCTTGCACCTAGGTCACAAAGAGCCTTGTTCTTCTTGTTCTTTCCAATTTCACATGGTATAATGAAACTACCGGGATCCTTCAATTTTTGAGGAAGTTTCCATTGTAGAATGGCACTACACTCTTCGGTTAAATTAACCGTTTCATTTTCCACAAGACTTCTTTTCTTTCCCATGATGTCCTTCAAGAAACGAGCATAATGAGGCATTTGATCCAAAGCATCGGCGAAAAGGATATTGATTTGAATCTTCTTGAAGATTTCAAGAAACTTTTTGAACCTCTCATCCAAACCCTTCTTCAAGAACCTTTGAGGAAAAGGAACCGGTACTTGAGTCTTGGGTATTCCCCAACTATCTCTTTCAACTTCAACTTCCTTTTCCCTTAACTCCTTTACCTTCTTCCACTTTGGAATTCTCTCTATCTTCTCTTCATCTTTCATTTTCTCAACAATTTTTTTTTTCTTGCTTACTTCCTCCATTTCAATCTCTTCTTGTACTAACCCTTCTTCATCCTTTCTTTCCACTTCCCTTTCAATGACAATACTATCTTCTTTAGGCATAGGAGGTTCCTCATACTCTTTTCCACTTCTAAGAGTGATAGCTTTGCAATCTTCTTTAGGATTAGTTACCGTGGTAGATGGAAACTTTCCTTGTTGGTGTTCAGATCCCACGGAAGAAGCAATTTGACCCATTTGATACTCAAAAGCTCTCATCCTATTGTCGGATTTCTTCTCATTTTCCTCCATTCTAGCCTCCATCTTTTTCATGAATGCTAGCAATGTCTCTTCCACCGATGCTTTACCCTTTCCATTTGGCGGCTTAGCACTCGGATCGAATCCCGGAGGAAATGACACGGCGGCTTGAGGATTAGAGTAAGAAAGATTTTCATGCTTCCTCGGAGCTTGATAATTTCCACTTGATTGATTGAAATTGCTTCCCCGAGCTTGTCCTTGATATCCTCCTTGAAAATTACCTTGATTAGAAGGATAATTACCTTGGAAATTCCCTTGATGATGGAAATTCCCTTGGTAATTTCTCCTATCTAAATAGGCAACATCCTCTACACTTTGCATAACATTGCTCTCCTCATTCACCATAGAACTTGTGCTTCCCCCTTGACTTACTCCTTGAGTGATCAAATTCAATTGCTTTGTTAAAGCTTGGATACTCTCATTGAATTCTTTCATTCCTTCACTTTGGAACATATCACTCTTCACTTTGTTCACACTCCCCACTTGAGCTACCTTTCCAAATGCATAACCTCCCATTACTCGCTCGGAAGGCCATTGATAAGCATTCATCGCAATGTTTTCAAAAATATCCATGGCTTTCATAGCATCCACTCCAAATATAGACCCTCCGGATGAGGCATCTACATGCATCCGATGTTGTCCACTCAACCCTTGATAAAAGAAAGCCACTTGTTGATTCTCATGAAAATCATGTTGAGGACACTTTCGGAGCATCTCTTTGTAGCGTTCCCATGCTTCATAAAAATTTTCATCCGGAAGTTGCCTAAATTGAGTTATAAGGCTTTTCAATTGGAGCGTCTTTGAAGGAGGAAAGTACTTGTTTAGGAACCTTTGCTCAAGATCTTCCCATGTATTACAACTTCCCAAAGGAATTGTATTGTACCATGCTTTAGCCTTGTCTCTTAAAGAAAAAAAGAACAACCTCATTCGAATAGCATCCTCCGACACTCCCTTTATCTTGACGGTATTTGCAACCTCCAAGAAAGTAGATAGATGAGTGTTCGGGTCTTCAAGAGGACCTCCCCCAAACTGATTTGCTTTGACCATGTTGATCAATCCGGTCTTAATTTCATAATCATTGGCTTGAACCGGAGGAACCATATTGTGCACGGCTCTCGGTTGGAAGTAATCCCGAATTGCTCTAGGCCTTGGCAACTCTTGTTGTTGAAATATCCTTTGATCTTCTTGATTGGCAAGCAATTGCATATACTCTTGATTTTGAGCAAAGAAATTCCTCATTATCTCCGCTTGATTCTCTTGCACTCCTTCTTGTACCCCCCTTTGATCTTGTAATGGATCTTGGGGTGGGTCATAATTAACATTGTCTCCCCGTTGATTTTCCATCTTTTCTTTTCTCGCTCTCCGTCTCTCTCGCTTCCTTTGTCGTGCGGTCTTTTCAATCTCCAAATTCAAAGGAATGATCGATTGATTTCCCTTTGATCTTGTGATCATAAAACACCTACGAAAAGGACAAGAGTGAGACCACAAACACAAATAGAAAACAAAGTAAAAATAAAATAAAAAGTATCCTTATCAAGAACAACTAAAATAATAACACAGTACTCGACTAGTCCGTCAAACTCCCCTTTGGCAACGGCGCCATTTTCTTGTCTGCCTATTTTTGTAGCACTCACGAGCAAGAATACTCGATCGTTGTAGTAGTATATCCCAAGAAAAATTATCAATCCACAAAGGAGTTATGTTCGGACTAGCAAAATACGTGAGCTCATGTTCATGTTGTTTTTGTAAAGATGATCGGGAGGTTTTGAGATGAGTAACAACTAAAGCAAGGAACAAGTAAATAAGAATAGCAAATAAGAGAAATGACAAGTAAAGAAAATGGGTGCTAAAGTTCAAGTATGGAAAAACATGGGATTAGAAACATCCAAGCACACTCGATTCATATTATCATGCAAAAGGAATTCAACTCAATTGATGTAGACTAAGGGTGATCACGATTGTATCCTAAGCTCCCTTTCAGGTTACAAAGGTTGTTGATCCATTTTAGACTCCCAAAAGCACTTAAGATCAAAGCCCAACATTAACCCCTTCCATCTAGGTACTAGTTAGATTAAACTCTCCCTTTTTGTGTACTAAGGCCAACGAATGGATTGGTTCCCCTCATTGAATTCAAATATCCTTTCGGTCAAACCCAAACTCAATGTCTATTCATGCCTTCCTAATACTATAGAGGGTCATTTCCGTCTCACTCCAAGCAATACATATATGAACATCATGATAGCATTTAATTACCACAAATAATCCATTGATCAACAATCCATTAAACCAATAAACATTCATGAATAACAAACCATGCCATCACAACATCAAGACAATTAAACTCCATGAATAGAAATCAACATCAATTAAACCAAAAACCAATTTAATCCACATGACAATATAAATATAATATGCTCTTCATGCTCCTAATCCCACTAGAGGGATTAGCCTATCATGATAAAAGTAACAAAACAAATAATGATTCATTACAAATATCCATAGTCTAAATCCAAAAGAAATCAAAAGAGATGTGAATCTTCCCTAGCAATTTCTTGTAGAGAATCTTCAATACTCATGGATCTCCAACTCTAGCTCTTGATTTCTTGAGATCTCTCACACTCAATGGAAGGGATGAAGTTTTTATGGAGAATTAATGGAGATGATGGAGATGGATCAAGATGGATGAAGGTGGATGAAGATGATAGTGGAAAATGGAAGAAATGGTGTGTGATGTGTGTGTAGAGGATGGGAATCTTGGATTTTTTTTCCAATTGTTGAATAAAGGGGTATTTATACCCCTATGGAGGCTTCTAGAAGGATCTGGAAATTTCAGCAGGAAAATACACGGCACGAGTCGTGCTCTGCAACACGGCCACGAGGTGGCCGTGTTGTGTCTTCTGATGCTGCCGCACGGCCTCTCCTTACAGGGCCGTGTTACGCAACACGGCTCGTGTGCTGCAACACGAGTCGTGTGTTGTAACACGGGCACAGGGTGGTCATGTTGGCTCTTCTGATGTCGGCACACGGCCTCTCCTTACACGGCCGTGTTGGCTACACGGCCCGTGTTGATGCTGGCTCCTGTATTTCTTCACTGTTTTGGCTCGTTCTCCCTCGTTTCAACTCCGAATTGAGATCCGCTTTTTCCTACATCTTCCTTATCATGTTTAGCATCCAATAAAAAGTGAAAATCTTAAGTTTAAGCTCATTCACACACATTTAAAAAAAAAACACAAAACACAACCAAATAATATATAAAATACGGATAAAATAATACGAAAACACATATAAAAAGACACTAAAATGTAGGTGAAAATAGCTCAAATCAACCACACTCTCTTCAATCTTCAAATCATCAACAACAAGCATGCATCAACCAATTCAAGCCATTTAACATAAATTTCAACAATTGAACTTCAAGAACAACTCAAACTATCAACAATTCAAACCTAATTAACATACTCATTCCTCTAGATGCATCATATCCTTGATCAATCCACATAAAAACTCAAGTTCTATCCATACTCAAGCAATCTCAAACCAATAAACATGAATTCATATGAATCAACTCAAAAATATCAATTATCACCATGAATTTCAACCAAAATCAATATCAATCAACTTACCCACAACAAATTTCTTGCAATAAACTTCAATCCTAAGGTAATTGAGTTGAAAGAACGTACCTTTCGTCTTGCCCATGGTTAAAAATCGATAATTTGCACACAAAACTAAAAAACGCGACTGAAGCCCTAATTCGCGATGAAAATCGCCCAAATCCATGCCCAATTAAAGAATTAATAGTGTAATGTTATGTAATCGGTGCAAAATCAAGTGTAATTAACGAATTTGTGCAACGGTGTTAAGGTTCGGGAAAGGTTAGAGGTTTGGTGAACAAAAAAATATGATCGAACCCTTCTAAAAACTCAACTTAAAATGCTTACCTGACGGGGTTCGACCTCGGGTTCGACCTGCAGAACAGGTCGAACCTCGAGTGACGAGGTCGAACCTACCTTCTGGACAACTTTCCTTTTGGGTTCGACCTTCTGAACAGGTCAAACCATGAATGTCGTGGTCGAACCTAAAATCCTAAAAACAGAGTGCTCTGAACGGACTGGTTCGACCTCAGGTTCGACCTTCGGAACAGGTCGAACCATAACGGCTCAGGTCGAACCACCCTACTGTAAGATTTAAGTCCCGGGTTCGACCTCTAAGCCCTTATCTCACTTACTTGAAAAGGATGTTCCTTTTGTGTTTGATGATGAATGTTTAACTGCTTTTCAAGTTTTGAAGGAGGCGCTTATCACTGCACCTATCTTGATCACACCGGATTGGACTCAACCGTTTGTACTAATGTGTGTGCAAGTGACGTAGCACTTGGAGTGGTGCTTGGGCAGCTGAAGAAAAAGAAGTTTTGCGCCATTTACTACGCAAGTAAGACTTTCGATGCGGCACAAAAGAATTACACGGTGACTGAAAAGGAGTTTTTGGCGGTTGTGTACGCATTCGATAAGTTTTGTCAGTATTTGGTTGGCATGAAGACTATTGTGTACACGGATCATTCAGCGATTCGGTACTTGATGGAGAAAAAGGAGACGAAGCCTAGGATCATAAGGTGGATTCTTCTACTTCAAGAGTTTGACATGGAGATCCGGGATAAGAAAGGTTCTGATAATGTGCTAGCGGATCATCTTTCGAGGTTGGAGACTAGGGAACATTGTGATAATTCTTTTGAGTATATTGAGGAAATGTTCCCGGATGAAAGATCATGGCCGTGTTTGTTGAAGGGGTTGAGCGAGCGTGTGTGGTTGCTGCACAGGGAGTTGATCCATGGTATGCGGATTATGTTAATTATATTGCTGTGGGAGAAATTCCAAGGGATCTCAACCGATATCAACTTGCTAAATTCAAAAGGGATGTTGAGACTTTTATATGGTATGATCCGTTTGTGTACAAAATTTGCACGGATTCTATCATCCGTAGATGTGTGCCCGAGATGGAGATGGAAAGTGTTCTTGAGTTTTGCCATGCACAACCTAACGGGGGGCACTTCGGCGCTTACAAGACAGCAGCCAAGGTACTTCAGTCCGCTCTTTATTGGCCTACCTTGTTCAAGGATTGTGAGACCTATGTGGCATCTTGCGATAGATGTCAACGCATGGGGAACATCGGTAGGAGAGACGAGATGCCGCTTCAGCCAAGCATAGTGGTCGAGATTTTTGATGTGTGGGGTATCGATTTTATGGGGCCTTTTTCCCCATCTAATGGATTTCTCTATAATTTACTTGCGGTGGATTATGTTTCTAAGTGGGTGGAAGCGATTCCTACTCGCTTGAATGATTCGAAAACTGTTATATCTTTCTTGAAGAAGCATATCTTTGCCCGTTTTGGAGTCCCTAGAGTACTTGTTAGTGATGGAGGTACGCATTTCGTAAATAAATTTCTTGAGAAGGTGCTTAAAGGGTATGGTGTTCAGCATAGGGTCACTACACCCTATCATCCTCAAGCGAATGGGCAAGCGGAGGTCTCTAACCGTCAAGTCAAACAGATTTTGGAGAAGGTGGTCGGAACCAATAGAAAGGATTGGACCTTGAAGCTCGATGATGTTGTGTGGGGGTTCCGAACTGCGTACAAGACGGTGTTAGATATATCACCGTATCAGATTATCTATGGGAAGCCGTGCCACTTACCTGTGGAGATTCAACACAAAGCATTTTGGGCTTTGCGAAGCTTGAACTTGACTCTCAAGGATGTGAAGGAGTTAAGGATTGCTCACATCAATCTTTTGGATGAGTTTCGGAGTCGTGCATACAAGAATTCGGAGATCTATAAGGAAAGGATTAAAAGGTGGCATGATTCGAAGATCTCGTATAAGGAGTTCAAGCAAGGAGATGAGGTATTACTCTTTAACTCTCATTTAAAGTTTTTTACAGGCAAGTTGAAATAAAAGTGGATGGGACCGTTCATGATTCATCGAGTCTTAGGAGGGGGGAGTTTTGAGCTCATTGACAAGGATGAAGACATTTTTATGGCGAATGAACATCGCTTGAAGCATTATAGGTCGCCGGATGATGTTGGTGTCATCTTTGTGGATACCTTGATCTGATTTGGTACCGTCGTGACTCTCCGACGTTAAACATGAGCGCCTGTTGGGGGCTTTCCCTCCCGTTTTAATGCTTTATTTCATTTGTGTGAGTAAGAAATTTTTATGTGTGAAGTGCTTACTTATCGGCAATTACATCTCTTTGCAAACTTAGTTTCAACTATAGTTTTTACTAAGTTTGGGGGGGTGTGATGTACTTACCTTGATAAGCACCGATAGTATAATCTTTTCTTTGTAATGTTTGTTAGGGGAGTTGGTTTTTGCGCCATATTAAAATTTTAATCGATTTTGATGTGATGATTTTTTACAACTTGCCTAATGTTAGTGGGTTTTGGTTGTGTTTTCTTTTATGGAGTTACTCATGAATGATATTTTTTGGAACAAATTTTGGATGAGGTTGTGCTCTAGTTGGTACCTAATGATTAGTATTGAAGTTTGAAGTGTATAGGGATTGAAGAACACTCAGTTTGGAAGCTTTGAATGGTGGTTCGACCAAAGCCGTGAGAGGTTCGACCAGTGCCAGGAGGTTGAACCAAGCAGAGAAAGTCGAACCGATGCAGAAAATCATCCAATGAGGAGGTTCGACCTGATCATTCTAGGTTCGACCTGTCTAATAGGTCGAACCAAGATCGAACCCGGGACTTAAATCTTACAGTAGGGTGGTTCGACCTGAGCCGTTATGGTTCGACCTGTTCAGAAGGTCGAACCAGTCCGTTCGGAGCACTCTGTTTTCAGGGTTTTAGGTTCGACCACGACATTCATGGTTCGACCTGTTCAGAAGGTCGAACCTAGGTCGAACCCAAAAGGAAAGTTGTCCAGAAGGTAGGTTCGACCTCGTCACTCGACATTCGACCTGTTCTGCGGGTCGAACCCCGTCAGGTAAGCATTTTAAGTTGAGTTTTTAGAAGGGTTCGATCATATTTTTTGTTCACCAAACCTCAAACCTTTCCCGAACCTTAACACCGTTGTACAAATTCGTCAATTACACATGATTTTGCACCGATTACACAACATTACACTGTTAATTCTTGAATTGGGCGCGGATTTGGGCGATTTTCGTCGCGAATTAGGGCTTCAGTCGCGTTTTTGAGTGTTGTGTGCAAATTATCGATTTTTAACCATGGGCAAGACGAAAGGTACGTTCTTTCAACTCAATTACCTTAGGATTGAAATTTATTGCAAGAAATTTGTTGTGGGTAAGTTGATTGATATTGATTTTGGTTGAAATTCATGGTGATAATTGATATTTTTGAATTGATTCATATGAATTCATGTTTATTGGTTTGAGATTGCTTGATTATGGATAGAACTTGAGTTTTTATGTGGATTGATCAAGGATATGATGCATCTAGAGGAATGAGTATGTTAATTAGGTTTGAATTGTTGATAGTTTGAGTTGTTCGTGAAGTTCAATTGTTGAAATTTATGTTGAATGGCTTGAATTGGTTGATGCATGCTTGTTGTTGATTTGAAGATTGAAGAGAGTGTGGTTGATGATGTTTGAGCATGATGAATGAGCAAGTGGTGTTGAGATGATAGTTGAGCTGATTAAGCATGGATGCTTGAAGTCTTGAGTAGAGTATAGGATATGCTAGTCATATACTTGTGTTTTTGTCTTGTTGGTTGTGTTGAAATAGTTATTTTCAGAAAAGGGACAAGGATCAAGTAAAGGGAAAGGTAAGGTGGATGAAGCAAGATCGAAGAAGAGGCATGACAGGCCTTCGAATGTGGACACAGTGACGAGGAAACTGAGGTTACAAGATCATTTACCCGAAAACTTTAAAATTCAAATGCAAAACTGGGATGAGATTAAAGAAAAGTGGGAAGAAGTCTCAGACAAGATGGCTCGGACAAGATACCAAGATGATGAGGCCATGAGACTTATGAGCATTAGGGATGATATGACGATGTTTTTCGATCGAGTGGGGATCCGTAGATTTATGGAGTTGAAGAAGCCGACTTACTTCCACGTTACAGCGGAGGTAGTTTGCTCATTTGAGATGGATAAAGACCCACTTGGCTACCCGTATCAGTGCTCATTTCAGTTAGGAGGAGTCCGAAGGAGATGGACGGCTGAGGATTTTAATTAGCTTTTTCAGATGCCTCTAGAGATTTCTCGATTGGAGAATGGACACTTCAACGCTAATAGGTTTTGGAGGGAGATAACTGGAGAGATCAGAGACTATAAGATTAGGCAGGCTCGTGCGACCTTGATCAAGAATCCAGTGTTGAAATATATGGATCGAGTGCTCGGAAACACACTGTTTGCTCGTTCGGAGGGTAGCTATGTGTCTAGAGGAGAGCTTTATGCCCTATGGTGTATGATGAATGGGGTGAAGTTCAATGTGGGAGCGTATTTCATTGCGCAGCTGCATCGATTCAGGACCATTGGATTTCAGAAGGTGAACATTGAAGGGTTGCTAACGATTGTAGCTGAGCACTACAACATGGACTTCACCGACATTACACCTGTTAGAGGAGAGCCCGACTTGGTGATGCTCACATGTGTAAAGGGAGGATTTGCACACTTTAGAAATGGTGATTGGTTCTTCACGAGAGGACCAAAGCCATTCGATTTTATGTTTCCCTTTGACATGAACAACATGACCACTGTTCGGGAGAAGAGGAACTTGTTGATGAACTCCCTAGGACACACTACTTTGTCCGTGACTGTGAAGACCAATGGGGATTAGAGAGCCGTGGCTAGGTTGTGTGTCGAAGGTAGGTTGGCGGAGCTACAGCAAATTGTGGAACAGGGAGAGTACCATCCGCCACCGCACCAGCCATTACAGTGGCCACAGGAGCAGCACGATGCACCTCAGCATGAGCTAGCACCGCATCAGCAGCGGGCTGTCCCGAATGATACACGGGAGCAGCTCCGCCTTATTCAGGAGCAGCTGGTCGCAATTGTTGCTAGCCAGCAGGAGACAAACCGACAGCTCGCACTCACCAACGCCAACTATGCTACGTTGAATGAGAAAGTTGGTAGGTTGGGTGATCGAGTTGATTACTTAGATAGACACATCGGTGATCTACACCGGATTGTGGAGCGGAGGCTTGATGATGAGGATGATGATGCTCCAGAGGAGTAGTTTTTTAGGTTTTCTTTGGTTTCCTCCGATTCATCTTGATTCCATTATTTTTTTCCTTTTATCTTTAGGATGGGGTGTGATTCATGCGTGAGTGGAATGTATAAGTGATATCTTGTATGATTGATTGGGTATAAGCTTATTGATTTTTGTGCATTCATATGTTCATGTGTTAATTTCTATTGATGAAAGCATGTTTAGTTGATAAGTATGTAGAGTTCTTGTGAAATGGATCTTAATTATGTGCTATGAGGAGTACTAGGATTACCTATGTGAGGATTTGAGCTTTTTAATCATGCTTGATCATGATTATTTTATTCTTGAGAGGATCATTCATATGAACGTATTCTAGAACTTGGCTTGGAGTCTTGTGTAAGACTTATGATTGATAAAATGTTAGGACATGATCTTAGGCCATTATTTTGTGATAAAACTACTTAGCCAAATTTATCTTTCCTAACGATCTTATTAACCTTTGGATGCCCCGTTGAGCCATTAACGTTTTTTCTTTGGTAGTCGAAGTAAATAACCTTATAAGCCTTTACTTGAGCCTTGACTAACCTATTCATTGGTAGAGAGGGTGGAGGTGAGTAAGTTTTGCAAGAAGAAAAGGAAGATAGAATATAGTTGGATGAAAAGAATATGGTTAAATCTTGTTTAGGGGTAGTGCCCGAAACTGGTACCCCGATGGTTTTTATACATGGTGTATGAAGCTTAGCAGCTGACGACCTATACATGAGAAGAAGGGTAGTGCCTAAAACCAGTACCCGAGCTGTTTAACGAAAAGATGATGTTGATGCCATGAAAAGAAGAAAAATTCAGGAATTTTACAAGTTCAAGAAACGACATTGGAGGAGAACTTGCTATAAGCAGAAGAAATCGAGAACCTCCAAGGTAACTCTCTACTAGTGTCTTAAGTCACTAAGTCCAAATTTTCCTACCTTTTTCCAAAGAGCCAACATTACAACCCAAAAACAAGTCCTTTGTGATCCTAATGAATAGTTGATTATAAGTTGATTTTTGAGACCTTTGCCAAGCTTATGGTTACGCGTGGATATGGATTGATATGAGTGTTTATATTAACCAATATAGTGTCTCACGCACTTGAGTGAAAGAGAATAAATACTTATCTTGTGAGCGAAATTACTTAGTACTCCGAATGGTGTGTGATTGGATTGGTTTTGCATGAGTGATATATATGAAGCAATTAATACTTGTTTGATTTAATGAAGTTGCATGTGTGATATGTGTTGTACTTGATCTTGGAGAATTATACATGACTCCTGTGATTTGATTTGGTTGCCTCAGGACGAGCAACATGTAAGTTTGGGGGTTTGATGAGTGTGTAAATTCACAAGTTTAGCACCATGTTTTGTGCTAGTTTTGGAGAGTTTTGAGGTGGAAATAGGTGAAAAACCTATATATATTGTGAATTAGCATGAATCAGGTGTTAGTGGAGCTTTTTAAGTGGTTTTCATAGCAAAAATGGAGTGGAAGTGCCAAGAATCGAAGAGACGAAGTCGAGACCACGCGAACCGCCAAGGAAAGAGTAGGGTTCGACCTAATGGAGGAGGGTTTGACCTCTCCTACAGGTCGAACCAGCATTGCGAAGAAGCAGGAGGTGGGTTCGACCACGACTCAAGGGGTTCGACCTGTTTGATCAGGTCGAACCATGGTCGAACTAGTTCGCGAGAAGATGGGTTCGACCACGACGTTGGGGGTTTGACCTTTGGTGGAACACAGTACGAAGGACCGATGAGGCCGAAATCAAAAATGGACATATCCAGGTAGCGATTCGACCAACCAGCCTCTGGTTCGACCTGGCCTACAGGTCGAACCATGTTCGAACCATACAACAGGTCGAACCATGAATATCGTGGTCGAACCTAAAACCCTGAAAACAGAGTGCTCTGAACGGACTGGTTCGACCTCAGGTTCGACCTTATGAACAGGTCGAACCATAACGGCTCAGGTCGAACCACCCTACTGTAAGATTTAAGTCCTGGGTTCGACCTTGGTTCGACCTATTAGACAGGTCGAACCTAGAATGATCAGGTCGAACCTCCTCACTGGATGATTTTCTGCATCGGTTCGACTTCCTCTGCTTGGTTTGACCTCCTAGCACTGGTCGAACCTCTCACGGCTTTGGTCGAACCACCCTTCAAAGCTTCCAAACTGAGTATTCTTCAATCCCTATACACTTCAAACTTCAATACTAATCATTAGGTACCAACTATAGCACAACTTCATCCAAAATTTGTTCCAAAAAGTATCATTCATGAGTAACTCCATAAAAGAAAACACAACCAAAACCCACTAACATTAGGCAAGTTGTAAAAATTCATCACATCATCACATCAAAATCGATTAAAATTTTAATATGGCGCAAAAACCAACTCCCCTAACAAACATCACAAAGAAAAGATTATACTATCGGTGCTTATCCAGGTAAGTACATCACACCCCAACTGCCTTGTGGTTTATGGACGCATCGCTAGACCCTGCGAATCTATTCTATAGACACAAATAGATAAGCTTTTGACACGTGTGAGTATCCTCAGAGCAAGACGTATACTCCACCTCCCTTTCTAGGTACTATCATAATCAATTATTTCCCGTGCACTTAGTACTCTAACCCGATTTGATCTCCCTTTTTAGGTACTATAAAGTCATACTCTTTATCCTACTTGTCAACCCGAATTCAATTCAATTAACAAACATTCATATAAGACAGTTCTAATAAGACTTCGGAATCCCTTCACTTAGAATTATAACAATAAACCCTGCTCAACAGTGAACGCACTCAATTAATAATCATGTTATGTATTCAGACTCTACACAACGATTAATGATGCACAAAACAACTATGAGTATGGATTAAAAACGTGCAATCTTATATAAACTAAACCACAAGTAGTATTGTACGGAGTATACACACGAAATACAAATTTAACTCATGAAACCTTCATAACCCTAGAACTACCGAAGTGGCTCTAGCCCATGATTGATCTAAGAACAATCATGGTTAGATGGACCAATCTTACTTGAATCTCCAGCTGAACCTCTGTCACAGCCCTCCGGATGGATCACTAATCTCTTCTCTTCACTTCTCTCTTGTATCACGATGTCTCTGTGTGTTCTCGACTGCATGAGCCTTCTTTTATACTTGTAATCACATCTCTAGGGCTTGGAATGGGCTTTTCAAGTGATCCCACGCGTTTTGGCCTCGAAAATCCGGATAAGGTAAGTTTCCGCGTTTTGGTTCGACCTCGTCAACAGGTCGAACCACTGGCCAACAAGTCGAACCCCAGGTCGAACCCTGCTACTGGACACATTCTGCACTGGTTCGACCTCTTGTACAAGTCGAACCACTCGGGTCTTGGTCGAACCCCATGTCGAACCACGCTACTGGACAATTTCCGCTCCTGGTTCGACCAACTGTCAGGTCGAACCCCCAACGTCGTGGTCGAACCTATCTTCTCGCGAACTGGTTCGACCATGGTTCGACCTGATCAAACAGGTCGAACCCCTTGAGTCGTGGTCGAACCCACCTCCTGCTTCTTCGCAATGCTGGTTCGACCTGTAGGAGAGGTCGAACCCTCCTCCATTAGGTCGAACCCTACTCTTTCCTTGGCGGTTCGCGTGGTCTCGACTTCGTCTCTTCGATTCTTGGCACTTCCACTCCGTTTTTGCTATGAAAATCACTTAAAAAGCTCCACTAACACCTGATTCATGCTAATTCACAATATATATAGGTTTTCCACCTATTTCCACCTCAAAACTCTCCAAAACTAGCACAAACATGGTGCTAAACTTGTGAATTTACACACTCATTACTTATCCGAGCTCGATTTGGGACTTTATAACGTTTATCCAGAGGCGTCGAGTCTTTGTTCGGATCAAACGTTGACTTTAAGATTTATCGTGAAGAACGCCATTCAATTTGGTAGAACATTGACTTTATGGAAACAGATGGATGAAGAACTCCGGATTGAAGAGGCTTAGCACCTTGGTCTTTGATCGGAGGCGGTTCTTGACTTGAAGTTACTTTGAAGCTGCTTAAAGCTTGACTTGAAACCTTCGACTAATTGAAGCTTTGAATACTTGAAGATCACTTGAAGGTCTT
Organism: Pogostemon cablin; assembly: GCA_023678885.1. Lineage (NCBI taxonomy): Eukaryota > Viridiplantae > Streptophyta > Magnoliopsida > Lamiales > Lamiaceae > Pogostemon > Pogostemon cablin. Next base: position 22,152,309 of record CM042971.1, read on the forward strand.
GAGCTTGAAACTTCGAAGATTTGAAGAACCTCGAAGATCTTGAGCTTGAAACTTCGAAGATTTGAAGATCCTCGGAGGTCTTGAGCTTGAAACTTCGAAGGTTTGAAGATCCTCGAAGGTCTTGAGCTTGAAGCTTTGAAGATTTGAAGATCCTCGAATGTTTTTGATCTCTTCAAGAGCGTCTTGTCTTCGGGTCCTTGAATGTCTGGAATGAGGACTGAAGGTCCTTATTATTTATATGTAGAGAAAATAACCACTTGAGATATATTTTTCCTTTAAAAGATATGTTAGGCTTCTTTCTTTTACTCAAGCCTGCTGGACTGGATACGGGCCTATTAATTTAATTATACCTGTTGGATTTGATTTGGGCCTATTAATTTAATTAGACCTGCTGGATTTGATTTACTGGGCTTGTTAACTTGAATCAGGCCCACATAGTTTATTTCCTGGGCTTACTGTTTTGGGTCAGGCCCACATGATTTATTTCCTGGGCTTACTGATTTGGGTCATACCCTCTTGATTTGAATTGAGCCCACTTGACTTGAATTGAGCCCATTTAACTTGGATTTGGGCTCAAATAATTATATTAATTATCAATTGTTTATTTATTTACTTTAGGAATTAATTTATTTTAATTCCTTAATAAATAAATATTTAATTAATATTTAATATATTTTCCTTTGTATTTTTATTTATTAGGCAATAAAATTTAATTGCCTACAAATACCCCTTGCATTTTGTTCACTGAAATTTATTTTTGAGGTGAACAAATTGCAACATTTTACATCTGGGCCTTCTTTCCCCTTTAGTTTGGGCCTCCATCAACTTCTTGCCCCAAATTGTTCTTTGGCCTTTTCAAATATTTCAATTTTTTTTCCTTTTATTCTGGCCCATATAAATTAATGATAAGCAGTTACGTTCTTCCTCATACTTGGAGAACAAGAAATATACCGAATCCTTAACAAATCAATATAGCATGATAATCTCAAACTCACATATTATACCCCATAACGAATCCGAATAAATATTTGAGTAATCTTCAAATACTTATCCCCAAATTTTCCAACCCCTATATAAGAAGAGGCCCTGCCCTGCCCTTTAATTCTCACATCACAGCTGACTACATCATAGTTTGCCAGAGCAAGTTTCATCATCCCAGCTTCTTCCCTTCATTCCTTTTTCTTTTTTTTTTGACAGCACCTATTTTTTTTTTTTTACAGACTCTTCTCGTTGGAAGCTGCTGATTAGAGTTTGCAGTACCTTTAACTCTTACTTCCTCCGCTACTATTTCTTTATTTATTTCCTGCATGTATTTATTTCTTTTCTTGGTTCCCTTTACCTTTTATTATTGAACTGCTTATCTGCCTCCAACAAAATCAAGATAAGCCCCACCAACAAAATCAAGGTAAGCCCCACCCCTTATTAATATCCACGAAGAGGAGAGAAGAGACTTGAAACACGGGCAATTGTGACCGGCGTCTCGCATTCCTGGCGACTAGGAATTTTATTCCAGTCGGAGGTCGCGGTGAGTCCAATGTGAGCCCCCTATTTCGGACTGTGTTAATCAAGTCGAGACTATCTTTCCGGGCCGCGATTGTCAGGTGTTGGGAATGAGAGGCGACGCTTTGCGTCAGACCTCCGAGCTCTCTGGCAGCAACATCCTACAATAGCTCGACTGGTGATTATTGGTCGGACCTTCAATGCTGGAAACGATTCTCGACGTCGGCGCTCGCGTTTTCTTCGGAGGCAGTTCGTGATTTTTTAGACGCGACTCGGTTGCGGCGAACTCGCGATTCCAGCAGCGGCACGACGGCGGACCTACCCGGTGCTGGACATGACTGCAGATCTGACCAAGCGGTCGAGGGACAGCGGTATTTCGGCAGACCTGGAATGGGCTCGGCTCGGCAGCGGATGGCGCTTTTGACGACGGGCTGACGGCGCAATGCTTCCGGCGGCGGATCTGACCGGGCGGATGTACGAGCTTTCCGCCATGGCTATTGGCGGCTCCAGCAATAAACGTTGGCGGTCGTTTCCAGCGGCAGCGGCTCTAAACCTCGTCGGCGCGACGTGGTTGTGTGCGGTATTTCCGGCGAAGCTCTGACCGGTGCGAGACTCGGCTGCGGAACAGAACCGAGCGAGCGCATGGTTCGCGTCCCCGCAGCGATGGGCGGTGGCTGGAGAAACTTCTCCTGTGATGGTTGTCGGTGGTGAAGGCAGCCGATCTGTCCGGGCGGGCAAACGCAAGTCCAGCAGTTCGTGCTCGAGAGAGAATTTGACCTGCAGATGGACACACTCATTTTCTTCCCCTTTTAGACCTCAATTTTGACATTTCAAATCAATTTCAACCCTCTTTTGGATCAATAACTTGACTACCTTACAATTGGGCCTCAAATTCAATGCAAATTTAGTACTTGAGCCTCAAATAATTAGGCCCCATTTCTCGCCTCCTACCTTTAATTCAATCCATGAAATTTGGGCTAATTTGGGCCACAGCTCTTAAATGTTTATTTTAATTCATATGTTCGGATTAACATGAATTAACTTAATTGCTCTCCTTCAATATTTTGAACTTCCTCTATTATCAGGCGTGGCTTTAATTTATGGTTTTGAATTTTAATAATTAAGTGATCCCATAAATTTATTTTGGGGCTTTTTAATTAATTAAATTCATAAACTTAAATTATTTTATGTCCATTTCTGGTCTTCTAACATTCCCTCACTTGTTTTGCAGCTTATCCACTCTTCGGCATGATTTTCTTCAGAAATATCACCGGACAGTCCGGCTCAAACTACTTACTAATCCTCGATGACGAGCGTCAACCTTTGAATAAAGGGACTCGCCTTTTAGTCGAGAAATCTCTATTAGGGAATCATGATGTAATTCCTACTAATCTTAAGAACGACTTCTACCTTGAATGTTGGTCTCATGAGCTTACTTGGGGAAGAATAACATAACCTGAACTTTGAAAGGATCTGGTATTGAGCCACACCCTAGTTTAGAACCCCTACCCTCCTTGGGACGACGCATCTTGGAAGGGAAAGGTAAAGTAACTTGGGAAGAGCCGATTAAATTTCTTGGAGACTTCAGCTATATCAAAGGGTACTGGGAATGGACTGAAGATGTGCTAAGTCGATGCCGATCTCTTCTTCGAAACCTCAAGCTTTACGATGTTGTCTTCGCGTCTCTCTTTACTTATGATTGTAACTGCGAAATCATCAAAGCTTTCGGCGAGGCTTGGTGTTCTTCCACCAACACTTTACTCACCAAACATGGAGAGATGTCTATCTCTTTGTGGGATTTATACAACTTGATGGGGTTGCCTTTAGCTGGCTACTTGTATGATGAAGTTGTGCCGAGCTTAGCAGAACTGTTTTCCACAAGTATGAACTATGTATCCCGCGCAGCTGTAGACATCTACTTGGTGCTTATCACTTGCTCTACAAGAATACTAATAGGAAAGGTGTGACGATTGATCAATGGGTGGATTTTTTGTCTAAGAAGACTGTAACATGCCTTGCGCCTCCTATGCGTGTTGAGAAAAAAATCAACTACTTGGCCCAAAAAAACTTATAATCCAATTTGCATTATCCCAAATCACCATTCCTAGACATCTGCTGAGATAGATCAATTCAGAAAAATGGGAATTGCGCAAGTAAACAAAGAAGTGACCTATCTAGCTGCTCATTTAGCATGCTGGCTTTGTACGTTTGCACTTTCAGGTAATTAAGTAGGCTTGATTCGACCGAGTACCTTTAAAGTGGCGAGTTTAATGGCTGCAGGAAAAAAGTGAGCCTTGTAATTCTGGTAATGACGAGCATCTATCGTGGTTTGAACACAATCTCAAATTCATCAAATCCATCTGAAGTTAAATCAACATTTCCTGTTCATTTTGTCCATGCTTGGTTGGCTTATTACTTCAAGACTCATTTTCCGATTGGTAGTAAATTATCTTATCCTCGCATGGTAGCTTACTCTAGTGAACAAGGTGTAAAATACTTTAATCCTGAGGAGGCTCGCAAATGAATTCAAACAGCTGATAATGCTTCGTGGACTTGCTACATTTTTTCCAAAGATGTAGTTGTCTATTATGTGGATGATAGGAATAATGATTGAACTAGTTAGACCCATCTTGTAGCTCTTCGTACCAGTTATCTTACATTGAGACAAGGTGGCCGACATGTGATGAAGCCATATTCTCCTCATAGATTTGCCCGTCAATTTGGTTTTTTGCAAGATGTTCCTAAAATACTTAGAACAAACCTCCGCAATTTCTCTTTGGAAGAAGGATTTGATCATTGGTGGCATTCCACTATGTGTAACTCTAAATCTGAAGCTTACTTTCCAGGTGTAGCTTCAGCTCCTAAAAACTACTCCACGTCTGAATATAAGGAGTGGTGGAAGCATGTTCATGGCACTTATTTATCTTATCATATTAAAGACCTGATTACCCCAGCATCAGCCCCTATAGAGGAAGAAGTGGACATCATAGGTGGTCTTGATGAAAACAACCAAGACGTCCGAGATATTTCTCCGGTGCATGATAGAGTACGACCCATAGTGCATAAAAGAAAGAAAAGTCAACCTGCGAGAAGCTGCAGTGCCTCCAGTGAACAATATTGGAAGAGGAAGAAATCCATCGTCCATGCTGAGAAACAAGATGACAAGGTCTCCTTTATTCTCTTTCTTCTTCTTCTTCTTTTTTTCTCTCTCTTCTCTTTTTCTAAAAGGTTCTCTTTTCTACCTAAGGCTGCACAACAGGTCTCTAGCCCTAAGACTGGTGATGAAAAGGAATTAATTGCAGCGGTTGCTTCAGAAGACTTAGCCAATGAGGTTGCCCCCTTTTTCTCATTTTACTTTTTTTTATTGCACCTCCTTTTCCACCTAAACATATATTTTTCTTCAGATCCTGGGTCTTTCTTCAAGCTCTGAGGGCAATAATTTTACAAGAAGCGACGTATCTAACACAGGCATGGATTCTTCCTCAAAGGCATGCCCATCAATAACAGAATTTAAATTTAAGAAAGATGTTCAAAGTCTCAAGGATCAATTTGCTCGAAAAGCCTGGACCCATATCAAAGCTAAACTTCAATGGACCCCTATCGAATTTTTACCTTCTCTGAGAGAAGAGATATTTAACCTGATAGAGGAAGTAAAGGTGCTTAAGATCGACTGTTCCACTTTAGAGGAGGCCTTGAGTCCTCTATTTGATAAGGCCGATGCTTATACTGCTGCCAGATTGAAGCCTGATAAAGCGACCTCCATGGGAGATCATGTAAAAGTCTTAGCCGATGTCAAGGGTGTCTTTAGAGTTGTAAGAGTACCCATTTGATGGAGATAGAAAAACTAAAGACAAGCTGGGAAGAGCTGGAGCTGATAAGCAAAGAGCCGGCCAACTCGAAGGATGAAGGGAAGACTTTATCTGAAGCAGCTAATCGCCTCCAACAAACTCTCTGTCGGGCTAAGAAAGAAGTTGAACTCATAGAAGAGGATATCCTTGCACTCGATAAAACGACTACCTTGAAGGAGTATTCATCTGAAAATGAGAAGGCAGCTCTGAAGTCTGAATTACGAAGCATACTCTCTGATAACTTCTTTGTTTACTATAGAACTTTTTTTGTTCATTCTTTTATTCACTTATTTATTTATTTTTTTACTTTTCAAATGTCAAGTATTTGTGACTTAGTTTATACTTCATCAATGGGCTAGCATCATGAATATTTGTCACCATACTGTCATCATACTTGAAATTTCTAACTTCTTCAACTGACGAACTAACTTACACAAGATAACCCATATAATGACTGAACTTAGTGGGCTGCTAAGCTGCCTACGTACCTCTTTATGGAGGATCAAGTCATAACATATTTCAAAGGAATATGATATGGTTTGAATGGGGGGGTGACGTACACAGTTTATACTCGTGCGGGCCAGGAGTGACTATTCTTTAACCACTTTAGACAAAGTATGGTATTTAATGCTTTAACCACTTGAAATACCTGAGTGGGGTGAATTAACAGTTTAACCACGTATAATTACCTTTGGTGGTTGCCATACACAGTTTATACTCGTGCAGACCAGGAGTTCGTCATACACAGTTTATACTTATGCGGACCAGGAGTAATATGTAGTTTTAGACTCATGCATCATGGAGTATTCTTTGGGTTTGACTGGATTACGCGTAGTAGCATTTCAAAAATTTGCCATTTATGGGGCCAATTCCCACACCATCTTCAGATATCAACTTGTATGCACCATTTGTATACACTTCTTTCACAACATGTGGACCATCCCACTTAGGCAAGAATTCATTTCCAACTCGGTGAGTGATGACAATTGGCATTCTCACTGCAAGGACTAAGTCTCCGACTTGAAAAGAATGTATCTTCACTTTCTTGTTGAACGTAATGGAAAGGCGAGCTTGATTGCACTCAAGTCTTTGTTGTGCTTCCAACCTCTTCTCATCAAGTGCTTCTAACTCTTTGAGACACAGCCGTGCGTTCTCTTCTTCAGTTAAGCCCTCTTGTATAGCTATTCTCAAAGATAGGATCTGTTTTTCAAGGGGCACCACAGCTTCAACCCCATACACTAAGGAATACGGAGTAGCTTGAGTAGGTATTTTACAAGTGGTTCGATACGCCTATAAAGCTTCATGAATTCTTTCATGCCAGTCTCGCTTTGATTTGGAGACTACCTTCTTCAACAGGTTACATAGCGTCTTGTTGAGGGCTTTAGCGAGCCCATTAGCTGCTGCATTGTACATAGAAGATTTTCTTTGCTTGAAGTCAAACTTCTCACAAAGCTTGTCAATCAAAGAGTTGCTGAATGGCCTTCCATTATCAGTTATGATGTATCGAGGCACTCCATACCTGTATATGATGTTGACGCGGATAAAATCAGCAACATTTTCTTTCTTCACCTCTCTCAGGGGTACAACTTCCGCCCACTTGGAAAAGTAATCAGTGGCAGCCAGAATATAAAGATGGCCTCTAGAAGACTTTGTTAACGGCCCCACCACATCTAAGCCCCAAGCATCAAATGGTCACGAAGAAACTGTTGGATGCAACAGTTCGGGAGGCTGATGAATGAGATTTGCATGAAACTGACATGGCTGACATCTTTGTGCATAATCTATGCAATCTTTCACCATAGAAGTCAAGTAATATCCCATCCTCTTGATTCTGAAATGTAACTTGGGTCCAGATTGATGGGCGCCACATATTCCAGAATGAGCTTCCTCCATAGCTTGAAGAGCTTCTTCATCACTTAAGCCTCTTAAGAGAATACAATCAAACGATCTTCTATAAAGTCTATCTTTGTAATAGAAGAATCGTGGTGCTCTACGTCAGACATCAACCCTTAGGTGTGGATCATTGGGAAGCTTATCATACTTCAAGTAATCCATGAACGGTTGATGCCAGTCTTCTTTCTCAATATCAAACACCTCTATGGTGCAATACTCAACTTCTTCGCCATCTTCCTTTTCGAAGAAGGGAGGTACCATCCAACTCTTGCAGATCGGAACTTGGAAATGTGCTTCAGGCATTGTATGGTTGATGCTAGCTTTGCCAAAGCATCGGCTTGTTTGTTCTTGCTTCTTGGGAGATGTTCAATTTCTACATCTCCAAGCCAATTCATAAGCCTTTGAGCATAGTTAAAATATGGAAGTAGTTCAGGTTTCCTAACCCCATATAAGCCAAGCAGCTGGTTGATTATTAATAACGAATCTCCATATACCTTAAGGTGTCGCTGCTTTAAATCCACTGCCATCTCCAGACCAAGTATAAGAACTTGATATTCAGCTACATTGTTGGAGCAATTTTCAGTTAGACTGAACGAATATGGCAGAACTCCTCCATCTGAGGTCACAAATACTACTCCGGTGCCAGCTTATTCTCTATGAGCAGCTCCATCGAAATACATCTTCCAAGGAGGACTAATTTCAATAGTCAATATATCTTCATCAGGGAGATCATCACACAACTCCCATTCGGCAGGCATGGGATGATCAGCCAAGAAATCTGCCAACACTTGCCCTTTCACCGCTTTTTGAGGGACAAATAATTTCAAATTGCTGCAATTGAAGATACCATCTTGCGAGCCTATCAGAGAGCACTGGCTTTGACATGATGAACTTTAGTGGATTGGCCCTTGAGACTAAATAAACAGTGTGAGCTTGAAAGTAGTGTCTCAATTTCTGAATTGCAAAGATGAGAGCAAGACAAATCTTTTCAATTGGTGAGTATTTCAACTCATTTGGCGTCATTGTCCTACTCAAATAGTACAACGCACACTCCTTTCTTTCATCATTATTTTGCGCAAACAGGGCTCCAACTGATCTTTCTTAAGCAGATATGTAAAGAATTAATGGACGTCCGGCTATTGGAGCAACCAACACTGACGGCTTCATCAGATATGCTTTAATGCTGTTAAAGGCATTAGTGCAAGCTTCATCCTATTCAAATGGGCTGCCTTTCTTCATGATATGGCTAAATGGTTGGCATCGACCGGCCAAGTTTGATATGAATCTTCTTAACTACGCCAGCTTATCTTGCAAACTCTTGAGCTCATGTATGTTTCGGGGCACCTGCATCTTCATGATTGTATCAATATTTGCTTTATCAATCTCAATGCCACGATCTCGGACAATGAATCCGAGGAACTTTCCAGAAGAGACTCCAAATGCGCACTTAAGTGGGTTCATCTTGAGTTGAAATTTTCTAAGACGCTAAAACATTTGTCTTAAATCTTGGAGATGGTCCCTTTTCTTCTTTGATTTCACCACGATGTCATCAACATAGCATTCGACATTCTTATGGAGCATGTCATCGAATATCTTTTGCATGGCTCGTTGGTAAGTAGCGCTAGCATTCCTCAAACTGAATGGCATAACATGTAACAAAATATTCCTTTTGGAGTGCGGAAGGTTGTCTTCTCTTGGTCTTCTGGAGCAAGGCTAATTTGATTATAGCCGGATGAGCCATCCATGAACGAAAGAACTTCATGACCAGTTGTTGCATCAATCATGAGTTCAGTAATTGAAAGTGGAAAGTCATCTTTTGGGTATGCCAAGTTCAAATCCCGAAAGTCAACACACACTCTAAGCTGCCCATTTGTCTTCCTTACTGGTACAATGTTAGAGAGCCAAGTGGGATACTTAACTTCTCGTATCTTCCCCGTCTCAAGGAGCTTATTAACCTCAGCTTCAATCAATGGAACTAGCTCTGGTCAAAATCGACGCTGCATCTGCTTAACTGGCTTGGCTCCTTCCTTTACTGTTAAATGATGAACTGCCACTTTTGGATTTAATTCGGGCATTTCCTTGAATGACCATGCAAACACATCTCTAAACTCTTGAAGAAGCTCAACGTAAGCTTTTTCTTCATCAGCTGTCAACAAAGCACTTATATAGGTTGGCCGTGGATCATTAGCATCACCCAAATTAATCTCCTTCAATTGATCAATAGTAGATTTGATACCCTCTTCAAATTCTGGAGGAGCATCATCAGCATCTTCCTCTTCAGTTGAGGTTTCTTCTCGTATAGTGACATGATTTACCGTGGCAACTCCCTCCAGGAATTCTTGCCTTTGAAAACGTGAATTAGATCCAACTTGTTCATTTTCTCCCACTTTAACAATGCTCTCTACTACATAACCATCTCTCCTTATTTCGATGATCTTGCTTCGTAGATCTCTTTCTGCACTGTGCAGGTCTGTTTGCATGATAATGGAATAAACAACATCTGTTGAACCTACACTTTCACGATCATCTTCTTCACTTCGAGTGAAGATTACTGTTCGCTTCTTAGCTTTCAACATTGTGTTACATGATATAGTCAGAAAACGTTGTCTTTTCATGCGGGATGGGATCCGACTATGTATCTTTGGGAACCTTGAGAACTTGGTAGTCTTTTTAACTCCTGCTGCTCTAAGTCTTTTAAAGACTGAGACTCTCTCTGTCTTTCTATACTCTTCATAAGATTTTTCTTCTTCAGAGAGAATTTCATCTTCAGTAATGTAGTTTGTATTTGCCCTTTTGATCACAATGCGAACAGGTTTTTGCGGAACATATCCCAAACCTGTTCTAGTATACTTAGAAGCGCGACCATTACTTTTCAATGTCTCTTGAGTGGTATTAAATCCACTAAGAGTCTTATGAGACGGTTCATTTATCACAGCTTTTTCTTGAGGGTTATATCCAGCTTTTATAAGAAGTTTGTAAGCTTGTGGGCTATATGATTTAGAAAGCGCCACCTCAAATACATCTCCATGCTCAGTTTTAGCCTCTTGAATTGGGCGAGCGAACCCTTTAAGTGGAGGAGAAGAGGGCTTCTCAATGTCAACCTTAGTCAGGGGTAGTGTCAACTCTCCTATTGTCTCGAGAAACTGCTTGTTTTCACCAGACCATGTAGAAGAAACATTATCCGTACTTTCTTTTTCTAGCTTTTTATTATTTTTCTCTTACAATGAACTTTCTTCTTGCTTGACGGCCTTGCTACTTTTTAGAAAATATCTGGCATCTGCAAAATATGACTCGGCTTCTGTGAATGGCCTTTCATCACCAAGCACCTTTTTTATGTTATCTCCATCACAGTATTTGAAGCATTGATGTAGCGTAGAAGGAATCACTCCATTTTCATGCAACCATGGACGTCCCAAGAGCATGTTGTATGATATTTTAGCATCAATGACGTGAAACAGAACTGTTGAGACCATCTCATCTATCATTAAGTCCAATACTGTCGTACCAAGTGTTCTCTGACCTTCTTGATTGAACCCATTAATCGTCAATCGACTACTGCCGAGGTCATTGGTTGGAATTTTCAACTTTTTTAATGTCGTTAGAGGCAAGATATTGACCGCTGAACCTCCATCAATCAATATTCGATTCACCATTTGCTCTTGAGTATAACCAGTTATGAATAAGGATCGGTTGTGAGATTGTGAACCGAGCAGTAAGTCTTCCTCCGTGAAGGTAATCTTCATAACATGGGTCTCACTTCCCATTCCAGGCTCAACCTTAGATAGTTGAGCTTCGCTCGCCATGTGACATGAAGAACCATTTTCACCGTCTGCAGAAGTAAAGTTTGCAGTTGCATCTTTATCTAAAAATATCTTTCCTTGCTCTACCAACGCATAACTTTGTCTTTAAATACAAAGCAATCTTTGATAGAGTGGCCCACTAGTCTGTGATATTTGCAGTATTTCGGATTGTCAATTTATCCCGTCTCTTCTGGTCGCTTTATTTCAGGAAGCTCAATAAGTTTATCTTTGAACAGATCATCAAATATGCCTGGGACATCCGAATCATGGAATGTGTACTTCATTTCCTGCATTTCTTTCAAGGTCATTCTTCTTTGCCCCCTTTCTTGGGAATCATTTTTTATTTTATCATCCTTTTTATTTTCATTCCTTCGAAATTTGACAGTTGATGAATTTGTGGCCATGGATTCCTTTTCGGAAGATTTGTTGTAGGGTTTGTCCCCATTCCTGGTCTCTTACTTTTCTTTATACTCGTAGGATCCAAGAATCGGTGGCTCTACAACTCCACTTATCCCCATACTTAGCTCCATGTCGTGAGCTCTAGTGGCCAAGTCTTCAAAGGTTTTAGGCTTAATCCCTTGAAGTATGTAACGAAGGCTCCACTGCATTCCTTGAGTGCACATCTCAAAGCCAGAAACTTCAAACAGTCGATCTTTACAATTTAAGCTCAAATTTCTCCATCGGTTGATGTACTCAATTACTGGCTCTTCTTTTAACTGACGGGTATTAGTCAACTTTATCATGCTAACAGTTCTCCTAGTGTTATAGAAACGGTTAAGGAATTGATGTTCCATCTGATCCCAATTATCTATAGAATCGGCTTCCAAGTCGGTGTACCATTCAAAAGCATTTCCCTTTAGAGAACGAACGAATTGTCTCACCATATGATCTCCGTAAGTGCCAGCATTATTGCACGTTTCAATGAAATGTGCTATATGTTGCCTTAGATTACCTTTGCCATCAAACTGTTGGAACTTGGGGAGTTGATTGTTCGGTGGCATCTTCAAGTTGTCAATCCTTCTAGTAAAAGGCTTAGCATACATGAATGAAGGCTTGGAGCTCTCTTCAAATTGGTCCTTCATTGTCCCAAGTATAATGCTTTTTAGATGGCTAATAGGAACCATTCCATCATGGGAAATGTTCAATTCTTCTTCAATTACCCTTTTTCCCGTCGACTAACATTTTGCGGAGTCATTTACTTCATTTTCAGTATCTTCATCTTGCTTCTCGTTTGCATGGCTAGTTTCAGCACCAGCCATTTTCTCCATTAATTTGAAGATCAAAGTACTTTGATCTTGATTCTATTTAGCAAGTGCAGCAACGGATTTAGTTAAGCTTGCCAATTGCTCTTCAACAGACGACGTGTTTGTTACCATAGCTAAGGCTACGGATGAATCAGACAATGAACCTTCTTCAAGTATAGGAGTTGAGCTAGCTGAGTCGCTTTCCTCATCTTTATCATCATATGATATTACTCTAGAGGTAACTCCAACTGAAGAATTTATCTCTAAAGAGGCTTCAGATCGTGCCATCTTTGACATGCTTCTGGTTGTAACATTAACGTCTTCAACTTGGAGTCCCGAAAACTTGGAGACAGAAGCTGATCTGTTGACTTTGACTCTTAGTGGAGTCATTTTACTTTGCTTATGTGAAGAGGAGATGAGAGGTAGAAACTGTCCCACTGGGTGTGCCAAAATTTGTAACAATAAATTTTTCTTTATTGAATAATAAATACAAAAGAAATTACAAAGATAATCCAAGATGGATTGAACTTGAAAATTGAGTGAACAGTCTCTAGCTATCCTCTAATTCCTCTCTTGAGTTGACTTCTTTAACTCTATCAACTTTTCGGAGCAAGATCTTCGAATGAAGCTTGTCCGAGCTCGATTTGGTACTTTATAACATTTATCCAAGGCGTCGAGCCTTTGTTCGGATCAAACATTGACTTGAAGATTTGTCGTGAAGAACGCCGTTCAATTTGGTAGAACGTTGACTTCACAGAAATAGATGGATGAAGAACGCCGGATCGGAGAGGCTTAGCACCTTGGTCTTTGATCGAAGGTGGTTCTTGACTTGAAGTTACTTTGAAGCTGCTTAAAGCTTGACTTGAAACCTTCGACTTGAAGCTTTGAAGACTTGAAGATCACTTGAAGGTCTTGAGCTTGAAACTTCGAAGATTTGAAGATCCTCGAAGGTCTTAAGCTTGAAACTTCAAAGATTTGAAGATCCTCGGAGGTCTTGATCTTGAAACTTTGAAGGTTTGAAGATCCTCAAAGGTCTTGAGCTTGAAGCTTTGAAGATTTGAAGATCCTCGAATATTTTTTATCTCTTCAAGAGCGTCTTGTCTTCGGGTCCTTGAATGTCTGGAATGAGGACTGAAGGTCCTTATTTATAGGTAGAGAAAATAACCACTTGAGAAATATTTTCTCCTTTAAAAGATATGTTGGGCTTCTTTCTTTTACTCAAGTCTGCTGGATTGGATACGGGACTATTAATTTAATTAGACCTGCTGGATTTGATTTGGGCCTATTAATTTAATTAGACCTGCTGGATTTGATTTATTGGGCGTGTTAACTTGAATCAGGTCCACATGATTTATTTCCTGGGCTTACTGATTTGGGTCAGGCCCATATGATTTATTTCCTGGGCTTACTGATTTGGGTCAGGTCCTCTTGATTTGAATTGAGCCCACTTGACTTAAATTGAGCCCATTTGACTTGGATTTGGGCTCAAATAATTATATTAATTATCAATTATTTATTTAGTTACTTTATGAATTAATTTATTTAAATTCCTTAATAAATAAATATTTAATTAATATTTAATATATTTTTCTTTGCATTTTTATTTATTAGGCAATAAAATTTAATTGCCTACAAGGATATTGTTTATTTTTACAGTTAGGTTGATAATTCAACATCTACGCTATAGTTTTTATCCTTTTTAGTTTCCCATTTAAGTCTTTACCATACAGTTTCATTCTACAATTTTCAATTTTCACATTTCAAAGAGTTCTGCATATCCAATACATTAGACTTACCATTTTTTTTCAAGAAAACACACCAATAATATATTTAACGATAATATACTTATAGAAATTCATGACATCAAATTTCAATTCAAACATAAACTTCAAACATTTAAACATCCTAAAATACTTTATTTCTCCTAGATAATTAATAATTCATACAGATTCACCTCACCACGCCTCTCCATTCAACCTGAAATCATGTGAAAGGGGTGAGCACTAAAACCGCTCAATGAAGTAAAATATTATCACAGTTAAACATCATGTACATCACTTGAAATAGTGCAACTTGTAAATTTGGTAACCATGTGTAAGCAAATAAAATTCACTGTCCAATAAAATGGCGACATGTGGATTTTCATTATTAAAATATTAATTTTAATTTATTATATTTTATTTTGGGAATTTAATAAATTAATTTCTAAAATATATTAATAAATAATTGATAATTAATTTAAAACCCAACAAATTAAAAGGGGTTTAAATTAAGTAAAGTTTGACTCCCAAGTCAAATAAAGCCTGGAAGGTTCCAGAATCAACTCAAATTAAGCAATAACCAATCAAGCTGTGTTATATATGGAAATGTCCAAGCCCGTAGAATCAGGTCAAATCTGCCATTGACAAATCAGATGGCGAGTTATTTATGGGGCATCCTCTTTCTTCACCTATATAAGGAGTCCTCCTTCATTCATTCCAAACACGCTCAAATACCTGAAGAGATCCGAAGAGCACGAGCAACAGCCTCCCTTCAAGATCTTCAAGTTAAGAAAAGCCTCCGATTCGGCGTTCTTCCATCCAACAGCCTCCGATCCGGCATTCTTCTATCCAACAGCCTTCGATCCGGCGTACTTCCATCCAACAGCCTCAGATCCAGCGTTCTTCCATCCAACAGCCTCTGATTCAGCGTTTTTCCATCCAACAGCCTCCGATCCAGCTTTCTTCCATCCAACAGCCTCCGATCCAGCGTACTTCCATCCAACAACCTCCGATCAAAGATCAAGCTGCCAATACCTTCGATCCGGCATTCATCCATCCAACAGCCTTCGATCAGAGATCAAGCTGCCAAGCCTCCGATCTGGAGTTCTTCCATCCAACAGCCTCCGATCAGAGATCAAGCTGCCTAGCCCTTCGATCCGGCGTTCTTCTAGCCAACTGCCTCCGATCAGAGATCAAGCTGCCCAGCCCTCCGATTCAGCGTTCTTCCAGTCAATCACCTCCGATCAGAGATTAAGATGCCTAGCCTTCCGATCCGGTGTTCATCCTGTTGGATTGTATACTAAAAGTCTATCCTTTAGTATGAACAATGTTATAACAATATTTGAAATGAGAATCATTGATCAAATGATTACATCTTATAATTTATTTATATGAACGATGCAATAGTCCATTTACTTTATACTGTAGATAATATGTTGTGCGACAACACGCGGAAGATCATATTATCGATTTCCTTATAAAGTATAAACAGATGCTCACAACTGAGATAGACGGGGTCTCTCTATCGGTATGGTTATAGTGTGGTTTGGTATTAGCTTGTCTTGGCTATAGAATCACATTAGTGCACTTGTGTGTATTGAGCAGGACCGCCTGAGATCGTTCGACTTATACTGACTTATAGAAGAACTTGATCTCTGTTATTATAGAAGTTCGTGCTCTTAATCCCTATACAATAACCTCGACACGTAGGGCAGTATGTATTTCTTTGATTCATCAATGGGTGAGATTTATAAGTATTAAATCAATATACTCGGTGAGTTGGGTGTTGGATTGTATACTAAAAGTCTAACTTTTTGTATGAACAATGTTATAACAATTAATTTGAAATGAGAATCATATGATCAAATGATTGCATCTTATAATTTATTTATATGTTCGATGCAATAGTCCACTTACTTTATACTGTAGATAATATGTTGTGCGACAATACGCGGAAGATCATATTATCGGTTTCCTTATAAAGTATAAACAGATGCTCACAATCGAGATAGACGGGGACTCTCTATCGGGATGGTTGTAGTGTGGTTTGGTATTAGCTTGTCTTGGCTATAGAATCACATTAGTGCACTTGTGTGTATTGAGCAGGACCGCTTGAGATCGTTCGATTTATACTGACTTATAGGAGAACTTGATCTCAGTTATTATGGATGTTCGTGCTCTTAATCCCTATACAATAACCTCGACACATAGGGCAGTATGTATTTCTTTGATTCATCAATGGGTGAGATTTACATGCAATTAAATCAATAAACTCGGTGAGTTGGGAAGTAGTGATGTCTCTATGGTGTGCTGTTGATTGTAGAAGGAATTCGTGTCCGTCATAGGTTGATGATGTCCCCTTGAGGAGCTCATAAGGATTATCATGTAAACCCTGCAGGTGGAATTTATTCCGGCATGATAATGAGGTTGAGTGGTACTACTCTTGGATGAGATATTAATTAATTGAGTTGTCAGTAACTTAAATTAATTAATGGACATTGTATATCTTAAACATGGGGAGACTAACGGGCTCATAATAAGAAGGAGCCCAAAACGTAATTTTGGGATTGGTATGGTAGTGCAGTAATAATATTTTAGTGGAATATATTATTATTATTGGACTTAAGTATAAGCTTTGGGCTAAGCTTGGATACTTAAGCCCAATGGAGGCCCAACCCAATTTCTCCTCCTGGTCCCTGCTGTAGCCCATGTATATAAGTCACCTTAGCTTATCTGGAACCCTAATCTAATTCATTATTCACGTGTGATGAGGGTTGAGAGCAGATTGAGTAGGTCTCGTAGATCGTCGCCCACACGACGTCGAGATCGGACTTGGGACATACAGCAGAAGACCGGAAGGTCGTTTGCTGCTGCAGTTCGTCATGTTCCAAAATTCATATAAAATCGTATAGTTCTTCGATTTTGATGTATTATATACTGATGGAAAGTCGTCGAAGAGAGGATCGTCTGAGCACAAAGATCACTCAATTCTGACATCAGAAGAGGAACTTATGGCTATTCTCGTGGGACTGCGCAGACTGCCAGCGAGAATTCAACCTCTACATCAACCCTTGGTGAAAGGTAATGCGTTTCATGTTTACTTGCTTCCGCTGCTTGTTAAAAATACATGTAACCCTAACGGGTCACGTTAACTAAATGATCAAATGCCAACAATTGGTATCAGAGCTTCGGTTTCGTGGTGAAGCGTGACACGTTAGGCTAGGGTTTATGTGATTAATTTTTCGGAATTAGGATCACATGTTTAGGGTTTTGGTTTTATTGCGCAAACCATGAATATCCCTATGTAATACTTACCCTATATCATATCTATTCGTCCATGGTTGTGTGTGAGAGGATTCGACGAAAACTGTTCGTCAATTTCACATGGAAGGAAGAAATTGAGAGAAAATCCAGCGCAGTGATATTGCAGAGGCAATAACCGGAGTTTCAACCGTTGGATCAGGCTGAGTTTTGGTCAGCACGTTCGGATTTTGTGGATGTACATTCTGAACGGTGGAGATCGTATTTAGAGCTTTGTGTTGTCGGGAATACGCCGAAAATAGAAGCAGTTTTTTGGGCGATTCTGTTCTGCGCAGTCGAGGGAAAAGTGCCATTTATGACAAACTAATCGTTGGATCGAGCTGTAATTTGGTCAACACGTTCAAACCTTGTGGATGTACATTCTGAACGGTGGAGATCGAATTTGGAGCCTTTTCTTGCTGGGAGTACGCTGAAAACAGAAGCAGATATTTGGGCGATTCTGTTTTGCGCAGTCAAGGGAAAAGTGCCGTTTCTGACAAACTAATCGTTGGATCAAGCTGTAATTTGGTCAGCACGTTCAGATCTTGTGGATGTACATTCTGAACGGTGGAGATCGAATTTAGAACCTCTTCTTGCTGGGAGTACGCTGAAAACTTTCTGAACGGTGGAGATCGAATTTAGAACCTTTTCTTGCTGGGAGTACGCTGAAAACAGAAGCAGATATTTGGGCGATTCTGTTTTGCGCAGTCGAGAGAAAAGAGCCGTTTTTCGCAAAATAACCGTTGGATCGATCTGTAATTTGGACAGCATGTTCAGGACTTACAGTAGTAGATTCTGGACGGTGGAGATTGGATTCTGAGGTCTTTCAGTTTCGAACTACGAATGACAGTTGGTGTAGTTTGGTGTTGCGCGTTGGGCTGAACTTGGTTCCATGCAAGTAGGCCCTTGGACGAGCGACAGTCCGGGCGAGGGGTGCTCGTCAAGGGACTTGGGGCACTCCCTGACATAATTGGCGGTGGGATATGACGATGGACGTCTTGGGGCACAAGCAATCCTGCTTGTTGCGTAAGGCATCGATTCCACAGTAGGAGTGTCGGACAAGACATTAAAATTTAGAGGCGTTTTTATTCCTAATATATATAACTGTCATAATTGATTTAATTGTCTATTATTGTTATATATATATATATATATGGATGCCTGATCTCTATGATTTATTGTCTTATATAGAAGCATGCTAGATTGCGTATTATATTTGGTATATTATATGCATGTATTGCTAGAGTGTTGGATAAGACATCCAATTTTAAGAAAACTAATTCCTAATATATAACTGCCATAATATATTGTATATTATTGTTATATATGGATGTCGAATTAATTCCTAATATATGACTGTTATAATTGATTTAATAATCTATTATTGTCATATATGAATGTCGAATTAATTCCTAATATATAACTGCTATAATTGATTGTCTATTATTGTTATATATGGATGTTGAATTGATTCCTAATATATAACTGACATAATTGATTTAATTATCTATTATTGTTATATATGGTTGCTCGTCGATATCGATGATTTTGATAATCTAGACGATATGACGATCGATATCAATAGTTTCGGAATTTTGATAATCTTGATGTTTTTCGAATATTTGATAATCTAGTCGATATCGATGATTTTGATAATCTGGACGACATCGATGGTCGATATCGATGGTTTCGAAAATTGGACAATCTGGAAATTTTGAAAATTTGATAGTCTGGAAGTCTTTGCTGATATTCGTGCCTGGTGGCGAACAATCGAATTCGCTGATATATAACTGTTAATGATTGATTTAATTATTAATTATTGTTATATATGTATGCATGACTCTCTGTGACTTACTGCCTTATGTGCCGTAATAGAAGCATGCTAGCGTTGCGTATTTTATTCTGAATATCATATGCATGTAAAAACCCTCGGTGTTAAATTACTAAGTGGGAGAGGGGATTGGTAATTAATTTCCGCGGCCTCCATTATTGGTTTGTAAGTGATGTGGGTAAACTTACGCGTTGGCAATAGAGCCTTCCTCCCTAACGGATGAGTTTATTCACGGATCACTGGTACAAACTTCTTTAAATAATTATTGTTTATAATGTGATGCATATGGACTTGCGCGTTGGCTATAGTGCCTTCCTCCCTAACGGATGAGCTTATATGCGGTTCACTAGTACAAACTTATATAATTGATGGTTGTAGAAAGTTATCTGAGCGTGTGTGTACTTCTCCAACAGTAAGGCACATAAGCTTGGGCAGCGGACTTGGAATCAAATAATGGTGCACACTTAGATGTAAATAATTAGTATCCTCCCCAACGGAGTCACTGCTATTATTTGCATGGCTAAAGAGGAACCGACTATTAATTATTTTGTCATGAAGTTAGGTTGACAAATGAAATTAATGGGTAAAACCTTCTCTTGTAAATGTTCGGGTTTGTAAACGTCCACACTAACGTGGCTTGCAGACTCACGGTGCTTGAGATGTCGGTGAATTTTATTTTTATATTGTTTTGAGGGAATCAATATAAAAGGATAAAATTTGAAGTTTTGATCGGTATATTTATTTGTGATTCTCTGATTTTCAAATGGTTTTATTTCACTATTAGTTAACTAAAAGAAATAATATTTACTTTTCCAAATAAGTTGATTAGAAAAGGATCTTGTTTTTGAAAATTACTGCTTACAGAAAATAAAAATGTGTTCTCACATAGGACATCTCATGATGCCTGTTAATTTTTCTAGTGAAGAGATGAGAGGTTCATAGAAATATGATGGTCTCATGTAACTCTTCGGATACTCGAGTAATTTAAAAGGCAGAAGATCATGATTTAATTTGATGAATGAATTGGGAAAGCATGGAGTATAAATTGAAGGGAAACCTAGATCAATTTAATTCTCCGTGGATTGCCTAGATATTTTGAGTAAGTTCCACCTGAATTACAATAGGATGTATATGGTGGAAAACTTCTGGCAAAACATGTGGCAAAGGAAAGCCATTTTCATCATAATGTGAACAAGTTTTATATCTTATTCACTAGTTGTTTAAAACATGATTAGTGATGGCATTTACTGACACGAAGTGTGTAGATACTGGAATCACTAAATGTTTATTACTAAGTGAGGATAAGATTGTAATGACATGGGTAAAACTATAAGAGTAGTGGCTATTGCAGTGGGAGTTGTTTATTTATCTTACGATATGAATAAACATTTGATTTTATGAAATTGTCTTTACGTACATTTTCATAGAAAGAATTTGATTTCGGTTTCTATGCATTAATAGATGGATACTCCATTTCATTTAAATGACATGGTCATTATAATGAATGATAGAGTTGTAATCTGTTAAAGTACGTTGGTGGATAATATGTATACTCTTGAATCATGTACATCCCACAGATGCAACAGATAATAATTAATAATGCATCTTCTAATATTAGTAAGAGAAAGGAACCTTCAAAGATGAACTAAATATACATTTGGCGTCTAAGATTAGTTCATTTTACTTAAGTAGGATTCAAAAGTTGATAGCCGATAGACTGTAAGGTTTATCTGAAAAGGAAACTATCGGACTTGCGAGTCTTACTTGGAAGTAAAAATGATTAATTACCTTTTCAAGGTAAAGGGGTGTAGAGCCAAAGATATATATGTTGGAATTGGTTCATTCTGATTCAAGCGGGCCTAATATTATCTAGGCGAGAGGTGGTTATGAATAATCGAAGATTATTCTAGATACCGATATATTTATTTGATGCACTGCATGTCTAAATTCTTTGATTTATTCAAGAATTACAAGGTTGGTACAGTAAAGCATCATGGAAAATATATCAAGTAATGACGATTTAATCGTCATTACGAGTACCTCTTAGGATAATTAGGAACTATTAATCAGAGGTTGAGATTAAATCTCAAGTGGTCTACACCGGGCATGCCCCAGCTGAATGATGTGGTGGATAGAAGGAATAAGACTCTTATGGTAATGATTAGATAGATGATGAATTATTTGGAATTACTTAATTCATTTTATGGATAAGCCCTAGAAACAGTAATTCATTTGAATGTTTGTCTGTTTGTGGGATATGCTATAAAAATGAAGGTGATTTATTTAGTCTAAAAGATCGAAGGGTGATTGTTAACACAAATACTAGATTTTTGGAAAGGGACTATGTAATAAATCACAAACCCATGTATGAGTTGTTCTAAAGGTAGTGAGAAGAAAACACAAATTATAAGTACCAAGTGTACAAGAGGATATACTATAAGGTAAACTGCAATGCGTGTCACCTCTGATACACAATTACATGTAGTGCCTTATCGCAGTGGGAGGATTATTCGACAACCCGTGAGATACATGTTTTGGGAAAGTTGTAAGACTTGATCCCTAGTAAACATGGTATTATCCCAGGGATACGACGTTGTACTACAAAATTAAAATGCGAAATCTTAGTAAGTGCAATGAATATTAAAATAGAATCGATGGATTTTAAATTAGGTCTGGATGCTTGCTGAACCGCAAAATGGCGTAAAAGCCATTGGAAGCGTGCATGCAAGAATAAAAGAGGATCATAGAATAAGGTGAAAACCTTAGAAGCAAGCTTGTTGCGAAAAGGTATACTCAGAAAGAAAGGGTTCGATTATGAGAAAACCTGTTCGCTGGTAGCTGTGCTTATATTGATCCGGATTCTTTTATTTATTGCTGCTATGAGGAACAGCAAATAGACGTCAAGACAGCTTTCCTGATTGGAAGTCTTGAGGAAAACATCTATGTGAAGCAACCAGAGTGATTCATTGCAAAATACCAATAGCATTTTGATAGTAAGCTTAAAAGTGTCCATTCATGGACTAAAGCAAGCTTCAAGATCATGAAACATCCGTTTTGATGAGGTAATCCAGTGACATGGATCTAATCAATGATCGGATGGGTCTTGTGTATTGAAAAGAGTGATGGAAACGTGGTGGTATTTCTTGTACTATACGTAGATAGTATCTTGCTCATTGGAGACAATGAAAGAGTATTGTCGAGCGTATGTGTATGGTTGATAAAGCGGTATGAGATGAAGGACTTAAGAAGAGCAAAAATATCATTTTGATCACGGTAATACGGATCTCAAGAAAGGATATTATGCTTATCTCAAGTTTCATATAATGATACGATCCTTACTCGTTTAGCATGTGAATTTATCTAAGTGAATGTGTCTTGTGACACAAAAGTAGATAAAGAAGATGAAAGCGGTTCCTTATGCTTCGGCAAATGAGGAAGCTTAATCTAAGGAATGCTATGCACGAGATTGGATATCTGTTTTGCCGATGGCATGAACAGTGGGTATCAACGTAACCCGGAACAAAAATGATGAACTGTGGTAAGACATATACTTATGTACCTGAAAAGGACTAGAAACTATATGTGGGCTTACCGAACAGATTCACTGATTCTTATGGGTTACATAGATTCAAATTTTTCAAATCAGATAGGGACGACAGTAAATCCACCTCAAAGGTTATGCGTTTAATTTTAGGAAGTTGAGTCATAATGTGGAGGAGTGTTATATAGAAATATATTTCAGACTCCGGACTCCATCATGGAAAGATGATAAATTGGAGCCTATAAGGCAGCCAAAGTATCTGTATGACTCTAGAAACTTCAAGATGGACTTCGAAGTGTTTCTAAGTTTGCCCAAGGATATCACAATTTATATTGATGATATTGGTGCAGTTGCAAACTTGAAGGAATCACGAGCCCATAAGGAAATTAAACACATGGAGCGCGAGTACCACCTATTACGAGAAATCGTATGATGAGGGAAAGGTTGTTATCGCCTAGATTGCATCGGATGATGACCTAGTAAATCCATTTACAAGGACCTTAAGGCGAGAGCTTTTGATGGTCGTGTAGTGGGAGTGGAAATCAGATGTATGGCAGAAGACATGACAGCATAGTCTTTTAGTATAAGTGGGAGATTGTTGAATTGTATACTAAAAGTCTAGCTTTTTGTATGAACAATGTTATAACAATTAATTTGAAATGAGAATCATATGATCAAATGATTGCATCTTATAATTTATTTATATGTTCGATGCAATAGTCCACTTACTTTATACTGTAGATAATATGTTGTGCGACAACACGCGGAAGATCATATTATCGGTTTCCTTATAAAGTATAAACAGATGCTCACAATCGAGATAGACGGGGACTCTCTATCGGGATGGTTGTAGTGTGGTTTGGTATTAGCTTGTCTTGGCTATAGAATCACATTAGTGCACTTGTGTGTATTGAGCAGGACCGCTTGAGATCGTTCGATTTATACTGACTTATAGGAGAACTTGATCTCAGTTATTATGGATGTTCGTGCTCTTAATCCCTATACAATAACCTCGACACATAGGGCAGTATGTATTTCTTTGATTCATCAATGGGTGAGATTTACATGCAATTAAATCAATAAACTCGGTGAGTTGGGAAGTAGTGCTGTCTCTATGGTGTGTTGTTGATTGTAGAAGGAATCCGTGTCCGTCATAGGTTGATGATGTCCCCTTGAGGAGCTCATAAGGATTATCATGTAAACCCTGCAGGTGGAATTTATTCCGGCATGATAATGAGGTTGAGTGGTACTACTCTTGGATGAGATATTAATTAATTGAGTTGTCAGTAACTTAAATTAATTAATGGACATTGTATATCTTAAACATGGGGAGACTAACGGGCTCATAATAAGAAGGAGCCCAAAACGTAATTTTGGGATTGGTATGGTAGTGCAGTAATAATATTTTAGTGGAATATATTATTATTATTGGACTTAAGTATAAGCTTTGGGCTAAGCTTGGATACTTAAGCCCAATGGAGGCCCAACCCAATTTCTCCTCCTGGTCCCTGCTATAGCCCATGTATATAAGTCACCTTAGCTTATCTGGAACCCTAATCTAATTCATTATTCACGTGTGATGAGGGTTGAGAGTAGATTGAGTAGGTCTCGTAGATCGTCGCCCACACGACGTCGAGATCGGACTTGGGACATACAGCAGAAGACCGGAAGGTCGTTTGCTGCTGCAGTTTGTCATGTTCCAAAATTCATATAAAATCGTATAGTTCTTCGATATTGATGTATTATATACTGATGGAAAGCCGTCGAAGAGAGGATCGTCTAAGCACAAAGATCACTCAATTCCGACATCAGAAAAGGAACTTATGGCTATTCTCGTGGGACTGCGCAGACTGCCAGCGAGAATTCAATCTCTACATCAACCCTTGGTGAAAGGTAATGCGTTTCATGTTTACTTGCTTCCGCTGCTTGTTAAAAATACATGGAACCCTAACAGGTCACGTTAACCAAATGATCAAATGCCAACATTGGGAAGTAGTGCTGTCTCTATGGTGTGTTGTTGATTGTAGAAGGAATCCATGTCCGTCATAGGTTGATGATGTCCCCTTGAGGAGCTCATAAGGTTTATCATGTAAATCTTGCAAGTGGATTAATTTTCGGCATGATAATAAGGTTGAGTGGTACTACTCTCGGATGAGATATTAATTAATTTGAGTTGTCAGTAACTTAATTAATTAATGGACATTGTATATCTTAAACATGGGGAGACCATCGGGCTCATAATAAGAAGGAGCCCATAACATAATTTTGGGATTGGACGGGTAGTGCAGTAATAATATTTTAGTGGACTATATTATTATTATTGGATTTAATTGAAAGCTTTGGGCTAAGCTTGGTTAATTAAATTCAATTGAGGCCCAGTCCAATTTCTCCTCCTGGTCCCTGCTGTAGCCCAAGTATATAAGTCATCTCAGTTCCTGTTAACCCTAAGTCTGTGCCTCATTTGACATACGGGAGAAAACAGAGAGCAGATTAAGAGAACTCTGGGGATTGTTGACCACCCAACACCAGAGTTGACTTTGGGACATACAGTAGAAGATCAGAGGTAGTTCTCTACAGATCATCCTCTACACCAACCCAGAAGTACGGTAAACAATTTTATTTCGCTTTCGCTGATTTTGTTTACCTGTTTTCCTTTACGGATCACGTTGATCCACACGATCCAATTGCCAATAATTGGTATCAGAGTGTTGGTTTCGTGGTGAAACGTGAGACGTTGGATTGGCGTAAGCCATACGTGTGATAAGAGGTCGGATAGATTGCGTGTTTGAAATCAATTATTTGATTATGTTATATAATCTGGATTTAATCAGATGAGTTTTGAACTATTTTTGTTTTTCACCATGGTATCCTATATGGTTGGTGTGTGTTTGTTGTTGATTATAATTGCTGGACATCATACACACTGCATCAAAACAAATCTACTTTCTATCACCCTGTATATCACACACACACGTTAAACGTGGAGATTGGCATCGTTGGAGTCTGCAAAGAAAGCCGACGAGCGACTGGACCAAACGGTGAAGAAGAAAGGGAGAGTTCTGGACTACCGGCTGTTGGGGTTGATAGCGAATCATCGACTTCTGAAAGCCATGATCAGCGACGCTTATAGGCGGCGGCGCTGTCGAAGCGAATCGAGGTGTCCCGATAGAAGAAGTTGCGACTCCAATTAGCGATGATGGATGGCGAGTCAGAACCGGCGCGCGTCTGGTCCATGGCGAACCCGCTTCCAGGCGAGCCTTACGGCGATCGTTCGGGGATAGTGGGCGGTGGTGGCCTTGGGCGGCGCGTCAGTGGCGGATCCCGACTGAGGAGCTGTCTTGTCGTCAAAGCACGGAAATCAGCAGCAGGTGGCGGCTGTGGCGGTGCCGAGTTGTGGGCAGTAGGTCACCTTGTTAACTCCGATCGATGAAGCGCCGAGTAGATCGGGCCGCGGCAATCGGCAGCAGGTGGCGGATCCCATCCGGAGGGCTGTCTTGTCGTCAGGCGGTGGCTAGCGGCGGCAGGTGGCGGCTCTGGCGGAGCTGACGAAGCTGGAGCGGGCGGATCCCGATCGACGGCGAGCTGGGCGGTGGCGACCTCAGATGGATCGCGACGACGTGTAGTGTCGGCGGCCTTGGTCCCGGTGGTTGGTTGTGGCGCGGCCACCGGCGGAAGCGGCGCCTAGTAACGCCGGTGTGCGTTGGTCTGTGGTGGCTGCAGGCGGCTCCATTCCAGTGGAGCTGTCGAGTCTTGATGGCGCCTGCAGAACTCCGGCCGCCGGGAGCAGAGGACTGGCGGCGCTGTTAGATTGTCGTGCGGCGGGCGGCAGTGAGGGCTGATGAATGCGGCTGACAAAATTGGAAGGAGCAGGGTTTCTGTATCCAATTTTGGCTAATGGGTTGTTGGGCCTAGTTTAGTAATTGGGCCTAATTTTTATTAGTGTTTTTGGGCTGCTGGGCCGTACATGTTTTGGATTATTTGGCCCAATTCAGTAATAAATAAAAGGCTGCTCATTTTTTTTAATTTGGTTTTGGGCTTTTGGGCCCAAATTTTATTTAAATGGTAATGGGCTGCTGGGCTATTTTTATTATTGCTATTTTTAATTAATTGTGGGTATGATGTTGGGCCAGGTTAAATATTGGGCTAGACCTTAATGCATAAATTGGCAGGGTAAATGGGCTTAATTATTTTACTAATGGGCTGCTCATTTTATGCTAATGATGTTTGGGTCAGCTGGGCCTATTTAATTGATCCAACATATTATGCAATTAATTAATGTTATATAACTGATTAATTGATTTAATTGTCAATTATTGTTGTATATGTAAAAGGCATGTTCTATGTGATTTATTTATTTAAATTGCTATTAATAGAAGCATGCTAGGATGTATATTTTATTTCTGAATATTATATGCATGTTAAAAACCCTCGGTATTAAATAACTAAGTGGGAGAGGGGATTGGTATTATTAATTCCCGCGGCCTCCATTATTGGTTTGTAAGTGATGTGAGTAAACTTGCATGTTGGCAATAGGCCTTCCTCCCTAACGGATGAGTTTATTTACGGATCACTGGTACAAACTTCATTAAATAATTATTGTTTGTAATGTGACGCATAAACTTGCGTGTTGGCAATAGGCCTTCCTCTCTAACGGATGAGTTTGTGTGCGGTTCACTAGTACAAACTAATAATAGATGATTGTAGGAAGCTATCCGAGCGCGTGTGTACTTCTCCAACTATAAGGCACACAAGCTCGCGCAGTGGACTTGGGATCAAATAATGGTGTACACTTAGGTGTCAATAATTAGTATCCTCCCCAACGGAGTCACTGCTATTATTTGCATGGCTAAAGAGGAACCGACTATTAATTATTTTGTCATAAAGTTAGGTTGACAAATGAAATTAATGGGTAAAACCTTCTCTTGTAAATGTTCGGGTTTGTAAACTTCCACACTAACGTGGCTTGCAGACTCACGGCGCTTGAGATGTCGGTGAATTTTATTTTTATATTGTTTTGAGGGAATCAATATAAAAGGATAAAATTCGAAGATTTGATCGGAATATTTATTTGTGATTCTCTGAATTTCGAATGGTTTTATTTCACTAATTATTAACTAAAAGACATTATATTTACTTGTCCAAATTAAATGATTAGAAAAGAATCTTGGTTTTGAAAATTACTGCTCAAGAAAATACATGTGTATTCTCACAAAGGACGTCTCATGATGCATATTAAAGTCTCTAGTGAAGAGATGAGAGGTTCATAGAAATATGATGGTCTCATGTAACTCTTCGGATACTTGAGTAATTTAAAAGGCGCAAGATCATGATAGAATCTGATGAATGAATTGGAAATACATGAAATAGAAGTTGAAAGGGAAACCTAAGTCAATTTTATTTTCCATAATTGCCTAGACGTTTTGAGTAAGTTCCACTTGAATTACAAGAGGATGTATATGGTGGGAAACTTCTGACAAAACATGTGGAATAGAAAAGCCAATTTCATCATAATGTGAACAAGTTTAATATCTTATTCACTAGTTGTTTAAATATGATTAATGATGGCATCTACAGACACGAAGTGTGTAGATACTGGAATCACTGAATGTTTATCACTAAGTAATGATAAGATTGTTAATAACATGGGTAAAACTACAAAGGTAGTGGCTATTGCAGTGGGAGTTATTTATTTATCTCATGATAAAGAATAAACGATTGATTATGAGAAATTGTTTTTATGTACGTTTCATAGAAAGAATTTGATTTCGGTTTCTATGCATTAATGGATGGATACTTCATTTCATTTAAATGACATGGTCATAGTAATGAGGAATGAGGCTATAATCCGTTAAAGTACGTTGGTGGATAAAAAGTATACTCTTGAATCATGTACATCCCACAGATGCAATAAATAGTAATTAAATAATGCATCTTCTAATATAAGTAAGAGAAAGGAACCTTCGGAAATGAACTAAACATACATTTGGCGTCTATGACTAATTCATTTTACTTGAGTAGGATTCAAAAGTTGATAGCCGATTGACCGTAAGGTTTATCTGAAGTGGAAACTATCGGACTTGCGAGTCTTGCTTGGAAGTAAAAATGATTAACTGTCTTTTCAAGGCTGTGGGGTGTAGAGCCAAAGATATATATGTTGGAATTAGTTCATTCTAATTCAAACGAACCTAATATTATCCAGATGAGAGGTGGTTATGAATATTCGAAGATTATTCTAGATATCAATATATTTATTTGATGCACTGCATGTCTAAGTTCTTTGATTAATTCAAGAATTGCAAGACTGGTACAGTGAAGCGTCATGGAAAATATATTAAGTCATTACGATTTAATCGTGATGGCGAGTACCTCTTAGGATGATTAGGAGCTATTAATCAGAAGTTGAGATTAAATCTCAAGTTGTCTACACCGGGCGTGCCCCAGCTGAATGGTGTGGTGGATAGAAGGAATAAAGCTCTTATGGTTATGATTAGATAGATGATGAATTATTTAGAATAATTAAAATTCATTTTATGGATATGCCCTAGAAACAGTAATTCGTGAAACGTTTGTCTGTATATGGGATATCCTAGAAAAATGGAGGGTGATTTATTTAGTCCAAAAGATTGAAGGGTGATTGTTAATACAATCACTAGATTTTTGGATAAGGACTATGTAATAAATCACAAACCCATGTGTAAATTGTTCTAAAGGAAGTGAGAGGAAAACACAAAGTGTAAGTACCAAGTGTACAAGAGGATATACCACAAGGTAAACTGCAACGCGTGTCACGTCTGATACACAATTACATGTAGTGCCTTATCGTAGTGGGAGGGTTGTTTGACAACCTGTAAGATATATGTTTTGGGAGAGTCGTAAAACTTGGTCCCTAGTAAACATGGTATTGTCCCACGGATACGATGTAGCACTACAAGATGAAAATACAGAATCTTACTAAGTTGCAATGAATGTTGAAATAGAATCTACGGATTCTAAATTAAGTCTGGGAGCTTATTAGACCACTAAATGGTGTAAAAGCCATTGGAAGTGGTCATAGGAAATAAAAGATGATCATACGGAAAGGTGAAAACCTTGGAAGCAAAGCTTGTTGTGAAAAGATATACTCAGAAAGAAATGGTTCGATTATGAGGAAACATGTTCGCTGGTAGCTATGCTTATGTTGATTCGGATTCTTTTATTTATTGCTGCTCATATTGAATTATGAGGAACAGCAAATAGATGTCAAGACAGCTTTCCTGATTGGAAGTCTTGAGGAAAACATCTATGTGAAGCAACCAGAGTGATTCATTACAAAGTACTAATAG
Organism: Pogostemon cablin; assembly: GCA_023678885.1. Taxonomy (NCBI): domain Eukaryota; kingdom Viridiplantae; phylum Streptophyta; class Magnoliopsida; order Lamiales; family Lamiaceae; genus Pogostemon; species Pogostemon cablin. Next base: position 22,182,348 of record CM042971.1, read on the forward strand.
CATTTTGATAGTAAGCTTAAAAGTGTCCAGCGATGGACTAAAAGCAAGCTTTAAGATCGTGAAGCATCTGTTTTGATTAGGTAATCCAGTGGCATGGATTTAAATCAATGAGCGGATATGTCTTGTGTGTTGTAAAGAGTGACGGAAACGTGGTGGTATTTCTTGTACTATACATAGATAGTATCTTGCTCATTGGAGACAATGAAAGAGTATTATCGGGCGTATGGGTACGGTTAATAAAGCGGTAGAGATGAAGGACTTATGAAAGGCAAAATATATCCTTTTGATCACGGTAATACGGATCACAGAAAGGACATTATGCTTATCTCAAGTTTCATAAATGATACAGTCCATACTCGTTTAGCATGTGAATTTATCTAAGTGAATGTGTCTTTGAGACACAAGAAAAAGATAAAGAGGATGAAAGCGGTTCCCTATGCTTCGGCGAATAAGGAGCTTAATCTAAGGAATGCTATGAACGATGTTGGATATCTGTTTTGCTGGATGCATGAACAGTGGGTATCAACGTAACCCAGAACAAGAATGATGAACTATGGTAAGACATATATGAAGTGCCTGAGAAGGACTGGAAATTATATGTAGACTTACTGAGCAGATTCACTGCTTCTTGTGGATTACGTAGATTCGGATTTTTAGTCAGATTGGACTGTAGTAAATTCTCCTCAAAGGTTATGTGTTTAATCCTAGGAAGTAGAGTCATAATGTGGAGGAGTGTTATATAGAAATATATTTCAGACTCCGGACTCCATCATGGAAAGATGATGAATTGGAGCCTATGAGGCAGCCAAAGTATCTGTATGACTCTAGAGACTTCATGATGGACTTTGAAGTGTTTCTAAGTTTGCCCAAGGTAATCACAATTTACATTGATGATATTGGTGCAGTTGCAAACTTGAAGAAATCACGAGTCCATAAGACAATTAAACACATGGAGCGCGAGTACCACCTGTTACGAGAAATCGTATGATGAGGGAAAGGTTATTGTCGCCTAGATTACATCGGATGATGACTTAGGAATCAGATGTATGGCAGAAGACATGACAGCATAGTCTTTTAGTATAAGTGGGAGATTGTTGGATTGTATACTAAAAGTCTAGCCTTTAGTATGAACAATGTTATAACAATATTTGAAATGAGAATCATTGATCAAATGATTGCATCTTATAATTTATTTATATGAACGATGCAATAGTTCATTTACTTTATACTGTAGATAATATGTTGTGCGACAACACGCGGAAGATCATATTATCGGTTTTCTTATAAAGTATAAACAGATGCTCACAACTGAGATAGACGGGGACTCTCTATCGGTATGGTTGTAGTGTGGTTTGGTATTAGCTTGTCTTGGCTATAGAATCACATTAGTGCACTTGTGTGTATTGAGCAGGACCGCCTGAGATCGTTCGACTTATACTGACTTATAGAAGAACTTGATCTCTGTTATTATGGAAGTTCGTGCTCTTAATCCCTATACAATAACCTCGACACGTAGGGCAGTATGTATTTCTTTGATTCATCAATGGGTGAGATTTATAAGTATTAAATCAATATAATCGGTGAGTTGGGAAGTAGTGCTGTCTCTATGGTGTGCTGTTGATTGTAGAAGGAATCCATGTCCGTCATAGGTTGATGATGTCCCCTTGAGGAGCTCATAAGGTTTATCATGTAAATCTTACAAGTGGATTAATTTCTGGCATGATAATAAGGTTGAGTGGTACTACTCTCGGATGAGATATTAATTAATTTGAGTTGTCAGTAACTTAATTAATTAATGGACATTGTATATCTTAAACATGGGGAGACCATCGGGCTCATAATAAGAAGGAGCCCAGAACATAATTTTGGGATTGGACGGGTAGTGCAGTAATAATATTTTAGTGGACTATGTTGTTATTATTAGATTTAATTAAAAGCTTTGGACTAAGCTTGGTTAATTAAATTCAATTGAGGCCCAGTCCAATTTCTCCTCCTGGTCCCTACTGTAGCCCAAGTATATAAGTCATCTCAGTTCCTGTTAACCCTAAGTCTGTGCCTCATTTGACATACGGGAGAAAACAGAGAGCAGATTGAGAGAACTCTGGGGATTGTTGACCACCCAACACCAGAGTTGACTTTGGGACATACAGTAGAAGATCAGAGGTAGTTCTCTACAGATCATCCTCTACACCAACCCAGAAGTACGGTAAACAATTTTATTTCGCTTCCGCTGATTTTGTTTACCTGTTTTCCTTTACGGATCACGTTGATCCACACGATCCAATTGCCAACACATCCAGCCAACCGCCTCCGATCAGAGATTAAGGTTTTAAGCCCCTCCGATCTGGCATTCTCTCAGTCAACGTTCAATCCGAATAAAAGCTCAACATCTCCAGATCAACGACACATGACTACACATCCGAGCTCGGACAAGCTTCATCCGAAGATCCGGCTCAACACACACGCTGTTAACACAGTCAGCATACACTCCAATCAACAAAGTCAAAGTCAATACACGCAAGTCAAGTCAAGCCAAATTGGTTCGAGAGAAGAATCAGAGGATTGATTGAGATTGTAACCCATTTTCTCATCTTTCAAATTAAATCCGTCTAGATTATCTTTGTACCCCAATTTGTATTTATTTTATCATAAATACAAATTTTGTTTTTACAGAATTTGGCACGCCCGGTAGGATAATCTCTACCTCTCATCCCTTCTCTCTACAAGCTCGAAAGTATAAAATGACTCCTCTTAAGATCACTATGGGAAGAAATGTTGTTTCTAAGCTCTCAGAGTCATTGAATGAACATGTTGATGTTGTTACGAGGAGCATGTCAAAGAAAGCTCAATCAAAAGGCTCATCTGGATCCAACCCTTCGGTTGAATAGGCTTCGAGAAAATAACTACCTCTTAAAGAAGATAGTGATAAAGATTCTGCATGCTCACACTCATCTTCTGGCTCAATTTCAGCTCCAGTAATGATGGCAGGCACCTCAACTATTGAGGAACAGTTAGCAAGTATGATGAAAGCTATCGAAGGGCTCACAAAACGCATAGAAGCTCAAGATTCAAAGATCTTCCAATTGATGAAAAAAAGGGATGTCGCGGAGACTAGCCGTGCAAAAGAAAAAGGAGCCATGGATGATAGTGAGGTGGAAGAGATCACAAGGCGCCAGACTATTGAAAAAGAACAAACTCAAGGAACATTGCAACTTTCAGCCGATGGAATGCTCCAAGTTGATCAATTGAAGGATATTACACTTGGAACAATAAAAGAAAGGGAAGAGACTTCCAAGCCCACTTTCACTTATGTCAAACCATTCCGAAAAGAGTGGACAACTTGAAGTTGCTAGTTGGCTACCAGCCTCCAAAGTTCCAACAATTTGATGGCAAGGGAAACCCAAGGCAACACATAGCACACTTCATTGAGACTAGCCATGATGCTGGTACTTATGGAGACCATATGGTGAGACAGTTTGTTCACTCTCTCAAAGAAAATCCCTTTGATTGGTATATCGACTTGCAAGCTGAATCCATTGACAGTTGGGCGCAAATGGAGCATGAGTTTCTTATTCATTTCTGCAGTACAAGAAGAACTATTAGCATGATGGAGCTAACTAACACTCGTCAATTGAAAGAAGAACCTGTGATCGATTATATTAATCGATGGAGGAATCTGAGTCTGAACTGCAAGGATCGACTATCCAAAGAGTTCGGCATTGAAATGTGTATCCAAGGGATAGAATGGAATCTCCTTTATATACTCCAAGGGATTCGGCCTAAAACTTTCGAGGAGTTGGCTACGAGAGCTCATGATATGGAATTAAGCATGGTTGCTAGTGGAATCAAACATTCAACAATGTTGGACTCCTACAGGTCCAAAGATAAGCAAGATTTCAAGAAAGGGGTCAAGCCCTATGCTATAAATTCCAACAAAGAATCAATGGCCACAAATACTATGACGGTCAAAGTTCGAAAGAGTGAAAATAATAAGAAAGATAAAGGGAAACAAGTTGCCTAGGAATGGGGGCAAAGAAGGTTAACTCTGAAGGAGATGCAAGAAAAAGAGTACCCCTTCCTGGATTCTGATATTTCTGGCATATTTGATGATCTGATAAAAAATAAACTCCTTGACCTTCCTGACTTGAAACGTCCAGAGAAAGCCAGCCAAACTAATGATCCAAAATACTGCAAGTATCATAAGTTGGTGGGTCATCCCATTCATGATTGTTTTGTCTTCAAGAAAAAGGTCATGCAACTAGCTAAAGAAGGAAAAATCGTGTTAGAAGATGAGGCCGCCACAAACTTCACTTCTGTAAAAGAAAGTCATGATGAAGGCTCATGTCATGTTGTGAACGAAGAAGACAACGAAAGCAAACAACTTGAGGCCAAGGAAAAAGCTTACTCTATTAAGGTGACCTTCACAGATGAAGACATGTTGTTGGGTTCACAATCTCATAACCGACATCTATATGTAACTGGTTATACACAAGGGCTACGAGTAAAGTGTATACTTGTTGACGGAGGCTCAACGGTGAATATCTTATCTTTAAAGATGTTGAAGAAGTTGGAAGTACCGCTAGATGAACTCAATCATAGTCGATTGATGATTCAAGGGTTTAACCACGAGGGACAAAGAACTCTTGGCACAATAGTTCTTGATTTGCTAATTGATGAGATGAAGTCAACAGTACTCTTCCATGTTATTGATGCAAAAACTTCATACAACATGCTCTTAGGGCGCCCATGGTTGCATGAGAATGACGTGATCCCTTCTACACTACACCAATGCTTCAAATATAGTGAAGGCAACAACGTGAAAAGGGTATTCAGTGATGAAAAACCATTTACTGAAGCTGAAGCTTACTTTGCAGATGTTAAATACTTCTTCAAGAATACAAAGGAAGTGAAATGTGAAGAAGCCCCAGCACTAGAAGATGGGGGGCCGTAAACAAATAAAGGAGGAAGGTAGCACATCATCTTCTATTCTCAAGAAGGACAAAGAGAAGCTTGAGACCTTGGAAGAGTTGACATTGCCTTTAACAAAAATTGATGCGATTAAACATTCTTCTCCACTACTCAAAGGATTCACACGTCCTGTTGAAAGAGCAAAAACTGAACACGGTGGAGTATTTGAAGCAGAAATAGCTAAGTCATATGGACCACAAGCTTACAAACTTCTCATGAAGGCTGGTTATGAACCAAAGGAAAAGCCGATGGCAAGCAAGTTACATCGAGAAACCAACCAACCAGAGCATGGGCTCAACGCCACTTAGGAAATATTGAAAAATGGTGGTCACACTATTAAGAATGCTAAGCCAGGTTTGGGCTATGTCCGTCAAAAGCCAGTCCACATTGCAATTAGAAGAGCCAGTACAAATTATATCATCGAGGGAGAAGAGTTATCCACGGAAGATATGTTTGATGCAAGTAGTAGGAAAATCAAGAGAAGCTCTGTCTTTGAAAGGCTTGGGAGTGTCTTCGAAAGGCTTGGACCCTGTAAAGGGAACAAGTATAGGAGGCAAAATCATGTCAAGTCCCTTAACCTCCAAAAACTAAGAAGTCGGATTCCATCTCGCGGGAATCGGCGAAATATCTTGACTATCTTAAGAGGAAGAGTGTTGAAAGCTAAGATGCAGACAATCATCTTTACTAAAGATGATAGTAATGATGATAGAGAAAGTTTAGCTTTCACCAACCATATCACTGCTCTCGATGATTCTCAAATGGAGGAAGTAGATGCTGAAAATGCCCCTTCACAATTTGAAGAATGAGTGGAAGCCACTGTTGCTGAGTTGAAAGAAATCAACTTAGGTGATGAAAATGATCCACGTCCTACCTACATAAGTGCTCTACCAAATGTTGAGGAAGAAGAAAAGTATATTAGCATTTTGCGAGGATTCAGAGACGTCTTTGTGTGGTCACATAAAGAAATGCCAGGCTTAGATTCAAAAATAGCAGTGCACCACTTGTCCATTAAAAAGGGAACTCGACCAGTAAGACAAATACAGTGTCGATTTCGACCAGAATTGATTCCTTTGATTGAGGACGAGGTTAATAAGCTTCTTGAAACATGCAAGATCCGAGAAGTTAAATATCCTACATGGATTTCTAACATCGTGCTGGTGAGAAAGAAAAATGGGCAACTCAGAGTATGTGTTGATTTTTTAGATTTGAACATGGCATGTCTGAAAGATGACTTTCCACTGCCAATTGCTGAACTCATGATTGATGCAACGATGGGGCATGAGGTCCTTTCATTTATGGATGGGTCATCTGGCTACAATCAAATTGGTCTAGCTCCTGAAGATCAAGAGAAGACAGCCTTTCGTACTCCAAAAGAAATATATTTGCTACAATGTCATGTTATTTGGCTTGAAGAATGCTGGTGCCACTTATCAGCAAGCCATGCAAAAGATATTTGATGACATGCTTCATAAGATCATCGAGTGTTATGTTGATGATATTGTGGTGAAATCAAAGGAAAAGAAAGATCATCTCCAAGACCTAAGGCGAGTATTCGAGTGATTAAGAGAGCATCAACTCAAGATGAATCCACTAAGTGTGCATTTGGAGTTTCATCTGGGAAATTTCTCGGATTTATTGTTCGCCATCGAGAAATCGAGATTGAGAAAGCAAAGATTGATGCAATCATGAAGATGCATGTGCCTCGGAACATACATGAACTCAAGAGTTTACAATGAAAGTTGGCATACTTGAGAAGATTCATATCAAACTTGGCTGGTCGATGCCAACCATTTAGTCATCTCATGAAGAAAGGCAGCATATTCGAATGGGATGAAGCTTGCAATAATGCTTTCAATAGCATTAAGGAATACTTAATGAATGCACCAGTATTAAGAGCTCCAATACCCGGGCGACCATTAATTCTCTACCTTTCTGCTCAAGAGCATTCTGTTGGAGCTTTACTTGCACAAGAAAATGATGATGGCAAAGAAAGAGCTCTATACTATCTAAGTAGGACCAAGACTCCAAACGAGTTGAAATATTCACCCATTGAGAAGATCTGCTTATCTCTTATCTTCGTGATTCAAAAGTTGAAACATTACTTCCAAGCTCCCACAGTTTGGCTAGTTTCGAAAGCCAATCCACTAAAGTTTGTCATGTCAAAACCAGTGCTTTCTGATTGGCTTGCAAGGTGGTATCTCCAACTCTAACAGTTTGAGATGGTGTACGTCCCTCAAAAGGCAGTAAAAGGACAAGTGTTGGCAGATTTTCTAGCTGATCATCCAATGCCTGCTGAATGGGAACTATCTGATGAACTCCCCGATGAAGATGTTTTCACTGTGGACATAGCTTCTCCTTGGAAGATGTATTTTTATGGAGCATCTCATAGAGAAGGAGCTGGTGCTGGAGTCGTGTTTGTAACATCCAGTGGTGAAGTTCTACCTTTCTCATTTTCCTTAACGAAAAATTGCTCCAATAATGTGGCTGAATATCAAGCGCTCATACTTGGTTTAGAAATGGCCGTTTATATAAAACAACTACACCTTAGTGTGTATGGTGATTCATTACTGGTGATAAATCAACTTCTTGGAGTGTATGAAGTAAAGAAGCCCGAGTTGCTCCCATACCATAATTATGCTCAAAAGCTTATGGGTTATCTTAGTGATGTTGATATCAAGCATCTGTCTAGAAGAGAGAATAAGCAAGTTGACGCCCTCGCTAAGTTAGCATCAACTATAGCTATGCCAGAGGTGCATATTCAAATACCGTTATGTAGAAGTTGGGTTGTACCACCAATCTTTGAAGATAATGACTATGAAGAAGTTGAAAATCATGTGCTGGAAATTTTTGAGATTGAAGAAGAAGATTGGCGCCAACAACTTGTGGACTATTTGAAGTATGATAAATTGTCAAGCGATCCACGCCAAAGGATTGATATCCGGTGTCGTGCACCTCGTTTCATTTACTTCAAAAGTACACTTTATAGAAGATCGTTTGATGGAGTTTTCTTGAGATGCTTAAGTAAGAAAGAGGCTATTTAAGCGATGGAGGAAGCTTACTCCAGAATTTGTGGTGCTCATCAATCCGGACCAAAGCTGCATTTCAGAATCAAGAGAATGGGCTACTATTGGCCAACAATGGTGAAAGATTGCATGGATTATGCACAAAGATGTCAAGCTTGTCAGTTCCATGGAAATCTGATTCATCAACCTCCGGAGCCTTTGCATCCGACAGTCGCTTCATGGCCTTTTGATGCTTGGGGTTTAGATGTGGTGGGGCCATTTACAAAGTCATCTGGTGGTCATCTCTACATTCTTGCTGCAATCGATTACTTTTCAAAGTGGGCCAAAGCTGTGCCTTTGAGAGAAGTGAAGAAAGAAAATGTTGCTGATTTAATTCGAATCAACATCATTTATAGATACGGTGTTCCTCGCTACATTATCACTGATAATGGAAAGCAGTTCAGCAATAATTGGATTGATAAGTTATGTGAGAAGTTTGACTTCAAGCAAAGGAAGTCATCAATGTATAACGCAGCTGCTAATGGCCTTGCCGAAGCCTTCAATAAAACCTTATGTAGTTTGTTAAAGAAAGTTGTTTCCAAATCAAAAAGAGATTGGCATGAAAGAATAAATGAAGCTTTATGGGCGTACCGCACCACTTATAGAACACCCACTCAAGCTACTCCGTATTCATTGGTGTATGGTGTTGAATTTGTTGTACCTCTTGAAAAGCAAATCCCATCTTTGAGGATGGTCATACAAGAAGGCTTAACTGAAGAAGAAAATGCAAAGTTGCGTCTTCAGGAGTTAGAAGCATTAGATGAGAAGAGGTTGGATGCACAGCAAAGACTTGAGTATTACCAATCTCGCCTTTCTAGAACATTCAACAATAAAATTGAAGGTACGTTCTTTTCAAGTTGGTGACTTGGTGCTTGCCATGAGAAGACCTATAATAGTTACTCATCATGTTGTAAATAAGTTTCTACCCAAATGGGATGGCCCTCATGTTGTGAAGGAAGTATACACAAATGGCGACTACAAATTGATCTCAGAAGATGGCGTGAATATTGGGCCTATAAATGGAAAATTCTTGAAACGCTATTACGCGTAAGTCCAATACATACACAACGCTCCATGACGCACGATCCTAAACTGCATGTTACTCTTGGTCCGCATGAGTATAAACTGTGTACGACGAACTCTTGGTCCGCATGAGTTTAAACTGTGTACGACGAGCTCCTGGTCCGCATGAGTATAAACTGTGTATGACACCCACCAAAGGTAATTATACGTGGTTAAACTACTAATTCACCTCACTCAGGTATATTAAGTGGTTAAAGTATTAAATACCCTACTTTGTCTAAAATGGTTAAAGAATAGTCACTCCTGGCCTGCATGAGTATAAAATGTGCACGGCACCCCCCCATTCAAAATCAAATCATGTTCCTTTGAACTACGTAATGACTTGATCCTCTGCAAAGAGGTACTTAGGCAGCTTAGTATTTTGCTAAGTTCAGTCATAAGTTGGGTCTTACGCATCAAATATATGGGGCAAGCAATAAAATTGAAGTATTTATGAGTAGAAGATGATTGACAAGGAAGAGACGGTGGTTGAATGCGAAGTTAAATGAAGAATTTCAAATTATTGAAATGGCAAAGGAAGTTCAAATTCTTAGAGCATTAAAATAATCCCAAGTTGTTGTCATGAAAAATGATGGAGGTAATCAATGTTGTCACATCATATATTGCAAGCGGATTGATATTACCAAGAATTGAATTTCTCATCAACTCCCACACGTCGAAACCGAGGGTGTTCTTTTATCGGAAAGTAGCGACTACACCACCATCTCTCCGCCGTGACATCTCGTATCGCCACATCATTGCTCAAGGCACCACGACCTCCCCGTCGCTACCGCCAAAAAAATTTTCAAGGGAAAAAATAGACTTTTGTGATTCCTTCACAACAAGACGCAGCGTCCGTGAACAAATCACAAGGGGCATTTATAAGCAAATAAAATTCACCGTCCAATAAAATGACGACACGTGGATTTTTATTATTAAAATATTAATTTTAATTTATTATATTTTATTTTGGGGATTTAATAAATTAATTCCTAAAATAGATTAATAAATAATTGATAATTAATTTAAACCCCAACAAATTAAAAGGAGTTTAAATTAAGTAAAGTTTGATTCCCAAGTCAAATAAAGCCTTGAAGGTTCCAGAATCAACTCAAATTAAGAAATAATCAATCAAGCTGTGTTATATATGGAAATGCCCAAGCCCGCAGAATCAGGTCAAATCTGCCATTGACCAATCAGATGGCGAGTTATTTATGAGGCATCCTCTACCTTCACCTATATAAGGAGTCCACCTTCATTCATTCCAAACACACCCAAATACCTGAAGAGATCCGAAGAGCATGACCAACAGCCTCCCTTCAAGATCTTCAAGCCAAGAAAGGCCTCTGATCCGGCGTTCTTTCATCCAACAACCTCCGATTCGGCGTTCTTCCATCCAACAGCCTCCGATCCAACGTATTTCCATTCAACAGCCTCCGATCCAGCGTTCTTCCATCCAACAGCCTCCGATCTGGCATTCTTCTATCCAACAGCCTCTGATCAGAGATCAAGCTGCCAAGCCCTCCGATCCGGTGTTCATCCATCCAACAGCCTCCGATCAGAGATCAAGTTGTCAAGCCTCCGATCCGGCCTTCTTCCATCCAACAGCCTCCGATCAGAGATAAAGCTACCTAGCCCTCTGATCCGGTATTCTTTCAGCCAACCGCCTCTGATCAAAGATCAAGCTGCCTAGCCCTCTGATCCGGCCTTCATCCAGCCAACCGCCTCTGATTAGAGATTAAGGTTCTAAGGCCCTCTGATCTGGCATTCTCTCCAGTCAACGTTCAATCCGAATAAAAGCTCAACGCCTCCGGATCAACAACATAAGACTACACATCTGAGCTCGGACAAGTTTCATCCGAAGATCCGGCTCAACACACGCTGTCAACACAGTCAGCATACACTCCAGTCAACAAAGTCAAAGTCAACACACACAAGTCAAGTCAAGCCAAATTGGTTCGAGAGAAGAATCAGAGGATTGATTGAGATTGTAACCCATTTACATATCTTTCAAATTAAATCCGTCTGGATTATCTTTGTACCCCAATTTGTATTTATTTTATTATAAATAAAAAATTGTTGTTACACCATGTATCTTATATCATGTAACTATGTCATGTCATGTAACTTATCATGTCGTTGGCCAACTAATGTCTGTGCACGATGAAGAGGACTTTATATAGGATCGTCGTCCCCGCGATGCATGTTTATGCTACTGTAACACTTATTTTGTATCACAGGACAAGGATAAGATTTCATTTCATGTCTTTGCATTTCATATCATACACATCGCGCAATAACAAATAACTCACATAAAGTTTAAAGGTAATAATATTAAACCCCACCTCTGATCTTACGAATATCAAATAAAACAAATCTTCGCTTACTCACATACAATCCGAGAGAGAAAATTAATCGATAGGAAAAGAACTTAGAAGGAAGGATTATAGGATTTGAAATGTGAGATATGAAGTGGAAACTGTAATATGAAACTAAAATCGCAGAAGAGTAAACATGTGAGATGAAACTGACTCAGAACTGCAAGCGAAACTGTAACGCAAGATAAATGAAAGAAATTAAAGAAATGACGGGACTATGCAAATGCCTCCGAGAGATCGTGCAATAAGAATAGATTTTAAGATAAAATATTTGAAAAGCGCTTCTTGCGTACATCAAAAACCATTAAAATAAACAATATCCTAACAATTTCCAAACCTTAAAATAAACAATATCCTAACTTATTTTATTCCATGCGTTGGACTCGTATCGACAAGAGTATCCAGTGGAGCAATAAAAACTTGCATCCTATGCACGGAAAAATTGACGAAAAATTGATCCTTTGAAGAGTTTGAAATTTAAAAATCGTCAACAACATGCAATAGCCACTGGACATTTAAATTCTGCCTTTAACTCATACGTATGATCAGTCAACACCACATAAATCAATAATCATACTTTTCCATTATAAATCATGTATAAGTAAAATCAAAGCAAAAAAGTAGAAAACTTCAACCATGAAATATCTTATTTCCAGAAAATAAATGGAGTGTCAATCATTGGCTCTGATACCAATATTGGAAAACTCAGTAAACATAAACTCAATTCATACATGCATAGAGAGTAATCTCACTAACCTCTCTCCGTAGAGTTTTCGTTGCAGCGTAAGTGAATGCGTATTAACCGATTGGTACTCACGAATATACTGTGATCTTTGGATCAAATCATGCAACACGAGGCTGTAGATTATTGTCCACAATATAGTATTAATTGTTGAATATGAAGAATTGGAATTGTATAATGAAATTGGGAGAGAAAACACCGAGAGAGAAAAACGCTTCCAGCGTTCTTAATTATGCGTTCGCGTATGAGCATATTCTGATAACTGCTTACGCAGTATTAAATATTCCCCAAGAGGAGGAGTTAAAAAACTAACTTTTTAACTCCCTCTCTCTTATCCACTTTCTCTCATACGTGGATTTATTAATAATTAAATAATATTAATTATTATTTACAAGTGTAATTTAAAAAATGTTATACTGCTCTAAATATTAATAACCCACAATTACTATATCATTTAATATAAAGTTAAAACATTTAATTATTATTCAATTATGATTGCTCAACAAGTCTTTAATTATTCATTTTACACTATATATTAGGTAGTGATTCCGATCCTGGAATCACAAACAATAAATAAATAAATCTATAAATACCCATTTGTTATATCTAATCAATATACACTTCTTTTGTTTGAATCATATATAATAATATTCTGAATGATTATTTGCAAAGATATTATTATTCAACATGGTATGAGTATGAAAATCTCATTGTCAGATTTTTTTCCCCTCAATATCTACATATAAATATATTATTTATAATATCTAAATAATCTTCTTCTTTTTTCTAATGAATTTAGTTGTATGTATTGATTATTGTTACTGAACGTTGTTGTTGTTGTTTTTTTGTGACATCGCCTTTAATTTAATACCTAAAAAGTTTCGTTTGCATGATGATATGAGTCGCATCGTAATCAAATGTTTTTAATCTCATATATCTTAATACTTGATCTTTGACACACATTCTCCATACTTTTATTTTTAGTATATATTATTGCTTAATTGCTTTTTAAATCAACTTCACATTCAACGAAAATATTTGTATAGGTTTCTAAACAAAACTAAAGTAGTTTGAAAAAATCCCTGGTATTAAAAACATTTAAAAAAAAAACACTGTGAAGATGTCGCTATTTAACATTCATCACCATCAATTATCTCATCAAGAATTGATTTGGCAGGGTCTACACAATCAGGTGACCATTCAGATTCTGTTGTGGTAGTTGTACTAACAAACTTAAAATTACCGGCATCACTGTTCGTCACAGAGGTGGTCGTGTCATCGTTAAACATCCAGTCAATTAGATAGCCAGGCCGTGCAGTGACCTTAGCTACCTCGACATCTCCGGAGAGCATAGCAACAACACGAGACATGGCAGGTCGTAACCCTGGAGATGCCTGAGTGCATACAAGGGAAACAGCTATGATCCTTCTCACTTCATTTGCATCATACTCATGCAATGATGGATCCACCAGCTCAATTTCATGGTTACTTTCGTGAAGATTCCATGCCTGAAATAGTATTCAAACATTACGACTACCGTCTCATTCATCTTAGAAACATATACAAAGGTACACACTCATGTGAACCGGGTTCACCTTGCATAGAATATTTAAGGATATAATTGTCTTTTCAATCCATAAATTAAGAGGAAGGGTTTACATCGTGAACCTGATTCACAGGAGATTCACTCACATACAAAACGATTTTTATTTTTGTACATTACCTACCCATTCAAGAAGAGTGGAGTCAGAATTAGTTCTTCCAGAGATGATCTCAAGAGCTACAACTCCAAATCTGAATACATCAACCTTTTCTGTAAGATGTCCGCGCATAGCGTATTCCGGTGAGAGGTACCCACTACATGACCTTATGAACCAGAAATTAAAAAACAAGTCAATGTATGAGAACATGTTAGGAAAATGGAATTTATAGAAACGGTGTTTTACTAAGTGCCTGCAACTTGAGTGCTTATATGCGTCATTTTATCATCATATAATTTGGCCAACCCAAAATCTGAGATTTTAGAGGTGACATCAGAATCAAGAAGAATGTTGCTGGCCTTAACATCTCTGTGAACAACCCGAGGTCGAGATTCCTCATGAAGGTAAGCCAGTCCCCTAGTTACTCCCAAGCATATGTTGTAACGTGTTCCCCAGTCAAGGTATAGACTTTTAGTTCCTGTTTAATCCATCAAAATACAAGAATATAACGCTTCGCAGAAAAGAAAAAAATAGCCACCAAAACAAAAAAATTTCAGCAAGTTTTATGTAGAGTAATATTTTAAATTCACCTATTCCAAATAAGAGTTGATCAAGGCTCTTGTTATGGAGATACTCATAAACGAGAAACCGTTTATCTCCCTCAATGCAGCAACCATATAATTTTACCAGGTTACGGTGCTGCACAGCAGATATAGTAGCTATCTCTGCCAGAAACTGTCTCTTTCCTTGATGTGACTTCACAGACAATTGTTTGACAGCAACTGCTCTTCCATCTCCAAGTTCTCCCTGTGGATTGCATATTGTAGTAGTCTAATATCAACTTTGACGCTCTAAAGTTTACCATCTTAGCCATGGAAAAAGGTTTCAACCTTGCAAACAGGACCAAATCCTCCCTCTCCGAGCTTATTATCAGGACTGAAGTCATTAGTTGCAGCTCTTAGTTCAGAGTAACTGAATATATAAGGTCTTGCACCAATCCCTACTAACTCTGCAAATCATTGGAACACCTCAGAGACCATAACATTTTTGGAAAGACTATTTACACTTGGGACACTAACTTCTTTTTCATTACACACTACATTTATTAAATGACATATAAATAGCCTGTTCCCTTTTGTCTTGCATCTTTTTTGGTCTGTGTCATGTACTTTTCATTTAATTTCGTTTTATGGTATTGCTTAATTTGATTAAATGACATATAAATGATCATCAATTAACATATAGCGTGTACTAAAGACAACGAATCACTATAGTGGAACAGTGAGAATATTAACCGTAACGCAAAGAAGTGAACGAGTTTCTTTACTTACCGTCGTCCTCAAGACTTTTCTGCTTTCTTCTTCTTTCTAACACATAATACACAACAAACAAAAAAATAAAACTCGCAGCTGCAACTGGAACAACAACACCCACAATAAGACCAGTTCGGTTCTTTTTCTCACTAGGAGGCTCATTAGCAACAGTTGGAACAAAATCTGTGAAATAAGCAGGCGATCATAAGAAGTAGACTTCATAAGTTTCATGACGTCTAAATATTTACATACTTGGCGTTACACTTATTGCAGAAATTGAAGGTCCATACGCAGCTAGTCGAGGTACACAGCAGGTTCCTTTTCCCGCCCAAAACAGATGGATGTCAATAAAGTTTTCTGACACCTGCACATTGAATGACCTTACAACAGCTCTTAAAGAGAGCCCTCCTGCCTCTCTTCGTATATCAAAATCTTTTATCTCTAGATTCCCCTGGATATCATTCAACATAGTAACTACTTGTGTTTGCAAAGCAAAGATGATTCAAGTATAAGTAATATGATTGAACATCCAAGACGCTATCACAATCATATCAACAAGTATAGAAAGAAAGCATTTTGAAGAATGTTATACTCTATAACAGACCTGTACATATATATCAAAAACAGGGCGCCCAAGACTCAACCATGCGTTCAACCATACAATTTCTGACTCTGCAAATTGGAGGTTCACTGCGTAGTTACCATTTTCGAGGCCTAAACCAAAGTATCTTAATGATCCAGCTGAAACCCAAGAAGTTTGGAACAACTCGGCGTCCATAGTATTTGTAAATTGAGATGATGATGTGCTTATATATTGTGATTTCATGTTAGAAACATACAAACCGGAACTGCTAACTCCCCATCTGCGTGTATTGCTCACATAATATGTTGCAGGACCTAGAGTCTCATTATCCATTTCATACACAATTTGATCAGAAGACCTAATCTGCTGCCCACCACAGTTTACTGCAAAGCTTGAATCTGCAGCTCATAATCCAGATTAATAGAGAGAGAGGGAGAAGGTCACATGTCTGACCTGATGTATGGAGTCAATATAGTGTTCCAAGTGGTATTCTATAACAACATTAAACTGAGGTCATGCTGTAAATAACCTTAAATGAGAACTACTTCAAGCATAAGATCACACTTGTCGTGTCTGCAAGCATTCATATATACAACAAAAAATGCATCTTTCATTTTGAAAAGTTTATGCACATTTTCATTATCTTCATAACACATGAGGCTATATTCACCAAAGAAAAATGGTGTTTTGGAGTTGAATGCCATAGTATGGATCACTTACAAAGAGGTCGCCCACAATTGCACGGAAAATTCCTTTGAAGACAATCCAAACCAGAAGGTAAAGCACTAAGAGGAAACAAAAAGATTAGTTATGATCAATATACATGAGATGATGAGACATAAAAAACCAACAAATGATGCCATGAAATATAGGTATTACATAAGATTTCTAAATTTATAAATGCACCTGTTAATAGAACCTTCACTAAGGGTAAAATTGTTGGAAACCAAATTACTGCACCCAAAGAAAACATTTATGTCGGAAAGAGAACTAGAGTAGTGAATAGTGAATACTATCAATAACAGAGGCAGTGTTTGCTCATTATACAGTTGCAGATTTTGTGTGCTGACCCAAGATGGAATGCTCCCAGATAATTCATTATATGATAAATCTCTGCAAGCATTGCAAATATCAGGATGCTGAGTATTAGTTCATGGCTTCCTATTGAAACTTGTATCTTTACCCTGTTACAATCAAATGCTACTAACATATCTTAATTTGTTTCCCAATTTGATAACAGAAGCATAAAGCATGAATACTCACATATTCTGAAGTGATGGAGTCTTCAGGGGTGGTAGTGCACCTGTTAACTTGTTATTACCAAGAAACCTGAAGATTGTAAAAGGCATTGTAAGGGGAGTAGATTACCATATATAAATGATTTCTGGATCATAAGAAAGCAGTTAATGAATTATTACAAGGTAGTAAGAGAAGTGAGATTGAAAATCGAGTTTGGAATTCTCCCCGTAAAATTGTTGAAGCTTAAGTCCCAGAAACATAGGATGGCCAATGACGTCATCTTGAGATGACAGATTTAAATGAATGTTTTTGTAAAATGGGAACTTACAGCAGTTTCAAGCTCTGTAATTCTCCTAAAAATAAAGGTAATGAACCAGACATGTTATTGTTTCTCAACACTCTGCCAAATCGAGGAGAATCAAAATCAACAAAACCGAGCTAAATTTATATAGAATAAGGATCATTGACTTCTTACAAGGTGGATAGAGACTTCATATCTCTGAGGAAGTCCATTGATGAGCTACCATTAAATACATCACTTATTCTCCTAAGATGTTCATACATGATCATAACAATTAACTTTATTACATCACTGAAATTGATCCATTTAAGAAAAAAATAGAAGAAATGTGCAACACTCACAAATCATTTAAAGAGGTTAAATTGGAAAATGATGGCGGTATTGGACCTTCAAATGAATTTCCTTGAAACCTCCTATGGACATATTGTGAAACGATTGCCTTAAAACATTAATTGAAGACAAGATTTTCATAATACAATAAAGAAGGAATTCTGTCTCACAGCTCAATGAGGTTGGACAAATTTCCTATGAAATATGGTATTCGCCCTGTGAATTCGTTTCCTACAGCCCACCTGAGAACACAACATTCTTTGGGATTCACTTATCAAATAGAGTTAAAAGAGAGATTTTTCTTCATGTTCTTACAATGTTTTCAGGTTCCGAAGATTAGTAAATGTTGCAGGTATTGGACCACTAAATACACCACTGTTAATGAATCTGCCAAGATGAAAACAAATTAAATATTAAAGAAGTTTGCCTGATAAATATTTCTCCTTCTAACCAACAAGAATCTGAATCAAAATAAATAAGAGGAGAGTGCTATACATGTGAAGTCCGAGATTGTTCAAGATGAGAAAACTATCCATAACATAGAAGAACTAAGGGGGTGCCTGGTGAGGGGTAATAGAGGTGGCAATGTGAATGAAAAATATTGATTGCAAATGATTATGCTTGGTGTAGGGGTGTAGAAATCAAAATTCATTAATCACAAAGGGAATCATTAAGGAGTCAATCACAATGGGTAGCCCTATTGAAATCACTCCCACAGTGATTGACTCCTTAATGATACCCATTATCATTCTCATTCTCACTCTCAAATCCAAACCAAGCACCCACTGAGAAAAAGAGAACTGCTTGGATCAGTTGATTTCTCGTTAAAACTCTTTATTCTTGATAGGCTGTACATATAATAGTTACATTTCCTCCAGTCTTAACAAGTTGCCAAGCTCAGATGGTAGAGGACCAAAGAAGCTATTTATGCCTAAAGCTCTGCACATATTCAAATAAATGAATATAAGAAAATACCACAACTATATGCTTGCACTACACATCAAATATAAAATAAGGTATCTGATAAGGGATTCCTTGGTTATGGCCAAAGAAGCAATGTAACTAGTATCATTATCAATTGGGTGCTAAACTTAAAACAGGCTTCATTGAGACTCTGTGACGGCAAAAAGATCCCTCTCTGCCTTCTCAACTTCAACCGCCACCCTTGCATCAATCAAAACATAAACAAAAATTGAAGGAAACTCACAATGTTCTTAAGTCGGTCAGCAGTCCAATTGCTTTAGGAATTACCCTGATAATGCATTAGTGCCAAAGCTCCTAATTGCATGAAATCACAAAAACTTTCAAGATTTTATCCTTTCAATTAAAAGAGGACCGAAAAGAGAGAGTAAGTTGGTATACAAGAACTGCATGCGAGTGAGATTTCCAATGGATGAAGAAATTGGACCTATCAAATAATTTCGGCGCAGATCTCTGTTGCAAAAAACCAGTCAGGAATTATTTCAATAATTTCATGATACAAGAACAAAATCAAGACAGAAACTGAACATACAGATCGTTGATGTAAGTCAAGGTCCAAAGCTCATCAGGAATTGGAACATAAACATCCATTTCATAAACCCGCCTGCATAATCACGAAAACTGGTGGATCATCATCGATACAGAAGAAATGAAACCGCCATACGTATTTCAACAACTTACAGAGCAGTGATGTGACAAACAGAGTTATTAACAAAGGAGCAATCGCATTTGATGCCGGGATTAATGTCGCCGAGTACAGTTGCATCAATGGCGACGCCGCTACACAACTCGCCGCTAATATTCCAACCATTTGTGGCTGAAATCCTCCAACTTCTGAATATGTTGTTCAAAGCTCTTGCTGGTAATTAGAGAATGATAACGTAAATCATCTATCTATCTATCTAATATATATATATATATATATATATATACTAGTTTTTACCCAACATTTTTTAAATATTTTTACTTTTGTTTTTTTATGAGGTTAATAATATTCCCTTGGAATTGATAAGTAATTTATTTTAATTTAAAATTACAACGATCTCATGCGTGACTTGATTGTGATTCTTAAACCGCTGTCATTAACAACTATGATGACTAAAATGCTTAGTTTGGGAAGAAGCATGAGAAATGTGATAGTTTTACCTGGTGATGATGATCAGATTGATGAGTACGCGTTGTCGTTCTAGGTTGAATTTCCAAATTGTTGATATTAGCATGTAATAGAGCTTGAGCATGGAACTAAATATTTGGAAGAATTTGCAAATTCATTGTCACATTAGATAGAAGTTTTCATGAGGAAGATTATAGATATGTAATGATGAGAAAGGTTACTGATATGTAAAATAATGTGAGTATTGAATTACAACTCTGCTAAGCATATTAAGAACTAATTATGTTTGAACTATGATCAATTATAACTGTCATGGGTTTCTAATTCATTTAAGAATTCATTCGCCCAAATTAGTGCATATGGTTATTAGTTAAAGAAACCTGGTTATTTGAATAATAATCATGAATACTTAGAATTTATCAACTAAAAATTAAAGAAAATATAACTAAAGAGAAAGGGTGATCGAAAGGTTAATAAAGTTATTACCAAATAGAAATATCCATCACCCGTACCCGTATCAGTAAATATTCATCACCCGTATATACCCGTATCTACAACATAGTTTTTGAAAGTTTACATTTTACAAATTCAAATCATACTTACTCATTCAGACTTTATAGGTGGATAATCAATGAATATGGAACTGCAAAGGAAACACAAAAACATAAAAAGAAAAAAATGAAAGAAAATATAAGTATAGAGAATGGGTGATCGAAGGGTTATCAAAGACATTGCCGAATAAAATATCCATCACCCGTACCCGTATTCAGCTTAATGTCCATCACCCATATCTATCACCCGTATCTAGACAACATAACTTTTGAAAGTTGACATATTACAAATTCTACCAAACTTACTGATTCGTACTTTATCGATAAATAAACGATGAATATGATCCTGAAAAAGAAACACAAAAAACATAAAAGTGAAAGAAAATATAACTAATGAGATTGGGTGATCAAAGGGGTATCAAATCCATTAACAAAGAGAAATACCAATCATTCGTACCTGTATTCTAGTAAATTTCCATCACTCATACACATATCTAATCAGAACATGATATGTTCAATAACAACTACTTTAATCAGCTGATAGATTAAAAAAAAAATTCTTATACATTTAAAAAAAAAACTCCTTATACATTTAGAGACTTATATTTATAACTAAAACAAAAAAAAATCTAATATACTTAAACACATATATCCATGTGCAAGCAGTTATTTTTAAAAAATTTATTGAGAAAATTAAATAGTAAATATTAAATGAGGAGCTCAATAATGCTTACTGAAATAATTATGCGCATATAATTTTTGCAACGCAAGTTCACTATAATTTATCCAATAACATTGTACTAACAATTCTAAGCCCCAAAAGTACAATTCATTGAACCAAATCACAATATAACTTGAATTTTTCATTGAGGTATTTTTACGGACACTTGGCATGCTTGGGTTTTATTAGTTCGAATTTTGAAGAGCAATGCATCAACTAATCACAAATTACTCAAAAAATCACCAAGCCATTTAATATTCGTTCATCATGCGCAAACTACATCTTCTTACTTACCTCTTGTTATGTTAGAAAATAAAAAATTGAAGAAGAGGAAGAACAATATCATATTTGAGAACGATTAATTATAAATTGTCTTAGTTAATTTATATGTACTCCATCCATATTCATGTTATTTGTTATTGTGAATAAGTGTGCGTATATTAAGAAATTGAATTTTTTTTAGATGTATGATTTAAAAAATTATACTTATGAAATAGCAATTATTTAAAAAGATTTTGGAATGCCACAAACT
Organism: Pogostemon cablin; assembly: GCA_023678885.1. Classification (NCBI taxonomy): domain Eukaryota; kingdom Viridiplantae; phylum Streptophyta; class Magnoliopsida; order Lamiales; family Lamiaceae; genus Pogostemon; species Pogostemon cablin. Next base: position 22,203,925 of record CM042971.1, read on the forward strand.
CGGAGCTACTTTCACGGAAAAAAATAAGATTAGAGGAATGAAGAAAATGACATCTGGTTTGTCACGGCATTTAGTACATAAAAATATAAAGCTTTGTTAAACGGTAATTGTATTAAGGTAGAATTGTTATATAAATAAAATATAGTATTTATATAATTAAAGTATATTTGTAATTAATCATATTATAAAACTATAATATGATTTGATAGTCTTGTGAGTTTTTAAAAGATTATTACAAATAAATAAGTTGAAAAGGAAAAAGTTATGGAAATGTAATAATAAATAGTTGAAAATGTAAAAGAATAAATTATAGAACTTGAATAAAAATAAGGGGATTGACATTAATATTATTTCATTTAATTTTAAATTGATTTCACACATAGATGACAACGATAGAGTACTCTTATCCGTATTCATTTAAATATAAACTACTCGAATTCATATTCTATCATATTTTAAAAATATATATTCTGATACCCGTAATCATCTCAATCTCGTTTATCAATATACATGTTACCGTACTCTTTTAATATTTATTTATTTATCTAAAACATATAAAAACCTGCATACCTTAACACATTGTTCTTTAATCTTGTGGCGAAGCGTCAAGACATACTCACTACTGACATCCAAGTTGTTCAAGGTCGTAGCAATCTCTGTGCCAGTCTTCTGTACCCTGACACTACCCAAAAATAATTTTGCTCCAAGATTGGGCTCCCTCGCCTTCTTGCGTTGCACGGGACAAAGATTTATACTCCCTTTGTCACATATGTTTACTGTTTGTACGAAAATTAAAACATATTGTATTTTAATCTTTAGTGGGTTGCGTTGAGAAATATAATATTTTAATATATAATAAGTAGTAATATTATTGTTGTGTGTAAGCCCTATAATGTGAAGATAAGTGTAGGACGAAAGTAGGTATAGCAACGGGTAGGGTAACCGGGCGCTTATTTTGGGGTACCCGTACCCGATTAAAAATAACTACCGTAACCATACCTATCCCATTTAAAAAAAAATTATGGTACTTGTACCCCTCCTATACCCGTTTGTCAATACCCACGGGTACCTGTATCCATTTAATATTAATTTGATTTTATATATATACATATATATATATATATATATATATTTATTTAAATAAATATAATATTAAAAATTACTCACATTATTATTAATTAAATGTAAAATAAATATAATATAATTTCTATTTTTTTAAATAAATATTTAATAAATATGATTAAATAATACTTATAACTATTAATTAAATATATAAAATACTCCCTCGGTCCCATACTTATGTTTATATTTTTCATTTTAGTTCGTCCCACACATATCTTCACCACCCAAAAAAGAAAACTTCACATCAACTAACAATCTCAAAAGTTCTTTTAATTTCAAAAATATCATTTTCACTTAACACGCATAAAATATATAACATATATTAAATTTTAGAAAAATATATATATAAACGGGTACCCACTGGTATTGAGTCATTACCACGTACTCATCTCAAATTCTAATGACATTTTCTAAAATTTTACGTACCTGTACCAAACCCATTTACAACTACCTGCACACATCCATTAGAATTCGTGTAAATCTAATACGAAAAAAAATCCGTCCCTTTGTCATCCCTAAACGGAGGAAATATAATATAAATTCTATTTTTTAAATAAATATTTAATAAATATAATTAAATAAACCTTACAACTATTAATAAAATAAATAAAATATCTCATAATATATTGTATAAATTAATTATATTAAAAATACGTATATATGGAAGGAGGTACCGAATGATTACTCGTACTCATCCCAAAACCTAATGAGATTTTATTTAACTACTCGTACCCCTCTTAAATCCGTTTAAAATTATTATCTATTCGTTTCATTGAGTTCAAGTAGACCAGATACGCATAAATACCCTTCTAATTGTTATTCCCAGACATGATGTGTGTGATGAAATACTTATTTATTTTTTTTATTTTATTGATCAATTTTATAAAATAATTTTTTATGTTGCAATAAATAATTAAACATTGTGTCATTAATATTATTTTAAATTGTTGAAAAGAAATTTAAATTTATAATTTTTATAACTACGTATTATTGTTATGTGTAAGCCTCATAGTGTAAAGATAAGTGTAGGACGAAAATAGGTATAGCAATGGGTAGGGTACCTAGTTATTTTGGGGTATCCGTACCCGATTAAAAATAAATATCCGTAACCATACCAATCCCATTTAAAAATTTTATTATGGTACCCGTCCCATACCCATTTGTCAGTATCCACGGGTACCTGTATCCATTTAATATTCATTGATTTTATATATATTTATATTTTTTTTATTTTTTAAATAAATATAATAATAAAAATTACATTATTATTAATTAATTAAAGAATTAATTCAAGTATATCTCTCATTTATTTAAAGAATTATTTCAAGTATATTAATGATATTTGCAAAAACAATGAGTTAATTGTCATACAATCAAATGAATGTTTGCTAAAACAACATACTATTTATATCTCAAATAATTGGAGTGGATATACAATGGTTGATTTCCTACAATAGCAAATACAGTAATCATGATTTAAATGGAAGTCCATCTTATTTAACCATCAACTTTCATTGACTTGAATAAGACTCAATTGAGCCATAGTTATAAAAATAATAATCAAGTTCTCAAAAAATAAATAAATAAATAATCAATTACACCATGCCTAACAATTCCCTAGTAAGAATTATTTTAATATTATGTAGTGTAAGAATTTCAATATTTAAATGTACAATTAAAATTACCACTACTGTTTTCTAATCAATTGGTGGCACAATTGCCAAGTATATGGCATCACATTCCTTTACTTGTAGCCATTCATCAGTAGCTAAAATACACCTATTAATTTTCAAAGTCCATAAGTTTCGAACATGTATTTAACATAAGTTTAATTATTAAAATAAATATTTTAATAAAAAATGTACCGTTATTAACTGAAAATAATATGAATTATATTATTTTTCAAATAAATAGTACTCCCTCCGTCCCGAATTTATGCTCGCCGACACTATAGATACAGAGTTTAAGAAAAGTTATTTTTTAATTAATTTTATTGACTTTTTAAGAGTATTGTGGTATTTTTAGATAATAAATAAATTATAAAGTATGTTATGTGTGTCAGGTGGGAATGATATTTTTGAAATTAAGATAACTTTTGAGGTTGTTGATTAATGTGAAGTTTCTTTTTTTGGTGGTGAAGATAAATGGGGGACGGACGAAAACAGAAAGTGTGAATATAAGTGTAGGACGGAGGGAGTATAAATTAAATCTGATAAAAAATATCATTATTTATTAAATGAAAAAAAAACTCTTTAGAGACATAAATTATTATATTTTTAATTAATAAAAAATTACTTTTCAATTCTTGTAATCCTTATTTTATCGACTCTTTGGTAAATGAAAAATTACTCTTTAGAGACATAAATTATTACTTTTCTGAATAAAAATTATTACTCTTTAAAAAGTGGAGTAATTTTTATGTACTAAAGAATAATTTTTAAAAATAAGATTTAAATGTTACACCTGCACTCAATCAACCATATTTGTAGCAATCCCAGACATGTTTATCAATATCTTATGTTATAAATACTCATTTAATATCAATTTATTTACATATATTTTTAATTTTAGTGATGAAATTAATATTTAACATAAAAATATACTATTGTTATTAACTAAATATATAGAGGAAAATTTTAATATTATTAACATAAATAAACATTCAGTTATACTCATATGGTAAATTTATATCATTATCTCTAAATTATTGGAATAATTTTGAAATTATAACCAAATTATTTTCGGAATAATACCAAAAATTTTTAAAATAATAATTTTTGGTATAATAACCAAAATAAATCAAAAAATAGATTTAAGTGCTTGAAGAATGAATCATTGTTTATGAGTTAAAATAGGATAGTGGGTAGTTTTTTTTTTTTAAATAAAATTATCTATATTATTTTATTTAATGATGGAGATTAAATTAATCAGTATTCTAATGATTAAGTTTGTCCAAGTACACCGTCACACACCAAGTACACCACAATTGAACTCGTAATTAAATTGATAACAAAAATATGAACTCCTGAATATACAATAATAGTGGATACAACTATTTAGCACCATAGACAAAATAAAAAAATAAAAAATTTAATTAATTATTTCCTGCGTCTATAACAAAAGGGTCGCTGCAGAAAAATAATAAGTCATGTATTACATGCTTACAGTATAGAATATTAAATCAAAATAATTAAAAATATTTCATCTATAAAGCAAGATCACTAATGTCATGCAGAAGCCAGAGTCGATTATCTTCCTCATCCAATGATGTTTTACCTAACAACTTAGAGTGCTTCGAAACAATTGCTCATCTATCCTACACCAAGTTGAATAGAAAATCCAATGAGAGAAATAGTGGAATCCATTTCCAATACAGACGTCAAAGCCAAAAACTGAAAGGTAAAAGACTAAAAAAAATAAGATAATTCTGAGTTATATTTTAGTTATAACTTTGGAACTTGTCCTCCTCAGGTTAAAATGATGGTACCAAAATAAAACTAAAATGGAGGAAACGGGAAATCTGACTCCATCTAATTGGAGCATGTACTGAAATTCCATAATTCCTTTTGACATTCCATTACTCATACCATGGATTTATTTTATACAATAAGTGAAAATTGAATAAAGTAAAACTACTACATGCAAATCAAAATTCTACAATTTAAAAGCATATTTGTACCAGTTACCTGATCAGAGCATTCATGCATTTTGACTTGAGAGGGTCAGTGATCAATAATTTAAACTTACCCACCTGACTCCAACCTGAGCACAAAATATAGAGTATGTCAGTGTCAGTGCCGCAACCAACATCAACTACAACCTGAAGTAAAGGAATCAACATTTAACATAAAAAAACATACTGCAGATGGACAGTAAAATAAATGGTAAGACAACTTATATCATTAAGGGATTCAAGAATTGAAAAGGGCACACCTAATAATTAAGTAGGGCATCACATTCTATCTTAATATTTAGCATTACCAACAAATGAGCTGAATCTATTAAAATAACAATTACGAACCCGAGTAATTAACAATTGCGCGCAATGACGCACACACATTAACAAAAATTTCCCAATATGAAGATTAGGTTTATCCGCTACACGTTATAAATTTTAATGACATGAATATAAAATCGGATGATACAGAATACCTTGACGACGATCGTATTGAAACGAAGCTTACTGATTTGCGGTGTTGGAATCTGTGCTGATGTCGGAATCCAAAATCTCCTTTAACCATTAAAATTGCAGCTATTACTCTGAACATCACTTTCCTCTTCTTCTTCTTCACATAATTATCTTTTTATTCCTCATAACTATAATATTCTTGCTAGTTCATCATCCCAGTATTAAATACCAGGCAACCCTATGTGCAGAGCCACAGTTAAAATAGTATCCATTAGTCCATTGTTACGGGGTCCACTTACAACAGATTTTAAACAGTAAAAACCACTTTTATATATAATCCAAAAGTTGTGATAAGGGTGGTGCTTTCGAAAATAAGTGATAATGCCCCCCCTCCCAACCCCAAAAAATGCTGCAAACACCTATACGGACAATTAAGATAGCTTTCTAATTCCATAAATTTTTCCAATGGAAGGGAGCGGGTTGATCTGTCCTACAATCTTTCAATTAAATCCTCTCTATGAAATGGAACAAATTCAGCTAACAAAGACGTATGAATATTTAGAAAACAAATTTAAAAAATTATAATTTTAGAATTCAAACATGAACAAAGTTCTTCAATAAATTCGCCGATATTGTTCTGCGTACTGCATCTTGCCACAAACTAACTCATATTCAAATATTAGGACGAAATTCAAATTTAGAGAGAAAAGGTTATGTGATTATCCCAACGAAGAAATTTAAACATAATATGAAAAGATAAATTATCTCAACCAAGAAGTTTGTATATACGTTGTCTCATTCTAAATTATTTCTAATGTTATCTATAGGAGTAAAATGAAAAAGATACTTAAGTAGGACACCACTACGAAACTATCTCATATTAAAGACCATTGACATCACTTTGTTAAAATAATTCAATTAGTTCACTAACACTGTTTTCAGCACCTTGACAGGACGGACGTATTAACTCTTAGGCATATTAGAAAAGTAAAAAACCAGTAACTATACTAAACCTGTAAATTCAACACCAATGAAAAAAATGCCAAGAAGCCAGGGAAAACATACTTAGAAGATGAGAAATCCTGTGATTATAGGTCATATCAGCCACGACACAAAAATTATCCATATTTACATGGGGCATAACATGCTAAATAGAAAATCTCCAGCAGATTTGCACAACATTGATATCAGCATATACCATCACTATTATGGCAGAAAGTGGAAACATCAAATACTCAAATATTGATGCACCCAATGAGAAAGAACCGAGGTGTAAATGAAGTTAACAACTTTCAATTAATTACCTTGAGAGAACCTATTACATGCACATTAGTATAATCACAAAATGGATGCAATAGATGCAAGCATATGATTCATTACACAAAATTAATATAAATGGATGCAAAAATGGTGCTCAAACTTATATAAATGAACATATATATATATATATATATATATATATATATATATATATATATATATATATATATATATATATATATATATATATAAATGACCATTTATATATTGTCTTTTAGTGATTAAAAAATGAAAACACAACTGAGATATCTCCATCTTTAACTTCAAAAAATATATAAATGGTCAAATGCTTAATTGTTGGCATAGATACATCAAGGTAAGATATATGCTTATTCGACTACTTCATGAACACAACTATCATAGGATCATTTGGATCTAATTAACTTCTTATCAAAGAATTTACCAATAATTAAATTTCTTTATCACTATCCTACATGCATTAACTTTAATGCAAATAAACTAACTTAATATTCAGATTCATATATACTCCTAAACCAACAAATTTTGAATAATTATGATAATCAAGAATATCATTTGATGAATTACTTCATACCAGTGTAAGATTCCATATATAGGTGATACTCTTTGGTCTTGACTTCTCTTCTCTCAAACTCCAGTTGTAAATAGAGCTGGTTCAGCCAATCAAAAGAACATTGTTAGCGATGATTAAATTGAATACTAATTCATTACCTACATGAAGAAAAATAGGCCCCGAGGAAATATAGGGCAAAAGTGCACCTCAAGTCTATGAAACCAAAAATCAAATTGCAGCAACATCACAACTAAAAAATTTAAAAATTAGACTCATGAATTGCAAATATTAGCACTTGAGGAATAAAACCAAAAACTATATTCCGTTAACACCACAACTCAAAAACTTAAAAATTCGATTCATGAATTGCAAAAAACAGCACTTGAGGAATAGTTCATTCTTCTAAATATTTAGAATTTAATAATTGCAAACATCCAAAACAAAGTACTGACTTCGAATTTAAATAAATGATAACTTACCAAAAAGATTAAAAAAATAAAAGGAAAAAAAGGATAGCCAATTTACAGAGGATATACTGGACTAAGCACCGACCTGTAAAAAAATCAATAACATGTATAAAGTAAATGTGCAAAACCCTGCAAAAAAATTATCTTATTTATAAAGAAATCCCATTTGTCAAAATTACCACCCATTTGTAAGTAAAACCATCCACCGGACTAAATTAAGAACCAACCAAATATACCCACCGAAACTTCGGTCCAAGCTCAAAACCCACAAACTTACAGCCACAATTGAGCAATGTTGAGGGGGAAAAAGAAAATTAGAAATAGAAAATCGTACCCAGAAAGAAGAATGAAATTTGTGACCACCAAATTTCAGGAAAAGCTGCAGCTCCAGATCCACCCATATCCTAATCGAACCACAAAAGATCAATGTTCCTCTAAGAAAATTAGTAATCAAATGTTCAGAAATCAAATTGCGAGGAATAAAGGATAACAATTCTATTTCTCTAATGCACAATAATAGTAGTTGATAACATAGTTAATATTAAGTAAACATAAATAGAATAACAAAAACCCCACAGAAGGGTTCCAACAATCTTGGTAGACCAATAGGCCTCAGAACAAAATTCCAATTCATAATATGCATAAGATGAACTTTTTAAAGAGTGCACATTGAACCACAAAAAAATAGAGCTGTAATCACAACCAATCAGACAAAATAACCAAATACAACCAAAGTTTAACTACTTTGCAAAAATAATATAAGACAATATTGAAGAAGGGCGAAAAGAAGGGATGTACCTAAGTTTCGAAAATTGAAGAAAAGAAAATTCTCTGAAAAATAGAATAGCTTGAGCTGTAATCACAACGAAACAGACAAAATAACCAAATACAACCAAAGTTTACTTAATTTGCAAAGATAATATAATAAAATACTAAAGAGATGTGAAAAGAAGGGATATACCTGAGTTTCGACAGTTGAAGAAAAGAATTTGTGAGGCATGTATTCCTATATAAGCTATCAAATAGTCTGCAAGTACTACCCAATAATGTTCGCAAGAAGTCAAATGGCTTCTCATCTCGTGCATTGATCGTGGCAAAAAAAAAAATTTATTCCACCTGAAAATCATGCATCTTCCTGCTAGATGCCTCTGCAAATTTAATTAACTGTTGAAATCAAAGCCCTGAAAACATGACCAAGGAATCCATAACAGTCAAGTTGTATTAACTCATATATATGCAAAAATTTCCATTTAGAGAGATGCAATTCCTCAATAACTTAAACGCCAGATTAAAGAAATAAAAAAATAAACAAATAAAAACACAAATCTTATCATTTGAATAATAATACAGAATTAAAGAAATCCATAAATTCCTTTTTTAGATTTTAAAAAATATATAAATTTTTTTTTTGAAAAAATTTTAGAAAAATAAGGATTAACTTGACATATTGGTGAATAACTTTCATACAACGATAAATATTTTTTCAGCATGTTTTGCCTCATTTCCTACCGATATTCACATAATAAACCCTATATATTAAAATAAAATATCAAACACTTATTAATAGTATTGCAATATGAAATTCAAATTCTTGAGAAAATGGAACAATTTATAGTGAGTGTATCAGTCAAACGCCCTTTTGTTGGTATAATACAGTTAACATAAGATCTAAGATTTATACTCCAATAAAACACACCCTGATAATGTAATCTTAGAGAAACAAAACTAATTAAATCAAATTAATCACATTATACACATCAACGCTTATTAGTCCCCCATTACAAATTAAAAAGGTTAGAAAAAATTTATATGAGACAACCTCATATATTATTTTCATATATTATTTTTTAGATGAAGATATAATTAATAGGATAATGGTGCCCATATAATTAATATATGGAGTATTAGTTAGTCTCAATAAAACACAATTGAATGTGAACAAATGGTAAAAAATAATATTACCGTATGAAAAGAAAAAAATCCGCTTAAATGTTGTAAAATTATGATGTTGACGGCGGGGGAATCCTGATGTTGACGACGGCGGAAGAAGATCGCGAAGCACTACATCTTTTTTATTAAAGTGTGAAAAAGAAGCGGCGATAGCGTCGCCTTAGGTGCGATGAGGCTGGACACATGGATAGAGAGTGTACACAAGGTGGAGGCGGCGGTCGATACGGCGGCAGCTCTGGTGGGTGATGCTATAGGGATCAAAGAACTCATTGCCCATGGTACGGGATCAAGAGAATGGGAAAAAAAGTGTGGGGGAAATAAAATGAGATTAGGTTTGGAAAATTTTTTGTTCAAAAAATTGATATAATTTTATGTAATTACAAAGAGGTTCTAAAATTTGTATAAATTATGGAGTAGGCACCGAATTTTTAAAGAGAATATCAAAAGAGTGATCAACACAAATCAATGATAGAGATGTATTCTTATTCAATCGAAATAAATCAATGCTTGAGATTTGGTCAAAATTAGTAAAATTAGTCAAAATTAAGCAAAATCATTTTGCTTTTATATTAGTAGATAGATAGATAGATATAGATAGATAGATTCAAGTTATATCTCTTCTAAATTTATTTTGATGATAATTCTAATTATATTATTATTATTTGAATAATACTTTTCATATTTATTATCATTAGTATTTATGATGATTTCATTTTAAATTTAACAAGCAATTTAACCCGTGCATTGCACGGGGATAGATTTTAAAAAATAAAATTATATAAATATAGATTTTTTGATATATATATATATATAGGACACATAAACACATATAATTACGTATTCCCTCCGTCTCATCCTATTAATTAAATATTTTTAAATTGAGTGTTTTATTCTAACAGTTATATTTTTTTTGTATGAGACCTGCACAATTAAGTAATTAAAGTATCTCAATAGGACTCATCCGCCACATTAATACAATCATCCATTATACATTAAAATATTATTTATCTCACCTCAATATACATTAAAATACTAAATTTCTTAATCCCCGTGCAAAAAATAAATATAACTATTGGAATGGGACGAAGGGAATAATTGGGTGTTTTATTCTAACGGTTACATTTTTTTTATGTATGAGACCCACACAATTAAATAATAAAAATATCTCAATAGGACTCATCCGCCACATTAATACAATCATCCACTATACATTAAAATATTATTTATCTCACCTCAATACACATTAAAATACTAAATTTATTAATCTCCTTGCAAAAAATAAATATAACTATTAGAATGGGACGAAGGGAATACATGTGTATGATGTTTTATATTGTGATGGTATATATATTTAGTTTAGTTCTTTATGTGTAATGAATTAAATAGTATTTAGTTGAATCGATATTGTACGACCCTTATTCATTTTTCGTGTATAAAAAATTAATGTAATTATAAAAAATCAACATTTTTAAAATTTTTATTAATATTTATATTTCATTACATAATCATATATTAATGTATAAACAATTTCAAATAATGGTCTTAATTACTCAACATTATTTTCAAATATAATCCAAAATTTTCCTATAATTAACTCAAATTGAAACAAATTTTAACATGTTAATTGATTAAAAAAAAGCATATAAAAATATCTTTAATTTTAATTATTTTGTTGGACATAAAATTATTAGAATTAAAAAATATGATAGATTTTAAATAATTAAATAATTGATGGTTGAAATAAATTGTCCTAAAATTAATATTATATTTAAATCATGAGAAACTCTCTTGTGAGACGGGTTAGTTGTGAGACGGATGTGAAACGGGTTGATCCATCACTAAAGTATGCTTATTGTATAGATAAAATATATTTATTTGTAGTTAAAGTATATCAATAATAAATCATATTATAACACGTTAAAATCATACTTTAATGCACAATCCGCATACTTTAGAAAATATACTATAACAACCCTTAAATATACTTTACCTAAATAATAGACATATTTTAACACGTCTCACAAACCATCTCACGTATGTAACGTCTCACAAGAGAATTTGTCTTAAATCATACATTAAAAAGAAAAATCAGTATAATTGGGATGAGAGAAATTGAAGAGAATCGAGAAATTGAAAATATATTATGGAGATATTTTGACCAAAATTTGAGCGGAAAAACTTTAGTTGACCCTACTTGCTTTTATATATATATATATATATATATATATATATATATATATATATATATATATATATATATATATAATAGCAAATTGAAAAATTCAAAATTGAACCAATTTTTAATATGCACTATTGATTTTATTACTAATTCTTTTTTTAAGATTAGATCTTGGTCATTAATTTTTTTGTCATAATAATGATATCTTACCTTATTTAAAATGATTCCTAATATGTGTGCTGAATATTATTTTTTTATTTTAAATTTTCATCTTATTAAAATTTTCTTTACGAATTTTTTGAAACTATAAAGTAGTTTTAAGTTTTAACAATTAATTCATTATTAAATTATTTTCTCATTTTTTTATCGCATATTTTCTTCATTATTAATAATTTAGTATTAATATTATTGGTGAAATATTTTATATATTTAATAAAAAATTGAAAAAATTTTATCATATTTTTGTGATAGAATTATATTATATTTATTTTATATTTAATTAGTAATGGTATAAGTTGATTTAAAATATTAATTTTAATCAATAAAAAATACTTTAAAAAATAGTGTTAAATGGGTATGAGTAATTTACGGATATTGATAAAAGACTTTGGGACTAATACAAATATTATAATAAATTTTTAAAATATTAATTACGAGTTTGAGACGGGTATGAGTATCATAATATATTTTATATATTAAGAAATATTTTATATTTTTAATCAAAAATTGTAAATTTTTATATCATATTTTTATGATAGAATTATATTATATTTATTTTATATTTAAGTAGTAATAGTATAAGTTGATTTAAAATATTAATTTTAATCAATAAAAAAGTACTTTAAAAAATAGTATTAAATGGGCATGAGTAATAGGGGTATTGATAAAAGACTTTGGGAGTGATATAAATATTAAATATTAATTTTTAAATGATATTTACTTATACACGAGTACGAGTATTACGAAATAAGCAAGTATGTTATATAATTAATAAACATAATTATTAATTATGGTTAAAAAAAATTTAATGGGTATGTGTAATCAACGAGTATTGATAAAAGGGTTTGAGACGGGTATGAGTATTATAATATATTTTTTTAATGAAACATGTACGAATATGAGTAGTTTATATTTAAATAGATACGAATACATAAGAATTCAATGAGTGGATATCTGGTATAGGTGATGGAACAATCGAAAAAGTTACTAATTATGGCATTATAATTGAAATCCCATCTGACATTCTTTTGCCTCAAGGTGATGATCCCATTGCAACTATGGTTAATCCAATATATTCCAATTTTGAGCTGATCATGAATGAACCCAACTATATAAAAACAAGGGCTATCTTGGCACCTACACTGGAATCTGTTGACGCCATCAATGATTATATGGTATCTCTGAATTATAAGGATTCAAAAAAGTATTTGAGCTGTGACTCTGCCTGCAAATCGAATACAAATATTGATATTTTAGTGGATGTTCACACTCCAAAATTCCTTAATTCTATCAAGTGTTCAGGTTTGCCAAATCATGAACTAATCCTTAAAGTTGGAACAATGGTCATGCTCTTGAGAAACATAGATCATGCTAGAGGTCTTTGCAATGGTACCTGTTTGATCATCACCAGACTTGGACGGAAGGTGCTTCAAGCAAGGGTTTTGACAAGTAACAATTCCGAACATTATGTTCTAATACCGCGTTTGACACTCACACCTTCAGATGTTCGTATTCCATTTAAGTTAAAATTTACACCTACACCTTAAGTTATCATTCAAAATTATGAATTGAATAATCTGCTATTATCAACGTTTATAATATTAGCAGGTAATTCTCCTAAAATATCTACCATGAAGATTGAATAATATTTTACAGTTTATTATCTATAATGTAATTAATTTGTCACGTGCAACGCACGGGTTCAAAAACTAATTCCGATAAAAAAGGATTTTAAAAATGTCACCCAAAGAAATTCTTTTGAAAAAGATTTTTTTTTTCAGTTCAATATAGGTTCGCTATTGATCTAAGCTAAGGTTTGAAATATCATTTTATTTATTCAGGTTAGAACTGTTAAGTTTAAGGAGCTACTCGACGAACTTGAGTTCGAACTTGCTCGTTTTATTAACGGCTCGAGCCGCCTTGATTATTTTAATAATAATTATAATTAACAATAATATTAATTGATAAAAATTATTTAATTTTAACTTTATATAATAAATTAATAATTTAATAATTATTTAATTTAATAACAAATATGAAATATATTAATTAAAAATCAACTCGATAAAACTCGATAAGCTTGACTAATTTTACTTAATGAACTCAATTAAGCTTGAGCTCGACTCGGCTCGAAAATCACTCGAGCGAGCTCAAGCTCGTTCTTAGGCTCGTTTTCTTATTGAATCAAGCTTGGCTTGATAACTACTTGAGACAAACTCGCTTATTCAATACTTGAGCTCGCTTGTTTCTAAGAACAACTTTATTTAGGGTTGATTAATTTAAAATTATTTGTTGAAAGCATTAAATGTTAGGACTTTGAGCCTTGAACTAATATTTTTAAATTAATTAGTCCTGAGTCAATAAAAAAGGCTAATTATACTGTGCTCCTGAGTGCACACTAAGATAGGGTACACCCACTTAAAAAACGTACACAAATATAAACAAAAACATATACAATTATGAACAAAAATGCATAAAATTTCATTGTTAGCTTTTTTAATGAAAATTTGTGTAAAAAAATATACAATTATTAAAAAACATGTACTCCACATTATTGAATAAAAAGTTATACACATATGGATGTTAGTTTTTTTAATGAAAAACTTAGTGTGAAAAAAGTATACAATTATTAATAAATACGTATACAAAATAGAATAACATGTATACGAAATCGAATAAAAAGTTATATATATGGGTGCATCCTTGCACAGGATGCACCTAATATCAACTCATAAAAAAATACTCCCAAATATATATTTTAAGCTTTAAATAGATGGTTAGTACAAAATTTAGGTGCTGGACAAAAAAATTCATTTAAAAATATGTCACTTTTAACTTTTTTACACTTTTCATAATTTTTCATTATATAAATAATAAGTAGTTGCGTGCAACGTCATACTCATATTAGGATTGCAAGAGACGTATCATGAAATTATACATGAAGTTGCAAGTATATTTCAGGTTTAGTCACAACAGGCGTCACATATTTAGGATAATTATGTTCAAAATTTTCAAACATCTCTAATTATAGTCTTGTTAAAGTTTATTGTTAGAACTTAGAATATTTTAGGGTAAAATTGCTTCAACTTATAAATAAGAAAGTTTTACACATACACCTTCGGATAACTCAATTAATTATGTGCAATTTTGCCATTAAAGTTTAATATTTATTTTTAGAATTTAGTAAAAGGACAGCTATTCGCACTCTAAAATCTACTAAAAGAAGTCTAATTGCTAAATACAATCCACTAAAATACAATAAACAAGCATCAATTACTAAACATACACATACATGACCATTTTATCCTTTTAATTAAAATTAAACATATAATAAAATTTTTATAAATAAACCCTTTAAATAAAATATGTATTAATCAAAAGAAATTAAAAGGTTAAAATAATAATTGTAATTAAAAATAAAATTGAAAAAATGTGAATTTGAGAAAAAAAATTTAAAAATATTTAAAGAAATAAAATTAACAGATTTAAAAATTAGATATGAACATGATTGAGAAAATCCAAGCTATTACCTCTAAAGTTTTTATTTCTCTTTTAAAATATAATTTTCTTCTTCCTCTCGAATGTCATTCATCCAACACAAAAATTCAACCGCACAAACTTATCAAAATTATTTTGTAATTTCTCAAATGTAAGAATTAATTTACTAAATTTGTAATTTTTTTTAATTAACTTTTTTATTTAAGCAACTTACATATTTTTTTCTTTATATGTATATAAAAGAGATTTTAATTGTTGTCATAAGAGTTAAGACAAAATCATAAATCCCAACATCGGATGGTGATGAGGCGTACGTAAATTAAGTGTGTACCTTCAACAGGATCAAGAGCGGCATTTTGAGCTCCGGCGGAGAACAAGAGTTGGCCGACGGTGAAAACGAAGAGCATCCGCCGCTCCGCCGCCGTACGGATCATATTTGTGAAGAAAAACCTAAGCAATGGACATTATCCACTTGATTTTTTGGTGCGGAAGATAGAAGATGCATATATATGAATGATAAAGAATGCGATCATAGCTAGCATGGAAATTCTAATGTGATGTATTTAATCTTGTAATTCAATGTCTTACTTTAATCTTTCGATTTACATAGTTATTTTAATTACTCCTTCCGTCCCGCTGCTGCGGACATTTCATTTTTAAATATAGTCCTTCCGTCTTCTTGGTATCATTTTGTCATTTTATTTCGTCCAATTATAAAGAATCTATTTTATTTTTTGGTTGATGTGATTCATAAAAAATAATTATTATACCCCAATGCACATGGTGCCCACATTCAATACTAATATAACTATCAATTACATATTAAAATATTATATTCTTCAACTTACTACACATTGCAAAAAGTAAACAAATAAGAGTAGATATTAAGAGAGCGGAGGAGTAATATTTTAATATGTAGTGAATTGATGGATATAATATTCTAATGTAAAATGGATAACTGTATAGTGTTATGTGTGCGCCCCATTTAGAAATATGAATTTTCTGTGAGTCTCATCTACTGAAAAGAAAAATGCACACTTGTATTGAGACGGACTAAAAGGGTGAAACTTATACATTGCAGTTGAACAAAGAGTGTAATTTTTAGACTTTAATTATAATTTTACTCTTATACTTTATAGTCTATTTTATTCACGTAGTGTACGGTTTATTTTTGAATTTAGTATAAAATTTAAAGTATAATAATTTTTTATTTATAATAAAAATATATTTTTTTAAAAGTATGTTAGATTGGCAATCGCTCTTTAGCACCTTCCAAAGAATTTATTGGACAATTGATTAACACATTAATCAGACCGTATGAAAATACCTACTTCCAAATTGAAAATTATTGTTGAATGAAACGACTTTATAAAGCCAATGACGACATCAAGAAAAGAAAAAAAAAAAGATAGGGGCGTTGGAAAAGAACTGCAGTGGTTCCTCCTTTCCCACGTGGGGTGGAGAAGGGAGAATTTTAAAGTAGAGTGAATGCGAATACACACGTTTGGAATAAGTAATTACTAAAATATGTTAAAGCTTATACTCCACTCGAATACACACGTTTGGAATAAGTAATTACTAAAATATGTTAAAGCTTATACTCCTTCCCCTGAGAGCGACTAGGTACAATCGGAGTGTATCAATTGAATTGATACACCCTGGTTCCACCCTTCTTAATTAATTCATACTTCTTCATTAATGTTGTTTTTTTATTTTATTTTTAAATTTATTTTATTTAAATGACTATTATACCCTAAACCCTAGGGATAAATTATACCCTAAACCACAAGGGTAAAATTACAATTATACTCTAAACCCTAGGGATAAATTATACCCTAAACCACAATGGTAAAATTACAATTATACCCTAAATCATAAGCCCTAGGGAATAAATTATAATTATATCCTAAACTCTAGGGATAAATTATACCCTAAACCATAAGGGTAAAATTGCAATAATCCCTAAAATTAAATAATAATAACAAAAAAAATAGTAACAACAATAGTTTAAAAAAAAGAAAAGAAAACACACACTAAAGATGAAGGGAGGAGGTTGTACCAGGGTATTTTGAGGTTGTATACAAGTTATTGTCCTCCTTCCCCATACAGTAAGTATACGGTTATTAAAGATATAGAGTTCTAGAAAAAAAATATTTAGTGGTAATTTGGTATTTTTATAATAAAATAAATTATAAAGTAAGTTATGTGAGTTGTAAAAGAGTGACAATTTAAAACAATGTATTATTGGGTTGTTAATTTGTGTGTATTCTTTATTTGAGGATATGAACTTATTTATGAAACAGATAAATAGAATAACTGTAAATTTGTTTATGAGACGAAGGGAGCCGTGCAGTGCACTAAATCCTTTTCAAATGTTTTTTTTTTTAGATTTGGTCGCGAATTTGAAAATTATAAGATATGTTTTTAAAGGTTTTGGTATGGTGAATTTGATTTTATATCAAATTTATGTATAAGAGGTGGATGACCATATGTGTAAAAGAGTAATAATTAATATAATAGAAAATATAAGAGATAAAGAGAGAGAGTATTATTGAAGAAAGATACTGTATGATACATAGGTGGGTGACTTAAGAATTAAGAGAGACTCTGAATCCGATTTTCACATGCATCATATTTTTACAAAATAATAGTTTAAATATTAGTCTTTACTCTATAGAGAGATTAAGTAATACTCTATTAAAAGAAAAATATTATTCAATCATCATATTTTTACAAAATAATATTTTAAAAATTAGCATTTACTCTATAAAGAGATTAAGTAATACTCTATTAAAAGAAAAATCTATAAAAAAAATATATAAAAAATCATAATATATTCAAAATTTGAAGAGTAATATTTTTTATTTAACAAAGTAATAATTTATTTTTCTGAAGAGTAATTTTTCGTATACTAAGAATAATCGGTAAACTTATGTGCAAGAATTTGAGGAGTAATATTTTTATTTATAAAATTAATACTATTTTTTTAAAAAGTAATCAATAAATCATAATGGATGTGTTAACCCAATTCACACCGTGTTTGCCGAGAACTAATAGAGTTTGTAAATACATACAGTGATGTGATTTTGAAAATAAAAACCCAGGTTTTGAAATCCAAAACAACAATTATCTACGCAATTTTTTAGATATAAAAAACACTTACTTTGTCTTTTCAATATTGATTTTCTAATTCATTGTTATTTAAGTGTACGAACCGAGTTGAGAATGACTGCAATTGTTTGCAAGTTTATGTTATATTATTTATTTATTTACTAGAATTTATACCGTGCGTTGCACGGAAATAGAATTAAAAATTTTTAATCATATATAGTAAATATTATATTGTGTAATAATTAATATTATTATGTAGATATCATACACATATATACTCCATTCGTCCTGTATTAAAATTTATGTTTTCATTTTTTATTTGTCTCAAATTAAGGTTTACATTTTCCTCTTTGTCAGGTGAGACCCACACAAAACAATTAATTATTCCACATAGGACT
Organism: Pogostemon cablin; assembly: GCA_023678885.1. Taxonomy (NCBI): domain Eukaryota; kingdom Viridiplantae; phylum Streptophyta; class Magnoliopsida; order Lamiales; family Lamiaceae; genus Pogostemon; species Pogostemon cablin. The sequence goes on from CM042971.1 coordinate 22,222,850, forward strand.
CTCACACAACACTAATACAACCACTCACTTTTCCATTGGGCGTCCGCCTCGATGATGTTTATTTCCAGTTTTAAAACCTCGGGTTTGTAATTTAAAATCCACACATAGGTTTTAAAAATCAGCCCTATACCTATAAACATTTTCTCTTCTTAATTAATAAACATTTTCTCTTTATCTCTTCTTTCTCATTTTTTTATTACATAAAATTAATACAAAAACCACATATATATATATACATATATATATACCTAAATACATTTTTCCTCCTCAATTAATATACGTTTTCTCTTTATCTCTCCTCTATCATCTTTTTTCTTTACATACATTAATTCATTCTTACACATCGATTTTATATAAAGTTAAAATTTACCCTATAAAAAATCCAAATCAAATATAACTCATTATTCATGATTTTCAAAATCCACAAAACCTCAAAACAAGCATCACTTTGGACCGGCTTCCCTTTTTATACACATGAGATCCACACATCCCACTAATACAATTAGTATATTTGGGGCACACACACTCATTAATACAATTATCCACTACAAACATCACTTCTTTTTTATTTACTTATATTTTGTTTTTAAAGTTAAATCTTTATTTTTATATATAATGTATTTTTAATGAATACATATATTTAAGATCGATAATTTCACACTCATTCTCTATTGAAAATATATTACCATGGAATAAGAAAAACCGAATACAATTTATTATGTAATAAATGAGGAAATAATTATTACCATGTAAAAACAAAATAAATTAGGAAAATAAATGAATTGAGAGGGGGAGAAATTGAGAAGAGATAATATATTTTGAAGAGATATTGACTATGGATTGAGAGGATGAGAAATTGAGAAGAGATAATATATTTTGAAGACATATTGACTATGAATTGAGAGGACGAGAAATTGAGAAGAGATAAGATATTTTGAAGAGATATTGACCAAAATTTTTGAGCAGGAAAAGAACTTCGACTCTATGTGCTTTTATATATACTAGCCTTTTGACCCGTGTGGTGCACGGGATTGTATTTAACAATATTTTTTTTAATTTAATACTAATTATTTAAAGATGAATAAAATTATAAGAATTATTTACCATGTTGTATAATGGTAAAGATTTGCTTATTTATTAAATTTGGAGATTGCATATTATAAATTAATTTATTTTTGTTTGAATAATGTTTATTTTAAATTTAAGATGTTGAGTTTTGGGAACAAAACTATTCAAATGTGTTGAACTCCTTATATTCGTCGAATTTATTTTTTATAAATTTAATAAAATTATTTAAATCCTGTATGTTTCTATACCATACATGTTTATAAATGTTAAATAATATATTAACAAAAGTATTAATATTTTTAACAATATAAGCAAACCAACAAAACAACTATCAATTGACATACATATGCAACGACAACAAATTATTTGAGGGTAAAGAGTGTAGTAAAACAAACAAATAAGGAAAGAGTGAAAATTTTGATGGGACGGAAGGAGTAACATATATATCGTTTTTAATGCATTATTCTTCGAAAATTAATTCAAGAATAATATTGTAACTGCACATATATCCTGCAACACCTCATCATTATGTATATGGTTTTATTTTTATTAATAAGATCATCAAGCTTGGATCTCAATACTACAAAAATCGACCATGTTTAAAAACAGATCTTTTTAAAGTTATTTAATATGATCTTTTTACCAACCTTCATAGCTAGTTCAACAACTTTGAGGTAAAATATAAAATCAGAAGAAAAATTATCAAAGATATATTTGCGTACAATTACTAAATAGATGTATCAAGATGGTGAAAATTGTGTTTGGGTATATTATTCAATGACATAAATGATAAGTCCACAACATTGTTAAAAGGAAAAAAAAGTACATGAACTGAAAATGGTATAAAAGTATCATCCACATTGCATAGTACTCAAAATGAGTACCCATATATGTCATGTTAGACTGTTCAAAAATTTTAATTTCTTCATAAAATAATATAGAAAAATGGGAACAACAATAATCACAAACTCTAAATAAAGTTCCATTAGTAAAATTATTGCCTATTGCCATATATACAACAGTAAAAGTATTACATAAAGTACATTGCTTGTGTAGCATCAAGAAATATCTACCAGAAATATCGTATGCAAAAATATATTATGTATTATGTTTTCCATTATCACTGTACAAACACGAAACTTCACAATCATCGATTTTGCATAAATGAAATCACTATTCACCAAAACCCCATAAACAAATACTAAAAATTAAGAGAGAAAATACTGAGGAAAATAATCCCAAGAAAAATTGATATCAGTCTTGAAAGTGTCACCTTCGTAGGCTATACTAATAGGACCAAGTATGATACCAAGCAAGTGACTAAGTATTAAGTACCCAGCATTGGTCAATAAGTAATAGAATCAAAGACAGAAACATACAGTTGTCAAGAGCATAATAAAATTGTACAAATATAAATGAACAGAAAATTAAATATCATACACATAAACAAATAAAATTATAATGTCTACTCACTTATGAGATCATTTATAGCTTTCAAGTAGTTAACATGTACAGTATGCAAACACTCGTGGGATGGGAGGAATGGGAAAGGGAATTCGAATAAAAATTGGATGGAATCAAAGTGATTCCTCCCAAAAATGGGAAGAATGGATGATTCCCAATAAATTGGGAATCAAAATACTATTCATGGAATGATAGTGTCACGCTTCAATTTTTAACAAATAGAAAGGGAGATTTATTCGCAATTCTTTGATAATATTAACCTTCAATGTGGGCGTGAATAATTTAATAATATAATTAAATAATATAAATCATTAAAAATTATATAAAAAGATTTTGACGCAGCGCATTAATAAAAAGGGCTTTCACGCAATGCATCCACCCCGGTACGCCGTCGCACCTTCAACCTGAAAAGGGTTTGGAGTGGAAGGGGTGAGTGAACCACAGCTCAGTGGAAAATAATATTCATCAAGTATTAAATGCATACACGCAAGAGATGAGATACTCACAACTTGAACATCTCATGAAAATATATAACTTTTCGGAATCCCTTATCGATTTCACTTGACATTAAATTTGGTAAGACATCGCGACTCATTACCCGTGAACATATCACAATCAATCCATGCATATTCATATAACGTAACTAACGAGCAGTATAAATAAATGATAAATAAATTCCCCTCCTTACATGTATTCCTTTAAAAATTAGAAATTGAAACTTCTCTCTCTTTCCATTACTACGTGAATCACCTCTTCATCCATTGATAAAAGTTATTGTAAGCTTAATAAGATAGGATAGTTATATATATATATATATATATATATATATATATATATATATATATATATAAAATCTAAACTTGGAGGCCAATTTAGATATGCTACATACGTCACTCTTAACCCATCCTTATTAAAAATATTTAATCCTTATCAAAAAACTAACCACTTGCATACACATGTGTTACTATTAATATTATATTATTATTATATAAATATATTATATTTATAAAAGATATAATTTACTAAAATAATTAATATAATTTTATTTAAAAGTCGAGTTTACGAAAATATAGATTATGAAATACTGGGGTATTACAGATAGTAGAGTGTTTAGTGTGAAATTTTGCATATTTTAGGGTGTTCGATTTAGCATCATTTTGTGATATTTATATCCGTATTTGAGAATCTTGTGGTTGAATTGTATATATTTGTGTTACAGATGCATGTGAGGTGTTATTTCGTGTTTTTAGGTGGAAAATGAGGTAAAAAGAGCAGAAATGAAAGTCGCGAGCGAAGTTGGGAGAAGGGCAGCAATCGGCACGACTCATGCCGGTCAGGAAGAGAACTCGTGCCGTCCAAAAGCAGCACTCGTGTCGGCCATGATGTGCACTACCGCCCAACACATCCCGAAAGAGCATGACTCATGCCTCACTTTACATGACTTGTTCCACACTCAAATGGATGAAATTTTTAGGAGTCCTTTATATGGTTGCAAAGCCAAGGAAGAGACAATCGCGTGAGAACAAAAATCACCTCAATCGAAGACCGGATGAAGAAGTTATGAGCAAATCCGTGAGGTCGCGCAGGCAGCCGACGGGTGGCACGACCCATGCCACATTTGGCATGACTCGTGCCATGTGTCCAGCCAGCGCCCATGTGCCCATGTCGCCCAGCTGCCGAAGGATGCTGCAAGCTTCTGCTCAGCACGAGTCGTGCCACACATGGCACGACTCATGTCACTGTCCAGCGAGGCCCAATCGTTATTTTTCGTAGTTTTCTTGGCCCGTTTGTGTTTTGACATGAAAAAGCCCACTTTTGAGTCAAAATTCTAGAATTATCAGTCCTCAACTATAAATGGAGCCCTTGGGGTGTTCCAAACCCTAACTCTCCATAACTCTCCACAACTTTTTATTACTTTTCCATTCCATACCCTACCACAATACCGTCACCATCCCATCCACCCATTCTGGAGAGTTCATCAGTTTGCTTACTTGAGAAGGAGAACAAGAAGGTTCAGAACCACGGAAGAAAGAACGGAGAATCATGCCACAACTAGGGTTTTTCTTATTCTTTCCTTCTTACTTTTGAAGTATAGACTTATGGGATTGTTTTTATACCTAACCATGGGTATAGCTTGTAACACCATGGGCTAGTACTACTTGGATAGTGCTAGGTTTTGAAGGTTGAATTGGTTTGAATTGATGATCTAAACTAGGTTGGATTTCTGCAGTATACTTATTCCTTTATTAATGCTTTAAATTTGAGACTTATATTTTTTTCTTATATGATCTGTTCTTATTCATGAAGATGCCAATTACCTTTACATATTTATGATTATTGCTTGTGTCATAAAGTGATTATATTTATCTGTCTGTTTATGGGTAAAGGGGACTTAACCATACAACCTATATTCATTAGAATAATTAATGTTGGACACTTTATATATCTATTAATTACCATTCTAGAGGATTTTGTTTCTTAGATTGTTAAGTGAGAATTGAAGTTTATTTCTTAAGTACCTAGAAGGGAGTATGGATTATTCTTCTGCATCTGAGGGTTTGAACCAGATTTATGTGTTAAGTTTACTTCACCAAAGGGATTTAACATAATTAAGTGATTGCTTTCATAAAATCTGCAGGAATTCTAACCGATTGTCTAGTGATTTGATTTGACCAATTTAACTGGATTTCCTAGTGCTATCTATCTTCTCTCTTGAACACTTCCATATTTAGTTTATCTGCTATTTTGTATTTTTAGTAATTAGTTTCTGCATCTTTAGATTAATTAATTCTCTTAAAATACCTAAATTTGTCTTAAATTAGAATAGTCATAATTAGATTAAATAGTAAACTTAGAATTATCCTTTGGGTTTGATAATAGACTTGGTCACACGCTTATCTGCAACAGATTCCCTACACTTGGGGAAACGCAAAAAGGTGAACAAGCAAATGGCGTCATTGCCGGGGATAATTTCCTAGGCTTTACTCTTAAATTCTTTTGGTTATGTTTGTTTTTGGATTTTAAATCAAGGTTTTGATTTTCCAAAACCCACATCCAAATTTTAAAAATCTCCCATATATATACCTACTACATTCTCTCTCTTCAATTAATACACTTTCTCTCTTTATCTATCCTCTCTCATTTAACTTTTTAAATAAATTAATACATTGATTTGACATAAAGTTAAAACCTAACCTACTTAAAACCCAAAATAAACATACAACACATTATTCATGGTTTTCAAATCCCACATAATCCCAAATTAAACATCACCTTTGTGATTTATTTTAATTTAGGATGTTAAATTTTTAATTGCTTTTATTTTTATTTTATTTAGATCCAAACTATTCTAATCAGCTGTGTGAGCACAGGTAAAAATAGCTAAGATGGATGACAATCAGCAGGCCCCAACTCCTATACGGGTAGGGGTGTCAATTTTGACCCAGTCCTCCCCGCACGTTTTGGGACGGCCCAGACCCGGCCCGTAGGAGAAACGGAGTGGCCCGGCATGGACCCGTACACATACGCGGCGGGTCCGGGTATTAACTTAAACTCGCCCCGCCCCGGACCCGGCCCGTATATAATATATAAAAATTATTTTATATTTTATACATATAAATTATTTATAACTATATGTTATATGTATCTAATTTATTAAATTATAATTATATTTAATATTCTTATGGTTTATTTATTTAAATATATGAATATTTTTTGTATGTAAGTACATATTAAATTAATATTTATAAATAAATATATGAATATTTTTTGTATGTGAGTACATGAAAATTTAAATTTATGTGATTGATGATTAAATAAAAAAAATAAAATAAAAAAAGGACGGGGCAGGACGGACCCGTCTCGTATGGGTCTGGGCACGGGTCCTATGATATAGGACCCGTACGGATTTGGGGTGGGTCCGGGGCAGGCCTTTCAGAAATGGGCCGGGTCCGGGTAGTTAACTACCCGCCCCAGACCCGGCCCTTTGACACCTCTATATACGGGACCAGTATAAGCTGAAGCATACCATGAACGCTGGATTAAATGGACCCGCAATCATTGCGGAGAGTTTTGAGTTGTCGTTTGGACTAATCCAAATTGTACAGGCACAACAGTTTAGTGGTAATCCTTTGGAGAATCCTAGTGAGCATCTGCAGTTATTTGATGAGTATGCGAGGACGCAGAAGTATAAGAATATTTTGGAGGATGCTATCAGAATGCAACTTTTTCCATTCTCACTAACGGGGAAAGCCAAAGAGTGGTACAACAACCTTCCTGCAGGATGTTGTACTACATGGGAGCAGTTGGCAGATAAGTTCTTGAATAAGTGCTTCCCTCCCTCCAAGAGTTTTAAGGTGAAGCAAAAGATTACACAATTTAAACAAGGAGGCTTGGAGAGTTTCTATGAGAAGTGTGAAAGGTTCAAGGAGCTGCTGCGTTGTGGTCCACAGCATGGATTTACAAAAGACACCTACTTAGACTTCTTCTATCAAGGCCTAAAGGGTGATTCAAGAGTGTTGGTGGACGCGACAGCTAGTGGATCGATCTTCAAAAAGCCAGCAGATAAAGCAGAAGAGATCTTTGAGGAGATGGCAGCTAACACATATGATTCGCCTATGGAGAGATCAGAAGGAGTCGCTTTTGATAAAGTGGCAAAAGTAGAAGTTCAGGTCAACAGCAGTGAGCTGTCGGAACTAAAAAGTTAACTCAGTGAGCTGCATAAGAAGATGGATCGCATCACACTAGGAAATAGATAAGAGGATGCAGTATGGATCAAGATGAAGATCAGATGGAGGATGCAAATTATATTATGGGTCAGAGCTTGCAAGGGGATTACAAAAATATACAGAATTTCAGACCTAATAATCAGCAATAGGGAAGGAATGACCATGGAAATTCCAACTTCAACAATCAGAGAAGAAATGAGAATTTGTCCTATGGAAACCCGAGTAATGCAGTAGCACCTCCTTCAGGAATTAATCCATCCCATAAGCCAATTGAAGGAAAAGCACCCATGGATGATGAGATGATAATTTTAATGAAGCAGCAATGGGACTTTATGAAGCAGCAAGGGGACCAGATAAAGCAGCAAGGGGAATAGTTGAACTTGATGGTCAAGCTGATGATGACTACCAATGAGCAATCAGAAATCAGGCAGAAAGATAATGAGAAAAAATATAAAGAGACTGATATTGCTCTTGGACAATTACATGCTGCAGTTGGGAGATTAGAGCAACAAGATAAGTTTTCATCTCAAATGGTAACGAACCTAAAAGAACAAGTTATGGCTGTCACCCTGAGGAGTGGAAAGCAGTACAAGGGTCCAACAATGCCATCTGATCAAACTGAAGTCGAAACGGAGAATCACGCCACATCTAGGGTTTTTCTTATTCTTTCTTTCTTTATTTTTAATTATAGACCTATGGGTTTGCCTTCATATCTAACCATGGGTATTTCTTGTAACACCATGGGCTAGTACTTCTTGGATAGTGCTAGGTTTTGAAGGTTGAATTGGTTTGAATTGATAATCTAGAATAGGTTGGATACCTGCATTATTCTTATTCCATTATTAATGCTTTGAATTTAGACTTATATTTTTATCTTATATGGTCTGCCCTCATTCATAATATGTCATTGTCTTTTGCATATTTATGCTTGTTGCTTGTGCCATAAAGTGATTATATTTGTCTATCTATTATGAGTAAAGGGGACTTAACCATATAACCTTTATTCATTAGAATATTAATATTGGACACTTAATATCTATTAATTACCATTCTAGAGGATTTGGTTTCTTAGATTGTTAAGTGAGAATTGAAGTTTATTTCTTAAGTACCTAGAAGGGAGTATGAATTATTCTTATGCATCTGAGAGTTTGAACCAGATTTATGTGTTAAGTTTACTTCACCAAAGAGATTTAATATAATTACGTGATGCTTTCATAAAATCTGCAGGGATTTTAACCGATTGTTTAGTGATTTGATTTGATCAATTTAACTAGATTATCTAGAGCTATCTATCTTCTCTCTTGAACACTTTCATATTTAGTTTAGTTGCTATTTTGTTATTTTTACTAATTATTTTCTGCATATTTAGTTAATTAAATTTTCCTAAAATACCCAGATTTGTCTTAAATTAGAATAGTCATAATTAGATTAAATAGTAAACTTAGAATTATCCTTTGGGTTCGATAATAGATTTGGTCACACGCTTATCAGCAACAGATTCACTACACTTGGGGACACGCAAAAAGGTGAACAAGCATAGAGTAACAAACATCAACTCTACTATCATTCCTATTCCTAACAGTCTACAACCTCCAACCAAACACCCCCTCACTCTTAGGTTAATTTGCAGTCTATTCAAACTATTTTCAGAACACATCACAACTATTTAAATTATAAGGTTGCCAAGTTCATGGAAAAGCAAATGCAGCTGCAACTTTGTTAGCTCCTATCAAGTTTACCCTCAATTAATTACTTCATCATTGATTTACTAAAAAAAATGCTTCAACATCCCACCAAAGTTTAATACAGGAATTTCATATTGGACATTTACAATGAACATTAAAACTGCACCCACTACTCCAAGAAGTGGAGCAGTGGACTTTGCATAATGAAATTAAATAAAATTCGAAGCTACAATTTAGTTAGTCTCCTACTGCACAAAATATAAATTACACATTGTTTTTATACACAGAATAAGATGGACCAAATCAAGCCAAATATACATGTGGCAAATATCTGTATACCTTATTTTCTATGGATACAATTCGGCACTCAACATTTTCTTTGGATCAAGATATCTGTGACTTTCTACGGGAAAATATCAATTTTGATCCTCTAGGATATGACAAATCCAACTTTAGTCCTCAAGTTTGGTAATTTCTCAAAAGTGGTCCTCCGATGCCCACTTTTGATCCTTTTGGTTCACTTTTGATTATTTTTGTCCACTTTTGGTCCTCTAGGATAGGCCAAATAAGGACTAAAAGTGGACAAAAATGACCAAAAGTTGACAAAAAGGACTAAAAGCGGACACTGAAGGACCTTTTTTGAAATTTTACCAAACCTTAGGACTAAAAGTGGATTTTGCATATCCTAGAGGATCAAAATTGATATTATCCCGACTTTCTTCCTTTATATCAATTAAGGCCAAATAGTTAAAGAAAATTCACAACAGATACTACCAAAATAACATGAAAGTAAAAAAAATAGCGATTAGGCCTAAATTCTTTTTAAAAAAAATAATGCCTTAACATGTAACATCAGTCACAAAAACCAAACAAATATCACCAATGTCATATGTGAATAAGTAACAAATATCTCATCTAATTCATGTTTATACACTTGAACAAATTCATAATATAATTCTCAATTCACACATTTTGTACCATATTTGTAACAATCAATCCCAACGCATTGGAAAAGGACACACAAATTTTTAGCTGCAAAGAATATTGAAAATTGAATATAAAAAATTAGCATTAGAGCCTAAAAGATATCAATATGCATTCTCAAAATTCAATAAAAAGTTTCTAGGTATTGGGTTTACAGGTGAAAAGCTAATATAAGGTACGAGATATTTGATAAATAAGAAATTTTACTAAAACACATTACAGAAACTCTTCCCACCAACCTAAGAAGTTATTTGCAAAGATGATATTCCTGAACTGTAGATAAATTATATTAGTGAGAAAAAAGCCCTCTCATTTACATTATTCAGATTGAACCCATTCTCATTAGGAGGTCAAACCAAGGACCTATGGAAGTAGGGGCTCGTCCCCAGTCTAACGACATTTGGACTTGGAGTCTTTAAGACCACATAAGTTCATTAGCAATAAGCTGATCAATCTTTAAAGTAGTATTCCCAGATTGAGAAATGCAAGATATGGAGTGCCTCAACGTATTCAAAAGTCTTGGAATTTCTTCTGGTGTTTTAGCTTGAGAATAGGTCTTTCAGAGCCTTGTGTACATGTTTGAGGAATCGGGTAGTCTCCAACACAGCAACCGTCATCCAGTTGGTTCGTACTACGATCATTGGAGGAATTATATCTAATCTCGAATTATAAAGAGGCCTTTATTTGAGGAATTAAGATATAACACAGCAAGAATATGTTCGGAAAGATAGGTAGTGATTTAAGTGTCTCACATACACAAAATATATTGCATGGTCTAGCATATTTTGGGACTTCTTACCGATCAATTATTAGCTCTAGTGTTTAAATTGAAATACTAATGTATGTATTATGTAAAAAAGAATACAGATACATGAATGATTGGTTTTTAAAATTATTTTAAAAAAATTGATTCAATTCATGAATGATAAATGATTAGTTATTACCGTCATTGTACTTCAATTAAATACATTGATAGTATTTACTTAATTTTAAATTGTAGACAAAACCCAGCTAAAACACTATAGCATAACTTTTGGTACATTATTTAAAATAAACAATAATCAATGAACATTAAAACAATAAGATTGAACCAAATAAACAATGTCAAGCTATCATTGCTTGTTACCAGAATATACAACTCAAAATTATTCAAAATGCCAAATTCCCAACATAATATAAATATAATATGTTTAATAATTTTAAAATTTGGAACATAGCAATAAACCATACCTTAAAGGAGTAGGCACTGCAACATCAATTCTCGATCAGTAAATTGTAGCACGCCCTTCAGCACTCATGCAATAAAATTTAACCTGTAAAAATGCCAAGCAATTAAAGGAAAAAAGTTACCCATGCGTTGCGAATTATCCATTACTTTACACATGCCTAAATAGAGATACATTATAAAGCATCATATCACATAAAAAGTATTACCCATCACTTTCAATAACCAATTCTACATGGTTCTATAGGAGAGTAAAAGTTAAATTATATAAAATTGAGAAACTGGTGCTCGTTCACCAATCTGAGCAAAATTAAGTGTTGGTTGTGAGTGTGGCTACTGGGAGAATAAATAATATACGCCAATATTACAGACGCCTCTGGCTATTGGCGTCCCCGTGCGACGATCCTTCACAAGGCAGTAGTCAGGATAAAACTCAACAACAACATAATTATCTCTTGTTAATCGATGAACAGATAAGAGATTTTTATAGCATTTGGCACACATAAAATATTAGAGAGCTGCAAACGATGTGGATGTAAATAGATTGAGGATCTACCAGTGTGAGTGAATAATATTAATATTTAATTTTCTTAACTAATTACGTGTTAATAATAAAAGATTTATTAAAATATTTATTTTGTCACCGCATGCGATACAAGTTCAATTATGTATGTCACGACCAATAATTTATACAAAAAAATATTTTATTAATTTTATAAGTGGAAAAATTTATAAATGCAAAATTAAGGCTATTTTTTTTGTTACTAGAAGAATTAAATTAAGTTTAGTTGAGTTCAAAATCACATTTTTAATATAGAAAATGATTAAACCATATGAAAGGAAATAGAATTTGATCAAAACATTGTAAAGTACGAGTAGCGGAAGACTTTCAGTGGTTTGTGTGCAGTGACAATTTTCAAGAGTTATTGTTCACAAGATTAACACTTATTTAAGCAAATTACGAAGTACTTCTTGTCATAATCCAATCCTTCCAACTCATCTCCCATCATGCCGGCTACACATCATCTTCTGTAGATAGAAATATAGAGGGGGTGAGCACACGAGAATGTACTCAGTGGGGGATTTCCTGTTAGATTTCATAATTGAAAATGACTACACCTCTTGAGAAATGAACCTCATGAATTTATAATAGTAAAGAAAATTAACTCATAGTCAAGTCGCCCGAGAGCGCTCATTATTTAATCCCTCAATGTTATGCGAATGCGTCCGTCTTTCCTTACTGGCAATAATGCTAACTATACGTACAGGTTATCGGCCCACTGGTCTTAGGTAACTTGTGCATGCATATCCATAAACATCAATCAATGTAATCAAGTTCAATATAGAAATCATAACAGTAAGCCCACCTTAGTGAAGACGAGTTATACAAGGGTAAGATTAAAGGTTGGACTTCAAACGAGCGTTGTCGTTGCTAATTTCTTCTTGCAATCTATATGGCTTCAAGAATTTAATTCTTAATTAGCATATAATTAAGTGTTTTTATTTATAAACTATTTTGATGATTTGGAAATTATTTCTTTAGAATAGAGCCTAAATTAGTGTTATAAAATAAACCTCAAAATACAATGAGTTTGTATAAAAGGTTCTTAATAGTGTTGCAGTTTGGAAAATTGGTTATAGCTATCGGACCGCTAATTTATTTCAAAAACTATTTTATATGCATATATTAGACATATAGGTGAACATTGTTCATGCTTAGCTCTTTCCCCTAATTCGTTCGTTTTAATGGTTAAACGAAAAGATGAAGTTTTTCTTGAGTTTCACTTAAGCATTCTGCCACAGTTTAGTAAAACATGCATAACTTTTATTTAGTTGAATAGTTTTCAAAGATATGTGATAGTTACATAATAGACATATAAACGAACAAGTTTCATGTTAAAAGTTTTGGCCAATTCATCCGTTTTAGTAGTGTAAAACGGGCATGAAGTTTCTGCAGTGTTTTAACACATTCTCTCCCCTATGATAGAATGTGTATAATTTTTAATGACCAAGAATTTTCTTAAAAAATTGATAAATAAGTTTTAAATATCATAATAAAATCATATCATTGAAAATTTTTAAAAATTTTTACATATTATACATAACATACATATATGTATATATATATATATATATATATATATAACTTTTTACTATTATGAAAAAGATACTATACATTCTTTAATTGGAGTAAGATATTTATAATATAAATTTTTTAATAATTCTTTATATATATATATATACTATTAATGTTATTATTATTATTTACCTATAATATATTGGAAATTTATTTTTATAAAACTACTCACTTATAGCGTATAAATTTATGAAAAATTCCACGTGATATATACTTATTTAACTTGTGATAGAGTATTAACTATTAATACAAGAAGGGTATATGATTGTGAAATAATTTTAATACAAAAGGTATGTTTATTTGTGAAATAATATCCATACAGTAGGGTACAGTAGGGTATATTTATTGAAAGACAGTGTTGATATAAAGGTTGTGAAATAATTTTAATACTTTTATTATATAATTTTTATTTGATATGTAAACATTTAAGGGCTATCTCTAAGTTGAGTCTAAAACCTATTAAGATTTTTAAATATCACATAACCCAAACAACAGACCACTAACTAAGGCAAGAAGACAACAAACCACTAAACTAAGGTAAGTTTAACACGATAATCAAAGTGGAACACCACGCAGCGTTATAAGAAAGGAAACATATTATATCCCATTTCACATTTAATGAAGAATGATATGCAGAAATTATCATTCTTATTCTTTCATGTGTAATGAAGAGTCATATGTAGAAAAAATATCATTCTCAGTCTTTCAAATGTAATAACAGAGAGTGAAACGTTCAATAATAGAGAATGAAAAGTTCAATAATGTATTTCTACTCCAAGAGTATGCATCTCTACAGCATTCAACTATTGAAGTGTAAATGGGGTAAAAGAAGTTACCTTGTAGCTAGTTTAGGAGAAAGATCCAAAGTTTTAGGTAATATCACGACCACCTTCCTATCAACAGACGGCCCGGCCCTTATAGAATAATGTAGTGTACTAGTTGTGAGATTGTGAAAGAAACTCAAGTAAGTTTTAAGATTAAAATAGGATGTCATAATCTTACCTCGTAGATCTCGCTAAAGTCACGGTAAGTTTTTTCTATTGTGATATCGTAGCTCTCATTCTGGAATAAAGGATTTAATCCTGAATTAAGTTTTCATTCTGTGTATGGGGAGAACAAGATTTCTTTCTTTTATGGGAGGACAGGATTTGCTACTGTGGTTAGAGAGTTTTTCTAAAATTTTGGGCGGAAGAGAGTAGAAGAGTGTTTAGGAGTTCTCTGGTCAATAGGAATAGGTTTACTATATGAAGAAGACATGAGGAAAAGTTTTTCTTCTATGGTGAAGAAGGCTAGAGGAAACATGTTTATTTTGATATAGGAGAGAAAGAAGGGCGGTGGATGTTGAACTGAGGAGTCGTGTCTCTTGGGTTTTGTCTTATTAGACGCTGAGAATATTAATGATTGTATAGATATACAACTTTTTATTATGGGGTACGAGACGTGATCTCTCATTCCAGAGATTTGAAATGATTACTTTGGAGTATGAGCATAAGTATCTCTCCTTGCAGAGAATATTAAAGATTTATCCATAAGATATATATCCCTCTTCCTGGGTGGGTTGTCTTATTAGTTTTAGAATTTCTTTATTTGTCGTTTTAGTCCTTCTTATTATTAGCGTGTACATTATTTCTAAGTTGTTTATGAGGCACACATATCATTTATTATTATTAATATTATTATTATTATTATTATTATTGTTATGTAGATATAGATATAAATAAATAATATATATATATATATATATATATATATATACTATATATATAAATCATGACTATTACATCCTCCCACACTAAAATTAATTTCGTCCTCGAAATTTACTATATATCAAGGATTGATTTGTGCGAAGGATTTAAGATTTATGCGTCTCGCACTACGTACCACTTTAGCTAAGTTATTTATCATAGCATCGATACATAATAAATCAGACGTACCTTCTAGGTTACTGAAGATATTTGGCCTAAATTTGATCTTCACATTCCTAAGTAACTTCTTCACTACCATGTTTGTTCCACAATACTTTGACCAACACGATAGTCTTGTTTCTCAACTTTTCTTCCTTACGATCAAGGATGGCAATTGGTCCTTCTTAATATGTCAAGTCATTGTTTAGTGTGACATCTTGATAATTGACCACATGGCTCAAATCGTATATGTAAGGCCGTAACATTGACACATGGAAGACATTGTGAATTCCTGACAAATTAAGTGGTAAAGCTAATTTGTAGGTTGCTTTCATAATAATCTCCAAGATTTCGTATGGCCCAATAAACCTTGGCTTAAGCTTTCCTCTTTTTCCAAAACGCATAATACCTTTAACTGGTGTTACCTTTAGGAACACCTTGTCTCCCGGCTGATACCTTTGATCTTTACATTTTTTGTCAGCATAGGCCTTTTGTCGGTCTTGAGCTATTTTGATTCTTTCTCTAATTTGGCTTATGCTCTTCACCCTTTTATCTACAATCTCGGGCCCCAATAAATTTTTTCTCCAACCTCATCTCAATAGAGTGGAGACCTATATTTTCTTCCATAAAGAGCTTCATATGGAGCCATGCAAATTGTCGCTTGGTAACTGTTATTGTAGGCAAACTCTATTAGGGGTATATAATCTTCTCAACTTCCTCCAAAATCCAATATACATGCCCTTAATATATCTTCAATTGTTTTGTTGGTTCTCTCTGTTTACCCATCAGTTTGAGGGTGGTATGCAGTGCTGAACTTCAATTACGTCCCCATTGCATCTTGTAGCTTGTGCCAGAAGTTAGAAGTAAAACGAGTATCCCTGTCGGATACTATTGAAACTGGTGTACCATGTAATCGAACTATCTCCCCGAGATAAATCTGAGCCAATTTATCCATGCTGTAATTCATTTTTATGGATATAAAGTGAGCTATCTTTGTCAATCTATCGATAATTACCCAAATTGCGTGATTTCCATGTAGGC
Source organism: Pogostemon cablin (assembly GCA_023678885.1). Lineage (NCBI taxonomy): Eukaryota > Viridiplantae > Streptophyta > Magnoliopsida > Lamiales > Lamiaceae > Pogostemon > Pogostemon cablin. The sequence goes on from CM042971.1 coordinate 22,239,085, forward strand.
TTCGGGGTAACCCATCAATAAAATCCATTGTGACATGTTTCTACTTCCATTCTGGTATTTCCAAAGACTCTAAAAGTCCTGAGCGTCTTCGATGTTCTGTTTTAATTTGCTGGCATGTTAAACATCTTCGAATAAAATCTACGATGCAACCCTTCATGTTTCTCCACCAGAATAGTTTCTCCAAGTCTTGATACATTTTGGTTCTTCTAGGATGAATCGTGTATGGAGTACAATGTGCCTCTGTCAAGATTTCATTTCTTAACTCCTTATTCTTGGGCACACATATCATTCCTTGAAACATCAAGGCGCCAGTATGATCCTCTGAGAATCCCTTTGTGTCTTCACATTTTGCCAATGACCGCATCTTGTTCAGGAACTCATCTTCCTTCTGAGCATTAATGATCTGTTCTTTTAGTGTCGAGAGTATTGTCAATGCGACTAGCATAGCACACACATCTTGTGTCAATGTTGCTATGTCAACCTTTAATCTTGCAAGTTCATTATTCAACTCCTCTTGATCAGTGATCTTGTAAGAATCTCTTCCCCTTTCTGCTGAGTGCATCAGCTACCACATTTGCCTTTCCTGGATGGTAGTTGATAGTGCAATCGTAATCTTTCACAAGTTCTAACCATCTCCTTTGCCTCATATTGAGTTCCTTTTGTTCAAAGAAGTATTTAAACTTTTGTGGTCGGTGTAGATCTCACATTTCCCTCCATAGAGATAGTGCCTCCAAATCTTCAGGGCGTGAACCACTGCAGCCAGTTCTAAGTCATGATTGAGATAATTTTTTTCATGGGCCTTTAATTTCTGTGAGGCGTAAGCAATCACCTTACCGTGTTGCATTAGCACACATCCCAATCCAAGCTTTGATGCATCTGTATAGACCACGAATCCCTCCAAGCCGCTAGGAATTGCTAACACGGGGGCTGTGATTAACCTTTGCTTTAATTCTTGAAAGCTTTCTTCGCATTTATCTGACCACTGGAATTTGACCTCTTTCTTTGTGAGCCACGTTAGTGGACTAGCTATCTTTGAATCCTTCAATGAACCTCCTATAATAGCCAGCTAATCCCAAAAAACTTCTCACTTTATGTACATTCTTTGGTGTCTCCCATTCTCTTACGGCTTGCACTTTACTTGGGTCTACTTCCAAACCTCGTGCAGAAATGATGTGTACAAGAAACACAACCTGATTTAGCCAAAACTCGAATTTATTGAATTTGGCATAGAGTTTCTCTCTTTGAAGTGTCTCTATTACTATCCTCAAATGTTCTGCATGTTGTTCTTCATTCGGAGAGTAGATCAAAATGTCATCTATGAATACAATTACAAACTGATCCAGGTATGGATGAAACACTCGGTTTATCAAATCCATGAATATCGCAAGAGCATTGCTGAGTCCAAAAGGTAACACAACAAACTCGTAATGATCATAATGAGTTTTGAAAGCTGTTTTAGGGATATCTATTTCCTTAATCTTCAACTGGTGATACCCAGATCGAAGATCTATTTTTGAGAAAATGCTGGCCCCACTCAATTGATCAAAGAGTTCCTCAATCCGTGGCAATGAATATTTGTTCTTGATTGTCAGCTTGTTTAGTTCTCTGTAAACTATGCACATCTGCATGGTTACATCCTTCTTTTTTACAAATAGGACTGGAGCTCCCCAAGAGGACACACTTGGTTTTATGAAGCCCAAGTCGAGTAACACTTACAATTGCACCTTCAACTCTTGTAACTCTACAAGCACCATCTGGTATGGTGCTTTTGATACTGGTGCTGAACCAGGTATCAAGTCGATTGTGAACTCGATTTGCCTATCAAGTAAAACTCCTGAAAGTTCTTCTAGGAATACGTCTTCGTATAACTGGTACTTCATTCATCTCCACTGGAGTCGTCTTATTATTCATCACATACACAAAAAATGTCTCGGCACATCTGTTGCGGACCTCCTTCATTGCCTTTATAGCAGTTAAGATTTTTGGTATGGTTCTGGTCCTCGCTCCATGGAAGGTAAAGTTTTCTACTTCGTTCTCACAAAAGATAATTTCTTTCTTATGGCATCTAATGGTTGCACAGTTTTCCATCAAGCAGTCCATTCCAAGAATCATATCGAAATCCTTAAGGTTAATGACGTGTAAGTGATGCGTGTTTTCTTCGCACGCAAAATTAATCCCCAAGTATGAAGGATATCAGTTGCAGCTTAAACAAGCGACCAAGTGAAATATCGAACCCAAAGGACGGCGTATTATCAATTTAATTATTAACTAAATTAATTAAGATGAATTATAGCAATAAGGTTGAGGTATGGAATTATTAATTACTAAACAATTAATTAAAATAACAAATAAAATAAATAAGGAAATAGGAAAATACGAAAGTGAATCAAGTAGGAGAATAAGTAGCTCTAGGATAATCTAGTTTCACTCCTGAATTTCCCTTTCGTGTATTAATGTCAGACTATGCCTTGTGGAATATGAATGCATCACTAAGCCATGCATATTTACTCTATAGACATAAACAAACATGCGTATAACACGTGTGAATAACCTTGGAGCAAGAGATATAATTTCACCCCCCCTTTCTAGGTACTATAAAATTATCCTCTTTATCCTACTTACTAAACCGAATTCAATTCAATCAACAACTATTCATATATGATAGTTCTAATGAAGCTTCGGAGTCCCCTCACTTAGAATCATAGTATGGAATCCTGCTCAGCAGTGAACACACTCAATCAATAACCAAGATATGTATTCAAACTCTACATAACAGTTAATGATGCACAAAATAAATCTGAGTATGAATTAAAATCGCATAGTCATATATAAACTAAACCACAAGTAGTGTTGTACGGAGTATACACACGAAGGTTCAATTAATTCATAAAAATCTTCAAAATCCTAGATCTACCAAAATGGTTCTAGCCCATGATGTTACGAAGAACAATAATGGGGGTTGGATAGATCTTACCCATATGTCTGGAAAATAAAAGATAAATTAGGAAACAAATAAAACCTTAGATGTGGGCGTCGTTGCATCCTTCTCCGTCTTGAATCCTCCTCTTGTTCTCCTCTTGATTTCACGAATGAATCTTCAAAGTGATGGATTGATGGAGAAAAGGATGTGGATGATGGTCGGGAGGTGTGATGCGTATTTTTTTTGCACGCAAAACTAATCCCCAAGTATTAAGGATATCAATTGCAGCTTAAGCAAGTGACCAAGTGAAATATCGAATCCAAAAGGATGGCGCATTATCAATTATATTATTAACTAAATTAATTAAGACAGGTGGCAATAAAGTTGATGTATTAAAGTAGTAACTACTAAAATACTAAAATTAAATAACAAATAAAATAAAATAGCACTAAAAGAATATGAAAGTGACTCAAGTAGGAGCATAGGTAGCTCTAAGGTAATCCAATTCTACTACTTAACTTCCCTCTCAAGTGCAGGTCGACTCTACCTTGTGGACTATGGACGCATCACTAAACCATACAAATCTACTCTATAGACACAAGTAAATATGCGTGTAATACATGTGAATAACCTCGGAGCAAGAGACGTAATTTCACCCCCTTCCTAAGTACTATCAGTATTAATTATTTCTCACGTCTGTAACCTAACCCAATATGATCTCCCTTTATAGGTACTATAAAACTACCCTCTTTATCCTGCTTACTAACCCGAATTCAATTCAATTAATAAACATATGACAGTTCTAATGAAGCTTTGGAGTCCCCTCACTTAGAATCATAACAATAAACCCTTTTCAGCAGTGAACGTGCTCAATCAACAACCTAGATATATATTCAGACTCTATATAATAGTTGAATATGCACAAAACGACCATGAATATGGATAAGAAAGTACAATCATATATAAAATTAATACACAAGTAGTGTTGTAAGGAGGACATACAAGAGAGTTTAATTAATTCTTAAAGCCTTCAAAACTCTAAATCACCAAAATGGTTCTAGCCCATGATGTTGCGAAGAACAATCATAGGAGTTGGATAGATCTTACCCATAGTCTGGAAAATACAAGATAAATTAGGATGAATGAAACCCCAGATGTGGGTGTCGTCGCGTCTTTCTCCTTCTTGAATTCTCCTCTTGGTTCTCCTCTTGATTCAGCAGACGAATCTTCAAAGTGATGGATGGATGGAGGAAAGGATGTGGATGATGATTGGGGGTGATCCCCCCCTTGGGGTGTAGGATAATTGTGTTGTGGTTCCTCTCCAATCCAATGAATTATGATGTGGTCAACATCCCCTTTTATACTTGTAAGCTTTCCTTATGGACCTTGGATGAGCTTTTTACGATAAAAACACATAGAAACATGTACTATGGGTGTAAAAATCAAAATTGGATCTGTCCCAGGCCTTTGGTTTGACCTATGGTCTTGGTCGAACCATGGTCGAATCAAAATCGGCGATTTTTTGCACTCCAGGTATCTGGTTTGACCATGGTTCAACCTCATGGCTGGTTCGACCTCATGGTTGGTCGAACCACATCATCTTGGTTGAACCACACTTTTACAATTTTCAGGCTGTTGGTTCGACCACGACACGAGTGGTTCGGCCACTGGTTTGGGTCGAATCAGCTTGCGCAGTCTAACCGTTTCGCGCATAACTTCCACATACGAGCTTTGATATGAGTGATTTTTGCGCTCACGCGATCCTATCTTCCTTGGCTTTCTATCCATATAAAGAACTCACAAAAAATCTAAGATTTATGGTGTAACATGCCATGGAATGTGACACAGCTGTTCTGTTCGGCCCATCTCACGCGACGTCACCACTTTGCTCATAACTTTCTCGTTTGGATTCCGCTTAAGGTGTTATTTATGCCAAAACGACCCTCTCTTCTATGGCTTTCCAATTTAATTATCACAAATCCACTTTTGAGCTACACATAAACATAGAAAAATTACACAAATTGAACGTGCATTTTTCAGCATTCATACACAAGTTGCACTTTTTCTCCAACTTTGCACTTTTGATCATTTTTTCACCTAAAACACAATAAAAAACCTCAAGTGCACCCTTTTCTCACATATATTGAATATAAGATACTTGTGCTAATATATGACAACAATTCCCATAAAAAGGTGTTAGATTGGACACTAAAACAAGCTTATTTTCACTCTTATCAATCCCTCAAACTTATCCGTTGCTCATCCCGAGGCAACAAAATAAAAATAAAGAGAAAGTGAGTAAGAAAATTAGCGGGAAAACCAGGACTATGACCAATACCCCATTCAAAATACAATTGTCCTCAACTTAGGTCAAGCAACTCTCATTACATGTAATAATCAATTCATAGCATACAAGATAAGAAAATCACCACCAGTTCAAATGCTCCATTGACATGTTCACACGGGAAGTATATATGATCACTCGCACTCAAGTGTAAAAGATGTACACTTATGGGTTAAGGTGTTTACGCTCATATTCAATTCAAGTGCATGCGTAACTATAAGTTAGCCAAATATCTAAAACTCTCCACCACTAAAAATATGATTCGACAATAGGATCTAAAAGGACTTTTCTTTTGAATGTAATGTTGGCTCTTTGGTTAAGGTATGATATATATAGATAAGTGACTCAAAACTCGGATTAATGAAGTCGCGATCCATCATGATCTTTCATTCTTCTTACTCACTTCAATTAAGCACAACATTCTCCTCAACTCTTTTCTTTTTTTTTTCTTTTCAAGCACAACAAATTTTTTCCTTCTCTCTTTTTTTCTCTCGAGGTACCAGTTTCGGGCACTACCTTACACATCCTCTATAGGGTACTAGATTTAAGCACTATCCTAGGGTGCTTAGTTCAATGGATTACTAGATTTAAGCACTACTCCATGATTTTTTTAGATGCAATTTCAAACTCAATCACTGCTTCAACACCAATTTCATTCCTTCCCAAGCTATTATAAAACTCCATCAACACACTTTGAAAAGCCATTTATTCTCGTCATAGAATCAAGGCTCAAAAAATTCAGAAGCTTAAAGTGGTTATTTCTCGTAGGCTGCCAAAGAATAAGATTTTTAGGCTCAACAGGACTAACTACGGATAAACATCATTCGGTAGGAAATTATTTGGCTAAGTGACTTATAAATTCAAGGATGGCCTAAAATCATCTCCCATCATCTAACACACATGTAGTTTTAACTAAGACAAAAGGCAAGTTCTAAAATACACACAAGAACGATATTCACCAGAAAAGAAACATCATGTGACTATGTACATGATCAACGAGGCTCAAAATCTCACATGGGTTCATAACAAGTAACAGAGCACTTTTCATAGTAAGCAATATCCCAAAAGTACACAGAACTTTATATCACAATATAATTCAAGTACACTTCCTTCATCAATTTCAAGAGCATATGAATTTTAGATACAATAAAAAATATAAGCTCACATGTATCACAAAACCAAAATCTCAATCCTTTCACTTCTATGAATTAAAAGCACACATAAAAATTAGAATAAAAAAATGATGATACCTGATTTATCTTCAATGTATGCACGAGCTCCTCGAGTTGTTCAACTCGGTCAGGTCAAAGCCTCAGTGTAGAACTCGTCTTGCCACCTAGTTACCTTTTTCTATCATCAAAACTCAAACACACTTATCATCACATGATTCATCATTAATAATATAGGAGAACTATAAGAAAGACTCAATTGACTATCTAATCGACTCCACACACTAGACACACCAACACAACATACTAAACATTAGGTAAGTTGCAAAAAAATTGAAATACCAACATCGGTTAAAATATTAATATGATGCAAAAAATCAACCCCCTAACAAACAAACAACCAACGAAAGGAAAAATTATACCCTTAGTGCGCATAAGATAAGGTAAGTACATCACACCCCCCAAACTTACTAAAAACGTAAGTTGAAACTAAGTTTGAAAGAGATGTAATTGTCGAAACGTGAGCACTTCAAATATAATAACTCCTCACTCACACAAAAGAAATAATAAAGAATTAAAACGGAAAGGACAAGCCCCCAACAGGCGCTCATGTTTAACGTTGAAGAGTCATGACGGAATAACATTTTTTGAACTATTGGATCGGAGGACGGTCTTCTCGCATCCTCACCTTCAAATACTTTCTTTCCCTCTTCTTGTCTATACTCAGTACCTCACCTTTCTTAGTTACAAAAATATGATCCTTGGAATTACCTTCCTCCCATGGCTGTCTAGACACCTCCTTATCAATCTTTCACTCAAATTCAGAATCATCTGCCCTATTAAAATCAAGATTAATCAAGTTAGAAACCACGTCCATGCTCTTGCATGATTGAATCTCCATGGGCATCTTCATTGCTTGATCAAGAGAGAAAACCACATCTTCATTGTCCATATATAGTCTAAGCTTCTCAGCTCTCAACCTCTTTGCTCTTTCCCACTTCTTCTCAACTATAAGCTCAGTATTCTGCTCTTGTGATGATACTGGAGTGTTATGAACAACAGGTGTAGCATTCTGCATGAAAAATGATGCTAGATAAGATGGTTTATCCTCGGTTCCACCTTCGATGCTGGTTGAACCAAGTTATAGTGGTTGAACCGATCATTAGAAAGATCAAACTCCTCAGTGCAGGCTAGTTCAACCAAGGGGTTTGGTCGAACCATGACTGTCGTGGTCGAACCGGTCTTCAAAAAATCAGTGTCTTGTGATCAGTTTTGACCATGGTTCGACCAACCCTGTTGATTGAATCAGAGCTGGGTTGGTCGAACTTGACTTCAGAAAAAATAGAGGGTCGCGGACAGACTAGTTCGACCATTTGTGTTGGTCGAATCGGCCTTCTGGATGCTCCGGAGGTTGCCCAAGTGCTTGGTTCGACCTTCAGAATGTGGTTCGACCTGCTGGCTTGGTCGAACCCTGGTCGAATTGAGCCCCTTGAGCTCTAAAATTTGTTTTCGGCATCATTGGTCCCTCATACTGTGTTCCAGACCTTAACGTGATGGCATTGCACTGCTTCGGGTTTGTTATACTTTGAGATAGGAACTTACCCTTCTCTACGGTTTGCATAAGTTGATTTACATTCCCGGCCATCTGCCTCATCAACAACTTCAAGTTCTTCATCTGCTTAGATATATCCTCATGATTAGCATCAATCTTCGCCTCTAGACGATCAACCCTTGAGTTATTCTTAGCTATGTATCGATTGAAGGTATCTTCAACACTCCTCACTTCGTGCTGCTTCATATTAGGCCCCCTTTGTGCTAACTCTATAATCTACCTATGCTGGGATTCCAGTAGCTTGTTGATGTTAGCTAAACTAGAGACGATCTCATCATCCCTATTCGGCTTCACCACTTGATGTTCAACTTGCGCTACCTTGCCAAGTACATATGATCCTCTTACTCTTTACATAGGCCAGTCATGTGAATTCATAGAGATGTCTTCGAACAACTTTTCTACTTCAAGTGTTGTTTTAGATAACAGCGCTCTACCTAATGATGCATCAATAAGAATACGCGACTCACAATCCAATCCATAGTAGAAGATACTTATGTACTGAGCCTTAGACATCCTATGTTGTGGACACCTCTTGAGCATGTCCTTAAACCTATCTCACGCCTCATGGAATTTCTCACCCTGATTCATAACAAATTGGGTGATGTCTTGCCTCATTCTTAAGATCCTTGAGGGTGGCATGTATCTCTCCAAGAACTTCTGCTGCAGTTGGTCCCATGTAATGCAATATGTGGCATCAAGAGTTTCATACCAAGCTTATGCCCTATCAATCAAAGAGAACTTGAATAGGGCAATCTGCCTATCATTATCATTAGCTCCAGCACCCTTTTGAGTATTTGCATAACCAAGGAAATTTTTGAGATGCTGATATGGATCTTCAAAGAAATCTCCAGAAAAGGAATTATTCTCTACCATGTTAATAAGAGCTGGATGTATCTCAAAATCATCATCTTCCCCCTTGCTCCTATCAACCCCATGTTGCCAATCCCATTGTACGTGAAAATTTCACGTATGTCAACATTATCCGGATTCTGCCTTGCTCCGGTCATGTTTAGCTCTGTGTGTTACTTTTTCCTTTCTTTCCTCTCCTTTTCCTAGTGCACAAGTACCTCAGAAAAATTCAAGGTTAGATAATTAAATAATCACAAATAAAAGTCTTAATCAAATTAGAAATAATAAACTAATAATTAATGCCGTCCCCGGCAACGGCACCAAGAACTTGATGCGCGTTTTCTATGCACACAAAATTAATCTCTAAGTATTAAGGATATCAATTGCAGCTTAAGCAAGCGACCAAGTGAAATATCGAACCCAAAGGACGGCGTATTATCAATTAAATTATTAACTAAATTAATTAAGACATGTGGCAATAAGGTTGATGTATGGAATTATTAACTACTAAAATACTAAAATTAAATAACAAATAAAATAAAATAGCATTAGAAGAATACGAAAGTGACTCAAGTAAGAGAATAGGTAGCTCTAGGGTAATCTAGTTCTACTACTTAACTTCTCTCTCAAGTGCAGGCCGACTCTGCCTTGTGGACTATGGACGCATCACTAAAACATGCAAATCTAATCTATAGACACAAGTAAATATGTGTGTAGTACGTGTGAATAACCTCGGAGCAAGAGACATAATTTTACCCTCTTTCTAGGTACTATCAGTATCAATTATTTTCCACGTTTGAAACCTAACCCGATATGATCTCCCTTTATAGGTACTATAAAATTACCTTCTTTATCCTGCTTACTAACCCGAATTCAATTCAATTAATAAACAATCATATATGATAGTTCTAATGAAGCTTCGGAGTCTCCTCACTTAAAATCATAACAATAAACTCTGTTCAGTAGTGAACACGCTCAATCAACAACCAAGATATATATTCAGACTCTATATAACAGTTGAAGATGCACAAAATGACCGTGAATATGGATTAAGAAAGCACAATCATCTATAAAACCAATCCACAAGTAGTGTTCTACGGAGAACACATAAGAGAGTTTAATTAATTCATAAAACCTTCAAAACCCTAGATCTACCAAAACGGTTCTAGCCCATGATTTTTGGCAAAGAACAATCATGGGAGTTGGATAGATCTTACCCATAGTCTGGAAAATATAAGATAAATTAGGACGAATGAAACCCTAGATGTGGGCGTCGTCGTATCCTTCTCTGTCTTGAATCCTACTCTTGGTTCTCCTCTTAATTCAGCAGACGAATCTTCAAAGTGATGGATGAATGGAGGAAAGGATGTGGATAATGGTTGGGGGTGATCCCCCCTTGGGGTGTAAGATGATTGTGTTGTGGTTTCTCTCCAATCCAATGAATTATGATGTGATCTACATCTCCTTTAATACTTGTAAGCTCTCCTTATAGACTTTGGATGGGCTTTTTATGATGAAAACATGCAAAAACACGCACTAGGAGTTGTCCCAGGCCTTTGTTTCGACCTATGGGCTTGGTCGGACCATGGTCGAATCGAAATCAGCAATTTTTCATACTCCAAACATGTGGTTCGACCATGGTTTGACCTCATGGCTGGTCGAACCACATCATCGTGGTCGAACCACACTTTTATGATTTTCAGGCTGCTAGTTCGACCACGACACGAGTGGTTCGACCACTGCTTCGGGTCGAATCAGCTTTCACAGTCTAACCGTTTTGCATATAACTTCCACATACGAGCTCCGATTTGAGTGATTTTTATGCTCACACAATTCTCTCTTCATTGGCTTTCTATCCATATAAAGAACTCACAAAAAATCCAAGATTTGAAGGTGTAATATGACAAGGAATGTGTCACAGCTGTTCTGTTTGGCATAGCTCACGCGATGTCACCACTTTGCTCATAACTTTCTCGTTTGGATTGCAATTAAGGTGTTCTTTATGCAAAACCGACCCTCTCTTCTGTGGCTTTCCAACTATTTATCACACATCCACTTTTGAGCTACACATGAATACAGAAAAATTACACAAGTTGGACGTGCGTTTTTCAGCATTCATACACAAGTTGAACCTTTTCTCCAACTTTGCACTTTTGATCATTTTTCCACCTAAAACACAATAAAATACCTCAGGTGCACCTTTTTTCTCACATATATTGAATATAAGATACTTGTGCTAATATATGACAACAATTCTCATTAAAAAGGTGTTAGATTGGATACTAAAACACGCTTATTTTCACTCTCATCAGGGTGATCCCCCCTTGTATGGTGTAGGATGATTGTGTTGCTTCTCCAATCCAATTTCTTGAATAATGATGTGATCCAAATCCCATTTTATACTTGTAAGCTCTCCTTATGGGCCTAGAACGGGGTTTTTAAGACGAAAATACGCAGAAACATGCACTAATGGTGTAAAAATCGAATTTGGAGTTGTCCCAGGCATATGGTTCGACCATGGTTCGACCTATAGGCTTGGTCGAACTATGGTCAAATCAAAATCAGCGATTTAATGCACTTCAGGCATATGGTTCAACCAGGGTTTGACCAAATTAGATTGTCAAACCACATCATCGTGGTCGGACCACACTAGCACCGTCTCACCATTTTGCGTATAACTTCCACATCCAAGCTCCGATTTGAGTGATTCTTGCGCTCACGCGATTCTCTCTTCTTTGGCTTTCTATAAATATAAAGAAATCTTAGAAAATCCAATATTTAAATATGTAACAAGTCATGCAAAGTGACACAGCCGTTCTATCCGGCACAGCTCGCGCGACGTCACTATTTTGATCATAACTTTCTCGTTTGGAATCCGATTGATGTGTTCCTTATGCCAAAACGATCCTCTCTTCTGCGGCTTTTCAAAGATACACATCTAGTTATGTGATCCATATGAACACAGAAAATTACACAAGTTGGACGTGCATTTTTCAGCATTATAGCACAAGTTGCACCTTTTCTCCATCTTTGCACTTTTGATCATTTTTCCACCTAAAATATAATAAAATACCTCAAGTTCATCTTTTTCTCACATATATTGAATATAAGATACTTTTTTCTAATATATAACAACAATTCCCATAAAAATATATTAAATTGAACACTAAAACACGCTTATTTTCACTCTCATCAGTAAGGTAGCTTTAAGTACCTTATCTTCAAATTTCACTTCTACATCCCTTAGCAACCTTTCCACCTTTATAGATTTTTTGGATGGTATGCTTACTTCTAATGCATTACTTTCACTTCTACATTTAGTTTCTATTTTCGTTGCTAAATGAGAAGAAATAAAAGAATGCATATCTCCAGTGTCAAATAATACAATAGTAGGTATGCCTTGGATCGGTATAATGCCTGTAATGGTTTCTGGGTCCTTGGAAGCTTCTTGCTGAGTCAGGGAGTAAACTCAAGCCTTTCCGGTAGATCCAGATCTCGTTCCAGTATTTTATATGTTCGCTTTGGGGCACTGCCACTAAGTATGTCCTGGCTCCTTGCACCAATAATATATACCCTTTCCCTTCAAACATGGGCCTGGGCGGTTCTTCCCACAAATATTGCTAGCATTCCCCGATGGCTGATTATTAGCACCTTGATGGATAGGTACTCTCTTGGCTGGAGGCTGATTTTTGGGCCTGTGAGGTGTCCATGCCCCTTTGCATTTGCCAGTGTTGACAGATGGTTTTTCCTTTGCAAATCCTAGATCAAGGCGTGCATCTACCTCAAGGGCGTTTTCAACAGCAATTGCATAGACCTGGTTCTTTGCACTGCAAGGATGCAGCTTATCTCCTTCCTTAAACCAAGCTCGAACCTTCTAGTCTTTTGAGCTTCAGTGCTCACTAGATGGGGCGCATACTAAAACAGCTGATTGTACTTCCGTTCATACTCCATAATGGACAGGTTCCCTTGTTTCAAATTCTAGAACTCATCTGCCTTCTTCTCTTGATAAGTCAATGGAAGGTAGTTGTGGAAGACCGCTGTTTTGAAGTCATCCCAAGTCATTGCTTCCATTTGTTTCAGAGTCTGTGTACGTCCCAATGCTTTCCACTAGTATCCTGCGTCTTCTATGAGTTGGAAAGCTGCACAAAAAACTTTTTCAGCATCCATACAGATCAAATGGTTGAATATCCTGTCAAGAGCTCAAACCCCGGATCTCCATGGCCATTGAAAGTAGGCGGATTATATCGCCTGAAGTGTTCAAGTATGGCGTTCGGGTCATGCCATGGCGCGGCTGGATTTGGAGTTCGTATTGAAGTGTTGTGCAAGGCCCTCGAGTATAGTTGTAAGCCGGGATAAAAGGTCAACCACAGGTGGGTTTGGAGCTGGAGCAGGTGGTGCTCCGGGTGCGGGTCCCTGAGGTACGCCTAGGGTGGTTCCACGCGTTCGTCGCTCATCAGCCATTTCTTATGGGATTCATTACGTTAAGCTTTTATGTATAAAAGAAGGGATAATCATAACATGCCTTTTCATTAGTAGTAATAATTGTTGACATAATTAAGTTCTACTCTTCAAAAAATATATGAAAATTAAAAGTAGAAACCTAAATCTACGAGCCTTCGGATGCCTTCATGAGATGTTCATATAATCCGGGTACATAAAAAAATAAATAAAAATAAGATAGTAGTCAACGACATAAAGGATAACAATCAACATCAAATTACCCTACACCTATCATCCTACTCAAGCATATTTGTCTCTCCCTCGTTGGTACCACAAGTGCTGCAGCGACAGCATGACTCCTCCGAGATAGAAAGTGGAAGTCCATAAATAGGAGGTAGACCGTAGGGAATCGGTGGGACGAACTCATATAAAAGCTCTACAGGAGGAATGGTAGGGGCAATGATAGGTGTCGTGCTCTCGAAGATGAACGGGAACCCATCGGCCACATTAGAATCTCCTCCAAGTTCAAAGAAGTCAAGATTAGGGGTGTCGAACGAGTCTTCGGGGAAGTAGTAGGGTCCCTGGTTTGAGTCATACATCCCCTTAGACTGCTCGGGAAAGAAGGGGTGAGCGATAGGGTTACTTCTCCCGAGGTGGAACGGGAAAAAGTCATCGTGCTCTTGCCACATCATTCATAGATGAGCCATGAATGGTCGAAACTCTAGGCAGAGCATGTCACTGCTAAACGGATTCCATGTATACTCTCAGATAGCCTCCCATCCTAAGTCCCTCCACTAGACCGGTAGAGAATCCACAAATATTCTAGTGGCCTCAAATCCCTCCCATGGAGGAGTCTCACCCAAGATGTCCCACGCCGACCACATGCGAGTGATGTGGATGCCTATCGACTCAGAGGGTCGTGCTCAATACTGTCATAGTAGAAAAGTCGCTCAGCCACCGACTCGGAATGCATCGTATAAGGTTCAGTCCTACAGTGATACATCTACTTAAAATAAATCCTTAGTTACTTACTGGTTTAGCTAGAGTTTATTGTTTAAATATCATTTCCTAACAAGTCCACTCAATGTACTAAAGTTCAAGTATAATGAAATTCACAAATTAGTCATACAACTTGAATACATATCATCACGGAGAACATCTATCTCATATATATGTACAAATCATAATTTAATAAATTAATTAAAATATCTATTATCATCAAGTTAAATCATATAATAACATTTCAAAAATACATAAATCAATTAAAATACCATTCAATAATTTACCTTATGGCATAACCGACGGCGCGAATGAGTTGGGGTTGGAATTTTATGTTTCATAATTTAAATTTAAAAAAAAATTAAGTATATATTCATTCACTTTATAAAAGCAAGTCTACAGAACCGTAGACCTGCTCTGATACCACACTTGTCAGGACCAACAATTTATACAAAGAAATATTTTATTAATTTTATAAGTGGAAAATTTTATATATGCAAAATTAAGGCCATTTTTTTACTAGACGAATTAAATTAAGTTTAATTGAGTTCAAAATCACATTTTTAACATAGAAAATAATTAAACCATACGAAAGAAAATAGAATTTGATCAAACATTGTAAAGTACGAGTAGCGGAAGACTTTCCGTGGTTTGTGTGCAGTGACAATTCAAGAGTTATTGTTCACAAGATTAACACTTATTTAAGCAAATTACGAAGTACTTCTTGTTATAATCCAACCCTTCCAACTCATCTCCCATCACGCCGGCTATACATCATTATCTGTAGATGGGAATATAGAGAGGGTGAGCATACGGGAATGCACTCAGTGGGGGATTTACTGTTAGATGTCATAATTGAAAATGACTACACCTCTTGAGAAATGAAACTCATGAATTTATAATAGTAAAGGGAATTAACCCTTAGTCAAGTCGTCCAAAAGCGCTCATTATTTAATCCATCAAAATTATGCGAACGCGTCCGTCTTTCTTTATTGGCAATAATACCAACTATACGTACAGGTTCCCGACCCACCGGTCTTAGGTAACTTGTGCATACACATCCATAAACATCAATCAATGTAATCAAGTTCAATATATAAATTGTAACAGTAAGCCCACCTCAGTGAAGACGCTATACAAGGGTAAGATTAAAGGTTAGACTTCAAACGAGCTTTGTCGTTGCTAATTTCTCCTTGC
This sequence comes from Pogostemon cablin, assembly GCA_023678885.1. Lineage (NCBI taxonomy): Eukaryota > Viridiplantae > Streptophyta > Magnoliopsida > Lamiales > Lamiaceae > Pogostemon > Pogostemon cablin. The sequence goes on from CM042971.1 coordinate 22,254,615, forward strand.
AATCTCTATGTTGTCAAGAATTTAATTCTTACTTAGCATATAATTAAGTGTTTTTATTTATAAACTATTTTGATGATTTGAAAATTATTTCTTTAGAAAAGAACCTAAATTAGTGTAATAAAATAAACCTCAAAATACAATGAGTTTGTATAAAAGGTTCTTAATGGTGTTACAATTTCGGAAATAGGTTATAGCTATCGGACCGCTAATTTATTTCAAAAAAAATTTATATGCATATATTAGACACATAGGTCAACATTTTTTATGCTTAGTCATTTCCCTAATTCGTTTGTTTTAATGGTTAAACGAAGAGATGAAGTTTTGCTTGAGTTTCATGTAAGCATTCTGCCATAGTTTAGTAAAACATGCATAACTTTTATTTGGATGAATAGTTTTCAAAGATATTTTACAGTTACATAATAGACATATAAACGAACAAATTTTATGTTAAAAGTTTTGGCAGAATCATCCGTTTTAATAGTGTAAAATGAGCATGAAGTTTCTACAGTGTTATAACACATTCTCCCCTATGGTAGAATGTGTATAATTTTTAATGACCAAGCATTTTCTTAAAATTTGATAAATAAGTTTTAAAAATAACCTCATATCATTGAAATTTTTTTAAAATTTTTACATATTATACATAACATACATATATGTATATATATAACTTTTTACTATTATGAAAATGATATTATACATTCCTTAATTGGAGTAAGATATTTATAATATAAATTTTATTTTAATAAATCTTTATATATATATATATATATATATATATATATATATACTATTAATGTTATCATTATTATTTACCTATAATATATTGAAAATATATTTTTATAAAACTACTCACTTATAGCGTATAAGATTTTGAAAAATTCCACGTGATATATACTTATTTAACTTGTGATATAGTATTAATACAAGGAGGGTATATGATTATAAAATAATTTTAATACAAAAGGTATGTTTATTTGTGAAATAGTATCCATACAGTAAAGTACAGTAGGGTATATTTATTGAAAGACAGTGTTGATACAAAGGTTCTGAAATAATTTTAATACTTTTATTATATAATTTTTATTTGATATGTAAACATTAAAGGGCTATCTCTAAATTGAGTCTAAAACCTATTAAGATTAAGATTTTTAAATATCTCGTAATCCAGACAGCAGACCACTAACTAAGGCAAGCAGACGACAAACCACTAAACTAAGACAAGTTTAACACGATAATCAAAGTGGAACACCATGCAGCGTTATAAGAAAGGAAACATATTATATTCTATTTCACATTTAATGAAAAATAATATGCAGAAAACTATCATTTATATTCTTTCACGTGTAATGAAGCGTCATATGCAGAAAAAATATCATTCTCAGTCTTTCACATGTAATAACAGAGAGTGAAACTTTCAATAACAGAGGATGAAAAGTTCAATAACGCATTTCTACTGCAAGAGTACGCATCTCTAAGGCATTCAACTATTGAAGTGTAAATGGGTAAAAAAAGTTACATTGTAGCTAGTTTAGGAGAAAGATCTAAAGTTTTAGGTAATATCACGACCACCTTCCTATCAACAGATGGCCCGGCCCTTACAGAACCCTTACAGAATAATGTAGTATGCTAGTTGTGAGATTGTGAAAGAAACTCAAACAAGTTTTAAGATTAAAACAGGATGTCATAATCTCACCTCGTTGATCTCGCTAAAGTCACGGTAAATTTTTTCTATTGTGATATCGTAGCTCTCCTTCTGGAATAAAGGATTTAATCCTGAACTAAGTTTTCGTTCTGTGTACGGGGAGGACAAGATTTCTTTCTTTTATGGGAGGACAAGATTTGCTAGTTAGAGAGTTTTATCTAAACTTTTGGGCGGAAGAGAGTAGAAGAGTATTTAGAAGTTCTCTGATTAGTAGGAACAGGTTTACTATATAAAGAAGATATGAGGAAAAGTTTTTCTTTTGTGGTGAAGAAGGCCAAAGGAAACATGTTTATTTTGATATAGGAGAGAAAGAATGACAGTTGATGTGGAACTGAGGAGTCGTGTTTCTTAGGTTTTGTCTTATTAGACACTAAGAATAATAATAATAATTATATAGATAGACAACTTTTTACTATGGAGTACGAGACATGATCTCTCGTTCTAGAGATTTGAAATGATAACTTTGGAGTATGAGCATAAGTATCTCTCCTTGTAGAGATATTAAAGATTTATCCACAAAATATGACATGATATATATCCCTCTTCCTGGGTGGGTGGGTTGTCTTATTAGCTTTAGAATTTCTTTATTTGTCGTTTTACTCCTTCTTATTATTAGCGTGTACATTATTTCTAAGTTGTTTATGAGTCACACATATCATATTATTATTATTATTATTATTATTATTATTATTATTATTATTATTATTATTATATATATATATATATATATATATATATATATATATATAAATCATGACTATTACAATGTATTATGTTTTTATTTTAAATATATAATTTGTAAAAATATATTTTTAGGATTTTATGTCTTATTATTATTAAACGTATATACTTTTTTTCCATCATACTTTAACTATTAAATATATTACTACCTCCTAATTAAAAAAAATGAACATTCTATTAATATAGAAGAATGCGATATGTTATAATATGAATTATTTCAATTCAAGACCTGTAAAATAAATAAATTATTAATTCACGACCTATAATATTTTTTCTATCAATTAGGGGCTTGAAATATATAAAATTATTTAAAAAAGGAAGCAATGTATTATAATAGAAATATTTTTTCTATTACAATTATTCATAAAAAATATTAAATTTATTATTCGTAATAAATTAATTAAATTACTTTTTTAATGTTGAATAATTCAACCATAAGATTTAAATGAAAACAAATATATTAAATTTTTATTATTATTAATTATTTTAAATATAAATCGTAAATTATTATAAGAGAGACTAAATAAAATATTATTAAAATGTTAAATTACTTAACACAAAATATTAATTGCAAAATTAACATGAGCGTATTTACAAATTTTTGGGTAAAACTTGTGTGTCCCCGGGGATATCGTATCCCTTTAATATTAAATTTTATGGCAAAAACTCAAACTCTTGTGTTTACATGGGGATACGGTGTGTCCCCGAGAGCACAGTGCATCACTCAAATTTTATACCCTTTAGTATAAGAGTTGTACCTTTGATTTTCTGAGAAAAAAATATTTTTTTTAATCAAGCATTTATGCTATTTATATTAAGCAGACATTTTCAATAAAAAATCATACCCTTACATTAATAAAAGTGTATATTATTTAAAACAAAATGTTATATCCTTTACATCTTATGCTCTCGGAGACACAAGAAACAAACTCTTCTTGATGGCGTGGTGACGTCACATACACAAAATTTTTCGAGAAATGTGTGATACCAATTACAAAATTATTACTATATAAAATATTAATTAAAATATTAAGATTATTAATAATAGGTGAAACTAAATATAAAAAAAAATCCAAAGGTGATGACTCACAAACACAATTAAAAATTTTGAACACATAAAAATACTTTATTAAGATAAAAGTAATAAGTTTTTATTAAAATAATTACTTAAAATATTCTTATTAAATTAAATTAAATATTCATAAAAAATTACTTAAAATAAAATATTAATTGTAAGATTACAAAATATATTAATTACTTAAAATAAAATATTAATTGCATTATTAAGATTATTAATAAGAGAGATTAAATAAAATAATATTTAAAATATTAAATTACTTAAAATAAAATATTAATTGTAAGATACATATACAATTTTTTCTAAAGATAAACGTGGCACCGCCACTTATATAATTTTAAAATTTTATTTTTGACAAACAATTATAAAGTAATAATATTTATTTAATTTGTGATATATAATAATATATTAAGGGAAAGTAAAAAAATGACATATTATTATAGCCAAGTCATACGTAAGACAATTGCACGTAAGTTTTTACGGATAAAAAGTGATAACATTGTTAATAAAAAGTGATACTCTCAACGTTAAAAAGTGATCATAGTGCAGTGAATTATTTCACGAAAATAGTATATAAAAAGGGATAACATTTTATAACGAATGTGATAATATTTTATAACGAAAGTGATAATAATGTTATTACTTTTTATCCGTCTCAAGTGCTTATGTGAAACGGTCTCATACAGACGGAGTGTAATATTATTGTGTTATGGGAGGTGTAGGCAATTAAAATTTATTGCCTAATAAATATAAATGCAAAGGAAAATATATGAAATATTGATTAAATATTTATTTATTAAGGAATTTAAATAAATCAATTCTTGAAATAAATAAATAAATAATTGATAATTAATATAATTAAGTGGGCTCAAATTCAAGTCAAGTGGGCTCAATTCAAGTCAAGTGGGTTCAAATTCAAGTCAAGTGGGCTCGATTCAAATCAAGAGGGCCTGACCCAAATCAGTAAACCCAAGAAATAAATCATGTGAGCCTGGCCCAAATCAATAAGCCCAGGAAATAAATCATGCGGGCCTGATTCAAGTCAAACAAGCCCAGCAAATCAAATCCAGCAGGTCTAATTAAATTAAATAGGCCCGTATCCAGTCCAGCAGGCTTAATTAAAGGAGAAAAGCCCAACATATCTTTTGAAGGATAAAATATCTCTCAAGTGGTTATTTTCTCTACCTATAAATAAGGACCTTCAGTCCTCATTCCATTCACTCTGAAAAATCCTGAAGACCTGCAGAATTCTGAAAATCCTGAAAGCCTGGAAAGCTGTGAAGGAACTTGGAATCTCTGCGAAGATCAAAGTCATTCTTCGAAGATCAATCTAGAAACATCATTCAATCTGAGATCAAGGTGCGGAGCCCCTCAGATTCATCGTTTCTTCAAGTCAAGTTCATCCAGCAATATTCGTGAAGTCAACGGTGTTCTACCAAATTGAACGGCATTTTTCACAGTAAATCTTCAAGTCAACGGTTGATCTAAACAAAGGCTCGACGCCTCTGGATAAACGTTTTTAAAGCTTCAAGTCAAATCCGAGCTCGGACAAGCTTCATCCGAAGATCCAGCTCCGAAAGTTGATAGAGTCAAGAAGTCAACTCAAGAGAGGAATCAGAGGATAGCTAGAGACTGTCTACTCATATCTCAAGTTCAATCCATCTTGGATTATTATTGTAATTTCTTTTGTGTTTATTATTTTAATAAATACAAAATTTATTGTTACAAATTTTGGCACGCCCAGTGGGACAGTTTCTACCTCTCATCTCCTCTTCGAGCAAAGTAAGATGGTTCTGCTAAGAGTCAAAGTCAACAGATCAGCTTCCGTCTTCAAGTCTTCAGAATTACAAGTTGAAGACGTTAATGTGACAACTAGAAGCATGTCAAAGATGGCACGATCTGAAGCCTCTTCAGAGATAAATTCTTCAGTTGTAGTTACCTCTGGAGTGATACCATATGATGATAAAGATGAGGAAAATGACTCAGCTAGCTCAACTCCTATACTTGAAGAAAGCTCATCGTCTGATTCATCCATAGCCTCGACGATGGCAATAAACACTTCGTCTGTCGAAGAACAGTTGGCAAGCTTAACTGAATCCGTTGTTGCACTTGCCAAACAGAACCAAGAGCAATGTAGTTTGATTTTCAAACTGATGGAGAAAATGGCTGGTGCTGAAACTAGCCATGCGAACGAAAAGCAAGAAGTAGATACTGAAAATGAAGTAAATAATTCCGCGAAACGCCAGTCGACGGGGAAGAAGGTGATTGAAGAAGAATTGAACATTTTTCATGATGGAATGGTTCCTATTAGCCAGCTAAAAAGTATTATACTTGGGACAATGAAGGACCAATTTGAAGAGAGTTCCAAACCTTCATTCATGTATGCTAAACCTTTTACTAGAAGGATTGACAACTTGAAGATGCCATCGAACTATCAACCCCCTAAGTTCCAACAGTTTGATGGAAAAGGTAATCCAAGGCAACATATAGCACATTTCATTGAAACATGCAATGATGCTGGAACTGACGGAGATCATATGGTGAGACAATTTGTTCGTTCTCTAAAGGGAAATGCTTTTGAATGGTACACCGACCTGGAGGCTGATTCTATAGACAGTTGGGATCAGATGGAATATCAATTCCTTAATCGCTTCTATAGCACTAGGAGAACGGTTAGCATGATAGAGTTGACTAACACTCGTCAGTTAAAAGAAGAGCCAATAATTGAGTACATTAATCGATGGAGAAATTTGAGCCTAAATTGTAAAGATCGATTGTCTGAAGTTTCTGGCATTGAGATGTGCATAGCAGGAATGCAATGGAGCCTTCGTTACATACTTCAAGGGATTAAGCCTAAAACCTTTGAGGATTTAGCCACAAGAGCTCATGACATGGAGCTAAGCATGGGGATAAGTGGAGTAGTTGAACCACCGATTCCCGGCTCCTATAAGTATAAAGAAAAGCAAGAGGCCAGAAAAGGGGGCAAACCCTACAACAAATCTTCTGAAAAGGAGTCCATGGCGACAAATGCACCAGCTGTCAAATTTCGAAGGAATGAGAACGAAAAGGATGATAAAGTGAGGAATGATCCCCAAAAAAGGGGGCAAAGAAGATTGACCTTGAAAGAGATGCAAGAAAGAAAGTACCCATTCCTTGATTCAGATGTCCCAGGCATATTTGATGATCTGTTCAAAGATAAACTTATCGAGCTTCCTGAAATGAAGCGACCAGAAGAGGCGGGACAAACTGACAATCTAAAATATTGCAAGTATCATAGACTGGTGGGTCATTCTATTAAAGATTGCTTTGTCTTTAAAGACAAAGTTATGCGATTGGTTGAGCAAGGGAAGATCTTTCTAGATGAAGATGCAACTGCGAACTCTATTTCTGCAGGCGGTGATTATTCATGTCATATGGCAAGCGAAGCTCAGCTACCTAAGGGTGAATCTGGGAATGAAAGTGAGACCCATGTTATTAAAATAACCTTTACAGAGGAAGACTTACTGCTCGGTTCACAACTTCATAACCGACATTTATTCGTAACTGGTTATACTCAAGAGCAAAGGGTTAATCGAATATTGATTGATGGAGGTTCAGCTGTCAATATCTTGCCCCTATCCACGCTTAAGAAGTTAGGAATCCCTACCAACGAGCTCGGCAGTAGTCGATTGACAATTCATGGGTTCAATCAAGAAGGCCAGAGAACACTTGGTACAACGGTCTTGGACTTAATGATAGATGAGATGGTCTCAACAGTTCTGTTTCATGTCATTGATGCTAAAACATCATATAACATGCTCTTGGGACGCCCATGGTTGCACGAAAATGGAGTGATTCTTTCTACGCTACATCAATGCTTCAAATACTGCGATGGAGGCAACATAAAAAAGGTGCTTGGCGACAAAAGGCCATTCACAGAAGCTGAGTCATATTTTGCAGATGCTAGATATTTTCTGAAGAGTAGCAAGGCTGTCAAGCCCGAAGGAAGTTCATCGCAAGAGAAAGGTGATGATAAACAAGAAAGAGAGAATGCAGATGATGTTTCATCCACAAAGTCTATTGAAGGTAAACAGTTGATCAAGACTGTAGAAGGGTTGACACTACCTCTAACTGAGGTTGTGATAGGCTTTTTCTGCGCACTATAATTTAATCCCCAAGTATGAAGGATATCAATTGTAGCGGTAAGTGACCAAGTTAAATTATCGAACCCAAGGGACAGCTAACTATTTATTTTCTAATTATACTAGCTTAATCAGAATAAGGTAACCAATATTCAGAGTATTGTAGTGAATTAATTATCTAAATTACTGAAAATATAAATAACTAAATTAATTAAAAGGCAATAAAATAAAAGCAAGTTTCTAATCAAGAGATGACGAACAGTTCTAAGGTATCAGGTAGAGACCAATTAATTTGGGTTATTAAACTTACGATTGTTCATTCATGCAGTTTCACTGAAAATACACCACATATCCCTGTTATCCCACCGAATATAATTCGATTCTAAGCTAACAGTATAATCTGGTTTAAATCTTAAGGTGCGCAAATATTACCAAGCCTTATTCCTAGATACTAATCAAAGCATGCAACAATACCTCCGGATGGTAAGCCCGACTAACAAGATATTTTCTGGAATTACTACAAGGTTCTATTCACTTCCTACTTGATTGTCTAATTGCATTGTTCCACTAAACTAATCAAGTATTTGATTAACCAGTTCATGAAATTAAAGTGCTTATAGCGGAGCTACTCTAATCTCTAACAGATAGACAATACCAATCATGAACGCACACAAGCTAACACAATAATCCAAGCATTATAGCGGATGTCATGAATATATTATGAAGACGTTACGAAGCAGATAAGCAAGTCTTAATAAAATAAGTAAAATCAAAAGCTCAGCTGCATAAAATCCTAATCTTTGGTCTAAATCCTCAAATCAATTAAATCAATCCATCAAACCCTAGAACTGTATATAAAATTAGCCCATGAGGTCACAAGCAACACTCATGGCTAAGCAATTCATACCAAAAATCAAAGTAAAAGGAAGGAAAAGATAGGAATTGTGAAACCCTAGTGTAGACGTAGTCTTTCGTTCCTTCTCCGTCTCTCCAATTGCTCGATTCTCCCTCAATTAGCACTTGGAACCCTCTTGGAAGTGGATGGATGGTGAAATCAGGTTGTCAATCTGATATGGAAGAATTGGAGGTGTGAATTGATGATGGATTATGGATGGGTTCTCTCCAATTTGTGTCTCGATCTCCCTAATTGTTTCTAGGACTGATGCAGGGCTTTTTCGCGATCGAAACTGCTTCAGAATCGCGATTTGAGGGTATATATACACTGCTGCATCGAACAGGCCCCGATTGGACTCGATTTTGGGCCGCTCGGCACCTTGCTCGAGCCGAGCTCATGGCCGAGCGGCCCCCAAACCAGCCGAGCAGCATATGGTTGGAATGGGGCCGTCGTGTGGGCTCTGAGGGACCCCAGCTCGGCAGCTTTTGGCCACGTGGAAGGGCCGCTCGCCGCGAGCTACCCGCCGAGCTGCAGAAACTGCACTGCGCGATCTCACCGTTTTGAGTATAACTTCTTCATACGGACTCTGATTTGAGTGATTTTTGCACTCACGCGTTCCTCTCTTCCTTGGCTTTCTATCATATAAAGAGCTCTTAGAAACTCCAACATTTGAATATGTAAAAAGTCATGCAAAGTGGCTCCTCGGTGCAGCATGTGCGACGTTAGCACTTTGATCATAACTTTCTCGTTTGGAATCCAATTGGAGTGTTCTTTACGTCAAAACGACCCTCTCTTCTGTGGATTTCCAGCCATATATCATATGATCAATTAGGATTTCTATAAGAATACAGAAATTTGTGCAACATGGACTGTATTTTTCAGCATTCCTTCTCACTTTCACTCCTCATTCCAACTTTGAACTTTTGATCATGTTTTACCCTTCAAAACTCAACAAAACACCTTAGTAGCATCTTAATTATGCAAGATATGAAAACCATGTCATTTTATACAAAATCATGGCCACATTCTATCAAAAACGGTGTAATGTGAGACCTAAAATACGTGAAATTCCACTCTCAACAGGTTGACACTAAGAAGCCCTTTCCTCCTCCACTCAAAGGGTTCACTCGCCCAATTCAAGGAGCTAAAACTGAGCATGGAGATGTATTCGAGGCGGCAGTTTCCAAATCATATAGCCCACAAGCTTACAAACTTCTTGTGAAAGCTGGCTATAACCCTAAAGCTGGCTATAACCCTCAAGAAAAAGCTATGATGAATGAACAGTCTCATAAGACTCCTAGTGAATTTAATACCACTCAAGAGACATTGAAGAGTAATGGTCTCACTTCCAAGTATACTAGGACAGGGTTGGGATATGTTCCACAGAAACCTGTTTGCATTGCAATCAAAAGGGCAAACACGAACTACATCACTGAAGATGAAATTATTTCTGAAGAAGGAGAGTCTCATGAAGAGGATAGAAAGGTAGAAAGAATCTCAGTATTCAAAAGTCTCAAACCAGTTGAAGCTAAAAGGACTTCCAAGTTCCCAAGGTTTCCAAAGATACGTAGTCGGATCCCATCTCGCATGAAAAGACGACATTTCCTGACTATATCATGTGACACAGTATTGAAAGCTAAGAAGCGAACAATAATCTTCACCCAAAGTGAAGAAGACGATCGGGAAAGTGTAGGCTCATCAGATATTGTTCATTCCGTTATCATGCAAACAAATCTACACAATGCAGAAAGAGATCTACGAGGCAAGATTGTCGAAATGAGGAGAGATGGTTATGTAGTGGAAAGCATTGTTAAAGTGGGAAACAATGAACAAGTTATGTCTAATCCATATTTTCAAAGGCAAGAATTTCTGGAGGACGTTGCTGTAGTAAATCATGTCACTATACAAGAAGAAACCTCAACTGAAGAGGAAGATGCCGATGATGCTCCCCCAGAATTTGAGGAGGGTATTAAATCTACTGTTGATCAATTGAAGGAGATTAATTTAGGTGATGTTAATGATCCACGTCCAACCTATATAAGTGCTTTGTTGACATCTGAGGAAGAAAAAGCTTACATTGAGCTTCTTCAAGAGTTTAGAGACGTGTTTGCATGGTCATTCAAGGAGATGCCCGGATTAGATCCAAAAGTGGCAGTTCATCATCTAGCAGTAAAGAAAGGAGTCAAGCCAGTTAAGCAGATGCAGCGTCGATTTCGACCAGAGCTGGTTCCATTGATTGAAGCTGAGGTTAATAAGCTCCTTGAAACGGGAAAGATACGAGAAGTCAAGTATCCCACTTGGCTCTCTAACATTGTGCCAGTAAGGAAGACAAATGGACAGCTTAGAGTGTGTGTTGACTTCCGTGACTTAAACTTGGCATGCCCAAAAGATGATTTTCCACTACCAATCACAGAACTTATGATTGATGCAACGACCGGGCATGAAGTGCTTTCATTTATGGATGGATCATCTGGTTACAATCAAATTAGCCTAGCTCCGGAAGATCAAGAGAAAATAGCCTTCCGCACCCCTAAAGGAATATACTGCTATAATGTTATGCCGTTTGGCTTGAGGAATGCTGGCGCTACGTATCAACGAGCTATGCAAAGGATATTCGACGACATGCTTCATAAGAATGTCGAATGTTATGTGGATGACATTGTAGTGAAATCAAAGAAGAAAAAGGATCATCTTAAGGATCTAAGGCAAATATTTGAACGTCTCAGAAAATTCCAACTCAAAATGAACCCGCTTAAGTGCGCATTCGGAGTTTCTTCTGGTAAGTTCCTTGGATTCATTGTCCGACATCGTGGCATTGAGATTGACAAAGCAAAGATTGATGCGATAATGAAGATGCAGATGCCCCGAAACATACATGAGCTCAAGAGTTTGCAAGGTAAGCTAGCGTACTTAAGAAGATTCATAGCAAATTTGGCTGGCCGATGCCAACCATTTAGCCATCTTATGAAAAAAGGCAGCCCATTTGAATAGGATGAAGCTTGCACTAATGCATTTAACAGCATTAAAGCATATTTAATGAAGCCGCCAGTGTTGGTTGCTCCAATAGCCAGACGTCCATTAATTCTCTACATATCAGCTCAAGAAAAATCAGTTGGAGCCTTGCTTGCACAAAATAATGATGAAGGAAAGGAGTGTGCGTTGTACTATTTGAGTAGAACAATGACTCCAAATGAGTTAAAGTACTCACCAATTGAGAAGCTCTGTCTTGCTCTCATATTTGCGATTCAGAAGTTAAGGCATTACTTTCAAGCTCATACTGTTTACTTGGTCTCGAGGGCCAACCCATTAAAGTTCGTAATGTCAAAACCAGTGCTCTCTGATAGGCTCGCAAGGTGGTATCTCCAATTGCAGCAATTTGAAATTATCTATGTCCCTCAAAAAGCGGTAAAAGGGCAAGTGCTGGTAGATTTCTGGCTGATCATCCCATGCCTGCCGAATGGGAATTGTCTGATGATTTTCCCGATGAAGATATATTGACTATTGAAATCACTCCTCTTTGGAAGATGTATTTCGATGGAGCTGCTCACAGAGAAGGAGCCGGTGCAGGAGTAGTATTTGTAACCTCAGATGGAGGAGTTCTGCCATATTCGTTCAGTCTAACTGAAAATTGCTCTAACAATGTAGCTGAATATCAAGCTCTTATACTTGGTTTGGAGATGGCAGTGGATGTAAAGCAGCGACACCTTAAGGTATATGGAGATTCGTTGTTGATAATCAACCAGCTGCTTGGCTTATATGAGGTTAAGAAAGCTGAACTACTTCCATATTATAACTATGCTCAGAGGCTTATGAATTGGCTTGGAGACGTAGAGATTGAACATTTACCAAGGAGCAAGAACAAGCAAGCCGATGCTTTGGCAAAGCTAGCATCAACCATAGCAATGCCCGAAGCACTTTTTCAAGTACCGATCTGCAAAAGTTGGGTGGTACCTCCCTTCTTCGAAGATGAAGATGGTGAAGAAGTTGAGTATTGCGCCATAGAGGTTTTTGATATTGAAAAAGAAGACTGGCGTCAACCGTTCATGGATTACTTGAAGAATGATAAGCTTCCCAATGATCCACACCTAAAGGTTGATGTCTGACGTAGAGCACCACGATTCTTCTATTACAAAGATACACTCTATAGAAGATCGTTTGATGGTATTCTCTTAAGATGCTTAGGTGATGAAGAAGCTCTTCAAGCTATGGAGGAAGCTCATTCTGGAATATGTGGCGCCCATCAGTCTGGACCCAAGTTACATTTCAGAATCAAGAGGATGGGATATTACTGGCCTTCTATGGTGAAGGATTGCATAGATTATGCACAAAAATGTCAGCCATGCCAGTTTCATACAAATCTCATTCATCAGCCTCCCGAGCCATTACATCCAACAGTTTCTTCGTGGCCATTTGATGCATGGGGCTTAGATGTGGTGGGGCCATTAACGAAGTCTTCCGGAGGCCATCTTTATATTCTGGCTGCCACTGATTACTTTTCCAAGTGGGCGGAAGTTGTACCCTTGAGGGAAGTGAAGAAAGAAAATGTGGCTGATTTCATCCGCATCAACATCATATATAGATATGGAGTGCCTCGATACATTATCACAGACAATGGGAGGCCATTCAGTAACTCTTTGATTGATAAGCTTTGTGAGAAGTTTGACTTCAAGCAAAGAAAATCTTCTATGTATAATGCAGCAGCTAATGGGCTTGCCGAAGCCTTCAACAAAACACTGTGTAATCTGTTGAAGAAGGTGACCTCCAAGTCAAAGCGAGACTGGCATGAAAGGATTCATGAAGCTTTATGGGCGTATCGAACTACTTATAGAACGCCTACTCAAGCTACTCCGTACTCTCTTGTATATGGGGTTGAAGCTGTGGTGCCCCTTGAAAAGCAAATACCATCTTTGAGAATAGCCATACAAGAAGGTTTAACTGAAGAAGAGAACGCACGACTGCGTCTCGAGGAATTAGAGGCGCTTGATGAGATTAGGTTAGAAGCACAACAGAGACTTGAGTGCTATCAAGCTCGTCTCTCCAGAACGTTTAACAAGAAAGTAAAGATACATTCTTTTCAAGTCGGAGACTTAGTCCTTGCTGTAAGAAGGCCTATTGTCATCACTCACCGGGTTGAAAATAAATTCTTGCCCAAGTGGGATGGCCCACATGTTGTGAAAGAAGTGTATACAAATGGCGCGTACAAGTTGATATCTGAAGATGGTGTAGGAATCGGCCCCATAAATGGCAAATTCCTGAAATGCTACTATGCGTAATCAAATTCAAGGAACGCTCCGTGAAGCACGAGCCTAAACTGCATGTTACTCCTGGTCCGCATGAGTATAAACTGTGTATGACGAACTCCTGGTCCGCATGAGTATAAACTGTGTACGACGAACTCCTGGTCCACATGAGTATAAACTGTGCACGACACCCACCAAAGGTAATTATATGTGGTTAAACTATTAATTCACCCCACTCAGATATTTTAAGTGGTTAAAGCATTAAATATCCTACTTTGTCTAAAGTGGTTAAAGAATAGTCACTCCTGGCCCGCATGAGTATAAACTGTGCACGGCACCCCCCCATCCAAATCAAATCATGTCCCTTTGAACTACGTAATGACTTGATCCTCTGCGAAGAGGTACGTAGGCAGCTTAGCATTTTGCTAAGTTCAGTAATGTCTTTGGTTTATTCACATCAGGTTTGTGGGGCAAACAATAAATTGGAGCATGAAGGCAGCAAATAAATATGAAAGACAAGAAAACAAATTAATGATGTAACATAAAGGAGAAGTAAGGAAGAGAATGGACTTTATTGATAATATCATTAGATGTTCAAAAACATAAAAGGGGAAAGCAAATAAATAACTAAGGGAGCAAATTAAAAGAAAATCAGTCCTATGCTAAAAAAGAAAGTTATCAGAGAGTATGCTTTGTAAAACAGACTTCAGAGCTGCTTTCTCATCTTCAGATGATGATTCTTTCAAGACGGTTGCATTGTCAAGCATAAGGATCTCTTCTTCTATGAGCTCAACTTCCTTCTTGGCACGACAGAGAGTTTGTTGGAGACGATCAGCTGCTTCAGACAAAGTTTTCTCTCCCTGTTGCAGATTAGTTATTTCTTTGCCTATCGACTCCAACTCTTCCCAAGTAGTTTTTAGTTTTTTTGTCTCTGTCATGTGAGTGTCTCTGCAATTCTGAAGGCGACCCTTGACATCGGTCAAGCATTTTGCATGATTTCCCGTGGATGCCGCTTCATCAGACTTCAATTTTGCCGCAGTATAAGTATCAGCCTTGTCAAATAGAGGTTCCAGGGCTACCTCTAAAGGAGAACAGTCGATTCTAAGAGCCTTCACTTCATTTATTAAGGAAAATATTTCTTGTCTCAGAGTTGATAAAAACTCAAGAGGAGTCCGTTTGAGTTTTCTTCTTATTTTACTCCATGCACTCCGAGCAAATTTCCCTTTGAGATCACGAGTAATCTTCTTAGATATAAATTCTTAGATCATGGGACATGCCTTTGAATAATTCACCCCTGTGGTCGATGCATCACTTTCAGTAGAATCATCACTCTCATCAGAGTCGTCACCGCTACTAGAATTTGAAGAGATGCCCAAGATCTGATAAGAGGAGAAATATGTTAGTATAAAAATGAGGATATACAATGAAAATAAGATAAGGGAAAGGGGAAAACCTCATCTGCCAAAGTTTTTGAAGTAACAGCAGTAATTAATTCAGTTCCTTCAGCAGCCTTAGAGCCAGAAATTTTCAGCGCAACCTTCGATAATAAAAGAAGGCTTTGTAAGGAAAAAATAAAGAAAAAAGGAAAAGAGGAGAGAGAATGGAAGAAACCTCATTATCTTGTTTTTCAGTATGAACAACATATTTCTTTCTCTTCCAATGGCGTTCATTAGAGGCGCTACGACTTTCTGTAGAATGAGGGGAACTTTTCTTCCTTTTATGTACTGTAGGTTGTAAAACTTCATCATGCACCGGAGAAATATCCTGAACTTCTTGATTATCATCATCAAGGTCATTAATGATGTCCACTTCTTCCTCCAGAGGTTCTGAAACTAGGGTGGTCAAAGTCTTGATATGATCAGATAAGTAAGTTCCGTGGACTTGCTTCCACCACTCCTTATATTCAGTAGTGGAGTAGTTTTTAGGAGCTGGGGTTGCACATGAAAAGTAAGATTCGGAGGTAGAGTTATACGAAGTGCAATGTCTCCAATGGTTGAATCCTTCTTCTAAAGATGCTTTCCGAAGGTTGGTTCTAAGCATCTTAGGAACATCTTGTAGGAAGCCAAATTGACGAGCAAACCTGTGAGGGGAGTAAGGCTCCATCACAAAATGACTACCCTGCCGCAAAGTGAGATAGCTAGTACGGATAGCCACCAGATGAGCCCAATTATCCCATTTCTTATTTCCATCATCCGTGTAGTGGATTGCTTTGTCTTTTGAAAAAATATTGCAAGTCCATAAGGCATTATCAGCTGTGTGGATTCGTTTGCGAGCATCTTCAGCATCGAAGTATCTTGCTCCTTGCTCTCCAGAGTATGTCACCATTCGAGGATATGCTATCTTACTTCCAACCGGAAAATGAGTTTTGAAGTAGTGAGCCAGCCAAGCATGAACGAAGTGGACCGGAAAGGTTGATTTAATTTCAGATAAACTCGATGAGTTCGAAATCGCATTCAAGCCATGGTAAATGTTTGCCAAAACTGGAATAGCAAGACTCACTTTTTTTCCTGCAGCCATTAAGCTTGCCACTTTAAAGGTGCTTGGTCGTATCAAGCCTACCTCGCCACCCGGAAGTGCAAACGCACAAAGCCAGCAAGCTAAGTAAGCGGCTAGATAGGTCTCTTCTTGATCAGTTTGAGAAATGCACAACTTTTTAAATTGATCTATCTCAGCAGACGTCCATGGTTGGTGACTTGAAATAATGCCGGTCGGGTTATAAGTTTTCTTAGGCCGAGAAGTCATCTTTCTTTCAATACGTGTAGGAGGTTCAAGGTATGTTATAGCCTTTTTAGACCAAAAATCTACCCACTGGTCTATGGTTACAGTTCTTCTGTTAACGCCCTTGCAAAGTACGTGATAGGCGCCAAGTAAAGATCTACAGCTGCGCGGGATACGTAAACCATCCTTCGTGGAAAGCAATTCTTCTGCACAGGGCACGATTTCATCATACACATAACCCGCTATGGGTAGTCCCATCAAGTTGTATAAGTCCCATAAAGAAAGTGACATCTCTCCGAATTTGGTGAGTAAAGTGTTGGTGGAAGAACACCAAGCTTCACAGAAGGCCTTCATGATTTCACAGCTGCAATCATAGGTAAAGAGGGATGCAAAGACAGCATCATAAAGCTTTGTGTTTCGAAGAATGGATCCGCATCGGCTTAAAATATCTTCAGTCCATTCCCAGTAACCCTTGATGTAGTGGAAGTCTCCAAGGAATTTGATTTCCCCCCAGGATGCTTTTCCTTTTACAATGCGGCGTCCCAAAGAGGGTAAAGGTGCTGAATTGATTTCTGGCTCAATGTCAGCTCCCTTCAAGGTCCAACTTATGTTATTTTTACTTGAAGAAGATTCATGAGACCAACATGCCAAGAAAAATTCATTTTTGCTTCTTGGGGGAACATAAGCACAGTTCCCTAGCAAAGATTGCCCGGGTAAAAGACGAGTTCCTTGGGGAAAAGGTTGATGTGCATCTTCAAGAATAACCAAGTAGCTTGCGCCAGACTTTCCCGTTACAGTTTTGAAGAAAACCATGTTGAAAGTTGAGTTAGCTGCCAAATAAACAAAGGAATATTAGAGACGAGAAGATAGGAAAATGTGTATAATTTAAATTTATGAATTTAATTAATTAAAAGGCCCAAAATAAATTCATGGGGTCAATTAATTATTAGATTTGAAATTATAAATTAAGTACATATGATAAAGGAGGCAAAGATGGTGATGGGGTGATTAAAATAATTCATGTGTAAGTTTAATTAATAACTTAGTATATAACATGAATTAAATTTAATTTAGGCCTTAGAAGTTAAAGGTAATGGCCCGAAGTTTAGACTAGGTTAAGTCCAATGAAGTTGTGGGTTCAACAAATAAAATATAAATCTAAATCCATGGTTTAAGATTTTGGATCCAAGTCCAAAGTAGTAGGCCCAAGGGGATGTTTGAAGTAATGGACCAATATTTTATTAAGGCTTATTGGGCTAAGTAAGAAAGGAGGGTCAAAATTGGAGGAATAAAGTCAAAATAGAGGAGAAATGGGGGAGTTCTTCTTCAAAGCCGAGAGCTTTTTTGAGCTTCGCAGGCACCTCCGCTCGTCACGCGTCGCCGCAGCAGCCGCAGCCGCCGCACGCCGCCCATCGCGCCGCCGCGCGCCGCCCTTCAGCTGCGTCGGGTCGTCGCCCGCCACGACCACCGGTGCTCCAGGGCAAATTGATGCCCTCACTGGCTCGGTCTCCCCTCGGGAACAGCAGCCGCAGCCACCGCACGCCACCCATCGCGCCTCCGCACGCCGCCCATCGTGCCGCCGTCGACGCCCAGGTCATCGAGCAGCCGCATGTTCTGTTGCAGCCCAAGTTGTCGCGCTTCCGCCAGTCGCTCGACTTTGATGGGTCGCTACATCGTGGGTTGGTTAGCGAGGCGACGAGGCCATTGCCAACGACTGCCGGCGAATGCGTACCGTCGTCGACGCCCAGGTCATCGTGCATCCGTGTGTTCTGTTGCAGAACAGGTTGTCGCGCCTCTGTCAATCGCTCAACTTCGATGGGTCACCACGCGCAGCCGAGGTCGTGGGTTGTTGCCAAGTTTGGCACTTCTAAGCCGTTGTTGGTATAAATCAGGAACGCGATGCCCCCAGCTCGATGTCGTCACCCGCCTCGTTGGTTGGAATTCTTCACTTCGTCGCCAAAGCATCGACAGAGAGGTGAGCCCAACAAGCAACCACCATGGGTGGTCCGCCGTTGACTACTCTCTATCCCAACGTCATCGGAGATGTGAGCCCAATAAGCAACTACCATGGGTAGTCTACCAATGACTGCTCTCCATCTCACGGTGCGAGCCCGACAAGCAACCACCATGGGTGGTCCGCCGTCGACTGCTCTCCACCTCGACGATATTGGTTTGACTCCATGGAGGCTCATTAACAATGTCTTCGAGGAAAAAGAATAACGAGGTAGGTAGGAGGATCATAAATATACAGGTTGGTATGAAAGTTGTTTAAACTTTGGGATTGGCATAAGAAATCCGTAAAGAAAGAGCGTGCATGATATTAGATTGATTGTTGGATGAAGAAGTAAAAAAATCATACAGCAGCAAAAGAAAAGAAAGGAAGGAAAAATGAAAAGAACAAGAAAAGAAGAGATAATGTGAGAGAAGAGAATTGTTACTTTGGTAGTTGATGAAAGCAGTAGCAGGAGTTCCTCTTGCAGTAACCTTGAAACTAAGAAGAGAATCTGCAAAGAAGGATAGTGTTGTTAGTCGAAACTTTGAAGTGAAAAAGTGGAAGCGGGAGTTGTTCTTTTATAGTCTTGGGAAAATTTGGATAATTTCTGTGAATATGAGATAAATATTTGTATTTATCTTCAAAATAATGTGAAGTTATTTCTTGGAGTTTTGGGAAAATTTGGATAACTTTTGTGAATATTAGATAAATATTTGTATTTATCTTCAAAATAATGTGAAGTTATTTCTTGGGGTCTAAGAATTGAGTTGATAAGGATTTGTGGATATTTGATTTTCAGTTCTATGAGATATATTTTGCAACTGCATTATCTACTAAATTTTGAGGTTCGTTTGTTTATTGGGCCAGAAATAGTAAAATAAAAAGCTCAATGAAAATAATGGGTCGAAAGAGACTCCAAAGCATATGCAAATATTGTTGCAATTTGTCCACTTCAATGATAAATTTCCGTGGACAAAGTGCAATGGGGCATTTGTAGGCAATTAAAATTTATTGCCTAATAAATATAAATGCAAAGGAAAATATATGAAATATTGATTAAATATTTATTTATTAAGGAATTTAAATAAATTAATCCTTGAAATAAATAAATAAATAATTGATAATTAATATAATTAAGTGGGCTCAAATTCAAGTCAAGTGGGCTCAATTCAAGTCAAGTGGGTTCAAATTCAAGTCAAGTGGGCTCGATTCAAATCAAGTGGGCCTGACCCAAATCAGTAAACCCAAGAAATAAATCATGTGAGCCTGGCCCAAATCAATAAGCCCAGGAAATAAATCATGCGGGCCTGATTCAAGTCAAACAAGCCCAGCAAATCAAATCCAGCAGGTCTAATTAAATTAAATAGGCCCGTATCCAGTCCAGCAGGCTTAATTAAAGGAGAAAAGCCCAACATATCTTTTGAAGGAGAAAATATCTCTCAAGTGGTTATTTTCTCTACCTATAAATAAGGACCTTCAGTCCTCATTCCATTCACTCTGAAAAATCCTGAAGACCTGCAGAATTCTGAAAATCCTGAAAGCCTGGAAAGCTCTGAAGGAACTTGGAATCTCTGCGAAGATCAAAGTCATTCTTCGAAGATCAATCTAGAAACATCATTCAATCTGAGATCAAGGTGCGGAGCCCCTCAGATTCATCGTTTCTTCAAGTCAAGTTCATCCAGCAATATTCGTGAAGTCAAAGGTGTTCTATTAAATTGAACGGCGTTTTTCACAGTAAATCTTCAAGTCAACGGTTGATCTAAACAAAGGCTCGACGCCTCTGGATAAACGTTTTTAAAGCTTCAAGTCAAATCCGAGCTCGAACAAGCTTCATCCGAAGATCCAGCTCCGAAAGTTGATAGAGTCAAGAAGTCAACTCAAGAGAGGAATCAGAGGATAGCTAGAGACTGTCTACTCATATCTCAAGTTCAATCCATCTTGGATTATTATTGTAATTTCTTTTGTGTTTATTATTTTAATAAATACAAAATTTGTTGTTACAGGAGGATTACTAATAGGTACACAAAAAAATCCTTAATTATTATGAGATACAAACATACAAAAATATTACTACTAACTACAAAAATATATAGTGATATTCTAATATTACCCCTACAATGTGCTGCACATAAATGTTGTGTGCAGCAAAAATTCGTGTGCAGCAAAGTGTGTGCAGTAACAAAAGTGTGTGCAACAAAAAAATGTGATGGTCCGGCGGTGGTCTGGCAACTTTTTAGGCGGCCGGCCGGCGGTCCGACAGTGCTCCGGCGACCGGTCGGCGGAGCTCAGGCGAGCAATTTTCCTGGGAAGGCAGTTTCTGGAGGCCGGTGGCAGTTTTCCATAGAATCAGGAGTGGTATTTTGAGGATCAACGGATTTAAATTAACGATTATGCCTACAATTTTACTCAATTTAATCAAAGTAAAATCATGTTTGTATTTGCTTTTGTGTATATAATTATAGGTATAAGGTTTCGAAAACTAGCGTTTTTAATAATTCAATGTCACGTGTAGAGTTTACATTAAAAAATGCTAATTATTTATATAAAATATATAAATGTAATTTTTTCTTTTGTTAATATAATGTAATTTTATATTTATTAAGTAAATTTATTTTTTCATGACATTATTTTTATTTGTACTTAAAAATGACAACATTGGAAAACACCTATTTAAGGATACCCGTATTTATTTACATGGATTTTGTTAAAGATTTAATGATGGATGTGATGAAATCAAAATCAAATATATATATATATATATATATATATATATATATATATATATATATATATATATATATATATATATTCAATTTTCCCTTTTATCTATATATATATATATAAGGCCCTTTATTCATTTCACCTCATAACGCACCTAAATTATTCTCTCGAAGCCCCGAAACTTTCTTCAAGTTTTAAAGATTTGAAGGTATTTAATTTTTTTATTTATTTATTTTATTTTAATTTCTTTTGATTAATTTTGTTATATTTTATTTTTAATTTCTTTAGGATTTCTTTATACTTGATGTCCAATTTTTATTTATCTCATTAAATTTGTTAATTTATTTTATTAATACTAATTAGTTATTTTATTTTTATTTCCTTTGACATTGTTGTGATTTTTTCTTTAACTTTCAAATTCACCCCATCCAAAAAAATAAACATCACATCAAACCTATTAGCTCAAAAGTTATCTTAATTTTTAAAATATCAATCTCATCACACACACATAATATACTTTTCATTTTATTTATAACCTAAAAATACCACAATCCCCCTAAAATATTAATAAAATTAATCAAAAGTATAATCACCGGGACGAGAGGGTATTTCAACGACATTTTAATTGAAAAATTATACTCGTAATAATTACTACCTCTCTCCCAAAGAAAAGTTCCTATTACTGTAAATACGGAGTTTAAAAAAATTATTTTTGCTTTATTTTTAGGGGTAGTTTAGTATTTTTAGGTAATAAATAAATTATAAAGTTATGTGAGTTTTAAATGGGTGACAATTTTGAAATTAAAGTTTGTTGTGGGATTATTGATTTGTGTGTATTTCCTTATTGGGGGTGTGAACTTGTTATGGACGGACAAAAATAAAAAGTGTAAATTTTGTTTATGGGACGGGGGAGTATCGTTGAAATCAAACATAATTTGTCGGGGGAAAAAACTGCAACCACCCCACCCTATAGTTTGTAGTTAGTGTATTAAATGAGGTAGATGATAAGTTTGAATAACTAAAAAATTAGTAGTGAAAGTTTCAATTGCTCGAATGTTGAAATGTAGGGAAGAATGTAAATTTTATTTATTGAAATTTATTCAATGTTTGTTTGGATAATTATTCTTGTATCATATATTAATATTGATGTGTTATGTTTTTAAAAGGGCAATCGTGTAATGTGTTATTCTTTTGCTTGTTGGAAAGGAAGTTTTTCGATAGGTGTCGGGTTCATCCCTTGCAAAAGAATGAAGTAACTAAGTACTGCATGACTTGCCATGCATCGGCATGTAGGTATTGTATAATCACCGGTCGTCACGACCATCACGAATTTCTTACAGTTTACAGGCATGCCTACCAGAATGTGTTCGTCTTCTTCAGATGGAGAACCACATTGATTGTCGAAGAATCCAGGTGTAGATCCTAAGCTATATCACAAACACTCATATAAATCTGGTTTACATACATAGCTTAGTTTGTAAACCCTGTCCCTGTGGTCCCCCTTCCAATTTTATATGGGATTATAAGGCGGTTCCCCTTCCAATCCTATATGGGACTACAAGGCGGTTCACAGGAGACTAACTCAAGTATTTTTTCATCATGATAGTTTAATTAGTTCATATATCCATGCATCATTAATTATTTGTTGCAGCTTTACTAGTGTAACAAGAAGTGGGTTGTGTCTTTCACTCCCCTCCCACACAGTGGCTCTGGGGATGGAGCTTGCTATGTTTGCAGACGAAAGCTCACTAATCCTGATCTTTATCATTTTTGTTCTATTGCATGCAAGGTATATAATTTTGTTTTAGTTGCTTATGGAAACTTGAAATAGTACCAAGTTAAAAAATTGATAGTGTAATTATATGTATGGGTTTTGACGTTTTACAGGTTGAGTCAGATACAGGCATAAGTATGCTTCGTTTTACTGCAATGAATGAGGAGTCGGAGAAGGAGGAGAAGAACTACAAGCGAAGCAGGAAGGGAGTGCCTCATAGGGCACCATTACTCTAATTAACTTGAAATTCTGTTTAGATGGAACTTCATAGGATGCTTAATGATTGAGCTTTGTGAATTTGTTAGTTATATTTTCATCATCAACTTGTCTTACTAGTTTTATGTATTTGTATGAATTAATTGTTTAATTGGTAGGATTAATGAGCCTTTCTTTGGGCTACCTTATTTTTCTTATGTATGTATATTTTTTTAGATCATCATGAATTCATATTTTAATTTTTCAATTGCTCTGATTATTGATGATGATCCATTGGCTTACAAAATTTAAGGGTATTAATTTTTATAACAAAAGGGTAATTAATTAAAGGAGCAAAATATTACTTGAGTCTTGTCAGATTTGAGTATACTGATCCACACTTGTACAATCTTTGTTCGAGACTTCAATTAGTGTTTTTAAATTGAATGATTGAATAAGAAATACACCGACATCCAAGTCGCTCCTCCTGAGAAATTGTATGTTTGTAAACATAATTTCATGGGAGACACTAGCACTACAAGAAAAAGAAAAAAAAAATTTACCAACGGAAAATTTCATTTCATTGGTAAAAATCTCAATTACATTATTAAATTAGTTTATCAACAGATTAACAACGAAATCCATTGGTACATTTCCGACCAACGGATTGAATTCCATTGGTAAAATAGAAAATAAATCTGTTAGCATTCTATTGCTAAAAGAAAAATATAATTTTTTTTACCAATCGGTGGGTCCAACTCATCAGTGATGGCCCTGAGGAGGGGCGAAGAGTGGCGACCGCTCTGAGCCTCGACCGCTCTGAGCCTCGAAAATATGAGTGCCCCAAAATTTATATATATATATATATATATTATTATTAATTGGCATAGTTATATTTTAATAAATTATTATTAGGTTATTAGAGTTTTCATAAAATCTAGCCCATTAATTTATTGAACTTGAGAAGAGGCCAATATTTAGATATTAAAAAAGATAAAAACTTTAAGCCCAAAATAAATGTGGCTATTGCAGAAGGAAATTTTTCTAAATTGTTAAAAATTTACTTGCGTTCAACTATGTAATGTAACAAGGAAGACTAAACAGATTAGCAATTTTATGTATTGAAGAAAATATGTTGAAACAAATTAATTATGATGATGTTATCGATGAATTTTTTTCTCAAAATACTAAATGAAGTCATTTTAAATGATGATAATATATATATCAACGAGGGCCTAATTTCTTTGTTCGCTCAGGGCCTAAAAAATATCAGGATCGGCACTGCAACTCATCATTTATCCGAAGAGTTAGTCTCCTGTGAACCGAGTTTATAGTATAAATCCTCTGATCCCTTTAATTTAAACTCCTAACAATACATAAGATATAGGATTGGAAGGAGATTACAAAGTTTAAAGTAAGAAAAGACCCGAATTCACATATTAAATTGGTTTATAAAAGTGTTTCTGTTATTGAAAAGCATCCAATTCATACATAATGTGAATTGATTGTCATGACCTTACCTAATCTTCCAACGTTATGAAACTTGTGGATGTTTAATACTCTTCATTCCACCCAAAAATATAAATTTTGTGATTTAAATTCGTCTTCGAAATGCAATTTTTTTAAAATAATAATATACACTAAAATTATTATTTTTAACATAATTTTATAATATTACACAATTTATCAATTTATATTTAAATTATGAGCAGAAAAATAAAAGTATAATTAATACACTACTATAATTTATCCAATATTTATAACTCCATATTATGCACATCCGTTGACTCAGAATATTATTGACAAATCTAAAATAAATCTTTATCTTTATCTTTATACAAAAATGACACATTTTTGGAAAATTTTAGTTTCCCCGCTATTTTTTCGTAATCCAAAAGAAGTACTCCCTCCGTCCCAAGAATACATTCGCGTATTCTTGGGCATGGAGTTTATGAAAAATAACTTTTTGGTGTGTGATGTGAGAAAGAGAAGGGGTATTTTGAGTAATTGAGTAGAATAAAGTGTATGATATAGTTGACTTTGACTAAATTGTGTGTAAAAAGAAGGTGTTATTTTTGTAATATTGTAAAGTTATTGATATTGTGTATTATTTCCATTTTAGGGGGTGAATGTATTCTTGGAACGGACCAAAATGGAAAAGGCGAATGTATTCTTGGGACGGAGAGAGTAATATTTTGAAGCAATCCTAATCTGATTTTTTATGAGATGATTATCACCATTTATTTATTTAACGTATTGCTACATTAATTATTAAATGCTAACTTAAATTTAGTATGTTTATAATTTTATTCTAATTTCAATGACCATCACTCATGATCTTTCAATTGGGAAGGAATTCTGGATTTGTTCCTGGAAATATTAGTTTATTATTACTACATATATCTATTACTATTATAAAGAGCCTTGAACGGGATGGTGGCCAGTTTCCCACCGGTTGCAGGTAAGTCTTCTATCTACGTGTAAGGATCTCGCTATTGTTGGTGTATGTGGCGTCTCTCCCAATCATTCTTAGGTTCAGAGAAATCCATCGAGCCTTCCACCGCTTACGCATCTTAATTCTTGCGACGATTTTTTGCTTGGTCTAAATCCAGTTCACATTTGTTCTTCTGAGTCGTTTCAAATCGCCTTGCTCTTTAATCGCCGGCCAAAATTTGATTAAGGTATGTTAGCCCTAATTTCTGGCCTAAATTTTGAGAGAAAATTTCTAAATTTTGTATTGTTGGGCCCGTTGGGCCTTGTGGCCCAATTTGCTGGTCTTCATTCTCTAAGTATTAGGCTTGGCCCATTGCTCTACACTTTTGGCCCTTATCAACCCCAATTGTGAGCCCTAACGTGATGGGCGGTAGAACTCAACTCTTCGTGAGTTTGAAACGGGAATCTGAGCATCTCCCGTCGCCACCACCTCCGGCGATGCACTGAAGATGAAGACCGAGGAGACGACGAGGATGACCGCATCCACCCAACAGTGGTATCAGAGCTTGGTCGGCCGTCCATCGTCCGCGCTCAGCCTCCGTCGCCTGCGAGGAACGCGCATCTGCCGTCCCGGTCAGAACAGTCGCCGTCGTGAGGGAACACGACTCCGACAGCTGCCGCGACCGCCTGCTGCGCAGCCGCTGGAGAGGTGAATACCCGCCGCCGGAGGTGAGGAACGAGGTTCGATCTGCAGCAGTCCACTGGTAGATCTGGTCAGATCAGTGCTGACCGCCACCCTCGTTCGTCGTCCGTTCATTCGCGAAGCCGCCTGCTGTGAGCCAGTAGGAGAACGCCGGAAGGAGCGCTCACCACCGCGGCTGCTCGTCGATGCCGCTGCCCAGCCGCCGTCCACCTCTGCTCGCTCGGGAAGGAGTCGCCGCCGTTCAGCCTGCCATTCGCGTTCAGCCACCGACCACCGCCAGCCGCCGCTGGGGAGGAGTCTCATCGCTGGGTTTCAGCTGCCGGTGGTCAGATCCGTAGCGCGACCATCGCCCTCCTCCACTGACCGCCGTCCATCGGCCTCCTCCGCCAGCCTCCATCTGCCGCCTCCGCCAGCCTCTATCTGCCGTCTCCGCCAGCCTCCATCTGCCGCCACCAGCCGCCGCCGTCTCCAGTTGCTGACCGCCATCGCCAATGGTATACACTTCCAATGGAGGCACCCAAACTATTCTGACGGCGCCGAAAAGAAGTTGGAGAAGGGAAAACTCTTTTGGGGAAGGGAAGATTTGGGAAGACTATTTCCTTTATTCTATAGATTTGTCCTATATGTATTCTTCAAGATTGGGACCTTACTAACCCCCCTACTGTTTGTGTCACTTTGTGTGTTGTAGCCATTCAGGGGGGGTGTAGTTCAATAAGTGGATGCAAGGGTGGGCTGATACTCGAAGAGCCTGTGGTGAGTTCAAGCTTGGTAGCGGGCAGGGTGTGACTCCAAAGTGGGAGTTGCTTGTCCGGTTGCCACTTGAACAAGCCTTCGAGGGAAGCTTGTGGCTCGTAGGGGTGTTATGGTGTTCATCCACCGCTTCAGGGGAGTTTCCATTCCTTTAAACTTTGTGTTTTTTCTGATTTGTTCAGTTATGTTATATCTTTGTGATACCCTGAGGCGGTTGGTCCTCCTTTGTGCTTTGTGCTTTGTGATGCTCTGAGGTGGCTGGTCCTCTTGTGTGATGATTTCTGTGCTGTAGAATTAGGGATTTTTTTTGTGATTTGTGACCTAGTTGGTCAATTTCTTGGTATCTCTAATTCTTATTTGCTTGAAATCTATTGTGTATTTTATATCTTTGTGATATTGTATCTTGGTATGCTTTCGCTGCTAATCTAATTTTTCTGGAATTTTTTCTCTTTCTGCTATGTGTGAATTGAGTTTGTTTCTAGTCTTTAAGATAGCTTTGGCTCACTTGTGTGTGTGTTTGTATTGTTTCTTGAATCTGTGAGTCGATTCACTCAACTTTAAGCACCAATGACTCTTCTCCTAATGCATTTGGGCAAGGAGACTTCAATATCTATTTGAAACAGAAGATGAAGTATGAGGGGGGTGTTCAAAGCTGTGAATGACTCTTATGATTAAGAGATAATTTCTTGTGTGAATTATTTGTGCCTTTTAAAACCTTGTGTGTGTGTTAATTGGCTAGTTAATTCCGCATGTGATTAGGAAATTTGTTTTTCTATCTTGTTTCACTTTGAATCTATGTGTTTCTTTGTGAATTTGTGTTTTCTTGTATGAAAACTTGTTAGAAATGTGTTTTCTACGTTTGTGCTTGTTTATGTGTTAAACTTGCCTTGTTTACATGCTTGTTTATTTCTCTTAGTGAGGTGGAGCATGTTGTGTGCATTCGAATGTGGTGTAACATTTGATTGTTGTTTGTCTGTGTGACTTTCATGTCTGTGTGACTGCATGCTTCTGTGTGAAGTGTCTGTGTGACTTGTGTGTCTGTGTGACTTGACTATGTGTCTTTAGAATTTTGTATTCTATTCTATGCGATAAATGTTATGAATGGTGTAATTCATATATCTGTGATCGCATGTTAGCTTTGTGCTTAGTTTTGTTCTATGTGAACTGTTCGTGTGTCATGTGAACTGTGAGTTCTAATCTATGTGATTACATGACTATGTGAACTTTGTGTTTTCTTGAGCTTGTGTGCTCCGTTTATTTTGTCTTTGGGATAATTTAAATATTCTGTGACCGTGTGTCCGTGATCTTTGCTCCGGCTTAGATTTGTGTATCTTTTGTGATACCTTGACTTTGTGTCAAATTTTTCTGGATCTTGCATCTAACTTTGTGTTTTTCGTTTTGCAGGTGTCCGAGAAAAGGTGCAATGATGAATTCCTATATAGATGAACACAAGGTGGATGATTTGGGCCAAGGTGGAGATTTGTTGGGCCCGTTGGGCCTTGTGGCCCAATTTGCTGGTCTTCATTCTCTAAGTATTGGGCTTGGCCCATTGCTCTACACTTTTGGCCCTTATCAACCCCAATTGTGAGCCCTAACGTGATGGGCGGGAGAACTCAACTCTTCGTGAGTTTGAAACGGGAATCTGAGCACCTCCCGTCGCCACCACCTCCGGCGATGCACTGAAGATGAAGACCGATGAGACGACGAGGACGACCGCATCCACCCAACATGTATGAATGGTCTTATTTTTGTTGTTTATTTCGAGGTTATGGAATTACATCTCCATATGGTTGTGACTTGTGAGCTTCGTTGGATTTGTGATTGGGGAAGTTGTTTGTCGAGTGGGTAAATCTTTGAAGGTAATTCGTGAATTTGAGCTCACTTTATACTCTGATGGTTTTTTTTTAAAGCTAAGTTTGTTAATACCTAAATTTGAATTAGCATTGCAACTTTTTCGTACCCAACCATTTCATATAGTAGTAATATGCCTTAATTGGTGTTAGAATTTTATTTCTTGTTACTGGAGTTCCTTCTTTTGTTCATTGTTCCACCCGTGAGAATAAGAGAGTTTCTTTTTATGTTGCGGTGTACGTGGCTTCCAATTCATTTTTCATTGTTGATTGTTGTAGTCCAGAAAGTTGCACCGACTCATCAAATTAAAGATAATTGTGGTCTCTCTATTCCCTTGCTTGTGCTTGAACATTTCCCAATAGGTAACTCTTTATTTTCTCTATGTAGATATTTTCTGATATGGGTTTTCTCCTAATGATGATTTGATATTTTGGGATGTGGATTTTTTCACACAGGGATTTGGTGATTCCAAACACAAACACATGCACCGCCCTTCTCTCTGTTTGTATTCCTTTTTCTTCGTCCGACCGCTTGATTCTTTGTAAGTTTATTGGGTTTCAAATCAAATTGCTTCAATTTATGCGATTCTACATTCCATGCCTACCTACTATTTTGATTCTTAATTTCAAGACAAAATCTTTAATCCGTCTACTACTTTGTTCCGCTTGTCAGCACCCATGAGTACTATTTACCTAGGTTTCTGTTATTCTTTGTTGTTACCTATTTTAATTTTTGGGTTGGGGTTGTTCTT